>CM039673.1:75806129-78206129 GCA_022496015.1 Hordeum marinum
GATTTCCTAGGGGGGCGCATGGGGGCGGGAGGCGGGGGCGGAGGCGGCAAATCGGTAGAGGAGGGCAAGGGGGAGCCAGGCCGGTGAGCTGGCCGGAATCGGACGGCGACGGCGGCGGTAGAGGGGGATCGGGAGGAGCACGCGCCACGTGCGGGGGGGAGAGAGCGAGAGCGAGAGGAAGAGGTGGGAAGGAGAGACGGGGGAGCCCGCGTGGGGGTTAACCCTCTAATGGACGTGTCACGAACGTGGGAGCAGAGACCAGCAAGCGTGTCACGGACGTGCTTCTCCATTATCCCTCTAATGGCAACCGGGAGTATCTGCGTCATCATCACGTGACAGTCATGAGACTTCATCCCGCTGAACCTTTTCTTCTTGGGGTCTAGAAATCTGGGGGCATGTCATTCACACAAATCTCTCCATATATCCCAAACACACATATTCGCATTCACACACATATTCCCATTCTTGAAATGAACAACTTTTTACTCACCTATATATCTCCCGAGAGCGATACCTATCGATAGAGCACGCCGTTAATTAGATGATGAGAGAGACCGATCGAGACGTGTGGATGGCTAAATAGCTAGCTAGATCTAGTTCTTGGGGAGGAGAGGTGAATCTAGCTAGCTAACTAATGGAGAGGGAGTTATGTTGGAGGGGGACATTAATGGGGGGGAGAGGAAGAGAGGTAGGAGAAAGAGAGATAATGTGAGAGAGGCCATTTATGGAGGAGAGTTATGGTAAAGGGGGACATTAATGAGGAGAGAATTAGAGTGGTAGGAGGAAGAGAGAAGAAGAGCAACAATGTTGGAGAGTGGAGAGGGGAAAGGAGGGGAGAGAGGGCAAAGTGGGGGAGAGAGGGAGGGGGTGAAAAGGTGGCAGCAGCCGCAACTAGCAATAACGCTGCTTACAAAAAAGCGTTGCTACTATGTGTGGCATATTAGCAGTAGCGCTTGCATGTCAGAAAGCGCTACTGGGCGAAGCGGTGGCGGTTCATCCGTGCATCCAGCAGAACTTACCTCTGCCATTGTCCGAGGACTATCGCCTCAGCTAACTGAATTTAGGCCATCTAACGGCATCATCGTCTCTCGAGATCATCGTCCTCAACGCGACCCACTTGGGCTCCTCGTTCCAAAACATTTCCATCTGTGGAGAAAGGACCTTATTATATCTGATGTATCCATTAATATTATCTCAAGTTCAGTAACTGGTGAGAAAGAAAGAAAATGCTAGGCATACATACCGCATCGATAACTACCGTGTCACTCTCCTTAACTCCAAGTTTTACAAGAGTTTTCCAAATACACGGTGTACATTTTTATTTTAGTAGATGGGTTGGTCATTTTGTTAATACAGCGGTCAACATTTTTTCAAATACGCAATGGACATTTTTGTGTACGTGAACTGATGCAGTGCCTCAACTCATGGAACATGAAATCCAAAACACCCATTTTCTTCCTGACAAGCGCAAAATCCTTAAGCATGGTGCTCCTCAAGCTGTGGTCTCGAATCAAACCACATCGTGGCGCGGTGGAGAAATGGATGTAACAACTTAGCGCACCGGCCCTGGTTCTGGTTGCCACAAATATGGGCGTAACTTCTTAGCCACAAATGGGTGCCTTCTGTTACCATGCAAGATCACCAGTAGACACTCGGTATGGGAGGAGGAAGGAAGGAAGGCAACAGCCGGGAATCTATCTGGAAGCTGGACGGGGCAAAGGAAGGCACCTTGAGGATCATGCATGATTCTGCTGAGGGAAAAGGAGAAGGATTGCTCCCTTCTCTGGTAATTTGTGTCTCGATCTTAGCTATCAGAAAGATAGAAATGCGAATGGTACCCCCCTCCCCGACCGTGACCGCGTTGCCCCTGCGGGCGGCCGGCCGCGCCCAGCGCCTCCCTCCGCCAGCCCCCTCCCCTTCCCTTCCCTGTCACCGTCACCGGCTCCCGTCGCGGGCCTGGCCCATACGACGCTGGCGGCGGTGACCCCCTGCCCTTCCCCTCTAGAAGTTCCTCAGGCGCGGGACGGACCAGCTCCGGGCGGTGCACTCAGGCGACGGCGGTCCCGTGGGGTCGGGGTGGACGCTGGATGGCGGCGGCAGGGTTAGCGGCGGGGCGTTGTGCCGGTGCCGGCTGGAGGCGCCCGCCAGGCCCAGATTTGGGCCCTTAGGGCCTCATCTAGGCCTAGGCGGGCCGACTAGAGCGCGTGGTTCGGCACGGCCCTCGGAAGGTGGCGGCGGTGCGTCCGGCTAGTGGTGAGTGGTGGCTTGGTTGCCGACGTGTAGCAGCGCGGTGGCCGGGGCTTTGCGGGCCCGGGTGGTCTGGTTTGCCTCGGTTGCCGGCGTCCAGACGGCAATCCGCGTCGGTGCTGGAGGCACGGGACTCCGGCGTGACGGCGGTGGAGGTGGCTCCCTCCCGTGCGTCTCCCGTGCTCCTGCCCTCGCCCCTGGACGCTTCTCGTCTCTGCTCTCTTGACCTCGTGGTGGTGTTCGCAGCGGAGCGGCGTGGATGGGTACAAGACCGTGGTGGCACATGCTTGCGGGTGGCAAGTTGGTTGAATGGCTCCGGTTCGGGTGGCGGTGCTTGGGGGCTAGAGAAATCACTGCTGGTTCATCCGGCTTCGACGCGGTGACGCTTGAGGGTGCCACCATTCCTTCCCTGAAGGGTGTCGATGCTTCCCATCCGCCGCTCCACGTCGCGTGCCGGGGGAAACCCTAGGACATGTCTGGGCAGCAACGTCGTGGGCGTCGCATCCCTTCATGAAGGTGCTGCTTAGGGACGTGATGGTCCGGTGCCAGGGCGTGTGGTGGGACGCAGACGGAGGGCGTAGCGGTGGCGGTTCATCCGTGCTTGCCAAGTTGCTGTTGTTGGCATTTTTTTTCTTTTTCTTTGTTTCGTTTGGGCTTGATGTGCTGTTCACCCCCAACAATCACCGTGTGATATGTAGTCGTTGCTTTTATAATATAAAGCGGGGGGAAATCCTATTTCGAGAGAAAGATAGAAACGCCAATCAACTATACTATAACCTGGCTTGCAAGAAATTAATCACAGCTTGTAAAATTAATTTCGTTACTGGAGGTGGGATCACCCAATGTTACAACTACAATGTTATTACAAAAATGGAGCAACAAAACAAAAACTAGTTGCTACCCAATTGAGAACTCTAGTCTGCACAGCTATCCAGCTACAACTGTTCGAAATCAATCCGATCAATGGTCATGTCTCATGTGCCTGCCTGACCAGTGATTTCATTCAGTGTCTCACGAAACCCAGCTGCTAGTAGCAGCTGCTCGATCGTGCTGCAGAGATGGCAGAGCGGAGCACCGGAAATTGCCTTTCGCTTGCGCTTGATGTGTCCGCACAGTTCCAGCAGAACTTACCTCTGCCGTTGTCCGAGGATTATCACCTCAGCTAACTGAATTTAGGCCATCTGACGGCATCGTCGTCTCTCGAGATCATTGTCCTCGACGCGACCCGCTTGGGCTCCTCGTTCCAAAACATTTCCATCTGTGGAGAAAGGACCTTATTATATCTGATATATCCATTAATATTATCTCAAGTTCAGTAACTGGTGAGAAAGAAAGAAAATGCTAGGCATACATACCTCACCGATAACTACCGTGTCACCCTCCTTAACTCCAAGTTTTACAAGAGTTTTGTTGACACCGCATGCCTCCAAAACATGCTGGAATCTTTTCAGGGACTCCGTGTAGCTGTATTAGGAGAAGGGGTTAGTAGGGAATTTTGATCAATCGACAAAATAATTCTAAATTTAAATGTAAATCTATCAATATGAGATACAAACTGTCCAACCAGACTTTGCACACTGTACTGTTTCTGAAGTATAACAAATTTATTTGCATGGACCAACAGTTTAGAACAAGCTTGAAATAACAAAGGTGGCAAAGATATGAGATAGATGCTTGCGGAGATTATTCTTAAAGTAGCCTTTCCAGTCATAAATAAATAAATAAAAAGGGTTAAAATTTCAATTTACCAAAACATATCTCAGGTTTACATTATCAAGAAAGAACCATCTTATTTGTATAATTGCCGCTAACACCTTTTGTTCAACCCAAATGATAAGTGCCACACTTGTGCCACGAAGTAACACCACCCTAGCGTTTTTACAACTAAAATTGTCATCCAAAAAAAAACTGAAACTTGCCATCCAAACAGAAAGTTGCCATACTTCACAACTAAACAGTTTAGAACAAGCTTGAAATAACAAAGGTGGCAAAGATATGAGATACATGCTTGCGGAGATTATTCTTAAACTAGCCTTTCCAGTCATAAATAAATTTAGAAAAAGGGGTTAAAGATTTCAATTCACCAAAAGATATCTCTGGTTTACATTATTAGGAAAGAACCATCTTATTTGTATATTGCTGCTAACAGCCTTTTGTTCAAACATAGTATTATGAAAACAGATACACACATCTCCCTGCGGAAATGTACAGATGAGCTATTAATCTATTCAAACTTCAGTGGAGAAATCCAAACTGTGTTATAGTAACTGCATAATTTATTATGCTAAAGAGAGATTAATGAGGATAACTAACAACCAATGTAGTCTGAAAAACAATAACTCTTGCGGATGAGCTTGCTAAGAATAACACTGAACAATAAGGTACTTACTCCCAATTGGTCATCTGAACAAATCGTTCAATTCCGGCTCCAACAACATTCCATGTATTTGTGCCCTTGTCATGAACAATCTCAAAATCATTCATGGCAGAACTCCTTTCCCTTTTTATTGCATCAGCCACATGATTCAGATTTTGAGCGTTATTCCATTCTGCACAAACATACAATATCAAGTAAAACATCTAAAATGGAAACCCAAGCTACTAGCTACTACTGTAATTTGACAAACAGCAAATATAAGGTATAAAGCACCTTCGACTTCTTTCACCCTTTGCCTCTCTTTCTGTAGAATTTTGTAGGCAGCATAAACAACATCTTGTGTTCCTTGCCTGTTTAATGCACTAATGCAGTAAGGCTCAAAACCTTGAGCCTGTAGCTTTTCCCTGAACGAATTCCATCTGTCAGATGCCTCTGGAAGATCCATCTTATTGTACACGACTATATAAGGTTTGTCAACCAAAGCTGGGCTAAATAACTCCAGTTCCAAGCGAACAGCCTCATACTCATATTCTGGCTGTTCTCCTGAACCATCAACTACATGCACCTAAGATCACAAACAGAAATAACACTCAGCAAGCCATACATAGATTTTCAATCTCACGAATTAAAAAATTAAAAACCTTAAATAAGAGATATTTTATATCAATAACATAAGCGATATGGACTCAAATATAGTTCAGTAAGGGAGAGGGCAGGGAGAAAAGAAACATACCAAGACTGAACATCTCTCACTATGTCTTAAAAATTCATGGCCCAAACCATATCCACGATGCGCACCTTCCAGCAAGCCAGGAAGGTCTGCAACTACCATCGTAGCATCAAAGTCTAATGAGACTACTCCAAGATTTGGTAGCAATGTTGTAAATGGGTAGTTGGCTATAGTTGGCTTGGCAGCACTAATAGCACTCAAAAGAGTGCTCTTTCCAGCATTTGGAGCTCCTACAATTCCCACATCAGCAACCAACTTTAGCTCCAAATCTAGCCACCTGTCAGCCATCCCAGAAAGGAGGTAATGTTAGAAAAGGTGGAGCTAGATGAGTTCCCTACAAATAATCAAGGTATCCAACTAGGGGATTCTGATAAAAACTAGAATAGGAATATCAGGTTGTGACAGTAAGTGACCTCAAGATTCAGGTTTTAATCATGATTAGAACTAAATCTTTGTTTCTAAAAAAACTAGATCTTCCTGGACAATTACTGAAGCTAAAGTTGTTCACTGCAATGACCTTCAATCCTCAATGCGGAGTTTGATTTCACTTCGATGACTTGACTATAGCACGCTAATATCAGTACGAAATTTGAATAGTAGAACTTCTTCTTTTTCCATCATCCATATATGCAAATACAGATTATTTCAACTGTTGTGCCATCACATACTACTCTGTCCAAGTTCTGACTGTTTCAGATAATATCACACTTAAGCACATGGCTAACTTACATGCGAGTGGATCTTCAACAGCAGCAAAAGTATGATAGCCAATATTTTTCAACAACATGGCAAATGATGGACATCAGATTGTTTGTTCTTTTAAGTTCCATGTCTAGAAGCCAGATACTACAAGCTGTGGATGCAGTGGCTGGGTCGTCTGCTCATTATTAGCAAAGGGCAGGCAAATGAAACTATGACTAGTATTAGGCTCATAGGCTGTCCCAGATACGATGCTCATTATCTATGGCCTGATGAATATTGGTAATTGAAACTGCAGACAAGATGCCTGCACCAGGCATTGGGCAAGTCTGGACTTCTGGACATTGATAAGATCACGTTTTGACACAACAATATTTTCTCCCTAATCTAAGCTCCCAATCCAATGCCCGAATGCTAATCATTAGTCAGAAATTGCATTGACAATTAAACAAGCAATGAAGCATAAATATAAGCTTTGAGAGTAGAGATAACATACATTTCGGGGCCTTTCTCCCCCTTCTCTGCAATCCGGGGCACCTTGTTTGTCCCCGTCTTGAACGCCGCATTGCCGCGGCCGCCGCGGCCACCGGGGAGGAGCAGCGCTCGCTGCCCGGGCTTCATCAGCTCGAGGAGCTCTATGTCGCCGGCGGCCGACCGGACCAATGTTCCAGGCGGCACCTTCACCACGACGTCCTCGCCCTTGGCCCCGGCCATCTGCGACCCCTGGCCATGCGCGCCACGGCCGGCGCGGTAGTGCAGCGACTTGCGGAACGGCAGCAGCGAGTTCATGTCCCCGTCCACCTCCACGTACACGTTGCCCCCGCGGCCGCCGTCGCCGCCCGACGGCCCGCCGTGCGGCACGTACTTCTCGCGCCGGAAGGCCACCACGCCGTTCCCGCCGTCGCCGGCCTTGGAGTATATCCTGGCCGTGTCGAAGCACCGCATCACGGCGGGCACCCCCTTCTCCTTCACCTCCCCTTCCGCTCCCTCCCCGTTGGCATCGTCGTCGTGGGCGCTGCCCTCAAACACGCCGACCTCCTCCTCCTCCTCTTCCTCGTCGTCGTCTGGGTGATACACCACTACCTCCGCGTCGTCGTCGTCGTCCTCCCCGTCGTACTCCAGCTCATCGAGCTTCGCGCTTGCAATCGCGTCGCCTGCTGGTGACCACTCGTTCGCCGCCGTGACGAATTCCTCCTCGTCGTCGTCTTCATCGTCGCTGTCGAGGCCGTAGTCCGGGTCAAACACCACGGCGCCGTCGTCGAGCTCCTCGGGCGGAACAGCCCGAGCTTTCCTGTCCTTACTCCCCTCGAAGATGTCCAAGCGGGTGACGACGAACTCCTCCTCCTCTTCGTCGTCGTCCCCAGGGTGTTCGACCATTTGTCGCGAGATGGCGCGACCATTATTAAGGCCCCTCCTGGCCGCGCGCGCATCGAATTGTCCAATGGCGGCGCGCTCGCCGCCGCCCTTCGAATCTCGCAGAGGCAGACGACGGACGGCGGTAGCCCCAGGGCGGCCGAGGCCCACCTCTCCATCCTCGTCCTCGTCGTCCTCCTCCACGCCAAGCCGCTGGACAATCCCGCGCGGCAATGCGGGGGCTGTGCGCTCGGGGTTGCCCGGCGCGGTCGGGAACCGCTCGAGGGTGACCTCCGGGGACTCGGGGGCGGCGTCGCGGAGAGGGAGGCGGGTGAACGTGGTCGCGCTGCGGCCGATGACGTTCGCGGACGACAAGGCGGGGGGTAGCGGAGGGGACTTGACGGGCCTGGCGGAGCCGCGCTTGCCCCGGCCGCCCTTCGCGCTCCGTCGGGCGGCCTCGGCGGAGAAGAGGCGGAAGGGGAACGCTGCGGCGGCGACGGCGGCTGGCGGCATTCTCTGCAGCCGTTCGAGGCGAGATTTTCCGTTCGTTTTTCCTTTGCTTCAGTGGAGCGGATAAGGAGTGAGTGAGGTTTTTTGTGTACGGGTGACTTGTTTGGCCTGCTTGGTGATATGCGATCTGGAGACGTCGGTGTCGAGATCGTACGGCTGACCGCGGTGAAATAGTTGGCCTTGGAGTGGTCTACCCGCGTGTGGCCGTGCGAGGTGACAGAGTCGTAGGGATTTCTCACGGCGCGGCGTTGACAATCCCTGCACATATGATTGAGAGAATTTACTGTATTTATATGGGTTGTTCTTTTTTTAGCAAGATTTTATTGAGTGGTTCAACTCGTATGATTGAATGTTCCCCGTAAAAAGGTGAGGTTCATATGATCGAATCCCACATGAATTGTACTGCCTAAGAATGCATCCACTAAACTTCTTGGAAAGAATGTTTTGTTTTTTCTTTGATGATGCAAACGAAACAAACGAAAATCATGTAGGATTCGGATGGTGTGACATTCTAACCCTACGTTTTTAATATCATGTGAACCAAAGAAGTGATGAGTTGTTTCAAATGCAATGCCAATGTTGAATGAGCTTTGAACAGATTATTGAAATAAGTCAATGAAACTAATTATGAAGAACAAATTATGCAAGTTAGTCAATGAAACTAACAATTGGCACTTGGTTCTTTGGCAACAACACAAGACAATAGTCTTGATGTTCTGTAAATGCACATGACTAGTTGAAGCACAAAGTTTAATATTGATTCCACAATGAATCCAAACGAGTGCTATTCTTGGCTTTTCGTCACACTTAAGTTGTGACTGGACTTAGGTGATTCCTATTGGAGTACTTGCAAGACTTTCGGAGTAGGATGGATGTAGAACAAATTATTGCACTAATGTAATTGAAGCTATGAGAAAAGTAAATGGTATTTCCTTGTAATAAGATTGTTAGACACATGAGAGTTCACTTCATGATAAGTAATGGAAATGCCTTTGGTCAAATAGTAGTGTGATATTACTCTTTGTCTTGGTTGTTTGGTAAAAGGGTCACCATTCGATAGCCTAACTCCCATGGCTAGACTTGTTCAAGATTATTTGCCCACCTGTCGTTAGCATTGTCAATGGTCTACTTAATGATTAAGATCAATAAATCGGACCAACACCTTAAGTGTCATGGCTTTCTGTGCTCCTTCTGTCATCTTCATGCCTCATGCATACCAACATATAACACAAGAAGGTCACGAAAGTGCTAGACAATATGTCCTTAGGCACATAGGTATTTTAGTTCAAGGATAAACCAACCGCACAACCAATCTTCAATGTGACCATGCAAATATCAAATGGACATTAAACAGAAGCACTTCTTACCAACCGCTAAATTTCCCACATCCTAGGTGAACTACTCACACATGAGAAAAGATTTTCAATCACAAAGATCAAATGACATGAAATAATTTTGATATCATCATAAATCATCACAACGAGATGTTAGCCAGTTTTGGTTCTATGGAATAAAGAATGAAATAAGAATTGCAAATCCCTGCCTCTCGAGTATGAAATTCTCTCTAGCATTGTGTAGCTCTCCAACGACATGGATGTGATTCTCTTCATGGGAGCGAGCCTGTATGGATCTAAGTGAAGCAAACTCTCTCTAGATCTCCTCTCTCTTCTACTCATTTATTTTGTGGTGGTTGTGTATCTTGAATGTGTGCACTCCCTTGACGGGAGTTGTAGGGTTTAAAGTGATAATGCAGGTGTCATGAGGCTGCATGAACAGTGGTATGTACGACTAGCGCGGTTGTACAAATGCTCGGCTAGGGCTCTCTGAGGGGTTAATTTACCTATAAGATATCACCACTTTCCACCTAGAATCCCAACCTAACAACTCCATTTTTGGCCAAATTGCAGAGTAGATGTTCTTCTTGATGTGATATTTCTTTAGTGATTTTTTCAGTGGAGCCCTCATTTGACTCTATCTTCAAAAGCAAACTTGTTAATATCATCCTCTTCTCCATGATATTGGGGTTGGTTTTTATAAAATACTCAAAACTTGTAACCATAGCAAGGACTAAGGTCTCTCCAATTTTTGACAATAATATGGCCAATTTAGAAGGAAAGCCAGCAAAAATGAAATTTGAGCAAATTGATGACCCTAGAAAACATGATGCGTTTTAGATGCATCACACGTTGTGATGGCTGATAGACATGTTATCATAGAAGCTTACAGAGGGAAAAGGTAAAAAAAATCTTTTCGTGTCGCAAAAAGGAGAGAGGGTCACATGCGCTACAAACATTGTATAAGAGAGGTGGATTGTGAGGAAATGGCAAAGAAGTAGAGATTAAACATTTAGTGGAAAACAATATTGTGCATGTGCAATGCTGACCTGAATGAGACCATTGCATTCAAATAAAGAATTAAAATAAAATTTGCATATCGTGGCCTGCCCACTTGGCCCGACCCAACCGCACCCACCTTATCAAGTAGAGGGTTTCGCTTAAAAGACACCCACTCCAACATAGTTTTCTATGCAAAGCAAAAATCCCTCTCCAGATTCACTCATGTGAAGAGCCCTGTCATCTAGCACAACAATCGTCGTCTCCTCCACCGACAGAAATGTCATGCAACTCGTCTACGTCCGAGAAGGTAGTGGAACATTGTTAGGTATGTTAACTTCCTGGCTAGTCCCATCTTAGTAGGTCTAGGTCAAACAAATAGTCATCATATATTTATACTAAGAATTTCTACTTATTAATTTAGAATTCATTATTAAAAAATATTAAATAGCTTAATTGTTGACAAAACATTTGTTGGAAATATGCCCTAGAGGCAATAATAAAATGGTTATTATTGTATTTCCTGGTTCATGATAATTGTCTATTGTTCATGCTATAATTGTGTTAACCGGAAACCGTAATACATGTGTGAATACATAGACCACAACGTGTCCCTAGTGAGCCTCTAGTTGGCTAGCTCGTTGATCAATAGATGGTCTCGGTTTCATGACCATGGACATTGGATGTCGTTGATAACGGGATCACATCATTAGGAGAATGATGTGATGGACAAGACCCAATCCTAAGCATAGCACAAGATCGTGTAGTTCGTTTGCTAAAGCTTTTCAATGTCAAGTGTCATTTCCTTAGACCATGAGATTGTGTAACTCCCGGATACCGTAGGAATGCTTTGGGTGTGCCAAACGTCACAACGTAACTGGGTGGCTATAAAGGTACGCTACGGGTATCTCCGAAAGTGTCTGTTGGGTTGACACGAATCGAGACTGGGATTTGTCACTCCGTGTGACGGAGAGGTATCTCTGGGCCCACTCGGTAAGACATCATCATTATGAGCTCAATGTGACTAAGGAGTTAGTCACAGGATGATGTATTACGGAACGAGTAAAGAGACTTGCCGGTAACGAGATTGAACAAGGTATGGGGATACCGACGATCGAATCTCGGGCAAGTATCATACCGATAGACAAAGGGAATTGTATACGGGATTGATTGAATCCTTGACATCGTGGTTCATCCGATGAGATCATCGTGGAGTACGTGGGAGCCAACATGGGTATCCAGATCCCGCTGTTGGTTATTGACCGGAGAGGTGTCTCGGTCATGTCTACGTGTCTCCCGAACCCGTAGGGTCTACACACTTAAGGTTCGATGACGCTAGGGTTATAGGGAAAAGGTATACGTGATTACCGAAGGTTGTTTGGAGTCCCGGATGAGATCCCGGACGTCACGAGGAGCTCCGGAATGGTCCGGAGGTAAAGATTGATATATAGGAAGTCCAGTTTTGGTCACCGGAAAGTTTTCGGGCTCATCGGTAGTGTACCGGGAGTGCCGGGAGGGTGCCGGATAACCCCCGGGAGGGGTGTGACGACCAAAGGACCACATGGGCTGTTAGATAAAGTGTGCCAGCCCTTATTGGGCTGGGCAAGACTTTTGCTAAAGGCCCATGCGGCTGGAGATAAGGAGATAAGGCAAAAAGGATTTAAAAGGAGGAGATCCACCTCCCTTGTGGGAGGTGGACTCTCCCTTTAATTCAGCCGGCCATCTCCTCTTTGGAGTAGAGGCCAAGCCAGCCCTCCACGTCCCTCCTCCTATATATACTTGAGGTTTTGGATGTTTTGAGACAGGATTTGATCTCTCTCTCTCACGGCGAAGCCCTACCTCTCTTCTTCCTCCTCCGCAGCGCTTAGGCGAAGCCCTGTCGGAATACCTTGCTACTCCACCACCACCACGCCGTCGTGCTGCTGTTGGAGCCCTTCCCCAACCTCTCCTTCCTCCTTGCTGGATCAAGGTGTTGGAGACGTCACCGGGCTGCACGTGTGTTGAACGCGGAGGTGCCGTCCGTTCGGCACTTGATCGGATCTACCGCGATCTGAATCGCTGCGAGTACGACTCCATCAACCGCGTTCTTGTAACGCTTCCGCTTAGCGATCTTCAAAGGTATGAAGATCCAATCTCTCCCCACTCGTTTGCTGGTTTCTCCATAGATAGATCTTGGTGACACGTAGGAAAATTTTGATTTACTACTACGTCTCCCATCAACATTTTCGTTAATGTATCTCATAACCCCATCAAGACAACTACTCCCTCCATCCCATGTTAATTATCGCTCAAACGAATGTATCCACGGAGTACATTGGTAAATATAGAAACTCAAAGTTTAATTTTATACGGATCACATGCATATCATTACAAAGAAACCAACGACTAAAGTAAAACTTTTTTGAAATATTAATTTGGGACATTTTGCTAGACTGAATTATGTCTAAGTAATACATATATGCGACTAAATTGCATCCATGTAAGAAATAATTTGTGCTACTTTAGTGTATATTATATTGTTTCTATATTCATTTGTGCCTATATTAGTACCTTTAAATATCCTAACAAAGCTTCGTAGAATAAGACTGGCTAGCATATTTTTATCTAGTTGAAAGTTGTAGACTGCATGAGATGTTAACATGTGGTCCTCAATCGCCTCCTCTTGCCATCACTACTTGACAGTGTTCTTTTTGTCGTTCTTTCACGATCAAATATTATCTTTTTGCTTGGTTTGGTTTAAATACAATAAAGTGAAGAAAAAAATGCAATGATATGGTTTGTAACCACTTGAAACCAACCTTTACCCATCGAAATGCATGCATGTCATGACCTAATTTAAACTAGGGTTTTCTATTCATATGCCCATGTTCCTTAGTTGCACTCATTCATCCCCCACACGGTTACTTTTGTTGGAAATATGCCCTAGAGGCACTAATAAAATGGTTATTATTATATTTCCTTGTTGATGATAATTGTCTATTGTTCATGCTATAATTGTATTAACCAAAAACCGTAATGCATGTGTGAATACATAGACCATAACATGTCCCTAGTGAGCCTCTAGTTGGCTAGCTCGTTGATCAATAAATGGTCACGGTTTCATGACCATGGACATTGGATGTCGTTGATAACGGGATCACATCATTAGGAGAATGATGTGATGTACAAGACCCAATCATAAGCATATCATAAGATCGTGTAGTTTGTTTGCTAAAGCTTTTCTAATGTCAAGTATCGTTTTCTTAGACCATGAGATTGTGCAACTCCCGGATACCGTAGGAATACTTTGGGTGTGCCAAACGTCACAACGTAACTGGTTGGCTGTAAAGTTACACTACGGGTATCCCTGAAAGTATCTGTTGGGTTGGCACGAATCAAGACTGGGATTTGTCACTCTGTGTGACGGAGAGGTATCTGTGGGCCCACTCGGTAAGACATCATCATAATGAGCTCAAGGTGACTAAGGAGTTAGCCACGGGATGATGTGCTATGGAGCGAGTAAAGAGACTTGCCGGTAATGAGATTGAACAAGGTATAGGGATACCGACGATCGAATCTCGGGCAAGTGTCATACCGGTAGACAAAGGGAATTGTATACAGGATTGATTGAATCCCCGACATCGTGGTTCATCCGATGAGATAATCATGGAGCATGTGGGAGCCAACATGGGTATCCAGATCCCGCTATTGGTTATTGACCGGAGAGGTGTCTCGGTCATGTCTACATGCCTCCCGAACCCGTAGGGTCTACACACTTAAGGTTCGATGACGCTAGGGTTATAGGGAAATTGTGTACGTGGTTACCTAAGGTTGTTCGGAGTCCTAGATGAGATCTCGGACGTCACGAGGAGTTCCAGAATGGTCCGGAGGTAAAGATTCATATATAGGAAGTGAGGATTTGGTCACCGGAAGTGTTTCGGGCACCGCCGGTAATGTACCGGGACCATCGAAAGGGTTCCAGGGGTCCATCGGGAGGGGTCACCAGCCCCGGAAGGCTTCATGGGCCAAGAGTGGGAGGGAACCAGCCCCTAGGTGGGCTGGTGTGCCTCCCACCCCAAACCAAGGCGCAGCAAGGATGGAGGGCGGCAAACCCTAGGCGTGAGGGGCCCAAGGCCCACCCTAGGGCGCCGCCCCTCCTCCCACCTTGGCCGCCGACCCTCCCATCTAGGGCTGCCGCACCCTCTAGGGTGGGAACCCTAGATGGGGTGCCTCCTCCTCCTTCCCCCTATATATATGTGGGGGGGTGGGGGGCTGCAATAGACCAATCTCTCTCTCGCTCGGCGCAACCCTACCCCTCCTCCTCCTCGTCCTCCGTAGCGCTTGGCGAAGCCCTGTCGGAGTACCACGCAGCTCCACCATCACCACACCGTCGTGCTGCTGGAGCTCTCCCTCAACCTCTCCTTCTGTGACATCCCAAGTGATGTCCCTACCTTATTTGGCATGTAACCCCATGTTTGAACCTTGTGTCATGAGCTATGAGATGTTTTGTAGTTGTCACCCATGTGTTGTTGCATTCATGCATCATTTCATCATGCATCATGTCATTCATCTTGTCATGTTGGTTTTCATGTGTCTTGTATGATGTGATGCTTGTGAGTATGCATTGTGTGTCTTGATGTTGAGTGTGGGGAGTCATGTGTGCAACCTCTTTAACATCCCATGTCTTCTCTCTTTCGAACACCACCTTCCATCATCCCCCTCTCTTCCTATTAATTTAATGACCAAATTTTACTTGATGATTTATTTGTTTTAAAATGTTCAAGAGGTGCCCCATATAGTCTTATTAATTTAGGATGTGGTGCTGTTATTGTTTGGGGTTGTTTGGTTTTGGTTTCTTTTTAAAAACAGGGACTGTTATTTAAATATTAGTTTAAATTTGTCCAATAAATCAATATGTTAATTTATTCAAATAGTGTTCTTTTTCCTCATCTCAAATGTATTTTTGTTTTGCTCAAATTCATTGGAAAATGCCCTGGGGATTTTCTGTGAGTGGCTGGTTTTATTAAAATAGAAAAATCTCTGTTTATTCTGTGTGTGAGAGAGTATGTGCGTGTGGGCTTCCTTCTCTAGTGTGGCCCAGCTAGCCCCGCAGGCCCAGTCCTCCCAGCCGGTCATCGTCTCCTTTCCAGCGAGGCAAGCAAAGGGCCCGCGCGTCAGTGTCCTAGCGAGCTCCTTTTCTCCCTCACGCATTCCTCCCTAGTGGTGCTGCGCACATGGCCAGCGAGCCGAGGCGTGCCTTCCTCCCCTCTCATAAAGCCTCGGCATGCGCGCTCACTAGGGTTCCCCCTCCTCCGCCGCCACCTTCTCCTCCTCCTTCTCCTTCTCTCTTCTCTGGAGGTAAGTTTCTGCAGTTAGTCGGAGAGGATTCAGTGAGTGAGAGGAGATCGTCGGCGTTCCCCTCCTCTGCTTTGTCGGCGGCGGCGGCGGCCAGCATGTCCAGAAGCGCGGGGCTCATCCCCCCGATCCATTCCTGCTGATAGGAAGCCCGGAGCGCGTCCGTGTCGACGACCCCTTCTTCCCCTATGTCGTCGGCGTCCCGCTCCAACAAGTTTCTTCTCTGCTTCGACTTCGGCGAGCCACTCCGGCCTCTCCTTCCCCAGCTGTCCTCGTTGACCCCCTGGGTGAGCAGTCGACCTCCAGCGCCCTCCGTCGCGTCCCGTTCGTCGTTGCGCGTAGATATGCACGACCCGATGCTTTGAGCTCCGCCTCTGCCTTGAGCTCGTGGTCCCTGTGTCGTGTGAGCGTGCGTTTGGTGTCCGTGGTTAGGTCCTTCGAGTGCCCGATCCATCCCCATGCAAAGCTTTGTGTTTGATCGTGTGTAGGCGTGGATCTGGCCGTGTCCAGCGCATGCGCGTCGTGCTCTGGCTCAGCTCCGTCAGTTAGCAGGTGGTTTCGTCAGGTTAAGTTAGCGCGGGGGTTAGTTCAGTAGGGCTGAGCCCCCCATACTAGTTATGAACGCAAGCGTAGCGCAATGGTAGCACTCGCGTGGGAAGACCACGAGGTCGCGGGTTCGATCCCGCTTCCCCCCTTTTTTTTCTTTTTGTTGATTGGTGGCGTGCGTTATTGTGTGTTTGGATCCGCTGTGAGAACCGGATCCCGTGTGCTGGTGTGTAGTGTAGTGTGTATGTGTGTGTATGTTGAACATACACACACTTGTGTATGCGTGTGGTGTTATTTGTGGTTGTGTGTATGTGCATGTGTATGCATACACTTCTGTATGTGTATTCATGCATGTGTAGGTTTTGGCATGTGAGAGTGTCTGTGGGCTTATACTTGCAACCTTGTGTGTGTGTGGTATGTAAGTGCATGTATGCATATATGCATATATGAGTGTGTATGTGTGGTTGGTGGATTGCTACGCATAGTGTAGGAGGCATGTTTTGGCCTTTGATGTATGTGTTGTGTATGTGCAATACTTGAGAGTAGATATGCATGTGTAGGTTTGAGTAGTGTGTAGGTGTGTATGTGTATGTGGACACACATGTATGAAGTGCATGTGTGCTTATATACACACATGCTTGTGTGTGGTGTGTTTGTGATTGTCTTGTGTAATGCAATGAGAGGTGTGGTATGTTATACATACACACACACAAGTGACAAGTAGCTCCATGTGTAGGTTTTTCTTATGTGCATGAGCATAGTTTATCTTCTAGCTAGTTTCATCCTTGCAATTGATGCTATGCCATGATATCTTGTTCCTAGGATGTTATTTTACCACTTCCAACATGTATCAATAGAGCACATGCCATTTTGGGCCATTTCTATCAATGCACTTAAGTGACATAAGTCACCCATGTCTTAGGGGGTCATTTTCGACCTAGGTTTTCTCCCACTTGCTCCAAGCAAGTATAGGGGTATGAGTAATGATTTGGGGTAGAATCAACCCATGAATGCACCTGTGAAGTCAGATTTGTCTTTGGGGCAACTTGACAAAACTGCATATCTTGTTTGTGGCTGTAGGGTTCCTGTAGCTCAAGTTGTGAGCTTTACAAAGTGCTATGTTGCTGTTTTGTGGCAGATTGGGTGTTATCTTGTTTTGTGACTTGTGGGAGCTATACTCCATGGAATTGATTGATTCTTGAGCCTATTGTGATTGATTTTTCCTCACATATCCAGTGGCTACCTTGGAATGCCAAGAATTAGCCCAGGTGTTGGTGATCTTGTGTTTTGCCTCCGTACCTTGCCGTGAGCGTATCTCGAGAACCGTAGCTCCGTTTCTTGCGATATTTATATGCATTTCCATCGATTTTTCATGATGCATCCATATTTGCCTTGTTCATGCGTGTCTAAATAACTTAACATGACGTTCTGTCCAGATTCATTAATATACCAACTTTGCACGTGAAACTTGACTAGTTTGGGATTGCCATGTTAAATTCTTCATAAAATGAATCATGCATCATCTTGGTTGTGAATTGCACGTTGGTTATTTATTTATTTGCTGTTTCTCTTGGGTAGACGCGAGTGTCGATACTGAGTTCGAGGACCCTGGAGAGTACCACTACGAGGATCCCGCTACTTGTTCCGCTAAAGAACCAACATGCAAGATGATCGTACCCGGATCCCAATACTATTTTTTGCTGTTAGTTTCTCGCTCTTATCGTTACAATTGCACTACCTACCACTGGATATCAGCCCCTCCTGTTGCCATGACAGTCTCTAACCTCCACATCCTACTAAACCTTTGATTGGCTAAGTTACCGCTGCTCAGCCCCTCTTATAGCATTCTTAGTTGCAGGTGCAGGTTGTTCCATGTGATAACATGGATTGGATATCACAATAAATTCTGTTATTTAATTTAATGCACATATATATTTGGTATTGTTGGAAGGCTTGGCCTTTTGCTAAGTGATTTGTTCCGCTGTTACCGCCATTAGTTCCTTGTTACCGGTGTTATGTTTTCCATATTTTGCGCTCCTAACACGCTTGGGGTTGTTATGGGAACCCCCTTGTTTATTCGGTTGAGATTAAAACCTGTCTGGCAAGACCCAACTTTGGTACTACATTTGCTAATAACTTAATGAACTTGCATAGGGATTTGCAACCCCGTGGATAATTAAATCAACCCCCGGGCCAGTGCTCCGCATGAGTGTTGGTCCAAAAATGTCAACCGCCGATGGCCACCAGGGGCAACTCTGTGTTTGGCCTACCGGAAGTTTGGACAATCCGTCGTGTCCTGAGACTGAGATACGCGGCTCTTATTGGGTTCGTCGACACGGTGGGAGGTCTTGCTAGACTTGTTTTACCTTTATCGAATGTCTTGCGTGTGGACTCTAACTTTCTTCAGGTTTTCTCGAGGTGTTGAAATTCCCGCGGAGTGTGGTTATTTGTGATGGACTAGTTGGAGCACCCCTGCAAGGTTAAATCTTTCGGAAAGTCGTGCCCACGGTTATGTGGCAACTTGGATATTTGTTTAACACCCGGCTCTAGTTAACTTGAAGTAAACTCTAATTAAAATACACCAACTGTGTGAGTAACTGTGATTGTCTCTGCTCGTGAACATGATCCGAGAGAGGACACGGTGGGGTTATGATTGACGTAAGCAGGTGTTCAGGATCTCATAGAGATTATGCTAGATTCGATCGCTTAACGTATGACACTCACATTTACATTCTTGTTGCGTAAGGTAGCCACCATAAAATGCTTAGTGCTGCTGCAAACTTAACATCACCCTTTCCAACCTAAAGCTTAAATAGTCTTGGTACCCGGGCACATGATAGCTCAATCCTCTGTGGCTCACAGTTTACTACAACAACTCCAGGTACAGGTACAGATGAGCAGATGCAGGATGATCTTGCCCAGCTCCAATGGGAGTATGATGAAGAAAGAGGTCGTATGTACGTGACGTATCCGAATGAGTGAGGACCTGGTCATGATCTTTGGGATAGCTTGATAGTATCATTTGCAACTTCTTTGTTTGATTTCGTCCGAAGTCGGACCCTGTGTTCAACTTGATGTTATGATTTGAGTGACATTGTAAGTTAGCATGTGGCGAGTGTAAGCCAACTTGTATACTCTTCTCATTCAGTATTGTATGTTGTGATGATACTATTCTTGCTAACGGCAAGATGCGCATCTATCCCTTGCGAGGCCCTCGTGCCTTAAATGGATAGGCGCGCATCTTGGCGTGACAAGTTGGTATCAGAGCCATACGACCATAGGAGCCTTTGCTTGTTCGAACTTGACCGAGTTGTGTCTAGTAAAAACTATTTTGAGTCTAGTTATATCAGAGAGTAGGGTTCTTTTTACTCCTATTCTATGCTCTGGTGAGGCATCCGACTTAGGAATTTTGATTCTACTCCTCTTCTCGCTCAAAAAAAATTTAGGATCACGCGGGTATTTTGGAGGCTATATGATACCGATGTGACAGGGTTCTGTCTTGGTGCCTCCTGTCTGACTTGATTTCTTCCGGGGAGTCGAGCTCCAGGGAATGTTGGCACATCGTTATCATTCAGCTTCCTTGATATCTCAGGACGGAGAATGTTTGAAATTACTTCAATACTTATCATGGTGAGATAAGGTCGGAGTCACCCAGTACTGGGGAGGCGTCCGGGGTACCACCATGGTTTAGTATCGCTGTGAGTTCGAGGATTCGAGATTGACAAGTTTGCGAAATTTCTTGAATTATGGTGTAGAAGGTTGCGGATGCAGTTGCAGCTGATTACCTAGGGTAGGTTCCTGATTCCGCAACCCGAATCGCATGAACAAGAAAGTTTTCGGAAGTTCATAGGTGGGAAATCTTGTAGTCATCTAGGATCATCTTCTCCAGATGTATTGGGCATGTACATTTGTTCCGAGCGCTTAGCTCAATACTTTTGTGTTATTGCAAGTTGCTTATTATGTCTGATGATATTAGCATGATCCGAAGAAGCATTCTTACTAATTTTTCAGTAGGAAGGCTATGTAGTTATTTGTTCAATTCTTTCAAGCATTTGATTCAGCTTTGTTTCATCTTATCAATGAGGTGCTAATGCATGTTGTCCATCTTCAGGATGGCTCCATCAACTCGCAACAATCCGGGTCGTGATGAGGAGCAGGCTGATGTTCCACCACCACCCCCGCCATCGCCTCCTCCACCTCCTCCTCCAAAAGCTTGGCAAGGTGTGATGGCGCGACCAATGCAAACACTCAGATGTTGCTCAGGCTGTTGCAAGAAAGGGAGCAGGGTCAGCAAGGTTTTCAAGGGAATTTCCAGAATCAGCCTCAGTTTGCAACGCTCAATCAATTCCTTGCCAACCAGCCCAAGTCTTTCACCTATTGTGATCAGCCATTTGATGCTGATGATTGGCTTCGTGATATGAGTAAACATTTTGAGTGCAGCAATGTCAGGCCAGAGGACTTTGTCAGATTTGCATCGTTTCAGCTCAAGGGTCAAGCAGCTGATTGGTGGCAACAGTACAAGGATTCCAGGGGTGATCGTGTTGTTACTTGGGACGATTTCCGTCATGACTTCAGGGCTCATTACATTGCGACAAGCTTTGTCGAGGAGATGCGTGAGAAGTTCAGGCACCCGAAGCAGGGAACCAAGTCAGTCTACCAGTACAACATCGAGTTCCAGAATCTAGCTCGTTATGCCAAGCAAGATGTTCCAGATGATAAGGCTATGATCTATCAGTTCAGAGGTGGTCTCAAGGATGAGCTTCTGCCAGGCCTAGTTCTTCAAGAGCCGCGTGAGTTTGATCAGTTCTATAACATGGCTTTGAAGGTTGAAGCAGCTCAGCTCAAGTTAGAGAACTCCAAGAAGCGTTCCATGGATTCATATTCTTCTTCCAGCTCTTAGATGGTTCCCAAGCAGCAGAAGTATTGGGCACTAAATCCTCTTCCATTTCGTCCTCCTCAGCAGCAGAAGCAGTTTAGTGGTCGGGGCTCTTCCCACCCACCCAACCCAGGTTTCCAGCAGAAAAACCAGGCGTCCAAGGCTGTTCTTGTTCCTCCTCCAAGCAATGTTCGTCCGCTCTCTAAGGTGACTTGTCACAAGTGTGCCCAGAAGGCTCACTATGCAAACAAGTGCAACCAGCGGCGTCTTCCGCCTCCTTCTCTTGTCAAACCTCCAGGCAATGCTATGGTGAAGCATAATCCCAAGTTTGCAAGAGTGAATATGGTGAATGCAGCTGAAGCAAAGCAGTCCAATGATGTGATTATGGGTAATATCTCAGTCAATTCTATTCCTACAAAAGTATTATTTGATTCTGGTGCATCGCATTCATTCATATCAAGGCCATTTGTTTCTAAGCATGAGTTCTGTTGTGAAGAATTGTCCAAGTCGTTGACTATGGTGTCTCTGGGTTTGCAAATGAATTCTCGCTATGTGGTTCAGGATGCTTCTATCAAGATGGGCAATTATTCTTTTCTGGCTTCTCCAATTGTTCTTAGGAATTCCGATATTGATCTCATTCTGGGCGTGGACTTCCTGGCTATGAATAAGGCTTATATTGATTGTCAAGCAAAAGAAGTCAAGATGACTCATCCTTCAGAAGACGTGATTATATTCACGGCTCGCGATGACACAATCCGTCTCTTTGCTCTTAATGAGAAGGGTGAAATCTCGGTGATTTCTCAAATTCCGTTGGTGAATGAGTATGAAGATGTCTTTCCAGAAGAGCTGCCAGGAATGCCTCCGCATCGGCCAGTCGAGTTCATGATTGATCTTGAGCCCGGAACTGAACCGGTCTGCAAGCGCCCGTATAAACTTGGCCCCGAAGAGCTGAAAGAGTTGAAGAAGCAGCTAGATGAGCAAGAACGTCTGGGTATGATGAGACCAAGCTCTTCTCCATGGGGTTGTGGAGTTTTCTTTGTCAAGAAGAAGGATGGCACGGATCGTCTTTGTGTGGACTACCGGCCATTGAACAAGAAGACAATCAGAAACAAGTATCCACTCCCTAACATCAATGAGTTGTTTGAACAACTGAAAGGTGCCAAGGTTTTCTCCAAGTTGGGTCTTCGAATGGGTTACCATCAAATTCGCATTTGTGAAGAAGACATTCCCAAGACCGCTTTCAGGACGAGTTTTGGCTCGTATGAGTACACCGTTATGTCATTTGGTCTTGCGAATGCTCCTCCAACCTTCTCAAGAATGATGAATTTCATATTATCTCCCTTCAAGAATGAGTTTGTCTTGGTCTATCTCGATGATATCCTTGTGTTCTCGGAGACAGAAGAAGATCATGCAGAGCATCTCTGCCTTGTGCTTGACAAGTTAAGGGAACATCGGTTCTATGCCAAGTTTTCCAAATGTGAGTTCCGGCTCAATGAAGTGGTGTACCTCGGGCATGTCATCTCTGCCGAGGGAATTAAAGTGCACCCTGAGAAAGTTGAAGCTATTTTGAAGTGGGAACCTCCTCAGAACGTCAAGCAGCTTCGGAGTTTCCTCGGGCTTGCTAGCTACTGCAGAAGGTTCGTGGAGAACTTCTCTCAAATTGCCAAGCCTCTGTCCAATCTCCTTCAGAAGAGTGTCAAGTATGTTTGGTCTCCTGAGTGTGATGTAGCGTTCAATACGCTCAAGCAAAGACTGACTTCAGCTCCAGTTCTTGTTCCTCCTGAGCAGTCTAAGCCTTTCCAAGTTTTCTGTGATGCTTCTCTCCAAGGCCTTGGTGGTGTTCTTATGCAAGACAAGAAGATTGTGGCATATACCTCGCGTCAGTTGAAGCCTGCCGAGAAGAACTACCCCACTCATGATCTCGAGTTGGCGGCAGTTGTGCATGCTCTTATGACTTGGAGGCATTTGTTGTTGGGTAGACCAGTTGAGGTGTACACTGATCACAAGAGCTTGAAGTACATTTTCACTCAACCCAATCTCAATCTTCGGCAATCTCGTTGGGTGGAAATGCTTGAAGAATTCAACCCAAGCATTGAGTATACTCCTGGGAAAGCAAATGTCATTGCAGACGCGCTCAGCCGTAAGGCGTACTGCAATAGTCTCATCTTGAAGCCTCTTCAACCCGAGCTTTGTGAAGCCTTCCGCAAGCTCAACCTTCAGATGATTCCACAAGGATTTCTTGCCAATCTTCAAGTCTCTCTGACTCTAGAAGATCAGGTTTGCCAAGCACAGCTTCTTGACACTATGGTGAAGAAAGTGAAGAAAGGTGTGGCCAAGAGCATTCCGAAGTATAAGTGCTTTCATGTCGATGACAAAGATACCTTGTTCTTTGAGGACCGTCTTGTGGTTCCAAAAGGTGATCTCAGAAAGGTTATCATGGACGAAGCACACAATTCTCTTCTATCCATTCATCCAGGCAGTTCCAAGACGTATCAAGATCTCAAGCAAACCTTCTGGTGGACTCGCATGAAACGTGAAATTGCTCAGTTTGTGAACGAGTGTGATGTTTGTCGCAGAGTGAAGGCGGAGCATCAACGTCCAGCAGGTCTTCTTCAGCCTTTGCCTATCCTAGAGTGGAAATTCGATCATGTTGAGATGGATTTTGTCACTGGGTTTCCCAAGTCCAAGAGAGGCAACGATGCCATCTTTGTGGTCATCGACAAGCTGTCAAAAGTTGCTCATTTCCTGCCAGTCAAAGAATCTATCTCGGCAGCTCAGCTTGCAGAGTTGTATACGTCAAGGATAGTGTCTTTGCATGGTATTCCTCAGCTCATCTCTTCTGACCGTAGAAGTCTCTTTACTTCCAAGTTTTGGGAGTCCTTCCAGACTACTATGGGTACCAAGATCCGTTTCAGCACGACGTTCCATCCGCAGACAAGTGGTCAAGTTGAGAGAGTCAATCAGATCCTTGAAGCTATGCTCAGAGCCTGTGTGATTTCGTTCGGCATGAAGTGGGAAGACTGCCTTCCATATGCTGAATTCTCATACAACAATAGCTTCCAAGCTAGCTCAGGCAAGGTCCCGTTTGAGATTCTCTACGGCAGAAAGTGTCGTACCCCGCTTAACTGGTCTGAAACCGGTGAGCGCCAGATATTGGGCAATGACATGATCGCTTAAGCAGAAGAAATGTGTCATGTCATTCCCGAGAACCTCAAAGCAGCTCAGTCCCGTCAGAAGAGCTATTATGATAGCAAACATCGGGATGTTTCTTTCCAAGTGGGTGATTTTTCCTATCTCAAAGTTTCTCCCATGAGAGGCACGCAATGATTTGGAATTAAAGGGAAGTTGGCTCCTCGTTTTGTTGGTCCTTTCAAAGTTGTTGACAAGAGAGGTGGTCTTGCGTATCAACTTGAGCTTCCTCCAAATTTCGCGAACATGCACGATGTCTTCCATGTTTCTCAGCTCCGGAAATGCATCAAGACTCCTGAGCGAACCATTGACCTCCAAGACATCGATCTTCAAGCAGATATTTCTTATCATGAGCACCCAGTTGCAATTCTTGAAGAAACTGAGCGTAAGACTCGCAACAAGTCTATCAAGTTCCTCAAGGTGAAGTGGTCTCATCATTCCGACAAAGAAGCTACTTGGGAAACGCGAGGACCTGCTCCGTTCCGAATTTCCGGACTTCTTTCGTTTCTAGATCTCGGGTCGAGATCCTCTTGTAGTGTGGGAGAGTTGTGACATCCCAAGTGATGTCCCTACCTTATTTGGCATGTAACGCCATGTTTGAACCTTGTGTCATGAGCTATGAGATGTTTTGCAGTTGTCACCCATGTGTTGTTGCATTCATGCATCATTTCATCATGCATCATGTCATTCATCTTGTCATGTTGGTTTTCATGTGTCTTGTATGATGTGATGCTTGTGAGTATGCATTGTGTGTCTTGATATTGAGTGTGGGGAGTCATGTGTGCAACCTCTTTAACATCCCCTCTCTTCTCTCTTTTAAATACCACCTTCCATCTTCCCCCTCTCTTCCTATTAATTTAATGACCAGATTTTACTTGATGATTTATTTGTTTTAAAATGTTCAAGAAGTGCCCCATATAGTCCTATTAATTTAGGATGTGGTGCTGTTGTTGTTTGGGGTTGTTTGGTTTTTGGTTTGTTTTAAAAAACAGGGGCTGTTATTTAAATATTAGTTTAAATAATTTGTCCAATAAATCAATCTGTTAATTTATTCAAATAGTGTTCTTTTTCCTCATCTCAAATGTATTTTTGTTTTGCTCAAATTCATTGGAAAATGCCCTAGGGATTTTCTGTGAGTTGCTGGTTTTATTAAAATAGAAAAACCTCTCTTTATTCTGTGTGTGAGAGAGTATGTGCGTGTGGGCTTCCTTCTCTAGCGCGGCCCAGCTAGCCCCGCAAGCCCAGGCATCCCAGCTGGTCATCGTCTCCTTTCCAGCAAGGCAAGCGAAGGGCCTGCGCGTCAGTGTCCCAACAAGCTCCTTTTCTCCCTCGCGCGTTCCTCCCTGGTGGTGTTGCGCACATGGCCAGCGAGCCGAGGCGTGCCTTCCTCCCCTCTCATAAAGCCTCGGCATGCGCGCTCGCTAGGGTTCCCCCTCCTCCGCCGCCACCTTCTCCTCCTTCTTCTCCTTCTCTCTTCTCTAGAGGTAAGCTTCTGCAGTTAGTCGGAGAGGGTTCAGTGAGTGAGAGGAGATCGCTGGCGTTCCCCTCCTCTGCTTCGTCGTCGTCATCGGCGGCCAGCATGTCCAGAAGCGCGGGGCTCATCCCCCCGATCCATTCCTGCCGATAGGAAGCCCGGAGCGCGTCCGTGTCGATGACCCCTTCTTCCCCTACGTCGTCGGCGTCCCACTCCGGCAAGTTTCTTCTCTGCTTCGACTTTGACGAGCAACTCCGGCCTCTCCTTCCCCAGTTGTCCTCGTCGACCCCCTGGGTGAGCAGTCGACATCCAGCGCCCTCTGTCGCGTCCCGTCGTTGTTGCCCGTAGATCTACAGGACCCGATGCTCTGAGCTCCGCCTCTGCCTTGAGCTCGTGGTCCCTGTGCTGTGTGAGCGTGCGTTTGGTGTCCGTGGTTAGGTCCTTCGAGTGCCCGATCCATCCCCGTGCAAAGCTTTGTGTTTGATCGTGTGTAGGCGAGGATCTGGCCGTGTCCAGCGCGTGCGCGTCGTGCTCTGGCTCAGCTCCATCAGTCAGCCCTCCCTCTCCCTCCTCCTATATATACCCAAGGGTTTGACCTGATTCGGGACGCGACTTCTCTCTCTCGGCGCAGCCCTACCCTTACTCTTCCTCGTTCTCCGTAGCGCTTGGCGAAGCCCTGCCGGAGTTCACGTAGCTCCACCGTCATCACGCCGTCGTGCTGCCGGAGCTCTCCCTCAACCTCTCCTTCCTCCTTGCTAGATCAAGGCGTAGGAGACGTCTTCGGGCTGCACGTGTGTTGAACGCGGAGGCGCCGTTGTTCGGCGCTAAGATCGGAGTCCACCGCGATCTGAATCGCTACGAGTACGACTCCACCAACCGCGTTCTTGTAACGCTTCCGCTTAGCGATCTTCAAAGGTATGAAGATGCAATCTCTCCTCACTCGTTGCTGGTTTCTCCATAGATATATCTTGGTGATACGTAGGAATTTTTTTGATTTACTACTACATCTCCCAACATAGGCGTGGATCTGGTCCAGCGCGTGCGCGTCGTGCTCTGGCTCGTCTCCGTCAGTTAGCAGGTGGTTTCTTTAGGTTCAGTTAGCGCGGGGGTTAGTTCAGTAGGGCTGAGCCCCCCCTCATACTAGTAACGAACGCAAGCGTAGCACAGTGGTAGCGCTCGCGTGGGAAGACCGCGAGCTCACGGGTTCGATCCCGCTCCCCCCCTTTTCTTTTTCTTTTTGTTGATTGGCGGCGTGCGCTGTTGTGTGTTTGGATCCGGTGTGAGAACCGGATCCCGTGTGCTGGTGTGTAGTGTAGTGTGTATGTGTGTGTAACATACACACACTTGTGCATGAGTGTGGTTTTAGTTGTGGTTGTGTGTATGTGCATGTGTATGCATACACTTTTGTATGTGTATTCATGCATGTGTAGGTTTTGGCATGTGAGAGTGTGTGTGGGCTTATACTTGCAACCTTGTGTGTGTGTGGTATGTAAGTGCATGTATGCATATATGCATATATGAGTGTGTAGGTGTGGTTGGTGGATTGCTAGGCATAGTGTAGGAGGCATGTTTTGGCCTTTGATGTATGTGTTGTGTATGTGCAATACTTGAGAGTAGATATGCATGTGTAGGTTTGAGTAGTGTGTAGGTGTGTATGTGTATGTGGACACACATGTATGAAGTGCATGTGTGCTTATATACACACATGCTTGTGTGTGGTGTGTTTGTGATTGTCTTGTGTAATGCAATGAGAGGTGTGGTATGTTATACATACACACACACAAGTGACAAGTAGCTCCATGTGTAGGTTTCTCTTATGTGCATGAGCATAGTTTATCTTCTAGCTAGTTTCATCCTTGCAATTGATGCTATGCCATGATATCTTGTTCCTAGGATGTTATTTTACCACTTTAAACATGTATCAATAGAGCACATGCCATTTTGGGCCATTTCCATCAATGCACTTAAGTGACATAAGTCACCCATGTCTTAGGGGGTCATTTTCGACCTAGGTTTTCTCCCACTTGCTCCAAGCGAGTATAGGGGTATGAGTAATGATTTGGGGTAGAATCAACCCATGAATGCACCTGTGAAGTCAGATTTGTCTTTGGGGCAACTTGACAAAACTGCATTTTTATGCTGTCATGCCCTTTTGTCTTTTTTATTATGATTTAATCTATGCATGCAATTAAGTTCTTGCCAACATGCGTTTGTTAGTTAAGGTTGCTGGGAATGTCCCCGTATTTTTGTTATTTGTGCTAAGTCATCAGATAAGTGGGAACCATGCTGTTTAGTAAGCAACTTCATGTTTCTGTTCAGCCTGCTTAAAAATGACTAAGTCTGGGAGATCTGCTGTTATTGTTTTACCATGAAGAGTGGGTTGTAACTAGTGATGTAGTTGGAATTTGCTCATGACCACTGTTAGTTATTTGAAGTAGATATTGTCATATACCATACTGTTAATTTTCATGCCAATAGGATCTATATAGCATATTTAACCATTGCTGTCAACTTGCTACTTTATAATCTCAGATTCCAGAAAACTGGAATTTTCATTAAGTCCGTGAAAACTGATTCATCATGTCAACTTGTTTGATTCATGATTATTGATGTGTGCATCTTTTGCTGATTGCATAGTTGGATAAGTTTATGTGGGTGTTGAGTAGAATCTGTCCATATCTTGTTTGTGGTTGTAGGGTTCCTGTAGCTCAAGTTGTGAGCTTTATAAAGTGCTATGTTGCTGTTTTGTGGCAGATTGGGTGTTATCTTGTTTTGTGACTTGTGGGAGCTATACTCCATGGAATTGATTGATTATTGAGCCTATTGTGATTGATTTTTCCTCACCTATCCAGTTGCTATCTTGGAATGCCAAGAATTAGCCTAGGTGTTGGTGATCTTGTGTTTTGGCTCCGTACCTTGCCATGAGCATATCTCGAGAACCATAGCTCCGTTTCTTGCGATCTTTATATGCATTTCCATCGATTTTGCATGATGCATCCATATTTGCCATGTTCATGCATGTATAAATAACTTAACATGAGTTTCTGTCCAGATTCATTAATATACCAACTTTGCACGTGAAACTTGACTAGTTTGGGATTGCCATGTTAAATTCTTCATAAAATGAATCATGCATCATCTTGGTTGTGCATTGCACCTTGGTTGGTTATTTATTTGCTGTTTCTCTTGGGTAGACGCGAGTGTCAATACTGAGTTCGAGGACCCTGGAGAGTACCACTACGAGGATCCCGCTACTTGTTCCGCTGAAGAACCAACAGGCAAGATGATCGTATCCGGATCCCAAAACTATTTTTTGCTTGTTAGTTTCTCGCTCTTATCGTTACAATTGCGCTACCTACCACTAGATATCAGCCCCCCTGTTGCCATGATAGTCTCTAACCTCCACATCCTAGCAAACCTTTGATTGGCTAAGTTACCGCTGCTCAGCCCCTCTTATAGCATTCTTAGTTGTAGGTGCAGGTTGTTCCATGTGATAACATGGATTGGATATCACAATAAATTCTGTTATTTAATTTAATGCACATATATATCTGGTATTGGTGGAAGGCTTGGCCTTTTGCTAAGTGATTTGTTCCGCTGTTACCGCCATTAGTTCCTTGTTACCAGTGTTATGTTTTCCATATTTTGCGCTCCTAATACGCTTGGGGTTGTTATGGGAACCCCCTTGTTTATTCGGTTGAGATTAAAACCTGTCTGGCAAGACCCAACTTTGGTACTACATTTGCTAATAACTTAATGAACTTGCATAGGGCTTTGCAACCCCGTGGATAATTAAATCAACCCCCGGGCCAGTGCTCCGCATGAGTGTTGGTCCAAAAATATCAACCGCCGGTGGCCACCAGGGGCAACTCTGTGTTTGGCCTACCAGAAGTTTGGACAATCCGACGTGTCCTGAGACTGAGATACGCGGCTCTTATCGGGTTCGTCGACACGTCGGGAGGTCTTGCTAGACTTGTTTTACCTTTATCGAATGTCTTGCGTGTGGACTCTGACTTTCTTCAGGTTTTCTCGAGGTGTTGGAATTCCCGCGGAGTGTGGTTATTTGTGATGGACTAGTTGGAGCATCCCTGCAGGGTTAAATCTTTCGGAAAGCCGTGCCCACGGTTATGTGGCAACTTAGATATTTGTTTAACACCCGATTCTAGTTAACTTGAAGTAAACTCTAATTAAAATACACCAATTGTGTAAGTAACTGTGATTGTCTCTGCTCGTGAACATGATCCGAGAGAGGACACAGTGGGGTTATGATTGACGTAAGCAGGTGTTCAGGATCTCATAAAGATTATGCTAGATTCGATCGCTTAACGTAGGACACTCACATTTACATTCTTGTTGCGTAAGGTAGCCACCATAAAATGCTTAGTGCTGCTGCAAACTTAACATCACGCTTTCCAACCTAAAGCTTAAATAGTCTTGGTACCCGGGCACATGATAGTTGAGTCCTCTGTGGCTCACAGTTTACTACAACAACTCCAGGTACAGGTACAGATGAGCAGATGCAGGATGATCTTGCCCAGCTCCAATGGGAGTATGATGAAGAAAGAGGCCGTATGTACGTGACATATCCGGATGAGTGAGGACCTGGTCGTGATCTTTGGGATAGCTTGATAGTATCATTTGCAACTTCTTTTATCGTTTGATTTCGTCCGTAGTCGGACCCTGTGTTCAACTTGATGTTATGATTTGAGTGACATTGTAAGTTAGCATGTGGCGAGTGTAAGCCAACTTGTATACTCTTCTCATTCAGTATTTTATGTTGTGATGATATTATTCTTGCTAACGGCAAGATGCGCATCTATCCCTTGAGAGGCCCTCGTGCCTTAAATGGATAGGCGCGCATCTTGGGCGTGACACCTTCCTCCTTGCTGGATCAAGGCGTAAAAGACGTCATCGGGTTGCACGTGTGTTGAACGCGGAGGCGCCGTTGTTCGGCACTTAGATCGGAATCCACCGTGATCTGAATCGCTGCGAGTACGACTCCACCAACCGTGTTCTAGTAACACTTCCGCTTTGCGATCTTCAAAGGTATGAAGATGCACTCCCCCCACTCGTTGTTGGTTTCTCAATAGATTGATCTTGCTGACACGTAGGAAGAAATTTGATTTACTACTACATCTCCCAACAACTTTTGCTCATTTTTCTCCACTTCCTTGTCCGAAACCCTAAAAAATGGTCACAACATAGGATGTCGTCGTGTCAATGGTTTGACCGTTAGCTGCTGACGAGTGGGGTCGTGCTGGACTATGTCGTCCGTTGGACTTGCCAAGTGGGGCCACATTGGACGGTGGCGCTGGTTGGACCGTTGGGTCGTGGTTTCGTTGGACTGTTGGGGCATTGCATGAAACGCATGCATGCATGCGTTGATGCATGCCGTCACGATACAGAAGCCTGCTATGCATGCACGACATGATCCAGCTAGCCTCCGTGCATGCGCTGATGCACGCCGCCACGATGCCCCACTAACGCAGCCACCACGGACGCAACGATTGTGGCTGCCGCTGGTTCGTCTCTTCTCGCACATGTCTCCTCGATCGACGATCGATGCCGCTAGTTCGTCTCTTCTCACATGCTTCTCCTCGACCGATTCATACTCATCATTTTCACGTCATTTCAGCCTTTTCGATCCACTCGCATCAATTCAGGCAATTAAAGTTTATGGCATACTGATCGATGTGCCTCGTTTGAACGTAGCAACATGCGGTTGATGCCCTTATTTAAACAACCCATCCCTCCACCTATTCTCCACACATCCATTTGCGCCGCCCCTTCTCTTCTTCACCCAAATCCGGAACACCCTCGAAGCGAGGCGAAGATGGCGTACTACGGCCCCACCTTCTAGCTGCCACCGATCGTGTAGGAGAGGCGGTACCACGCTGGCGTCATCATGGAGAAAACGCTCCGCGTGTGGACGATCTCATGCTGGAGGTGTGTTAGGGATTTGGCCGAGTGGTTCCTCTGTGCGGGCTCGCCGGTGATGTTCCGACTGGAGGAAGTGTGTCCAAACTCCAGCTCTCCGCCAATGGGGCTCATTGCCAACTTCACCAACAGATTTGATGTGTATTACCTGCTCGGCAAGGTGTTTTGGTGTGGGTGCGAGTTCATCGCATTCACAATCTGCATCATCTTCACGGATCTCCATAGAATCTTCTCCACATGCAACGTCATCCATAGCTTCCCCTACTACCTCAGCGAGAACGGTATGGAGGAGGAGCAGTGAAGAGGAGGCACAGTGAAGATGGCGGTGAAGGCTATGCCCGGTCTCGCGTAGCTTGTCTTGCCCTTGTGTGTTAGGGCTTTTTATACATTTCTATGTTATGTCGTTGGTTAATGGACTAGTTGAGGTGTCAAAAAGGAAAGGGTACCTACAAGGAAACTAAAGCTAGAAAAATGAGCCATGATGATGTTAAAAAGAAGAAGAAAAAGAAGCTAATTTTTTTGAATGTTGGTGGCCATATATATTTTATGGATAGAAAGAATCTTTTTTTTTGAATTGTTGGTGGTCATATATATTTTATGAACAGAAAGAAGCTAATTTTTAAATAGTTTGTGGCCATTTTGCATGATGAAACTAATTTTTAAAGGGTAACCCATTTTTTAGTTGTTGGTAGCCATATTGCATGAAACAAAAAGCTAATTGTTGACTTGTTGATGGTAATATCAATTGTTGTGTAATTTCAAACAATGGAACGTATTTTTGTAATCAACACGCACTAAATCTCTATGGGTGCAATCAAATAAATAAGCAAAAAAATAGAACCAACACGTGCACTATTTTCTAGGCCTCTTTTATCTTTTTGAGCCTTCGACAGTCAATGCCATGCGACAGCCCAACCAGAGCTTGGTTTCATTTTGGGCCCAAGAACTATGTTTGTTTCTCTTGCGCTCGATGTTGTCTGGCCAAACCGAAGAAACTGAAAGTGTCAAAAACTAACACCTATAGAGGTTCAGAGATGGAGATAGAGACATAGTTTAAGCAACACCAAGAGCACATGATCCACAAATTAAGATTACACCACACTAATAAAATCTCTAACGAGTGATGACCAACAAGTAAGCAAATCCTAAAGCAACTATACAAAAAAAATTCCTAAAGCTATCTGATTTGCCTGCTTGTTCAATTGAATCACCTACCTCAAGTTTCTTGTTCATCTTTTTTCATTGAATCATCTGCCTCAAGTTCTTGTTCATCTGACTTAACTTGTCCCTCTTGGGATTTCTTATCCCTCCTTATATAAGTTGAAGGGATAGGCTTACATGTAGAGTCTTACTAGGACTAGGGCTAGTCTCTCTTGAATCCTAGTCAAGGTCTTGCTTCCCTTGTGAGGGAATCTTTCCTCTTCTTGGGCCTTCTTTGTGAGCCGCCCGCCAGGCCTCTCCATGAGTCGCCTTTCGCCAGGGTGCACACTGGGCCTTAGGCCTTGTCGTCCAGGTTGACCCGGTAAACACGGTGACCTTACGAGCTGCCAAATGATGGGCCAGGTCATATTCCTGATCGGGTCAAACCATGGGGAATATTCTCGACAGTTTGCAAGGAATTTATCAAGGTCACACCAGAGAGGCCGCCATCATAGTACAAGTAGTGGCATCACATGACTTATGGATTTGGCATGCTTTCTTTGGAACGCTGGTTTCTCATGACGACATCAACATGCTTCAACGATCTCCGGTGTTCAGGAGACTTTGCAATAGGGAATCACCTCCGTGCAACTACACCTTCAATGGCCGAGACTACAACATGGAATACTATCTTGCCGATGGCATATATCCTTAACAAGCTGCATTTGTGAAGATCGTATCCGAACCACATGGCAACAAACAAAAGCATTTCGCAACAATGCAGGAAGCAGCTAGGAAGTATGTGGAGAGGGCATTCGGAGAGCTGCAAGCGCATTGGGGAATTGTTCGTGAGGCTGCAATGATGTGGGAGTCAGAAACTTTGTGGCAGCTAATGACATGTTTCGTTATTTTTGCACAATATGACGATCGAGGATGAGGGTGATGGTGTAGCTCAAACCAATGATTTTGAAGCACTTGGAGAACAAGTTGAAATCCCAGAAAATCAAGATGCAGTTGAGCTTACGACCTTTCTGCAGATGCATCAGAATCTCCAAGATCATCACGTGCACGCGCAACTACTCAATAATCCGGTGAAGCATAAATGGACCCACAACAAAAATCAAAGAGCAGAAGATCGACCATGCACTTCAAATAAATTTGATGTAAACACCATTTATGTTCGGTGCCAGCATTTGTTATTTACATGTAGCATTAGTTTGTCTGATCGACGTGCATAATTTTATATAAATTTAAGAGTGCATATAAGATATGTGAATGCAGGAAAAAAACATCCAATCATGTTCACAAACATGTACAGACGTCAAGAGTCTGCATATAAGATATGTGAATGCAGGAAAAAAAACGTCCAATCATGTTCACGAACATATCCAGACGCTTTGCGAAGATACATAGGACCGAATTTGCTTAGTCCTGCTGTGGATACTCTTACCATCCTTGATTCTTCCTGGTCGACATGCGTGCCGCGAGCCACCCGTGGAACGCCGGGACGAGATGCGGCGTCCTATGTTCATGCGCGTGAGGCTCATCCCGTGGCTCCAACCATAGATAGCTGGACGAGAACGCGACACATACAGGCAGTACCTTTTTCTTTCTTGTTAAAACATCACACTCTCGGTCTCGGGGCTACGCAGTAGGATCAGAACATCTTTTTCTTTTCGTCGTTAGGCCGGCCGCGAGCCCATTGCGATAACCCGCCATGCGCGTCGCACGCTCGTCCCAAGATCAAATCCAAGAGCACACAACACGACCGTACGAACCAATTCATCGTCACGCGCGGACCAACATGTAATTAGACGGTTAGAAAAATATGATATTCCTTTTTCTTTGGCGCGAAATTTAGGATTTTTATTGCATCCGAGAAATACGGTTACAATCAGTCAAAAGGCTGCTAACAAGGAAGGAAGGACAACTATCCAACCAGGATTCTAACACTGTTAAAAAAATAGCTCGTTTAGCACAAAGATCCGCAGGGCTATTGATATTCCTGAAACTATGTTGAACCGTAAAAGAAACAAAACTTAAAACTCTATCCCTAATTTCATTAAAGATAGGCGCCACCAACGATCTAGTGTTGTGACGCGCGAGCCAGAGGTTCAAAACCTCTATACAATCAACCTCCATGACAACATGCAGTATCCTTTGAGTTGTGCAAAAGTTACACCCTCCCGCAATGCTTGTACTTCAGCGATAAAAGGATCCGTCACACCAGGCAAGGGTAGGTTTGCTCCATGCACCCATAAAAGAGAGATGAGAGTGAGTCATACCTCCCACTCCTCCCACTTGCGCAAGCTCCATCAATGTTTATTTTCACCCAGCCAAGATCAGGTGGCTGCCAACACACAGTCTGGCGACCAACATGATGAGTTTTTGGTAGTTATAGCAAGGTCAAATCATCTCTTGCTTGCCTGATTGCATGCGCAGGCGTGTACCCTTCCTCATCATGGGTCCATCGATTTCGTGAACTCTAGATTGTATGCATAATAGTGATTATCTTGCGTCTGTCTGACTTGTTAAACATGCTGTGAGTAAAAAGATCTCGTGTCCAAGTATTCGGATGCAAAAGGGGTAGCTTCAGACCCAAGATTGCATCGGCTGCGTTCCAGAAGCTTTTTGCGTGAGAGCAATGAACAAGAGGATGCATCAAATCCTCCTCCGTGGCTTCGCAAAGGTCACAAAGAAAAGATGTTTTTGATATATCGATATCGCAAGTTGGCGTAGTCAGGGAGAATTCCCCGCAGTGCCCGCCACCCAAAAACCTGAACTTTTCGACATAACTTTGAGCTTCCAAAGAGCTGTCCATACCTGTTTTTGTGTCGATGAAGTGTCTGCTATCGCCCCTTCCTCTGGAGCATCTTGCTCGTTCTGAGTCACAAGAGTGATATTCTTAGCTCATCAGAGTTTAAGTTCTTGTGCTCGTATTATTTTTAAATTTATTTTAGGATTTTCGACGATGCATATTCGGTAAAAGAAGACGTTTATATGAGCACTTGACCGTGTTAAAAAAAATCCATCACCACGCGGAACCAGACTCCACTCCAAAAATCAAATGTCGAAATGCAAAAAAAAAGGGAGAGAGAGATGGGGGAAGGTTTTTTATGAGCATTAAAAAAAAAGGAAGTTTGGTAAAAACAAAGGCCGCAACAGAAGCAGCAGACCTCCGGCTCCGGGAGATAAGCTAGCCTGCTATTTTTCTTCTTCTGAACGGTCGATAAGTGAGGCTGGTAAGCCGCTGTTTCGTTCAGATAATAACCCCACGTCGCTCGGGATAAGAATACACGGATTTCCTTATTTATTATTATTTTTATCATTATTGCGTCAGCCGCAGGCGGGCTATAAAATGGACCAGAGAGCAGCGCTGGTCTGACACTGCGCACGAGGGCACATCGGCTCCAGTCAGTCAGCCTGACTCCCTCTTCACCCCTAATCTCTATCCGCGGCCGCTTAACCAACCCCGCACGGATCGCGGAGCTGGTTGCCTCCTCCTCCTCCTTCTCCGGCGGCCGCCGCGGTGAGCTCCTCCGTCTTCTTCGTACGTGTCCCGCAACCCCCCCTCAGCAGCTTAGCCGGCGCGGTCTGCTCCGGCCGGAGATCCCCCGCCCGCCGGCGCGGTCGTGGGGTATCAGCGTCGCTGTGACAAAATCACTCCCATCTGAATTCTTGTTCATCGCCGACCCGCCCAGTTTGTCGCGGGTGTCACATCTTGGGTGCGCGGTGGAGCACTACTAGTTCTAGTTCTAGTTCTAGAGGCTATTTTAATTCGTAACACTAACAAGATTGGGGATTCAGTCGAGCCCCCGCGGTTGGTCAAGTGTTGTTGTACTGGGTCAAGCTGTATGATATTTAGGACCCGCGGACAGAAAATTTCCCCTTTTCTACCTGCAGATTGGGTCGTCGCATAACTAGTCGATGTGTTTCCGTTGTTGCAGTTGCAGAGGCCTTGCACCATGAAGGGCGCGGAGCTCTTACTCCTGCTGGTGGCGTCGTCCCTCTGCCTGTCCGCCGCGGTGAGCGATTGCCAACTTTGTGCTCTTCTTTCAATGAATGATTCTCATGGTAATTTGATCTATGGACTTAATGCGACCCTGGTTCTGATATGGTTGTTCCTTGCAGATTGCCGCGCAGGAAACCTGCCCGGCTGACATCGACACCAAGTGCGGCGATGCCGCCTCGGATGATTGGGAGGGCGAGTTCTTCCCCGGCATTACCAAGATCAACTACGAGGTGAGGCCATTCACCTTGAACTGAAACAGATTATGTGCTGTTCACGGGTCGCTTTCAGTTTAATAACATTTGTCCTTGAACAATCGCGCTGCAGGGTCCTACCAGCAAGAAGCCGCTTTCTTACAAGTGGTATAACGCGGAGGAAGTGATCCTTGGAAAGAAAATGAAAGTATGATTTGCAGAACTGTGGCCTTTTGGTAGTATATCCTCTTGGTTTAATTTTGCGTTATGTGCTACAGTAAGATGATATAATCGTTTCGTGCTACAGGATTGGTTGCGGTTCAGCGTGGCGTTCTGGCATACATTCCGGGGTACTGGAGGAGACCCTTTTGGTGCGGCTACGAAGAACTGGCCTTGGGAGGATGGCACCAATTCCTTGGCCATGGCTAAGAGAAGAAGTACGAGCATTATCTGACCTTGTGTTTAGGTCCATGGCCGTTATGAAATTGCACATGTGCTGGAATCAACAACTCATGCTTGGTTTTCTGTTTCAGTGAAAGCTCACTTCGAGTTCATGGAGAAGCTTGGAGTCGAAAGGTGGTGCTTCCATGACAGGGACATCGCCCCTGATGGCAAAACACTCGTGGTATGATTTTATCAGAATGATTCCTGAAGTTGCAAGTTGCACCCTGAGTGATTTGAGACTGTTAGTGACCGATATTAGAGCAGTTTTTATGATAATTTACAGGAGTACATGACTATGTTTTCAGCACAAGGAATATGGTTGCTGATGTTGTACAGCTAGTTTTATACTTGCCCTGTGACTAAAAAGAATACTCCCTCCAATCCATATTAATTGTCGCTGATTTACTGAATCAGTGACAATTACTATGGATCGGAGGGAGTACTTGTTTTGGATCATCTATTCAGGAGCACAATAGAACCGAACTGATCATCATAATTTCCAAGCAACAACAAATAGAAATGAATTTTATTCCAGAAGATTGCTTCTGTCTAAAATAGCATCTCTGGGTGTTACTGTAGTATATCTGAAAAATGGTGTCACCATAATATATCTCAAGACAGTGTCACTGTAATTTGACTACCTTGGCTCCTAGGCCCTGAAAGGTCAGTATTCTCCGTCTTAAGGGTCTTCTGTTCATGCAGGAAACAAATGCTAACTTGGATGAGATAGTTGAGCTAGCAAAGCAACTCCAGGTTACTGCTACAACCTTAAAATGTTTCAACATTTAGGTTTCCTACAGTACAATTTTTCTCCGCTCTTTGCTCAAAAATATACTCTGAACATCATGTAGACCGAGACCAATATAAAGCCATTGTGGGGAACTGCACAGCTTTTCATGCATCCACGTTACATGCATGGAGCTGCTACTAGGTGGGTACTAAATTTCATTCCATTTGTGAATTTGAGTTATGACTTGAAACTAAGCATAAGGCCTTCACTGATGCTGCAGCCCAGAGGTCAAGGTGTATGCTTATGCTGCTGCTCAAGTGAAGAAAGCTTTGGAGGTGGGTTGTGTCTAAATATCATAGGAAGCCTTCCTTCTGGTTAGTTGTTTAACTTGATTTATATCCCCTTCCAGGTTACTCACTACCTAGGCGGTGAGAACTATGTATTCTGGGGTGGAAGAGAGGGTTACCAAACTCTTCTCAATACCGATATGAAGAGGGAACTTGAACATTTGGTATGGGTTGGCATACTTGACTTTTGTTTGTCTTTCTACTTGATTTAGAAATTTAGTTATTTTTTCTGATGTGTTACTTGATGTAGATTTGATAAGTTGTTCTTCTGTTGTCCAGGCTAACTTTCTTCAAGCTGCTGTTAACCACAAGAAGAAGATTGGCTTTAACGGTAATTGCTTTGCAGTGCTATATTTGATGTTCTGGTTCGAGTCTCTCAAATTTGACAGTAAATAGTTTCATTGTTCTGCTTTATGATAATTGAAGATACTGAGTGTCTGAAACTCTTTTTCTTTGTCAGGAACATTATTGATAGAGCCTAAACCACAAGAACCAACAAAGCATCAGTATGTTTGTCGTCTGGAAAATATATATTATGAAACTGTTAACAGGACTGGAAAGAATAATGCTTATTTTTCTCTTGCAGGTATGACTGGGATGTTGCAACTACGTTCTCTTTCCTACAGAAGTTTGGTCTTACAGGTAATTTTTGCAATGTGGCAAAAAAAATCATTTAGTACCACCATTCCTGTTCTTCGTATGTTTATGTGTATATTTGCAACAATTTTATGCAAAATGAAGCACGTGAATTTAACCATGTTTTCCTGATAATCATCTTAGGACATTCTATTTTTAAATAAAATGTATTTTTTTCTAATAATACGTTGATACAGGGGAATTCAAGATAAATGTTGAGTGCAACCATGCTACTCTCTCTGGGCATAGGTCAGTTTCTTGCTCGCCTAAATCCAGTCATAATGGCTTAAAGTGATACTAGGACCATAACTGCATCTAAAACTTGTTCCTGCAGCTGCCATCATGAGCTTGAGACTGCACGCATTAATGATATTCTTGGAAACATTGATGCAAACACTGGTGATCCACAAGTTGGTATGTGTATAGTTCATATAATGGCTGTGACTTGTTAAAATCCCTGTTACACGCTTGTAGCTTAACATTTCAACTCTTACATGTGGGCAGGTTGGGACACGGATGAGTTCCTTACAGACATTTCAGAAGCTACCTTGATTATGTCAAGTGTAGTTAAGAACGTGAGTGAAATTAATCATTTCTTGTACCTTCTCGGAATCAAAAGTCTCTCGTACAGGATCATGTTTGGTTACCATTCAATTCAGGTAACATTGCTCATAATTTGTTCTGTTTGATACGGTTGCAGGATGGACTTGCACCTGGTGGCTTCAACTTCGATGCCAAATTGTTAGTTCCCAGTACCATTGGTGTTCCACGAATTGAGCTTTGGTTCGACAGAAATTTTGGCTGACAAGGAATTGTTTTGTGGTGACAGGCGGAGGGAGAGTACTGATGTTGAGGACCTGTTTATTGCCCATATCTCCGGGATGGACACCATGGCCCGTGGCCTCCGCAATGTTGCCAAGCTGATTGAGGTAACTGGAGACATCATTAGTTCATGACCCGGTAAAGTTTGCACATGCCTTTACCTGAATGGAAGTTTTGTTTCCGATGTTATTAGGACGGTTCCCTGGATGAGCTTGTACGCAAGCGCTACCAGAGCTTTGACACTGAGATTGGCGCCATGATCGAGGTACACAAATTAACAAGGTTGGATTTATTTTCTCAAAAAGGATTGAATTGGGATTGTGACACTGGTTTCAAACAGGCTGGGAAGGGAGACTTTGAAACGCTAGAAAAGAAGGTCTTGGAGTGGGGCGAGCCAACCGTCCCATCCGGCAAACAGGTAAACGGAACGATAAACCTAGGCAGCTTGTCTTTCCCAGCACAACGCAAATATATCTGCGCACTGACCGACGATTGTTCCTTACGACCTTTTGTTGCCCGCTTCTCTATGCAGGAACTGGCTGAGATGCTGTTCCAATCCGCTCTGTAGACGGCGGCCCACGATTCTAGGAATAAAAAGCAAGATGGCGCCCTTGGAACACCCAGCCGTCCTCGTCACTACGGGCGATGTTCTATAGTTAGGCAGGCCTCCATGCAATGAACCCTGTAAACAAAACTGCGTGGAGCTGGAAATAATGTAACCTTATATCAGAATCAAACTCGTTCGCCAATATGGAGTTGGGCTGGACTATGTTCCAGTTTTCTCCCTTTGTTTCACCCAGATGTTGTTCATCGGTCTTAAGGGTGTGTTGGTTTGAGCCCAAGCCAGGCCTGCTAGTATTTGGCTAGCCAATATTTTGGTTTTCGAGTATTGGCAACCATCCAAACAAAAGTCAATTTTTTGGCTAATTTTGGTCAACATCATTTTATTCTCTCTGAGCGAAAAAACTGTGTGCGTGTGTGTGTGTGGGGGGTGGGGGGGGGGGGGGGTGGGGGGGGGGGGGACCCATCTGCAAATTTTATACAATTACAGCATTGGGGAGAGGTAGAGAATACAAAAGAATTAGAGAGGATTAGCACTGGCTCAGAAGGGTTCATCAAACTGGTCAAGGCAGAGTCTAAAGAGGTACTCCCTCTGTTCATAAATATAAGATGTTTTGGAATATGGACTACGTATAGATTGAAATGAGTGAACAAAGTTCACAAATAATGTTTTGGAACATGGATTACATACATCCGATTCACAAAATAGTTGGAACATCTTATATTTGTAAACAGGGGAAGTAGCTGGCAAGAAGAGATCCCTCCTAAAATTGCAGAAAAACAGGAATCCATGCTAGGGGAAATATTATCAACTCTGTTTCCAGAGATATTCCAGAGAGACAGCAACCGGTAGGACTTCAAAGTTACTCATCTTGACCGCAAGCTTCAGGGGTGCATTTGGATTTCCAGTGTGGTGAAGGTGTGAGCCTGGATGCTCTGGAATTGGGTCCTATCAGACTTGGCAGCTGAGAAGATAGGACGAAAAAGACCAAACATTCAAGATTAATAATCAACAGTATAGGTCTGAAAGATAACACATGATCTAGAAAAAATTAGCACAATTATATGAGAGAAAGTGCTCATACTCTTGTCAAAATTAATCACGAATACGTCATCACAAGGTATCATGGCCTTCGAATTTCATACAAAGCACAGGACACAAAGCACCATTCAACAAACAGGCGAGTAACTTTTTTCATGTTCTCTCAAATGAGTATTTGTGTTGTTACACATTATATACTCCTTTGCTACACACACACTGGTACAGAAACAATGCTATGAGTTACAACAACATAATTACAGTCTGATTGTACATTTTACAGATGTACAATGTACAGGGTATGAACAACAAAGAATACAAAATCAGAATAGCTCCGCGCAGCACAACGGATAATAGCCAGCTTCTCCAGCAGATTCCGAGACAGATCTTAACTCCTTCTGAATCTTCCGACGCTCATAGAACACCGGGCATGCAAGCGAAACACACTTGACCCCACTTTCCACGATCCAGTCCGCGCCGCCACAGTGGCCACATATCTGGAGAACATTCAAAAGTTTGTGTCAGCTGAAAACAACTAGTCTTAAAGGCTTTATGTTTCATGAACAACATTATTAAATTATAAGAATTGTTGCACTCAGTTCACGTTACACCAAAAATTGAATATTTCTGATGCTTAGTTCATGTTACACAAAGATGTCAAGAAACACAAGTGCTAGTTATTATTATTTTAATATTCCATGCAACGATTTCCTTTTCGAGTGGGGAATTCAAATAAGAGAAGTATACAAGTACTAAGAACTTACAGCAGCAAGGTGTTGGATTTCTCGCTCCAATTTTGACGTCCTGCCAGCGACTACAGTGGCAACAACAGCTTCATTTTTTAAACAGTAACTGCAATAAGTTTCTGATCCTTGAACTGTATCACCACAGATAGTACAATGGCTCGACATATAATAGGTATCGATCCTGGCTACTTTGGCAGACGGTTTCTTATTCCATCCCAGTCGGATGGAACTGCTATCACGAGAACCGTGACCAAAAGCAGGCTGGCGTTTCACGAGTGTTGACCGTGTGGGGCGAGGCATCTCATTAAACCATTTATTTAGGTTAACACCTAGGAGTCCAAAGACACGTTGTAGTGCTGGAATAATTTGTTTGGTTATGTAATATAATTCATTTAATCTATAAGGCGATCCAACTTGGAGCAGACCATAAGGATCGATGACCATATCAACGAGACGAGCCCCTGGTTCCCCATGGATAACAACATAGGGCACTCTCTCTGCATAACGTGGTTCTGCCCGTGGATCAGACAACATTGCTTTTGTTGCAACGATTGCTGCAGGTGGCAGCGAGGATGCCCTTGCACTGTAAGTACCTAGACGAACCTCCTTTGCAAAAACAAAGTCCTGAATCGAAATTTTTCCTGATAATATCCGTGTCCACTGACGCTCCACATACGATTTAACCTGCAAGAATAAAAGGCCATCAAACTATATACCTGACACTGCTACAGGGAAGACCAAAGGTGGTAATGAAAGAAAATCATCCTCGTAAAGTCGAAGAGATTAAGAAACACCCCTTACTTTGACCAAGTCTTGTTCTTCAAACATTATTCTAAGAGATCGTTCTAACATCTTCGCAACCGCCGGGCATGTATCTCTCCGCACTGTCTCAATCCCCTTTGCGTCAAATATTGGCTCGTTCTGTTCGGGGTTTTCATAGCTATAGCCAACATATCTCTTCTTTGTAAGAAGGAAACAGGGATGGTACACTTTCTCAAACTTCAAAGTGACTGGATCCGGATTAATCGCAGTCACTAAAGAGGCAATTTCCTTTCCTATTCTGAATGCTTCTTCCCTAGATCGCCCTTTTAGAAGAACAAACATACTGCAGCAGAAATAATGAGCTTCATACATTATTTAATTCAAAGAAAACATCATGAGAAATGCACAAAAATACCTGTCAGTATCACCATACACAACCCTTGCATTCCACAAGGGATGCTGATTGACAAATGATATTGCCGTTTCAAGCGTTCTACGACCACATTGAACAATGCTGTCTGCAAGCTCTGCACAGGGCATACGGCCACTGAATCCAGCAGCTGTGTAACCATACGTTACATTAGCTATCAGCTTCAGAGCAAGTTGCCGAGCATTGAGTATCTGGAAAATAAATACATTACCATTATGCATTAACCCAGATTTTCTAGTAAGTCGTATCGTATCATACTTAATCACAAAATTCAAGAAATTTAGGGCTTCTGTAGATTGTTCAAGAAAGTATAGAATTAAACACCTTCTGTAGAACCTTCTGAGATGGAGCTAGCTTTTTCATTGCTTGCTTCACCATAATTCTGGTTGACAGTATCTCCTCAAGAAGGCGAGGCACTACACCTTTTCTGACCTGCAGAATGCCATCGAAAATGTGTTCAAAAGGTCAGTCTGGTGTGAGATGCTCATTCCTTGTCCACGCCTAACAATGGGAAGGAGTGTGCAAAAGAAAAAACAGTGTCGGGATGGATAGAAAATGCAGCACCAAGCAGTGTTTTCAAGAATATAGCCACTATCAACAGTCATCTGTAGATGGTATAACAACTATATGTTGGAGGTATTCCAATATTGCCTGTCAACTGGTGGTACTTAGTCGAGCACTAATAGGAGAAGTATTAGATATGACTATGAGCGACACAAGAAAATCTGCAATGTCTGAAGAGTAAACAAGATCATTACCTCGGGTTGCACATACAGAACCCCATTTGGAGTAAGGAGGAGCTGATTTTTCAGATCAGCGATCGTATGTGGATCTGCTGAATATGAGCTGACACCAAGTACACTGGACTTCGACGGGAAAACTTTACCCAAGCAAGTAGAATAACATAGATTATATGCTATTATCATGGAAGGATAAAGAGATTGAAAATCCAATACGAGAACTGGGTCAGAGTAGAAAGCTGATTCTGGTTCCATTACAAGTGGCATGCACTCCATGGCTGGCTGAGAAGCAACCTGTAAAGTAGTACTGGTGAATTATTAAAATGCAGGCAAGCTACTGGAATCTATATACGCAATAATATCCAAAACATTTTAGCAGTGATTCAAAAGTGGGCTGACTAGGCTGTCTAGGCGATTGGCATCAGGGTTTGCCACAACTTGACCATAGTTAACCCTCTAGGCAGCCTGAAACCTAGGTGTGTCAAAGTCGATCCTAGTTGCGACTTGGGTCACTAGGCGAGGTGGCCCTAGGAAGACTACAACGACTAGGCAGGTGACTAAGTCGAGTATAAACGGGGCAAGGGTGCTCGTGAATCCCAAATCTCACAAGATTTGAGGGTTTCCGGGCGCTTTACCCAAATCCTAATCAGTCAAAAGTTAAGTTAGCAGAAAATATATCACATTTCTACTTCGTGTGAAGAACCAGCGTTCGAAACCAGAAAATTCCTGGTGTCTTAGAAGAAAAGTCCCGTCTAATTTTAATCCTGCCACGCCCTTTTCTTTGGCAATTTACATAAAGCAAGTTCATTGACCCCGCAGACAAAATGTTATACCTCTCGGTAGATATGCCAATTAACAAGAGCTGACATTCTTGTATTTGTTTCTCAGAATTGGTGTTACTAGGCAAAAGCGGCTGAGTATCTATGGAAGTATAGAACATGTCTATGCAGAAATGGAGAAATTAAATTTGCTAGGGGACAAAGAATTGCACCTGTTGGTTTCCTGGGGAAATTGCAAGGTAGTTCTGTGTATGAGCCAACCTCAAGAGCATAGACTCAACACGAAACTGAGACCCTCGTGAAAGAACAGAGAAGAAGTCAATACCAAACACACGAGCAAGTTCAGATGTCCGATTGACCTGCATGGAATAGTCAGGTAAAGTTTGAAGCAAAAAATTTGTTACAAATATTCAGGTAACAGAAAAAGTATCAGTTACTAGTTACTTGTTCCGGACATAACATTTTAACCAAGCTTGTTAACTTGTAATTATAACAGGTGTAAAACCAAAAAGGATAGGCTGCCCAGTTGATAAAACGTCTCATATAGAAAAACCAAGGGAGTTCTCAAGTAACCATATGTTGATGATGTACTGGCAAGAATGCAATGAAGGGAAATTCATTTACCAGGTCAAGTTGATTTATTATTTCAAGGTTGAGCATAGCTCTGCTGCTAACATATTCTATGCATCGGTGTCTTCCTCGTCCAGGACCTGTTGCAAACCATCGATTCAATGTCTTGGTTGATACTAATGGTACCTTTCGCCTCAGGACTTCATCAGCCACAGCTTCAAGGGAGTAATTGTTAAGCTTAACTTCTCCACGCATGAGACGCCACAAGTTTAGTACGATTCTCCCACCAACATGTACACCACTAGCATGAGTATGACTCCAATCATTCTCACTGACATCCACAATAACATCATCAGCAGGAGATGCTTCAGGCACCTGACTAGACTCATGGACTAGATTCTTAGGTGGATGTTTCGACTCATGTGGTAGTGTCCTTGAGATTCTTTTCAGTAAGCCTATACCCAGATAAGCAGCTCTTTCAGCAAGAAATCCTAAAGATCCTAACTGAATCTCCCATCCGACTAGGATATCTGGATCAATTGAACATAGTGCATCGATAAGATGATTCAAAAGATCCCTCTCTTCCGGGAAGACATCGACACTGCAACCAATAACTCCGTCAAGGTTTCTGCAGTTACAAGAAAAGGGGCATTAAATACATCTCGACCCAACAAGCTAAGACCGTACACACTTTAAAAAGAACCACCGAGCCAAAAGAAGAACAATTACATGACGACGCAACTCTAGAACAGCAAAATGTCAAGCATGCAGTTTATGTTCTATAACACGAATAAAGGAAATAAATCAAATTTATATGATATTCTCCAGGCCCAGAAGCATGGGAAATGAATAGAAAATACCATTGACCATCACGGTAAGCCGGCTATCTTTCTATTAAGTCCTTAATAGTGGATGGCGTGGAAGGAAAGGAATAGCAGGGTGTTCCAGGATGAGTCCCAGACTTTGGTTGCTAATGGCACTATAGCAGAGGCAGAATGATGTCGGCAGGTCTCCCACCAAGGGTTGCAAACGCCTCTGGAAGAAGCAGCTTAGGTTTTCCGTTTGTGTTGTATTTTGCATGTTCTCCAAAGAAATCAGTAAGTTAGCAACCCAAATTAGCATACTCCTGCTAAATATGACATCCGTTGCCAGGGACGAAGCTAGAAATTTTTCTCATTGGGGTCATCTCTATGTTATCTCTAATTTCAAGGGGGGCATCTTGCTAAAAGTAGTTAGTACTAAGTGATGAAGGGATTTCAAAATTCCACTGGGGTCAACTGACCCCAGTGCTACTATACCAGCTCCGTCCCTGCCTGTTGCAATTGTCACCACCCTAGCCATGTTAATGTCACTCATCTACTATCCAAGGGAGTGGGTCACATGGCATAATAACTACTAAGACTAACTGAAATGGCGATGATGGCAACTGGCCTGTCACATTTTACAGAATTCTGCTGAGTAAAGCAGTTAACTTACTGATATGGGCTTCTTCAGACTTCACTTTGCTAAATACAACTAGATAGATAAAGGGTGTCGATGGGCACAAGAGGAAAATTCAGAGGCACAATTGAAATCCAAAAGAAAAGAACAAATGAATGAAAGATCAAAAGATGTCATACAACCTCCTCCCCTGTAATTTGTCATTGTTTCCACGTATAAGTACACGAACTTCAACAGTATTGTCACCGTCATCCTCAACAGCCAAAGATACAACATTGATGGCATCAAACCGTGGATCAGGACGCAGATCTGCTCTGCTTTCTGCAAATATCTGTCAAGTAGTGGGAAGAAATTTCAAGAGGTCACTCTACCTTGCCTGGTATCCCATGCTTTGCTGCCAGTAATCATTAGCAAGTCAAAACTGTCTTGGTCACACAACATAGCAGAATCTCTAAGAACAATTCATTACCACCCTGCTTCCTAGGAGGAACGAAGAAAGAAGAAGAAATGTTTCTAGTGGAGCAAAACAAAAAGGAATATAGTCGAACCTCTATGCTAAGTATCGTCAGTTGTTGTCCACCACCGGTGCTAGCAGGGTCACGAAATCCAATTTGACTGAGAGGTGTGAGCTTATGCTTTTCATCTTCAGCTGAGATCTGGGAAAAGTCATGCCAATCATCCAACTTTTTATTTTCTTTGTTTGACTGATCAGATTTCATCATAACTGTATCAATGAACGCTGTTGTTGTATGCTCAGAAGCAGATCCGGGTACAGGAGAATTGGCCATCAAAGCAAGAGCTTCTGCATGTGGTGAAGTAGGATGGTGTTCTATTTCCTGATCATCTGTAACATTGTTACCACAGTTAAAGTAACCTAAAATAATAGTTTGTAAGGAAGCCAGTAAACTAAATTGCAATTAGTATATGCAGGAAACTACTTATACCAGAGACACTATTAGAATAAGTGTGTTGAGGTAGCCACTGGCCCACAGCTGCTGCAGATGGCGGTGAAAATGCATGTGTCAGCAAATATAGGACTGATCCATCATTTTGGAAATGAGTTGGAATACCCAAAGTATCCGGTGTGAATTCACTACTTCCCATATACTGAAATGATCCATTCTCCTTATTCTCTTCAGCAGTCTGATTGAAAAATGGAAGGGGGGCAACCGATCCCAGTTTAGCAGCTGAAAAATAGCAGACAATATGTATAATATGAGGTGAACAGTCATACTAACAAATTGAGGAAACATAATGTTTTACCATAATAACATGGTATCTCAGGTGAGGTAACACAACAGTTTCCAAATTTTACATCTGAACAGCATACCAGCATCACTAGTTAAAGTAAATTGCATGCACCATGTTAAAATGAATATTCCTTGTGAAACTTACGTTCAGGATGCTCAATGCTCGCTGAAGAAACCTCCAAACCAGTTGGAGGCTTCTGCGCAAAGGTCATATGTACATATTCACCACCAGAATAAGACGTTTCTGCATTTGGAAGACCACTGGTGACATCATGCACTTCTAATCCTCCAGAAATCACAATTCCACTGGTTTTATCCATGTTGCATGCCACAGCTCCAGAACAACCAAAATCCAACTTTTCAGGCTGAAAAGATCCCTTCCGCCTCCTCCTCATTAAATCCCTCACAGAAAGACAGGCTGAGCCATGGTCACCTATTGAACTAGAAGATTCCTTGTCAGTGTCGTCTGTGGTATCACGAGAGTTCTTCTCAGTTTTACTCTTGTAAGAACTTGGATCCTCAGTTGGCATTGCACTGCCTGAAGAAATTTTAACAGGACCATCAGCATTGCCATGTGACCGCTTTTTAGTAGAAAGAGGCAAAGAACACCAGAGAAGTTCAGTACCTCCTTGCTTACTTGCTAACTTAGAATTATTTTTACTAGATGAGTAACTAGGTGTTCCTATTTTTCTTCTAGTAACTTTACCCTGATCATATTCTTGGGGGCCTTTCTGTTTTTCATCAGAAGACCCATCAATCTGAGGAATAGCATTGGTCACTGAAGTACTCTCATCAAGCGTTGGAGAACTGTGGTAAGACTTCTGAGCATTCAATTCTTCTGCCTCAGTCACGGGTTCAAGGGTATCAAGAATATCCTGGCACTCCTGCTGAGAAGCACTATCAAAATCCAAGTGAGCAGACTCTAAAGCAAATTCAATGGACTTCTTGGAGAACAAAGGGCTCAGAATGACTTCATTGACTAATTCATCATCAGTTGTTGGCTCCTCTCCAGCCTGTGAGGAGGCCATCCAGCTTAAAAGCCCAAGTGCTTCAGAATCTACATGCTACAAAAGAAAGTGACAAGAGGTGTTATATTTATCAGGAGAAAGTAAAAACACATTCAAATTGAAAGCATAATATGCAAATGTAGCCAGACAAGATACACATCTGAAGTACTCACTTCATAGCAGACCTAGAATTATCTTCTACCCTCTCGAATTTGGCCATTAGTGTGGCTCTGTTTGGCGTGGTTATGGTGCTTGTCAGGCATTTCTTCTGGGACCACCAGAAGCACCAGCTACCGATAGCCAGAAGCCAAACAATGCAGTTCTTCACCTTACAACTATTTTAGGTACATTATATAGGTTGGGAAAATTGGTTGAGTGTGTTTCTTATTTATAAACAGCTTTGGATAACACTACAAACTGACCCAATAATATATGCGTATAACTTGCATCAAGCCATAAACAGATAACTAAGATCTGACAACTACCTTTTCATGTTCGTCAAATGACTGAGATGTTCTTTGAGCAGAATTATCACTACCAATATTTTCGCAGCAGTCATTTTGTGAGAATGTGATAGTCCCAATAACGTCGGTCAATGATTTAAAGCACCTCTCAAGCTTTTCAGATGCTTCAACGGCAGAATCTTTGTTATGTGACCCCTCCTCTTTTGGATCCAACGCAGAAAGAGCACTCTCATACTTAATACCATGAAGGAAACTTTTAAGAACAGCATCTCGCAGTGGTCTACCAATATCAGCAGGTTTTGTTTCATCCAGTAGTCTTAAGTGCTCAAGTTCCTGAGCAAAGCAGGTATGAGAGGTTTAGCAATTAGTAACAATTTGCAGCATATATGCACATAGAGCAGCGAAAGATACCTCCCAAATTGCTAAAAGCGACTGAACCATTTTGGTATCTGCCGTTGTTTGTGAAAGAGAAGTGTACATCTTATACTTCTCGTTTATGATTCCTACAAGCGAAACTGGAATTTGTAGCACAATTTATGGATTATAAGTTTATAACAAACAATAGCTGTTAGAATGTAGCAAACAGACCTTCTACTCTGGAGTCAGCTTCAAGCATCATAAAAGTATGTCGTTTTCTGAAGTTCGAACTGGATCCTTCCATGAAATGTGAAGCTGAAGAATCGCACAGGATTAAAGCATGTGGCACTGTTGACGATGTCCAGATAATTGGGTTTTTCATCGCAGCATTATATGAATGTGTCTACATTTTTAAGAGGAAAGTAGAGTTTTTTTAGTAGAAGCAATGGATAACGTATGACCCCATGAAAAATAACATAGATTCAAATGGAAATCATCCGATATAGACATAAAAAAATCCATAGAACTTGCCTTGTGCTCCGATTCATCAGAAGAGTCCACTTTCCTATGCACAGTCTTAGGATGAAAATCACCTGGCAATGGAGGGCGGAACTTGAAGTCTGTGACATGTACATGGCCCATTCCATACAAGTTATAGTCGATCTAAAACATACATTGAACAGAAATATCATCTTAGATCACTCAAAATATATATCAAATGTGTCAAACAAGATTGGCACCATCAAGTGAGGAATATTGTACTTAAGTTGTATGCTTGTGCAAAAGAGACAAAATGGCAATAGTCTTGCAGTTCAGGACATCCATAAAAAAAGAATAAGAAAACATCGCTCTCACCAAAAAGTGAAGAAGATATGGAATGTGTGATTCATAAGGCTGGAATACTCTATCAAGAACAGCACCGCCCTGAAACCAAACAGCTTACGATCAGTCCCAGCAAGGACAGCATAAAACCTTACATAAAGAGATTCCAATTTCCATAAAAATATACTTACAGTTGCATGGAATACCACAAAATACACCAGAGTCTTTAAATTAATAAACATTCATTACAAGAGAGTCTGTCATCCATGCCATCTCTCTAGATGATTTGTTATGGCTAGACAACTGCCTAGCCCTGCCTAATCGGCCATGACACACTAGGCGCTTGTCTAATGTCTTACTAGCGCTAGTACCAAGGTGAACACTACTGAATTCACAGCTTCAAGCCATGAAAGTTTTCTTTCATAACTCTATTCGCCATAAAAGTTGCAATTTTCCACTAGTGTACAAATCGAGTAATTCTTAAATGCATAGCTAATGGACACAGATCAAAAGAACAATAGAGAGCAATGATGCAAAAAGTCATTGCAACTCTCTTAGTAGAACATAGGAATTTTGCAGAAATTAGTGAAACAGAAGATACATGATCCAGAAATGAGGAAATAACAATATTCCTCCAGTTCAGACTTATCTACCTATCAGGACATAAATGTAGTTATGTGCCCATCCATATGGAAATACTAAAGGCACAACTTAAGCAGAAGGGAGCTTCAATGTACCATACCAATAGATGGGTTGCAGCCCGAGAAACCTCATAAGGATAATATCTTTAGATTAAATCAAGGCAATCAGTTGCATGACAAAGTCGTGGCGGAGAACAAAATGCAGGCATACGTTCATTAAATAAGAAACAATTCCATGTGACAACAAGTGTGTCACCAAAGAACAGAACATCAATTGATTACATGCACCAGAAACCCTGCCTGATTTGATCTATCAGTTTGTGCAAGAAGATTTCTATGACAACATTTGGTTCAAACATTTGATGCTATTCATTTTTCAGTTAAAACAGAAGCTAACTCAGCAAACCACTGTCATCAGGGATCAGGCATATGCAGTAATAAAGAAAGGGATATTTTTCGAGTGATATTGTCAATACAGAATGACAGGAATATTTCACGATTTCCACTTTCCTGTCTTATGTAGCTACTTCAAAATGCTTGTAAAGTATTATGCTTCACAATTAAGTCCATAACAAAAGGTTAAAAAATGGTTTTCAAACAATCACATGAACTATGTTCATAATTTACAATTTTCCAAGACAATAATAACCAGAAAAGGAAGTGGAAAATTATTTACACAGGTTCAAACATTTGCAGCAAAAAGAAATGATCTGTAAATGAATAAAATTGTGGATACAGGTAGATCTTCACAAAAATCTCCTCGGATGAATGATAACCATACAACTTCTTTGCTCGAACAAGGCTACATCCATGGACATGCTTCCTTTTTGCTGGGCCGCGATTCTGCAGGGGAAATGATGATACTCACGAAAAGAGAAAGTTGACATACCAACTAAGTGGACTCTACCTGTAAAGTTTTCTCGAGGTCACTCAATAGACCAGTCATACATGAATTCCCTAAAGAAAAGAGAAAAAAGACATATTAATTTATCCTGACCATCAGGTGCTTTTCTTGACACGGACCCCCCTTTGATCAGAAAGAAAACTAAACAAGTGCTTTACTAGGTCTCGTTCAGACTAAGAGTTCATCGTATCATTTATGTTATGTAACTATGTGGCAAAAGCAAAGTAGAGCAAGCTTTTAACATGTAAATTAATATTTTTAACAACAAATCATGTTAGTACCTTGAACAAAGAGTTAGAAGTGGTAATCTGTAAGACCATAACTACCAACTATATGAGAAAGTAATATCTACAAAATTTACAAGACGTGGAATAACGACTGCCTGGTAAGAAGTTGAATGCAGCTGATATGACATGATGATAAACATCATGTAGAACAAGAGAAGAGCCCATATAGTAAATGGGAAAAGGGACAGTAAAAACATAAGCAATCTTATAAGGGGTGCATATCTAGGAAGCGCAGTCACCTCTTTCAATATTATGAAGCAGCTCCTCTGGGCAAGGTACATACAAGTAGGGCAGGGCCTGAATACCAAAAGAAGATTTACAACTTCAGACTGTCACATTAGAAAGTAGATGAAACAATGTGTCGCCAGAATACAATAGAGATGAGTAGTATTTAATCATCAACTACAGGAGTATATGATACTCCCTCCGATCCGTATTACTTGCCGCTGCTTTAGTACGACTTTAGTACTCCTACCGATCCAAAATAGGTGTCGCGGTTTTAGTTCAAAATTTGAACTAAAACAGCGACAAGTAATATGGATCGGAGGGAGTACAACAGTTCATCAAAGATGGTAATAGGTTTCAAGGGAAGAAGACGTGTTGTAGAGATAAAAAATCAAAATCTGAACTAGTGTCCCAACTCCCATTGATAGCAGAAACTGTTGCTGAATTTCCAGTTGGACTACTGACACAAGAACAGAGGAAGCTCTAGTACAGACAGCATGAGCAGTATTCACACAGACACAGGCAGCGCGGACTCTCAAGACAAGCATCGCAATGGGTGCAAGTTTGGACAGCTACAGATAATAAACAAATCTCCCTTGAGGGAAATGGAATGAACTTGAACTACTGGCCAGACCAGAGCAGCACATCCCTGAATTGCCACACTGCTCTCTAATAACTGGTATGCTGAATTGAGCTTCCAAGCATCGAATCCGGTGTGCCACACTGCTCTTTGGTAAGTGGCATCATGAGTTGAGCTTCCAAACATCAAATTTGCCGCGCTCCCCATTCCCCTCCAAAGTTTCGAAACCAGGCAACCGGGACTACGTGGCGAGAATCTGAAATGTGAAGACTGAAGAACGGTAGTAAGGCCAGAGAGAGGCTGGTACCCACCTGGTGGATGTGGAGGCAGGTCTTCTGCCCCGCGGGGGTGGAGCCGTAGATCCTGATCACCGGCACCTCCTCCACCTCTTCGCCTGCGGCGGCCACCAGACAGACAGGGAATTCAGCGTGGCAGGAGGAGAAAGAAGTTCAGAAAGGGGGCAAATGGGGAAGGGAGCGTACAGTGGAAGGGGCTGTAGGAGATGTCGAGGCCGGGGACGGGGGGCGCCATGTAGTAGTCGAGCGAGACGATGCGGACGCTGAGGACCTGCGAGGGGGTCCCCGGCGGGGAGGGCTCCGGCAAGGAGGGATTCATGGTCGCCGGCGAGGAGCGCGCGGCGGGTGGGCGGTGGTTTTATTTGGGGGCGGTGTGGGTTCCCGGGCTCCGGCTCCTTCCAGAGCACGCTGCTCGCTCCACTTGGGTTTGACTCCGCGGGTCGGCGGGTCGCCATCGCCGGTGTGCGTAGTTGGGCGTTTATTAAGGACCATAGCCCACGAACAATCCGTTTGGACCCCTTTGGGCCTATGTCGCCTATTCTTGAAATGTATTTATTTGTATGTTTCGTTTACCGCGGCCCAGTCTGCACACAAAATGTTAGTCTCAACCAAGATGAGGAGAGAAGTTTGGTTAGAGAAGAGTGCTGGTGCATCAAACTTAAATCTTGTGGAAGACTAAAGTTCCAGGCAAAATCAGATTGTTTTTGTGGAGATTAGCAACGCATTCCCTTCCTACCGAAGATGTGAGATGCCATCAGAAAATGTCTACCACTGGCTCTTGTGGTATGTGTGGTGCCAAGGATTCCTGGACACACTTTCTTCTGGAATGCACGATGTCGAGATGTATATGGGCACTTGTCGCGGAGCCAGAAGATGGAAGCCATGGGAACCACGAGGGCTCCACACGGCATGCCCACACGCCCACCCCCGCTCGTGTGGTAGGCCCGCATGGGAGTTACCTAAGTTTGTCGGGGCTCTACTCTTGCCACAAGAAAGATCCTAAAATATCGAAAATTTTCTTAAATTTTAGCCCGATCAAAGTTACGGATCTCCAACTATAAAGAAACGGTGATCAGGCTCAGAAAAAGTATCGAAAAAAGAGAAAAACACATAGATTAGATCCAATCTCAAAGTGTCTCACGCCCTCTTTGTTTCTTTGTCCTTTCAATCGGTTTCTTTTTATTTATCAACACATGTGAACTTTTTTCACTATACATTCAACATTTTCGTATACATGAGAAACATATTTTATGTACATGTTTACATTTTTCAAGATCATGCTTAACTTTTTTTGGAAATTTATATTTTTATGTCTAATTATTTTCATAGATATTGTATATTTTTGGTATATATAATACCTTTTTAATACATGTTTAACATGTTTCATATGCAAGATTAACATTTTATAATACATGGTCAACACTTTTCATTACACGGGTGCCCATTGTTTTAATGGCATATTTTTCATCGTAGTGTAAATTTTCCTTATTCATCATGATTACTTTTATATACATGTTTACTATTTTTAAATACAAAATTAAATTTTTTGTAATGTTTTTGTTTCTACTTTTATTTAATATGCGTTGTACATTCTTGTATACAGGAGTAACATTTTTTATACATGTTTAATATTTTTCCAATACATGATCAACATTTTTTCATACAAATTGCAATTTTTTGTATATATTTGTATTATACTATGTGACAATCATTTTTCTATGCACATTTAACATTTTCAAAATGCTTGATTAATATTTTTCAAATACTTGATGAACATTTTTCAAATATTTGATTAACATTTGAAAAATTCATGATCAACTTTTTCATACATGTTGATATTCTTCTGTGTACATTTTTCGTATACATAAGGAACATTCATTTATACACATTTTTTAAATGCTTGGTTAAGATTTTTGAAAAAAATATAAGTGCTTTTTCATATATATTTAGAACATTTGGGAGTATATAAACTTAAATAAAAAAGCGAAAAAAGAAAAGAAAAAGATGAAAAAGAACAAAAAATGAGGCAATGGCCTCACGCGCGATGGGCCGGCCAATTTAGGGAGGTGCGTGACGCAGTCCCTACCGGTTCGCTTGGGGTGATTTCTAAAATATCCAGTACACCGGGGCTTGTGGTGCTACCGATGCACCGGACCTCCGTAACATATTTTAGAATGTTTCAAAAAATATGAAAATTGAATACATTCACACAATATCAATGTTTCTTGACGAAAAAGTTTAAATCAAAATTCAAAACATTGCTCGAGATACAAAAATGACTAGTTTAACACTGAATAGTATGTAATTCAAGTTTGATTTTAGATTTAGTTCATTACCACATTGATGTCAAACTTGTCATTTTTGTATCTCGACCAATGTTTCAAAATTGTTTTGAAATTTTACGATACCTAATATTAATGTTGTGTGAATGTGCTCGGTTATTCCACATTTTTTGAAACATTTTAAAATGTTCAAGGAGGTCCGGTGCACCGGTAGCATCACAAGCACCAGTGCAGCGGATACGTTGCCCTTTCTTTTTTGCTGGATTGAACAAATCGTTCATTTCACTCCCTTCTGAGGTCTAACATCGGGTCAAGTATTGGCGTCCATGGTATACTAGTAGAATGTTCGTGTGTTGTCATAAGCTTTTGACAAATTTTGCAGGAGTTATACAAAGATAATACATGTTAAATTTCACACGTAGAGACAATATAACATATACACAATTGCTTAATAACTGAAGTCCCATTTCACTTGCAATGTAAATTGATAACAAAAAAAAACAAATTGACAACATGTCTATGTAACAAATTGAGCGATGATCCAACTAGAACTCTATTATAAATTATTAAGATCTACTTGATGCGCTAAAGAAATTCTTGCACAATATTAGGAAAGTTATTTTTAGCTTCATTCAAGCAACATTTGATGAGGTATAATAAAAGGTACTTCCTCAACTCATACCCATCCCGCATAAGCAATATATGTAGTTAGTACGAATATTTTATGTCGAAGGTCTTAAAACATGTAACAGACAATACTCGCCGTGCAAACCGGCTTGACTAATTCTTTACCGTTCCATCAGAGCATGAATTGAAAAACATAATAGCCAGACACGTTCCTGTAATTTCCTAAATTAATATTATATAAAATATAGTGATAACAAAAATAAATGTTTGTGTTATGATTACCCGTGTGTGCTTGTTGGAATACCAGATGGAAATTAACATTCCCATTTAGATATATCAAAATTTTAGATGGATTGCTTATTTCGAGTGCCTATTTGAATTCCCTCACACACAAAAATTTCACTACCTGCCTAAGGTTTTTAACCTCTTTGTCGATGACGTACAAGATGTATGGACCGATAAATGCATACGGAAGATATAAGTGGCAGCTACTAAAAACAACAGTAGACAAAATACCTTACTTACCATGTTGCGCGATGAGATGTTGTTGTCTATCCCAGCGCTGTTGCCAAACAATGTTGGCAACGTCTGAATAGTTTCCTTCTCACAGAACTTTTGATCTCATGTTAGAATATGGGCTGAGTACAAAAGGAATTATTGTTTCAACATGTTGATACTAATGACATTGAATGAAGAATTACGATAACTTACACAAAACATAGATCTATGAAGTGTATAGGAGGGTCTGTGAACAATACTTCCTCGTCACATGTGAGTATATGCATGACGATGTTGAAACAATCATTGTTCATAATTTTCTCCATGTTAAGTATGCCCTAAAGTTTTTTGAGACATAAACCAATTGGACGGGGTGTCGAGATTCAGACACATTCTTTCATCAAAAAAATGGATGGTAAAAATAATAATGATGTATACATGCACATTACATATTTATAAATATAAATAATGCTTCCAAACACTCAACATCAACGATCGACATGATGTAGTTGTAGAGCCCGACAAGTAATTCACGTTGATCAGTAGGCATGATGGGGATTGGGGTAGGAAGTTTTGTTGAAAATATGAGCAATTTACCGAATGATTTAAACGAAATAAACAGTTGATAAAAAAAGATCATAGTAAAAGAGGCAACACTAGTCATTCGACTTAGAGGAGAGTATGCCACAATAAGAGACAAAACTTATCAGGGAAACTAAAGGATAGTAGGTGAATATTATGTGAACATGTGAACTGTACCAAAACATATGTAGAATAGAAACTAGACCAAGTATTTCTAGCAAAACCTCGAACATCGAAAACATGTATACGTACTGAGCGGTGGCAGCAGCGGGGTTGGTGTTGACGTCATCACCGGACATGTCGTCGAAGAGGTTGTTGACGTCGGGGAAGAAGTCATCGTTTGGGAAGTGATCGTTGGCGTCCGTGGCGTCCGTGATGAAGAAGCCAGTAGTCGCGCAGAGCGCTCCCCAAAAACCTTATCACCCTTCTCCCGTACAGGACTCAAAGTTGTGGGGTTTCGGAGGCCTACTATCCCGACCTGTGGTGCACGCCGCAAGTCGGGATGGGGAAGAACCTTGCAGCAACTCAAGGTTTGGAACTCGATGGCGTGAGGAAGAGGAAGTTCTGGTGTGTCTCTCTGGAGAGGAGCAACCTCCCTTTTATAGGCACAGGAAAAGGAAGCGAATAGGGAGCGACGGGAGGCGAAGCAAAAGAGGGAGACAAAAATGAAAAAGCAGCAGACGAAGGGTGCAGCGTTCATATTCAATCTCCACTACAGCAAAGCCTTTCAGCTCCCGAGTGACTTTTCGTGTACCAGTCGTGTGTGGCAAAAATTTAGACATCGGCTCAGCTCATTCCCACAACCCACGACGCGTCGTGACGACGCGTGGCGTGGCGTGGCGAGGCGGACGACGGAGGAGAAGCGCGTGTGTATGTCCCTCTTGTTGTCATGCTCATACATATGGAGAAACATCCTCCCTTGTAAGGAGGTCCAACTCCTACTAAACTAGCAATGTGGACTAAACTTTTGTCCCACCTCTTGCCTTGCACAAATGGGCTCAGTGGGCCTCTAGGATTTTATTAGGAATTCTGAAAATTGCTATTGGGATAGCCCATACTTAGATCAAATTCCAGCAATCCCCCACCAGATCCAAGAGGCACACAAAAAATTGCCTTTGGTTCCAAAACATTGTTTATATACCGGTACTGCAGTGGAGACTGTTAAGTTGAACTTCCACCTAGAACTCTATGCTACACTAGTAAGCAACTTGAACAATGGACTATGCCCTGAACTGCAAGTTTTTTGCGAATCTAGCTTCACACAAAGCCTTGACCGATACTAGGCTGTCGTGGGACTTCCCCACGGGTGGAGCTTATCCGTCATACTCCGAGGCCTTTCATGAGTTTACTAGAGAGCACCCTACTCTCATAGATTGCGACGTTAACAATCAGACTCATATAGGCGTGTCCTTCAAAAGATGTTCTGCAGGACAACATCTCTGCTTAAATAAGCCACTTAAAACACATTAAGATATATACCAACCTGCCATGCAGATTAGGAAAGTATTACATCTTCATGGAGTGGTATTATTAATAGTATGGATACTTTCCTCTCAGTTGACCAACAACTTGTCTTCCACATCTAATTCACGAGATCTCCGATCACATATAATAGGTTACCACTGTGAACAACTCATGTTGTGGGTCTCATACCCATCTCTTTTGATGCATTATCCATCACATTACATGATAGACTCTTGGTAAAATGATCTGCCAGATTTTTAGACGTTTGAATATAATCCAATGCAATAACTCCGGAGATTCTCATTTTTCTGACAGATAACCTTCTCTGAACATGTCTTGATGACTTCATGTTATCCTTTGAACTACTAACTTTGGCGATCACAGTTTGATTGTCGCGGTTCATAAGAACACCTGATATAGGTTTCTCCACAACCGGTAAGTGATTCAAGAGCCGATGAAGCCAATCTGCTTCGACCGTAGTTGTATCTAGTGTTGTGAGTTCTGCTTCCATTGTTGACCTCGTTAAGATGGTCTGCTTGCAAGACTTCCAAGAAACAATGCCACCACCATGAGTGAATACATATCCGCTCATGGCCTTTATCTCATCAGCATCGGAGATCTAGTTTGAGTCACTATACCCTTCAAGCACCTTTGGGTACCTGGTGTAGTGAATTCCATAGCTCGCAGTGCCCTTCAAATAGCGCATAACTCTTTCTAGAGCTTTCCAATGATCATCTCCTGGTTTTGAGACAAACCGACTCAGTTTGTTAACAGCAAAAGAGATGTCAGGTCTCGTGGCACTGGCTACGTACATAAGTGAGCCAATAATTTGAGAGTATTTCAATTGATCTCTAGCAATTCTTCGATTCTTTCGGAGTAACACGCTAGCATCATGAGGTGTTGGAGAGGGCTTGTAGTCATTATAACCAAAACGACTCAAGATCTTTTCCACATAATGAGATTGAAGCAATGTAATCCCGCCATCATCATCTCTCAGCAGATTGATATTTACAATAACATCAGCTACTCCTAAATCCTTCATCTCGAAACAATGAGACAGGAAATTCTTGACCTCCTCAATAACGTTCGGATTTGTTCCAAAAATCAGTATGTCATCAACATATAGGCAAAGGATAACTCCCTCGCCCCCACCATGGAGATAGTACACACATTTGTCAGCTTCGTTTACAACAAAGGCTGCAGTTATTAAAGTTCTTTCAAACTTCTCATGCCACTGCTTAGGTGCTTGTTTGAGTCCAGACAAAGACTTCAACAATTTGCACACTTTTCCTTCCTGGCCGTCCACTATAAACCCATCGGGTTGTTCCATGTAAATTTCCTCATCCAACTCTCCATTCAGGAAAGCAGTGTTAACATCCATTTGATGTACGAGAAGACCATGTGAGGCAGCTAGTGAAAGTAACATTCGAATAGTTGTCAGTCGAGCCACAGGTGAATAAGTATCAAAGAAGTCTTCACCTTCTTTTTGGGTATAACCCTTGGCCACGAGTCATGCCTTATACTTCTCAATAGTACCATCACGCCTAAGCTTTTTCTTGAATACCCATTTGCACCCTATAGGTTTGCACCCATAAGGTCGATCAGTTATCTCCCAAGTTTCATTTGTCAAGATGGAATCCATATCACTACGGACCGATTCCTTCCAGTAGTCAGCGTCTTCAGATGCATATGCCTCTGAAATAGAGCTGGGAGTGTCGTCTATGAGATATACAAGAAAATCATCACCAAAGGACTTTGCACTCCTCTGTCTCTTGCTCCTTTTAGGAGTCTCATCATTGTCCTCCACGAGATCTTCAAGATGTTGTGTCAAAATGATAGGTTCAGAAATTCAACTACATCTTGACTCGATGAACTAGGCAACTCTTGATTTGATGAGCTACCCATATCCTTCATGGGAAAGATATCTTCAAAGAAAGTCGCATCATTCGACTCCATATGATTGTACTGACGTGCATGTGCGATACTTTAGATTTTACAATCAAGAATCTATAACCAATGCTATGAAAATCATACCCGAGGAAAACACAATCCACAGTTTTTGGTCCAAGCTTTCGCTTCTTTGGAATTGGTATATTCACTTTTGCCAAGCAGCCCCAAGTACGTAGGTAAGAGAGTTTTAATCTTTTCTTCTCCCATTCCTCAAATGGAGTTATATCTTTGTTCTTTGTGGGAACTCTGTTTAGGACATGACATGCAGTCAATGTTGCCTCCCCCCACCATGCCTTAGAGAGACCCGATGTGTCTAAACATGGCGTTAACCAAATCGATTAGAGTACGGTTCTTTCTTTCGGCTACCCCGTTTGACTGAGGTGAATAGGGAGGAGTCCTCTCATGGATTATTCCGTATTCCGCACAAAAAGAACCGAATTCATTAGAAAAATACTCTCCACCATGATCAGACCTAAGCCTCTTGATTTTCCAATCAAGTTGGTTTTCCACTTCAGCTTTATAGTTCTTGGAAAAGTTCAAAGCCTCATCTTTTGATTTCAAAAGATACACACAACAATATATAATGGAGTGATCAATTAACATCATGAAATATTTCTTTCCACCTTTTGTCAAAACACCATTCATTTCACAAAGATCTGAATGTATGAGTTCTAGTGGCGCAAGATTTCTTGTTTCCGTAGTTGTATGAGATTTACGAGGTTGCTTAGCTTGCACACAAACTTGACACTTAGATCCCTTGACAACAGTGAAGTTGGGTATTAAGTTCTACTTGGCTAGCCATGTCATACAATCGAAATTAACATGACAGAGACGTGAATGCCAGCCATTTGATTCACTATTGTTGCAAACATGATGAACAACTTTATTACAAACATCTGACAGAGATAGTCTGAACAAGCCTCCTGACTCATAACCTTTGCCAAAAAAAGTTCCATACTTGGATATTACAAATTTATTGGACTCAAAGACAAGCTTGTAGCCATCTCTAGACAGAAGAGATCCGCTAACAAGATTTTTATTGACGGAGGGGACATAATGCACGTTCTTTAGTCGCACAATCTTCCCCGAAGTAAACTTCAGATCGACCGTGCTAATACCACGAACAGAAGCACTTGAACCGTTGCGCATAAGCATGGAAGTAGTTTCTATGGCCTGATAAGAAGAAAACATCGAAATATCACCGCATACATGCAAATTAGCACCCGTGTCAATCAACCAATCAGGAGAAAGACATACTGAGAGAATAGTGGGAGGTATACCATACCCAACATCCTTCATCTCATCGTCACCAATGACAACATTGGCGATCTTTTCGCCTTTACCGTGTTGACGCTTGTCATAACGGTTAGGGCAGCTAGGGCCCCAATGATCAGGATCTCCGCAGACATGACAAACACCTTTCTTCTTTTCAGTCTTGTTCTTGAAGTTGATGTGTTGCGAAGCCTTGTTCTTCCCATCAAACTTTCCCTTGCCATCAAACTTGCCCTTGTTCTTGAATTTGTGGGGCTAGAAGTTTTTCTTGCATACCAGATTGGCACTAGAACCTCCCTCAATACCTCGAGCACGTATGTCTTTTGCTCTCGGCTTTTCCACATCAAGAGTACCAACGAGACCCGGAATGGAAAACTCCTGTCTCTTATGCTTCAGAGAGATAGCAAAATTCCTCCACGAGGGAGGGAGCTTAGTAATGATACCTCTAGAAACAAACTTATCCGGTAACATACAATTGAAGTGCTCAAGTTCTCTAGCAAACGACTGTATCTCGTGAGCTTGCTCAACCACGGAGCGCTCATCAGTAATCCTATAGTCATAGAATTGTTCCATGACATACAACTCAGTGCCGGCATCCAAGACCCCAAACTTGGCCTCGAGTGCATCCCACATATCTTTTCCATTGTCAATTGACGCATAAGCATCAACTATGTGTTGGGAGACGTAGTAGTAAATCAAAAAAATTCCTACAATCACCAAGATCTATCTATGGAGAAACCAGCAATGAGTGGGGAGAGATTGCATCTTCATACCTTTGAAGATCGCTAAGCGGAAGCGTTACAAGAACGCGGTTGGTGGAGTCATACTCGTAGCAATTAAGATCGCGGTGGATTCCGATCTAAGCGCCGAACAAAGGCGCCTCCGCGTTCAACACACGTACAGCCCGGTGACGTCTCCCGCGCCTTGATCCAGTAAGGAGGAGGGAGAGGTTGGGGAAGAGCTCCAACAACAGCACGACGGCGTGGTGGTGGTGGAGCAGCAAGGTATTGTTGGAAATATGCCCTAGAGGCAATAATAAAATGGTTGTTATTGTATTTCCTAGTTCATGATAATTGTCTATTGTTCATGCTACAATTTTGTTAACCGGAAACCGTAATACATGTGTGAAAACATAGACCGCAACATGTCCCTAGTGAGCCTCTAGTTGACTAGCTCGTGGATCAATAGATGGTCACAGTTTCATGACCATGGACATTGGATGTCGTTGATAACAGGATCACATCATTAGGAGAATGATGTGATGGACAAGACCCAATCCTAAGCATAGCACAAGATCGTGTAGTTCGTTTGCTAAAGCTTTTCAATGTCAAGTATCGTTTCCTTAGACCATGAGATTGTGCAAGTCCCGGATACCGTAGGAATGCTTTGGGTGTGCCAAACGTCACAACGTAACTGGTTGGCTATAAAGGTGCACTACGGGTATCTCCGAAAGTGTCTGTTGGGTTGGCACGAATCGAGACTGGGATTTGTCACTCCGTGTGACGGAGAGGTATCTCTGGGCCCACTCGGTAAGACATCATCATAATGAGCTCAATGTGACTAAGGAGTTGGTCACGGGATGATGTATTACGGAACGAGTAAAGAGACTTGCCGGTAACGAGATTGAACAAGGTATAGAGATACCGACGATCGAATCTCGGGCAAGTATCATACCGATAGACAAAGGGAATTGTATACGGGATTGATTGAATCCCTGACATCGTGGTTCATCCAATGAGATCATCATGGAGCATGTGTTAGCCAACATGGGTATCCAGATCCCTCTATTGGTTATTGACCGGAGAGGTCTCTCGGTCATGTCTACATGTCTCCCAAACCCGTAGGGTCTACACACTTAAGGTTCGATGACGCTAGGGTTATAGGGAAATGGTATACGTGATTACTGAAAGTTGTTCGGAGTCCCGGATGAGATCCCGGACGTCACGAGGAGCTCCGGAATGGTCCGGAGGTAAAGATTGATATATAGGAAGTCCAGTTTTGGTCACCGGGAAGTTTTCGGGCTCATCGATAGTGTACCGGGAGTGCCGGGAGGGTGCCGGAGGACCCCCAGGAGGGGTGTGACGACCAAAGGACTTCGTGGGCCCTTATAGGAGGTGTGCATTCCCTTAGTTGTCTGGCCAAGACCTTCTAGAAAGGCCCATGTGACTGGGATCAAGAGATAAAGGGAAAAAGGATTTGAAAGGAGGAGATCCACCTCCCTTGTGGGAGGTGGACTCTTCCCCACCTTCGGCCGAAGCTCTCCTCCTTGGAGGAGGGGTCAAGGCAGACCTCCCTATCCCTCCTCCTATATATACCCAAGGGTTTGGGATGATTTGAGACACGACTTCTTTCTCTCTCGGTGCAGCCCTACCCTTCCTCTTCCTCATTCTCCGTAGCGCTTGGCGAAGCCCTGCCGGAGTTCACGTAGCTCCACCGTCACCACTCCGTTGTGCTGCCAGAGCTCTCCCTCAACCTCTCCTTCCTCCTTGATGGATCAAGGCGTAGGAGACGTCACCGGGTTGCACGTGTGTTGAACGCGGAGGCACTGTTGTTGGGCGCTGAGATCGAAATCCACCGCAATCTGAATCGCTGCGAGTATGACTCCACCAACCGCGTTCTTGTAACGCTTCCGCTTAGCGATCTTCAAAGGTATGACGATGCAATCTCTCCCCACTCGTTGCTGGTTTCTCCATGGATAGATCTTGGTGATCATGGGAAAAAATTTGATTTACTACTACGACTCCCAACAGGTATTCCGGTAGGGCTTCGCCTAAGCACCGCGGAGGAGGAAGAAGAGAGGTAGGGCTACGCCATGGGAGAGAGATCAAATATTGTCTCAAAACAGACAAAAACTCAAGTATATATAGTAGGAGGGACAGGGAGGGCTGCCTTGGCCCCTCCTCCAAGGAGGAGAGGTTCGGCTGAAGCTAGGGAGGAGTCCACCTCCCACAAGGGAGGTGGATCTCTTCCTTTTGAATCTCCTTAGCCTTATCTCTTTATCCCTAGCCGCATGGGCATTCCTGGAAGGACTTGGCCAGCCCAATAAGGGCTGGTACACCTCCTCTAACAGCCCACGAAGTCCTTTGGTCGTCACACCCCTCCCGGGGGTCCTCCGGTACCCTCCCAGCACTCCTGGTACACTACCGATGAGCCCGAAAACTTTCCGGTGACCAAAACAGGACTTCCTATATATCAATCTTTACCTCCAGACCATTACAGAGCTCCTCGTGACGTCCGGGATCTCATTTGGGACTCCGAACAACCTTCAGTAATCACATATACCATTTCCCTATAACCCTAGCGTCATCGAACCTTAAGTGTGTAGACCCTACGGGTTCGGGAGACACGTAGACATGACCGAGACACCTCTCCAGTCAATAACCAACAACGGGATCTGGATACCATGTTGTCTCCCACATGCTCCACGATGATCTCATTAGATGAACCACGATGTCGGGGATTTAATCAATCTTGTATACAATTCCCTTTGTCTACCGGTATGATACTTGCCCGAGATTCGATCGTCGATATCTCTATACCTTGTTCAATCTCGTTACTGGCAAGTATCTTTACTAATTCCGTAACACATCATCCCGTGGCTAACTCCTTAGTCACACTGAGCTCATTATGATGATGTCTTACCGAGTGGGCCCAGAGATACCTCTTCGTCATACGGTGTGACAAATCCAAGTCTCGATTCGTGCCAACCCAACACACACTTTCGGAGATACCCGTAGTGCACCTTTATAGCCACCCAGTTATGTTGTGATGTTTGGCACACCCAAAGCATTCCTACGGTATCCAGGAGTTGCACAATCTCATGGTCTAAGGAAATGATACTTGACACTGGAAAAGCTCTAGCAGACGAACTACACGATCTTGTGCTATGCTTAGGATTGGGTCTTGTCCATCACATCATTCTCCTAATGATGTGATCCCGTTATCAACGACATCCAATGTCCATGGTCATGAAACCATGACCATCTATTGATCAACGAGCTAGTCAACTAGAGGCTCACTAGGGACATGTTGTGGTCTATGTATTCACACATGCATTCTGGTTTCCGGTTAATACAATTATAGCATGAACAATAGACAATTATCATGAACAAGGAAATACAATAATAACCATTTTATTATTGCCTCTAGGGCATATTTCCAACACTATGTTCTCACCAAGAACACTCAAAAGAGCAGCCTTAAACAAGGTATCCTTTTTCTGAAAAACTTGTGTTCCTCTTGAGGATTAAGATCTCCTTTAGGTTTGCCAAGAGTGGCGTCATAGCAGCTCATGGTTTGAAACCATAGAACATCCCTCACATGCGACCTCTTATAGTGCACACCCTAAAACATAGGAGGCATCATGGAAGCATCAAAACCACTCGGGGTAAATTGCCTATAATAAGGTTTTTGGATTGTTGGAAATATGAGCAATTTACCAAATAATTTAAATGAAATAAACAGTTGATAAAACAAGATCATGGTAAAAGAGGCAACACTAGTTATTCGACTTAGAGGAGAGTATGCCACAATAAGAGGAACAAAAGTTATCAGGGAAACTAAAGGATAGTAGGTGAATATTATGTGAACATGTGAACTGTACCGAAACATATGTAGAATAGAAAGTAGACCAAGTATTTCTAGCAAAACCTCAAACATGGAAAACACGAATACCTACTGAGCGGTGGCAGCAGCAGGGTTGGTGTTGACGTCATCACCGGCCATGTCGTCGAAGAGGTTGTTGACGTCGGGGAAGAAGTAGTTTGGTTACCGGAAGTGTTTCGGGCATCACCGGTAACGTACCAGGACCAACGGAAGGGTTCCGGGGGTCCACCGGGAGGAGCCACCAGCCCCGGAAGGCTACATGGGCCAATAGTCGGAGGGAACCAGCCCCTCGATGGGCTGGTGCGCCTCCCACCTCAGCCCAAGGAGCAGCAAGTGTGGAGGGGGCAAACCCTAAGCATGGAGGGCCCTAGGCCCACCCTAGGGCGCCACCCCTCCTCCCCTCTCTTGGCCGCCGCCGCCCCAAGGGCCATCTAGGGCCGGCCACAACCCTTGGGTGGGAACCCTAGGGGCTGCGCCCTCCCTCCTCCTCCTCCTATAAATAGTGGGGGTTTTGGGTGCTACAAAAACACACATCTCTCTCTCTCTCTCTCTCTCTCTGCGCAGCCCTACCCCTCCTCCTCCTCGTCCTCCGTAGTGCTTGGCGAAGCCCTACCGGAGTACCATGCAGCTCCACCCTCACCACGCTGTCGTGCTGCCAGAGCTCTCCCTCAACCTCTCCTTCCTCCTTGCTGGATCATGGCATAGGAGACGTCACCGGGCTGCACATGTGTTGAACGCGGAGGCACCGTTTTTTGGCGCTTAGATCGGAATCCACCGCAATCTGAATCGCTGCGAGTACGACAACACCAACCGCGTTCTAGTAAGGCTTCCGCTTAGCAATCTTCAAAGGTATGAAGATGCTCTACCCCTTTGCTTGTTGCTGGTTTCTCCATATATTGATCTTGGTGACGTAGGAATTTTTTTGATTTACCACTACGTCTCCCAACAGTGGTATCAGAGTTAGGTCTATGCATAGAATCTATGCATGAGTATAACACAAGTTGTTGTGGCGTTGATTTTGTTAATTTGCTTGCCGTTACTAGTCTTATCTTGATCCGGTGGCATTGTGGGATGAAGTGGCCCGGACCGACTTTACACGTATTCTTACATGAGACTGGTTCCATCGCCTGACATGCACTTGTTGCATAAGGTGGCTAGCGGGTGTCTGTCTCTCCCACTCTAGTCTGATCGGATTCGATGAAGAGGGTCCTTATGAAGGGTAAATAGAAATTGGCATATCACGTTGTGGTTTTTGCGTTGGTAAGAAACGTTCTTGCTAGAAACCTATAGCAGCCACGTAAAAACTTGCAACAACAATTAGAGGACATCTAACTTGTTTTTACAGCATATGCCGTGTGATGTGATATGACCAAAGAATGTGATGTGATATATGTGATGTATGAGATTGATCATGTTCTTGTAATAGGATTCATGACTTGCATGTTGACGAGCATGACAACTGGCAGGAGCCATAGGAGTTGCCTTGATTTATTGTATGACCTGCGTGTCAATCAAAAACGCCATGTAATTACTTTACTTTATTGCTAACCGTTAGCCATAGTAGTAGAAGTAATAGTTGGTGAGACAACTTCATGAAGACACGATGATGGAGATCATGGTGTCGTGCCGGTGACAATGATGATCATGGTGCCCCGAAGATGGAGATCAAAGGAGCAAGATGATATTGGCCATATCATGTCACTATATGATTGCATGTGATGTTTATCATGTTTTACATATTATTTGCTTAGAATGACGGTAGCTTAAATAAGATGATCTCTCACTAAAATTTCAAGAAATGTGTTCATCCTAACTATGCACCGTTGCTAAGGTTCGTTGTTTCGAAGCACCACGTGATGATCGGGTGTGATAGGTTCTAACGTTCGCATACAACGGGTGTAAGCCAGATTTACACACGCAATACACTTAGGTTGACTTGACGAGCCTAGCATGTACAGACATGGCCTCAGAACACGGGAGACCGAAAGGTCGAACATGAGTCGTATAGAAGATACGATCAACATGGAGATGTTCACCATTGATGACTAGTCCGTCTCACGTGATGATCGAACACGGGCTAGTTGACATGGATCATGTGTCACTTGGATGACTAGAGAGATGTCTATCTAAGTGGGAGTTCATTAAATAATTTGATTATGTGAACTTAATTATCATGAACTTAGTCTAAAATTGTATTTACAATCTATATTGTGGATCCAATGGCCCACGCTAATGTTGCCCTCAGCTTCAATGCGTTCCTAGAGAAAACCAAGCTGAAAGACGACGGAAGCCACTATACGGACTGGGTTCGTAGCTTGAGGATCATCCTCATAGCTTCCAAGAAATTGTATGTCCTTGATGCACCGCTAGGTGACGCACCCATTTTCCCAGCAACTCAAGACGTTATGAACGCCTGGCAATCGCGTTGTGATGATTACTCCCTGGTTCAGTGCGACATGCTTTACAGTTTAGAACCGGGGCTCCAAATGTGTTTTGAGCAACACGGAGCATATGAGATGTTCCAAGAGCTGAGAATGGTTTTCCAAGCTCATGCCCGGGTCGAGAGATATGATGTCTCCGACAAGTTCTTCAGTTGTAAGATGGAGGGGAATAGTTCTGTCAGTGAGCACACACTCAAAATGTCTGGGTTGAACAACCGCTTGTCTCAGTTGGGAGTTAATCTTTCGGATGACTCGGTTATTGATAGAATCCTCCAGTCGCTTCCACCTAGCTATAATTGCTTTGTGATGAACTACAACATGCAGGGGATGTAGAAGTGCATTCCTGAGTTATACTCAATGCTGAAATCAGTGGAGGTCGAGATAAAAAAGGTGTTGGAAATATGCCCTAGAGGCAATAATAAAATGATTATTATTGTATTTCCTAGTTCATGATAATTTTCTATTGTTCATGCTATAATTGTGTTAACCGGAAACCATAATACATGTGTGAATACATAGACCACAACATGTCCCTAGTGAGCCTCTAGTTGACTACCTCGTTGATCAATAGATGGTCATGGTTTCATGACCATGGACATTGGATGTCATTGATAACGGTATCACATCATTAGGATAATGATGTGATGGACAAGACCCAATCCTAAGCATAGCACAAGATCGTGTAGTTCGTTTGCTAAAGCTTTTCAATGTCAAGTATCGTTTCCTTAGACCATGAGATTGTGCAACTCCCGGATACCGTAGGAATGATTTGGGTGTGCCAAATGTCACAACGTAACTGGGTGGCTATAAAGGTGCACTACGGGTATCTCCGAAAGTGTCTGTTGGGTTGGCACGAATCGAGACTGGGATTTGTCACTTCGTGTGACGGAGAGGTATCTCCGGGCCCACTCGGTAAGACATCATCATAATGAGCTCAATGTGACTAAGGAGTTGGCCACGGGATGATGTATTACGGAATGAGTAAAGAGACTTGCCGATAACGAGATTGAACAAGGTATAGGGATACCGACGATCGAATCTCGGGCAAGTATCATACCAATAGACAAAGGGAATTGTGTACGGGATTGATTGAATCCCCGACATCGTGGTTCATCCGATGAGATGATTGTGGAGCATGTGGGAGCCAACATGGGTATCCAGATCCCGCTGTTGGTTATTGATCGGAGAGTTGTCTCGGTCATGTCTACGTGTCTCCCGAACCCGTAGGGTCTAAACACTTAAGGTTCGATGACGCTAGGGTTATAGGGAAATGGTATACGTGATTACCGAAGGTTTTTCGGAGTCTCGGATGAGATCTTGGACATCACGAGGAGCTCTGTAATGGTCCGGAGGTAAATATTGATATATAAGAAGTCCAGTTTTGGTCACCGGAAAGTTTTCGGGCTCATCGGTAGTGTACCGGGAGTACTAGGAGGGTGCCGGAGGACCCCCGAGAGGGGTGTGACGACCATAGGACTTCGTGGGCCCTTAGAGGAGGTGTTCCAGCCCTTTTTGGGCTGTCCAAGACCTTCTAGAAAGGCCCATGCGGCTGGAGATAAGAGATAGGGCTGAAAAAGGTTTAAAAGGACATCCACCTCCCTTGTGGGAGGTGGACTCTCCCCCTAGTTCGGCCGAACCTCTCCTCCTTGGAGGAGGGGCCAAGTCAGCCCTCCCTCTCCCTCCTCCTATATATATTCAAGGGTTTGGGCTGATTTGAGACACAACTTCTCTCTCTCACGGCGCAGCCCTACCCTTCCTCTTCCTCGTTCTTTGTAGCGCTTAGCAAAGCCCTGCCGGAGTCCACGTAGCTCCATCGTCACCACGCCGTCGTGCTGCCGGAGCTCTCCCTCAACCTCTCCCTCCTCCTTGCTAGATCAAGATGTGGGATACGTCACCGGGCTATACGTGTGTTGAACGCGAAGGCGCCGTTGTTCGGCGCTGAGATCGGAATCCACCGCGATCTGAATCGCTGCGAGTACGACTCCACCAACCGCGTTCTTGTAACGCTTCCGCTTAGCGATCTTCAAAGGTATGAAGATGCAATATCTCCCCACTCGTTGCTGGTTTCTCCATGGATAGATCTTGGTGATCGTAGGAATTTTTTTGATTTACTACTACGTCTCCCAACAAAAGGAGCATCAAGTGTTGATGGTGAATAAGACCACTAGTTTCACGAAAGGCAAGGGTAAGAAGAACTTCAAGAAGGACGGAAAAGTAGTTGCCGCGCCGGGTAAGCAAGTTGCTGGGAAGAAGAACAAGAATGGACCCAAGCCTGAGACTGAGTGCTTTTATTGCAAGGGTACCGGTCCCTGGAAGCGGAATTGCCCCAAGTACTTAGCGGATAAGAAGGCCGGCAACGTTAAAGGTATATGTGATATACTTGTTATTGATGTGTACCTTACCAGCGCTCGTAGTAGCTCCTAGGTATTTGATACCAGTGCAGTTGCTCACATTTGTAACTCCAAGCGGGAGCTGCGGAAAAAGGAGAGACTGGCGAAGGACGAGGTGACGATGCGCGTTGGGAATGGTTCCAAGGTCGATGTGATGGCCGTCGGCACACTACCTCTACATCTACCTTCGGGATTAGTTTTAAACCTTAATAACTGTTATTTAGTACCAGCTTTGAGCATGAACATTGCATCTGGATCTCGCTTGCTGCGAGATGGCTACTCATTTAAATCTGAGAATAATGGTTGTTCTATTTATATGAGAGAAATGTTTTATGGTCATGCCCCGCTGGTCATTGTTTATTTTTGATGAATCTCGAACGTGATGTTACACATGTTCATAGTGTGAGTACCAAAAGATGTAAGGTTGATAACGATAGTCCCACTTACATGTGGCACTGCCGCCTTGGTCATATTGGTGTCAAACGCATGAAGAAACTCCATGCTGATGGACTTTTGGAGTCTCTTGATTTAGAATCATTTGACACGTGTGAACCATGCCTCATGGGCAAGATGACCAAGACTCCGTTCTCCGGAACAATGGAGCGAGCAACTAACTTGTTGGAGATAATACATTCCGATGTATGCGGTCCAATGAGCATTGAGGCTCGCGGTGCCTACCGTTATGTTCTCACCCTCACTGATGACTTGAGAGGATATGGGTATGTCTACTTAATGAAACACAAGTCTGAAACCTTTGAAAAGTTCTAGGAATTTTAGAGTGAGGTAGAGAATCAACGTGACAGGAAAATAAAGTGCCTACGATCTGATTGTGGTGGAGAATATTTGAGTCACGAGTTTGGCACGCACCTAAGGAAATGTGGAATTGTTTCACAACTCACGCCGCCTGGCACACCTCAGTGAAACGGTGTGTCTGAACGTCGTAATCCAACTCTATTGGATATGGTGCGATCTATAATGTCTCTTTCCGACTTACCACTATCATTTTGGGGATATGCATTAGAGACTGCCGCATTCACTTTAAATTGGGCACCGTCTAAATCCGTGGAGACGACACTATAGGAATTATGGTTTGGAAAGAAACCTAAGCTGTCGTGTCTGAAAGTTTGGGGATGCGATGCTTATGTGAAGAAACTTCAACCTGAGAAGCTTGAACCCAAAGCGGAAAAGCGCGTCTTCATAGGATCCCCCAAAGAAACTGTTGGGTATACCTTGTACCTCAGATTTGAAGGCAAAGTCTTTGTTGCCAAGAATGGATCCTTTCTAGAGAAAGAGTTTCTCTCAAAAGAAGTAAGTGGGAGGAAAATAGAACTTGATGATGTAATTGTACCTCCACTCGAACCGGAGAGTAGCGCAGCACGGGAAGTTGTTTCTGTGGATCCTGCACCGGCTGGAGAGGAAGTTAATGATTATGATCATGAAATTTTAGATCAAGTTGCTATTGAACCTCGAAGGTCCACAAGGACACGTTCCGCACCAGAGTGGTACGACAACCCAGTCCCAGAGATCATGTTGTTGGACAACGGTGAACCTTCGAACTATGAAGAAGCGATGGCGGGCCCGGATTCCAACAAATGGCTTGAAGCCATGAAATCCGAGATAGGATCCGTGTATGAGAAAAAAGTATGGACTTTGGTGGACTTGCCCGATGATAAGCGAGCCATAGAAAATAAATGGATCTTTAAGAAGAAGACTGACGCGGATGGTAATGTGACCGTCTATAAGGCTCGACTTGTCGCTAAGGGTTATCAACAAGTTCAAGGAGTTGACTATGATGAGACTTTCTCACCCGTAGCGATGCTGAAGTCCGTCCGAATCATGTTAGCAATTGCCGCATTTTATGATTATGAGATCTGGCAAATGGACGTCAAAACGGCATTCCTTAATGGTTTCCTTAAGGAAGAACTATATATGATGCAGCCGGAAGGTTTTGTCGATTCTAAAGATGCTAACAAAGTATGCAAGCTTCAGCGCTCCATCTATGGGCTAGTGCAAGCATCTTGGAGTTGGAACATTCTCTTTAATGAGGTGATTAAAGCGTTTGGATTTATACATGTTTATGGAGAATCCTGTATTTACAAGAAAGTGAGTGGGAGCTCTGTAGCATTTCTCATATTATATGTGGATGACATATTGTTGATGGGAAATAATATAGAACTTTTTGAAAGCATAAAGGCCTACTTGAATAAGTGTTTTTCAAGGAAGGACCATGGAGAAGCTGCTTACATATTAGGCATCAAGATCTATAGAGATAGATCGAAACGCCCCATAGGACTTTCACAAAGCACATACCTTGACAAGATATTGAAGAAGTTCAATATGGATCAGTCCAAGAAGGGGTTCTTTCCTGTGTTACAAGGTGTGAGATTGAGTACGACTCAATGCCGACCACGACAGAGGATAGAGAAATGATGAGTGTCATCCCCTATGCTTCAGCCATAGGCTCTATTATGTATGCCATGTTGTGTACCAAACCTGATGTGAACCTTGCCATAAGTTTGGTAGGGAGGTACCAAAGTGATCCCGGAGCGGAACACTGGACAACGGTCAAGAATATCCCGAAGTACCTGAAAAGGACCAAGGACATGTTTCTCATATATGGAGGTGCCGAAGAGCTCATCGTAAAGGGTTACGTCGATGCTAGCTTCGACACAGATCCGGATGACTCCAAGTCACAAACCAGATACATGTATATTTTGAACGGAGGGGCAGTCAGCTGGTGCAGCAGCAAGCAAAGCATCGTGGCGGCATCTACATGTGAAGCGGAGTACATAGCTGCTTCGGAAGAAGCAAAGGAAGGATTCTGGATGAAGGAGTTCATCACCGACCTAGGAGTGATTCCCAGCGCGCCAGGCTCGATGACTCTATTTTGTGACAACACTGGAGCTATTGCCCTTGCCAGGGAGCCTAGGTGGAGGGGGGCAAACCCTAGGCGTGGAGGGCCCTAGGCCCACCCTCGGGCGCCGCCCCTCCTCCCCTCTCTTGGCTCCCGCCGCCCCAAGGGCCATCTAGGGCCGACCGCAGCCTTAGGGTGGGAACCCTAGGGGCTGCACCCTCCCTCCTCCTCCTCCTATAAATAGTGGGGGTTTGGGGGCTGCAAAAACACACGTCTCTCTCTCTCTCAGCGCAGCCCTACCCCTCCTCCTCCTCGTCCTCCGTAGTGCTTGGTGAAGCCCTGCCAGAGTACCATGCAGCTCCACCGTCACCATGCCGTCGTGCTGCTGGAGCTCTCCCTCAACCTCTCCTTCATCGTTGTTGGATCAAGGCGTAGGAGACGTCACTGGGTTGCACGTGTGTTGAACGCGGAGGCGCCGTTGTTCGACGCTTAGATCGGAATCCACCGCGATCTGAATCACTACGACGACTCCACCAACCGCATTCTAGTAACGCTTCCGCTTAGCGATCTTCAAAGGTATGAAGATGCTCTACCCCTTTGCTCATTGCTGGTTTCTCCATAGATTGATCTTGGTGACGTAGGAATTTTTTTGATTTACTACTACGTCTCCCAATAGAAGGAGGCGAAGCAAAAGAGGGAGACAAAAATTAAAAGCAACAACCGAAGGGTGCATCGTTCATATTCAATCTCCACTACAACAAAGCCTTTCAGCTCCCGAGTGACCTTTTGTGTACCAGTCATGCGTGGCAATAATTTAGACATCGGCTTGGCTCATTCCCGAAACCCGTGGCACGACGCGTTGTGATGAGGCGTGGCGTGTTGTGGCGAGGCGGGCGGCGGAGGAGGAGCGTGCGTGTATGTCCCTCTTGTTCTCATGCTCATACATGTGGAGAAACATCCTCCCTTATAAGGCGGTCCAACTCCTACAAAACTAGCAATGTGGTACTAAACTTTTGTCCCACCTCTTGTCTTGCACGAATGAGCTTAGTGGGCCTCTAGGATTTTTTTAGGAATTCTGAAAATTGCTATTGGGCTGGCCCATACTTAGATCAAATTCCAGTAATCCCCCACCAGATCCAAGAGTCACACAAAAATTTGCCTTTGGTTCCAAAACACTGTTTATATACCGGTACTGTAGTGGAGACTGTTAAGTTAAACTTCCACCTAGAACTCTATGCTACACTAGTAAGCAACTTGAATAGTGGACTATGCTTTGAACTGCAAGTTTTCTGTGAATCTAGCTTCACACAAAGCCTTGACAAATACTAGGCTGCCGTGGGACTTCCCCGTGGGTGGAGCTTATGTGTCATACTCCAACGCCTTTCACGAGTTTACTAGAGAGCACCCTACTCTCATAGATTGCAACATTAACAATCAGACTCATATAGGTGTGTTCTTCAAAAGATGTTTTGCAGGACAACATCTCTGCTTAAATAAGCCACTTAGAACACATTAAGATATATATCAACCTGCCATGCAGATTAGGAAAGTATTGCATCTTCATGGAGTGGTATTATTAATAGTAAGGATACTTTCCTCTGAGTTGACCAACAGTTTGTCTTGCACATCTAATTCATGGGATCTCTGATCACATAGAATAGGTTAACACTGTGAACAACTCATGTTCTGGGTCTCATACCCATCTCCTTTGATGCATTATCTATCACATTACGTGATAGACCCTTGGTAAAAGGATCTGCCAGATTTTTAGACGTTTGGATATAATCCAATGCAATAACTCCAGAGTTTCTCATTTTTCTGATAGATTTTAACCTTCTCTAAGCATGTCTTGATGACTTCATGTTATCCTTTGAACTACTAACTTTGGCGATCACAGTTTGATTGTCGCAGTTCATAAGAACACCCGGTACAGGTTTCTCCACAACCGGTAAGTGATTCAAGAGCCGACGAAGCCAATCTGCTTCGACTGTAGCTGTATCTAGTGCTGTGGTTCTGCTTCCATTGTTGACCTTGTTAAGATGGTCTGCTTGCAAGACTTGCAAGAAACAGCGCCACCACCATGAGTGAATACATATCCGCTTGTGGCCTTTATCTCATCAGCATCAGAGATCTAGTTTGAGTCATTATACCCTTCAATCATCTTTGGGTACCCAGTGAAGTGAATTCCATAGCTCGTAGTGCCCTTCAAATAGCGCATAACTCTTTCTAGAGCTTTCCAATGATCATCTCATGGTTTTGAGACAGACCGACTCAATTTGCTAACAACAAAAGAGATGTCAGGTCTCGTGGCACTGACTAAGTACATAAGTGAGCCAATAATTTGAGAGTATTTTAATTGATCTCTAGAAATTCTTTGATTCTTTCAAAGTAACACGCTAGCATCATAAGGTGTTGGAGAGGGCTTGTAGTCACTATAACCAAAGCGGCTCAAGATCTTTTCCATGTAGTGAGATTGAAGCAATGTAATCCCACCATCATCATCTCTCAGCAGCTTGATATTTAGAATAACATTAGCTACTCCTAAATCCTTCATCTCGAGACAATGAGATAGGAAATTCTTGACCTCCTCAATAATGTTCAGATTTGTTCCAAAAATCAGTATGTCATCAACATATAGTCAAATGATAACTCCATTTCCCCCACCATGGTGATAGTACACACATTTGTCAGCTTCGTTTACAACAAAGCCTGCAGTTGTTAAAGTTCTTTCAAACTTCTCATGCCACTGCTTGGGTGCTTGTTTGAGTCCATACAAACACTTCAACAATCCTCACACTTTTCCTTTCTGATCGTCCACTATAAACCCATCAGGTTGTTCCATGTAAATTTCCTCGTCCGACTCTCCATTCAGGAAAGCAGCCTTAACATCCATTTGATGAACGAGAAGACCATGTGAGGCATCTAGTGAAAGTAACACTCGAATAGTGGTCAGTCGAGCCACAGGTGAATAAGTATCAAAGAAGTATTCACCTTCCTTTTGGGTACAACCCTTGGCCACGAGTCGTGCCTTATACTTCTCAATAGTACCATGAGGCCTAGCTTTTTCTTGAATACCCATTTGCACCACATAGGTTTGCACCCATAAGGTCGATCATTTATCTCCCAAGTTTCATTTGCCAAGATGGAATCCATCTCACTACGGACCGCTTCCTTCCAGTAGTTAGCGTCTTCAGATGCATAGGCCTCTGAAATAGAACTAGGAGTGTCGTCTATGAGATATACAAGAAAATCATCACCAAAGGACTTTGCAGTCCTCTATATCTTTCTCCTTTTAGGAGTCTCATCATTGTCCTCCACGGGATCTTCAAGATGTTGTGTCGAAATGATAGGTTCAGAAATTTCAACTACATATTGACTCGATGAACTAGGCAACTCTTGATTTGACGAGCTACCCATATCCTTCATGGGAAAGATATCTTCAAAGAAAATCGCATCATTCGACTCCATGTTTGTACCGATGATTCCACTAAGGGACCCTTGAGGGCGGTCACCGAACCCGTACAAACTAGGTTGGGGCAATCTCCACAACTTAATTGGAGGCTCCCAACGACACCATGAAGCTTCACCACAACGGACTATGGCTCCGAGGTGACCTCAAATGCTCGGGGCAATCTCCACAACCTAATTGGAGACCCCGACGCTTGCCCGGAGCTTTGCACCACAATGATTGAGCTCCGAGGCACCACCAACCGTCTAGGGCGCCAAAGAACCCAAGAGGAACAAGCTCCAGGGTGCCCAAACACCAAAGAGTAATAAGCTTCTCAACTTCTCACTTCCACATATCACCATGGAGAACTCAAACCTATGCACCAAATGCAATGGCAAGGGCACACGGAGTGCCCAAGTCCTTCTCTCCCAAATCCCACCGTAACAACTAATGCTATGGAGGAAAGTGAGAGGAAGAACGAAGAAGAACACGAAGAACTCCAAGATCTAGATCCAAGGGGTTCCCCTCAGATAGAGGAGAAAGTGATTGGTGGAAATGTGGATCTAGATCTCCTCTCTCTTTTCCCTCAAAAAGGAGCAAGAATCATCGGAGGGATTGAAAGATAGCAAGCTCAAAGAGGGTCAACAATGGGGGGCAAACACGAGCTCAAAAGATGGGGACCATTGGGGAAGAAGACCCCCTTAAATAGGTCCCCACGAATCTGCCCGTTATGTATAGAATCACATAGGAGCGGTACAACCTCTCTGCTCACCGGTACAACCGGTAGACCAATTATACCGGAACAACCGGCCTACAACCGCTCAATAACCGCTCCAAAACAGAACCGAGTCTGGTGGTAGAGTGGTACATGGCCGGTACAACCTCCGGACCAATTCTAGAGCGGTACAACGGCTCCAAACTCCGGTTGTACCGGTCAACCGGTACAACCGCTCTATGGGGCGGTACAACCTCTCTATGTAAAATAGGTAATACTAAAAGAGCCACAACTTTTGCATACGAGCTCCGATTTGAGCAAACTCAAGCTTGTTGGATAAAGGACAATGAAAGCTATACAACAATGACTAGTTAAATTAAGAACAAGCAATGGAGAAAAAATGCCACTGGGATAAGAAAAATGACCTTCCCAATAAATATGCGGCAAAATCTCCAACACCGAAAACACAATATGATGCATACGAAATCTATTTTCGATGAGCTTGAACTTATCACGATGAAGAGCTCAAAAACTCACATAGAGAAAAACCAAATAAGGACCAAGAAACATAATGATGCAAGGATGCAAATAGTTTGAGCTCTCAACGAACGATACGATCAAACTACTCACTTGAGAGCCCCCCTTGATAGTACGACTATCGATCCTATAACCCGATCTCCGAACTACCACTATGAGACTGGTAAAATGGAAAACCTTATCAAGGTCAAACCTTTGCCTTACGCATAGTCCACTTGATCTAGATGATGACGATCTCGTCCTTCTCAAGATGGACCACCTTTCTTGATTGCGCCAGCTCGATGAAGACTAATAGATTGCTTCCCCATACTCCACTATGGGTGAGCCACTCTTAGGCACATCTTCACAAGACCATTGTCACCACAATGGACGGCAAGCTTCAAGCATGATCTCTCTGTGATGATTTACTTGAACTTGCACACCGCAACCTTGATGACGATCACCACTTGATGTCATCTTCCATGGGTTGTATGGGATATTCCTCTTGATGCAATCCCATGGAAATATACCTAACCCCACAAAGAACTCTCACAAGGAACATGGGTTAGTACACAAAGCATAATGGACAATGCTTACCATACCATGGGATCACTTGATCCCTCTCGATACATCTTGTACACTTTGTGTGTTGATCAACTTGATTCACTCTTTGAGTTAGTCTTGATCAACCTTGTATCTTATCTTCTCTCTTCATAAAGATGATGTCTTGAAGGTAATCATGAATGCTCACACAATCTTCTTCGTCAAGACATGCTTGCAATAAGATCAACCCTCACATGACCAATATTATGATAAACCTTGAATACCACCTTGGTCATCATATAAACTCCTTGAAACCCAACAGATGGACTTCAAGAAGTGCATATGGACAAATCCTTCGAATATAACTCAAGGCAACCATTAGTCCATAGGGGTGTCATCAATTACCAAAACCACACATGGAGAAATGTGCTCTTACAATCTCCCCCATTTTTATAATTGATGACAACCACTTTCAAGAGAGTTTATATAAGGAAATAAGCACAACCAAGCACACACACATGCAGAGTAGTGCATGGGTGTGAGATGCAAATGCTTAACCAATAAAAGAAAAACTCTCTAAGCTTTCCAAACTAAACTCTCTAAACTTCTCCCCCATTGGCATCGATTGCTAAAATGGGCAAAAAACTTAGAAAGCCAATATAATAGGTGATCCTCCAAAAGGTGTGTATTTCTCAAAATACGAGTGTAATAAAATAGACATATCCAATGATAAGTAGTTGGAGGAAAACAAACCATATTGAGGATCCAAAAATTGCAAAAGGATCGTATGGCACAAAGACATACACCAGAGTGAAGTAAACAATCAAAAGAAACCAATTGGAACAAACAATCACATGGTCCTACGAGACATATGAATGAAAGATATTATGATATGGGCAAAAGAGTGTTTATAAAGAAACTAGAGGAGATCCCCATGATTTGCACATAATTAATAATTTTTGTATTTGACTACAAGTGCATAAAATAGGATCATGACTCCCCCAAAATTAATATAAACACACAACAAGTGCAAGCAAGTAGATAAGACAACAAGAATATCACTTGCACCAAACATATGGTTGAGCAACATGTAAAAGAGGTTTAAGAATAGGCTCAACCAAAATGATGTGTGTGAGTCATGGCAAAACACTTGAGAGACCAATATAAGGATGAGCATTAAGCATCAACATAGTCTTGATGAAATGAGACATAAAGTGCAAGACATATCCTTCCCACACACAAGCCACTAGCAAATGGGTTCACAAGCTTACTAATAAGAAAATTAAAAACCAAAGCTTGTGGCAACCCTTGGTGAAGATAGGAAATAATAGCCTTGTCAAGAGGACGAATACCAATTGAGATGGCAAAACCCTCGTGAAGACAAGAATGAGGAAAATAATCTTCACCACCAAGGAGTGCATGAAGATGCAAGGATATAAGATCCGCACTCAAGACAAATTCTTTCATGAAACCACCAAGGAAATAAAAAGGGAATACAATGATGGACGTGAAATAAAAGAGGATATCAACTAGAGATGTAACTTATCTCATGTGTATAAGATTCTAGGTAGAGGACAATCATGATGATATATCCACAAAGAATGATGCACACACGAAATAGTTACAAGAATGAACGAACAAGATATCCAAAAGGAAGTCATAAATATACCAATAAGATCTTTGCTTGAAAGCATAGCACATAGCTTAATATTTTCTTATTGTACATAAATGAACTTCCAATACACGAACATCAAAGACATCACAACTAGCAATATGACATCATCGTTGAGACGCTTTGAGAAAGGAAACAAGTACCACAAGAAAGACTCAAGAAGTTCATGCCATGATGCAACCTATAAAAGGTTGAATGCGAGAAATGCATGCATGAAGTAGATACTTGTTACCAAGATAGCATTGGATTGATGTAGTAGATAGTGGTTCATTGATCATCCTAGCTTGGCTCCAATAAGCACATGGTTTCAACACCTTCCTTCTAAGTGAGCAAAGCATCCAAGGTATCTCCAATTGTTCCTAGAACAACGACACAAACAAAATGGTACCCAAACTCATTGGGACCAAAAATTTAGTGGACCAACAATACATAGGACAAAAATCCACATAAATATGTGCATGTATATATGAAATTGAATTTCATGGACACTTTAGCCAATTTATGTCATAGTGGAGTCTCCCCTATATATTGGGTCAAGGAAAGAGAACATGCCAACGAAAGTACATGTCGAAAATATGCATGCTCAAGGCTTTCAAGAATCAAAAGAACACACAGTTGATAAGATCCCAAAAGATAAGGAATCAAGTGAAAATAAGATACCAAACGAAAAATTATCACTTGACGGATACCAACTAAAATATACATCAAGGAATGAGATATCCATTGACACATGCCAAATAGAAGGAAACAAGATACCAATTGAAGGAAAACAAGAGGTATCAAATTCCCGAAAGAGAGCTAGGTTCCAACCAAACCAAACCCTGTGCAAATTTTCATGATGGCACAAAGAACCATAGAGAAAAGGCTTGCCTCCCACCAACACACACTTGATGAGGATCAAAAGATTTTATGCTAAACACATAAAGAGAGCGTTCTAAAGAAAATAGGAGGGCTCCCCCAAGAGATGTGAATTATGTAGAATTTGCATTTGGATACAACATGCACATGATGGGATCATCACTTACCCTTTATCTATAGAAACACTAGACATGCTCAAAAAGATCCACAAGAGGCAAGGAACATAAACGATAAACAAAATACAATGTAAAGATGATTAGAAATTTCTACCACATAAAAGGATACCAATTGTCAAAGGACAAGAAGTAATTCAAAATATTTCCTATTGGTAGATTGCAAAGATATCCAACATCATCTTCACACGTAAATCGTAAGAAAATGACACTTGTAGAGCTAACATGCCACTTAGGAACAAGATAAATTATAATATCAACTCTAAGTGGCAATATCTCAAATGTACACATTCTCTGGGCTTGTAATATGCACATAGTATATTACTCCCCCATAATGTGATAACCCGACGTTGTTAACAAGTGGTACATGAAATCCAACAAGAGATGATTAATGGACCATTTAGAATTTGAATTTCTCATGAGAAGACAAACCACATAGAAGCTAGATAATATTGTAATATCAAAACTAGGTGGTATTCCTCATGTACTCACATTTGTAGGATCATGAGGTGCACAAAGCAAATCACTCCCCCAAAATGGGATAATCTATTAACTCCTCACAAGAGCCAACTAAGATAAGACAAGATGTAAAAAGGCTCAACACAATACACACACGTACATGATGTGGAAACCAATATACACATACTTGATTACTCAAGATAAGCAAGTTGGAGGCACACCAGATAGAAACATATGCAAGGTACAAAACCACAACATGCAAAGGGGCAAGTAACTAACAATGTAAACAATTTAAGTACAAGTTACTGCAAGGAGGCACATTGGTTATAAGATAGAGACTTGATGATCCAAATGACTTGGCTTCAAATAATATGAATGATGAAGATCCCTTAAATCTTCATGATGTAGCCAAGTCACCAATGCCCTCCAACAACACCTATTGATCAAGTTTGAGCTTGTTGGTCCCCAACCAAGTTGGGTCCTAAGAGGTTAGTCACAATAGGCTTGGCTACCCAAGTGGTTCTTTTCTTGACATCACTTTGAGTACCAACATGTTTGGAAAACACATTTCCAAGCTTATCCTTCCCAAGAGAATAGATATCATCAATAATGATTGGGTTGGATGAGATACCTTTCGTGCAAGAAGAAGAGAAGTGACCCTTCTCACGACATAAGTAGCAACATCTACCCTTTACTTTCTTCTCAATTGATTTCTCAACTTGAGGAGTGGTGACTTGGGTCTTATTGGGAAAAAGGCCTTTCTTCAACTTGAGGTTGAGCATGCGATTGAACTTGTGGCCGCTTCCCTTGTTGCTTGTTACTTTGAGGCTTCTTCTTCGATGGGCACGATCTTACATGGTGCCCTTATATTTTGCACTTGAAGCAAATAATCTTGGCCGAATTCTTGACTTGTTCTTGGCCCTTCTTCTTGTTGTTTGTGGACTTCTTGTTCTTCTTGTAGTTGAATCCAAGTCCACCTTTGTCATTTGGGGATTTTTGCACACTCAAGATATTGTTGAGTGAGGACTTCCCTTCATGACTCTTTTCCAAGTCTTTCTTCAAAGAAGTGACTTGGGCCTTGAGCTCATTGATTTCCTCTACATGGTTAGTATGAACACAAGTACTAGAGGAAGTATAAGCTTCATCGTTAGAACAACAAGGCCAGGAAAGTAATTCATCACAGGATGTAGCAACATTATGAGTAGATGAACTACGAGGACTAGCACATGGCAATAAAGCATATCTACTAGATGTAGTGCTAATGTCCACATGAGGCTCGCTAGATGTTACCTTAGTAGTACTAGCCTCATGAGCTATTTGTAGCACATTATGGGATACTAGAAGATCACCATGAGATCTCGAGAGCTTTTCATGACTTTCTTCCAATTTCCCATAATTGCTAGATAGCAACTCAAGTTGAGCCCTTAGCTCAACATTCTCCTTCAAAATGGATGCTTCACAAGGAATAGAGTTAGTAGCACGAGCATCATCATTAACAACAAGAGGAGAAGGAAACTTGGTAAGCTCTTTAGCATATGAAGCTTCAAGTTGAGCATGAGACTCGGTGATTTCAATGAGCGAACTCTTAATGACTCTTGAGCCATTTTCGAGGTGCTCAAAGTCCTCAAGGAGTTTAGCATGTGCAACTTCAAGCTTATCATTTTTAGTTCTAAAATCATTGGCCACCTCGAGAGCTCTTTCATGGGATTCCTTTAATCTAGATAATTCTAGAGCAAAGATCTCCTCAAGAGATTCCTTGGTGGTTTGTTCATTTTCAAGAGCTTGAGATAGCTCCACGATCTCATTAGCATAATCACGCTCATGACCTTCCATTTTATCAATGGTGGTCTCATGCTCCTCGAGATGAGCTTCCAACTCCTCAATATATTTCTTGCCCTCAATGGCAATAGACATGATTTCCATGAAGTTGGAACGAGCAATTTTATTATTATGAAGAGCTTTAAAAATCATTTCTCCCTTAATTTTTAAGGAAGCAATATTATCACACTCTTCATCATTATCCTCATCCTCATTATCATCAATATCATCATCATGAGATTTATTAGGATTCAAAGTAGGAGATACCTTTGAAGCCTTAGCCATAAGGCAAAAGTGAGAAATAATAGATGATGATGTAGGATCCCTTGAGGCACCATTAAAGACCACATCTTGTTCCATAGAGTGTTGGGTTTCCTTTACATTGTTAGCACAACAACTAGAGGAAATAGATACATTTTTATCATGGCAACAAGATATAGCAAGCATATAATTATGAGATGTAGTCAAGCAATTTCCACATTATATGCAAGGACTATTGACACGAGCATGTGACACATTAAGAGTGCTCGAAGTGTTAAGGTCCGAAGATGAAGCATTAAAATAAGATAGTGATGAAGGATCATCAACAATTATCCCACTATCACCATTACAATGATAATCACTACTCACCATATAATTACCTTGTGGCAATCCACATGTAGGTGAAGTGGATGAAGTTGGTAATGCAATACGTCCTGAGGTGGAGGGAGAACAATCATCCCTACAAATCTTGGACACACCATATTTATCTTGAAGCTTTGTCCACAACTCATGAGCATCCCAGAATGGCATGAGTTGAAATATAACTACATTGCTCAAAGCATCAAAAAGCACATTATAAGCTTGAGGATTGAGATACGAGTTTTTCTCATCCTCTAAAGATATGTGTTGAGAATCCTTTGGAGGTGAAAAACCCATATGTACAATTCGCTCTAAATTTGGGTCCATGACCCTAAAGTGATTAAGCATGTGAATTACCCAAACATCAAAATTTGTGCCATTGAAACTAAGAGTGTCAGAGAATCATAATCCCCTAGTCGACATCCTTACTCTCTAGGCTATTAAACCTAATAACGAGAAACCTGGCTTTGATACCAATTGAAAGGACGTGGATGTCGCCTAGAGGGGGGTGACTAGGCGCTTTAAAATAATTACGGTTTAGGCTTGAACAAATGCAGAATAAAACTAACATTTAATATGTCAATCACAAAACCTAAAACAACTAGGCTCACCTATATGCACCAACAACTTATGCTAAGAAAGATAAACAACTAAGTGATAGCAAGATATATAGCAAGAAACAATATGGTTATCACAAAGTAAAGTGCATAAGTAAAGGGCTCGGGTAAGAGATAACCGAGGCACGCAGAGACGATGATGTATCCCGAAGTTCGCACCCTTGCGGATGCTAATCTCCATTCGGAGCGGTGTGGAGGCACAATGCTCCCCAAGATGCCACTAAGGCCACCGTAATCTCCTCATGCCCTCGCACAATGCAAGATGTCGTGATTCCACTAAGGGACCGTTGAGGGCGGTCACCGAACCCATACAAACTAGGTTGGGGCAATCTCCACAACTTAATTGGAGGCTCCCAATGACACCACGAAGCTTCACCACAACGGACTATGTCTCCAAGGTGACCTCAAATGCTTAGGGCAATCTCCACAACCTAATTGGAGACCCCGACGCTTGCCCGGAGCTTTGCACCACAATGATTGAGCTCCGAGGCACCACCAACCGTCTAGGGCGCCAAAGCACCAAAGAGGAACAAGCTCTAGGGTGCTCAAACACCAAAGAGTAATAAGCTTCTCAACTTTTCACTTCCACGTATCACCATGGAGAACTCAAACTATGCACCAAATGCAATGGCAAGGGAACATGGAGTGCCCAAGTCCTTCTCTCCCAAATCCCACCGCAACAACTAATGCTATGGAGGAAAGTGAGAGGAAGAACGAAGAAGAACACAAAGAACTCCAAGATCTAGATCCAAGGGGTTCCCCTCACATAGAGGAGAAAGTGATTGGTGGAAATGTGGATCTAGATCTCCTATCTCTTTTCCCTCAAAAAGGAGCAAGAATCATCAGAGGCATTGAAAGATAGCAAGCTCAAAGAGGGTCAACAATGGGGGGCAAACACAAGCTCAAAAGATGGGGACCATTGGGGAAGAAGAACCCCTTAAATAGGTCCCCACGAATCTGCCCGTTATGTGCAGAATCACATAGGAGCGGTACAACCTCTCTGCTTACCGGTACAACCGGCAGTACCAATTATACCGAAACAACCGGCCTACAACCGCCCAATAACCGCTGCAAAACAGAATCGAGTCCGGTGGTAGAGTGGTATATGACCGTACAACCTTCGGACCAATTCTAGAGCGGTACAACAGCTCCAAACACCGGTTGTACCGGTCAACCGGTACAACCGCTCTATGGGGCGGTACAACCTCTCTATGTAAAACAAGTAATACTAAAAGAGCCACAACTTTCGCATACGAGCTCCGATTTGAGCAAACTCAAGCTTGTTGGATAAAAGACAATGAAAGCTATACAACAATGACTAGTTAAATTAAGAACAAGAAATGGAGAATAAATACCACTAGGATAAGGAAAATGACCTTCCCAATAAATATGCGACAAAATCTCCAACACCGAAAACACAATATGATGCATACGAAATCTGTTTTTGATGAGCTTGAACTTATCACGATGAAGACCGTAAGCTAAAAAACTCACATAGAGAAAAACCAAATAAGGACCAAGAAAGATGATGATGCAAGGATGCAAATGGTTTGAGCTCTCAACGAACGATACGATCAAGCTACTCACTTGAGAGCCCCCCTTGATAGTACGGCTATCGATCCTATAACCCGGTCTCCCAACTACCACTATGAGACCGGTAAAATGGAAAACCTTATCAAGGTCAAACCTTTGCCTTATGCATAGTCCACTTGATCTAGATTATGACGATCTTGTCCTTCTCAAGATGGACCACCTTTCGTGATTGCGCCGGCTCGATGAAGACTACTAGATTGCTTCCCCATACTCCACTATGGGCGAGCCACTCTTCAACACATCTTCACAAGTCCATTGTCACCACAATGGACGACATGCTTCAAGCATGATCTCTTCGTGATGATTCACTTGAACTTGCACACTGCAACCTTGATGACGATGACCACTTTATGTCATCTTCCATGGGTTGTATGGGATATTCCTCTTGATGCAATCCCATGGAAATATAACTAACCCCACAAATAAATCCCACAAGGAACATTGGTTAGTACACAAAGCGTAATGGACAATGCTTACCATACCATGGGATCACTTGATCCCTCTCGGTACATCTTGTACGCTTTGTGTGTTGATCAACTTGATTCACTCTTTGACTTAGTCTTGATCAGCCTTGTGTCTTATCTTCTCTCTTCAAAAAGATGACGTCTTGAAGGTAATCATGAATGCTCACACAATCTTCTTCGCCAAGACATTCTTGCAATAAGCTTAACTCTCACATGACCAATATTTGGATAAACCTTGAATACCACCTTGGTCATCATATAAACTCCTTGAAACCCAACAGATGGACTTCAAGAAGTGCCTATAGACAAATCCTTCGAGGGAGGGAGCTTAGTAATAATACCTCCAGCAACAAACTTGTCCGATAACATACAATTGAAGTGCTCAAGTTCTCTAGCAAACGACTGTATCTCGTGAGCTTGCTCAACCACGGAGCGCTCATCAGTCATCCTGTAGTCATAGAGTTGTTCCATGATATACAGCTCAGTCCCGGCATACGAGACCCCAAACTTGTCCTCAAGTGCATCCCACATATCTTTTCCATTGTCAATTGACCCATAAGCATCAATAATGTTCTCACCAAAAACACTCAAAAAGCAGCCTTAAACAAGGTATCCTTTTTCTGAAAAACTTGTTCCTCTTAAGGATTAAGATCTCCTTCAGGTTTGCCAAGAGTGGCGTCATAGCAGCTCATGGTTTGAAACCATAGAACAGCCCTCACACGCCACATCTTATAGTGCACACCTTCAAACATAGGAGGCCTCATGGAAGCAGCAAATCCATTCGGGGTAAATTGCCTATAATAAGGTTTTTGGATTATTGGAAATATGAGCAATTTACCGAATTATTTAAACGAAATAAACAGTTGATAAAACAAGATCATAATAAAAGAGGCAACACTAGTCATGCGACTTAGAGGAGAGTATGCCACAATAAGAGGAACAAAAATTATCATGGAAACTAAACGATTGTAGGTGAATATTATGTGAACATGTGAACTGTACCGAAACATATGTAGATAGAAACTAGACCAGGTATTTATAGCAAAACCTCAAACATGGAAAACATAAATACGTACTGAGGGGTGGCAGCAGCAGGGTTGGCGTTGACGTCGTCACCGGCCATGTCGTTGAAGAGGTTGTTGACGTCGGGGAACAAGTCGTCGTTTGGGAAGTGATTGTCGGCGTCCGTGGCATCCGTGATGAAGAAGCCAGTAGTCGCACAGAGCGCTCCCCAAAAACCTTATCACCCTTCTCCCGTACAGGACTCAAGGTGGTGGGTTTTCGGAGGCCTATTGTCCCGACCTGTAGTGCACGCTGCAAGCCGAGATGGGGAAGAACCTTGCAGCAGCTTAGGGTTTGGAACTCGAGGGCGTGAGGAAGAGGAAGTTCTAGTGTGTCTCTCTGGAGCGGAGAGACCTCCCTTTTATAGGCACAGGAGAAGGAGGCGAATATGCAGCGACGGTAGGCGAAGCAAAAGAGTAGACATTGGCTCGGCTCATTCCTGCAACCCGCGACACATCGTGACTAGGCGTGGCGTGGCGTGGCGAGGTGGGCGGCGGAGGAGGAGCGTGCGTGTATGTCCCTCTTGTTCTCATGCTCATACATGTGGCCCTTGTAAGGAGGTCCAACTCCTACTAAACTAGCAATGTGGACTAAACTTTTGTCCCACCTCTTGCCTTGCAAAAATGGGCTCAGTGGGCCTCTAGGATTTTATTAGGAATTCTGAAAATTGCTATTGGGCTAGCCCATACTTAGATCAAATTCCAGCAATCCCCCACCAGATCCAAGAGGCACACAAAAAATTGCCTTTGGTTCCAAAACATTGTTTATATACCAGTACTGTAGTGGAGACTGTTAAGTTGAACTTCCAGCTAGAACTCTATGCTACACTAGTAAGCAACTTGAACAATGGACTATGCCCTGAACTGCAAGTTTTTTGCGAATCTAGCTTCATACAAAGCCTTGACCGATACTAGGCTGTCGTGGGACTTCCCCACGGGTGGAGCTTATCCGTCATACTCCGAGGCCTTTCATGAGTTTACTAGAGAGCACCATAGATTGCGACGTTAACAATCAGACTCATATAGGCGTGTCCTTCAAAAGATGTTCTGCAGGACAACATCTCTCCTTAAATAAGCCACTTAAAACACATTAAGATATATACCAACCTGCCATGCAGATTAGGAAAGTATTACATCTTCATGGAGTGGTATTATTAATAGTATGGATACTTTCCTCTCAGTTGACAAACAACTTGTCTTCCACATCTAATTCACAGGATCTCCGATCACATAGAATAGGTTACCACTGTGAACAACTCATGTTGTGGGTCTCATACCCATCTCCTTTGATGCATTATCTATCACATTACGTGATCGACCCTTGGTAAAAGGATTTGCCAGATTTTTAGACGTTTGGATATAATCCAATGCAATAACTTTGGCAATCGCAGTTTGATTGTCGCAATTCATAAGAACACCCGGTATAGGTTTCTCCACAATCGGTAAGTCATTCAAGAACCGACGAAGCCAATCTGCTTTGACTATAGCTGTATCTAGTGTTGTGAGTTCTGCTTCCATTGTTGACCTAGTTGAGATGGTCTACTTGCAAGACTTCCAAGAAACAACGCCACCACCATGACTGAATACATATCCGCTCGTGGCCTTTATCTCATCAGCATCAGAGATCCAGTTTGAGTCACTATACCCTTCAAGCACCTTTGGGTACCCGGTGTAGTGAATTCCATAGCTCGTAGTGCCCTTAAAATAGCGCATAACTCTTTCTAGAGCTTTCCAATGATCATCTCCTGGTTTTGAGACAAACCGACTCAGTTTGCTAACAACAAAAGAGATGTCAGGTCTCGTGGCACAGGCTAAGTACATAAGTGAGCTAATAATTTGAGATTATTTCAATTGATCTCTAGCAATTCTTCGATTCTTTCGAAGTAACACGCTAGCATCATAAGGTGTTGGAGAGGGCTTGTAGTCACTATAACCAAAGCGACTAAAGATATTTTCCACATAGTGAGATTGAAGCAATGTAATCCCACCATCATCATCTCTCAGCAGCTTGATATTTAGAATAACATCAGCTACTCCTAAATCCTTCATCTCGAAACAATGAGATAGGAAATTCTTGACCTCCTCAATAGCATTCAGATTTGTTCCGAAAATCAGTATGTCATCAACATATAGGCAAATGATAACTCCCTCGCCCCCACCATGGCGATAGTACACACATTTGTCAGCTTTGTTTACAACAAAGTCTATAGTTGTTAAAGTTCTTTCAAACTTCTCATGCCACTGCTTAGGTGCTTGTTTGAGTCCATACAAAGACTTCAACAATCTGCACACTTTTCCTTCCTGACCATCCACTATAAACCCATCAGGTTGTTCCATGTAAATTTCCTCGTCCAACTCTCCATTCAGGAAAGCGGTCTTAACATCCATTTGATGAATGAGAAGACTATGTGAGGCAGCTAGTGAAAGTAATACTCGGATAGTGGTCAGTCGAGCCATAGGTGAATAAGTATCGAAGAAATCTTCACCTTCCTTTTGGGTATAACCCTTGGCCACGAGTCGTGCCTTATACTTCTCAATAGTACCATCAGGCCTAAGATTTTTTTAATACCCATTTGCACCCTATAGGTTTGCACCTATAAGGTCGATCAGTTATCTCCCAAGTTTCATTTGCCAAGATGGAATCCATCTCACTATGGACTACTTCCTTCTAGTAGTCAACGTCTTCGGATACATAGGCCTCTGAAATAGAACTAGGAGTGTCGTCTATGAGATATACAAGAAAATCATCACCAAAGGACTTTGCAGTCCTTTGTCTATTGCTCCTTTTAGGAGTCTCATCATTGTCCTCCATGGGATCTTCAAGATGTTGCGTAGAAATGACAGGTTCAGAAATTTCAACTACATCTTGACTCGATGAACTAGGCAACTCTTGATTTGATGAGCTACCCATATCGTTCATGGGAAAGATATCTTCAAAGAAAGTTGCATCATTCGACCCCATGATTGTACCGACGCGCATGTGCGATACTTCAGATTTTGCAATCAAGAATATATAACCAATGCTATGAAAAGCATACCCCAGGAAAACACAATCCACAATTTTTGGTCCAAGCTTTCGCTTCTTTGGAATTGGTATATTCACTTTTGCCAAGCAGCCCCAAGTACGTAGGTAAGAGAGTTTTAACCTTTTCTTCTCCCATTGCTCGAATGGAGTTATCTCTTTGTTCTTTCTCGGAACTCTGTTTAGGACATGACATGCAGTCAATATTGCTTCCCCCCCACCATGCCTTAGAGAGACCCGATGTGTCTAACATGGCGTTAACCAAATCAGTTAGAGTACGGTTCTTCCTTTCAGCTACCCCATTTCACTAAGGTGAATAGGGAGGCGTCCTCTCATGAATTATTCCGTGTTCCGCACAAAAAGAATTGAATTTCATTGAAAAAATACTCTCCACCATGATCGGACCTAAGCCTCTTAATTTTTCGATCAAGTTGGTTTTCCACTTCAGATTTATAGTTTTTGAAAAAGTTCAAAGCCTCATCTTTTGATTTCAAAAGATACACACGACAATATCTAGTGGAATCATCAATTAACGTCATGAAATATTTCTTTCCACCTTTTGTCAAAACACCATTCATTTCACAAAGATCTGAATGTATGAGCTCTAGTGGCACAAGATTTCTTGTTTCCGTAGTTGTATGAGATTTACGAGGTTGCATAGCTTGCACACAAACTTGACACTTAGATCCCTTGACAACAATGAAGTTGGGGATTAAGTTCAACTTGGCTAGCCACGTCATACAACCGAAATTAACATGACAAAGACGTGAATGCCACACATTTGATCCACTATTGTTGCAAACATGATGAACAACCTTATTACAAACATCTGACACAGATAGTATGAACAAGCCTCCTGACTCATAACCTTTGCCAACAAAAGTTACATACTTGGATATTACAAATTTATTGGACTCAAAGACAAGCTTGTAGCCATCTCTACACAAAAGAGATCTGCTAACTAGATTTTTATTGATGGAGGGGACATAATGCACGTTCTCCAGTCACACGATCTTCCCCGAAGTAAACTTCAGATCGACCGTGCCAACACCATGAACAGAAGATCTTGAATCGTTGCCCATCAGCACGGAAGTAGTTCCTGTGGCCTGATAGTTGGAAATATGCCTTAGCAGCAATAAATAAAGTGTTTATTATTATATTTCCTTGTTCATGATAATCGTTTATTGCCAAAGCTATAATTGTGTTGATTAGAAACTAAATACATGTGTGGGCATATAGACAAACATTGTGTCCCTAGTATGCCTCTAGTAGGCTAGCTCATTGATCAAAGATGGTTAAGGTTTCCTAGCCATGGACATGAGATGTCATTTGATAATGGGATCACATCATTGGGAGAATGATGTGATGGACAAGACCCAAACTACAAACGTAGTAAATGATCGTGCCAGTTTATCGCTATGGTTTTATGCGTGTCAAGTATCTGTTCCTATGACCATGAGATCATGCAACTCACTGACACCGGAGGAGTACCTTGTGTGTATCAAATGTCGCAATGTAACTGGGTGATTGTAAAGATGCTCTACAGGTATCTTCGGGGGTGTCTATTGAGTTGGCATGGATCAACACTGGGATTTGTTGCTCCGTGTGACAGAGAGGTATCGTAGGGCCCACTCGGTAATACAACATCACAATGAGCCTTGCAAGCAATGTGACTAAGTGTTAGCCACATATCTTGTATTACAGAATGAGTAAAAGAGACTTGCTGGTGACGAGACTAAATTAGGTATGAAGATACCAATGATCGAGTCTCGGGCAAGTAACATACCGAAGAACAAAGAGAACAACATACGGGATTGTCTGAATCCTTGACATAGAGGTTCGACCGATAAAGATCTTCGTAGAGCATGTAGGAACCAATATGGGCATCCAGGCCCCGCTTTTGGTTATTGACCGTAGAGGTGTCTCGGTCACGTCTACCGTTGGGGATCGTAGTAGTAAATCAAAAAATTCTACGCATCACCAAGATCAATCTATGGAGAAACCAGCAACAAATGGGGGGAGTGGATCTTCATACCTTTGAAGATCACAAAGCGGAAGCGTTACAAGAACACAGTTGGTGGAGTCGTACTTGCAGCGATTCAGATCGCGGTTGACTCCGAACTAAGCACCAAACAACGACGCCTCCGCGTTCAACACACGTGCAGCCCGGTGACGTCTCCCGCGCCTTGATCCAACAAGGAGGAGGAGAGGTTGGGGAACACAACTCCAACTGCAGCACGACGGCGTGGTGGTGGTGGATCAGCGCGGTACTCCGACACGGCTTCACTAAGCACTACGGAGGACGAGGAGGTGGAGAAGTAGGGTTGCGCCGAGAGAGAGAGAGAGAATTCTGTGTCCATAGCCCCCAAACCCTCCACTATATATAGTAGGAGAGGGAGGAGGGTGCACACCCCTAGGGTTCCCTCCCTAGGGGTGGCGGCAACCCTAGATGGCTATGAGGGCTGACGACCAAGGTGGGGAGGAGGGCCCGTGACCTAGGGTGGGCCTAGGGCCCCTCCACGCCTAGGGTTTGGCCCCCTCCACCCTTTGTTGTGCCTTGGGCTGAGGTGGGAGGCGCATCGGCCCACCTTGGGGATGTTTCCCTCCCACTCTTGGCCCATGTAGCCTTCCGAGGGCGGTGGCCCCTCCTGGTGGACCCCCGGAACCCTTCCGGTGGTCCCGGCACATTACCTGTGATGCCCGAAACACTTTCGGTGACGAAATCCTCACTTCCTATATATGAATATTTACCTCTAGACCATTCCGGAACTCCTCGTGACAAACGGGATCTCATCCGAGACTCCGAACAACCTTCGGTAACCACGTACATTATTCCCATATAACCCTAGCGTCATCGAACCTTAAGTGTGTAGACCCTACGAGTTCGGGAAGCATGTAGACATGACCGAAACACCTCTCCGGAAAATAACCAATAGCGGGATCTGGATACCCATATTGACTCCCACATGTTCCATGATGATCTCATTGGAGGAACCATGATGTCGGGGATTCAATTAATCCCGTATACAATTCCCTTTGTCCATCGGTATGTTACTTGCCCGAGATTCGATCGTCGGTATCCCTATACCTTGTTCAATCTTGTTACCGGTAAGTCTCTTTACTCGTTCCGTAACACATCATCCCACGACTAACTCCTTAGTCACACTGAGCTCATTATGATGATGTATTACCGAGTGGGACCAGAGATACCTCTCCGTCACACGGAGTGACAAATCCCAGTCTCAATTCGTGCCAACCCAATAGATACTTTCGTGGATACCCGTAGTGTACCTTTATAGCCACCCAGTTACGTTGTGACGTTTGGCACACCCAAAGTATTCCTACGGTATCCGGGAGTTGCACAATCTCATGGTCTAAGTAAATGATCCTTGACATTAGAAAAGCTTTAGCAAACGAACTACACGATCTTGTGCTATGCTTAGGATTGGGTCTTGTCCATCACATCATTCTCCTAATGATGTGATCCCGTTATCAACGACATCCAATGTACATGGTCATGAAACCATGACCATCTATTGATCAATGGGCTAGCCAACTAGGGGCTCACTAGGAACATGTTGTGGTGTATGTATTCGCACATGTATTACAGTTTCCGGTTAATACAATTATAGCATGAACAATAGACAATTATCATGAACAAGGAAATATAATAAAAATCACTTTATTATTGCCTCTAGGGCATATTTTCAACAGTCTCCCACTTGCACTAGAGTTAATAGTCTAGTTACATTATGATGTATCGAACACCCATAGAGTTCTGGTATTGATCATGTTTTGCTCGTGAGAGAGGTTTAGTCAACGGATCTGCGACATTCAAATATGTACTTTACAAATGTCTATATCTCCATCCTGGACATATCCACGAATGGAGTTCAAGCGGCGCTTGATGTGTCTTGTCTTCTTGTGAAACCCGAGCTCCTTGGCAAGGGCAATAGCTCCAGTGTTGTCACAGAATAGAGTCATCAGGCCCGATGCATTGGGAATCACTCCTAGGTCGGTGATAAACTCCTTCATCTAGACTCCTTCCTGTGCTACTTCCGAAGCAGCTATGCACTCCGGTTCACATGTAGATGCCACCACGATGCTTTGCTTGCTGCTGCACCAGCTGACTGCCCCTCCGTTCAAAATATACACGTATCCGGTTTGTGACTTGGATTCATTCGGATGTGTGTCGAAGCTAGCATCAACGTAACCCTTTACGACGAGCTCTTCGGCACCTCCATATACGAGAAACATGTCCTTGGTTCTTTTCAGGTACTTCAGGATATTCTTGACCGCTGTCTAGTGTTCCACTCCGGGATCACTTTGGTACCTCCCTACCAAACTTATAGCAAGGTTCACATCAGGTCTGGTACACATCATGGCATACATAATAGAGCCTATGGCTGAAGCATAGGGGATGACACTCATCTTTTCTCTATCCTCTGCCGTGGTCGGGCATTGAGTCGTACTCAATCTCACACCCTGTAACACAGGCAAGAAACCCTTCTTGGACTGATCCATATTTAACTTCTTCAATATCTTGTCAAGGTATGTGCTTTGTGAAAGACCTATGAGGCGTCTTGATCTATCTCTATAGATCTTGATGCCTAATATGTAAGCAGCTTCTCCAAGGTCCTTCATTGAAAAACACTTATTCAAGTAGGCCTTTATGCTTTCCAAAAGTTCTATATCATTTCCCATCAACAATATGTCATCCACATATAATATAGAAATGCTACAGAGCTCCCACTCACTTTCTTGTAAATACAGGGTTCTCCATAAACCTGTATAAATCCAAACGTTTTAATCACCTCATTAAAGCGAATGTTCCAACTCCGAGATGCTTGCACCAGTCCATAGATGGAGTGCTGAAGGTTGCATACTTTGTTAGCATCTTCAAGATCGACAAAACCTTCCGGCTGCATCATATACAGTTCTTCCTTAAGGAAACCATTAAGGAATGCTGTTTTGACGTCCATTTTCCAGATCTCATAATCATAAAATGCGGCAATTGCTAACATGATTCGGACAGACTTTAGCATCGCTACGGGTGAGAAAGTCTCATCATAGTCAAATCCTTGAACTTGTCGATAACCCATAGCGACAAGTCGAGCCTTATAGACGGTCACATTACCATCCACGTCAGTCTTCTTCTTAAGGATCCATTTATTTTCTATGGCTCGCCGATCATCGGGCAAGTCCACCAAAGTCCATACTTTGTTCTCATACATGGATCCTATCTCGGATTTCATGGCTTCAAGCCATTTGTTGGAATCCGGGCCTGCCATCGCTTCTTCATAGTTCGACGGTTCACCATTGTCCAACAACATGATCTCCAGGACAGGGTTGCTGAACCACTCTGGTGCGGAACGTGTCCTTGTGGACCTTCGAGGTTCAATAGCAACCTGATATAAAGTTTCATGATCATCATCATTAACTTCCTCTCCAGTCGGTGCAGGCTCCACAGAAACAACTTCCTGTGCTGCGCTACTCTCCGGTTCGAGTGGAGGTACAATTACCTCATCAAGTTCTATTTTCCTCCCACTTACTTCTTTCGAGAGAAACTCTTTCTCTAGAAAGGATCCATTCTTGGCAGCAAAGACTTTGCCTTCGGATCTGAGGTAGAAGGTATACCCAACAATTTCTTTGGGGTATCCTATGAAGACGCACTTTTTCGCTTTGGGTTCGAGCTTCTCAGGTTGAAGTTTCTTCACATAAGCATCGCATCCCCAAACTTTTAGAAACAACAGCTTAGGTTTCTTTCCAAACCATAATTCATACGGTGTCGTCTCAACGGACTTAGGCAGTGCCCTATTTAAAGTGAATGCAGTCTCTAATGCATATCCCCAAAATGATAGCGGTAAGTCGATAAGAGACATCATAGATCACACGATATCCAATAGAGTGCGATTATGACGTTCAGACACACCATTTTGATGAGGTGTGCCAGGCGGCGTGAGTTGTGAAACAATTCCACATTTCCTTAGGTGCGTGCCAAACTCGTGACTCAAACATTATCCGCCACGATCAGATCGTAGGCACTTTATTTTCCTGTCATGTTGATTCTCTACCTCACTTTGAAATTCGGTTGAACTTTTCAAAGGTTTCAGACTTGTGTTTCATTAAGTAGACATATCCATATCTGCTTAAGTCATCGGTGAGGGTGAGAACATAATGGTAGCCACCACAAGCCTCAACGCTCATTGGACCGCATACATCGGTATGTATTATCTCCAACAAGTCAGTTGCTCGCTCCATTGCTCCGGAGAACGGAGTCTTGGTCATCTTGCCCATGAGGCATGGTTCGCACTTGCCAAATAATTCAAAGTCAAGAGACTCCAAAAGATAAGACTAGTAACAGCAAGCAAATTGACCAAATCATCGCCCACAACTACTTGTGTTCTACTCGTGCATAGAATCTACGCATAGACCTAGCTCATGATGCCACTGTTGGGGATCGTAGTAGTAAATCAAAAAAAATCTACGCATCACCAAGATCAATCTATGGAGAAACCAGCAACAAGTGGGGGGAGTGGATCTTCATACCTTTGAAGATCGCAAAGCGGAAGAGTTTCAAGAACATGGTTGGTGGAGTCGTACTCGCAGCGATTCAGATCGCGGTCGACTCCGATCTAAGCACCGAACAATGGCGCCTCCGCGTTCAACACACGTGCAGCCTGGTGACGTTTCCTGCGCCTTGATCCAGCAAGGAGGAGGGAGAGGTTGGGGAAGACAACTCCAACAACAGCACGACGGTGTTGTGGTGGTGGAGCAGCGCGGTACTCCGACAGGGCTTCGCCAAGCACTACGGAGGACGAGGAGGTGGAGAAGTAGGGCTGCGCCTAGAGAGAGAGAGAGAGAGAGAGAGAATTATGTGTCCACAACCCCAAAACCCTCCACTATATATAGGAGGACAGGGAGGAGGGTGCGCACCCCTAGGGTTCCCTCCCTAGGGGTAGCGGCAACCCTAGATGGCCAGGAGGGTGTTGGAAATATGCCCTAAAGGCAATAATAAAATGGTTATTATTATATTTCCTAGCTCAAGATAATTGTCTATTGTTCATGCTATAATTGTGTTAACCGGAAACCGTAATACATGTGTGAATACATAGACCACAACATGTCCCTAGTGAGCCTCTAGTTGGCTAGCTCGTTGATCAATAGATGGTCACGGTTTCATGACCATGGACATTGGATGTCGTTGATAACGGGATCGCATCATTAGGAGAATGATGTAATGGACAAGACCCAATCCTAAGTATAGCACAAGATCGTGTAGTTCGTTTGCTAAAGCTATTCAATGTCAAGTATCGTTTCCTTAGACCACGAGATTGTGCAACTCCCGGATACTGTAGGAATGCTTTGGGTGTGCCAAACGTCACAACGTAACAGGGTGGCTATAAAGGTGCACTACGGGTATCTCCAAAAGTGTCTGTTGGGTTGGCACAAATCGAGACTTGGATTTGTCACTCCGTGTGACGGAGAGGTATCTCTGGGCCCACTCGGTAAGACATCATCATAATGAGCTCAATGTGACTAAGGAGTTAGCCATGGGATGATGTGTTATGGAACGAGTAAAGATACTTGCCGGTAACGAGATTGAACAAGGTATAGGGATACCGACGATCGAATCTCGGGCAAGTATCATACCGGTAGACAAAGGGAATTGCATATGGGATTGATTGAATCCCCGACATCGTGGTTCATCCGATGAGATCATCGTGGAGCATGTGGGAGCATCGTGGTTCATCCGACTAGATCCCCTTGTTGGTTATTGACCGGAGAGGTGTCTCAGTCATGTCTACATGCCTCCCGAACCCGTAGGGTCTACACACTTAAGGTTCGATGATGCTAGGGTTATAGGGAAATAGTGTATGTGGTTACCGAAGGTTGTTCGGAGTCTCGGATGGGATCCCGGACGTCACGAGGATTTCCGGAATGGTCCGTAGGTGAAGAATTATATATAGGAAGTGGGTTTTGGTCACCGAAAGTGTTCCAGGCATCACCGGTAACGTACCGGGACCACCAGAAGGGTTTCGGGGGTCCACCATGTGGGGTCACCGGCACCAGAGGCCTGCGTGGCTCGAGAGTGGGAAGGGACCAGCCCTGGAGTGGGCTGGTGCGCCCCCACCCTGGCCCAAGGCGTAGCAAAGGAGAGAAGGGGGGCAAATCCTAGGGCAGATGAGCCCTAGGCCCACCCTAGGGCTGCCACACCCCTCTCCCCTCCCTTAGCCGCCACCCCAAGGCCATCTAGGGCTGGCCGCCGCCCTAGGGTGGAAACCCTAGGGGCTGCGCCCTCCCTCCTCCTCCTATATATATATAGTGGGGGGTTTTGGGGGCTGCCGACACACAAGTTTCTCTCCCTCTTGGCGCAGCCCTACCCCTCCTCGTCCTCCTCGTCCTCCGTAGCGCTTGGCGAAGCCCTGCCGGAGTACCACGCAACTCCACCGTCACCACGCCGTCGTGCTGCCAGAGCTCTCCCTCAACCTCTCCTTCCTCCTTGCTAGATCAAGGCGTAGGAGAAGTCACCGGGCTGCACGTGTGTTGAACGCGGAGGCGCCGTTGTTCGGCGCTTAGATCGGAATCCACCGCGATCTGAATCGCTGCGAGTACGACTCCACCAACCGCGTTCTTGTAACGCTTCCGCTTTGCGATCTTCAAAGGTATGAAGATGCACTCCCCCTTTGCTCGTTGCTGGTTTCTCCATAGATAGATCTTGGTGACACGTAGGATTTTTTTTATTTACTACTACGTCTCCAACAAGGAGCGACCTCCCTTTTATAGGTACAGGAGAAGGAGGCGAATAGGCAGCGATGGGAGGCGAAACAAAAGAGGGAGACGAAAACAAAAAAGCAACAATCTCCACTACAACAAAGCCTTTCAGCTCCTAGTGACCTTTCGTATACCACTCATGCGTGACAAAAATTTAGACATCGGTTCGTTCCCGCAACCTGTGGCGCGGCACGGCGTGGCGAGGCGGGCGGCGGCGGAGGAGTGCGCGTGTATGTCCCTCTTGTTCTCATGCTCATACATGTGAAGAAACATCCTCCCTTATAAGGAGGTCCAACTCCTACTAAACTTGCAATATGAGACTAAACTTTTGTCCCACCTCTTGCCTTGCACGAATGGGCTTAGTGGGCCTCTGGGATTTTATTAGGAATTCTGAAAATTGCTATTGGGCTGGCCGTACTTAGATCAAATTGCAGCACGTTTGTCTTCGAATCCATCGGTGGATTATCCAGGAGCTCAAGATCGGATTAGGTAAGCTCGCTTCACCGTCAAATTGGTAGTACAATGGGCATCCGTTTAGCCTATTCAGTTATGAATCGAGGAAAATGAACCTAATTATGATCAAAAGTGTTTCATATCCTCCTAAAAAATAATTTAAAAATTAAATTTGATATAATACTCTTAGATAAATAATAAGATAATGTATGGAAATGAAATACGTGGGTGAACTAATTAGATAGTGCATCCGTTGTCCAGACAGTCCACATGATGTTCTATACTATTATAAAGTAATGCTTTAGAATATCACCTAGAGGGATCAAATAAGCTTGTATCAGCTAATAGATACACTATGTCATTTTACTATCATTATGTTCTGTTACATGATATATTTGTGTTCATGAGTACCAGACACAATAATTTCCATTTTGTGACAAGTGCTTACCCATCCGTTTGTATTGCCTTGTGGAACTGTTCTACAACCTTTTATTTTGTAACGTTGAGATCGAGCCACTTATGATATTTGTTAAACTCCGGACTTTGTTCTCCGGTTTCAGATGCTTCTCAAGTCTGAGTAACTATTTTATATATGGAAAATATTAGGGATTAAGGAAAACAACATATGTCAAGAGGACCAAAACAATAGATAGTTACAATAGTAGAAATTTCACTGTATTTTTCCCGAGCACCAAGCGAGTCCAACCCATTTATTGAATCTCATGCTTTTTGGCATTGACGAGCGCTAGATATCAATGGTACCTTCGAATGTTAATCGAAATGAATAGCTGATGTAAATATCATATAAGTCCTGGTCACAATTAGATTTAAATCATAATGCACATGGATTAATTAAAAAAAGTACATCATTATATGCATGAATTATGAGGCAAGACTAACCATATCGTATTGTAGATAAGTATTAACATGTTGTACAATGTGACAATATTTTGATGGATCTATGCCTTTTCTTCGTCTTTCTCTATCTAGCTAGATACAAATGTGCTAATAATATGTATCTTTTCACACGCTATGTCTCGTAGATGGTCGTGAGCAAGAATACAATATATATAATAATTTATCACCTGTAAGACCAAGTTTAAAATATATTATGTTAATAGATATTATATATGGTTTATATTATTAAGTACAAAGTTATGGGATTAGCCTTACCCATCGTGTAAGAACATATCAACTTCCATAAGGCAATCCAAATCGTCATTTGATAACAAGGCATCTCCAATGTCCACAAATTTGGTTTTCTTGGGGCAGGTATGATTGATTCGATGACCAGCTCTTACTAGATACACACGACCGTATTCTTGTGAACGGTCACGAAGCAGTGAAGAACATCGACCAAAGTATCTAGGTGGATCGTGGATGTGTGATGGCCTATGACCTGGAGAACCAAAGTCTCTTGGGCGAGCAGCTCGTGGCGATGATGGAGCCTGGCAGGTGGGCGGTCATTGTGCGTGGACGTCCTGACTCCGTCGCTCACCATCGTCGTATGGGTCCTGATCGATGTCTACTTGTACGACCACTCACCTCACACCAACAGGCTGACTGTCGCCACGTTTGCCGTCGGGATCGTCGCCACCGTCGTCGTGTGCGATAGTTGCATTAACTTCTTACCACATGGTATAAATATGTGAGGCCAACAGACCCACAATTCCCGGTATGCCATGAAGTCAAGATACATCCACATGGCAATGTCCCCCGATCAGTTTGAAAAACGACATGCAATAGGAGATACCACAACTACGCCCTCACGTAATGCTCCACAGTGTGTGTGGCGGTATTTTGCGGGCATCCGAACCTGTTGGTAATGCACCACTTGGAAGGGAGACCATATGTCCGGTTGTCCCTCACTGAATCATCACTGTCATATAGAGAGGGGGAGCAGGCACCGATAATATTGATAACCCTCTGTCGCCAATTCCTCTTCTACACTCTTCCACTGAGAGGCTCGCCATGGAGCGGAATGCATGTGATAATGACGAAGTCCTCGAGGGTCACCGTCATCTCGCCACAAGGGAGGTGGAAAGTAGGTATCTCCGGTCACCAACAGACTAGCAAGGCTAGCTGTATGGTTGATCGTCGGCGGTACACGCTTGAGCTAGGGATCGAACAACAAGAACCCAACTTTCTTGAAGAACGGCTCAAACCGCACGCCGTATGCCATCTCGCAGACCTTTTGTGTCCCCTCGTTTGCACTACTGGTAGCGCATGTCAAAATTTGCACAAATTTATCATTAACATGTGGATTTCACGGGAACATTACATGAATATGATGATGTTATCACTTATTACCCTTCCATTCTCGGTAGCAGGTATGCAATGTCCCTTGTCGAAGACCAGGTCAAGCATATTGTACCAACAACTATTGTTCTCATCATTGGCCATCCTAATACAACACAATTGATATTTCAAATAAATTATTGACAACATATGAATTAATTACAATCTTTATATCCATATACACATTGCAAACATAGGAAACAAATTTATAACCCATGTAGAAATTCACAACATATGAATAGGTATTTATTCATCACATATCCCCCCTATTCGTAAATATGCACATACATCCATTCGTCACATATACATAAATCCATACATATGCATTCATCCACTAATTGCAATATGCATCTGTCCATATTCATGTTCAAAAAATATCCATACAAATTAAGAAAAACAAACAAATTTATCATGTCCAACATATTGATATCCATAAAATTTATTCATGTCCAGCATATTGATACCTCTCCAACGTATCTATAATTTTTGATTGTTCCATGTTAATATATTACCATTCAAGGATACTTTTTAGGTATTTATTTACCAATTTATATTGTTTTTGAACACTAATCTAATGACCCAGTGTCCAGCGTCAGTTCTTGTTTTATGCGTGTTTTTACCTTTTCAGAGTTACAGTACCAAACGAAGTTCAATTACCACGAAACTTTTTAACGATTTTTTTGAATAAATACAATACCTAGAAGCTTCGGAAGGAGGCCAGGAGGTGTACGAAGGGACCACCATGCAATAGGGCGTGCCACCAGGGGGCGTCCTGATATGTGGTGGCCCCCTCGGCTGCCTCCCAACGTCATTCTCTAGCTTATAAATTCATATCTATCCTAAAAACACCAAAAACGCTTCTGAAACACTTTTTCCGCCATCACAAGTCTTTGTTCCGACGAAAAGGCCATCTACACCTCTGTTCCGGCACCCTGCCGGAGGGGAGATCGATCACGGAGGGCCTCTTCATCAACCTTGCTGCCCTCACCATGATGTGTGAGTAGTTCATCATAGACCTACGGGTCCGTAGGTAGTACCTAGATGACAATCTCTTTCTCTTTTGATCTTCAATACATTGTTCATCGCATCTTCGCCTTGATCTATCCGATGTAATCCCTTTGTATGATGTGTTTGTTGAGATCCAATGAATTGTGAGTTTATGTTCAGATTATTCATGAAAATTATTTGAGTCCAATCGGATTACTATGATTCTTATTTGCATGATCATCATAGCTTCGTAATGCTTTCCGATCTATTGAGATAGTTTGGCCAACTAGATTGATACTTCTTCAATTGTAGTGGTGCGTTGTAGTTGGTTCAAACCGACGAGTTTCTATATCCCAGTGACAGAAAGGGACACGTTGCGTCTTTGTGTTGCTGCTACTAAGGATAAAACGATGAAGTAATTCATATTGATTGAGTTTACTTTGTCTACATCATGTCAATGTTCTTCAAGCATTACTCCATTTTACTTAATACTCTAGATGCATGCTGGATAACGGTCGATGCGTGGAGTAATAGTAATAGGTGTAGGCATGAGTCGGCCTATTTGCTTATGGACGTGATGCCTATATACACGTGATCATTGTCATGAAAATCACATAACTATTCGATTTTCTATCAATTGCCCAACAATAATTTGTTTAACTACCGTATGCTTTGCTTATGAGAGATGCCACTAGCGAACTCTACAACCCTCGGGTCTATTTCCTTGCTGATATTTATTAACTTTTATATTATTTTACACTTTACAATTATCCACAATTATCTACATGACTCACTTGCTTGCAAATAACGAGATCAAGGGGATTGACAACCCTCTTGTCGACATTGTGTGCAAATTGTTTTTTTTGTGTGTGCAGTCGTTGAAGACGGTTGAGGATTGATATTCATATTGGTTCGATAAATCTTGGTTTCATAACGAAGAAAAATACTTACCCACTTTATACTGCGATAACCCATTCCTTTTCACTAAAAACCCAACGCAAATCACGAGTATCACATATCCATATCCACTAGTTTATTCATGTCCAACATATCCATGTCGTTCTATCCATATTCATACATATTCATGTCCAACATATCCATACAATTTATCATCCATACAAATTGAGGAAAATAAATCCATACAATTTATCATCCATACAAATTGGGGAAAAAAATAAGTATTCCAACTTGACCATATAATCCATCCATACATTTAACTACTACTACCTCATATCCATCGTAGAGGCATAAACAAATTTAACATCACAATATTTCAAAAGAGCTTAGGAACTAGGTTGCACCTAGTGACAAAAAATACATCAAAATGAAAAAGATGTGACAAAAATTAACTGGATGGATCGAAGGAGATTACATTCCTCTTCGATTTCCTCACAAGATCCACCAAAAACATAGAGAGGAGATCGAAGGGGGGATTTGAGAAGGGGGAGATGAACTCCATCTCCGTTTTCGAGAGAGGAGAGGAGAAGATAGGGTTGTGTGGTGGGTGGCCCCGCCCATAGCTCCCCACGAGGCCTTTCCATCTTCGGTACCCTGCCGTCGGGATCGATGGCGGTCGGGTAACATCTTACCGCAAAGGACCATGACGGTTTGTATTTTTCCACTCTAGCAGGCTTGGTGACGCATTTTACGCTGACTAGAATTCTATCGTCGGACACCTCAACAATAGGTTTTGTTACATCAAGGATTATGACGATAGGTAAAATGTCAGATCGTGAAATATTTTCTAACGGGATGCTAAAGTTGTCAGAAGGGCCGGCGATTTCAGTTTCCAAAATAAAAACCCTGGTGATTTCGGCCTCCCCCCGCGACTGCTCTTGACCGGAGTCAAGTCGCTGACCCGTCGTCTTCTCCGCCGCCATGGAGAGGGGGACGGAGCCTGGCCGCGCGGTCCTGCAGGCCGCCATGGACGGCGACCTCGACGCCATCAAAGGTACCAGCAACAACAAGCCCCTCTCGTATCACCCCAGCGTTCCTGCCCCTACTGATCTTAGGGTTCCTTCTTGATGTCAATTCGGCTCGGTCATGTGCCCAGAGATGGCGGGCGTCGTGGCGGACGGCGGCATCTGGGCGCGCGCGCTGAGCCTGGCGGCCATGGAAGGGCGGCTGGACGTCTGTAGGTGGCTCGTCGAGGACCACGGCGTCGATGTCAACCAGCGCACCTTCACAGGTTAATCCGGTTCCCTTTCTCTTCGCGTCGGTTTCGCATCTCCTACTCCTAGCATCTCGTTTCGGTTCGGCTGATCTAAACTGTAACTGATCGGATGCCTTCTCTAGGATTTAAACAGTAATTGGGCCTCCTGATGTTTATTTTTGTTGCAGGTGACACTGCTCTGGTTATTTGTGCATCTTATGGGACACCTGCTGTCACAAGATATCTTCTGGATCGTGGTGCTGATCCAACTTTAATTGGTGCCCTGTGGCCACCTCTTCATGGTGCTACAATGAACGGTATCCCCTCTTGAACCTACAAATGTTTATGTATTTAGCCTATCCTGCCATATGTTTTTATTCACATCTGTTCATCAAGTTCAGATGTATGTGATTTGAACGGTGGAACAAGAAACAATGAGTTTCTGTCCGACAACTTTGAGGATTGGAATGTGAAGTAAATTGGTTTCAAATACTCTGTTAATCATAAATTTATAAAGAGAAAAAAACAGTCACTCAAGTGTTAATTCTCGTCTTGTTTGCTCACAAATTGATGATTTTTGCTACTGCCTATATTTAGATAGAAAAACAACGAGAAGTCAAATATTCTAAACCATATCACATTTGAAAACTTGGTCCTGGACATGATCATTATTATTGGTAACTGGCGGTTATCACATTTGCTAGTGTCTACTATTTTTTTTTTCATTTTTCAAAGTAAGCTTATCTTGCTGAATTTTCTACAAACTTCATTTCTAGGACAATGTGAAATACTGGAACTACTGCTTTCTACTGGAATTGATGTGGATCATTTTGATTCTGTGTACGGGACCGCATTGCATGTTGCCGCTAATGATGGTCAACATGGCCCGATGAATATTTTGTTGCAGCATCATGCAGATGTAAGTCACCACTTTCTTCGTTATCTTCTTGGCTGTGCAAAGTAAATCCTGGTTTGTTAAGGCCCTAAGCGACTGTACCTCCAGTTCATAACTATCATGCATTGTAATGAGAAATGAAAATACTGTGGTCTGTTAGCACTTGGGCTCTATCTGAACCAAAAGAGTTTATGTTGACACAGGGCAAAACATATATGCAATGTTTGCCATTTGACCATAAATAATTCTCTTGAATTGAAACATGCTCATTTTCTAAGAAGTGCTCTCTAAATGTTTGTCTAATTTTTAGTTTTTTACAATTAAATAAAAAATATTTGCCTCTGCGTTGAGAAATGCCAATATGTGTAATGCACAATGGGCTTATTTTATTTCCCCATTACTCCATTTTTTGCAAGTGAATAAATTGATTTATCTACTTTCCACAGCCTAATAAGGTTTTCCACCTTCATAGTACCGCGTTAAATCTGGCCATAATTTCTGAATCGCTGGAATGTGTGAAGCTACTCATTAAGGTCACTGATCTGTCTCATTTATGGAGCATCCTTCTGTGTAGTCTATAAATGCAGCTTCATTTCATGGTGCATACAGTTTCTGCAGTTGACATCTCAAGCATTTACTCAAATGAAACTACATTTTTTTTGCATCCAGGCTGGTGCCGATGTGAATAAAATTGACTATATTGGTGTCACTTACGGCCTACCTGGTATCATGAAGTGCTTACTAGATGCTGGTGCTAACCCAAATATTCATGATGAAGTGAGTCACTGAGTCTAAAAATGGTTCCTCCCCCTCTGCCTTCATGATCTACTTTTCATGCGTATTCTCTGTTGGTAGTTGGCTGAATGATTGTGCCTCCATGGGGACATGTTAGGTTCCAGGCTCTTGAGAGATTAGGATAAATGTGCTCAGCCGCTTCTTTTACATCAACTGTACCCATGGTGCAGGTAATATTTAATTCATGCATGAGGAAACACATTGGTTTGGTAAATCATACTATCTGTTACTACGTGATGCTTGGTCTAAGAGAACATGAAAAAAGTATTCCTACCCACATGTTTACTATGTATTAATGATAATTGAATATGGAATCAAATATCTCATTTGCTCCTGCAGTTTGATACAACAGCAATTGAAATCGCCGCTCTCCGAGGCAGAAGGGATATGGTTGAGATGTTATTTCCTTTAACTTCTCCCATTTCAAGATTGCCGGACTGGAGTGTTGATGGAATTATTTCTCATGTGAAGTGTTTTGGTTTGAAGCCGAGGGTATGCAGTTCCTTTTATGCTCACTCGCAGTTCCGTAATATTATGTAGCGTGGCTAGTATTCTTCCATTCTTCTGCTGCTGTGCTCATGCAGTCATGATTTATATGATATTTATATTACCAGAAAAATGCTATGTATAAGCTCCCCGGATTTGAGAATGTTTTGATGTCATTGTTAGGGTCTTAAAATTCTATGTGAAGCTTCTTCTGTTTTTGTGCTGTATATATGTCGTAACCATAAATATTTTTTGATCAGGATATACATGTATGTGAAAAGAGAAGGGATGAACTAAACTTAGAAGCTACAGAGGCTTTTAAGAGAAAGGAATACATGATAGCGGGAGAGCTGTATACTTGTGTAAGTCACTGAGCGTAGATGATTATGATATTTACGATTTCAATTGCATATGTGCTTATAATTGCTGAAATATCTGCAAGACAAATAAAACCATTCTTGCTATCTAGGAAGATATTTCACATTTTGAAGACGCCTAAAAAGTTTAATCCTGGTCAACTGTCCAGTGCTCCAATCTAACTGTTTAATCTGCAGATAGACTAGAGCCACAGTATCTGAAACGAAGGGCAGATTTCGTGGCACTGTAGCTGCATGCTGCAGCAGTTGTTTTACACTCAAAATACAGTCTTGATTGTGCTTGCAGTTGCTATTATCATCCAGTTACAGTAGCAGCTACACCTGATCTCCTTCTTTAGTATATGTTCTAATCTTTATGCATAAGCCCCTATTCAAATTTCCAGTCAGCCTGTCGTATAGCTAGTGGCTACCGATGATTACTGGTAAATAATTCGAGCTTCACGCAACAAAATAACATCTATGTGGTTTTGTGGTTATCCAATAACAACTTGCAATCTCACACATGTATGTGTGCAGTATTTCCTTATTAAAAGTTTTCCAATAACTTACAATCTCACACGCAAAATGACTGCTCATATTTTAGTTAGGTGAACTGTGTGAACATCCAAGGGTATTCAAAATTCCAAAATTATCTATATGTAATTCATAGAAAAATAAGTATACCTTTCCATATGTCTTTCGTGAAATTCTGTCAAAAATCTTCATTTGATTTCAAAAAAACAAACGGTTTTTCTCTGTCTAGATCTGGATTAACAGAGATGTTGGTGTGGTCAATGAAAATGATGCTACTGTGTTATGTCAACTACTCCCTCCTTCCCACAACATAAGATCGTTTTGCAAGCTATATTCGTTTGCAAAATGCTCTTATGTTGTGGGACGGAGGGAGTACTTTGTAACAAAATCTGCATGTGATTGGTCTATTGTAGGCAATGAGCTTTCAGCCTAGCCCAGAAGATCTTGCAATCCTCCTAGCAAACAGGAGTTTTTGTATGCTGCGCTCGGGAATAGGAAAAGATGCTGTCTCCGATGCTGCTAGGTGCACAGTGTTACGACCTCTTTGGTCCAAAGGTTATTATTGACTAGGAGCAGCCTTTATGTTGCTACAGGTAAAAAGAACAAATTTGTTACGACCATTCTTTCGTGAGCATGAAATTGATCATTTTCTTGTGTCTACTCATAGGAGTATGAAAAGGCATCCGAGGCGTTTGTAGCTGGCTTGAAACTGGACCCTACGAATGCCGATATTGCAAATGCTTTAAGGTAATTGTTTGTTCCATGTCTTCATGTTGCATGGAATCTTGTGCAGTCCCACCTGCTTGATTGGTCCCATAAATGGATAAAATATTTCTTTATATAGATTGAAGTCGACGTGGAGTGTTTTTTGTGTCTCTTTATAGTCATTTGAGTATACGGGTTATGGTCTAAACTCGAGTATCACATGGGTTTGATCATCTAAGGCATATTAAGAGTTTAGGGCTCCTTTGATTCAAAGGAATTCTACAAGGTTTTTGGAGGATTGAGATCCCTAGGAATTTTTCCTACATTGGTCCTTTGATTCATAGGATTGGATCCCATAGGATTTTTTCCTATGGAATTTTTTGTACTGCATTTCATAGGAAATCTAACATCCACTCCAACCTCTTTTTATAATTCCTTTGTTTTTCCTATGGCATCAAACACTCCTTGCTAATCCCATAGGGTTCAAATGGACATGCCACTCCAACCCTATACTTTTCCTATTCCTCCGTTTTCAAAATCCTACAAATCAAAGAGGCTCTTAGAGTTACAAGTTACAACTGTACATATTGTTCTCAGATTTTCATGGAAGAGCACCCTGTCCTGGTGCCCTTTGCATGCATTTGGTATGATCAATCTCTGGAGAAGGAGCTCGTCCATCACTTGGTCCAATTTTTATTTTTTCTTGTCGCAGGGAAGCTCGAGAGGCCATGAAGAACCCTCCTTCCACCGGGGAGCAGGCATGCGTTAACCCATTTGGAATCAGACGTTCCTGGAGAACCTGAGACTCTGTTGTGTTGCTATCACACAATAGAATCCTGGCGAGGATGAAAATACAGTGCTAACTGAGGACAAAGAGGAGATGCTAGGGGAATTTGGCACATCTCTTGCCATCACCTGTTGTGGGTGGTGAATTTAACAAGAAACTGCAGAGATCTTTGAAAGAAGAGCGTGCTCAAGACGATCCAATGGAGGAAGATGGAGAAAATTACACATTTTGTCCAATTTGGTACCCAAAGTCTAGAAACACTACAATACGGTCCATATACATGAAAATACGTAACATCTACGGACCCCTCGATGGTCAATCGCTCTGGTCCCGCGTATGATGACGACTCCCCGCCCCTCCTGCGTGCCTAGCCTCCACCATGACAAGTGATCCTGGAAAAAGTGCATCCCAATAACCCTACCCAGTGCTTGACTATGGGGGCATTTAATTGTGGAGGAGCGTTTTCGTGTTTGAAGGTCTGCGTGGTCAAGTTACCAAAAGACTTGTTTACACATTTTTTTTCTAAAATCAAAATTCATGGCAATATTTCTACATTTACATTGCTTGATTTAATATGTAAAAACGAAGGAATGGTATGTTTGCTTGTTATTTTGTATAGTACTACATCACAAATAGATATGTGTTTTTTTACTATGAAATAGACATGTGTTTTTGACACAAAAACTCACAAATATGATTTTAATTTAGGACAATATAAAAATTAGTCATATGGCAGAGAGGTGTAAAAAAGCCTCTCTCCATCTGTGGTGATCCAAGACGACTGGACACTTCCAAAGTTGAGAAGTATGAAAACTTGAACCTTCAAAAATCCGACTTGTGATTTTTTTAACTTACATTTTTTGAACTTTACACGGGAAAAAGGAAAGCTGAAAACTGTGGTGGGCCCCACCTCTTCATCCAGGTGTAGCATGTGCAGCCACCTGTTGCCACCCACGCTTGCGCGGGCGCCCTACCACTTCCGTCGCCATGAGAGGGTTGGACAAAAAATGTTATACAAGTTCTTATGATAAGCACATATAACTATATACATAATACATACCTACATTGAATTGGCGACTTGGAGCTAATTTTGTGTCGCTCTAGGTTATGACTGTTACATGATATATGTCATCCATTCAATAATCCATCACCGATCGAATGCTCTTTACTAAGTTACTACCATTGCTACTGTTAGTACAATCACTAGAAACCGTTTTTGCTACTTGTTACTGTTACCGGTACTATCAAAACTATCAAACTATTGTGCTACTAAATACTATGCTACAGAAAGATATATTTTCAGGTATGGTTGAATTGATAACTCAACTAATAAGGCTCATAAATATCCTTTGACTCTTCTTGTGTCTAATCAATAAATTTGGATGGAATACTACTCGAAGACTATTGCGATCCCACATACTTATGGGTTATCAAGGCCAGAAAGAGTTACTGTTGTCGTGAGACTTTGTTCGCAGACGCAACCAGTCATTCTTCTTCAACTCCGGAATATGAAGGCCACTCGGGCCCTCTTCCTTGCCTTCTCTTTGGCTCCGTGTTCCCACAGCCATCTAGCACTCTGTGTTCACAATGTTAATTTATGATCAGTGATGTCATGTGATTTCAACATTTGTACCTTTTGTAAGCTGCTAGAATGATCTCAATATAAGAGTTTCTTCATAATAAGACCGCATGACTTGGTACCCAATGTGTGTGTAGTTTATGTTTCTTGAGTGAATTCTCATGACCTTGTTTAGTCCGCCCCTTGCGCATTTCTTCCATCACTATTAACTTCAAGTTTTTTGATGTCAAAGTAATAAATTGGAACACTTTTGCAAAGTAACATCATATACTTTTGCAAAATAATGCGTATTCACTGGTCAGGTTAAGCATTTTGGCTTGAAGCAATCATGTTTTATTTAGCATTTAGCATGGTATGTGGACATGTGTTGTTATGAAAGGATAGTGACAACATTCAAATAAACATGTCCCTTACAAGCTTGTTACTCTGGATGATCAGATTATTTGTTTCTTGCAACTTGTGCCTCTAGGCCCAGTACTATTGCATGGCATTGCCTTGTACCTCTACTACTACTTGCATTGCCATTTACCTTTACTATTGTTGTGTATTGCATTGTGCCTTATATAGAAACAGTAGTTCTGGAAAATCTTTTCTTATCTTCAAGTTTTAATCATGGCAAATTGTAAATGTTGTTTAATGCTCCTTAAAAATGTATCCCATGTTGCATACTTCATGATTGAATCGTATTTACGATAACTTTGGAGAGAAAGCTTGCAATAATTATCTCAATTCTCCATTTCCAATTTAGAGAGTTTGTAGTTGCAAATTGGTCAAGTGAGAATTTTTCAATTTTAGTCCTCTAACCATGCAATTGATTATTTTTTAAACTCCGTTGCTGGGTTACATTGCTAATACAATCTGAGCTTAAAATTTAGTTGAAGATGGGAGATATGTGATGCAATGATTGATGACCAGCTGATTGGAGGGTTGTCCCTAACTTCCTGTGATGTTAGATGAGGAATCTTTTTGTACTAAACAACTTGTGATGTGAGTTACATACCATGTGACCGTGTTGGCTAGATCTTGGTCGCAACAGTGTGCTAAGATGCATGTTTTCTTTGCTGCTGAGAGCACGTCATGGTTATTCATTATAATTTTCATCTGTATTGTATTTGTGAATATGTGATGACTAGCTTGTAAGGGTAATCCTATTGAGGTGGCTGCTCCTATTTAGAAACATGCTTGTTTTATCCATGCATGTCCTTTAGATCCTCGTTTAGCACTTTATAAATTGTGGACACTTTTTTCCTATGAACAGTGGATATCATGGTTGGTGATAATCTAAATTGGTACCTTTATCAACTTTTATTAAATTCTGATTATACTTCTAGATGTATATTGTTTTTAGTTGTGTGAATGTTAGCCTATGAGTCTCTGCATGTTATGACCCCATTTGAAGAATTTTATGTTTACCTTGTATGAAATGTGATCTATCTTTTAGCAATCTGCTATTATTTTTAGCAAAGATGTATTTATTTGCAATCTTGCAATGGTTTATAGTTTTTGTTTACTTAATAACGATTGGAAATGTTTCAACTGAAGCTTGTTTTATCTACATTTGTTCCTTCAATGTTGTGTTGTTTGCAACTCATGTGTTCTTGTTAGACTGTTTTATTATACAACCTGAAGACATTTAGACTTGTTTTCACTTTATTTAGTCAGCACCTTTGTTTCATGTCTTCTTCATTCGATAGATTTGACTTGGTTCTTTGAATATGTTAGGAGTCCATATATAAATTTTAAAAACCGGAAGGTGACCACTCAGAGCAAACCTTTGTGCCACGTGTGACATGCGAATTCATGGTGACACGGCGGTGATGCTTGGCATTGGTTACAACTCCGATGGGTAAGTCTTCTGTTTTGCCTCTCTACCTTGTTTTGGGACCTAGCCTTCGAGCTAAGGTTGCTATGTGTCTTGTGGCCATCGAGTCGAAATTGGTTTTGTGGTGATTTGGTTCGGTTGTGATGTATTGTTCAGGCTCTGGCTGGGATGTTGGTGATACTAGATTAACTGTGTTGCTGTTATGGAAATTAAAATTTTGGTAGAATATTTACATGGGGCAATAACCAACAAAAACATGTGTCGGCTGATATAGATATGAAGTTTGTTTCCACTTGTTGGGATGCTCTTCTGGCCGGTTTAGCAAAGACACGCGATAACCAGACTCCTCTTATGTTACAACCTAGGGCTTCAACCCATGTTTTCGGCTAAAAAGTGATTATTATAGTCTCCCCATGTTTTTGCTCACCGTCTCATTTCCTCTAGATATATTTCCACTTGATGATCATCTGGAGGAACATATAAGATGGAGTCCCCAAATTGCTTTTTATAAGCCAAGTCCCTCTAGCCTTTGGTTTAGAAATTATCTAGAGAAATCCATGTATGTCAAAATGTGATTTTAGATTATTATTACCCTCTTGGAGACGTAATAGCAAGTTGGGGAGACCGTTTGACTTCTATCCCCGCTCTACATAGTTTTTGTGCAATATACCTCTAGTTTCCGTGGCACCAAGTAATAAACATTATCATGTGCTAGATCAAATTTTGTGTATATGAATTACGGGCAAACTACTTGCTTGCTCATAGATTGGTTTAGTAATAAATTTCTCGTTCAATGTCAAAGCACCCCAAAACTTGGTATAAGTGCTAGCCGATGATCTACAGTTACTTCTGTAGGCTAGCCAGTGTCAGACAACAATTGTTCTTTGTGCTATTTCAATATGCACATTTAGTACTTTTTTGGTATTAAAAGAAGCAGTTGTGCAGGTCTTGTTGAGAAACTGAGGTTTATCAACTAATTTCTAATGAGATATGTTCTCAGACTGCTTACACCACGCAGCTCCGGCATTGGTAATTATAGTCTCATGTGGCCCTTGGGTGGGGGTTAAGAAATTCTAGACATTTTATTTGAATGGATCGACTCATGAGCTTGCTTTATTACCAGATTTACAAGTATTTATTTCTTGTTACATGAGTGACTTGTTTTACATATATTATATCTACATTCTATGATCTGTGATGTGCCAAGCTGTTTATTTACTTGATGTGGTTGTTGTGCTTCATATGCATGCAACTTAGGGCCAACATTTGACCCATCATATTCGGTGTTGGTGCCATTGAGATTTATGATGACTATGTGGTTAACCCCAAAGGTTGAACGATTGTCGTAAAATGGCAAGACGAGCCGGATCACGAACTAGTGTTGAAATAGATCCTTGTTTATGTGTTGTCCTGAACCGTGGACTTTGCAATGCAATGTAATACTCTTCAAATGCTAAAGACGACTTCCTTGTTTTCCCATGGTCTATGTATGTTTAATTTCTTGGTTGGCTCAAATTGGAAATGAGGGACTTCTTTAGATTTTTGCGTGCCCACCTTGATCAGACTGACACTAGGGATTAATGGGTTTAGATCCAAGACAAACATTTTTTCCTTTACTCTATTCTCATGTATATCAAACAACCATTCATTTGGATTTTTTTTATGGTGATTGGCACACTACTTATAAACTAGTGTCTAGATTGATGTCAATTACTCCTTTGGAATTCTGCAGCAAAATGAAATGTATCATCCTTGTGTTAATTTTTCTGGTTAGTTCATTTGCAAATGGAAACACTTTGGAAATGGTTACACTAATTTTTTTATAGCCGTAAGTGATAACTCACAGGTATAGGGGATCGCAACAGTTTTCGAGGGTAGAGTATTCAACCCAAATTTATAGATTCGACACAAGGGGAGCTAAGTATTAGCAGTTGAGTTGTCAATTCAACCACACCTGAAGATTAAATATCTATAGCAAAGTGATCAGTAGGATAGTAATATGATAGTTTGATAGCAATGGTAACAGTAGTAGTAACGGTAAGAGCGATAGTAATGGTTTTGTAGCAAGTGTAACAGTGACAACAACAATAGTAAGTTAGACGAGACAATATGTGGAAAACTTGTAGGCATTGGATCGATGAATTCGTCGGATGCTATTCATTATCTAAAAGTTATAACCTAGGGCAACACAGAACTAGCTCCAGTTCATAAATATAATGTAGGCATGTATTCCGTGAACAGTCATACATGCTTATGGAAAAGAACTTGCATGACATCTTTTGTCCTACCCTCCTGTGGCAGCGGGGTCCATAAGGAAACTAAGGGATATTAAGACCCCTTTTAATAGAGAACCAGAACAAACCATTAACACATAGTGAATACATGAACTCCTCAAACTACGGTCATCATCGGAAAGTATCCCAACTATTGTCACCTTGGGATTTACGGATCATAACACGTAATAGGTGGATATGACTAGCAAGATCGGATCAAGAACATAGATATAATGGTGATAACTTAAACGGTTCAGATCTAAAATCTTGCACTCGGGGCCTAGTGACAAGCATTAAGCATGGCAAAGTCATAGCAACATCAATCTCAGAACATAGTGGATACTAGGGATCAAGCCCTAACAAAACTAACTCGATTACATGACAAATCTCATCCAACTCCTCATCGACCAGAAAGCCTACGAAGAAATTACTCACTCCCGGTGCGGAGCATCATGGAATTGGTGATGAAGGAGGGTTGATGATGACGAAGACCGAAGATTCCCTTTTTTGGAGCCCTAAACGGGCTCCAGATCTGGCCTCCCGATGAAGAACGGGAGGTGGCGGCAGCTTCGTCTCGTGAAATGCGATAAAACTTCCTCCCCAATTTCTCTCTCCAAAAATAGGAATTTATAGTGCTGGGATTAGGGTCAGGTGGGTCACGAGGTGACCACAACCCACCAGGGCGCGCTTGGGGGGGCTGGCGGGCCCTGGTGTCTTGTGGGCATCCAGGCCCCCCCTCCGGTGGTTCTTGTCTCTAGTATTTTTTATTTTTGTAAAATAAATCTCCAAAAATTTTCATCCAATTCCGAGAACTTTTATTTCTGCAAAAAATAACACCATGGTAGTTCTGCTGAAAACAGCGTCAGTCTGTTTTAGTTTCATTCAAATCATGCAAATTAGAGTCCAAAACAAGAGCAAAAGCTTTAGGAAAAGTAGATACACAGAGACGTATCAACTCCCCTAAGCTTAACCCATTGCTTGTCCTCAAGCAATTCAGTTGACAAACGGAAAGTGATAAAGAAAACCTTTTACGAACTCTTTTTCTTCTTGTTTACATACATATGCTTAAGTAGCACCCAGGTTTTCTGCAAAGATTATGACTAACCATATCAACAATAACTCTTAAGAATTATATTAACTCATATCAATGACATAAGCAACTAGTGAGCAATAATAAAATATCTCAAATGCAAACACTTTGTCAAAACAATCATGATATAATATGACAACAGTGGTATCTCGCTAGCCCTTTCCGAGACCACAAAACATAAATGCAGAGCACCTCCAAAGTTCAAGCAACAACTAAACATTATAATTCATGGTAGAAAAGATCCAGTCATGATGCATCCAACATTGACTATACATAATGCATGAGTATGACAATAGTGCTCTCAGATCTGGCGCTTATTTGAGAAGGTGATGACTCAACATAAAAGTAAATAGATAATCCCTTCATAGAGGGAAACATGTATTTGCAGAGGTATCAGAGCTCAAAGCTTAAATTAAAGATAAACATAATTTTGGGAGGTGCACCCTTACTGTCAATGTTACGACCAAGATTTATCAATATCTTCCATGTTAAACACATTAGCGGCGGTTCCCAAGCGGTAAAAGTAAAGGTTTACTCCCCCTCCACCAACAAACACACTTCATGGCTAGCCGAATCCACGGGTACCATACATACCAACAACATTCTTGGGGGAGTTTTGTTTAATTATTTGCAATTTCTGATTTCGGGACTGGGAATCCCTATTACCACCCCTCTCGTGCAAGGACGAGTGAATAAACACTCATCATGAGAATAGCCCGCTTAACATAGAAGATACTGACCAACCCATGTTGCTCCATGAGCATTCTGGGCACACAAAACAGATGTTCATTTGAAATTTTAGAGGTGGCACAGGCAAATTTACTTGGAACGCCGGGGTAATACCGCATATAGGTAGATATGGTGGACTCATCTGGAATAACTTTGGTTTAAGGATTTTGACGCACAAGTAGTATTCCCGCTTAGTACAGGTGAAGGCTAGCAAGTAGGTTGAGAAGCGGCCAGCTAGAGAGCGAAAACGGTCATGAACATTCATTATGAATAATAAACATTGAATACTATCATGAATAGGATATGGACAACACGAACATAAATATCGTGAAGGCTATGTTGGTTTTGATTCAACTACATGCATGAACATGTGCCAAGTCAAGCCACTTGAAACATTCAGAGGAGGATACCATATCATCATACTACATCACAACCATTTTAGTGCATGTTGACATGCAAGATAAATCATTATCCACTCCTAGCTACTTAAGCATGGCATGATCAACTATAATATCTAATTGTCATTGCAAACATGTTCGATCATAATATGCTAAATCACGAATACTAGGTTAAACATATTTACAAAAACAAAAACAAGTTGAGTTCATAGCCGCTTCTCTCTGCCATAGTCACTTCATCAAATATCATCATTATTGCCTTTTACTTGCATGACCGAATGGTATGAAAATAATAATAGTGCAAGAGTGCCGTGGACAAGTTGGAATTTGCAAGCATTTTATTCAAGAGGAAAAGACAAAGTAATATGGGTTCCTTGTTAAATCAATCGTAGTGCATATGAGAGCGAGTCAACATTTTCATTGTGGTCTTCTCCTTGGTATGACTCAATAAAAGGAAGAAAATTTTAGAGAAACATACTGAAATATTTTTGGAGTTTTTAGTTTTTCTTGAAGAAGGCAAATTAAAGAGAGAAAAACAAAAACGAGAAAAACAATTTACACGGGAGAGCTCCCAACAAGCAAAACAAGAAACAAGAAATATTTTTGGGTTTTCTTTTAATACTATAACTTTAAACTAAGAAGAAAAACCAAAAAGAAGCAAGATTTTTTTTGGATGTTCTTAAAGTTTTTCAAACACACGAAAAGAAAGCGAGAAAATAAATCTAGCATGGATGATACAATGAAAAAGTGTGGACACCGACAACTGGAATGAAATGTGTCAACATGAATATAATGTCGGTGGAAATATATACTCCCCCAAGCTTAGGCTTTTGGCCGAGCTTGGAAATCACCATCCTTGATAGCCATCCGGTCCCATGTAGTAGTGTTGTGGAGACGGCACCTGAGCGTCCCACTCCCGGGGCTCCTCCTCTACCTCTGCCTGGTTGTTCTGGTAGGCAATAATGTCCTCTTGCATGACCTTGTATCCATTCCTGGAAATAGAATCAAACAAAGCAGGTGTAGGCAACGGGATAATATCACAGGTAACCTCACTGAATACTAACTTGTAGAGAATGTTATTAAAAGAATTAGCTGCATCAATAAATCGATGATCCTCTAGTGCCGTGTGATCTAGATAAGCTCGGGGCAAAGGATAGTCATGTTGGTGTATCTGAACATTAAAATGTCTCGCTAAGGGAGTAGCATAAATACCACCATGTATCTTGCCGTTAGTCCTGTTAAGGTGTAGGCGACATGCAATAATAGCCCCTAGGCTAAAGGTGTAATCATTGTGCAGTGCACGGCATAAAATAGAGAAGTCGGGGGCACTGAGTGCACCGACTTTCTCCGTAGCGGTTAAACATTTCGTGATGAATAAAGAAAAGTAATGTAGAGAAGGAAACTTCAAACTAGTGGCAGTGGCATTTGACACGCTTCTTTCATCACCCACTGTCAAAGTGAGGAGAAAGTCCTCAAACTCCACAAGTCTAGGCTCTATTAATTCCCCATCAGAAGGGATCATAAATATGCCACAAAACTCGATAAGCGATATCTGATGGGTTTAAGTAGACAGATCAAACCGCACCTCAGGAGGATTATTCTTACTCAGAAAATGAAAACTTTGCACAAAGGAATTTGTAAGGAGGTGGTGTTGGTCACACTTAGCTGCGAGGAAGTCGGTCAACCTAGCATTTGCAAGGAATTGGGCAAACTCTTGATGGAACCCGACCTCCTCCATGAAGGGATTATGCGGCCATTCGCATGGCCGCACCTCCGCCTTTCTTGGAGTGTTGAGATCATTGTCCGATGATTCCCCAATGACTCCTTTGACATTCCTCTTGGAGGAAAACTTCCTAAAGAAACTCATCTTATTCCTATAAATAATTTTTTGAAAATTTTAGTCTACAAATTTTTTCAATAAAACTTCATAAGATTGATAGCAACTACTCATAAGGATGCCTAGAGGCCATATTAAGCATTCAAACTACTTGGAACTCGAAGAATTCAACATGCAAGCCCATCTACAACAACACCAAGAGTAGCTAATCATTCAAAATATACACCACTAAAGAAAAAAATAATTGGAGCAATGGATGAGTCACATACCAAGAAGCAATCCCCCCAAATAGTTTTGGAAACGGAGCTTTGAGCAAAGAGAACGAAATCCGCGGGTTTGAGAGCAAGAACACAAGAGAGAGAGAGAGATGTAGTGATTTTTTTCCTGAGGTAGGAGATGACATGGGATAAAGAAATAAGTGCGATGACCCACGTGGGGACCACAACCCACCAGGTTGCGTCTGGGGTTGCCGGCGTGCCCTGGTGTTTCGTGGACACTAGGTGCACCCCTTCTGATGTTACTTGCACCAGAAATTCAGAAATATTCAAGAAAAAATCATGTTAAATTTTCGGGATATACTAAGAACTATTATTTTTGGGTCATTTTTATTGCACTAAGAAATCAGAAAACAAGATAAACATGACATTTTATTTTATTTAACTAAGAAAAATAGAAAACAAAAGGTGGGTACAAAAGGTTGTGCCTACTAAATTCATCAATTTCACACATCTAAAAAATGATCCATTAATAAGGCTGATCAAGTCTTATTAACAACCACTTTCGATTAGCATGAAACCGAAGAACTTTCGTAAAACAATAGTTTACTGATACGTATCCAACATATCTATAATTTTTGATGACGTCATGCTATTATATTATCTGTTTTGGATGTTTTATATGCATTAATATGCTATTTTACATTATTTTTGGGACTAACCTATTAATCTAGAGCATAGTGCCACTTTCTGTATTTTCCTTCTTTTTGAGTTTTGCAGATATGGAATATTAAACGGAGTCCAAACAGAATAAAATCTCCGGAATGATTTTTTCTAGAAGGAAAGAGATCCACGCGACTTAGAGTGCACGCTAGGGGATCTACCAGGAGATCACAAGCCTGGTAGGCGTGGCCACCCCCCTGGCCGTACCTGGCAGGCTTGCCATCTCCTGGCAGGTCTCCTAACCCTATTCTTCGTCCTATAAATATCCAAATATCCCCCCAACACCAGAGGGAGCCACACAAATACTTTTCTGCCGCTAGAAGCCTCCGTTCCCGAGAGATCCAATCTTGAAGCCTTTTTCGGTAATCTGCCGGAGGGGGTTTCGATCACGGAGTGCATCTACATCAAATCCATTGCCCCTCTAATGATGCATGAGTAGTCCACCACAGACCTACGGGTCCATAGCTAGTAGCTAGATGGCTTCTTCTCTCTCTTTGATCTTCAATACCATGTTCTTCATGATCTTCATGGAGATCTATCCGATGTAATACTCTTTTGTGGTGTGTTTGTCAAGATCTGATGAATTGTGGGTTTATGTTCAGATTATCCATGAATCTTGTTTGAATCTTCTCTGAATTCTTATATGCATGATTTCATATCCTTGCAAGTCTCTTCGAGTTATTTGTTTGGTTTGGCCAACTAGATTGGTAATTCTTGCAATGGGAGAAGTGCTTGGTTTTGGGTTCAATCTTGCGGTGTCCTCACCCAATGACATAGTAGGGGTAGCGAGGCACGTATATTATTGTTGCCATCAAGGGTAACAAGATGGGGTTTTCATCATATTGCTTGAGTTTATCCCTCTACATCATGTCATCTTAGTTAATGCGTTACTCTGTTCTTCATGAACTTAATACTCTAGATGCAGGAAGGAGTCGGTCGATGTGTGGAGTAATAGTAGTAGATGCAGAATCGTTTTGGTCTACTTGACACGGACGTGATGCCTATATGCATGACCATTGCCTTGGATATCTACATGATTATTCGCTTTTCTATCAATTGCTTGACAGTAATTTGTTTACCCACCATGATATTTTCCTTCAAGAGAGAAGTCTCTAGTGAAATCTATGGCTCCCAGGTCTACTTTCCATAATATATTTTCTGATCTATAAACCAAGAATACAAAAATACTTTGCTGCAATTTATTTATCTCTTACTTTCCATTTTCGTTTACATCTATCTCTACCGTATTTAATCCTTGCAAATAACCGTGAAGGGATTGACAACTGCTTCACAGCGTTGGGTGCAAGAGTTTGATTGTTTGTGTAGGTGCATCCATTGGTGGCTTGCTTGTTCCTCCTACTGGAATGATACCTTGGTTCTCATCAACTGAGGGAAATACTTATCTACTTCACTACATCACCCTTTCCTCTTCAAGGGAAAACCAACACAAGCTCAAGAGGTAGCAATTTACCGTGGCAATAATCAAGCAAAAAAAACCCAACGCGTGCACTATTTTCTAGGCCTCTTTTATCTTTGTGGGCGCTCAACACTCAATGCAATGCGACAACCCAACCAAAGCTTAGTTTCAATTTGGGCCCTAGAACTACGTTTTATTTTTTTCTGCGATCGGTTTTGTTTGACGAAACTGAAAGTGTACAAAACTGACGAAACTGGCATGATCCACAAATTAAGCAACACAGAGCATAGAGCACACGATCCACAAATTTAAGCAAATCCTAGAGCACAAGATCCACAAATTTAAGAAAATCCTAGAGAACATGATCCACGAATTTAACCAAATCCTAGAGCACATGACACCACGCTAATAACATCTCTAACGAGTGATGACCAACAAGTAAGCAAATCCTAGAGCCACTATACAAAAATAAAATCCTAAAGCTATCAGATTCGCCTGCTTGTTCAATTGAATCATCTGCTTCAACTTCTTGTTCATTTTCTATAATCCCCCCTTCAAATTTGCATCCCCAACTGTGAGAGCAGTACTTTGAGAGACCAAATTCGTTGGTGCTAACGGCAGATTGAGCTCCCGTGTTGGGGCCCCATTGCATTGAATCCGCTTAACGTAGTCATCCATCCATTCAAAATGTGTGCATTTCTTCACGATCTGAAACGAAAACATGAACCCTAAATCCCAGATCCAAGGAAAAAAGAATTAGAAGTAAATAGAAAAATAAATGAGAGATAAATCATGAGATCTAACCTGCCCCTTTGGCTTGCTCTCGCATTCTAGGAACGTGCGCCCATAGTTGCCATTCTTGACCTCCTTCGAAGTCAACCGTATTAGTGGCGCGTTGCATGGGCAGTGAGGACATTGCTCCATGGGAAGTGGACCATACTGGGTCCACGAGGGGCGGGAGGCTGAAGTGGAGCTCGACATATCGCCCAAAGTCGCCTGAGAAGAAGAAGAAGCAGAGGAGTGGCTCCTCTCGTCTCCGGAGAAGAAGAAGCAGAGGAGTGGCTCCTCTCGTCGTTGCAGAATAAGCAGCAGAAGAAAGGGGAGGCAAGGGTGGGCGAGCACAACCAACAACTCTCGCAGATTGCCTCTCGTGGATCGCCCCACGATCCAACAATGCGGAGCCGTCCATGTGATCCAACGGCGCGGAGGGCTATCACTTGGCGCTAGGGTATGATCGGACGGTTGACGTTCAGAGCTAGGGTTAGGCGAAACCCCACTAGGTTTAGAGTAGTTTTGAGCTGGTCAACGGGGTTTCCAAGGCTTTGACTGAGCATAATTAATTTAAAAAAAGTGAAAAAAATGAAACCTTCGTCGTTCGTCGTTTTATAAGACACACTAACGAGGAAAAATACTAAACTTGATATACGGACATTTAAAAAAAACCCTAGCTGGCACGATCGAGGTCAAATGAGTACCATTAATTAAAAAATCAAAAAAATATAAAACCTGCGCACAATGTTGTCTTGTGTGACATGTTACCAACCAAAAATCATAAACTTTGTCTATGGACATTTTCATGAAAAAACCTTCGCACATATGAGCTATCACGTACAACATTTCATACAGTCCAAGGAGAGGAGGTAGGGTTCCCTTCTTCTTTTGAAAATAAAAAAAATCAAAAAAAAATCAGCAAAGCTTGATTTCAAAGTGAATAAGAAGGATCTAAACTTAGTTTTCCATTTTCATATTTTAAACGTGTTTTTAATGGTTTCCTATTAAAGTATATTTTTTTCCAAAAAAATGTAAAAATATGAAGATTAATTCAATAAATAGTAATACTTCAAATCTACACTATATAGATTGAATAGGTGTTAATAAAAAATATTTGGCTCATTTAGAGTAGGTCCAAAAAAACTTGATTACAAATGGGGCTATTTACAAATTGACGACAGAATCCTTATTACAAATCCTTAAAGTTCAAAGTTTATGACTTGCATTCAAGTTCAAATTCAAATATTTACCTTGCTCCTTGTGTTCCGGGATGGGTTAATCGTCTTGCTCCTCGTTTCCCTAGATGGGTTATTTTCTGCTTTTGAAAGCTTTGTCTTGTTGCTTATGATCTTCACTTCTGGTGGTGGCGGTTTTGTTGAGCTTTGATGGACCGAGCAAGTGATGACCAGTTAACGTTCATGTGTGGGTTCACTAATCCTTAAAGGAACTTCAGACAAAATAGCTTCCTCCTCTCTTATAGCTTCAAAACCTTCATAAGCCATGGTTTCAAATTCTGCATCAGATGATGGTTCAACCGAAGTTTCTTCCTCTCTAGGTCTTTTCTATCATGTGCCTCTAATTATCCTTGAGCTGGGTCAAACAGGAATAAGCTTAGACATCGATAAAAAAGAGAACAAATGCAAAAAGGGAAAGGTTGCACACATACCAACCTGCTTCTTCAGTTGCTTCATTCTCCTCTGCTACTGCATTCTCCTCTAAACTTGCTGCATTCTCCTCTGCTGCTGCATTCTCCTTTGCATTTGCTGCTGCCCAATGTTCCTCTTATCCAAATGATGCATCAAATGTATTGGTACAAATCCTAGCAATATGCCCTAGGATACCACTTTTTTGCACTTACGCTGTTTTTTACATGACCCTCTTCACCAGCTCTTATCCTGTTTTTCCTTGGTCTTCCTGGTGGTCTAGTCAATACAGGAGAATGGAGTTTGAACCCTGGGTCTACTATTGAAAGGACGTGGATGTCGCCTAGAGGGGGGGGGGTGAATAGGCGCTTTAAAATAATTACGGTTTAGGCTTGAACAAATTCGAAATAAAACTAATGTTTAATTTGGCAAGCACAAAACCTAAAACAACTAGGCTCACCTATGTGCACCAACAACTTATGCTTAGCAAGATAGCAAGATATATAGCATCTAACAATATAGCTATCACAAAGTAAAGTGCATAAGTAAAGGGCTCGGGTAAGAGATAACCGAGGCATGAGGAGACAATGATGTATCCCGAAGTTCACACCCTTGCGGATGCTAATCTCTGTTTAGAGCGGTGTGGAGGCACAATGCTCCCCAAGAAGCCACTAGGGCCACTGTAATCTCCTCACACCCTCGCACAATGGAAGATGCCATTATTCCACTAAGGGACCCTTGAGGGTGGTCACCGAACTAGTACAAACAAGGTTGGGGCAATCTCCACAACTTAATTGGAGGCTCCCAACGACACCACGAAGCTTCACCACAATGGATTGTGGCTCCGAGGTGACCTCAAATGCTCGGGGCAATCTCCACATCCTAATTGGATACCCCGAATCTTGCCCGAAGCTTTGCACCACAATGATTGAGCTCCGAGGCACCACCAACCGTCTAGGACAGCAAAGCACCCAAGATGAACAACCTCTAGGGTGCCCAAACACCCAAGAGTATTAAGCTTCTCAACTTCTCACTTCCACGTATCACCGTGGAGAACTCAAACCTATGCACCAAATGCAATGGCAAGGGCACACGGAGTGCCCAAGTCGTTCTCTCTCAAAATACCACCACAACAACAAATGTTATGGAGTAAATGAGAGGAAGAACAAATAAGAACTTCCAAGATCAAGATCCAAGGGCCCCCTCACAAATAGGAGAAAGTGATTGGTGGAAATGTGGATCTAGATCTCCTCTCTGAATTCCCTCAGGAACTAGCAAGAATCATTGGAGAAACTGAGAGTTAGCAAGCTCAAAGAAGGTCAACAATGGGGGAAGAACACGAGCTCAAGAGTTCAAAGCCATTGGGGAGGAAGACCCCCTTTTATAGGCCCCCCAAATCCAACCGTTATGTGTGTTGGAAATATGCCCTAGAGGCAATAATAAAATGGTTATTATTGTATTTCCTTGTTCATGATAATTGTCTATTGTTCATGCTATAATTGTGTTAACCGGAAACCATAATACATGTGTGAATACATAGACCACAACATGTCCCTAGTAAGCCTCTAGTTGGCTAGCTCGTTGATCAATAGATGGTCACGGTTTCATGGCCATGGACATTGGATGTCATTGATAACGGGATCACATCATTAGGAGAATGATGTGATGGACAAGACCCAATCCTAAGCATAGCACAAAGATCGTGTAGTTCGTTTGCTAAAGCTTTTCAATGTCAAGTGTCATTTCCTTAGACCATGAGATTGTGTAACTCCCGGATACCGTAGGAATACTTTGGGTGTGCCAAACGTCACAACGTAACTGGGTGGCTATAAAGGTACGCTACGGGTATCTCCGAAAGTGTCTGTTGGGTTGGCACGAATCGAGACTGGGATTTGTCACTCCGTGTGACGGAGAGGTATCTCTGGGCCCACTCGGTAAGACATCATCATAATGAGCTCAATGTGACTAAGGAGTTAGTCACGGGATGATGTATTGCGGAACGAGTAAAGAGACTTGCCAGTAACGAGATTGAACAAGGTATGGGGATACCGACGATCGAATCTCGGGCAAGTATCATACCGATAGACAAAGGGAATTGTATACGGGATTGATTGAATCCTTGACATCGTGGTTCATCCGATGAGATCATCGTGGAGTACGTGGGAGCCAACATGGGTATCCAGATCCCGCTGTTGGTTATTGACCGGAGAGGTGTCTCGGTCATGTCTACGTGTCTCCCGAACCCGTAGGGTCTACACACTTAAGGTTCGATGACGCTAGGGTTATAGGAAAATGGTATACGTGATTACCGAAGGTTGTTCGGAGTCCCGGATGAGATCCCGGACGTCACTAGGAGCTCCGGAATGGTCCGGAGGTAAAGATTGATATATAGGAAGTCCAGTTTTGGTCACCGGAAAGTTTTCGGGCTCATCGGTAGTGTACCGGGAGTGCTGGGAGGGTGCCGGAGGACCCCCGGGAGGGGTGTGACGACCAAAGGACCACATGGGCTGTTAGATAAAGTGTGCCAGCCCTTATTGGGCTGGGCAAGACTTTTGCTAAAGGCCCATGTGGCTGGAGATAAGGAGATAAGGCAAAAAGGATTTAAAAGGAGGAGATCCACCTCCCTTGTGGGAGGTGGACTCTCCCTTTAAGTCGGCCGGCCATCTCCTCTTTGGAGTAGAGGCCAAGCCAGCCCTCCACGTCCCTCCTCCTATATATACTTGAGGTTTTGGATGTTTTGGGAAAAGGATTTGATCTCTCTCTCTCACGGCGAAGCCCTACCTCTCTTCTTCCTCCTCCGCAGCGCTTAGGCGAAGCCCTGTCGGAATACCTTGCTACTCCACCACCACCACGCCGTCGTGCTGCTGTTGGAGCCCTTCCCCAACCTCTCCTTCCTCCTTGCTGGATCAAGGTGTTGGAGACGTCACCGGGCTGCACGTGTGTTGAACGCGGAGGTGCCGTCCGTTCGGCACTTGATCGGATCTACCGCGATCTGAATCGCTGCGAGTACGACTCCATCAACCGCGTTCTTGTAACGCTTCCGCTTAGCGATCTTCAAAGGTATGAAGATGCAATCTCTCCCCTCTCGTTGCTGGTTTCTCCATAGATAGATCTTGGTGAACGTAGGAAAATTTTGATTTACTACTACGTCTCCCAACAGTGGCATCATGAGCTAGGTCTATGCGTAGAATCTATGCACGAGTAGAACACAAAGCAGTTGTGGGCGTCGAGTTTGTTAATTTGCTTGCCGCTACTAGTCTTATCTTGATTCGGCGGTATTGTGGGATGAAGCGGCCCGGACCAACTTTACACGTACGCTTACGTGAGACCGGTTCCACCGCCTGACATGCACTAGATGCATAAGGTGGCTAGCGGGTGTCTGTCTCTCCTACCTTAGTCGGATCGGATTCGATGAAAAGGGTCCTTATGAAGGGTAAATAGCAATTGGCAAATCACGTTGTGGTGTTGACGTAGGTAAGAAACGTTCTTGCTAGTAACCTATAGCAGCCACGTAAAAACTTGCAACTACAAATTAGAGGACGTCTAACTTGTTTTTGCAGCATGTGCCTTGTGATGTGATATGGCCAAAGGATGTGATGTGATGCATTGTGATGTATGAATTGATCATGTTCTTGTAATAGGATTCACGACTTGCATGTCGATGATTATGACAACCGGCAGGAGCCATAGGAGTTGTCTTATTTATTGTATGACCTGCGTGTCAATCATAAACGCCATGTAATTACTTTACTTTATTGCTAAGCGTTAGCCATAGTAGTAGAAGTAATAGTTGGCGAGACAACTTCATGAAGACACAATGATGGAGATCATGATGATGGAGATCATGGTGTCGTGCCGGTGACAGTGATGATCATGGTGCCCCGAAGATGGAGATCATAGGAGCAAAATGATATTGGCCATATCATGTCACTATATTGATTGCATGTGATGTTTATCATGTTTACATCTTATTTGCTTAGAACGACGGTAGTAAATAAGATGATCTCTCAATAAAATTTCAAGAGAGGTGTTCACCCTAACTGTGCACCGTTGCTAAGGATCGTCGTTCCGAAGCACCACGTGATGATCGGGTGTGATAGGTTCTAACGTTCGCATACAACGGGTGTAAGCCAGATTTACACATGCGAAACACTTAGGTTGACTTGACGAGCCTAGCATGTACAGACATGGCCTCAGAACACGGAGGACCGAAAGGTCGAACATGAGTCGTATAGAAGATACGATCAACATAGAGATGTTCACCATGGATGACTAGTCCGTCTCACGTGATGATCGGACACGGGCTAGTTGACATGGATCATGTATCACTTGGAAGACTAGAGAGATGTCTATCTAAGTGGGAGTTCATTAATAATTTGATTAAATGAACTTAATTATCATGAACTTAGTCTAAAAATGTCCTTGCAAATTATGTCGTAGATAGCTCGCGCTGTAGCTCCACAGTTTTATTGATACAATCCTAGAGAAAAGTAAGTTGAAAGTTGATGGTAGCAATAATGCGGACTGAGTCCGTGATCTGAGGATTGTCCTCATTGCTGCACAGAAAGCTTATGTTTTTGATGTACCGCTAACTGCACCACTCCCTCAAGCGTTGTCTGTAGATGTTGTCAACATATGACAGGCACTTTTTGGTGACTACATGATAGTTCAATGCGTCATGCATTACGGCTTAGAATTGAGGCTCCAAAACGTTTTGAACGTCACGGAACATATGAGATGTTCTAGGAGCTGAGATTGTGATCTCAGGCTCGTGCCTATGTTGAGAGGTATGAGACCTCCAACAAGATTCTTTGTCTGCAAGATAAAGGAGAATAGCTCAATCGCTGAGCGTGTGCTCAGATTGTCTGGGTGCTACAATCACTTGAATCAAGTGGGAGTTAATCTTCCAGATGAAATAGTGATTAATGGAGTTCTCCAAGTCACTGCCACCAAGCTACTAGAGCTTCGTGATGAACTATAACATGCCAGGGATGGATAAGATGATCCCTGAGTTGTTCGTGATGTTTGACACCACGAAGGTAGAAATCAAGAAGGAGCATCAAGTGTTGATGGTTAAGTTAAACCACTAGTTTCAAAAGGGGCAAGGGCAAGAAGGGAAAACTTCAGGAATGGCAAGCCAGTTGTTGCTCTAGTGAAGAAACCCAAGGTTGAGCCCGAACCCGAGACTAAGTGCTTCTGTTATGAGGAGAATGTTCGCTGAAGCGGAAAACCCCTAGATGCTTGGTAGATAAGAAGGCTGGTAATGTCAATGGAAGTATATTTGATATACATGTTAGTGATGTGTACCTTGCTGGTACTCCTAGTAGCACCTGGGTATTGGATACCGGTTCGGTTGCTAAGTGTTAGCAACTCGAAATAAAAGCTACGGAGTAAATGGAGACTAGCTAGGTGAAAGGTGACGATGTGTGTTGGAAGTATTTCCAAGATTGATGTGATCACCATCGCACGCTCTCTCTACCTTCAGGATTTGTGATAAACCTAAATAAATGTTATTTGGTGTTTGCGTTGAGCATGAACGTGATTAGATCATGATTAGTGCGATACGGTTATTCATATAAGTTAGAGAATAATGGTTATTCTGTTTACATGGATAATGCCTTCAATGGTCATGCCCCACTCGAAATGGTTTATCGAATCATGATCGTAGTAGTACACATATTCATAACATTGGTACCAAAAGATACAAAGTTAATAATGATAGTACCACATGCTTGTGGCACTGCCACGTAATGTCATATTGGTATAAATCGCATGAAGAAACTCCATGATGATGGATGTTTTTTGACTCACTCGATTTCGAATCGGTTGAGACATGCGAGCCATGCCTCTTGGGCAAGATGACTGAGACCCCGTCATCCAATATGATGGAGCGGGCAAGTGGCTTATTGGAATTAATACATGTTGATGTATGTGGTCCAATGAGTGTTGAAACACACAGTGGATATCGTTGTTTTTCTTTACCTTCACTGATGATTTGAGTAAATATGGGGATATTTACTTAATGAAACACGAATCTGAAATGTTTGAAAGGTTCAAGGAGTTTCAGAGTGAAGTTAAAGATCATCGTGACAAGAAGATAAATGTCTATGATATGATCATGGAGGTGAATATCTAAGTTACGAGTTTGGTATGCAATTTTAGACAATGTGGAAATTGTTTCACAGCTCACGCCTCCTGGAACACCATAGTGTGATGGTGTGTTCGAACGTCATAGTCGTGCTCTATTGGATATAGTGAGTACTATGATGTCTCTTATCGTTTTACCACTATCATTATGGGGTTATGCATTAAAGACAAATCCATTCACTTTAATAGGGCACCATCTAAGTCTGTTGAGATGACACCGTGAGAATTATGGTTTGACAGAAGCCTAAGCTGTCATTTCTTAATGTTTGGGGCTGCGACGCTTATATGAAAATGGGTTTTTCACCTAGCGAGCTCGAACCCAAAGCAGACAAATGCATCTTCATAGAATACCCTAATGAGACATTGGGTATACCTTCTATCTCAGATCCAAGCGCAAAAGGTGTTTGCTGCTAAGAACAGGTCCTTTCTTGAGAAAGAGTTTCTCTCGAAAGAATTGAGTGGGAGGAAGATAGAACTTGATAAGGTTGTTGAACCTTTGTTTCAACCAGAGAATAGTGCAACACAGAAAGATGTTTCTGTAGAGCCTACTCAGTTGAAAAGGAAGTTAATGATGGTGATCATGAAGCTTCGGATCAAGTCACTATCGAACCTCGTAGGTCGACAAGGACGCGTACTGCTCCTGAGTAGTACGACAACCCTGTCTTGGAAATCATGTTGTTGGACAACGATGAACCTACGAACTATGGAGAAGCGATGGTGGGCCCGGATTCCAACAAATGGCTAGGAGCCATGAAATCCGAGAAAGGATCCATGTATGAAAACCAAGTATGGACTTTGGTAGACTTGCCTGTTGAATGGCGGGTCATTGAGTACAAATGGACCTTTGAGATAAACATAGACGCTAATGGTGAAATGTCACCGTTTATAAAGCTCGACTTGTCGCAAAGAAGTTTCCGCCAAGTTCAAGGAGTTGACTACGATGAGATTGTCTCATCTGTAGCGATGCTAAAAGTCTATTAAAATTTTGTTAGCAGTTGTTGCATTTTTCGATTATGAAATCTGGCAGATGGATGACAAAACAAGGTTTCCGTAATGGTTTCTGTGAGGAAGAGTTGTATGTGATACAACCAGAAGGTTTTGTCAATCCTAAGGATGCTAATAATATGCAAACTCCAGCGATCCTTCTATGGACTGGAGCAAGAATCTCGGAGTTGGAATATATGCTTTGATGAGGTGATCAAAGTGTTTAAGTTTATACAAAGTTTATGAGAAACTTTTATTTGCAAGAAAGTGAGTGGGAGCACTATAGAATTTCTTATAAGAATATGTAGTTGACATATTATTGATCGGAAATGATGTAGAATTTCTGGAAGAGCATGAAGGGTTGTTTGAAAAGAGTTTTTTCAAAGGAAGACCCAGATAAAGCTACTATTTTATTGAGCATCAAGATCTATAGGGATAGATCAATTCGCTTGATAAGTTTTTTCGACGAAGACATACCTTGACAAGTTTTTGAAGGAGTTCAAAATAGATGGGTCAAAGAAGGAGTTCTTGACTGTATTGTAAGGTGTGAAATTGAGTAAGACTCAATACCCGACCACGGCAGAAGATAAAGAAAAGATGAGTGTCATCTCCTATGCTTTAGCCATAGGCTCTATATAGTATGCCATGCTGTGTACCGCACCTGTGTGTGCCTTGCCATGAATCTGTCAAGGGGTACAAGAGTAATCCAAGAGTGGATCACTGGACAATGGTCAAAGTTATCCTTAGTAACTTGAAAACTAAGGAAATATTTCTCGATTATGGAGGTGATAAAGAGTTCATCGTAAAGGGTTACGATGATGCAAGCTTTAACTCCAATCCGGATGACTCTTAGTAGAAATCTGGCTACGTATAGTGGAGCAGCCATTTGGAATAGCTCCAAGTGGAGCGTGGGAGTAGTATCTACAAATATGACATGGAAAGTTTGCAAGGTACACACGGATTTGAATGTCGCAGACCCATTGACTAAAAACCTCTTTCACGAGCAGAACATGAACAAACCCCGGAACTTATTGGGTGTTAATCACATGATGATATGATCACATGGTGATGTAAGTGTTAATCACATGGTGATGTGAACTAGATTATTGACTCTAGTGCAAGTGGGAGACTGTTGGAAATATGCCCTAGAGGCAATAATAAAATGGTTATTATTGTATTTCCTTGTTCATGATAATTGTCTATTGTTCATGCTATAATTGTGTTAACCGGAAACCATAATACATGTGTGAATACATAGACCACAACATGTCCCTAGTAAGCCTCTAGTTGGCTAGCTCGTTGATCAATAGATGGTCACGGTTTCATGGCCATGGACATTGGATGTCATTGATAACGGGATCACATCATTAGGAGAATGATGTGATGGACAAGACCCAATCCTAAGCATAGCACAAAGATCGTGTAGTTCGTTTGCTAAAGCTTTTCAATGTCAAGTGTCATTTCCTTAGACCATGAGATTGTGTAACTCCCGGATACCGTAGGAATACTTTGGGTGTGCCAAACGTCACAACGTAACTGGGTGGCTATAAAGGTACGCTACGGGTATCTCCGAAAGTGTCTGTTGGGTTGGCACGAATCGAGACTGGGATTTGTCACTCCGTGTGACGGAGAGGTATCTCTGGGCCCACTCGGTAAGACATCATCATAATGAGCTCAATGTGACTAAGGAGTTAGTCACGGGATGATGTATTGCGGAACGAGTAAAGAGACTTGCCAGTAACGAGATTGAACAAGGTATGGGGATACCGACGATCGAATCTCGGGCAAGTATCATACCGATAGACAAAGGGAATTGTATACGGGATTGATTGAATCCTTGACATCGTGGTTCATCCGATGAGATCATCGTGGAGTACGTGGGAGCCAACATGGGTATCCAGATCCCGCTGTTGGTTATTGACCGGAGAGGTGTCTCGGTCATGTCTACGTGTCTCCCGAACCCGTAGGGTCTACACACTTAAGGTTCGATGACGCTAGGGTTATAGGAAAATGGTATACGTGATTACCGAAGGTTGTTCGGAGTCCCGGATGAGATCCCGGACGTCACTAGGAGCTCCGGAATGGTCCGGAGGTAAAGATTGATATATAGGAAGTCCAGTTTTGGTCACCGGAAAGTTTTCGGGCTCATCGGTAGTGTACCGGGAGTGCCGGGAGGGTGCCGGAGGACCCCCGGGAGGGGTGTGACGACCAAAGGACCACATGGGCTGTTAGATAAAGTGTGCCAGCCCTTATTGGGCTGGGCAAGACTTTTGCTAAAGGCCCATGTGGCTGGAGATAAGGAGATAAGGCAAAAAGGATTTAAAAGGAGGAGATCCACCTCCCTTGTGGGAGGTGGACTCTCCCTTTAAGTCGGCCGGCCATCTCCTCTTTGGAGTAGAGGCCAAGCCAGCCCTCCACGTCCCTCCTCCTATATATACTTGAGGTTTTGGATGTTTTGGGAAAAGGATTTGATCTCTCTCTCTCACGGCGAAGCCCTACCTCTCTTCTTCCTCCTCCGCAGCGCTTAGGCGAAGCCCTGTCGGAATACCTTGCTACTCCACCACCACCACGCCGTCGTGCTGCTGTTGGAGCCCTTCCCCAACCTCTCCTTCCTCCTTGCTGGATCAAGGTGTTGGAGACGTCACCGGGCTGCACGTGTGTTGAACGCGGAGGTGCCGTCCGTTCGGCACTTGATCGGATCTACCGCGATCTGAATCGCTGCGAGTACGACTCCATCAACCGCGTTCTTGTAACGCTTCCGCTTAGCGATCTTCAAAGGTATGAAGATGCAATCTCTCCCCTCTCGTTGCTGGTTTCTCCATAGATAGATCTTGGTGAACGTAGGAAAATTTTGATTTACTACTACGTCTCCCAACAATGTGCACAGGTCGTGCACAAGTGGTAGTACCGCTTAGCACGGTAGTTCCAAGAGAAGCATGCAAAACGGCAGAAAACTCGAGGCGGAAGTATCGCCTGGAACTTCCGCTTAAAAAACATAAGCGACACTTAAGGGCGGTAGTACCGCTCGGAACTTCCGCTTAAAAAATATAAGTGACACTTACGTACTACCGCCCTGGGGAGAGCGGCACTTCCGCTAAAAAAAGTCCAGGGACCCCTGTAGGCACCAGAAGGCAAATATAAGTGGTAGTGACAGCGATAGTACATAGCGGAAGTACCGCCCAAGCGGTACTACCGTGCTACCGAGCAGTACTACCGCTTGTTCAGAGAAAAACAGCTCTCGCACTGAAACTGCCATAACTTTCACAAATGAACTCCGAATTGAGCAAATTCAAGCTTGTTGGATTCAGCGCGACAAGAGCTATCCAACCTCGAATGATATAGAGATGTGAAATCTCTATAATGAAGAACCGGCAAAAACTCCAACATCAGAAACATCATAGAACATGCATATGGACTCTGTTTTTGATGAACTTGAGCTTGTCATGAAGCTGACGATAAGCTCAAGAACTCACAAAGAGAAACACCAAACAAGAACCAAGAAAGATGATGATGCAAGGATGCAAATGGTTTGAGCTCTCAACGAACGATACGATCAAGCTACTCACTTGAGAGCCCCCTTGATAGTACGGCTATCTATCCTGTAACTCAGTCTCCCAACTACCACTATGAGATCGGTAAAATAGAAAACCCTATCAAGGTCAAACCTTTGCCTTGCGCATAATCCACTTGAGCTAGATGATGACGATCTTGACTTCCTAAAGATGGACCAGCTTTCTTGATTGCGTCGGCTTGATGAAGATGAGTAGATTGCTCCCCCATACTCCACTATGGGTGTGCCACTCTTCGGCACATCTTCACAAGTCCATTGTCACCACAATGAACGACAAGCTTCAAGCATGATCTCTCTATGATGCTTCACTTGAGCATGCACACCGCAACCTTAATGACGATCACCACTTGATGACATCTTCCATGGGATGTATGAGATCTTCCACTTGATGCAAGCCCATGGAAACATACCTAACCCCACATAGGACTCTCACAGGGAACACAGGTTAGTACAGAAAGCGTAATGAATAATGCTTACCATACCATGGGATCACTTGATCCCTCTCGATACATCTTGTACGCTTTGTGTGTTGATCAACTTGATTCACTCTTTGACCTAGTCTTGATCAACCATGTATCTTATCTTCTCTATGACCAATCTTTGGGTAAAACCTTGAATACCACCTTGGTCACCATATATACTCCTTGAAACCAACAGATGGACTTCAAGAAGTGCCTATGGAAAAATCCTTTGAATATAACTTAAGGCAACCATTAGTCCATAGGGATTGTCATCAATTACCCAAAACCACACATGGAGAAATGTGCTCTTACAACTATGTTCCATTGGTCTTTTCCCAAGAGTGCACGCACATTTTCAGCATAAGCAGCCCTAAATTTGGCAACAGAGAAATATTCAGAGAAATACTGATCAACTTCACCATCTTCACCCCCAATAACGGTCATGAGATGTAGGGAATGTATGCATGACTTCCCGTGGATCTGCCATTGCCTACAACTTCATTCCTTAGTTGAAAGGTTCACTGGATATCTCCATTCCCTATTTTTACTGTCAGTGTATGTCACCTCAACCTCGTATGTCGACGGTCGAATGCATTTCATCGTTAGTCCTCTTGCCTTGGCATGCAATGCCTTAAGCAGAGATGGGAGCATAAGATGGCCAACATATTGTGTTTCTGCAATTCTTTTATGATGAGCCATCTTTATCATGATCACCTGCCTGATCTTATCAAATGCTTGACACAACAAAAGCCCTTTCACTGACTTGAACTTTGTATTGAAACACTCAGCGAGGTTATTAGTCACATAGTCTACTTTGCAGATTTCATTGAATTTGCCTCTTGACCACACATTTCCATGATGTTCATCCATGTACTACTTCACCAAAGGTTTGTGAGCATACAACACTCTCAAATGGTGCTCATGCTTCCTCAAGCTGCATGTGTATGATGCTGGCCATAAGTTCTCATCATAAACTTTGCCTTTGAATTTCTTTTTAAAATTCTGCACTAGGTGTCGCATACATTCCCTATGTTCCACTCTAGGGAATACAATTTCTACCGCACTCTCTAAACCCTTGCAAGCATCTGTGTGTATAAATAAACCTGAGGGTGTACCTATAATGTTGCACAACTACTACAGCAACCAGACCCAACTCTCCTCGGACTCTACCTCAAACACACCAAATGCAACTAGGAATAGCCAGTTGTGTCCATCAACTGCAGAAGCTGCTACTAGCTAGCCTCTCCATCTTCCATTCAAAGCAGTTGCATCGACAGCCAAATAGGGCCTAGAACCATTCAGAAACCCCTACCAGCAAGCCTTGAAACAAACAAAAGCCCTCCTGAAGCACTCTTTCTACACTATCTTCCCTTTTAATTTTTACTGAACTATATGCTTGTCAATCTCTACAACACTCCCTGGACTAGCCGTCTCCACTTCAGCTTTGAAGGTGTAAAGCAACTGAAAAATCTCATTCCATGGACCATTAATCCTATCAAGAGACCTTTCCTTAGCATAGAAAATCTTCATGTATGGTATATTAATCTTGTAATTCTCAAATAGCTTCCCATGGAGCGTTGTTAGACCAATTGTTGGTGTTTCCCTCACCCAATCCAAGATTGCATCTGCCACCCACCTAGTCTTTGCAAGCTTTGATTTATCCAGTCCCCCTCCCCCTCCAGGTGGGCAAGTGTTCCTGTGTGGTTTTTTTATCTGAAACAAAATGAAAAATGATGTCAAATATAATTAATAAACAATACACATGATCTGAATATAGAATGGATAAATAATCTGAAAGATTCAGTTGTAATACCTGATTCAATTTGCTCTTTAGCATAGTGGATGCATGCAACCTCCACCTCCACCTATCATAGGGGCAATGAACAATGAATCTTCTTGGCTCACTCCTATCAACCTCATAGGAGTTTTCAGTGAGAATGCAATATGTAGTCACTGCATTACGACAATCCACCATCGATTCAAATACGGTTCCTGGAGTAAGCTAAGGATTCTCCCTGTTCCACTCAATTGTTGGCATGTCCTCACCATCATATTCTTGTAAAACTAAGGAGTCGATGTTCTCCTCCCTCTCTTCATCGTCAGTGTCATCAAATCTAGCACGGCTACTAGGATCCTCTTGATATTCATCTTCCATTGCCCGTTGACTGATTCTATCTACCAGTTCAGGGAATAGAGTCCCATCCTCATCATCATGCTGAGGCACTTCCTCGTTAGGCTCTGCATCTACTTCTACATCAGGTGCAAAAGGGAGAGGAGAAGTAGCAGAATTAGCGGCAGCCAACATGTTGTGCCTTTCAGAATCACTAGGTTTACTTGGTCTCGACCTACAAGGAGTGCGAGGACGCTCGCTATTAGCAGAGACAGATGATGTTTGAACACCCTTCCCCTTCGGGATACATTGTTTGCGTGCCTAAAGCAAACCGATATGGATTTTACCGAAACAGCCGTCAACATTCAAACTAAATAGCAATCCTAGATGCTCATCACAAGTTAATGGAACAAATCTCTGCTCGGTACTGTCGAAATATCTCAGTTCAACAGCATTGGCATGGCTCCACGAATACTCACAACAGAGTGCCTCGTGGAAATCTGTGAATGAAACACTGGTTTCTACCACTTTCGAATAAAAATCCAGAAATCAGATATAGTTTAGTTCCACGCAGCTCGCTAGTTTCCATTCTAACCGCCAGCCAAAAAGCAAGTGCAGGATCAACCCTATTCGATTGAAATAAAGGGCGCACGCCGAAAATTTTCAGAAAAATTGCACTGATTCACGCCAACGGTGGTAAAATACAACCTAATTTATGGATCTCCTAATCAATTTGAGAGGAAAACGATGCTTACCCATGTGGAATCCATGAATTATCTGCCTCTTATTTGACCCAATCATCTCCACAGTCGATGGGCCGGACGGGGTGCTCCCTTGACATTGCTTCCTAATCCTAGATGGCGAGAGAGGGTAGATGCGGCAGAGGCGGCACGACAGTGGCAGAGGCGACACGACGGCGACGGAGGGGGTAGCACAGAAGCGACTCGATCTGATTCAGGTTATAGTGAGTGTCAGTTTTGCGGCCCCACTCGTTAGCAGGTAACGGTCAAAATGTGGACTCGGCCCTATGCGGTCCCACTCGTCAGATGCATTGACTCGACGGCAACCTCCGTTGTAACCTGTTCTGAGGGTTTCAGGCTAGGGAGTGGGGAAAACTGAGCAAAAGTTAAGAGCGCGGCGATGAATGAGTAGAGCTAAGGAACCAGGGGCACAAATGTAAAAAACCCTAAATATAATGTAGGCATGTATTCCATCAATACTCATACGTGCTTATGGAAAAGAACTTGCATGACATCTATTGTGCTACCCTCCCATGGCAGCGAGGTCCATAAGGAAACTAAGGGATATTAAGGCCTCTTTTAATAGAGAACCAGAACAAAGCATTAACACATAGTGAATACCTAAACTCCTCAAACTACGGTCATCATCGGAAGGTATCCCAACTATTGTCACCTTGGGGTTTACGGATCATAACATGCAATAGGTGCATATGACTAGCAAGATCGGATCAAGAACATAGATATAATGGTGATAACATAAACGGTTCAGATCTAAAATCATGGCACTTGGGCCCTAGTGACAAGCATTAAGCATGGCAAAGTCATAGCAACATCAATCTCAGAACATAGTGGATACTAGGGATCAAGCCCTAACAAAACTACTTGATGACATGATGAATCTCATCCAACTCCTCACCGACCAGCAAGCCTATGAAGGAATTACTCACTCCCAGTGGGGAGCATCATGGAATTGGCGATGAAGGAGGGTTGATGATGACGAAGACCGAAGATTCCCCTCTTCGGAGTCCTAAATGGGCTCAGATCTGGCATCCCGATGAAGAACAAGAGGTGGCGGCGACTCCATCTCGTGAAATGCGATAAAAATTCCTCCCTAATTTTTCTCTCCAAAAATAGGAATTTATGGTTTCAGTATTAGGTTCTGTGGGCCACGAGGTGACCACAACCCACCAGAGCACGCTTGGGGGGGGGGGGGCTGGCGCGCCTTGGTGTCTTGTGGGCATCCAGCCCACCTCCGGTGGTTCTTGGCTCCAGTATTTTTTATTTATTGTAAAATAAATCTCCAAAAAGTTTTGTCCAATTCCGAGAACTTTTATTTCTACACAAAAATAACACCATGGTAGTTCTGCTAAAAATATCATCAGTCCGGGTTAGTTTCATTCAAATCATGCAAGTTAGAGTCCAAAAAAAGAGCAAAAGCGTTAGGAAAAGTAGATACGATAGAGACGTATCAGTAAGCTCCTTTCATTCAAGCATCATAGGTTCATTAATGATTTTCTTTGCATGCTCACCGCGAGCAGACCTCAACACAAAGTTATGGAATGAAGGGAGTAGCAATTAGTAATCGTGCCAACGGGTTGAGACATGCGACCAATAGAACTTTGGATTTTCACCTATATAACTGATATATATCAAACAATCATGTATTTACTTTTGGTTTGTGGTGATTGATCACAAGAAATAACATGTGAAACAACAAGAAACCGTGATTAAAATCATATTTGCAACTTACTATATAGTACATACCGTCGTCTTTACCAAGCCAAGGTTAGATTGGTTTTTCTTATGCTAATTCATGTTAAACATCTCTTTAATCTAAAGATGTCGACATGGCCTATGTAAGTCTACTACTGCGTCGCTGAACAAAGAAGGTGCAACCAATGAAACCTGCCAAGGTAAGGCCCAATCAAGCCTATAGGTTGACCGAGGCACTAGCCACTTTTCAAGCATGCGAAGCCATGCATGTATAGGTTCTACCTAGAAACAACCCAGATTTAGGTAAAAAGTGGCAAAACTCATCAAATAAAAGAATTCACCCATCTAGGCCAGAACCCATCAATTGATGCGAGAATTAGAAAGATTGTCCAGCTTCAGGCAAGTTTTTAGGCTGGTGTACATGCCCGTTTTTTAGCCTAGTCATTGATATGTCTTCAACATATCTAAAGTTATGAAGTATTCATGCTATATTTACATGAGTTCTACATGGTTTTGATGCACATTTATATGATTTTTATGGACTAACGTATTAATTTAGTGCCAAGTAACAATTCCTATTTTTTGGCTATTTCTTTGTTTCACAGAAAACCATATCAAACAAATTCCAAACGCGATAGGAACTTACGATGATTTTCTTGGAACATCAGAGAACCCTGAAGCTTCGAGGAAGGGCCAGAAGACCCACGAGGCTACCACAAGCTCACATGGCACGCTCTATGGGGCCTGGAGTGACACCTTAGTTTGTGGGCCCCTCGTAACTCCTTTTGGCATGATTCCAATGCTGAAAATTCCAATAAATCCAGAAACCTCCGAAAGTCAACCTAGATGAGTTTTTTTGTTGTCGCAAGCCTCTGTTCTGAAGCAATCTCGTCCAGAGCCCTGTTTCGGCACCCTATTGGAGAGGGGAAGCCGTCACCGGAGGCCATCATCATCATCCCTACGGCCTCCGTGATGAGGAGGGAATAGTTAACCCTCAGAGCCGAGGGTACGTACTAGTAGCTATGTGTTTGATCTCTCTCTCTCTCTCTCTTGATCTTGATTAGGCACCAATCTTGTTGCACCACGAGCTCTGTTAATATAGTTGGATCATTTGATGTTCCTCCTTCTCTATCTTTGTTGTGATGAATTGAGTATTTCTCTTTGAATTTCTTTGTGTTGGATTGAATATTATGAATCTGAAATTGTTTGATGGATATCAAATAATTAACTTGCGGATAGTTGTTGTGACATTGGGGGTATCTATGTGATATTAGAGTTGATTGATGCGTATCATATCGTGTTATGGTCGTACAATCTCTAGAACTATTCGTGACACTTTGGGGTGGTTCAATAGATTGATTGGAAAGACAAATTTGAGGTGGTTTTGCTACCTACAACAATTTTATCTTATGCTCTCCACTATAGATAGGAACTTTGGAGCGAATTTTTATCGCACGTTGAGGGATTGTCTTATGATTCAATTGTGTTAGTGATGTTGAAAGATTGCACTAGTGAAAGTATGAACTATATGCCTTGTTTTCAAGCATTATTGCAATACCGTTTGTGATTAGTTTTATCACTTGCTATCTTGTTGTTTTTATTATTTCAGATTACAAAAACATATATCTACTATCCATACTTGCAATACCATCTCTTCACCGAACGAGTGATCCTATACACTTACCATTGTAATGTGTTGGGGACATAAGAGATTGCTTGTATTTGATTGCAGAGTTGTTTGGGAGAGACCATATTAATCCTACACTTCTCATGAATTGATAAATCTTAGCTCATCCACTTAAGGGAAATTTGTTGTTGTCCTACAAAATTCTGTGCTTGGAGGCCCAACAAAGTCTACAACAATACAATTGTGTAGTAGATATGAGTCATCGGCATGCATATATGGGCCAACAATAGCGGCCCAACAAGCTTAGTATTTTCTTCTTTGGTGATCCTGAGAAGTAGTATGGTCCACTTCTGAAATGTCACAAATAATCCATGCTTTTCTTTAGTGCAACTTTCGAAATTCTGACTTGTGTTTTTTTAACTCTCGTGTTGGTTGGATGAGATCCAAATTTTGGCAAGCCAGCCCACCTCAGCATTTTCCCTCTAGTTTTGCACCAATTTGTTGGTGAAATGAGTGCATATGAATCCCGAGTTGATTTTTTGGCATGCAAACGACGCCCACAATTTGACGTGGCGTCCCTATGCAAGAACCAAACGACCTCTATACTTTTTCAGTTGTGGCTACCTCTGGGAAAGAGGAATTTCAGGGAGGTGGCTCGTATGATTATGGGAAGAGTTAAAGCCATCAATGTCATAAATATACAAGCTCCGTATTAGATGGTGTTACCCGTGTCTTAGTTTCCATCGTGCTATGTATCTGTATTACTTTAAAGTCGGGCGCTCCTTGTACCTATTTTCTAAAAAAAAATCGTAGAACCAAGGTTAAATTAGGGCTTAATTGGTGGCATAAGAAGCGACGCTTGGCAAGCCCGAGGAGTAGTGTATGGTGACATCTAACAAGGTGGTAGTCTATAAACCGAGCATAACTCAAATGGTTAGGTTCCTTGTGGTGGAACCAACTCGCTAGAGTTCAAGTCCTAGACTTGAGATTGATGCTCACATTTTTCTGAATTTATTTCAGACTTTCTAGCGATGCTTGTTCAGTGAGAGGATACATTTCCATCGAATATGAAGGCGTCAATGGTGGTTTCCTCAATCTCAAAATGTTTGACTCAGTATCTCGAAGGTGCTAATGAGGTAGGGTGTGCATATGTGCATTCATAGGGATAAGTATAGTTACGTGTTTGTGTCATCTGCTTGTATTATGTTAAAAGAAACAAGGTGGTAGTGTTTGCACGTAATTGATTAACTTTATGGAGGAATTATTAACATTTTAAATAAAATTAAAACCATTTATGAGGAAATATACATGAATGCTCCAAGGGGCGGGCTATTTTGTGCCAACACGTGTCAGGTAGCCCACACGATCAATTCTTACCAAGGTGTACTTTCCACTTTTGGAATGCACACATGATCCTTACTTTTATTTAGTACAACTTCATAAAATGCATGTATCGAAATTAAGAAAATTCCGTGTCAACTTTTATAATTTTGAACACATGGATATACATAATGATCTTTAAAAAATCACTTCTAATATTAAATTTATAAAGTTGAGAATTATCAAAAGTTAAATATTTTCAAAATTCCGACTTATGATTTTTTTATACTTTACACAGGAAAAAGGAAGCTGGAAAATGTCATGCGGTTGGGCCCCATCTCTTCATCCCGTACCGCATGCGTAGCCAACCGTTTCCACCCGTGTGTGTGTGTGGGCACCCCACCACTCCCATGTATGATGATGGATCCCAGCGCATCCAGTGTGCATGGACCCCACCATGACGAATATGCCATGAAAAAGCGCACCCAACAACCCCGTCGAATGTGTTCCCATGATTTGACTGCGGTTTAACCCCGGAGGAGCGGTTTTGTGCTCGTAGGTCAACATGGTCAAGTTATCAAAAAACTCATTTACACATTTTCTCCACACAAAAAAACATGACAACATTTCTAAATACACATTGCTTTATGTAATAATATGTAAAAAGGAGCAGTAATATGTTTGTTTATTATTTTGTATACATCACAAATAGATATGTGTTTTGCACAAAAACTTACAAAAATCCTCTTTAGGGTAATATAAAAAGGAATCATAGGGCAGCAGGGATGTACAAAATCCACTCTCCATATGCGGCGATCCTAAATGGCGGGGCATTCCCAAAGTTGAGAATTTCCAATAGTTGAACTTTCAAAATTCCAACTTTTGATTTTTTTAATCTTCTTTAACTTTACACCCGAAAAGGGAAAGTTGAAAAATGTCACGTGGGTGGCCCCCACCTCTTCATCCCATGCCGCGTGTGTAGCCAACTATTGCCACTAGTGCTTGTGTGGACATCCCACCACTCCCGCTATGACGATGGCTCTCCGCGCCTCGCGCGTGCTTGGCCCCAACCATGACGAGTGTTCCCCGAAAAAGCGCATCCCAACAACTCTACCCCATGCTTGACCGCGGGTGCATTAAATCGCCGAGAAGCAGCTTCGTGCTTGAAGGTCCACGTGGTCAAGTTACCAAAAAAACTCATGTACACACTTTCTCGAAAAAGAAAAATCATGACAATGTTTCTACATATACATTGCTTGATTTAGTATGTAAAAATGGAGCAGTGACATGCTTGGTTGTTATTTTGTATAATACATTAATACTACATCACAGATAGATATGTGCTTTGACACAAAAACTCACACATATGGCCTTTAATTTAGGACAATATAAAAAGGAATCATAGGGAAGGAGGGATGTACAAAATCCATTCTCCATTTGCAGCGATCCAAAACAACAGGGCACTTCCAAAGTTGAGAATTATCAAAACTTGAAATTTCAAAATTCTAACTTGGATTCCGATCTTAGCGCCGAACAACGGCGCCTCCGCGTTCAACACACGTGCAGCCCGATGATGTCTCCTACACCTTGATCCAGCAAGGAGGAAGGAGAGGTTGAGGGAGAGCTCCGGCAGCACGACGGCGTGGTGACGATGGAGCTACGTGAACTCCGGCAGGGCTTCGCCAAGCGCTACGGAGAACGAGGAAGAGGAAGGGTAGGGCTGCACCGAGAGAGAAAAAAGTCATGTATCAAAACAGCCCAAACCCTTGCATATATAGGAGGAGGGAGAGGGAGGGATGCCTTGGCCCCTCCTCCAAAGAGGAGAGGTTCGGCCGACCCTAGGGAGGAGTCCACCTCCCACAAGGGAGGTGGATCTCTTCCTTTTGAATCCTTTTCAGCCCTATCTCTTATCTCTAGCCACATGGGCCTTTCTAGAAGGTCTTGGCCAGCCCAAAAAGGGCTGGCACACTTCCTCTAAGGGCCCACGAAATCCTTTGGTCGTCACGCCCCTCCCGGGGGTCCTCCGGCACCCTCCCGACACTCTCGGTACACTATCGATGAGCCCGAAAACTTTCCGGTGACCAAAACTGGACTTCCTATATATCAATCTTTACATCCGGACCATTTCGGATCTCCTCATGATGTTCGGGATCTCATCCGGGACTCTGAACAACTTTCGGTAATCACGTATACCATTTCCCTATAACTCCAGCGTCATCGAACCTTAAGTGTGTAGACCCTACGGGTTCAGGAGACACGTGGACATGACCGAGACACTTCTCCGGCCAATAACCAACAGCGGGATCTGGATACCCATGTTGGCTCCCACATGCTCCATGATGATCTCATCGGATGAACCACGATGTCGGGGATTAAATCAATCCCTTATACAATTCCCTTTGTCTATCGGTATGATACTTGCCCGAGATTCGATCGTCGATATCTCTATACCTTGTTCAATCTCGTTACCAGCAAGTCTCTTTACTCGTTCCGTAATACATCATCCCGTGACTAAATCCTTGGTCACATTGAGCTCATTATGATGATGTCTTACCGAGTGGGCCCAGAGATACCTCTCCGTCACACGAAGTGACAAATCCCAGTCTCGATTCGTGCCAACCCAAGAGACACTTTTGGAGATACCCGTAGTGCACCTTTATAGCCACCCAGTTACGTTGTGACGTTTGGCACACCCAAAGCATTCCTACGGTATCCGGGAGTTGCACAATCTCATGGTCTAAGGAAACGATACTTGACATTGAAAAGCTTTAGCAAACGAACTACATGATCTAGTGCTATGCTTAGGATTGGGTCTTGTCCATCACATCATTCTCCTAATGATGTGATCCTATTATCAACGACATCCAATGTCCATGGTCATGAAACCGTGACCATCTATTGATCAACAAGCTAGTCAACTAGAGTCTCACTAGGGACATGTTGCGGTCTATGTATTCACACATGTATTATGGTTTCCGGTTAACACAATTATAGCATGAACAATAGACAATTATAATGAACAAGGAAATACAATAATAACCATTTTATTATTGCCTCTAGGGCATATTTCCAACAAGTAGATGTCTTGTGGTCCAAGAAAAATCATCGCGAAGATTTTATTCCATTTGGACTGCTTTAATATTCCTTATCTGCAATACTCAAAAATAAGGAAAAACAGGAACTGGCACTAGGCTCTAGATTAATAGGTTAGTCCCAAAAATAATATAAATAGCATATTTATGCATATAAAACATACAAAATAGATAATATAATAGCATGGAACAATCAAAAATTATAGATACGTTGGAGACGTATCATGGCCCACGATACACCAGGGCGCGCTAGAGGCCCCTGGCGCGACCTGGTGGGTTGTTCCCTCCTCGGAACACCTCTCCACCACCTATCAGCTCTATAAATACCAAAATATTCCGAAAACCCTAGGGGATTCGTCGAAACACAATTCTAATCGCCGCACGTTCTAGAACCGCGAGATTCGATCTAACACCATCTCGGAGGGGTGCATCATCTTCATGGGTGCCTCTCTGATGATGTGTGATTAGTCCACCATAAACTCACAATTCATCGAATCCCAACAAACACACCATACAAAGGGATTACATCGGATAGATCAAGGCAAATATGCGACGAACAATGTATTGAAGATCAAGAGAGAGAGAGAGATTGCCATCTAGGTACTACCTACAGACCCGTAGGTCTATGGTGAACTACTCACACATCATCATCAGGGTAGTAAGGTTGATGAAGAGGCCCTCCGTGATTGATCCCCCTCTGGCTGGGTGCCGGAACGGAGCTCTAGACGGGCTCCCATCGGATCAAAGACTTGCGGCGGCGAAAAAAATATTTCGGGATCTCCCTCGGGTTTTTTGGGATATTAGAGAATTTATAGGCCTGAGTGGAACATCGGGAGACGCCTGAGGGGGGCCACCACATATTAGGACGCCCTAGGGCGCGCCCTGATGTGTGTTGGGGCCCTCGTGTGCCTCCCGACCCCCTCCCGAAGCTTCTAGGTCTTCTTTTGGTCTATAAAAAATCATCAAAAAGTTTCATGGCGATTGGACTTCGTTTGGTACTGTAAACCTGAAAGTGAAAAACATGCAGAAAACAACAACTAACAGTGGGCACTAGGTTAATATGTGAGTGCTCAAAAATATTATAAATTGGTAAAAAAATGCCCAAAAAGTATCCTAAAATGATAATATATCAACATGGAACAATTAAAAAATATAGATACATTGGAGACGTATCAGCTGGCGCGGTGTGGCTCCTCCGTCCTGGGCGCGACACGGGCGCGAGCGTTATGGCGCGGCGGTGCGTGGGCGCCAGGGTGGTCGTCGGCGCTTCTGTTGGGCTTCGGGCGGCATGGATGGTGAAGGGGCATGCAAAGGCAGTGGTCGCGGCAGGGATGCCAGATCTATGGGGGCTACTGGAGGTCACGACGTGGGCCGAGGGCGGCGAGGCGGATGGAGCGCGTCGGGCTACGGCGGGCGGCTTGGCCGGCAGGTGACGCGGGCCTAGGTGTCCCAGGTTGGCTGCACCGCCTTGCGGGCGTGGTGGCCAGCGATGGTGGACTCTGCCTGGTCCGGGTGTTGGTGCCTCGGTTGGGCAGGGGGGTGCGGGCCTGTAGCGCGGCGGCCGTGTGGCAGTCGTGGTCTTGCAGGCGGCACGGGGCAGTGGTGGCGCCCTCCTTATCTTGGATGTGTGCCGATGGGTGGCTCGGATCTAGGGTTCATGCTCGGGCGGGCTTGGTTAGGTCCCAAGGTGGATCGAAGCATGGGATTCGAGTATGAGAGGTTAGGCCTGGCCCGGGATGTGCTCGTGGGTATGGTGCTCAGTGGTCGTGGTCATGGTAGTGTTTCCTCGGTGCACGGATCAACATCGGTGACCATGGACATGGTGTCGTGCGAGTCTCTTGTCCAAGGGCTTGGAGCTGGCTCACCGATGCTCGTCGGCAGTCTTCGAGTCGTGTCCCTCCCAGTCCACCAGGACTGGCTAGGGACGCCGATGTGGGTGCCTCCTACTTTGGACGCGCCTACCCGGACTCTGAGACTCATGTCGGGCTAGGAGTAGATGGAATTCCATTGCTCTTCCTTTCATGGTTGAGTGCATTGTGATGTACGCGACATGTGCTACCTAGCGACATGGATGTCGAGGCGGCGTCCCCGGATGGTGGTTCACATGGTTGCTCTCCGGCGGGCACCATTGCGATGGTGGTGGCTATCCTCCCGGGTTGTGTGGGCAACGGGAGGTGTTGCGGCTGGTAGCTCGGATGTGCCCTCTCCCTTAGAGGGGCGGCGTCTTGATCTGGATCGGGGATGCTAGCACTGCCGCGCTCCTCCTAGCGATCTCGAGGTGACACGGATGAGTTGCCGAGCAAAAGCTCTATGCTTTGGCACCGACGCCAACGACACCCGTGGGTACCGCGTTCTTCTTCAAGACGTCGTCATGGATCTTTTCTCCATCTCAAGGCTCCGGGTCAAGACCTTTTTCTGGTCTGGACTCGACAAGCGCGACGCTTTGTGCCGTTTTCCTCTTAGGGGCATTGTCATGGAGCTTAGGTTTGCTAGGTCATAGCGTGATGTGTGTCTAGTTCTCCTAGTGTTCTTTGCTGGTAGTAGTCGCGTGTGTTTTGCGTGTGTCGATTATTTCAGGATTGGCTTTGTAAGAGGGCCACCTCATCATCTTGTATCGTTCGGCCGTCTACTTATTCAGGTGTTGCTTTTATATATAAAGCATGGCGAAAGCCTATTTCAAAGAAGGAAAAAGTAATATAGGGCAGAGGGGTGTACAAAAGCCACTCTCCATCTGCGGCGATTCAAGATGATGCAAAGTTCAGAAATATCAAAACATAAAATTTCAAATTTCCAATTTGTGAATTTTCTACTTTTACTTTCTTAAACTTTACACGGAAAATGAAAAGCTAAAAAATGTCACACGGGTGGCCCTCACCTCTTCATCCCTTGTTGTGTGTACCCATTCAGTTGCCATCGATGCTTGCGTGGGCACCCCACCACTCCCGCATACGACGTTGTATCCTCGCGCCTTCCACGTGCCCCTCACCTTGGCGAGCGTTTTCCGAAAACGTGTCCCAGCAGCAACCATATCTAGTGCTGGACGGTGGATGCATTAAATTGTGGAGGGACGATGTCGGGGATAAACAAAATAGGTAGGCCCATGAACGGTCAAAATATCATAACAGCATGGGGTCCACATTTTAGGTGGGTCCAAATAAATACATTCATACTATCCACTCGGCAAGCAACGTTCCATCCACTCGGATGACAGTCAACCACTCGGCAGTACAAACCACTCGGCAGTATGGCTCACTCGGATATGCTAGGACCAACAGTCGGCAAGCCAGTCGAAGCATAGAGAAGGTTCTGCAGTGGGCCGACATGATGGCATCAATGCCCCATCTTGTAACATAGGAGGTGAGGGGGTGGCAGACTCTATATAAGCCACCCCCCACCACATAGCTCAGGCTAGCTTCTTCTCCCTTGTCTCTCTCGCCATTAGTCTCAGGACTTAGCTCAGGCATGGAGATCCGTTCTCCTTTCTCCCTCTCAAATACACTATGTAACTCATGTTCATGACGAATAAGCAAAGCCTCTCTGGAGCACGAGACATAGGGTTGTTATCTCCACTGTGAGAGGCCCGAACTCACTAAAACCACCATGTCACCCATTTGCATCTCGATAGATCATGCTCCCTTATCCTACCCGACTCTAATGTCAGAATCGCCCCCATGACATTTGGTGCCCACTGTGGGGCATGGCATCTATCGAGCCAAGTTGCTTATGGTTTTCTGATCCACCGGCGTGGTTCGTCTCGTCGTCTTCGGCGACATCATCGTCAAGCCCCTGCTAACGGCCACTGGTGTGGCTCATCCCGCCTTCTCCGGCGTCCTCTAGGAAATCACCGTCGAGCTCCTGCAAATGGCCTCTTGCGTGGTCTGTCCCGTCGTCTCCGGCCTCGGCTACGATGCCATCGTCGAGCTCTTGCGAACGGCCACCAGCGTGGTCCGTCCCATCGTCTCCTGCCTCGTCTATGACACTACCTTCGAACTTCTGTTTTGTGGCATCGCCCATGCCTGCAACCGTTGGTGCAGCACCTCAGCGGTCAGATCCCTGCATTCTACACCATATTTTCTGTCTTGCATGCGTACAATAATTTTCTCCACCAGACCTCACATTATGCATGGAGTAAACATCTTCAGTTTCACATGCATGGAGTAAATAGCATTACCTCACATTATACATGGAGTTACTAGCTATTAATGTTGGGGAACGTTGCATGGGAAACAAAAACTTTCCTACGCACACGCAAGATCTATCCATGGTGATGAGCATCTACGAGAGGGAGAGTAGATCTACATACCCTTGTAGATCGCTAAGCGGGAAGCGTTAAGAAACGCAGTTGGTGTAGTCGAACGTCTTCACAATCCAAATCACCGAGCATCCCGCGATCTCATCACAATCTGTCCCGTGATCCAATCACGATCCGTCCCGCGAACTCATCACGATCCATCCCGCGATCTCATCACGATCCGTCTAGCGATCTTGATCACAGTCCTTCCGATCTAGCGTCGAACGGACGGCACCTCCGCGTTTAGCACACGTACAGCTCGATGACGATCTCCGCCTTCTTGATCCAGCAAGAGGGAGCGGAGAGGTAGAAGAGTTCTTCGGCAGCACTATGGCGCTGCGGCGATGGTGGTGGAGCTATTCCAGCAGGGCTTTGCCTAAGCACTGCAGGTAACCGATCTAGAGAAGAAACTATGCACTAGAGGAGAGGGTAGCACATGGCAGTTAGGGTTAGCTTTTTCCTCTAAATCCTCTAGTATATATAGGAGGGAGGGAGGGGAGGAGTCAGCCTCAAACCCTCAAGGTTGGGTCGAAATTGGAGGTGGAGGAGTCCTACTCCAATCCTATTAGGAGTTGGATTCCTCCTTTCCACTTGGAAACTCTTTCCACCTTTCCACCTTTGGATTTTTTTCCTTCTCAAACCACTCCAGCCGCATGGGCCCTTAGAGGAGGCTTCGGCCAGCCCACCAGGGCCTGCTTTACCTCCTCCCACAACCCATGTAGCCTCATGGGTCGAAATACCTCTCCCGATGGTCCCCCGGTACACTACCGACACTCCCGGTACACTACCGATGAGCCAGAAACTTTTCCGGCAACCAAAACAGGACTTCCCATATATCAATCTTTACCTCTGGACCATTCCGGAGCTCCTCATGACGTACAGGATCTCATCCAGGACTCCAAAAAACATTCGGTCACCAGCATACATAACTCTATACTACCGAAACGTCACCGAACCTTAAGTGTGTAGACCCTGCGGGTTCGAGAACTATGTAGACATGACCAAGACACCTCTAAGGTCAATAACCAATAGCGGGACCTGGATGACCATATTGGTTCCTACATATTCTTCTAAGATCTTTATCGGTCGAACCTCTATGTCAAGGATTCAGTTAATCTCATATGATGTTCCCTTTGTTCTTCGGTATGTTACTTGCCCGAGATTCAATCGTCGGTATCTCCATACCTAGTTCAACCTCATTACCCGCAAGTCTCTTTACTCGTTCTGTAATACAAGATCCCGTGACTAACACTTAGTGACATTGCTTGCAAGGCTTATTGTGACGTTGTATTACCGAGTGGGCCCCGAGATACCTCTCCGTCACACGGAGTAACAAATCCCAGTCTTGATCCATGCCAACCCAATAGACACCCTCGGAGATACCTGTAGAGCACCTTTATAGTTACCCAGTTATGTTGCAATGTTTGATATACACAAGGTACTCCTTCGGTGTCAGTTAGTTGCATGATCTCATGGTCATAGGAACAAATACTTGACATGTAGAAAACAGTAGCAATAAACTGACACGATCATATGCTACGTTTGTAGTTTGGGTCTTGTCCATCACATCATTCTCCTAATGATGTGATCCCATTATCAAATGACATCTCATGTCCATGACTAGTAAACCATAGTCATCTTTGATCAACGAGCTAGTCTATTAGAGGCATACTAGGGACATGGTGTTGTCTATGTATCCACACATGTATCTGAGTTTTCGGTCAACACAATTATAGCATGGATAATAAACGATTATCATGAACAAGGAAATATGATAATAACCAATTTATTACCGCCTTTAGGGCATATTTCCAACAATTAACGCCTTCAATTTTGCATGCGTAGACTTAATTCCTTCAGTTTTGCATACGTGGAGTTACTAGCTATTAACGCCTTTAGTTTTGTATGCATAGACTTAATTCATTTAGTTTTGCATGCATGGCGTAACTAGCTATTAATGCTTCCAATTTTTGCATGCATGCTCTAACTAGCTATGCCTCATGCCATGCATGGAGAAATCACTGTCCATTTCACATGCATAGAGTAAAGAGACGCAAGTCCAGACGCTCCGCACATCACCACTCCGTGTGGCACATCTTCATCACCCGGCCGCCCTGTGCGTCGCCAGTCGGTGAGATAGACCTGCATCACTTGGCAGCTCCGTGCATCGCCATTCAGTCGAACGCTTCATAAACTCGGCAGCTCCGCGCGCCATCACTCTACTGGACGCGTCGTCATCACTCGGCAGCTCCGCGCATCACCATTCAGCCAGATGCTCCATCGTCACTCGGCCTCCCTATGCACCATCACTACTGGACGCGTCGTCATCACTCGGCAGCTCCGCGCATTGCCATTCAGCCAGACGCTCCATCGTCACTCGGCAGCTCCGCGTGCCGTCTCTCTACTGGACGCGTCGTCATCACTCGGCAGCTCCGCGCATCGCCATTCAGCCAGACGCTCCATCGTCACTCGGTAGCCCTGCGCGCCGTCACTCTACTGGATGCGTCGTCATCACTCGGCAGCTCCGCACATCGCCATTCAGCTAGACGCTCCATCGTCACTCGGCAGCTCCGCGCTCCGTCACTCTACTGGATGTGTCGTCATCACGCGGCAACTCTGCGCATTGCCATTCAGCCAGACGCTCCATCGTCACTCGGCAGCGCCGCATGCCGTCTCTCAACTAGACGCGTCGTCATCACTCGGCAGCTCCGCGCATCGCCATTCAGCCAGACGCTCCATCGTCGCTCAGCAGCCCCGCGCCATCACTCTATTGGACGCGTCGTCATCACTCGGCAGCTCCGTGCATTGCCATTCAGCCAGACGCTCCATCGTCACTTGGCAGCTCCACACGCCGTCTCTCTACTTGACGCGTCGTCATCACTCGGCAGCTTCGTACGCCATCACTCTACTAGACGCATCGTAATCACTCGGTAGCTCGGCAAATCGCCATTCAGCCAGACGCTCCATCGTCACTCGGTAGCTCCGTGCATTGCCATTCTGTTGGGGAACGTCGCATGGGAAACAAAAATTTCCTACGCTCATGCAAGACCTATCCATGGTGATGAGCATCTACGAGAGGGAAAGTGGATCTACATACCCTTGTAGATCGTTAAGCGGGAAGCATTAATAAACACGGTTGGTGTAGTCAAACGTCTTCGCGATCCAAATCGCCGAGCGTCCCGCGATCTCATCACGATCCATCCCGCGATCCAATCACGATCCGTCCTGCGAACTCATCACGATCCGTCCCGCGATCTCATCACGATCGTCTCGCGAACTCATCACTATCGGTCCCGCGATCTCATCATGATCCTTCCGATCTAGCGCCGAACGAACGACACCTCCGCGTTCAGCACACGTACAACTCGATGACGATCCCTGCCTTCTTGATCCAGCACGAGGGAGCGGAGAAGTAGACAAGTTCTCCGGCAACGTGACGGTGCTGCGGCGATGGTGGTGGAGTAATTCCGGCAGGGCTTCGCCAAGCACTGCAGAAAACCGATCTAGAGGAGAAACTATGCACTAGAGGAACAAGTAGCACGTGGCTGAAAAACTAGTGCCAAAACCCTAAAATCCTCTAGTATATATAGGAGAAGAGGATGAGGAGGCTTGGATACCAAGGATCCAGCACTTGGGTCGGCCGAACCAAGGAGGAGAGGAGGAATCCTCCTCCAATCCTAGTAGGACTAGGACTCCTCCTTATTTTGGTCTTTTTGCCTTTTTCCACCTTTTTCTCTTTGGGCTTTTCTTCCCAGCCGCATGGGACTTGTGTGGGACTTCCACCAGCCCACTAAGGGATGGTATTCACTTTCCCACAGCCCATGTATCCTCTTGGGTAATACCCATCCCGATGGTCTCCTGGTACACTACCGGCACTCCCGGTACACTACCGATGAGCCCGAAACTTTTCCGGCGACCAAAATATGACTTCCTATATATCAATCTTTACCTCCGAACCATTCTGGAGCTCCTCGTGACGTCCGGGATCTCATACGGGACTCCAAACAACCTTCGGTCACCACCATACATAACTCTATACTACCGAAACGTCACCGGACCTTAAGTGTGCAGACCCTGCGGGTTCGAGAACTATGTAGACATGACCGAGACACCTCTATGGTAAATAACCAATAGCGGGACCTGGATGTCCATATTGGTTCCTACATATTCTTCGAAGATCTTTATCGGTCGAACCTCTATGTCAAGGATTCAGTTAATCTCGTATGATGTTCCCTTTGTTCTTCGGTATGTTACTTGCCCGAGATTCGATCGTAGGTATCTCCATACCTAGTTCAACCTCGTTACTGGAAAGTCTCTTTACTCGTTCCATAATACAAGATCTCGTGACTAACACTTACTCACATTGCTTGCAAGGCTTATTGTGATGTTGTATTACCGAGTGAGCCCTGAGATACCTCTCCGTTACACGGAGTAACAAATCCCAGTCTTGATCCATGCCAACTCAACAGACACCCTCGGAGATACTTGTAGAGCACCTTTATAGTCACTCAGTTATGTTGCGACGTTTGATACACACAAGGCACTCCTCCGGTGTCCGTGAGTTGCATGATCTCATGGTCATAGGAACATATACTTGACATGCAGAAAATAGTAGCAATAAACTGACACGATCATATGCTATGTTTGTAGTTTGGGTCTTGTCCATCACATCATTCTACTAATGATGTGATCCCGTTATCAAATGACATCTCATTTCCATGGCTAGGAAACCTTAACCATCTTTGATCAACGAACTAGTCTATTAGAGGCATACTAGGGACATGGTTTTTGTCTATGTATCCACACATGCATCTAAGTCTCCGATCAATACAATTATAGCATGGATAATAAACGATTATCATGAACAAGGAAATACGATAATAACTAATTTATTATTGCCTCTAGGGCATATTTCCAACAGTCTCCCACTTGCACTAGAGTCAATAATCTAGTTCACATCACCATGTGATACACATTGTTATGAATCTAACACCCAATGAGTTCTGGGGCTCGATCATGCTTTGCATGTGAGAGAGGTCTTATAGTCAATGGGTCTACGATATTCAGATCCAAGTGTACTTTGCAAATCTCTATGTCAAACCGTAAACACTGCTACCACACTCCACTTGGTACTATTCCAAATGGCTGCTCCACTATACGTATCCAGATTGCTACTACGAGTCATCCGGATTGGTGTTAAAGCTTGCATCGACGTAACTCTTTACGACGAACTCTTTATCACCTGTATAATCGAGAAACATCTCCTTAGTCTTTTAGTTACTAAGGATAATCTTGACCGATGTCTAGTGATCCACTCCTGGATCACTTTTGTACGCCTTGACTGACTCATGGCCAGGCACACACCACGTGCGATACACAGCATGGCATAATATAGATCCTATGGCTAAGGCATAGGCGACGATGCTCGTCCTTTCTCTTTCTTCTGCCGTTGTCGAGCTTTGAGTCTCACTCAACTTCACAACTTACAAATCAGGCAAGAACTCTTTCTCTGACTGATCCATTTTGAACTCTTTCAAAATCTTGTCAAGGTATGTACTCATTGAAAGTCTTATCAAATATCTTGATCTATCTCTATAGATCTTGATGCTCAACCATTAGGTAGCTTTATCCAGGTCTTCCTTTGAAAATCACTTTTCAAACAACCGTTTATGCTTTCCAGAAATTCTACATTATTTCTGATCAACAATATGTCATCCGCATATACTTATCGGAAATTCTATAGTGCTCCCACTCACTTTATTGTAAATACAAGTTTCTCGTAAACTTTGTATAAACTACAAAACTTTGATCACCTCATCAAAGTGTGTATTCCAACTCTGAGATGCTTGCTCCAACCCTTAGATGGATTGCTGGAGCTCGCACACCTTTTAGCATCCTTAGGACTGACAAAACCTTCTGGTTGTATCACATACAACCTTTCCTCAAGTAAACCGTTAAGGAAACGATGTTTTGACATCCATATGCGAGATTTCATAATTGAAAAATGCAGCAACTGCTAACATAATTCCAACAGACTTTAGCATCGCTACGAGTGAGAAAGTCTCGTCGCAGTCAACTCCTTGAACTTGGCGGAAACTTCTTTGCGACAAGTCGAGCTTTATAAATGGTGACACTCACCATCAGCGTCTGTCTTCATCTTAAAGGTCCATTTGTACTCAACGACCTGCCGTCCAACGAGCAAGTCTACCAAAGTCTATACTTGGTTTTCATACATGGATCCTTTCTCGGATTTCATGGCCTCTAACCATTTGTCAGAATCCGGGCCCATCATCGCTTCTCCACAGCTCGTAGGTTCATCGTTGTCCAACAACATGACCTCCAAGACAGGGTTGTCATACCGCTCAGGAGCAGTACACATCCTTGTCGACCTACGAGATTTGATAGTATCTTGATCCGAAGCTTCATGATCATCATCAGTAACTTCCTCTTCAACTAACGTAGGCTTCACAGAAACATCTTCCTACGCTGCGCTACTTGGTTGAACAAAGGTTCAACAACCTCATCAAGTTCTATCTTCCTCCCACTCAATTCTTCCGAGAGAAACTCTTTCTCGAGAAAGGGCCCAGTTTTAACAACAAACACTTTATGCTTGGATCTAATATAGAAGGTTTACCCAACTGTTCTTAGGGTATTCTATGAAGATGCATTTGTCCAATTTGGGTTTGAGCTCATTAGGTGAAAACATTTTCCACACAAGCGTCGCAGCCCCAAACATTAAGAAATGACAGCTTAGGTTTCTATCAAACCATAATTCACACGGTGTCATCTCAACGGATTTAGATGATGCCCTATCTAAAGTGAATGTAGTTGTCTCTAATGCATAACCCCAAAATTATAGTAGCAAAACGATAAGAGATATCATAGAAAGCACCATTTCCAATAGAGCACGATTATGACGTTCGAACACACCATCACACTATGGTGTTCCAAGTGGCGTGAGTTGTGAAACAACTTTCACATTGTCTAAAGTTGTATGCCAAACTCGTAACTCATATATTCACCTCCACGATCATATCGTAGACATTTTTATCTTCTTGTCACGATGATCTTAAACTTCACTCTGAATTTGCTTGAACCTTTCAAACGATTCAGACTTGTGTTTCATTAAGTAAATATACACTATATCTACTCAAATCATCAATGAAGGTAAGAAAATAACGATATCCACTGCACACTACAAGATTCATTGGATTGCATACATCAACATGTATCATTTCCAATAAATCACTTGCCCACTCCATCCATCTGGAAACGGGGTTCTTAGTCATCTTGCCCAAGAGGCATTGTTCGCATGTCTCAACCGATTCGAAATTGAATGAGTCCAAAGATCCATCAACATGGAGTTTCTTCATGCGCTTTATACCAATACGACATTTAGCAGCAGTGCCACAAGTATGTGGTACTATCATTATTAACTTTGTATCTTTTGGCATCAATGTTATGAACATGTGTATTACTACGATCAAGATTCAACAAACCATTCTCACTGGGTGCATGACCATTGAAGGTATTATTCATGTAAACATTATTCTCTAACTTAAATGAATAACCATGTTGCATAAACACGATCTAATCACGTTCATGCTCAAGGCAAAACACCAAATAACATTTATTTAGGTTCGTCACTAATCCCGAAGGTAGAGAGAGCGTGCGATGTTGATCACATCAACCTTGGAAACATTTCCAACACACATCGTCACCTCACCCTTAGCTAATCTCCGTTTATTCCGTAGCTTTTACTTCGAGTTACTAACATTTAGCAACTGAACCGGTATCCAATACCCAGGTGCTACTAGGAGTACTCGCAAAGTACACATCAATAACACGTATATCAAATATATTTCTGTCGACGTTGCCAGCCTTCTTATCTACCAAGTATCTAGGGTTGTTTCACTTCAGCGACCGCTCTCCTCATAATCGAAGCACTTAGTCTCGGGTTTGGGTTCAACTTTGGGTTGCTTCACTAGAGCAGCAACTAACTTGCTATCTGAAGTTTCCCTCCTTGCTCTTGCCCTTCTCGAAACTAGTGGTTTGACTAACCATCAACACTTGACGCTCCTTCTTGATTTCTACCTTCGCGGTGAGAAACATCGCGAACAGCTCAGGGATCATTATTTCTATCCCTGGCGTTTTATAGTTCATCACCAAGTTCTAGTAGCTTAGTGACAGTGACTTTGAGAACTATATCAATCACTATCTTATCTGAAAGATCAACTCCCACTCGATTCAAGTGATTGTAGCACCCAGACAATCTAAGTACATGCTCAACGATTGAGTTATTCTCCTTCATATTTCAGGCAAAGAATCTTGTTGGAGATCTCATATCTCGCAACACGGGCACGAGCCTGAGATCCTAATTTTAGCTCTTAGAACATCTCATATGTTCCGTGACGTTTCAAAACGTTTCGAAGCCTCAATTCTAAGCCGTAATGCATGACGCACTAAACTATCAAGTAGTCATCAGAATGTGCCTGACAGATGTTCACAACATCTACAGACGACGCTAGAGGGGTTGGCGCACCAAGCGGTGCATTAAGGACATAAGGCTTCTGTGCAGCAATGAGGACAATCCTCAGATCATGGACCCAGTCCGCAATATTGCTACCATCATCTTTCAACTCTATTTCTCTAGGAACATATAAAAATTCAAGGGAGCTACAGCGCGAGCAAGTAATCTACAACATAATTTGCAAAGACACTACTGACTATGTTCATGATAATGAGTTCAATTAATCATATTACTTAAGAACTCCCACTCAAATTGACATCCCTTCCGGTCATTCGAGTGATACATGATCCAAATTCACCAACTCAAGTCTGATCATCACGTGAGTTGAGGTGGTTTCAATGGTGAACATCATCATGTTGATCATATCTGCTATATGACTCATGTTCGACCTTTCGGTCTCTTGTGTTCCGAGGCCATGTCTGTACATGCTAGGCTCGTCAAGTTTAACCCGAGTGTTCTGCATGTGCAACACTGGCTTGCACCCGTTGTATGTGAACGTAGAGTCTATCACACCCGATCATCACGTGGTGTCTTGACACGAAGAACTTTCACAACGGTGCACACTCGGGGAGAACACAATTTATCTTGAAATTAAGTGAGGGATCACCTTATAATGCTACCGTCGTCCTAAGCAAAACAAGGTGCATAAAAGGATTAACATCACATGCAAATCATAAGTGACATGATATGTCCATGAACTTGTGCTTTTGATCTCCATCTTGAAAGCACCGGCATGATCTCCATCGTCACTGGCACGACACCATGATCTCCATCAACGTGTCGCCATCGGGGTTGTCCCGCCCATCATGCTTATACTACTATTGCTACCGTTTAGCGATAAAGTAAATCATTACATCGTGCTTAATGATTGACACACAGGTCATACAATAATTAAAGACAACCCTATGGCTCCTACCGGTTGCCATACTCATCGACATGCAAGTCGTGATATTATATACAACACATGATCATCTCATACATCACATATATCAGATCATGTAATTGGCCATATCACATCACAACATACCCTGCAAAAACAAGTTAGACGTCCTCTAATTGTTGTTGCATGTTTTACGTGGCTGCTACGAGTATCTAGCAAGAACAATTCTCACATACGCATAAACCACAACGGTGATACACTAGTTGCTTTTCAACCTTCTCAAGGACCGCCTTTGTCGAATCCGATCCAACTAAAGTGCAAGAAACTGGCACTCGCAAGCCATCTATGCAACAAGTTGTAGTTGAGGGAACCGGTTTCTCGTAAGCGTACGAGTAATGTTGGTCCGGGCCGCTTCATCCCACAAGACCGCTGAACCAAAACACGACCAAGGGGGGAAGCAATCTAAGCATCAACGCCCACAAACTCTTTGTGTTCTACTCGAGATCTCATCTACACATAGACCTAGCTCATGATGCCATTGTTGGGGAACGTCGCATGGGAAACAAAAAAATTCCTACGCTCATGCAAGACCTATCCATGGTGATGAGCATCTACGAGAGGGAGAGTGGATCTACATACCCTTGTATATCGCTAAGCGGGAAGCATTAAGAAATGTGGTTGGTGTAGTCGAACGTCTTCGCGATCCAAATCGCCGAGCGCACTGCGATCTCATCACGATCTGTCCTGCGATCCAATCACAATCCGTCCTACGAACTCATCACGATCCGTCCCGCGATCTCATCACGATCCGTCTCATGAACTCATCACGATCCGTCCCGCGATCTCATCACGATCCTTCCGATCTAGCGCCGAACGGACGGCACCTCCGCATTCAGCACACGTACAGCTCGATGACGATCTCCGCCTTCTTGATCCAGCAAGAGGGGGCGGAGAGGTAGATGAGTTCTCCGGCAACGTGACGGTGTTGTGGCGATGGTGGTGGAGCAATTCCGGCAGGGTTTCGCCAAGCACTGCAGAAAACCGATCTAGAGGAGAAATTATGCACTAGAGGAACAAGTAGCACGTGGCTGAAAAACTAGTGCCAAAGCCCTAAAATCCTCTAGTATATATAGGAGGATAGGAGGAGGAGGCTTGGATCCCAAGGAGACAGCCCTTGGGTCGGCTGAACCAAGGAGGAGAGGAGGAATCCTCCTCCAATCCTAGTAGGACTAGGACTCCTCCTTATTTTGGTCTTTTTGCCTTTTTCCACCTTTTTCTCTTTGGGATTTTCTTCCCAGCCGCATGGGCCTTGTGTGGGACTTCCACCAGTCCAATAAGGTCTGGTATTAACTCTCTCACAGCCCATGTAGCCTCTTGGGTCGAAATACCCCTCCCGATGGTCTCCCGGTACACTACCGGCACTCCCGGTACACTACCGATGAGCCCGAAACTATTCCGGGAACCAAAATAGGACTTCCTATATATCAATCTTTACCTCCGAACCATTCCGGAGCTCCTTATGACATCCGGGATCTCATACGGGACTCCGAACAACCTTCGGTCACCATCATACATAACTCTATACTACCGAAACGTCACCGAACCTTAAGTGTGGAGACCCAGCGGGTTCGAGAACTATGTAGACATGACCGAGACACCTCTACGGTCAATAACCAATAGCGGGACCTGGATACCCATATTGGTTCCTAAATATTCTTCGAAGATCTTTATCGGTCGAACCTCTATGTCAAGGATTCAGTTAATCCCGTATGATGTTCCCTTTGTTCTTCGGTATGTTACTTGCCCGAGATTCGATCGTAGGTATCTCCATACCTAGTTTAACCTCGTTACTGGCAAGTCTATTTACTCGTTCCGTAATACAAGATCCCGTAACTAACACTTAGTCACATTGCTTGCAAGGCTTATTATGATGTTGTATTACCGAGTGGGCCCTGAGATACCTCTCCGTCACACGGAGTAACAAATCCCAGTCTTGATCCATGCCAACTCAACAGACACCCTCGGAGATACCTGTAGAGCACCTTTATAGTCACCCAGTTACGTTGCGACGTTTGATACACACAAGGCACTTCTCCGGTGTCCGTGAGTTGCATGATCTCATGGTCATAGGAACATATACTTGACATGCAAAAAACTGTAGCAATAAACTGACACGATCATATGCTACGTTTGTAGTTTGGGTCTTGTCCATCACATCATTCTACTAATGATGTGATACCGTTATCAAATGACATCTCATGTCCATGGCTAGGAAACCTTAACCATCTTTGATCAACGAGCTAGTCTATTAGAGGCATACTAGGGACATGGTTTTTGTCTATGTATCCACATATGCATCTAAGTCTCCGATCAATACAATTATAGCATGGATAATAAACGATTATCATGAACAAAGAAATATGATAATAGCTAATTTATTATTGCCTCTAGGGCATATTTCCGACACATTCAGCCAGACGCTCCATCGTCACTCGGCAGCTCTGCGCGCCGTCACTCTACTGGACGCGTCGTCATCACTCGGCAGCTCCGCGCATCGTCTTTTAGCCAGACGCTCCATCGTCACTCAGCAGCTCCGCGCGCCGTCACTCTACTGGACGCGTCGTCATCACTCGGCAGCTCCGCGCATCGCCATTCAGCCAGGCGCTTCATCGTCACTCGGCAGCTCTGCGTGCCGTCACTCTACTGGACGCGTCGTCATCACTCGGCAGCTCCGCGCATCGCCATTCAGCCAGACACTCCATCGTCACTCGGCAGCTCCGCGCATCGTCATTCTACTAGACGCGTCGTCATCACTCGGCAGCTCCGCGCATCACCATTCAACCAGACGCTCTATCGTCACTCGACAGCTCCACGCCCCGTCACTCTACTGGACACGTCTTCATCACTCGGTAGCTCCGCGCATCGCCATTCAGTCGGACGCTCCATTGTCACTCGACAGCTCCGCGCATCGCCACTCGATGAGACACGTCTTCGTCACTCAGCAGCTCTGTGCATCGCCACTCAGCCGGACGTGTCTACTTCGTCCGACCGCTCCTGTACCATCAGACAACTAAGTCATTCGTCATATGCTGCATTCAATTAAATAGTTGTTTCCGCATCACTGAGAGTCGACGAAGTCACACATGACGTTCACTCGGAGGCCACGCCACCTAGTGTACCTCTGCGCTCGGTTGTTTATTTTTATGTGAGAAGACTTCACTTCTGCTTATTTTGGGTCCAGTACTCAAACGAGTTCAGTCGAATCTAACACTCTGTTAGACCCTTGCCGGTCCCGAACCAACAATCACCTCACACATCCAGCGGGTGTCTATAGGTGTTATTTACGCAAATTATTTCAGCAAATATTAGGTTACTTCAAGAACTTTTTATGTTGGCTTGTGCTATTTTTCATACACAGGTTACGCGTTCACTCGACGCATCTGTGCACCATCTTCGTCGCTACTCAGGCTCAGTCGCCGCAACGATCATTCGTGTGTTTCCACTTGTTCAAACGCCTCCTTGATGGCATGATGGACTTGGCTGCCCCGCGCGCCGCCTCTTGATCGGCTATCTGTTCGACGACAAACCCGACTCGGCCGTCCTGCGCACCGTCACTTAGTCGATTCCTCTTCAACAAGAAGCTCGACTCGCCCGCCCCATGCGCCGTCACTTGGTCGACTCCACTCCGACGGAAGCATCTTCATCACTCGGACGCCCTGCGCATCGCCACTCCGACGGATGCGTCTTCATCACTCGGCCGCCCCACATGTCGCCACTCCAATGGATGTGTCTTCATCACTCGGCCGCCCCGCGCGTCGTCACTCCGACGGATGCGTCTTCATCACTCGGTCGCCCCGCGCGTCGCCACTCCGACGGTTGCGTCTTCATCACTCGGCTCTTCATCACTCCGCTGCCCCGCGCGTCGCCATTCCGACGGATGCGTCTTCATCACTCGACCGCCCCACGCGTCGCCACTCCGTGTGGCACGTCTTCATCATTAAGCCATCTCGCACGCCATCACACGGCTTAGCTACGATTCCGTATCGCCTAAGTCAAAAATTACTCCGAGTGCGGACATGCTCCACAATCGGGGGCTTAGCTGCGATTCCGTATCGCCTAAGTCAAAAACTACTCCGAGTGCGGGCATGCTCCACACTCGGGGGCTTAGCTACGATTCCGTATCGCCTAAGTCAAAAACTACTCCGAGTGCGGACATGCTCCACACTTGGGGGTTTAGTTGCGATTCTGTATCGCCTAAGTCAAAAACTATTCCGAGTGCAGACATGCTCCACACTCGGGGGTTTAGCTGCGATTCCGTATCGCCTAAGTCAAAAACTACTCCGAGTGCGGACATGCTCCACACTCGGGGGCTTAGCTGCGATTACGTATCGCCTAAGTCAAAAACTACTCCGAGTGAGGACATGCTCCACACTCGGGGGCTTAGCTGCGATTCCGTATCGCCTAAGTCAAAAACTACTCTGAGTGCGGACATGTTCCACACTCGGGGAGCTTAGCTATGATTCTGTATCGCCTAAGTCAAAAACTTCTCCGAGTGCGGACATACTCCACACTCGGGGGCTTAGCTGCGATTCCGTATCGCTTAAGTCAAAAACTACTCCGAGTGCGGACATGCTCCACACTCGGGGGCTTAGCTACGATTCCGTATCGCCTAAGTCATAAACTACTCCGAGTGCGGACATGCTCCACACTCGGGGGCTTAACTGCGATTCCATATCATCTAAGTCAAAAACTACTCCGAGTATGGACATCCTTCACACTCGGGGGCTTAGCTGCGATTTCATATCGCCTAAGTCAAAAACTACTCCGAGTGCGGACACCCTCCATACTCGGAGGCTTAGCTGCGATATGTATCGCCTAAGTCAAACACTACTCCGAGTAAGGACATGATCCACACTCGGGGGCTTAGCTGCGAACCTGATTCGCCTAAGTTAGAAGCTACTCCGAGTGAGGACAACATCCACACTCGGGTACTTAGCCATGATCCAGAAATCATATAAGTCAGACTCAATAAACATTCAGCATGCCAACCACACGAGATTTGCCCAACTAGCCCAGTTCCAGGTTACATCTATTTACCGTGCCCAGCGCACAAGGATCAGTCCGACTGATTCAGCTCCAGATTGCAACAAATTACTATGCCAAGCGCATCAGAGTTCACCTGTTTAGTTCAGTTCCGCACTAAAAGACATAAACCCTCTACCCGACTCATCTAGTCCGACAGAGGCTCGGGGACTACACCCAGTGGGTGCACTTAGCGTGCCCCCATTGGAAGAGAAATAAAAGAAACATTATGCTCGGTCAGGTCCGACAACAACATTCAAGTTTAAATAAGCTCTGCAGACTCCAACCGACCGCTAGCAATCAGTCAAAGTCTCAGGGGCTACTGTCGGGAATACACAAAATAGGTAGGCCCATGAAGGGTCGAAATATCATAACAGCATGGGGTCCACATTTCAGGTGGGTCCAGATAAATACATTCATACTATCCACTGGGCAAGCAGCGTTCCATCCACTCGGATGACAGTCAACCACTCGGCAACACGACTCACTCGGATATGCTAGGACTAACAGTCGGCAAGCCAGTCGAAGCATAGAGAAGGTTCTGTAGTGGGCCAACATGATGGAATGAATGCCCCATCTTGTAACATAGGAGGTGAGGGGGTGGCGCACTCTATATAAGCCACCCCCACCACATAGCTCAGGCTAGCTTCTTCTCCCTTGGCTCTCTCGCCATTAGTCTCATGACTTAGCTCAGGCATGGAGATCCGTTCGCCTTTCTCCCTCTCAAATACACTATGTAACTCATGTTCATGACGAATAAGCAAAGCCTCTCCGGAGCACGAGACGTAGGGTTGTTATCTCCACCGCGAGAGGCCCGAACTCGCTAAAACCACCGTGTCACCCATTTGCATCTCGATAGATCATGCTCCGTTATTCTACCCCTCTCTAATGTCAGAATCGCCCCCACGACAGACGGTTTCATGGTTGTGCATGGTCAACTTACCAAAAAACTTATTTACACACTTTTTCTGAAAAGAAAATCATGAGAATGTTGCTACATATACATCCACGGGTGGTCCCCACCTCTTCACCCCTTGCTGCGTGTAGCCATCGATGCTTGTGTGGGCACCCCACCACTCCCGCATACGACGATGTATCCCCGCGCCTTCCGCCCGGTCCTGACCTTGGCAAGCGTTTTCCAAAAAACGCGTCTCAGCAGCAACCCCATCCAGTGCTGGACGGTGGGGTGCATTAAATTGTGGAGGACGGTTCGTGGCTGCGCGTGGTCAACTTACGAAAAAACTTATTTACACACTTTGTCTGAAAAGAAAAAGTAGGACAATATTGCTACAAATACATCTTCGGGTTGTCCCCACCTCTTCATCCCTTGCTGCGTGTAGCCAAAGGTTGCCATCGATGCTTGCGTGGGCATCCCACCACTCCCGCATACGACGATGTATCCCCACGCCTTCCGCCTGGCCCTCACCTTGGCGAACGTTTTTTAAAAAACGCGTTCCAGCAGCAACCCTATCCAGTGTTGGACGGTGGGTGCATTAAATTGTGGAGGGTCAGTTTCGTGGTTGCGCGTGGTAAACTTACCAAAAAACTTATTTACACACTTTTTCTGAAAAGAAAAATCAAGACAATATTGCTACATATACATTTGCGGATGGTCCCCGCCTCTTCATTTGCTGCGTCTAGCCATCGATTGCCATCGGTGCTTGCATGGGCACCCCACCACTCCCGCATACGACGATGTATCCCTGCGCCTTCCGCCCGGTCCTGACCTTGGCGAGCGTTTTCCAAAAAACGCGTCTCAGCAGCAACCCCATCCAGTGCTGGACGGTGGGGTGCATTAAATTGCGGAGCGGCGGTTTCGTGATTGTGTTTGGTCAACTTACCAAAAACTTATTTACACATTTTTTTTTCTAAAAAGAAAATTCATGAAAATATTGTTATATACACATCTGCGGCGATCGAAAACGGGGCACTTCCCGACTCCGACTGCTCTCTCTCGAGTCTCCACAGCGACTGCTCTCTCTTTGAAGTCAGAGTCTCGAGTGCTGCTGATCCGCCGCCTTCTCCGGCCGCTTGCCCGTGCCGCCATGGACAACAGGGAGACGGCGACGGAGCCCCGCCACCCGCTCCTCCAGGCCGTTCTGGACGGCGACCTCCGCCTCCTCAAAGGTACCATAGCGACAAGCAGCCCACTGCCTCCTATGTATTGCTCCTGCCCCTACCCACCCTTAGGGTTCCTTCGTTCGTGATGGCAATTAATTCGGGTCGATCATGTGGTGTGCCCAGGGATGGCGGGCGTCGTCGCGGCGGACGTCGGCATCCGGGCGCGCGCGCTGAGCGTGGCGGCCATGGAAGGACGGCTGGACATCTGCATGTGTCTCGTCGAGGAACACGGCGTGGATGTCAACCAGCGCACCTTCACAGGTTAATCAATCCGGTTCCCTTTCTCTTCGCGTCGATTCTGCTGCACACCCAGTAATCCCGGGTTAATTTTTGTTTTAATTGCAGGTGACACTGCTCTGGCCATCTCTGCATCCTATGGGACGCCTGCCATCACGAGATATCTTCTGGATCGTGGTGCTGTTCCAACTTTGGTTGGTGCCCTGTGGCCACCTCTTCACGCTGCCACAAGCAATGGTATCCCTAGTTGCAGCCCCAGCCTCATGAACTTACATTCCTCATGACTACAAATGTTCATATATATTAGCCCATGCTGCCATATGTTTTTACTGACATCTATTCACCAAGTTCAGACATATGCGAGTTGGACGGTGGAACATGAAACAACGAGTTTCTGTAGTACGATAATTTTGAGGACTGGAGTGTAAAGTAAATTGGTTTCAAATACTCTGCTGCGCACAAATTTCCTATAGGAAAACAACCTTTTGCTCAAGTGTTAATTCTAGTCTTGTTTGCTCACAAATCGATGATTTTCTTCTACTGCCTATATTTATTAGATAGAAAAACAAGGAGAAGTCAAATATTCTAAACCATATCACATTTGAAAACTTGGTCCTGGACATGATCATTGGTAACTGGCGGTTATCACACTAATTTGCAAGTGTCTACATTTTTTTTCCTTTTTGCAAAATAAAAGATTATCTTGCTAATTTTTCTACAAACTTCTATTCTAGGACAATGTGAGATAGTGAAAATGCTGCTTTCAACTGGAATTGATGTTGATCATTTCGATCCTGAGTACGGGACCGCATTGCATGTTGCCGCTACTAATGGTCAAGATGGATCGATGAATATTTTGTTGCAGCACCATGCAGATGTAAGTCACCACTTTCTTTGTTCTCTTCTTGGCTGTGCAACAAGTCCTGGTTTGTTAAGGTCCTAAGCGACTGTATCTCCAGTTCATTACTATCATGCATTGTAATGAGAAATGGAGATACTGTCGTTTGTTAGTGCTTGGGCTCAATCTGAACCAAAAGAGTTTATGTTGGCAGAAAGCAAAACATATATACAACGTTTGTCGTTTGACCATAAATAATTCTCCTGAAGTGAAACATGCTCATTTTCTCAAAGTGTTCTAAATGTTTGTCTCATTTTATACTTAAATAAAAAATGTTTGCTTCTGTGTGTTGAGAGATGCGGATATGTGTAACACACAATGCGCTTGTTTTATTTCCCCATATATTACTCCATTTTTTGCAAGTGAATGAATTGATGTTTCTGCTTTCCACAGCCTAATAAGGTTTTCCGCCTTCAAAGTACCCCGTTAAGTATGGCCATAACATCTGAATCGCTGGAATGCGTGAAGCTACTCATTAAGGTCAGCAATCTTTCTCGTTTATGGAGCTTCGTGTAGTGTAGTCTATAGACGCAGCTTCATTTCTTGGTGCATACAGTTTCTGCAGTTGACATCTCAAGCACTTGCTCAACTGAAACTAAAACTGAAACTTATTCACACAGGCTGGAGCTGACGTGAATAAAATTGACTATACTGGTGTTACTTACTTGATCGTAGCAGCGGGCAATGGCTTAGCTGATATCATGAAGTGCTTACTAGATGCTGGTGCTGACCCAGATATTGATGATGGGGTGAGTCACTGAGTCTTACATTGTTTTTCCCTCTCTGCCTTCATGGTCTACTTTTCATGTGTATTGTCTGTTCGTAGTTGGCTGAATGGTTGTGCCTCTGTGAGACATGTTAGGATCTAGGCTCTTGAGAAATTGGGATAAATGTGCTCAGCCGCTTCTTTTGTACCAACTGTACCCATGCTGCTGGGAATATTTAATTCATGCATGAGGAAAACACATTGTTTTGGTAAATCATATCTGCTACTATGTGATACCTGGTCTACAGAGAACATGGAAAAAGTATTCCTACCACATGTTTACTATGTAGTATCAATGGAGCAGATCACCATCAACATTTTGCACTGCCTTGGTCAGCATATATCTGCTGCAGTTCTTCCCAGCTGTTGAACTTACCAATTGCTGCCCACGGAAGACGGGCATAGGCTTTTCTGCCCCCTCCCCCCCTTTATTTTTAGGAGGAATTCTTAGTAAATCAGCATCCTGTACAATTATCTCTTTGCGGAGGCAGCGGAGTACCTTGCAGGGCTTTCATGAATTTGTTTATTGCCAGTCGAGAAATTCTCCAGTTTCTTCATTGCCTGGTCAAATAGACACAAGATGCTAATTATTTCAAAGACTTATTCTTCTATGTATGTTGTTGTGTCGATGACACATTCTTTCTCTATTCTGTTTTGACAAATTAATGCAATATAAAAAACGTATTAGTATGGGATTTGGACTAATATTTTACAGGATTTAACCTTACCTTTATTTTCCGAATTTAGTGGAGAAGTATGGACTATGGACAAGACTATTGCATTATTTGTCCCCGCGTTTTGTGCTCAAAGCCCATCTAGCCATTTGGTTGAAATTGTAGACTTTGAATCATAACTATCAATGTTTAAATGCTCTGCTAGTATAGTGCATCTTGTATTAATGATAATCGAACATGAAATCAACCATCTCATTTACTCCTGCAGTTTGGTACAACTCCAATCGAAATTGCCGCCCTCCAAGGCAGATGGGATATGGTTATGATGTTATTTCCTTTAACTTCTCGCATTTCAACATTGCCGGACTGGAGTGTTGATGGAATTATTTCTCATGTGCAATCTTTTGGTTTGAAGCCGAGGGTATGTAGTTCCGTTTACGCTCACTTACAGTTCCACAATTTTGTATCTTGGCTAGTAGTCTTCCATTCTTCTGTTGCTGTGCTCCAGCAGTTATGATTTCTATTGGTATTTATAATAACAGAAAAATGTTATGCATAAGCGCCCCATATTTGAGAATGTTTTGATGTCATTGTTAGGGTCAACTAAGATTCTAAGTGAAGCTTTCTTTTCTGTGTTTGTGCTGTATATATGTCTTGACCAAAAATATTTTTTCACCAGGATATACATCTATGTGAAATGAAAAGAGCTGAACTAAATTTGCAAGCTGCAGAGGCTTTTAAGAGAAAGGAATATATGATAGCAGGAGAGCTATATACTTGTGTAAGTCATTGAGCCTAGATGATTATGATAGTTACAGTGTCAATTAATCATGTGCTTGTCATTCTTATCTAGGAAGACACTTCACATTTCGAAAACGCCTAAAAAGTTCAATCCCTTTCTGACTGTTCAGTGTTATAATCTAACTGTTTAAGCTGCAGCTACACTAGAACCACAGTGTCTGAAACAAAGGGTAGATTTGCGTGGCACTACAGCTGCATGCTATTATATCAGTTGTTTTGTACTGTTTGTTCTCAAAATTCAGTCTGGATTATGCTCGCAGTTACTATTATCATCCAGTTACATTAGCAGCTGCACCTGATCTCTTTCTTTAGTACTCCCTCTGTTCCAAAATACTTGTTGTGATTTTAGTTCAAATTTGAACTCTAACCACGACAAGTATTTTGGAGCAGAGGGAGTATATGTTCTAATCTTCATGCATGAGCCCTTATTCAAATGTCCAGTCAGTCAGTATGGCTAGTGACTAGAGATAACATTTTGGGCACTAGTACAAAATTTAAGCTTCACACAAAATGATAACAAAATAGCATGTATGTAGCTTTGTGGTCTTCCAGCAACTTGGAATCTCTCTCTCTCACACACACACACACACACACACACACACACATATGTGTGTGTGTGTGTGTGTGTGTGTGTGTGTGTAGTATTTCCTTATTAAAACTAACTCAATGGAAGGTGACCGCCGCAGATTAGTTACCGACATGAAAAAATACTGATCTGGTGTTGAACTGCTTATGATTTTAGTTAGACGAACCGTGGGCACATCCAAAAGTATTTAAAATTCCAAAGTTATATATATTTAATTCATAAAAAATCAGTACCTTATTCCATTTATCTTTCGTAAAATTCTGTCAAAAATCTTATATTTGATTTCATCAAAACGAACGGTTTCTCTGTGTCTCGATCTGGATTATCGAAAATGTTGATGGGGTCAATGAAAATGTTGTCATTGTGTTAACTAGCTTGCATTAAAATTGGCATTAATTGGTCTACTGTAGGCAATGAGTTTTCAGCCTAGTTCAGAAGATCTTGTAACCCTCCTAGCAAACAGGAGTTTCTGTATGTTGCACGCGGGAATAGGAAAAGATGCTCTCTACGATGCGGCTAGGTGCACGGTGCTACGGCGTTTTTGGCCTAGAGGTTACTATCTACTAGGGGCAGCCTTTATGTTGCTAGAGGTAAAAAGAACAAAAATTCGTTACGGCCATTCTTTCGTGGCCATGATCAAGTTGATCATCTTCTGCTGTCTACTCACAGGACTATGGAAAAGCAGCTCTGACTTTTGCAAGTGGCTTGAAACTGGACCCTACCGATGCCGATATGGTAAATGCTTTAAGGTAATTATTTGTCCCATGTCTTCATGTTGCGAGGAATCTTGTGCAGTCCCACCTGCCTGGTTGGTCCCGTAAAAGGATGAACTATTTCTTATATACTCCCTCTATTTCTAATATAAGATGTTTTGGCAGTTCAATTTAAACTAGAACTGTAGCTCTGGTTCTCAAAAACAAAGGAAAGAGAGCACCTTGTCCTGGTGCACTGTGTGTGCCTCCGTTCCGATCAATCTCTGGAAAAAGGAGCCATATAGAAGTCTTGGCCGCCCAATGCTTACCCCAAAAATGTTTTTCGTCGCAGGGAAGCCCAAGCGGCGGTGAGGAATCCTCCTCGCACCGGGAATCAGGGGCGCCTTAACCCATTTGGAATCAGACGCTCCTGGAGAGACTGAGGCTCTGTTTCGTTGCTATCTCCAGTCCAGGGTATGCTTGCCTGCTATTTTCTTTTCCTATGTCCAGTCCAGGGTATGCATGCCCCGTTATTATTCTCTGGAGAGATTGAGACTCTGTTTCGTTGCTTAAGACTCTGTTTAGTGTTGAACCGTCCAAGACTGCCAATCTCGTATGCTATGTTGTAGACCTCATGGGGCACTGATGGTGTGAACATGGATATATGTACATTGTGGTTATATATCGTCTCCGTGAATCGTTGTGGTTATATATCGTGTTCGCGAACCCCTGTGAAATGCGCTTGTCTATAATTTCATTCATAGAAAGGAAATGAAGAAGACTTCACCCACATTAGTCAAGGTGAAGCTTAAGTAGTACAGTACTGGTTAGAGAAAAGGATAGCAGACAAAAAATCAGCTGGGAGGTTTGCTGGTGGGTGGACACATTAGAATGCTGCTGAGGATGAAAGACACTGCTTACTGAGGGCACATAGAGCACATCTCTTTTTTTAGGGGAATTTGGCACATCTCTTGCCATCACCTTTTCCTGGGTAGTGAGTTTAACTAGAAACCGCACAGATATTTGGGGAAAAAGTGGCAAAAGAAATTAATGAAAGAAAAACAACGTAGACTGCAGTCCACCACCCACCGGACAAATCTGTCATTCATGCAAACGAATAAGATCATGTGTAGGTACACGAAAGAAGAACGAGTCATGTGCACAGAAGCGCATACCAACACATAAATGATAATTACAAAGTAGTAATACTCATCATGGGTGCATGGAACAACAGAAACCAAAAGGAATGGTGTAACACAGAAGGAATACAAAAAGATGCATCATCACTATCTCACTAGCCGGATACTATGCCACTTATTTTAAAAATAACACATCATGGCTCCGGACTGGATCAATCTCCTCCTTCAGCTGTCATATGTGAGCATCACATCAATTGTCAGTCATCGGCGGCTTGCCCTTCGGAGGCGGCTCCGGCTTCGGTTCGGGTTCAGGCTTGGGCTCCGGCTTAGGCATAGGTTGAGGTTTGGGCTCTGGCTTTGGCATTGGGTAAGGCTTGGGCTCTGGCTTTGGCATCGGCTCGGGCTTTGGTTCCGGCTTTGGTTCCGGCTTTGGCATCGGCTCTGGCTTCGGTTCCGGTTTTGGCATCGGCTCGGGCTTGGGCTCTGGCTTCGGTTCCGGTTTTGGCATCGGCTTAGGCTCAGGCTTCATAGGCTCGGGTTTGGGCTCTGGCTTTGGTTCGGGTTTTGGCATCGGATCAGGCTTGGGCTCAGGCTTAGGCTCAGGTTTGGGCATGGGGTAAGGCTTGGGCTCTGGCTTTGGTTCGGGTTTTGGCATCGGCTCGGGCTTAGGCTCTGGCTTTGGTTCGGGTTTCGGCATTGGCTCGGGCTTGGGCTCTGGCTTCGGTTCCGGTTTTGGCATCGGCTCTGGCTTGGGTTCTGGTTTTGGCATCGGTTCGGGCTTGGGCTCTGGCTTGGGTTCGGGTTTTGGCATCGGTTTAGGCTCAGGCTTCATCGGCTCGGGTTTGGGCTCTGGCTTTGGTTCAGGTTTTGGCATGGGGTCGGGCTTGGGCTCCGGCTTCGGTTCAGGTTTAGGCATCGGCTCGGGCTTAGGCTCAGGTTTAGGCATCGGGTAAGGCTTGGGCTCGGGCCTTGGCGTCGGCTCCGGCTTCGGTTCCGGCTTAGGCTCTGGCTTTGGCATCGGTTCAGGTTTAGGCATAGGCTCTGGTTTGGGCTTTGGCATAGGCTTAGGTTCTGGCTTTGGCATGGGTTCAGGCTTGGGCATAGGCTTAGGCTCCGGCTTCGGCATGGGTTCAGGTTTGGGCATGGGCTCCGGCTTGGGCTCCGGGTACGGCGTTGGCTTGGGCTCCGGCTCGGGGAGCTTCTCGGCGAGGCCCCGGCCAGCGGCGGCCGCCTGGCTGAAGCCGGCGGCGGCCACCAGCCCGACGAGGAGCACGGCAAGGAGGCTGTGCCTCGCCATTGCTGCCACCCGCTCCTTCTTCTCGCAGCTCTCGCTGCACTTGTGCTTCACCTCTCAACGGACGATGTATGGATAAAGCGGATGGGGTGTGGCTCCTCTGAATGGTGGTGTGGAGAACCGGAGATGGCATATGGTCCGGCTTTATAGGGCGGAGCAGCCAGGCAGGTTCAGACGCGTGTGCCACACTCCCAGTGCCGGTGGGTCTGCTTCTGGATCAGGTTACCTCAACTTTTCATCTGCCGTCTGCACCTTCCTCCATTGTGGTGGTAGCTAGTAATGAGAAGCGACTGCGGGCAGTAAATCCGTGTTGTGGACGCCGCCGGACGCCGGACGGCGGGTGGCTGGTGGCCGGTCGCCGTCGCGCCTTGAAACCCATGTCCGATCGTCGACGCCTGACGGGTGCGGGTCAAGTCCCGCGACTGTTCTAGGCAGCCGCTAGCTAGCCGAGGCTGACGGCGACGGGGCATCGAGAGTTAAACTAAACCCCGGCTTGACGGCATCAGGCTCAACTGCGCCGTACCATTTCACGTGGAGCTTTTACCGCAGTACTCTGCAGCCGGAGCACGGAGAGAACGTACGTACGGAAAAGTAGGCACGAGTTGTGGTCGCCAGGCAGACACGAACCCGTGTCGAACCCGTTGCGTTGCTGCTGTTTCGCCGTTCATGCGTGTCCGGTCGATCGATCGGTCCGTCGGCGATTCTGCGAACGGCCGGCGAGCTGCGGCGTGCCACCGACGGCAATCGCACCTACTGACCCACTGTATCTATCGGGCCATCGGCAGCTTTGAAATTGTTCACGGATGGACCTGCAGACCGATCGACCTTGCTTGGTGTGGTTTGCGGTGTTAATTAGTTGATTGATTGACCTTTTTGCGGGGGAAACATTCGATCTATTTATAATCCATCACAGCAGTACAAAATAACGCTAGAGGTAACGAAAATTACAGCCGGCTTCATTGATTACTTAGCAACGAGTGTAAGCACAGGAGCGAGCCGAGAGCGTGCCCCCGTCATTGCTCCCCCATCATCATCTAAGCCAGACTGAATCTTATTATAGTAGACAATTGAAAAATCGTCATGCTAAGGCCTTACAATACCAACGGACCAGACCGTCAATGAAAAGAGTCGTAAATCGAAAGGATCAAACTTATAAACACCCAATTAAGACGAACGAAAGACCAAATCCAAATAAATTCATCAAAGTCCAGCACCGACCGAATCCTACGAGACTAGACGGAGACAGCTCCACACGTCCTCCAACAATGCTAGATGGGGATAAAACGCAAGAAAAAAATATTTTTATTAGGCGACATCGCCACTGTCACAGAGCCCCAACCAAGATACACATAACCTGTAAAAATGAACAGGTAGTTGATTGATTGACTGGCTAAAAGTCACGCACGCGGCCAGGTAGGCAGGCAGGCGAAAATAGTTTTGTTGCACTTTTGCCTTGAACAAGCTTGTAGTACGTGCTTTTCTTGCTGCATTTTTTTTCTTGTTGTGGGGTTTGCTGCATTGACCAACATTCCAGCTGAAATGTGACATGGTACTACTAATCGAGGTTTATTGATTAACAAATGGAGCAACCTTGGGCCATATACCAAATTAAATAAGTGAAGCATCCTGCCTACCTAGCTGTTACCAGATTGTTATAGACTTATAGATCATTTCGCGCCCTGCTACTAGTCACGTGAAGCTCACACAAATTAAGAACGCGCAAAAGTAAAACTCAAGCTGTGGTGGTTAGAGACACTGTGACCCGGCCCGTCCGTCCGTGGCGTGCTTGCTTCATGTCGTTTGACCGTCCGTGCGTGCATGTCCCGGTCGATCTATCCGGGTGTGCCATCGGAGGCAGTCGTACCATAGCTATCGAACCCTCGGCAACGTTGAAAATCGTTCATCGGAGATCGACCGACCGACCGACCGACCTTGCTTGCTCTTGTTCACAGTATTAATTTCTTGACTGGTTGGTTAACTTAACTGGTCACGCGCAGGCCATGTAGGCGGCCGGGGTAGGCAGGCACAGCAGATCTTCGCGTTGATATTCGAAGCACATTTCTCACGAGTGTTTGTGTGAGTAGGAGTATCCATCAAGCCAAGCACACCTACGTGTGTTTTCCTTGCTGCGTGTTTCTCCTTGTTGGGTTGCTGCATTGATTAACAACATTGCGGCTCAAGTTGCGTAACACTGTCATGAAGTTTTATCCATCAACAAACGAAGCAACCTTGGACATCAAAACTGAATAAAACGAGGTAACTAACAACCTACCTTAACTACCTACTGTAGATCGTCACAAATCTTCACCCCATGCGATGATAGAAGGAGGAGCAACCGTATTCTAGCTCCACCATGTGGTCGGCCTACCTCTAGTACAAATCCACCAAAAGGATCGACCGAGTACACACACACACACACACGTTAGCGCAACCCTTTTCTGAACACGCGTTGGTGCAATCCTACAAAGCAAGTGAAAAAGCATGGGCGGCCGGTAGAAAGTGACCCACGCGTCGCGGTCTCCGTCGCCCGATTTCAACCGGCGGATCTCACGAAGGCGCCGATCGATCGGGTCCGATACCGATCGCGGCCGGGCATCGAATCGCTGCCTAGCTTTTGACTGTAGCGCGTAGTACAAACGTACCTAGATAATTAATCAAGGGCATCGATGCCTCGGGCTCCACAGTCCACACCAATCGCCTCACTTCAACTCACAGCGGAAACCAGAGGTCTCCCTCCTCCCGATCGAAAGGAACCGGCCGGAAAGATCTTTCGAAAGATCTGTGTGAGCGTGATCTGTGCTGCGAGAAGTTACCATCCCATCGTGTTTGTTGAAAAATGAAGAAAAAATTGTAAGATGTTGTCATCTCGTTGTCATTGTGTGGTGTTCAAGTTTGGATTGCCAGGTAGGCGGTGTTTTGTTTTTGTAACTTATATCTTCACCGGTTTGGTTGTCTCTAAATTTAAATTTCCCTTTTTCCGGTTAGTTTGTGAAGAGAGATATTGGACCGCAATGACCTGTTTATAAGCCTTTTGTAACGTAGTTGAGACGTAGATGCTCACATACATCCACATACATTCGCTTATATAAACGCACACACGTACAACCTAGGGGCGAACCCACGTTGGGCTGAGTGGGGTCCCAGGCACCCACTCAATTTCTGGGTTTCTAGCTTTGAAGCCTAGTTTTTCTACTACTTGGACCCCCGAAGTTAGCAAAATAAGTGTGCCCGCTAAAATTTTGGCCTGGGTCCGCCTCTGGTACATCCTACCCCTTGAGCATATTCGAAAGACTGAGCTGACATATCATTCTGAGATTGACGAAGTCATCACAAACGGCTTCGTAGTTGATAAGAACGTCTTCTATCGCTAAACGCACATCATCTAAAGGCCTGAAATTTAAAAAATAATATGAGCACCAGTGTAAGTCTACGACTTAAACTCTGGTGGGCTGGTGATTCTAATGTCCTCCTAACAATCGAACCACACGTTGGTTTTCCGGTTTATAAGTTTCTAACATTAGGAAATAGCTTAGGGGTTCCATGACCTATGATAAGGGAAAATTGTGAGGTATGTTTATTTTTTGTTTAGGTAAGTTGATGAAATCATGTGCTCAATTAGCTCCTAAAGGAATATATTAAGCAACAACTTCAATTATAAAATTAACATATAGTCTTGAACATGCCAGAAAGTGTCAGACTGAACTCGAGCTCATATGCTCCTGCTATGAACAATCAATTCAAAACAATTCAAATAAAATCTAACTTTTCGTCAACACATTTTTTTTAACAGAATGGCACTAATGGTTGCGTGAAAAAACAAATTGATTGTAACAGAAACCCTAAACTCGCTTCTCTGAGGAGTTGGCAGGAATCTACGCGGGAGCTCCATCTAATCCATCCGGATGGACAAAATTGAGGAGGATCGGAGCCTGAAAACTAACTCAAGGTAAAAGCACCTGCCATCCGTCCGAGCACTAAAACCCTAATCTATCTAGTAGCATAGGCCGAGGTGCCAAGATTCTCCTCCACGCCACCGACTGCCGAAGCGACAGACAGAGGGAAAGCTAATCCACGGGCTCACCTGCAGAGATCATTTGGCCTTGCGAGAGAAAGCCATTACCATGTTACTAAGTTCGCTTAATAATTCTGCCATTATCGTTTTATTTTATTTGAAAATTCTGTTTTGCGGCTTTGAAACGAAACCAAACAAAACAAGATTGTAATCAATACCAAAAGAATAATCTATTTGTGGGTTTACATTGAGATAGGTTCAAACAGAAAATAAACAAAAAACTGATTGTTGATACCAATAAATCATAGGTACTATTATTTCACATTGGAATAATCTCAAATAGAAAATACACACAAAAAATGACACACGCATGCGCATGCATGTGCTAGCAACACCAAGACAGGAACGAATGATGGCCGTCGTTTGTCCGGTGGCCTCGCCCGGTCCATGTCCGCGCCCACCGACGCACCCCGGCCAAACGCAGACTATAGTAGGAGAGGCTCGTGATCCACGGCGGGACCCTGCTCATGTTCCTCAGTCGGCGAGAGATTTTGTTCCATCTCAGTCGACTGTTGTCAGCCTCCGTGTAGCGTCGATCTCAGCACCCCGAACTACCGCTAGCTGCCGCCTGCTCCGGTGTTGTCGTGGGTCAGCACCGTTTTGGACATGGGCCAGATGAGTTGCCTGCTTTCGCAAGAGATCTCCACGTTGGGCAGCCCATCAGTTGATTTGCACACGCGACCATCTTCTTCTTCTACCCGGCCTCTCCATTGTTACGATGAACACAACCATCAATAAGTACATAATAGTATATCAACTAAAAATAAGATATATACCCTAAAAACTAAAAGGAATATAACCAAAAGAAAAGGAACAAAACTGATTGGTAAACAAGATTACATGACTTAACCACATAAGGTCATTTCTAACCAATCCCCTAAAAGGTCATAAGGGAGTAAAAATTCGGTTTTACTTCCTTACAGCATACCTAGCCGATCGCTTAAAAGTTATGGTGGAGTAAAATTTTCACTCCACCTTCCAATATCCCTTCAAATCTCCGTAAATTTACCCACTCCCGCGCGCCCAAGTAAATCCGACACCTCTCTCTCTCTCTCTCTCTCTCTCCCCCTTTCTCTCTCCCTCTCTCTCTTTCTCTCTCTCTTACCTCCCGCACCACTCTGTCTCCCGCCGCGGCAGTCGCCACACCCCGATGTTGCCATCGACGACCGGCAGGCAGGCCGAAATGGATAGCCCGGCCCCTTCACTCACTAGAAATCACCCATGTGTCGCCGCCCGCGTCAAAGAAGAGTTTGGGGATGAAAGAAAACCCACTGCATCCAAGCTCCTCTTCCAACCGCTCCAATGTCCTCCAAGGTGGACGTGGACCGCTTCTCTGTAGGAGATATGCCCTAGAGGCAATAATAAATGTTATTGATTATCTCCCTGTTCATAATTAGGTTTATGTTCCATGCTATAACTGCTATGGTTCTCGAGTCTACAATAACGACGAGGCTTGAAGGAAGACTCATATGCACGTGTGGAATAATAAACGGTAAATTGTATTCCTAGTCTGGCCTCTAAGACTGCCTCAAGTATTGCATGATGATCCTGTTTTCCTGATCATGAGCATGGCTATGCCGGCATTTTTGAGGGCACGGTGTTAGAAGAACATTTGTGTTGAATCGACCCAAATTGATGTTATGCTATGAGATACATTTGTCATAAGTTAATGGTTAATAACACAGAGAAGTTAACGTTTGCATAATTCCTTAGACCATGAGAGTATCGAGTTTCTTCATGCTTGCTTCATGAACTTTGGGGTTTGTTAAACGTCATCCGTAAATGGGTGGCTATTACGGCGGCTTACGGGTTCATGGAAAAGTATGTCAAGTAACTTGATAGCTCAAGATTGGGATTTGCTCCTCTGACGATGGAGAGATATCTCTGGGCCCTCTCGGTGTTACGGCATCCATCATCGTCTGGCCAGACACTTTGTGATTTGATCACGGGGATGCCGGAACACGGGAACGAGAAAAGAGAACAATACCGGTAACGAGGTAACTGGCATAGTGGACAAGTTGTTGATCCACGGGGATGCCAACATGTCTCATCTCAGGTATTTGTAACATATCGCGAAGCAATAGGAATAGCACACGGCAACCGGAGGTTCACTCGAATATTCATTCGTGTGGGTATACGGGGTCAATATGGGTGTCCACGGCTCCGATGTTGATCATTGATCGGAAGGGGTTTCGGGTCATGTCTATGCTTCACCGAACCTATAGGGTCACATGCTTAAGGGTCATCTATCTGTTGAATACTAGACAGGGAGTCTGAGAGAAAATCACCGGAAAAGTTTCGGACACCGGAAAAGTTTCGGACAGCGGAAAAGTTCCGCAGAGAGAACACCGGAATAGTTCCGGTGAAACTGAAAAGTTGTTTCAGGGGATACCATAAAGTCAAATTGGTTTCGGCACATGCCTGATAATTCTTGGAGGGTACCAGAATCGTTCTGGAAACTTTCTAGAATTTTCCGGAAGAAAAATCGGAAATGTTCTGGAGCTGCCGGAACCACATCAGTTGCTTTTCACAGATGAAAATCACTAATCCGGAATTGTTCCGGATCGCATTGAAAATTATTTTAGTGGGTGCTGGAAATGTTCTAAGCCCACATAAATATTTTCAGTTTGAACGGACGCTGAAAAATGTCGTCATGAATAGTGGAAGTGCTTTTTTGGGAGAAAATATCTCGTGAATAGTGGAAACACTATTATGAATAGTGGGAAACACTATTGGGAGAAAATATCTCATGACTAGTGAAAACACTATTACAAAATAGTGAAAAACACTATTGTGAATAGTGGAATCACTATTATGAATAGTGAAAATATCTGAGGGCATTTTGGTATTTTTACCATAGTCTCTCACCTTATAAATAGGGGTGAGGAGGCAGCCCAAAAACTCACTCCTTCTCACATACAAGTGCCATTGCAATGATCTGGCTTCTTCTCTCCCTCCCAGCGAAATAGTTTCATAGAGCCGAAAGGTTGTCTGGGTTCCGGCAGGAACTAGTTCTGGACGGCGAAGCCCTGCCGGATAGATGACATCGTATGTGTGAAACTTTGTAGAGAGATCGTAGTTTCGATCTTAGTTCGAGAGTGCCTCCCGAAGGGCTGTCCGTGTGACCGTCCGAGTTTTGGAGGTCCTCCCGAAGGGCTGTCCGAGTGACAGTCCGAGTTTCGGAGGTCCTCCCGAAGGGCTGTCCGCGACACCGTCCGGGGGACTGTCCGACCGCCTCCCGGAGGGCTGTCCGCGGGGTAGATGAGGGTATACATCCTCGCGGTTGGGAGGTTGTAAATCCTAGCTGCGGGGATCTGCATCGTCAATCGTCATTGACTTTACTTCCGCTGTGCTACGAGTCGGTAACGAAAAAGATCAAACCTTGTATGTAGTCTCCGTAGTGGTCCTGGGCTGGTGCGTAGGTCGGAATTTTTTTGTTTTCTGCTGCGTTACCCCAATAGTGGCATCAAGAGCCGTGCTATGCGTAGATGCAGGTTGCGATCTAGAATACATAGAGATGTATGGGTGTTGCACAATATAATTAGGTAGTAGATGAGATCTATTGCTGAAAATTATTTGTGTGGGTAGCATATGAAGTCTGCTACCCGATGTTCCTTTTGCTTCCCCTGAATTTGCATAGTCCCGATCTTGACGGAATGGTCGAATCTCACAAAGTTCTAGCAATCCGCGATCCTTTCATGCTGCTCCTGAGTATGCTGATTGACAGATCAACGAAGTGCTAACAGTTCTTTGGGTTCCACCATAGTTGAGAAAGATGGATGTTTCGCAGACGAAAGGGCAATGCAGATGTGATCTGCACGGGGGTCACGCGTATGACGAAGTTTAGTATGGGGCTCGAGATTTTATTATCTCGTGTTTTATACACCCTGGAAAGTTAATCTAGCAACTTGAATTATCTTACTTGATGATGGACATTGGTAGATTCGGTTTGTTTCAAAACCTTAGAAGCCACGTAAAACAAGTTTTTGCATGAACCGATTAGAGGCGTCTAACTTGGTTTTGCAGGATGGTTTGCATGTGCATATGATGTGGTATAGCAGTGCTCATATTAATTTGATTATGTATGAGATGACTATATGATGTAATATTAACATGACCTGCGTGTCATGATTCAGCATGATGGCTGGAGCCATATGATTGTCACTTTAATGACCTACGTGTCAACCTTAAGTAATGCACTTAATTTATTAGCTATAGAGATAGCAATATTATCTGGTGCATCGACAAGGTGGTGGCAATCTTCGCGAAGGTGAACACCGACGCGAATGCCGAAGACGAAGGAATGAAAGACTTCTCCGTCAGAAAGGGCTATACCATATCATGCTATTATGAATTGCCTGAGATGTTTATCCCTCTTGATGCACCCTTCTTGATTGCGCGGTGGTCGCTTTTTATTAGGGTGATCTCTCACAAAATATCAAGTAGTTAGTGTTCTCCCAAGTGTAGCACCGTCACAGCACCTATCTCTTCGGGGTATCACATGGTTACATGGGTACGAACGATTAGAGAAGTGTGAGGCAGGTGAGTTGAGACCTCGTAGCGAGATCACTTGGTTGTCTTGACGTTCAGGCATGAAAGTCATGAGCTCGGAATACACGCATCGAAAGATGAACAAGAGTCACATAGAGATGTGATTGGCAAGTTGGCCTACCAATTGAAATTCTCGTCACTTGAGATGGTTACATCCTTGACGTTGAATTGAAAGTTGGGTCTTGCATCACTCAAAATCAATTATGAGAGATATTGATTTGAGTGGGAGTGCACTATAGAATTAACTTTTTTTAATTCTCAGTGCAATTAATTTTGAACAATGTCTAAGTGTGATTTGCATAATAGTTGTAGAATAATGGCTCGCGTTTCCACCTTCCCTATTAAAATTGAATAGCTATTAAATATCTGGTTAAAACTTTACGGTTGGTAACGTAATGTGAGGATTGTACTCAAGAGTGCCGAGAAGGACTTTGTCCTATCGCATGCTTTTGGTATTCTCCCGCTAATGCTATGGATCATGTGACTCTCGTCCTTCGATCCAAAAGCTAGAAATCCTTTTCAGTCAAAGTGCAATATGTTTGCTTCCATGAGACCCGAACTTCGAAAGTATGGATAGTTATGTGATATTCATGGAATCTGAAAATAATTTTCAGAGACAGACAAAGGCTAAAAGATATGAGATATCCAAAGAAATGTTTGTTTGCAAACTACTAGTAAAGAAGTTTACTATGCATTAGACTGATAAGAGAGGGATCCAGGAGAACGCCTGTCATATGATGAAAGGTGAATAAAACAACAACTTAAAGAGAAAGGAAGTGTCTGAAGGGTGTTAGTGAGATTTTCACGCCTAGGAAGTCCAGGGCTAACGCTACTCTTAAGTTGGATGCTTCTTCTGAGAGTAGGAGAAACATTGAAAAGTTAAACTGTTAGAAGTATAATGGCAAGAGGAAAGAAGACTGGAATATCCAGCTCATGTATGAATGTCATACAAGTTTTTGATGTATAGAAGGCTGGTCAAAGATATAGTTCTTGGGAATTATGGTTAAACATGTTAATCACTAATTCTTGGGTATTGTGAGTTAATCACAAAGATACCCGCTCGATTGCATTCTGTTGCAACTCGATGTAAGAACTACTATGGCTTGAAAGACTAGCCAGGGATGAGGTTTAGATACATGCAGGGAACATAGTAAATGTTACTATGCCTTCCATCGGTGTATTCCCTATGTATTAAGTTTCATAATTTATTTTAGAGTTTCACACTCTAGCCCTTTGCATAAGGTATCTTGCGAGAAGGTTGTTCATAAGAGAACTTTTCATGTTCGGTGTTATGAATAACATAAGAGCCATACTTTCATTATGAATGAGACGTATGTTATGAATATTGATAATATTACATTACCTCTAGGTTTACTTTTATAATTCATTTTAGAGTTTCATACACTCTAACCCATTGCACAATGTTTGTTGCAAAAGAGTTGTTCATAAAACCAACAATTGTTGTTCAGTATTATGAATAACATGAAGGGCCATGCTTCCATCCTAGATGGGATGTATGTTATGAATATTGATGGATATATGATACATCCATAACACTGACGCTAAATGTCGCAAGACTAAAAGAATACCACATATGTGTGGCACTGCATTTGGTCACATTGGAGAAACGCGCATGGAGAATTCCATTATGATGGATTTTGAAGTCGTTTGATTTTGAATCATCTGACACTTGCAACTTTCCTCCAAAAAGGTGAACTAACTAAAATACCATTCACAGGCCATAAGGAACGAGCAAAGAACTTATTGGTGATCATACATTTGATGTATGTAGTCCGATAAATGTTGTTGCAAACAGTGGATATGTCTACCTTAAAAATGACTCAAGTAGATATATGGATATTGTAGGAGATATGCCCTAGAGGCAGTAATATCAGTTACTTTTGTATCTCCAAGTTTGTAATGAATGTTTATGATCCATGCTATAACTGCAATGATTCTCGAGTCTGCAAATAAAACGAGGCTTGGAGGGAAACTCATGTGCACGTGTGGTATAATAAATGGTAAATTGTATTCCTAGTCTTGCCTCTAAGACTGGCTCAAGTATTGCATGATGATCCTGTTTTCCTGATCATGGGCATGGCCATGCCGGCAATTTTGAGGGCACGATGTTGGTAGAACACTTGTGTTGAATCGATCCGAATTGATGTTATGCTATGAGATACATTCGTCATAAGTTTATGGTTAATAACACAGAGAAGTTAATGTTTGCATAATTCCTTAGACCATGCGAGTATCGAGTTTCTTCATGCTTGCTTCATGAACTTTGGGGTTTGTTAAACGTCATCCGTAAATGGGTGGCTACTACGGCGGCTTACGGGTTCATGGAAAAGTATGTCAAGTAACTTGATAGCTCAAGATTGGGATTTGCTCCTTCGGTGATGGAGAGATATCTCTGGGCCCTCTCGGTGTTACGGTATCCATCGTCGTCTGGCCAGACACTTTGTGATTTGATCACGGGGATGCCAAAACATGGGAACGAGAAAAGAGAACAATACCGGCAACGAGGTAACTGGCACTGTGGACAAGTGTTGATCCACGAGGATGCCGATGTTTCTCACCTCGGGTAATTGTAACATATCGCGAAGCAACAGGAATAGCTCACGGCAACTGGAGGTTCACTCGAATATTTATTCGTGTGGGTATAGGGATCGATATGGGTGTCCACGGCTCCGATGCTGATCATTGATCGGAAGGTGTTCCGGGTCATGTCTATACTTCACCGAACCTATAGGGTCACACGCTTAAGGGTCATCTATCTGCTGAATACTAGACAGGGAGTCTGAGAGAAAATCACCGAAAAAGTTTCGGAGACAACGGAAGAGTTCTGGAGAGAGAACATTGGAATAGTTCCGGTAAAACCGAAAAGTTGTTTCGGAGTATACCATTAAGTCAAAATGGTTTTGGCACACGTCTGGAAATTCTTGGAGGGTGCCAGAATGATTCTGGGGACTTCTGGGATTTTTCGGAGGAAAAAACCGGAAGTGTTCCGGAGCCACCGGAACCGCTATGGTAGCTTTTCGCTGAAGAAAAACATTGTTCCGGAATTGTTTCGGAACGCGTCCAAAATTGTTTTAGTGGGTACTGGAATTATTCTAGGCACACAGAAATAATTTGGGATTTAACGGACGTAGAAAAATGTCTTCGTGAATAGTGAAAACACTATTTTGAATAGTAGAAACACTATATATATAAATAGTGGAAACACTATATATGTATAGTGGAAACACTATTGTAAATAGTGGAAACACTATTGTGAATAGTGGAAATACTATTAGGGGATGATGCAGGCATGGTGATGCAGGCATGGTGATGCAGGCATGGTGATGCAGGCAACACTATTTGGAGGCTTTCCCTTTATGCCCTTGTGGTGTGCTCACCTCATGGGCATTTTGGGTATTTCAAGTGCCACCCTACCCCTTGGGTTTTCCTATAAATAGAGGTGGAGATGCACTCTCCACACTCATCCTTTGCTCTCATACACATGCTTTGCTTTGCAAGCTCTCTCTCTCTCCCTCCCACGAAAAGAGTTTTTCGTAGAGCCGAAAGGCTGTCTGGGTTCCGGCAGGAACTAGTTCTGGACGGCGAAGCCCTGCCGGATAGATGACACCGTATGTGTGCAACCCCGTAGAGAGTTCGTAGTTTCGATCTTTTGCCCGAGGGGCTGTTCGAGTGTCCTCCCGAAGGGCTGTCCGAGTCTCGGGTCGAGTTTCGAGAGTCCTCCCAAAGGGCCGTCCGAGTCTCCGTTCGAGTTTCGAGGGTCCTCCCGAAGGGCTGTCCGCGACATCGTCCGGGGGACTGTCCGACCGCCTCCCGAAGGGCTGTCCGACGAGGGAGTACATCCTTGCGGTTGGGAGGTTGTAAATCCTAGCTGCGGGGATCTGCACCAACGATCTCCACCGACTCTTCTTCCGCTGCGCTACGAGTCGGTACGGATCAGATCAAACCTTGTATGCATTCTCCATAGTGGTCCTGGGCGTGCTCGCTATACCGAAAATTTTGTTTTCTGTCGCGTTCCCCTACAGTGGCATCAGAGCCAGGCTATGAGTAGATGCATGGTATGATCTAGAATACATGAGATGTATGAGTATTGCATAGTATAATTTTGTAGTATGTGAGATCTATTGCTGAAAATTATTTGTGCGGGTAGCAGATGAAATCTGTTACCCGATGTTCTTGTTGCTTCCCGTGAATTTGCGTATTCCTGATCTTGACGGAATGGTGGAATCTTACAAAGTTCTGGCAATCCGCGATCCTTTCGTGCTGCTCCTGAGTATGCTGATTGACAGATCAACGAAGTGCTTCAGTGTCTTTGGGTTCCACCATAGTTAAAGAAAGATGGATGTTTCGCAGACGAAGGGCAATGGAGATATGATCTGCACGGGGGTCACGCGTATGACGAAGTTTAGTATGGGGCTCGAGATTTTACTATCTCGTGTTTCATACACCCTGGAAAGTTAATCTAGCAACTTGAAGTATCATACTTGATGATAAACGTTGGTAGCTGCGGTTTAAGTCAAAACCTTAGAAGCCACGTAAAATAAAATTTTGCATAAACCGATTAGAGGCGTCTAACTTGGTTTTGCAGGATGGTTTGCATGTGATGTGGTATAGCAATGCTCATATTCAATTTGATTATGTATGAGATGGCTATATGATGTAATTAACATGACCTGCGTGTCATGATTCGGCATGATGGCTGGAGCCATATGATTGCACTTTAATGACCTGCGTGTCAACCTTATGTAATGCACTTATTTTATTAGCTATAGAGATAGCAATATTATTTGGTGCATCGACAAGGTGGTGGCAATCTTCGCAAAGGTGAACACCGACGCGAATGCCAAAGACGAAGAAATACTTGACTTCTCCGTCGGAAGGGGCTATATCATATCATGCTATTATGAATTGCCTGAGATGTTTATCCCTCTTGATGCACCCTTCTTGATTACGCGGTAGTCGCTTTTTATTAGGGTGATCTCTCACAAAAATATCAAGTAGATGGTGTTCTCCCAAGTGTAGCACCATCACAGCACCTATCTCTTCGGGGTATCACATGGTTACATGGCTACGAACGATTAGAGAAGTGTGAGGCGGGTGAGTTGAGACCTCGCAGCGAGATCACTTGGTTGTCTTGACGTTCAGGCATGAAAGTCATGAGCTCGGAACACACGCATCGAAAGATGAACAAGTCACATAGAGATGTGATTGGCAAGTTGGCCTACCAATTGAAATTCTCGTCACTTGAGATGGTTACATCCTTGACGCTAAATTGAAAGTTGGATCTTGCATCACTCACAATCAATTATGAGAGATATTGATTTGAGTGGGAGCGCACTTTAGAATAAAATTGTTTATTCACTAGTGCCAAAAATCATTATGAACAATGTCTAAAATGAACTTGTGTTTTCCGTTGTAGATCAAATGGCTCGCAATAGCGCGTTCAACTTAGGCCCGATGTTAGAGAAAGAGAAGTTAGCTGCGAATGGAAACAACTATGCGGACTAGGTCCGTACCCTGAGGATTGTCCTCATGAGCGCTAAGAAAGTGTACGTGCTTGATGGAGCTCTTCCACCAAAGCCGGCGGCAACAGCCGCGGTAGACATACAGAATGTCTGGGCCACTAAGGATGATGATTACAACTTAGTGCAGTGTCTCATGCTGTCTTGCATGAGTTCAGAGCTTCAAAAACGTTTTGAATTCCATAACTCCTTTGATATGATCAAGGATTTGGATGCTCTTTACAAGTTTAATGCAAGGTCTGAACGTTTTGATATCATGAAGATGATGTCGGAGACCAAGATGGCTGAGGGCAGTTCAGTTGGCGAGCACGTAGTCAATATGATTGGCTACGCTGAAAGGCTTAAAACCCTGGAATTTCCACTTCCAGAAGAGCATGTAATGGACATGTTGCTCTGTTCACTCCCCCCTTCTTACGGAGGTTTTGTCATGAACTACAACATGAATGGGATGGACAAAACACCTAATGAGGTGCTTGCCATGCTGAAAACTGTTGAAGGAGGACTGCAGAAAAATCGCAAGCAAGTGTTGCTTGTGAATAAAACTGTCAGTTTCAAAAAGAAAGGCAAGCCAAAGAAAGGCAAGGGCGCCGGTAAGACCGGCTTCCAACGCAAATCTAAGGGCGGAGCCAAGAATGAAACTGAGTGCTTCTACTGCAAGGGCACAGGGACACTGGAAGAGAAACTGCAAGAAGTATCTGGAAGATAAGAAATCCGGGAAAACCGGAAAAGGTATAATTGTTATACAAGTTAATGTCATTGACGTTTTTCTTGCTAGCGAAAATTCTAAGTCTTGGGTATTTGATACCGGATCGGTTGCTCACATTTGCAACTCGATACAGGGGCTTCAGAAGGTGCGCAAGCTGGCAAAGAATGAAGTCATGATGCGTGTCGGGAATGGCGCTGCGATCGCCGCTCAAGCCGTCGGCATTATGCCTCTACGTCTCCCTTCAGGATTTATTTTGGAACTTAGTAACTGTTATTTTGTTCCGTTGTTGTGTAGAAACATTATCTCTGGATCATGTTTAGTGCACGACGGGTACTCCTACAAGTCTGAGAACAATGGTTGTTCACTTTATTGTAAGGATATGTTTTATGGATTTGCACCCATTGTTGGGGGCCTTTTCATACTAAATCTTGAATATGGAAATGATGTCTTTAACGTGAATGCTAAACGCCTTAAGAAGGCTGATACCACCGCCACTTACTTGTGGCACTGTCGGCTTGGCCACATCGGAAAGAAACGCATGCAAAGACTCCATAAAGATGGAGTTTTTGTTGGAAATATGCCCTAGAGGCAATAATAAATTAGTTATTATCATATTTCCTTGTTCATGATAATCGTTTATTATCCATGCTATAATTGTATTGATCGGAGACTTAAATGCATGTGTGGATACATAGACAAAACCATGTCCCTAGTATGCCTCTAATGGACTAGCTCGTTGATCAAAGGATGGTTAAGGTTTCCTAGCCATGGACATGAGATGTCATTTGATAACGGGATCACATCATTAGGAGAATGATGTGATGGATAAGACCCAAACTACAAACATAGCATATGATCGTGTCAGTTTATTGCTACTGTTTTCTGCATGTCAAGTATATGTTCCTATGACCATGAGATCATGCAACTCACGGATATCGGAGGAGTGCCTTGTGTGTATCAAACGTCGCAACGTAACTGGGTGACTATAAAGGTGCTCTACAGGTATCTCCGATGGTGTTTGTTGAGTTGGCATGGATCGAGACTGGGATTTGTTACTCCGTGTGACGGAGAGGTATCTCAGGGCCCACTCGGTAATACAACATCACAACAAGCCTTGCAAGCAATGTGGCTAAGTGTTAGTCACGGTATCTTATATTACGGAACGAGTAAAGAGACTTGCCAGTAACGAGGTTGAACTAGGTATGGAGATACCGACGATCGAATCTCGGGCAAGTAACATACCGAAGAACAAAGGGGACGTTATACGGGATTAACTAAATCCTTGACATAGAGGTTCGACCGATAAAGATCTTCGTAGAATATGTAGGAACCAATGTGGATGTCCAGGTCCCGCCATTGGTTATTGACCGTAGAGGTGTCTCGGTCATGTCTACATAGTTCTCGAACCCGCAGGGTCTGCACACTTAAGGTTCGGTGACGTTTCGGTAGTGTAGAGTTATGTATGGTGGTGACCGAAGTTTGTTCGGAGTCCCGGATGAGATCCCGGACATCACGAGGAGCTCCGGAATGGTCCGGAGGTAAAGATTCATATATAGGAAGTCCCAGTTTGGTTTCCGGAAAAGTTTCGGGCTCATCGGTAGTGTACCGGGAGTGCCGGTAGTGTACCGGGAGTGCCGGTAGTGTACCGGGAGGCCTCCGGGAGGGGTATTTCGACCCCAAGAGGTCCATGGGCTGTGGGAGAATAATAACCAGCCCTTAGTGGGCTGGGAAAACAGCCACAAAGGCCCATGGCGCAGGAGAGAAAGTCCTAAAGCAAAAAGTGGAAAATCAGCCAATAGGAGGCAATCCTACTCCAACTAGGATTGGAGGTGAAGTAGGATTTCTTCCCACCTCCTATTTCGGCCGACCCAAAGGCCTTGGCTGCCTCTCCTCTCCTCTCCTCCTATATATACTAGTGGATTGGGTGGTTTTTGGACAGAATTTCCGGCCACGTGCTACCCGTTTCACCGATGCACAGTTTCTCCTCTAGATCGGTTTTCCGCGGCGCTTAGGCGAAGCCCTGCCGGAATCACTCCACCACCATCACCGGAGCGCCGTCACGCTGCCGGTGAACTCTCTCTCCTCTCCACCTCCTCTTGCTGGATCAAGATGGTGGAGATCGTCATCAAGCTGCACGTGTGCTGAACGCGGAGGTGCCGTCCGTTCGGCGCTAGATCGGAAGGACCGTGATCGAGATCGCGAGACGGTTCGTGATGAGATCGCGGAACGGATCGTGATGAGTTCGCGGGACAGATATTGATCAACATCGTGGGACGGATCGTGATGAGTTCACGGGACGGATCGTGATTGGATCGCGGGACGGATCGTGATGAGATCGCGGGACGCTCGGCGATTTGGATCGCGAAGATGTTCGACTACACCAACCGCGTTTCTTAACGCTTCCCGCTTAGCGATCTACAAGGGTACGTAGATCCACTCTCCCTCTCGTAGATGCTCATCACCATGGATAGGTTTGCGTGTGCGTAGGAAATTTTTTGTTTCCCATGCGACGTTCCCCAACAGTGGCATCATGAGCTAGGTTGATGGTTCGACGAGATCTCGAGTAGAACACAAAAGGTTTGTGGGCGTTGATGCTTAGATTGCTTCCTCCCTTGGTCGTATTTTGGTTCAGCGGGATCGTGAGATGAAGCGGCCCGGACCAACATTACTCGTACGCTTACGAGAGACCGGTTCCCTCGACGCAACTTGTTGCTTAGATGGCTTGCGGGTGACAGTTTCTCTCACTTTAGTTGGATCGGATCCGACAAAGGCGGTCCTTGAGAAGGATGAAAAGCAATCTATGTATCACCGTTGTGGTTTATGTGTAGGTGAGAATCGTTCTTGCTAGATACCCGTAGCAGCCACGTAAAACATGCAACAACAATTAGAGGACGTCTAACTTGTTTTTGCAGGGTATGTTGTGATGTGATATGGCCAATTACATGATGAGATATATGTGATGTATGAGATGATCATGTGATGTATAGAATTTCACGACTTGCATGTCGTTGAGTACGGCAACCGGCAGGAGCCATAGGGTTGTCTTTAATTATTGTATGACCTGCGTGTCAATCATTAAGCGCTATGTAATGCTTTACTTTATCGCTAAGCAGTAGCAATAGAAGTAGAAGCAGGGCTGGCGCCACAACCCCAATGGCAACACATTGATGGAGATCAAGATGATGGAGATCATGGTGTTGTGCCGGTGATGATGGAGATCATGCCGGTGTTTCGAAGATGGAGATCTTAAACACAAGTTCATGGCCATATCATGTCACTTATGAATTGCATGAGATGTTAATCCTTTTTATGCACCTTATTTTGCTTAGGACGACGGTAGCATTATAAGGTGATCCCTCACTTAATTTCAAGCTAAATTGTGTTCTCCCCGAATGTGCACCGTTGCGAAAGTTCGTCGTGTTGAGACACCACGTGATGATCGGGTGTGATAGACTCTACGTTCACATACAACGGGTGCAAGCCAGTGTTGCACATGCAGAACACTCGGGTTAAACTTGACGAGCCTAGCATGTACAGACATGGCCTCGGAACACGAGAGACCGAAAGGTCGAACATGAGTCATATAGTAGATATGATCAACATAATGATGTTCACCATTGCAGCCACCTCAACTCACGTGATGATCGGACTTGAGTTGGTGAATTTGGATCATGTATCACTCGAATGATCGGAGGGATGTCAATTTGAGTGGGAGTTCTTAAATAATATGATTAATTGAACTCATTATCATGAACATAGTCAAAGTGTCTTTGCAAATTATGTTGTAGATTACTAGCTCGCGTTGTGGCTCCCTTGTATTTTTATATGTTCCTAGAGAAATAGAATTGAAAGATGTTGGTAGCAATATTGCGGACTGGGTCCGTGATCTGAGGATTGTCCTCATTGCTGCACAGAAGGCTTATGTCCTTAATGCACCGCTCGGTGCGCCACCCCCTCTAGCGTTGTCTATAGATGTTGTGAACATCTGACAGGCACGTTTCGATGACTACTTGATAGTTTTGTGCGTCATGCATTACGGCTTAGAATTGAGGCTCCGAAACGTTTTGAACGTCACAGAACATATGAGATGTTCTAGGGGCAGAGATTGTGATCTCAGGCTCGTGCCTGTGTTGCGAGATATGAGATCTCCAACAAGATTCTTTGCCTGTAAGATGAAGGAGAATAGCTCAATCGTTGAGCATGTACTCAGATTGTCTGGGTGCTACAATCGCTTGAATCAAGTGGGAGTTGATCTTCCAGATAAGATAGTGATTGATATAGTTCTCCAAGTCACTGTCACTAAAGCTACTAGAACTTAAGTGATGAACTATAATACACCAGGGATAGAAGTATTGATCCCTGAGCTGTTCGCGATGTTTGACACCGCGAAGGTAGAAATCAAGAAGGAGCGTCAAGTGTTGATGGTTAATCAAACCACTAGTTTCGAAAAGGGCAAGATCAAGGAGGGAAACTTCATGGATAGCAAGTCAGTTGCTGCTCCAGTGAAGCAACCCAAAGTTGAACTCAAACCCGAGACTAAGTGCTTCTATTATGAGGTGAGAGGTCGCTGAAGCGGAACAACCCTAGATACTTGGTAGATAAGAAGGCTGGCAACATTGATAGAAGTATATTTGATATACGAGTTACTAATGTGTACCTTGCTAGTACTCTTAGTAGCACCTGGGTATTGGATACCGGTTCGGTTGCTAAATGTTAGTAACTCGAAATAAAAGCTACGGAATAAACGGAGAACTAGCTAAGGGTGAGGTGACGATATGTGTTGGAAGTGTTTCCAAGGTTGATGTGATCAACATCGCACGCTCTCTCTACCTTCAGGATTAGTGACGAACCTAAATAAATGTTATTTGGTGTTTTGCGTTGAGCATGAACATGATTAGATCATGTTTATTGCAATACGGTTATTCATTTAAGTTAGAGAATAATGGTTATTCTGTTTACATGAATAATACCTTCAATGGTCATGCACCCAGTGAGAATGGTTTGTTGAAATCTTGATCGTAGTATTACACATGTTCATAACATTGATGTCAAAAGATACAAAGTTAATAATGATAGTACCACATATTTGTGGCACTGCCGCTAAATGTCATATTGGTATAAAGCGCATGTAGAAACTCCATGCTGATGGATATTTGGACTCATTCGATTTCGAATCGGTTGAGACATGCGAACCATGCCTCTTGGGCAAGATGACTAAAGGACCCCGTTGGATGGAGCGGGCAAGTGATTCATTGGAAATGATACATGTTGATGTATGCAATCTAGTGAGTCTTGTAGTGTGCAGTGGATATCGTTATTTTCTTACCTTCACTGATGATTTGAGTAGATATAGTGTATATTTACTTAATGAAACACAAGTCTGAATCGTTTGAAAGGTTCAAGCAAATTCAGAGTGAAGTTTAAAGATCATCGTGACAAGAAGATAAAAATGACTGCGATATGATCGTGGAGGTGAATATCTGAGTCACGAGTTTGGCATACAACTTAAGACAATGTGAAAGTTGTTTCACAACTAAACGCCACCTGGAACACCATAGTGTGATGGTGTGTCCGAACATCATAGTTATGCTCTATTGGACATGGTGCGTACTATGATGTCTCTTGTCGTTTTACTACTATAATTTTGGGGTTATGCATTAGAGACAACTACATTCACTTTAAATAGGGCACCATCTAAATCCGTTGAGATGACACCATATGAATTATGGTTTGATAGAAACCTAAGCTGTCGTTTCTTAATACTTGGGGCTGCGGCACTTGTGTGAAAAATGTTTTCACCTAATGAGGTCGAACCCAAGGCGGACAAATGCATCTTCATAGAATACCCTAAGATCAGTTGGGTGAACCTTCTATCTCAGATCCGAGTGCAAAGTGGTTGTTACTAAAACGGATCCTTTCTCGAGGAAAGGTTTCTCTCGAAAGAATTGAGTGGGAGGAAGATAGAACTTGATGAGGTTGTTAAACCTTTGTTCAACCAGAGAGTAGCGCAGCGCAGAAAGATGTTTCTGTGAAGCCTACGTTAGTTGAAGAGGAAGTTAATGATGATGATCATGAAGCTTCAGGATCAAGTTACTATCGAACTTCGTGGGTCGACAAGGATGTGTACTGCTCCTAAGCGGTACGACAACCCTGTCTTCGAGGTCATGTTGTTGGACAGCGATGAACCTACGAGCTATGGAGAAGCGATGATGGGCCCGGATTCCGACAAATGGTTAGAGACCATGAAATCCGAGATAGGATCCATTTATGAAAACCAAGTATAGACTTTGGTAGACTTGCTCGTTAGACGGCAGGTCGTTGAGTACAAATGGACCTTTAGAATGAAGACAGACACTGATGGTGAATGTCACCATTTGTAAAGCTCGACTTGTTGCAAAGTTGTTTGTGACAAGTTCAAGGAGTTGAATGCGAGGAGGCTTTCTCACTCGTAGCGATGCTAAAAGTCTGTTGGAATTATGTTAGCAGTTGCTGCATTTTCAATTACGAAATCTGGCAGATGGATGTCAAAACGTCGTTTCCTTAACGGTTTACTTAAGGAAAGGTTGTATGTGATACAACCAGAAGGTTTTGTCAGTCCTAAGGATGCTAAAAAGATGAGAGAGCTTCAGTGATCCTTCTATGGACTGAAGCAAGCATCTCGGAGTTGGAATATACACTTTGATGAGGTGATCAAAGTTTTTGTAGTTTATACAAAGTTTACGAGAAACTTGTATTTGCAATAAAGTGAGTGGGAGCACTATAGAGTTTCTGATAAGTATATGTGGTTGACATATTGTTGATCGGAAATAATGTAGAATTTCTGGAAGGCATAAAAGGTTGTTTGAAAAGTGTTTTTCAAATGAAGACCTGGATAAAGCTACCTAATTGTTGAGCATCAAAATCTATAGAGATAGATCAAGATGCTTGATGAGACTTTCAATGAGTGCATACCTTGACAAGATTTTGAAAGAGTTCAAAATGGATCAGCCAGAGAAATAGTTCTCGTCTGATTTGCAAGGTGTGAAGTTGAGTGAGACTCAAAGCTCGACAACGGCAGAAGAAAGAGAAAGGATGAATGTCGTCCCCTATGCCTTAGCCATAGGCTCTATATTATGCCATGCTGTGTACCACACCTATGTGTGCCTTGCCACGAGTCTGTCAGGGGGTACAAGAGTGGTCCAGGAGTGGATCACTGGACAGCGGTCGGAATTATCCTTAGTAACCAGAGGACTAAGGAAATGTTTCTTGATTATGGAGGTGATAAAGAGTTCGTCGTAAAGAGTTACGTCGATGCAAGCTTTAACACCTATCCAGATGACTAGTAGTAGCAATCTGGATACGTATAGTGGAGCAGCCATTTGGAAATAGTACCAAGTGGAGTGTGGTAGCAGTGTTTACGGTTTGACATAGAGATTTGCAAAGTACACACGGATCTGAATATCGCAGACCCGTTGACTATAAGACCTCTCTCACATGCAAAGCATGATCGAGCCCCAAAACTCATTGGGTGTTAGATTCATAACAATGCGAATCACATGGTGATGTGAACTAGATTATTGACTCTAGTGCAAGTGGGAGACTGTTGGAAATATGCCCTAGAGGCAATAATAAATTAGTTATTATCATATTTCCTTGTTCATGATAATCGTTTATTATCCATGCTATAATTGTATTGATCGGAGACTTAAATGCATGTGTGGATACATAGACAAAACCATGTCCCTAGTATGCCTCTAATGGACTAGCTCGTTGATCAAAGGATGGTTAAGGTTTCCTAGCCATGGACATGAGATGTCATTTGATAACGGGATCACATCATTAGGAGAATGATGTGATGGATAAGACCCAAACTACAAACATAGCATATGATCGTGTCAGTTTATTGCTACTGTTTTCTGCATGTCAAGTATATGTTCCTATGACCATGAGATCATGCAACTCACGGATATCGGAGGAGTGCCTTGTGTGTATCAAACGTCGCAACGTAACTGGGTGACTATAAAGGTGCTCTACAGGTATCTCCGATGGTGTTTGTTGAGTTGGCATGGATCGAGACTGGGATTTGTTACTCCGTGTGACGGAGAGGTATCTCAGGGCCCACTCGGTAATACAACATCACAACAAGCCTTGCAAGCAATGTGGCTAAGTGTTAGTCACGGTATCTTATATTACGGAACGAGTAAAGAGACTTGCCAGTAACGAGGTTGAACTAGGTATGGAGATACCGACGATCGAATCTCGGGCAAGTAACATACCGAAGAACAAAGGGGACGTTATACGGGATTAACTAAATCCTTGACATAGAGGTTCGACCGATAAAGATCTTCGTAGAATATGTAGGAACCAATGTGGATGTCCAGGTCCCGCCATTGGTTATTGACCGTAGAGGTGTCTCGGTCATGTCTACATAGTTCTCGAACCCGCAGGGTCTGCACACTTAAGGTTCGGTGACGTTTCGGTAGTGTAGAGTTATGTATGGTGGTGACCGAAGTTTGTTCGGAGTCCCGGATGAGATCCCGGACATCACGAGGAGCTCCGGAATGGTCCGGAGGTAAAGATTCATATATAGGAAGTCCCAGTTTGGTTTCCGGAAAAGTTTCGGGCTCATCGGTAGTGTACCGGGAGTGCCGGTAGTGTACCGGGAGTGCCGGTAGTGTACCGGGAGGCCTCCGGGAGGGGTATTTCGACCCCAAGAGGTCCATGGGCTGTGGGAGAATAATAACCAGCCCTTAGTGGGCTGGGAAAACAGCCACAAAGGCCCATGGCGCAGGAGAGAAAGTCCTAAAGCAAAAAGTGGAAAATCAGCCAATAGGAGGCAATCCTACTCCAACTAGGATTGGAGGTGAAGTAGGATTTCTTCCCACCTCCTATTTCGGCCGACCCAAAGGCCTTGGCTGCCTCTCCTCTCCTCTCCTCCTATATATACTAGTGGATTGGGTGGTTTTTGGACAGAATTTCCGGCCACGTGCTACCCGTTTCACCGATGCACAGTTTCTCCTCTAGATCGGTTTTCCGCGGCGCTTAGGCGAAGCCCTGCCGGAATCACTCCACCACCATCACCGGAGCGCCGTCACGCTGCCGGTGAACTCTCTCTCCTCTCCACCTCCTCTTGCTGGATCAAGATGGTGGAGATCGTCATCAAGCTGCACGTGTGCTGAACGCGGAGGTGCCGTCCGTTCGGCGCTAGATCGGAAGGACCGTGATCGAGATCGCGAGACGGTTCGTGATGAGATCGCGGAACGGATCGTGATGAGTTCGCGGGACAGATATTGATCAACATCGTGGGACGGATCGTGATGAGTTCACGGGACGGATCGTGATTGGATCGCGGGACGGATCGTGATGAGATCGCGGGACGCTCGGCGATTTGGATCGCGAAGATGTTCGACTACACCAACCGCGTTTCTTAACGCTTCCCGCTTAGCGATCTACAAGGGTACGTAGATCCACTCTCCCTCTCGTAGATGCTCATCACCATGGATAGGTTTGCGTGTGCGTAGGAAATTTTTTGTTTCCCATGCGACGTTCCCCAACAGTTTTACCGTCCCTTGATTTTGAATTATTTGACACATGTGAAGCTTGCTTGATGGGAAAAATGACCAAGACGCCGTTCACGGGTCATCCTGAACGGGCGGGTGAATTATTGGAAATAATACATAGTGATGTATGTGGTCCAATGAACACGGCCGCACGGGGTGGGTATTTTTACTTCGTGACTTTTACTGATGATTTGAGTCGGTATGGCTATATCTACTTGATGAAGCATAAGTCGGAAACCTTTGAAAAGTTCAAAGAATTTCAGAATGAGGTAGAAAATCATCGTAACAAAAAGATTAAGTTTCTGCGGTCTGATCGCGGAGGCGAATATCTTAGTCACGAGTTTGGCCAACATCTGAGTGATCGTGGAATCGTTTCACAGCTTACGCCTCCCGGAACTCCACAGCGAAACGGAGTGTCGGAATGACGTAACCGAACCCTGTTAGACATGGTAAGGTCGATGATGTCTCTTACAGATCTACCGATATCTTTTTGGGGTCACGCACTAGAAACTGCTGCTTATACATTAAACAGAGCACCGTCTAAGTCTGTTGAGACGACACCACATGAGATGTGGTATGGGAAGATACCTAGTGTGTCACATCTCAAGGTTTGGGGTTGTGAGGCATACGTAAAACGTTTACAGCCAACCAAGCTAGAACCTAGATCAGACAAATGTTACTTTGTAGGTTATCCAAATAACACCATTGGATATTCCTTCTACCACCAAACCGAGGGCAAAGTGTTTGTCGCAAAGGTTGCACATTTTCTCGAGAAAGAGTTTCTCGCTAAAGAATTGAGTAGGAGGACAGTACAGCTTAATGAGATTGGTGAATCTTCGGCAACCGTTGATATGGCTAAGGAACCGGAAGTAATTCCTCAAATTATCCCTACAACCGAGCCGGAAGTTGTCGCATGTGATGCGGAAACTTCAGACAATGTTGTAACTGAACCGCGCAGATCAGGTAGGGCTATCCAGCCACCTGAATGGTTTCATAACAAAATCTTCATTCCTGAAGACGATGAACCTGCGCACTACAAGGAAGCGATGGCGGGGCCTAGCTCAAGGGAATGGCACAAGGCCATGAGATCCGAGATGGAATCCATGTACGAAAACCAAGTTTGGAACTTGGAAGAACTTCCAGATGGCGTAAAACCCATTGGTTGTAAATGGATTTTCAAAATAAGACGGACGCGGATGGTAACATTACTATCCACAAAGCTAGAATTGTCGTGAAAGGGTTCACGCAAGTTCTAGGAGTTGACTACGACGAGACTTTCTCGCCCGTAGCCATGCTCAGGTCTGTTCGGATATTACTAGCAATTGCTGCTTATTTCGATTATGAAATATGGCAGATGGATGTCAAAACGGCTTTCCTAAATGGAAACCTTGAACAGGATGTATACATGATACAGCCAGAAGGTTTTGTCGATCCTAAGAATGCTAGAAAGGTATGCAAGCTTCAGAAAGCCATTTATGGTCTGAAGCAAGCATCAAGGAGCTGGAACATTCGTTTTGATGAAGTGGTCAAAGAGTTTGGCTTCATCAGGAACGATGAAGAATCTTGTGTTTACAAGAAGTTTAGTGGGAGCGCAAAAGCATTTCTAATCTTGTATGTGGATGACATATTGTTGATTGGAAATGATGTGAAATTTCTTAGCGAAATAAAAGACTCATTGAAGAAGAGTTTTTCAATGAAAGACTTAGGCGAAGCGGCATATGTATTGGGCATCAGGATCTATAGAGATAGATCAAGACGCCTGATAGCGCTAAGCCAAAGCACGTACATTGACAAGGTGTTGAAAAGGTTCAACATGGAGAACTCCAAGAAAGGCCTACTCCCCATGTCACCTGGCACAGTGCTTTGCAAGAATCATTGTCCTCGGACCCTCGATGAGCGAGTACAAATGAATGATATTCCATATGCTTCGGCAGTTGGTTCTATTATGTATGCCATGCTATGTACAAGACCGGATGTTTCCTATGCGCTAAGTGTTAGCAGCCGGTACCAAGGTGATCCAGGATTGGAACACTGGGCCGCAGTTAAGGGTATTCTTAAGTACCTCAGGAGGACCAAGGATTTACTCCTTGTGTACGGAGGTGATGAAGAGCTCATTGTAAGTTGTTACACTGATGCAGGCTTCATGACTGACCCAGATGACTTCAAATCTCAATCGGGCTATGTTTTCTTATTGAACGGCGGTGCAGTTGATTGGAAAAGTTCCAAACAAAAGACTGTGGCGGATTCTACAACGGAGGCGGAATATGTGGCTGCTTCAGAAGCCTCCAAGAAAGCTGTCGGTATCAAGCAATTCCTTGAAGACCTTGGTGTGGTTCCAAGTGCTCTGGACCCGGTGGAGATCTATTGTGACAATAGTGGCGTCGTGGCTCAGGCAAGGGAGCCATGTTCGCACCATAAGACAATGCATATTCAACGCAAATTTAAACTCATTCGACATCATGTCGAAGAAGGTTTAGTGAAAGTACGCAAAGTTCACACGGATCTGAATGTGTCAGACCCGATGACGAAGCCTCTACCACGAGCAAAGCATGAGCAACACCGGATTGCCATTGGTGTTAGGGAAGCCATGTAACTAGATTATGACTCTAGTGCAAGTGGGAGTCTGTAGGAGATATGCCCTAGAGGCAGTAATATCAGTTACTTTTGTATCTCCAAGTTTGTAATGAATGTTTATGATCCATGCTATAACTGCAATGATTCTCGAGTCTGCAAATAAAACGAGGCTTGGAGGGAAACTCATGTGCACGTGTGGTATAATAAATGGTAAATTGTATTCCTAGTCTTGCCTCTAAGACTGGCTCAAGTATTGCATGATGATCCTGTTTTCCTGATCATGGGCATGGCCATGCCGGCAATTTTGAGGGCACGATGTTGGTAGAACACTTGTGTTGAATCGATCCGAATTGATGTTATGCTATGAGATACATTCGTCATAAGTTTATGGTTAATAACACAGAGAAGTTAATGTTTGCATAATTCCTTAGACCATGCGAGTATCGAGTTTCTTCATGCTTGCTTCATGAACTTTGGGGTTTGTTAAACGTCATCCGTAAATGGGTGGCTATTACGGCGGCTTACGGGTTCATGGAAAAGTATGTCAAGTAACTTGATAGCTCAAGATTGGGATTTGCTCCTTCGGTGATGGAGAGATATCTCTGGGCCCTCTCGGTGTTACGGTATCCATCGTCGTCTGGCCAGACACTTTGTGATTTGATCACGGGGATGCCAAAACATGGGAACGAGAAAAGAGAACAATACCGGCAACGAGGTAACTGGCATTGTGGACAAGTGTTGATCCACGAGGATGCCGATGTTTCTCACCTCGGGTAATTGTAACATATCGCGAAGCAACAGGAATAGCTCACGGCAACTGGAGGTTCACTCGAATATTTATTCGTGTGGGTATAGGGATCGATATGAGTGTCCACGGCTCCGATGCTGATCATTGATCGGAAGGTGTTCCGGGTCATGTCTATACTTCACCGAACCTATAGGGTCACACGCTTAAGGGTCATCTATCTGCTGAATACTAGACAGGGAGTCTGAGAGAAAATCATCGAAAAAGTTTCGGAGACAACGGAAGAGTTCCGGAGAGAGAACATTGGAATAGTTCCGGTAAAACCGAAAAGTTGTTTCGGAGTATACCATTAAGTCAAAATGGTTTTGGCACACGTCTGGAAATTCTTGGAGGGTGCCAGAATGATTCTGGGGACTTCTGGGATTTTTCGGAGGAAAAAACCGGAAGTGTTCCGGAGCCGCCGGAACCGCTATGGTAGCTTTTCGCTGAAGAAAAACATTGTTCCGGAATTGTTTCGGAACGCGTCCAAAATTGTTTTAGTGGGTACTGGAATTATTCTAGGCACACAGAAATAATTTGGGATTTAACGGACGCAGAAAAATGTCTTCGTGAATAGTGAAAACACTATTTTGAATAGTAGAAACACTATATATATAAATAGTGGAAACACTATATATGTATAGTGGAAACACTATTGTAAATAGTGGAAACACTATTGTGAATAGTGGAAATACTATTAGGGGATGATGCAGGCATGGTGATGCAGGCATGGTGATGCAGGCATGGTGATGCAGGCAACACTATTTGGAGGCTTTCCCTTTATGCCCTTGTGGTGTGCTCACCTCATGGGCATTTTGGGTATTTCAAGTGCCACCCTACCCCTTGGGTTTTCCTATAAATAGAGGTGGAGATGCACTCTCCACACTCATCCTTTGCTCTCATACACATGCTTTGCTTTGCAAGCTCTCTCTCTCCCTCCCACGAAAAGAGTTTTTCGTAGAGCCGAAAGGCTGTCTGGGTTCCGGCAGGAACTAGTTCTGGACGGCGAAGCCCTGCCGGATAGATGACACCGTATGTGTGCAACCCCGTAGAGAGTTCGTAGTTTCGATCTTTTGCCCGAGGGGCTGTTCGAGTGTCCTCCCGAAGGGCTGTCCGAGTCTCGGGTCGAGTTTCGAGAGTCCTCCCGAAGGGCCGTCCGAGTCTCCGTTCGAGTTTCGAGGGTCCTCCCGAAGGGCTGTCCGCGACATCGTCCGGGGGACTGTCCGACCGCCTCCCGAAGGGCTGTCCGACGAGGGAGTACATCCTCGCGGTTGGGAGGTTGTAAATCCTAGTTGCGGGGATCTGCACCAACGATCTCCACCGACTCTTCTTCCGCTGCGCTACGAGTCAGTACGGATCAGATCAAACCTTGTATGCATTCTCCATAGTGGTCCTGGGCGTGCTCGCTATACCGAAAATTTTGTTTTCTATCGCGTTCCCCTACAGATATTTACTTGATGAGACATAAGTCTGGATCTTTTGAAATCATTCGAAAGGTTTTCAGAAATGAAGTAGAAGTTATTGTACCAAGAAAATTATGTTTCTGCAATTTGATTGCGGAAAGGAATATTTGAGTTACAAGTTTAGCGAATGTCTGATGAGTTGTGGAAAAGGTTTCATAACTTGCACCTCCCGGAACACCACAGCAAGTGGAAAGTTCGTGAAGATGTAATCGAACCATTTATGACATGGTAAGATCAAAGATGACATAAATAGATTTACCATTATCTCTTTTATAGAGTGATGCTTTAGAGACTGTGGCTTTCACACTGATAAGAGATCCATCAGGTCTGTTGAAATGACGCCATGGTATGGTACGCCCAACCATGTTATATCTTTTCTTTAACATTTGGAATATGGGGCTTGTGTAAAAGGTTACAAACCTATTCCAAATTAGACAAGTGCTACTTTGTATGGTTATCCCAAGTCATTGGGTATTCCGCCACCACTATACCGAGGCAAAGGGTTTTGCCACAAAATGGTATGCTTTTAAAGAGAATAGTTCTTACAAAAGGTGAGTGGGAGGACAGTGCAACTCGACGAGATAACCAGTATCTTCGTCATCAGTTCAAAGGAAAGAAACCCTGGAAGTGATTCCGTTGTTTCCTACTATGACTGATACGGAAGTCTCTACAATAAAATGTATGGACTTCGGTCGAACGTGCAGCTGAACCACGTAGGCAAAGCTCGTGCAAATCTATTAGGTGCGCAAACGAGATATTGTTGTTAGACAACAGTATACCTACAATACACAAGGAAGCATTGATGGGCCCTGACTCCGGGATTGGCTAAATGCCAATACAATCCGAGATAGTTTCCATATAAGTGATTCAAGATTAAAACCTTGATACACCTTTCAGAGGACTTAGAGTCTAACGAATATTTATGGAACTAAAAACTGATATGGATAAAAATTGTTTTATCCATAAAGCTCGACTTGTTGAAATAACAAGTTTAAGGAGTTGACTATGATGAGGTTGTTTCACCGTAGCGATGCTTAAGGTCGGTTCGGGTTGAACTAGCAATTAATACATATACCAATCATGAGATATGAAACATGGATGACAAAAGGATTTTCATCTGATGGAAATGAAACCTAGGACTTGTATGTGATACATTCCAAAGTAATTTGTCGATCCAGAGGATGCTAGTAAGTATGCAAACTTCAGAGTTCCAGCAATGGATAGAAGAGAGCAAAATGGAGTTGGAATCTTCGTGGTTTGATGAAATGGTCAAAAGGGTTTTTTGATTTCGGCAATGGGTAACGAAGATGCTTGTGATTCAAGAAAGTAAGTGGGAGCATAATAATATTTCTAAAACGTTGTGTGCTTGACACATTGTTAATTGGAAATAAATTTCTTGACACGAATTAGGATTTCATTTGAAAATAGTTTTGTGATGAAGTGCTTAGGCTAAATAGCCTCAATATTAGGCATGATGATCTATGGAGATAGATTTACCTAATGGAGCTAAGCAATGAATACATATTGACAAGGTGCGCCAAGGAGTGATTCTTGCCGAAGTCACATGGAAAGAGTTTTTGCAAGACTCAATGTCCCAAAACACTGATGAGTAAAATACATGATGGAGATTCCACACACTCTTGTATTTGGATTAATCATGTATTCCATGGTATGTACAACAACCAGATATGTCCGATACTCCAAAGTTGTTGCGAGTATAAATACCAAAGTATCAAAGTACTGATCATAGGACAACAGTGAAAGATGTCATTGAGTGCTAGAGTAGTACTGATGACATGGTTTCTCGCAAGCAGAGATTATGAAGTGCTCGTTGTAAGTAATTACATCGATACAGTCTCAATCAATGCTCCATGCGATTTTCGATTTAAGTTAAGGATTTTGTGTAATACACAATATGGTGGCACGGTAGTTGGAAATTGTTCCAAACAAGATACCGTGGCGAATTCTATAACAAAGGTTAAGTATGTTGACGCTTTAGAAGCGACAAAGAAGTTGTTGAATCACATAGTTCGTTCATGAACTTACTATGGTTCCAAGATGGCTTCGGTCTATGAGACACTATTGCAGATAGTTGCTCCATAGCTCAGTCTGAGGAATCAGGTTTCGACCAATGATTCACACATATGCAAAGCCAAGTTCACACAAAATACGAATTTTGTGATAGCGTGAAAACGCGAGGATATGCATAGTTACACACGAAGCTGAAGTTGTCAGATCCGTTGGACATCAGGCTATACCACAAGCGAAGCATATTTTACACCAGTATGCCATAAGTGTAAAGTGCATTAGCATCGACTAGATTATTGACTCTAGTGCAAGTGGCAGTCTGTAGGAGATATGCCCCTAGAGGCAATAATAAATGTTATTGATTATCTCCCTGTTCATAATTAGGTTTATGTTCCATGCTATAACTGCTATGGTTCTCGAGTCTACAATAACGACGAGGCTTGAAGGAAGACTCATATGCACGTGTGGAATAATAAACGGTAAATTGTATTCCTAGTCTGGCCTCTAAGACTGGCTCAAGTATTGCATGATGATCCTGTTTTCCTGATCATGGGCATGGCTATGCCGGCAATTTTGAGGGCACGGTGTTAGAAGAACATTTGTGTTGAATCGACCCAAATTGATGTTATGCTATGAGATACATTTGTCATAAGTTAATGGTTAATAACACAGAGAAGTTAACGTTTGCATAATTCCTTAGACCATGAGAGTATCGAGTTTCTTCATGCTTGTTTCATGAACTTTGGGGTTTGTTAAACGTCATCCGTAAATGGGTGGCTATTACGGCGGCTTACGGGTTCATGGAAAAGTATGTCAAGTAACTTGATAGCTCAAGATTGGGATTTGCTCCTCCGACGATGGAGAGATATCTCTGGGCCCTCTCGGTGTTACGGCATCCATCATCGTCTGGCCAGACACTTTGTGATTTGATCACGGGGATGCCGGAACACGGGAACGAGAAAAGAGAACAATACCGGTAACGAGGTAACTGTCATAGTGGACAAGTTGTTGATCCACGGGGATGCCAACATGTCTCACCTCAGGTATTTGTAACATATCGCGAAGCAACAGGAATAGCACACAGCAACCGGAGGTTCACTCGAATATTCATTCGTGTGGGTATAGGGGTCAATATGGGTGTCCACGGCTCCGATGTTGATCATTGATCGGAAGGGGTTCCGGGTCATGTCTATGCTTCACCGAACCTATCGGGTCACACGCTTAAGGGTCATCTATCTGTTGAATACTAGACAGGGAGTCTGAGAGAAAATCACCGGAAAAGTTTCGGACACCGGAAAAGTTTCGGACAGCGGAAAAGTTTCGCAGAGAGAACACCGGAATAGTTCCGGTGAAACTGAAAAGTTGTTTCAGGGGATACCATAAAGTCAAATTGGTTTCGGCACATGCCTGATAATTCTTGGAGGGTACCAGAATCGTTCTGGAAACTTTCTAGAATTTTCCGGAAGAAAAACCGGAAATGTTCTGGAGCTGCCGGAACCACATCAGTTGCTTTTCACACATGGAAATCAGTAATCCGGAATTGTTTCGGATCGCATTGAAAATTATTTTAGTGGGTGCTGGAAATGTTCTAAGCCCACATAAATATTTTCAGTTTGAACGGACGCTAAAAAATGTCATCATGAATAGTGAAAGTGCTTTTTGGGGAGAAAATATCTTGTGAATAGTGGAAACACTATTATGAATAGTGGGAAACACTATTGGGAGAAAATATCTCATGACTAGTGAAAACACTATTACAAAATAGTAGAAAACAATATTGTGAATAGTGGGAAACACTATTTATGAATAGTGGAATCACTATTATGAATAGTGAAAAATATCTGAGGGCATTTTGGTATTTTTACCATAGTCTCTCACCCTATAAATAGGGGTGAGGTGGCAGCCCAAAAACTCACTCCTTCTCACATACAAGTGCCATTGCAATGATCTGGCTTCTTCTCTCCCTCCCAGCGAAATAGTTTCATAGAGTCGAAAGGCTGTCTGGGTTCCGGCAGGAACTAGTTCTGGACGGTAAAGCCCTGCCGGATAGATGACACCGTATGTGTGAAACTTTGTAGAGAGATCGTAGTTTCGGTCTTAGTTCGAGAGTGCCTCCCGAAGGGCTGTCCGTGTGACCGTCCGAGTTTTGGAGGTCCTCCCGAAGGGCTGTCCGAGTGACAGTCCGAGTTTCGGAGGTCCTCCCGAAGGGCTGTCCGCGACACCGTCCGGGGGACTGTCCGACCGCCTCCCGGAGGGCTGTCCGCGGGGTAGATGAGGGTATACATCCTCGTGGTTGGGAGGTTGTAAATCCTAGCTGCGGGGATCTGCATCGTCAATCATCATTGACTTTACTTCCGCTGTGCTACGAGTCGGTAACGAAAAAGATCAAACCTTGTATGGAGTCTCCATAGTGGTCCTGGGCTAGTGCGTAGGTCGGAATTTTTTTGTTTTCTGCTGCGTAGGTTGAACAAGTATTTGAAAATGTTGAAAATATTTGAAAAATGTTGAATAGGTATTAAAAAATGATGAAAAAGTATTTGAAAATGTTTAATAAGTATTAAAAATGTTGAATTTTGTTTGCAAAAATGTTGAATAACTATTAACATGTTGAAAAAGTACTTGAAATATGTTGAAATACCATTCGGACAATGTTGAACGTGTATAAAAAAATATTGATCACTTATTACAAACAATATTGATGACGTGTACAAAATTGTAGAGTGGAAACAAAAATAAACATAAGAAAAACGAAAACCAAACAAAAAAGGGAGCAGAAACAATAAAACCAAATAAAATGAAGAAAAAAAAAGTAAACAAAAAAGAATAAAACAAATCCGAGAAAAAGAAAAAGAATGCAAAAAAACAAAGAAGAAAAAACAAATGAAACATAAGTAAAAGAAAAAAAATGGAAAAGACCAGCTCCATTGCCTCTTGTAGATCCCGGTCCTACTACTAACGAGTATGATGAAATGTGCGGAGTGGTAAGCTGCACTGATGAGAACCCTGGATTCCAGGGGCGCCCCCCTCCCCCCCCCCGAGTTTTTGAATATGGGCGCGCTAAAAATGACGGCCAGACACCATTCACATCAAAGGGAGAGATCCTTGTAGACTCGCGTAATGTGATAAATAGTCGATGCCTCCCCCACTTGAATAACGCCTGAATGGGTCGGTCCTCTAAGAAAATCTAAAGAAGACAGTGTCGGTGTGCGTAATGGGGAAATCCTATACGGCGCATAGAGCGCTCGCAGTCAAGGTAGAGCGTATCTCGCAACGCGGGTGTCGTATAGGCCGGCCCATTTTCTTGCTTTTCCTTTTCTTTTTTCCATTTTCCTTTTCCTTTTTTCCTTTTTCTGCTTTCTTTTTCTTTCTCTTTTTCTTATTTACATTTTCACCAAATTTTGTTTTCAAACCATCGAACATTTTTTTGTTCATCCAATTCAAAATTTGTTCATCTATTGTTTTCATAAACAAAAGTTCTAGAATACAATTTTTGTTCATTAAATTCCAAAAATATTCATCAGATTCAAAATTTGTTTACCATAATACCAAATAAAGTTCATCATTATTGAAAAACTCTCAAAAAAATGTTCAGCGAATCCAATTTTTGTTCATCAGGATTTCACCGTATTCAAAATTTGTTCGTTGTTTTCAATAAATGTTCTTAAATTAGAAATTTGCAAATTCAATGTTCGTCAAATTCAAATTTTGTTCGTCAAATGAAAACTTTGTCAATCCGCTTTTCTCAAAATAAGTCTTCATCTGACCAACAAAATCGTCATCATATTCAAAATGTGTTCACCATAATGTTGATTTTTTTCCCATGAATATCTAAATTAACTAGCATTTTTTGAAATCACATTTTTTTAATTCGTGAACATTATTCGAATTTATGGCCATTTTTTGGGCCCATGAACTTTTTCCAAATTCTCATTCTTTAGAAATTTTAGATTTATTTTGAATTCTTGTATTCTTTAAGTAAGAAAAAACAAAATAATAATAATAACGAAAAAAGCCCCCCCCCCCCCCCCCCGATGGCGATGGCTTTGCCCGTTAGTCTGTTTTTGTGCTTTTTCTGTCTAGTTTTGTTGTTTTGTTTTATCCTTTTCTTTTTTTGTCAACGTCGTCAAAGATTTGAAAAATAACAAAAAAAATTAAATTCTTGTTTAAAAAAAATCAGGATGACCTTTCGAATTTCTGATGTTTTTTTTCTAATATGCGAATATTGTCTGAATTCCTAATTAAATTTCAAACTCGTTAACAACTTTTAAATTTGTGAAGAATTTTCAAACTCATGAATTAGTTTGAAGTTCGCAATATTTTTTTAGAATTCTGGAATATTTTTAAAATTCATGAAAATTGTTTAAAATTAAATTATATTTCAAATTCTCAAATGTTTACTGAATTCATGAACATTGTTTTAACTTTTAAACTATTTTTAAAATACAAGAACGTTTATAAAGCTCGTTTATGATTTTTCAATCATGTTTTTTTAGTTCTTGGGCATTTCTAAAATCATCATTGTTTTTGAATTCTTAAACATTTTTCAAATCCATGTACAATTTTCGTATTTAAAACATTTTCCTAATTTTTAGAAGTAGTTATTAGAGATCACGCGAAGTTAATAAATTCTGCTTTGGAAACCGCTCAAGAAAAGGAATAACGCAAACACTAGAGATCGCTTAATGCGCACTTCTTACCGAGCCGGCCCACTAGTTTTGACGGTGGGAAAGAGGTGCGTATTTGCTGGGTTCTATGATTTATCTTGGTGGGTTGACGATATCATCCTATATACCATCCAACTACAAATTGATTTGCGTTCATGTCTTTATGCTCATTGCAGTAAACTGACCTAGCAATATCGAGCTAGGAAACAACTGAACTGGCCCTGGCCGTTTAGTAAGGTTTTGATTCCTGGTTTTAGTTTTTCCTGTTGTATTTTTTGCTGTATTTTTAAAATGTTGACCATTTTTGTAAACATTTGGATTTTTAAATTGTTGCATTTTTAGTTCTCATTTAAAAAATTTAAAAACTTAACAAAATTGTTTACAACCGTTTTTAAAACATTTACTTTTTATAATAAAAGCATGTATTTTGGAAAATCGACTGAAAACCAAAAGTACATAGTAAGGCAAAGGATCACTCACTACTTGTCCAAGTCACAATAGTCAGCGTTGGTGGGTGCGGCCTGGCTGCATTGTTCTTATGTGGTTGCTGTGCATTTTGACACACTTAAGGCCTATTCGGATCGTCTTCAACTATCATCTTTATAGACTCCAGACCTAGAGCGCACCCGAACTTCTGAGCTCCAGGAAGCTAAATTCGAGAAGCTGGCCCGGACACAGTATAAAGACAAGAAGCCCCCATAGCCTAGGTCCATCAAAACAAAAAAAAGGAAGAGTTAGCCATATTTAGAACCGAAGTGCCACCTCCAACGAAAAAGATTCGTCCAGCCACCCCTGAATCAATACACTCCCCTCTAAAAGAACGACGCTACACCCAAATCAAATCGATACCCACCATATCGCAGTCAATAAACATCATCTCCCTCGACTTGGTAACCCAAATGACCGCCGCCATGGTCGGCATCTCCCTGTGGTGAGCCAGCTCTCCTATCTGTCGACGGATCCGCCGGTTCCAAGCCCATCCAGCCGGATCCCGTCCTTTCTTCCCTCGTGACCAACCCCCACACTGCATCCATGAGCAGGAGACGCCATTGACGTCGGTACTCATCTCATCTGGGCTCGCCTCCTCCGAGCCCCTTCTCCGACGCCATTGACCCGTGGTGAGCTATATACACAAGTTGGCCAACCTAGGCTGCTTCCAGCCAGCCCAAGTTGGCGAAAGACAAGCCAGCAGTCGCTGCCAGCCCAAGCCGGCGATGGAAAAGCTAGTTTGGGTGCCGAACGGATGAAAGTTGTTGCGTGGAGCGAGAAGCTAGCTCGAGAAGCTGAATATGCGGAGTTGAAAGAGTTTCTTTTTTTATGCCCTTAGCCTCGTATATGAGCTCTCATCGTGCGCTACTAGCTAGTAGCTAGGGACAAAGGGAAGATCCTAGGCGAATTTGGCATGCCTCTTGCATTACGCATCGTTGTGATTTAATATCAATATTACAACATTATAAGTGAAATTTAAATAGCATATTATCTCAAGGAAATGTAACAAATGTAGTTTCATATTGGACAGTATTTGTTTGATAATACGGAGGCAGAAGATACATGGACAAAAGCAATGATGACGAGGTTCTGTCATAGTAGAAAATTTGGGCAAGGATTTTGATGGGCCCCAAAATGAAAATCATCCGGGCTTAAAATACCTACTCTAAGGCCTTGTACAATGCTAGGTGCTTAGGGAGGTGCTGAGAAAAATAAACCAGTTTTTGCTGAAGCACTGGTGCCTATTTTTACATGAGAGATGCCTAACTAAGCGTCTACCCTGTACAAATAAGCACCAGTGCTTAAGAAAAGCCTGGTTTATTTCTCTAAGCACCTCTTCTAAGCACCTTGCGTTGTATAAGGCCTAACGAACCCCACCCCATATCACGGCGTGTAGGTGCGGCGCGCCGGCGAGCGCCCTACTCTCGTCCTCCCTCTGCTTCCCCGTGACAACCACTCTCGAGTCTCCAGCGACTTAGTAAGACTCGCGTCTTCTTCGCACGCGCCCGATCGCCATGGAGACGGAGGAGGAGAAGGCGCCTACGTCTCCGCACCCGGTCCTAAAGGCTGCTCTGGAGGGCTCCGTCTCCTCAAAGGTACTGACCACAACCATAACAACAACCAACCCTCTCCTCCAGCTCCCGGCCTTAGCTTCTTCTTCATGGATCGATGCTAATGACGATAGATCCTCGATCGTGCGCCCAGAACTGGCGCCCGTCGTGGCGGAGGAGTGCATTTGGGTCCGTGCGCTGTGCGTGGCGGCCATGGAGGGCCGGGTGGACATCTGCGCCTACCTCGTCGAGGACCTCCGCGTCAATGTCAACCAGCCCAATGACCTGTTGGGGAACATTGCATGGGAAAAAAAATTCCTACGCACACGCAAGATCTATCCATGGTGATGAGCATCTACGAGAGGGAGAGTGGATCTATATACCCTTGTAGATCGCTAAGAGGGAAGCGTTAAGAAAAGCGGTTGGTGTAGTCGAACGTCTTCGCGATCCAAATCGCCAAGCGTATCGCGATCTCATCACGACCCGTCCCGCGATCCAATCACGACCCGCCCCGCGAACTCATCACGATCCGTCCTGAGCTAGCGCCGAACAGACGGCACCTCCGCGTTCAGCACACGTACAACTTGATGACGATCTCCGCCTTCTTCATCCAGCAAGAGGGAGCGGAGAGGTAGAAGAGTTCTACAGTAGCGCGTCGGCATTGCGGCGATGGTGGTGGAGCTATTCCGGGAGGGCTTCGCCTAAGCACTGCAGAAAACCGATCTAGAGGAGAAACTATGCGCTAGAGGAGAGGATAGCACGTGGCTCAAAATCTAGTGCAAAACCCCTAAAACCTCTAGTATATATAAGAGGAAGAGAGAAGGCGGCTTGGACCTCAAGAGGCCAGCCCTAGGCTTTGGCCGAACCAAGGAGGAGAGGAGGAATCCTCCTGGAATCCTAGTAGGACTAGGACTCCTTCTTTTTTTTGCCTTTTTTGCCTTTTTCCACCTTCTCTCTTTGGGCTTTTCTCTCCCAGCCGCATGGGCCTTGTGTGGGACTTCCACCAGCCCACTAAGGGCTGGTATTCAATCTCCCACAACCCATGTAGCCTCTTGGGTCGAAATACCCCTCCCGATGGTCTCTCGATACACTACCACCACTCTCGGTACACTACCGATGAGCTCGAAACTTTTCCGGCGACCAAAATAGGACTTCCTATATATCAATCTTTACCTCCGGACCATTTCGGAGCTCCTCGTGACGTACGGGATCTCATCCGGGACTCCGAACAACCTTCGGTAACCACCATACATAACTCTATACTACCGAAATGTCACCGAACCTTAAGTGTGCAGACCCTGCGGGTTCGAGAACTATGTAGACATGACCGAGACACCTCTACGGTCAATAACCAATAGCGGCACCTGGATGCCCATATTGGTTCCTACATATTCTACGAAGATCTTTATTGGTCGAACCTTTATGTCAAGGATTCAGTTAATCCCGTATGATGTTCCCTTTGTTCTTCGGTATGTTACTTGCCCGAGATTCGATCGTTGGTATCTCCATACCTAGTTCAATCTCGTTACCGGCAAGTCTCTTTACTCGTTCCGTAATACAAGATCCCATGATTAACACTTAGTCACATTGCTTGCAAGGCTTGTTGTGATGTTGTATTACCGAGTGGGCCCTGAGATACCTCTGCGTCACACGGAGTAACAAATCCCAGTCTTGATCCATGCCAACCCAACAGACACCCTCGGAGATACCTGTAGAGTACCTTTATAGTCACCCAGGTACATTGCGACATTTGATACACACAAGGCACTCCTCCGGTGTCAGTGAGTTGCATGATCTCATGGTCATAGGAACATATACTTGACATGTAGAAAATAGTAGCAATAAACTGACCCGATCATATGCTACGTTTCTCATTTGGGTCTTGTCCATCACATCATTCTCCTAATGATGTGATCCCGTTATCAAATGACATCTCATGTCCATGACTAGGAAACCATAGCCATCTTTGGTCAACGAGCTAGTCTATTAGAGGCATACTAGGGACATGGTGTTGTCTATGTATTCACACATGTATCTGAGTTTCCGATCAATACAATTATAGCATGGATAATAAACGATTATCATGGACAACTAAATATGATAATAACTAATTTATTATTGCCTCTAGGGCATATTTCCAACAAGACCTAGGTTTCTGATTCTCTATCTCTTCCCTTTCCTTCCCGTCAATTCTGGGCCTCCGATCCTATATGCATGGATTAATTGGAAGAAAAACTCTAAACCCTAGTACAACCCAATCTTGTTTCCTCTTCTGCAGGTGAAACTGTGCTGTTCATCTCCGCAATTTTCGGGACAGTTGCTGCAGCAAGGTATCTCCTCGATCGTGGCGCTAATCCGACCATACCTGGGAGATTGGGGTCGCCTCTCCATACTGCAACACTGAATGGTATCCCCCCGTCCCCCCTCCAACACGTTGTTATTTGTTTTGCCAAATGTCTTTATATTAGTCTGTCTTCGATACAATTTTACGTGATATATATGCCTATCGACCAAGCTCATGCATATATATATATATATATATATATATATATATATATATAAACTCTATTCATCATCCAGGGTGCAGAATAAGTTATTCTTCACCCGAGGTAATCTTATGAGCTTTTAATAAATAAATTACATTTGAAATACAAATGGTTACATTTATATTGACCCACTATGTAAAATTTGGCATAAGAAAATAAAAATACAGGCCATAAGACAAGAAAAAATGTATTTTATGTATATTTTACACTATGTTTTTATGTTTGTAATTTTACGTAACAAAAATAGTTTTTACGGTGATAATATATTTTCTTACGGTCTCTTTTTACGTATGGAATAAGAAAAAAATTACGTAACGTAAAATTACGGTGCATTGATGTCAAAATAGAGGGAGTTGAAGAATAACTATTCCTCACTTAGGGTGACGAATAGCGCGACCCTATATATATAGACTTTGAAGATTGAACGTAAAGTAATTCGATACCCAATTCTATATTACTCACTCGGTTCACAAATATAAGATGTTTTAGATATTTTAATATGAATAAATATACAGACTGAAATGAGTGAACAAACACACTAATATGCGTCTATATACATCTGAATTAGAAACAAGTTGGAAGATCTTATGATAGTGAAGGGAGAGAGTACTTGTTAGCTCTAGTCTTGTTATTGAAAAAGGCTCTCGCCCCACTTTATATATAAAGCAACAACCATTACAACGAGCGATACAACACCACACGCACCCAATGCAAGATACAAAGATGCTAAGAAGCAGGTAACACTCCCACAACTAAGCCTCACTAGGAAGCCAAGGGAGAACTCAACCGGGAACAAGTCACCGAGAAGAGACCAAGCTACACGTTGTCGATCTATGAGGCCCAAGGCGATGCCTTCAAGAAGGATACACCACCGGAGTGCCGCCGCCATCCGATCCAGAGGATCTCGATTTTCATCTAAGGAACCTTAGAGGATATGGAGTAACCACTACGGAGTCTTCAAGAAGATGACGACGTCCCCGGACGACGCCTCCGTCGGCCTGGGAAAGCCAGTCAGGGTATTCACCCAGATAAACACACTCCAACTCTGAACAGGTTGCGGCCAATCTTGAGGACAGGCGTCGCATCACAGCCACCAATCGACAAACCCCATCCGCCATGCCGCCCACACAACCATGGAGACAGGTCCGCACCTGAGCGGCTAGCTCCGGCCACGAGCATGCCGCTCCCGCCACCAAGGTCGCCGCCCTGCAACCCGACGCTCTAGACACCCACAAAGGGACGAACTTGGAACCGACCGGCAAAACCCTAGCAAAGCAGAGCCGTCGATGACCCGACTGCCCCGAACAGCTGGAGCATGGAAGCATAAGATAGGGGAAATGAGGATAAGAGGAGCGGAGCATGTCCGAACCAGCGCCCCCTCCGCCGGTGATGGATAGAGAGAACACCCATCCCTTTTGCAACCTCCCCACACGTCACCCCGACGCCCCACCACGACCTCCCGCAGCTCCACGCGAGGTAAGAGTAGCCACCCGTCCACCGGCAAGGGCCGCCGTCCGTCCGCACCCAGCCGCCAAAGAGGGCCTCCAGAGCGCCCAACCATCGAGGCACCACTGCACCGCCGGTAGCCATCGCCAGCAGCACGCCCCATGCTGCGGCAGTCCACCCCTATAGGATTGAAAGTAGGTCTAGAGGGGGGGTGATTAGACTACTTGACAAAATAAAAGTTTTGCCTTTTTCCCAATTTTAATTCTTGGCAAGTTTTAGCATTTATAGCATATCAAGTAACATCCTACACATGCATGTCTAAGAGTGTAGCAGCGGAAAGTAAAGACATTGAACATGTAAGTAAAGAGAGGGTTAGGAAAGCAAACACAAGTGATGACACGATGATTTTTCCCGTGGTTCCGATAGGTGGTGCTATCGTACGTCTATGTTCATGGAGTCTTCAACCCACGGAGGGTAACGATCGCGAGAGTCCACGGAGGGCTCTACCCATGGAGGGTTCCACGAAGAAGCAACCTTGACTATTCCATGTGGCTTCCGTCCATGAAGGACTAGCCTCACTATATATGGGTAGATCTTCACAAAGTAGGCGATCTCCTTGCCCTTACAAACTTATTGGTTCACTCCACAACATGAAGTAGGAGGCTCCCAAGCGACACCTAACCAATCTAGGAGGCACCACCCTACAAAAGGTAATAGGCTCGGTAATGACGATGAACTCCTTGCTCTTGTGCTTCAAGATGATAGACTCCTCAACACACAGTCACTCTCTCACAGATTTGGCTTGGTAGAAGAGATGGGATTGGTGGAAAGCAACTTGGGGAGGATAGAAATCAAGATCCATATGGTTGGAGTGGAAGATCTTGATCTCAACACAAGGGTAGGTGGTTCTCTCTTAGAAAACTGGGTAGGATATGCATGGAATAGTTCTGAGTGCTTCACTTTCGAGTGGGTGGTGGTGAAGGGGCATATGTAGGCATCCCCAAAAATCCAACCGTTACACACAATAAGTAAAACTCGGTGACACCGATGTGTAAATCTCGGTGGTATGAAAGTGAACAAAAGTGGCAACTTTTGAATCTCGAAGGGACCGATATACAATTCTCGGTTACACCGACAAGGTGATCAACAGTCAAATTTACCAATCTCGGTGACACCAATTCACTATTCTCGGTCGGACCGAAAATGAGAACTTGCGTAACAGAATCTTGGCAACCCAACTCGGTGGCACCGAGTGCAGTGTCGGCTGCACCAAAGTGTTTGAGTTTGGCTGAGTCTGTCTAGGGTTTAGAATCGATGGCACCGGGATAGGAGTGTTGGTTGCACCGATTTTGCATATTTGGCTTAGGACAGACTTTGGTGGGAGAGTTTGTGGATGTTTTGGTGACTGTCACTTGTGCACGTTTGAGCATATTATCCATCGTCAAAACTTTACTCCCTTTTAAAAGTATTGGCTTTCCTATGGACTCAAAGTTATTTCTCACAAATGTAAAATGTAGAGTCCTCTTGCTTGAAGCTTGGCCAACCTATTTCCTTGAATCTTGGGGTAATTCCACAATCCTTTAGCTATCCCTATCATTGAACTTGTCCTAAAATATACTTGGTGAAAGCATTAGTTCAATGTCTTATATGTTGTTATTAATTACCAAAACCACCAAGGGAGCAAATGTGCTTTTAATCTCCCCCTTTTTTGTAATTGATGACAACATATAGATCAAAGCTTCGATAAATATATAATCATGGAATATAATCGTCGCTTTGAGAGGTATGTGATAAGCAAGAGCTCCCCCTAAATTTGTGCATTATTTTTAAATTTGCGTTTGAATGCAAATGCACAATCGATTAGGTACATGGGTTACTTCTTCCATGTCACACACCACTTGGTGGTGTGCAAGAGTAATTGGAATGAACATCATAACACAACACAATCAACCAAAGATGAATGATCATCACATAAGCGTTAAGATGATAGGAAATAGTAGCATCACACATTAAGGCGTATGATCAAACATCTTCAAGCGTGTATCACAAGCAAAATAAAAGAGTATCACGGCAACCAAAAGCAATTGTTTTGAAAAGGCAACAAACACCAAACGCTCTCTCACTCGAAGCCTAATGATCTATATACACTTCTCCCCCTTTGGCAACAAGTTACCAAAAAGTTCAAAGGCATATAACAAATTGTTCTTGGGCTGCTCTCCTCTGGTTGTCGATGAAGGAGTCGAGATAACGACGTTGGCAAAGATCTCTACAGATGTCGTGGATGGAGCTGGAGTGGTCACGGGAGGAACCGGAGCTGATGGAGCAGGAGCTATGCTGACAGTAGCTCGGGCTGATGAAGAGGGCCTCAAGTCTGGTGCAGACATTGTGGCTGATCTAGCCTGAGTGGTGAACTGGGTGCCTGGCCCAAGAGGTGATTCATCCTCATCCTCATCCTCATCCTCATCATCATCATCATCATCATCATCATCATCATCATCATCATCATCATCTGAAGTAGAAGAGACCTGAGGGATGTGCACGGAGTCAACTTCCTTCTGAAGCTCTATAACTGTCTTGGACAACTTGTCCACCTTATCACCAAGAACCTTGATTCTTGTCTCGAAGATCCTCACTGGACTGTTCTGGTTGTCCAGAATCCCCTTGATATCCTTCTGCATGCCCTGGACGGCTGAGATCAGAAGATCCATTTGCTCGTTCCTGGATATGGGGGCTTGAGCACTAGCGGCTCAAACTGCTTCTGCTTCTGCCTGTGCTGTAGCAGATGTGGGATGATCTGGGTCCATCACCACGATATTATCCTCAAGATCTGGCTGTAGGGGTAGATGTGGACGATCTAGAGCAAAAATGTGTTTCTCCAGCTGAGAGTTGATAAGCAACTGGATGTAGGGTGCATAACAACAAGAACGCTTTTGATCAGCAGCAACCCTCTTGATTGTTTCAACAATCAAATCCATGACTCTAATCCTGGTGTTCCTGTCAAGGCGGATCAACATGTTAATGGAGTAGCCTCGGAAATCTTGTCATCTCCTGACTTGGGCATCAAGGTGTGCCTCAGAATGGTGTTCATTGTACGGAGGCCTGCTTGCAGATAATAGATGGATCCTAGCTTGTGTGATTGCACCTTGTCAGCAGGGATAGGAGTATACATATATTTCATGGCATTGTGACTTGCCTTGGGTTTTGAGTATACATCCAAATCACCTTCCTGAGCTTCTAGAACTTCTAGAAGTGCAACCCATGCCTCAACAGTGGATTCATACCTTGCACCTTTAGTCATCCATACAATTCTACCATCTCCGTAGAGTGGAGTAGAATTGCATGATCATCTCGCTGTTCCATGCAGTAAGCTCTCTGCCAATGAACTTGTCCAAACCAATGCAATGGAAGTTATCTTGGACACCTGGTAAGTAGTCCACATTATCTTTAATGAACTTCCAATCGACATATCTCATGTCGCTAATAGCTGGGATCTTGTCAAGCAACACTGTCTCATAAAAATCTTGTTGCTCTCTTGTGTAGAACCTGTAGTCAACAACAGTTTTCCTCTGAGCATAAGGATCTATGGCTCTCCAGGCTATCAATCCCAAGTCTTTCCTCTTCTTCATGTCCTCAGCAACTAAGTGTCTGCATCATACACTAGAAGATGTGGTCTGAGCTTTATCAAAGTAGTCAGGTCATCATCATCTTCAGTTCTGGAGGCAGTCCCCTTGTTCTTCTCAGAAGCTGGAATGTCTCTAGTAGTCCTCTTGGACTTCTATGCAGCAGCTTTCTTGGAAGAAGGCTTGGTGCTCTTGGAAGTGCCAGTCTTTGGCATATCATCAGCCATCAACTTCTTGGCTTTCTTCTTGGGAGGGGCTTTCTCAAAATGTTCTTCCTCCTCTTCCTCAGCAGCAGCACCAGCAGCCTCCTCTAGATCTTCATAAATAGAGGTAGGCCTGCCAATCACATGGACAATCCTTTTCCTGGACTTCTTCTCCCTTGCCTTCTTAGGCATAGCCTTCCTTGGGGGATCAACAGAAATTGTGGCCTAGCACTCTCATGTGCCTTGATAGTCTCTGAGATGGCATAGATCTTGCTGACAACTCTCCTGGATGAAGTAGCTTCAGTTGCTGACTTCTTGGCAGCCTTTTCTTGCTTCTTAGCAAGAATCTTCTCAGGAATGAAATCTGAATCTTCTTCATCAGTATTGAGCTTCTTCCTGGTCCTGGTGGCAGTCTTGGGCAACCCATGAGAGCTGGGGGTGCCTCGATCTGAAAAAGAACTGGCCTCTGGGCTTGTGCCAAAACTCATGTCAACTCCCTGCTCTACCAAATTTTGACTGTCCTCTGAGCCTGACATACTGACCCTGTGAATAGAGTATAGGAGAGTAGAAGTAGATGAGTCATCACAAAATGAGGCTGGTTTTTGAAATTTGAAAAATGAATTTTCAAGTTTTTTGCATTCTGTAAAATAAATATCGGTACAGCGGGAACAGATTTTTCGATGGGGCCGAGACTGACCGACTCTCTAACCAAACCTTGGCACCCTTTTTGGTCGGACCGAAAAGAGCAACTCAGTTCCACCGAGTGAGTTCTCAGCCACACAGAAAAGCACATCGGTGAGACCGATATGTCTGTTTCGGTTCCACCGAGATTTATCGAGCGGACGGCAAAACCCTAGAAATTTCATCATTCGCAAGATTTTGGAGTTTTGAGTGGATAGGAATACGTGTAAAGGGTGTATCAAAGATAAACATGAATTTAATGTGCAAGAATCGGACGAGGAGCACAATAGAGATCAAATTCGTACCCTAGCTTGGCGCGGATCCTCTACGGCGGCGACGAGGGAGTGGATTTCGTCGGCGACGGCGATTCCCAGCAGCGGAAGAGCGCAGGGAGACAAGGGCGACGAACAGGGGTCTCGTGGGCGGCAGCTTAGGGTTCTGAGGCACGACGAATGAGATTGAAATTCAAAGCATCAGGGTCCACAGCTTATATACCCACCACCGTCGGTGACACCGATTCTAATTTCTCGGTGTCACCGAGTGCCTCAACTGTGAGCTGATAGGGACACTCAGTGTACCCGATAAAATGGAATCGGTGGTATCGAGATTAAAAACCATATCAACCCTAGGCATTTGGTGAGACCGAGATTTTGTGGTTGGTTCCACCGAGATGCACTTGGGAGGTTTTAATGGTCAGTCCTTGTCGATACGGAACTCTGAGTGCTCCACACATAGAGGGATCGAAAAGCACTTGTTCAAATTTTGTGATGCAGCATGAATAGAGTATGAGGTGAGAAAGCATAGATAGATAAAGAAGTGGTCCTAGGTATTCTTTTATATCCAATTGGCAAAAGATAAATCAAAATCCAAGTAGCAACAATTGGATATCCTCGAATGAGAAAATAAATGCAGACCAACATGCTCACACAATAAGATGTCAAATGAAATCATGGCAAACATGCAAAAACACTCTAGCATCTAACAAGCACTTGGTCGATGACGAAGTCATCTATATATGATTATTTGAATTAGGAGCCAAGTAAGAGTACTTGATCATAGGTCATACTCATCGTTTAAGCACAAGTGGGGTTACCACTTTAACATAAAGCATTTAATGTTGTCACATTCTAAGAGATGCTTTGACTCAAGTCTTAGAGTAAAGCTCCCCCTTGATGTGACATCCCCCCATAAGAGGGATAATCTAACCTTGGGTTTTGTCTATGAAGACTTCATGTTGGTGAGGTAGTGGTGGATGCTCAAGGTTGGTGAAGATCACCAAGAGTTGGGAGCATCCCTGTTGTTTCCTTACTCTTCTCACCTACATGGGTTAGTCCCAACACACAAGAGACAGATACAAGGATATCTATGGACATAGAGTGCAAAGCATGTGTAATGATGTCCATTTATTTATTGATTACCTTGTCCCTTGCTTACCTTTTGAAGGAATGTGTGACTTCTTGATCTATTGCATAGGGTTGATGTTGATTGCAAATAGATCTTGCCAATAATGAATATGAGTGGATTTCATTGGCGGAGTCACCCCTCAAGAACTCTCTAGTTCTTCTTCTTGGGAATCCACATCAAGTTGATGGGGATCCTTGGTGTTGAAGTAGCACTTGTAGAAGTTGAGATTGTAGTAGCCTTGGGAACCCACTTCATCAAAGCTTGGGGTTCATCTTCATAAGAGTCAAAGTCCTTTTGGAGCTTGTTCTTGCCCTTGAGCTTGGCGTCTTGTGGTGGAAGGTCATCTTGAGTGTTTGTCCCCTTGGGAAGAGTATTTTCATACTTCTCCGTTTGTGGAATAAACTTGGGATTTGGATATTGACCTTCTTTCCATTCAACTCCATTAGCGTTGAAGTAGCCAACACCACGATTCTTTCGGTATCCTCCATGCTTGCGTATAATCTCATCAAATTGTTTGTACCCTTCAAGACTCTTGTAGATACATTTCTCTATTATTCCTTTCAATAAAGCATTTTATTGCTTAAGTGTAACTTGGCTAAGAGAATCATCGTTAGTGGAATCAATAGAACTACTAGGAGCAACATCATTGGGTTTAGCATTTTTATTGTTGCTACTAGATGAAGAACCTTTCTTTCCTTTGTTACTAGTTTGCTTAGATTTGACTTGTGGCATGAATGTAGACAAGAGTAGTCGTTTGGCAATATAAGATGAAGACTTCTTTCAGAGATCGTCCTTGATAGCTTTAAGAAATTCATGTTCTTGCTCCAAATTGAGCTTCTCGAAGCATAGCTTCTCATGAGTTCTTACAAGCTCTCTATGAACTTCAAGAGTAGATTCATGAGCTAACTTAAGAGTATTGAGTTCTTTAGTTAGTTCTTCTATTTTCATCTTATCATCGTCAATTGACTTATCTTGACTAGTATGAGAATTATCAAGTTCATTAACATCACTAGTTTTATCACATAGCAAGTCATCATTGTAAAACATATCATCTTCATCACTATCGAAATCAAGATATTCGGGGTGTGATACATTGTGGCCTTTAGCCATGAAGGAACTTCCACCTCCTTCATTTGGTGAATCAAATAGATCATAGGAGTTGGTTGTCACTAGTGCAATTCCGGCAACACCATCATCTTGACTATAGTCGGAGTTGGAGTGATAGATTCTCTCGGAGTGGTTGTCAGAGTCGGAGCCGGAAACCCATTCACCAAAGTGAGCTTGATGCTTTCTTATTGAGTAGCTCTTGGCGTGCTTGTCCTTCTTCTCCGAGTCCCTACTTCTCCTTGAGGGTTTTCGTTCATAACGATCATCTCTACTCCTTCTCTATCTTCGAGGTGATTCGTCTCTTGAGCTTCATCTTCTTGGTGACTCTTCTCTTTGTTTGTAGGGAGCCGAGCACTCATTGGAGTAGTGTCCGGGCTTCCCATAGTTGTAGCAGTTTCGGTCACGACTTGACGAATGCTTCTCTTCATATATTGAGTTGGAGCTGCAATCTTTGCTTCTATTCTTGTAGAACTTGTTGAATTTCTTGACCATGAGGCTTATCTCTTCATTTGTGACAAGGTTGTCGCTTGAGGTAGCGGGAGCATCAGTTGTGGCTTTGTAAGCACCGCTAGACTTGTGATGAAGGTCTTCCTTGTCTTTGAGTGTCATCTCATGAGCAACAATTCTACCAATCACTTCCGTTGGTTTGAGATCTTTGTAGTTGGGCATCATTTGGATGAATGTGCACATGGTGTCATGTCTCTCATCCAAAGCTCTAAGTATCTTCTTGATGATGAACTTGTCAGTCATTTCTTCGCTTCCTAAGCCGACAATCTCATTTGTGATGAGAGCTATCCTAGAGTACATTTCAGCGACTCCTTCACCATCCTTCACCTTGAACTTGTCAAATTGACCTTGAAGAACATCTAACTTGGATTCTCTCACGGACTCAGTTCCTTCGTGCATATCAGCCAAATATCCCAAATCTCTTTTGCATGTTCAAGACGGCTGATTTTGTTGAATTCTTCGGGACATAGGCAGTTGAAAAGAATGTCACATGCTTGAGCATTGAGCTGCAACATCTTCAGTTCATTTGCAGACGCTTCACGATCTGGTTCCTTTCCATCCACAAAGAATCCACCTTGCAAGCCAACAGGAACAACAACCCAAACGGTAGGATTATGACCAAGCAAATGTATTTTCATTTTATGCTTCCAACTAGTGAAATCAGTGCCATCAAAGTACAGACCTCTACGGTGATAATTTCCCTCACTAGATGCCATACTTCTCCTAGGTTGTGAAACCAATGCAATGGAGACCAAAGCTCTGATACCACTTGTAGGATTGAAAGTAGGTCAACAGGGAGGGGATTAAACTACTTGACCAAATAAAAGTTTTGCCTTTTTCCCAATTTTAATTCTTGGCAAGTTTTAGCATTTATAGCATATCAAGTAACACCCTACACATGCATGTCTAAGAGTGTAGCAGCGGAAAGTAAAGACATTGAACATGTAAGTAAAGAGAGGGTTAGGAAAGCAAACACAAGTGATGACACGATGATTTTATCCGTGGTTCCGATAGGTGGTGCTATCGTATGTCCACCTTCATGGAGTCTTCAACCCACAGTGGGTAACGATCGCGAGAGTCCACGGAGGGCTCTACCCACGGAGGGTTCCATGAAGAAGCAACCTTGACTATTCCATGCGGCTTCCGTCGGTGAAGGACTAGCCTCACTATATATGGGTAGATCTTCACAAAGTAGGCGATCTCCTTGCCTTTACAAACTTCTTGGTTCACTCCACAACATGAAGTAGGAGGCTCCCAAGCGACACCTAACCAATCTAGGAGGCACCATCCTCTAAAAGGTAATAGGCTCGATAATGACGATGAACTCCTTGCTCTTGTGCTTCAAGATGACAGACTCCTCAACACACAATCACTCTCTCACGGATTTGGCTTGGTAGAAGAGATGGGATTGGTGGAAAGAAACTTGGGGAGGCTAGAAATCAAGATCCATATGGTTGGAGTGGAAGATCTTGATCTCAACACAAGGGTAGGTGGTTCTCTCTTAGAAAACTAAGTAGGATAGGTATGGAATAGTTCTGAGTGCTTCACTTTCGAGTGGGTGGTGGTGAAGGGGCATATTTAGGCATCCCCCAAAACACAACCGTTACACACAATAAGTCAGACTCGATGACACCGATGTGTAAATCTCGGTGATACCAAAGTGACCAAAAATGGCAACTTTTGAATCTCGGAGGGACCGATATACAATTCTCGGTTGCACCGACAAGGTGATCAACGGTCAGATTTACCAATCTCGGTGACCCCGATTCACCATTCTCGGTCGGACTGAAAATGAGAACTTGCGTAACAGAATCTTGGCAACCCAACTCGGTGGCACCGAGTGCAGTGCCGGTTGCACCGAAGTGTTAGGATTTGGCTGAGTCTGTCTGGGGTTTAGAATCGGTGGCACCGGAATAGGAGTGTTGGTTGCAACGATTTTGCATATTTGGCTTAGGACAGACTTTGGTGGGAGAGTTTGTGGATGTTTTGGTGACTGTCACTTGTCCATCATCAAAACTTTATCCCGTTTTAAGAGTATTGGCTTTTCTATGGACTCAAAGTGATTTCTCACAAATGTAAAATGTAGAGTCCTCTTGCTTGAAGCTTGGCCAACCTATTTCCTTGAATCTTGGGGTAATTCCACAATCCTTTAGCCATCCCTATCATTGAACTTGTCCTGAAATATACTTGGTGAAAGCATTAGTTCAATGACTTATATGTTGTTATTAATTACCAAAACTACCAAGGGAGCAAATGTGCTTTCAACTCCCAGCGCCACGACCATGCAAGGTCATGGCCAGCCCCCGCGCCGCCTAACGAGGCAGAGCCGCCAGATCCAGATCCGCAATGGGCCGTTGCCGCCGCCACCACGGGCACAGGCCCGTTGGGCACTCCTCGAAGCCCTCCACGCCGGGGCAGCAACCACCAGCGCCGCCGCGCCCCACAAAATGCTGCGCCCCCGCACGACGAAGCCATCCTGCGCCAGCCAAGACCGCTCAAGGAGGAGAAGAGGCCCCGCCACCGCCGTACCCGGCCGGGCTTTGCCCGCTAGCGAGCGCGGCGGCGGCGAGGGGTGTGGAGGAGGAGAGGAGAGTAGGAGCGGCGGCGGGTTAGGGTTTCCCCCCGTCGCTCGCGGGAGCGACGCATGGGGGGGGGGGGGTATTTTGCACGTTCAGCTCGGTCTAGTCTTGTTTGCTCATAACCTGAACATCTTCATAAAAACTAGAGACAAAACGCCCTGAGTTTACAGCACTTTACAAGAAGGTGGAAAACAAAAAAGAGCAAAATTAGTGTCATGCCCCAAGGGTCATGCGGCTCATGCTCCTCTTCTTATCCAGAGCCTTCTCGATGGAATGGTCCATGACACTTTGGCTTGGCCCAGTCACGCGAATAGGCAAAAGGTTTATAAAGAAGGAGAAGCTAGATAGACGAGGGCAGCCAATTAATTTGTGAATCGTCTTCAGCTTTCCTCACCCCTTGCTCTTGTATCCCTTCCCTCGAATGATTTGTTCGCTAGGGAGAGCAGCTCCCAGCGATTGTTTATGGTGTTTGGTGTGTGTGTGTGTTGACCCAAAAGGCGTTGTTAACTTTTTTTAATTTAAAATCCCATGAACATAAAATATTTTCTTATAAAAAAGAAAAAAACCTAAATTTTGAATTGCCATGTACTTTATAAAATTGTCATTTCTATAATTTCTAAATTTACAAAGAGTGATGAAAAAGGTCGTGCGATCTAGAAAAAAATGGCATCCTAAACTTTAAAACTGACACCCTCTATATAAAAAACTGGCATGAACAAAAAAGTTGCACATATTCTTATAAAAAACAGTGAAAACATAAATTTATAAATTCCAGGCTCTGAAAAAATTGAAAATTGGCATGCTACTTTATAAAACTACCATTTCTCCAATTTATAAATTTAATATGATAATTGACATGCCAATAAAAACGAAATTGCCTTCCTCTTAATAATTAAATTTCTATGCTAACAATAATAAAAAATTACATGCTCTCAATAATAAAACAGCTAACTTGTTAATAATGAAATCTAATAATAGAAATTTCATGTTATTAATAATAAAATGCCATGCTCTTAATCGTAAAACTGCCATCCTCTTGACAGAAAAAAAAGTCATTTTACTAATAATAAAATGGCATGCTTTAATAATAAAAATGTCCTCCTCTTAATAATAAAAATGCCATGTTTTTTATAATAAAATTGCCATGTGGAAAACTAACTTGACTTGCGTACATTAGAAAATAATATTTAAATTTGCCATCTGACAAAGTTCAAAAAATTTAAAAACTGACATGTTATTTTTTCTTAAAATTGCCATGTACTTAAGCAAAAAAAACATTATTTTGACATCTAGAAAAAAGGGAGAAAAAGGAGGGACTGGAATTCAAATCCAGGTCTCCCAAGTGGAGGCTCACGTTGCTAACCGGTTTGGTGGGTGGTGGTGCTTTGATAGGATGTGGTTCGCTGAGTTTTGTATCACAGCGAACCGTTTTAAAAATCTGACGTGTCTCGATTGGCAACATCGTGGCATGTGGTGCCGTGTTTGCAACATCGTGGCATCGATTGGCCCATAGGTCAATACAGTAGCAATTCTTCTACAGAGAAATGCAGAAGGCAGCACAGGCTTTCCAAACACGGCACTTCTGCATTTGGGGTTTTCAGATGTTGCAAAGGACAGCAGCAGGAAGAGGCAATACCAGTTGATACTGACAATTAGCCGATCCAGCTTCACGAAAGACAGTGATTTCTGATCTCGCCTGGAGAGAAAAAAGTATATTGTCAATGCTACCGATATTGCACAAACTTTAGTCTTCGACGGGAATAACAGGATCATTGGTAACCTGTGGCCGCTAGGCCGTTAATGGGAGAAGCCCTGATCTGTAACTTTCTAAATTAGTTCCATCCATGCATGTTTTGTCTTAAAAAAAGAAAAAAAAATCCATGCATGTTTTGCTGATTTTTGACTTCTTGCGAAAAACTTATTTTTCAGGAAATCGTGAAATAGTAGAATTGCTACTTTCAAGGGGAACCGATGTGGATGTTTTCGATTCTAAGCACGGGACCCCATTGCATGCAGCCACTAATCTCGGTGGAGTTGGCCCGATGAAGGTTTTGTTGGAGCACCATGCAGATGTAAGACGCCAGTTTTTCAACTTCTCTTTTTCGTTAAGCAAAAGAAGAAAAAACTTGTTTTAATTAAGGGCCTTCATCTAATTTGGGGCTACCATTCACTGGAATAGAGAAATCTTGGTATATGGAGCACTTTTGCTCAATCTAAACCCAAAAAAAGACGTTGGTACATTGTAAAACCATGTATTCAACATTTGACCGTAGTACTTCTCTTTAAGTGAAACATGCTTACTTTTCCACAGGTGTTGTAAATTTTATGTCTAATTTCTATAAAAAATAAATCCATGTGTTTCCATGAGAAGTATCAATATATGTAAACACATGGCCTTGTGTTATTTCTCTATTGTACCTTTCTTTTTCAAGTATGAGAAAATGATTGTTTTTTTTTCACTTTCCACAGCCTAATAAGGTTTTGAACCTTCATAGCACCCCACTGAGTATGGCCATACAGAGAAAATCGCTGGAATGCGTTAAGCTACTCATTAAGGTCAGTAATATTTCTTCTTATTAAGATTCTTAAGAGTAATCTGTAGATGCTGCTTCACCTAATTTTTGGGTGGATGTGTCTTCTGCGGATGACATCTCAAGCATTTGCTCATATGATCAGATAATCATTCTGTTTACGCAGGCTGGTGCTGATGTGAATAAGACTGACTACATCGGTGTTACCCAGTTGATGGTGGCAGCGAATAACGGCTTACCTGATATCATGAAGTGCTTGCCAGATGCTGGTGCTAACCCCAATATTGGAGATTCAGTTAGTCTTACCGTTTGCTCTTTTTCTTATCATATACTCCCTCCATTACATATTAGTTGTTTTTACTACAAAGTTGTACTAAATCAGCAAAATTAATATGAAACCGAGGTAGTACCTTTCATGCATATATACTCTGTTGATGGTTAGATGTACGAGGAAACATATTGATTAAAACTGTTCTTACTGTTACTATGTGTTAATAATACTTCTCTATGCAATGCGTTTAAGTTTTTTGAAATTTCAAATTAACTACTAGTGTTTGAATTATCTGCAAGCACAACTGACATATACATTGGTGATGACTACTCTCCAAATCTCTTTCTCAAAATGTACACCATTTTGTATTAGTGATTAATTATGAGATCAACTATCGTTAATTTCACTCCTGCAGTTCGGTACCACTCCAATTGAAATTGCTGCCCTCAAAGGCAGAAGGAATATGGTTGAAATGTTATTTCCTCTAACTTCTCCGATTTCAACATTGCCGGATTGGAGTATTGATGGTATCATGTCTCATGTGAAATCCTTTGGTTTGAAGCCAAGGGTATGTATTTCTTTCTATGCACTATTACAGCTCCATAAATATTATTTACCATTAATAGATGTCATCAAATTCTTGTACAGTTCTGACTATGCTTGCTAATGATATTCGTATATAATAACAGAAAATGTTATGCACATGCAATGAAATCATTGCTAATGTCTAAATGCAACTTCTTGTCTCTGTTTGTTGTACATATTTTTCCTGACGATTTTTTTGTGTGTGATCAGGATAAAAATAAGTGTGAACAGAGAAGAGGTGATCTCAAATTACAAGCTAAAGAGGCTTTTAATAGGAAGGAATATCTGATAGCAGGAGAACTATATACTTGTGTAAGTCACCCAGCTGCATCTTGGTTGCTTTTAGTCTGTTAGAATTGCTGAACGTAAAGCTTTCTGCAACACCATAGCTCTGTTAACACCTTACTGAAGTTGCTTTTGATGCTACCTTAATTTGATATTTATTTTCATGAGAGTTTCCTGCTCCATATTCATTAAACTTGGAAAAACTGTTACGTACTGATAAGCAAAAGCAAAATGCAAACATAGAAAAATTACCGAACAAAAGATAGCAGAGACTTTTATGTCAAAACTTTGGTGGTACTTCTGATTTGTGACCTAGTTCTCCTGCACTGTTTATGGTGGTAAGTTAGGTTAGCTAGATTGGCTAGGCCTTCTTTTTCTCTCTGAATGTTGTTTTAATGCGGCGCTTTCTCTTTAATAAAAAATGTGAAGTTTTCAGTATTTAGTGTAGCCCCACCTTTATCACATACAAATGTTGCAAAATAAATTAAGTTGGAACATACAATTTAAATTTGAACTCAAAATTTTCGGATGTTTTCTCTCTCCGAGTTCCGAGTAGTTTAAATCTTGTGGGTAACTTTTAAAATATAGAGTGGTGTACGCATCACTACCATGTTACATCAACCACCTCTGCGGTTGGTATGCAGGCAATGAAATTCGAGCCTAGTCCAAAAGATCTTGCAATCCTGTTAGCAAATAGGAGCTTCTGCTTGTTGCGCCTGGGAAGAGGAAAAGATGCTCTCTCTGATGCTGATGCGTGCACAATGGTGAGACCTCGTTGGCCCAAAGGTTACTACCGCAAAGGCGCGGCTTTAATGTTGCAAGAGGTAACAAAAAATAGGAGGATAATAGTAATACACCCAATCTTTCTTAGCCATGGAGTTGATCATGTGCTGGTGTCTACTTACAGGACTATGAAAAGGCATCCAAGGCTTTTGAAGATGGTTTGAGGCTGGATCGTACAAATGTCGATATCGCAAATGCTTTAAGGTAACTGTTCCTTTGCTTAGTATTATGTGGTAGTGGTCGGCAGGGTTTTAGCTATCTAAATCGGGCATTAGATCTGGATGACCAAATTTGTTTCGGTCAACGAATCCCGGTACCCGAAAAGACAGCATTGACAGAATTTGTGAGTTCTGAATGTTGAACGTTGACCATGATCACAAATTGATATTGTTTATGAGTTATCATGGTTAAATAAATGTTGTTGTGTTTCTTTGCTGCCATTTGATGTGAATCTATGTCATGGCCGAAAAAACAACAGAGTTTCTGGGTATATGATCAAGGCAATTTGTTCACCAAATCTGGATGGCCCAGTTTTAATAAAAAGATCAAAACTAAATGACTAGATTTTCGTCATGACTGAATGCCCATCCCTTTATAATGCACTCAGTCCTGCCCGCTTGATTGGTTCGAGAATCATGAGGATTCAGCTCTTTTTTTTTTAAGAAAACTTGGATTCGGTAATTTTAGCGTCTATCCGAGTTCAGAGTCACAATTGCGGCCTTGTTTCCGAAAAATTTGAGATAATTATCCTGTCCCCATGTGCATGCTTTTGATACAAGTATTCTCTTCTTGTTGTTGCAGGGGAGACCGGGAGGCACTGAAGAAGGACGGTTGTGCTGAAAAGTAGCAAATGCCTTCGTTCGTATGCAGAAAGCCTGTCCTGTCCTGCCTGGTCCTGGAGAAGTTGAGGCCCTGTCTGTTTTGTACCGGTTCTGGGCTGGGCTGGGCGTCCGGTAATGACCGGAAATTCTGTCTTTTTATTCTGGTATTTTATATGATTCAGCCATCCAGATTTGACGCCCGGGTTGTCTATGTCATTTCCACTGACTGATAATTCGGGCACCCGGAAGTTCCGTCGTTTTTTCAGTCAGGAACGAGCAATATGACAGCGGCAGACAGCATTTTCTGTGGAAAATGTGACTAGCATTTCGGTAGGCATCTCAACAGTGCTATGTTGCATATGCTCGCATCAGATTGCATGGCAGCAAGAGACACGGCAACATTTGTTTAACCATGTGATAACTCAAAAAGCAACACTAGCAATTTGCGATCATGATCAACACAATTGTCGGTGGGTAGTCAAACCAAAGGTACAACTATATATCCAGATGATACCACTTTGCATATGTGTCGACGACCTAGTACGCAATGCGTTGGGTCCACACGGTTTAATTTAACCACGCTAAAACCGGGTTCGTTAAAAAGTGGGTTTTCTCGACATTTCAGGAGTAACGTAAGTAGCAGCATGCATGTCACATAGTATTACAAAACAAGCATCACCATACAACCAACAACCAACGATAGATGTTGGGGCAAAAACAGCACATGCATGCCAAAAAAACGAAAGAAGAAGACAAAAAAAACAAATGCCGACAACGGCGAATCAACAAAAACAAAAAAGCCTCGCGATCGCTGCGCCCATTGGTAACTTCCACCAAGCTCCTAGACTCCGAAGCGCCGGTACCAATCAACACCTCCAAGAAGGGACGTGATGATGATGACGGTGCTGCCAAGGGTTTCTCCTTGTACATGTCGAGGAGGTAGGAAGGGTAGCCCCGACACCCTCCAGCAAGGTCCGACGGCACCCACAGGCGCCACCGCGTCGGTGTCGGCTAGGTCGACAGGGATTTCTCCCGATCCCAACCTTCACCACGGGCGCTCCGGAGCAAGCCACCAAACAGTCCACCACCCTGCGCCAACACGGTCTTGAAGCTTCCCACGCCGCCTCACCACAGCCCCGCGAAGGGGCCCTGCGCAACGAAAACGAGAAGTCAGGACTAGGGACAGCAGCACCGTCGGCATGCGGGAGGACCCAACCTCCACCATCAACGACGGTAACCGACCGGACATAAAAGCAGGAGCATACCAGGCCCGACAGGGACTTCAGATGCCCACAAAGCTCTCGCTGCCACGCTGCAGAAGGCATGCCGTCGACCCACCATCCCCCGTCCGAGTTGCTCCTCCTCCTCCTCACTACGCAGAAGACAGCGAAGCCGCGCTAGTGACCGACCCGCTAGGGTCAAGATATGGGCCGAGGGCGCGCTGTTGGGAAACGTTGCATGAGAAACAAAAAATTTCCTACGCACACACAAGACCTATCCATGGTGATGAGAATCTACGAGAGGGAGAGTGGATCTACATACCCTTATAGATCGCTAAGCGGGAAGCGTTAAGAAACGCGACGTCTTTGCGATCCAAATCGCCGAGCATCCCGCGATCCCATCACGATCCATCTCGCGATCCGATCACGATCCATCCCACGATCCCATCACGATCCGTCCCGTGATCAAATCACGAATCGTCTCGCGATCTTGATCACGGTCCTTGCGATCTAGCGCCGAACGAACGGCGCCTCCGCGTTCGGCACACGTACAACTTGATGACGATCTCTGCCTTCTTGATCCAGCAAGAGGGAGCGGAGAGGTAGATGAGTTCTCCGGCAGCGCGATAGCGTTGTGGCGATGGTGGTGGAGCTATTCCAGCAGGGCTTCGCCTAAGCACCGCTGAAATCGATCTAGAGGAGAAACTACGATCTAGAGGAGAGGTAGCACGTGTCTGTTTTTCCGTGTCTCAAAACCCTCAAAACCTCTAGTATATATAGGAGGAGGGAGAGAGGAGGCTTGGAGCCCAAGGGGCCAGCCCTTGTCCTTCGTGCAAGGAGGAGAGTAGGAGTCCTCTAATCCTAGTAGGATTAGGACTCCTCCTTCCCACTTGGAAACTCTTTCCACCTTGAGTTTTTTCCTCTCAAACTACTCCATCCGAATGGGCCCTTAGGGGAGGCTTCGGCCAGCCCACCAGGGGCTGGTTTACCTCCTCCCAAAGCCCATGTGGCCTCTTGGGTCGAGACACCCCTCCCGATGGTCCCCGGTACCCTCCCGGCACTCCCGGTACACTACCGATGAGCCTGAAACTTTTCGAGAGACCAAAACAGGACTTCCTATATATCAATCTTTACCTCCGAACCATTCTGGAGCTCCTCGTGACGTCTAGGATCTCATTCGGGACTCTGAATAACCTTCGGTCACCACCATACATAACTCTATACTACCAAAACATCACCAAACCTTAAGTGTGCAGACCCTGCGGGTTCGAGAACTATGTAGACATGACCGAGACACCTCTATGGTCAATAACCAATAGCGGGACCTGGATGCCCATATTGGTTCCTACATATTCTACGAAGATCTTTATTGGTAGAACCTCTATGTCAAGGATTCAGTTAGTCCTGTATGATGTTCCCTTTGTTCTTCGGTATGTTACTTGCCCGAGATACGATCGTCGGCATCTCCATACCTAGTTCAATCTCGTTACCAGCAAGTCTCTTTACTCGTTACGTAATACAAGATTCCGTGGATACCACTTTAGTCACATTTGCTTGCAAGGCTTGTTGTGATGTTGTATTACTGAGTGGGCCCTAAGATACCTCTTCGTCACACGGAGTAACAAATCCCAGTCTTGATCCATGCCAACCCAATAGACATCCTCGGAGATACCTGTAGAGCATCTTTATAGTCACCCAGTTACGTTGCGACGTTTGATACACACAAGGTACTCCTCCGCTGTTAGTGAGTTGCATGATCTCATGGTCATAGGAACAGATACTTGACATGCAGAAAACTGTAGCAATAAACTGACACACTCATATGCTATGTTTATAGTTTGGGTCTTGTCCATCACATCATTCTCCTAATGATGTGATCCCGTTATCAAATGACATCTCATGTCCATGTCTAGGAAACCTTAACTGTCTTTGATCAACGAGCTAGTTCATCAGAGGCATACTAGGGACACGATGTTGTCTATGTATCCACACATGTATCTGAGTTTCCGATCAATACAATTCTAGCATGGATAATAAACGATTATCATGAACAAGGAAATATGATAATAACTAATATATTATTGCCTCTAGGGCATATTTCCGACAGTCTCCCACTTGCACTAGAGTCAATAATCTAGTTCACATCATCATGTGATTCGCTTTGTCATGAATCTAACACCCAATGAGTTCTGGGGCTTGATCATGCTTTGCATGTGAGAGAGGTCTTTTAGTCAACAGGTCTGCGATATTCAGATTCGTGTGTACTTTGCAAATCTATATGTCATACTGTAAATACCACTACCACACTGCACTTGGAACTGTTCCAAATGGCTGCTCCACTATACGTATCCGGATTGCTACTAAGAGTCATCGAGATTGGTGTTAAAGCTTGCATCGACGTAACTCTTTACGACGAACTCTTTATCACCTCCATAATCAAGAAACATCTCCTTAGTCCTCTAGTTACTAAGGATAATTTTGACTATTGTCCAGTGATCCACTCCTGGATCACTTTTGTACCCCTTGACAGACTCATGCCAAGGCACACACAGGTGCGGTACACATCATGGCATACTATATAGAGCCTATGAATAAGGCACAGGGGACGACCTTCGTCCTTTCTCTTTCTTCTGCCGTGGTCGAGCTTTGAGTCTCACTCAATCTCCACACCTCACAAATCAGGCAAGAACTCCTTCTTTGACTGATCCATTTTGAACTCTTTCAAAATCTTGTCCAGGTATGTACTCATTGAAAGTCTCATCAAGTATCTTGATCTATCTCTATAGATCTTCATGCCCAACAATTAGGTAGTTTTATCGAGGTCTTCCTTTGAAAAACCCTTTTCAAACAATCGTTTATGCTTTCCAGAAATTCTACATCATTTCTGATCAATAATATGTCAACACATATACTCATCAGAAATTCTATAGTGCTCCCACTCACTTTCTTGTAAATACAAGTTTCTCATAAACTTTGTATAAACCCAAAAACTTTGATCACCTCATCAAAGCATATATTCCAACTTCGAGAAGCTTGCTCCAGTCCATAGAAGGATTACTGGAGCTTGCACACCTTTTAGCATCCTTAGGACTGACAAAACCTTCTAGTTGTATCACATACAACCTTTCCTCAAGTAAACCGTTAAGGAAATGATGTTTCGACATCCATCTGCCAGATTTAATAATTGAAAATGCAACAACTACTAACATAATTCCAACAGACTTTAGAATCACTACGAGTAAGAAAGTCTCATCGTAGTCCATTCCTTGAACTTGTCGGAAACTTCTTTGCGGCAAGTCGAGCTTTATAAATGGTGACATTTACCATCAGCTATGTCTTTATCTTAAAGGTCCATTTGTACTCAACAACCTATCGTCCAACGAGCAAGTCTACCAAAGTCTATACTTTGTTTTCATACATGGATCCTTTCTCGGATTTCATGGCCTCTAACCATTTGTCAGAATCCGGGCCCATCATCGCTTCTCCATAGTTCGTAGGTTCATCGTTGTCCAACAACATGAACTCTAAGACAGGGTTGCCGTACCACTCAGGAGTAGTACACGTCCTTGTCGACCTACGAGGTTCGATAATAACTTGATCCGAAGCTTCATGATCATCATCATTAACTTCCTCTTCAAGTGATGTAGGATCCATAGAAACATCTTTCTGTGTTGCGCTACTCTATGGCTGAAACAAAGGTTCAACAACCTCATCAAGTTCTATCTTCCTCCCACTCAATTCTGTTAAGAGAAACTCTTTCTCGAGAAATGACCCATTTTAGCAACAAACACTTTGTGCTCGGATCTAAGATAGAAGGTATACCCAACTATTCTTAGGGTATTCTATGAAGATGCATTTGTTGGCTTTGGGTTCGAGCTCATTAGGTAAAAACATTTTTTCACATAAGCGTCACAGCCCCAAACATTAAGAAATGAAAGCTTAGGTTTCTATCAAACCATAATTCATACGGTGTCATCTCAACGGATTTAGATGGTGCCCTATTTAAAGTGAATGTAGTTGTTCGATAAGAGACATCATAGTTCACACCATATTCAATAGAGCATGACTATGACGTTCGGAGACACCATCACTGTTGGGGAACGTAGTAATAATTCAAAAATTTCCTACATGTCACCAAGATCAATCTAGAAGATACTAGCAACGAGAGAGAGGAAGTGCATCTTCATACCCTTGAAGATCGCTAAGCGGAAGCATTAAAAAGAACACAGTTGATGGAGTCGTACTCGCGGCGATTCAAATCGTGGAAGATCCGATCCAAGCGCCGAACAGACGGTGCCTCCGCGTTCAACACATGAACAGCCCTGGGACATCTCCTCCTTCTTGATCTAGCAAGGTGAAAGCACATTTTCTCCCTTGGTAGTTTTGGTAATTAATAACAACATATAAGTCATTGAACTAATGCTTCCACCAAGTATATTTCAGGAAATGTTCAATGATAGGATTGGCAAAAGAAGATTGTGGACATACCCCAAGATGCAAGGAAATAGGTTGGCCAAGCTTCAAGCAAGGGGACTCTACAATTTATATTTCTGATAAATCACTTTGAATCCGTAGCAAAGCCAATACTGTTAAAAGGGGGTAAGGTTTTGTTGGTGAACAATATGCTCAAACGTGCACAAGTGATAGTTGCCAAAAACATCCACAAACTCTTCCACCAAAGTCTGTTCTATACCTAACTCTCAAAATCGGTGCAACCAACTTTCCCATGCCGGTGCCACCGATTCTAGAACCTAGACAGACTCAGCCAAACCCTAGCCACTTCGGTGCAACCGATTCCATACCGGTGTCACCGAGTTTAGGTTGCCAACTTTCTGTTATGCAAATTCACATTTTCGGTCCCACCGAGAATGTAGGATCGGCGTCACCGAGATTGGAAATCTGATCGTTGGTCACCCTGTCGGTGCAACTGAGTTTCCTATATCGGTCTCACCGAGATTCAAAAGTTGCCACCTTTTGGTCACTTTAGTACCACCGAGATTAACACATCGGTGTCACCGAGTTGTTCATTTTGTGTGTAACGGTTGGATTTTTGGGTTGCATGAACGTGGTCACCAATGAAGAGATAAGCCTGATGGTCGAGAAATTCAACAAGTTCTACAAGAATAGAGGCAAAGAAAGAAACTCCAACTCAAGATATGATGAGAAGCGTTCGTCAAGTCATGACCGCAATTGCTACAATTGTGGGAAGCTCAGACACTACTCAAATGAGTGCACGGATCCCTACAAAAGAAGAGAAGAGTCACCTCGAAGACGAAGCTCAAGGAATGGATCACCACAAAGAGAGAGAAGGAGTAGAGATGATCGTTATGAACGAAGACACTCAAGGAGAAGTAGGCATTTGGAGAAGACGGACAAGTACACCAAGAGCTACATAAGAAGAAAACATCAAGCTCATGTTGGTGAATGGGTTTCCGGCTCCGACTCTGACAACAACTCTAAGAGAAGCTATCACTCCGACTCCGACTATAGTCAAGATGATGGTGTTGCCGGAATTGCTCTAGTGACTACCAACTCCTACGATCTATTTGATTCACCAAAAAAGGGAGTGGAAGTTGCTTCATGGCTAAAGGTCCCAAGGTATCACACCCCGAGTATCTTGATTTTGATAGTGATGAAGATGACTTGCTTTGTGATGATGACTTGCTTTGTGATAAAACTAGTGATGTTGATCAAAATGAACTTGATAATTCTCATGCTAGTCAAGATGAGTCATTTGATGATGATAAGATGAAAATATAACAACTAACTAAAGAACTAAACACTCTTAAGTTAGCTCATAAATCTACTCTCGAAGATCATAGAGAGCTTGTGAGAACTCATGAGAAGCTACGCTTCGAGAAGCTCAATTTGGAGCAAGAGCATGAGTTTCTCAAAGCTATCAATGACGATCTCCGAAAGAAGACCTCATATTATCTAGCCAAACGACTACTCTTGTCTACTTTCATGCCTCAAGTCAAAACTAAGAAATCTAGTAACAAAGGCAAGAAAGGTTCTTCATCTAGTAGCAACAATAAAAATGCTAAACCCAATGATGTTGCTTCCAGTAGTTCTATTGATTCCACTAATGATGATTCTCTTAGCCAAGTTACACTTGAGCAAGAAAATGCTTTATTGAAAGGAATTATAGAAAAAGGTATCTACAAGAGTCTTGCTGGATGTAAGCAATTTGAGGAAATTGTACGCAAGCACGGAGGATACCGGAAGAATCGTGGTGTTGGCTACTTCAACGCAAATGGAGTTGAGTGGGAAGAAGGTCAATATCCCAAGCCCAAGTTTGTTCCTCAAAAGGAGAAGTATGAAAATACTCTTCCCAAGGGGACAAACACTCAAGATGACCTTCCACCACAAGACCACAAGCTCAAGGGCAAGAAGAAGCTTCAAGAGGACATTGACTCATATGAAGATGAACCCCTAGCTTTGGTGGAGTGGGTTCCCAAGGCTACTTCAAGCTCAACTACTACAAAGACTACTTCAACACCAAGGATCCCCATCAGCTTGGTGTGGGTCCCCAAGAAGAAGAACTAGTAAGTTCTTGAGGGGTGACTCCGCCAATGAAATTCACTCACATTCATTATTGGCAAGGACTTTTTGCACTCAACACCAAATCAATGCAATAGTTCAAGGAGTCACACATTCCCTCAAAGGTAAGCAAGGGACAAGGTAATCAACTAATCAATGGACATCATAACCTATGCTTTGCACTCCATGTCCATAGATATCCTTGTATTGGTCTCTTGTGTGTTTGGGACTAACCCATGTAGGTGAGAGGAGTAAGGAAACAACAAGGATGCTCCCAACTCTTGGTGATCTTCATCAACATTGAGCATCCACAACTACCTCACCAACATGAAGTCTTCATCGACAAAACCCAAGGTTAGTTTATCCCTCTTATGGGGGTATGTCACATCAAGGGGGAGCTTTACTGTAAAACTTGAGTCAAAGCATCTCTTAGCATGTGACAACATTAAATACTTTATGTAAAAGTGGTAACCCCACTTGAGCTTAAACGATGAGTATGACCTATGATCAAGTACTATTACTTGGCTCCTAAGTCAAATACTCATATATAGATGATTTCGTCATCGCCCAAGTGCTTGTTAGATGCTAGTGTGTTTGTGCATGTTTGTCATGATTTCTTTTGATATATTATTGTGTGAGCATGTTGGTCTGCATTTATTTTCTCATTCGAGGACATCCAATTGTTGCTATTTGGTTATTGATTTTCTCTTTTGCCAATTGGATGGGCAAGAATGCCTAGGACCACTCTTTATCTATCTATGCTCTCTCACCTCATATTCCATTCATGCTGCATCACAAAATTTGAACAAGTGCTTTTCGATCTCTCTGTGTGTGGAGCACTCGGAGTTCCGTATCGACAAGGACTGACCATTAAAACCTCCCAAGTGCATCTCGATGGAACCAACACCACAATCTCGGTCTCACCGAATGCCTAGGGTTGATCTGGTTTTCAATCTCGGTACTGCCGATTTCATATTCTCGGTTACACCGAGTTTCCCTGTCAGCTGACAGCTGTCAAAAATATAAAATCGGTATCACCGACAGTGAAGGGTATATATGTTGTGGACCCTGATGCTTTGAAATTCCATCTTCAAACATTGTGCCTCAGAACCCTAAGCTTCCGCCTCGTGACCCCTAGTCGTCGCCCTTGTCTTCCTGTGCCCCTCCGCCGCTGGGAATCGCCGTCGTCGACGAAATCTGCTCCATCATCGCCGCCGTAGCGGATCCGCACCAAGTTAGGGTACGGATTCGACCTCCCTTATGCTCTCCCTTCTAATTCTTGCGCATTGGACTTGATTTTTTCTATAAGCCACTCATTGCACTTATTCCTATCCACAAGAAATCTCCATGGGCTAGCGAACCATTGATTTCTAGGGTTTTGCCTTCCGCCCGACGCAACTCGGTAGAACCGAATCAAGAAAATCAGTACCACCGATTTTCTTTTCTGTGAGCTGAGAACTGTCACCGTGAAACCGAGCACTCCTTTTCGGTCTCACCGAAAAGGATGCCAAGTTTCTGTTAAGAGGGACAGTCAGTCTCGGTGTCACCAAAACTTTTGCTTCGGTCTTACCGATTTGCTTCTGACAGAATGCAAAACTTTGAAAATCTTTTGTTCAAAACTTCAAAAACCAGCTGATAATTTTGTGATGACTCGTCTACTTATGCTCATCTATATTCCATTCATAGGGTCAGTATGTCAGATGCAGAGGACAGTCAGAACATGTCAGAGCAAGGTGCAGACATGAGTTCAGGCACAAGCCCAGAGTCCAGCTCATCTTCAGATCCAGGCACCCCCAGCTCTCATGGGTTTCCCAAGGCTACCACCAGAACCAGAAAGAAGCTGAACTCAGATGAAGAAGATTCAGACTTCGTTCCAGAAGAGATTCTTGCTAAGAAGCAAGAGAAAGCAGCAAGGAAGTCTGCTACTGAAGCCACTTCCTCCAGGAGGGTTGTCAGCAAGATTTATGCACCTGCTTCAACCTTCAAGGCTCATGAGACTGCCAGAGCAACTATGTCAGTTGAGGTCCCCAGGAAAGCTATGCCTAAGAAGGAAGGGGAGAAAAAGTCTAGGAAGAGGATCATTCATGTGACTAAGAAAGCTATGCCTAAGAAGGCAGGCCTACCTCCATGTATGAAGATCTAGAGGAAGCAACTGGTGCTGCTGCTGAGGAAGAGGAGGATGAGCCAGCTACAAAGGCTCCTCCCAAGAAGAAGGCAAAGAAGCTTATGGCTGATGCTATGCCAAAGACTGGCACATCCAAGAAGCCAGCCGCTGAGAATCCCAAGAGGACATCCAGGCAGATTCCTGCTTCTGAGAAGAACAAAGGGACTGCCTCAGAGCTGAAGTTGATGATGACTTGCCAACTTTGATGAAGCTCAGACCTCACCTTTCGATACACAATGCCAGCTACCCACTAGCTAAAGATATGACGAAGAGGAAGGATTCAGGATTGAGAGCTTGGAGGGCTATAGATCCATATGTCCAGAGGAAGAAGATAGTTGTGGACTACATGTTCTTTACCAAGGAGCAATAGGATTTCTATGAGACTGTGCTTTTTGACAAGAGTCCAGCTGTGAGTGATATGCGGTATGTTGACTGGAAATTCATTAAGGAGAATGAGGACTACTTTCCAAGTGTCCAAGACAATTTCCACTGCATAGGTTTGGATGAGTTTGTTGGCAGAGAGTTCACTGCTTGGAATGATGAAATGATCATGCAATTCTACTCCACTGCACACTTCTATGGAGATGGTCGAATTGTATGGATGACTGAAGGTGCTAGGTATGAATCAACTATTGAAGAATGGGCTGCTATCTTAGGAGTTCCTGAAGCACATGATGGTGACTTGGATGTATACTCGGAGTCCAAGGCTAGCCACAATGCCATGACAAATATGTACAAGGAGATCCCTGCTGCCAATGTGAAGTCTCATAGGCTAGGATCTATCTACTTCCTTCAGGCTAGCCTCTGCACTATCAACACCATTCTGAGGCACACCCTGATGCCCAAGTATGGAGATGACAAGATGATCTGAGGCCACTCCATCAATATGTTGATCCACCTTGACATACATACCAGGATCAGAGTCATGGATTTGATTGTTGAGACAATCAAGAGGGTTGCTGCTGACCAGAAGCGCTCTTACTGTTATGCACCCTACATCCAGATGCTTATCAATTCAAAGCTGGAGAAGCACATTTTTGCTCTAGACCATCCACATTTACACCTACAGCCAGATCTCAAGGACAATGTTGTGGTGATGGATGCTGATCATCCCACTTTAGCTGCAGCTCAGGCAGAAGCAGACGCAGTTAGAGCCACTAGTGCTCAAGCCCCTAGATCCAGGAATGAGCAAATGGATCTGTTGATATCATCAGTTCATGGCATGCTGAAGGACATTAAGGGGATTCTGTACAACCAGAACGGTCTTGTCAGGATCTTTGAAAACAGGATCAAGACCCTTAGTGATAAGGTGGATGGGCTGACTAAGACAGTCAATGAGCTCAATAAGGAAGTTGACTCAGTGCCACTTCCTCACACCACTTCCTCATATGATGATGATGATGACGAGGATGACTCACCTCTCAGGACAGGAACACAGTTTCCTACTCAGGCCAGATCAGCCACCCTGCTAGCTTCAGACTTGAGGCCCTCTTCATCAGCTCCTGTTGCTGTCACTTCAGCTCCCACTCCGTCTGTTCCAGTTCCTCTGGCTGCTACTCCAACTCCATCCACGTCATCTATTGAGATCTTTGCCGATGCTATTCTCTTGACTCCTTCATCAACAACTGGAGGAGATCAGCCCAAGAACGTTTAGATGTATGCCTTTGAACTTTTTGGTAACTTGTTGCCAAAGGGGGAGAAGTGTATATAGATCTTTAGGCTTCGAGCGAGAGAGCATTTTGGTGTTCACCTTTGCTTGATTGTGTTGTGCATTGTTATTCGTTCTAATTATTCTCGCACACCACCAAGTTTTATGTGACATGAAAAAGTGCCCCACATACCTAATCGATTGTGCATTTGCATTCAAACGCAAATTCAAAATGATGCACAAATTTAGGGGGACCTCTTGCTTATCACATACTTCTCAAAACGATGATTATATTCATTGATTTTATAATATGTCGAAGCTTTGGTATATATGTTGTCATCAATTACCAAAAAGGGGGAGATTGAAAGCACATTTCTTCCCTTGGTGGTTTTGGTAATTAATAACAACATATAAGTCATTGAACTAATGCTTCCACCAAGTATATTTCAGGAAATGTTCAATGATAGGATTGGCAAAAGGAGATTGTGGACATACCCCAAGATGCAAGGAAATAGGTTGGCCAAGCTTCAAGCAAGAGGACTCTACATTTTATATTTGTGAGAAATCACTTTGAGTCCTTAGGAAAGCCAATACTATTAAAAGGGGTAAGGTTTTGTTGGTGAACAATATGCTCAAACGTGCACAAGTGATAGTCGCCAAAAACATCCACAAACTCTCCCACCAACGTCTGTTCTATACCTAACACTCAAAATCAGTGCAACCAACTTTCCCATACCGGTGCCACCAATTCCAGAACCTAGACAAACTCAGCCAAACCCTAGCCACTTCGATGCAACTGATTCCATACCGGTGCCACCGAGTTTAGGTTCCCAACTTTTTGTTACGCAAATTCACATTTTCGGTCCCACCGAGAATGTTGGATTGACGTCACCGAGATTGGAAATCTGACCGTTGGTCACCCTATCGGTGCAACCGAGTTTCCTATATCGGTCTCACCGAGATTCAAAAGTTGCCACCTTTTGGTCACTTCGGTACCACCGAGATTAACACATCGGTATCACCGAGTTGGTCATTTTGTGTGTAACGGTTGGATTTTTGGGGATGCCTATATATACCCCTTCACCACCACCTACTCGAAAGAGAAGCACTCAGAACTATTCCATATGTATCCTATCAGATTTTGTGAGAGAGAACCACCTACCCTTGTGTTGAGGTCAAGATATTCCACTCCAATCATATGGATCTTGATCTCTAGCCTCCCCAAGTAGCTTTCCACCAATCCCATCTCTTCCACCTTGCCAAATCTGTGAGAGAGTGATTGGGTGCTGAGGAGTCTATCATCTTGAAGCACAAGAGCAAGGAGTTCATCATCATTACCGAGCCTATTACCTTTTGGAGGGTGGTGCCTCCTAGATTGGTTAGTTGTCGCTTGGGAGCCTCCTACTTCATGTTGTGGAGTGAACCAAGAAGTTTTAAGGGCAAGGAGATCGCCTACTTCATGAAGATCTACCCATAGTGAGGCTAGTCCTTCGTGGACGGAAGCCGTTATGGAATAGTCAAGGTTGCCACTTCGTGGACCCTTTTGGGTGGAGCCCTCCGTGGACTCTCGCGACCGTTACCCTCCGTGGGTTGAAGACTCCATAAACGTGGATGTACGATAGCGCCACCTATCGAAACAACGGGAAAAATCATCGTGTCTACAACTGCATTTGATCTTCCTACCCTATCCCTTCTATACATGCTTGTTGTTACTTTCTGCTGATATATACTCTTAGATTTGCATGTGTAGGGTGTACTTGACCTGCCATGAAATGCTAGAAACTGTCAACCCTAAAACTTGGTATAGGCAAAACTTTTATTTGGTAAATTAGTCTAATCACCCCCCTCTAGACCTACTTTTGGTCCTACACAAGGGGGAGGATAATTTGAGGAAGAGCTCCGGCACCACGACTGCGTGGTGGCGGTGGAGCTCGTGGTTCTTCGGTAGAGCTTCGCTAAGCACTACGGAAGAGGAGGAGGTGTAGGAGGTGGAGGGCTGCGCCAGGGGGAAGGGTGTGGCTGCCCTCCCACTCCTCCACTATTTATAGGAGGAAGAGGAGAGGTGGCTAGCCCCCCTAGATCCATCTAGAGGGGGTGGCGGCCAAGGGGGGGAAACTTGCCTCCCAAGTTAGGTGGAGGCGCCCCACCCCCTAGGGTTTTCAACCCTAGGTGCCATGGGCCCTTGGGAGGGCACACCAGCCCACTAAGGGGCTGGTTCCCACGCAAATTCTGCCCATTAGGCCCTCCGGGGCAGGTGGACCCTCCCGGTGGACCCTCGGAACCCCTTCGGTGGTCCCAGTACAATACCGATAAACCCCGAAACCTTTCCGGCGACTGAAACTGGACTTCCCATATATAATTCTTCACCTCCGGATCATTCCAGAACTCCTCGTGATGTCCGGGATCTCATCTGGGACTCCAAGCAACTTTCGGTAACCACATACAATTCCCATTACAACTCTAGCATCACCGAACCATAAGTGTGTAGACCCTACGGGTTCGGGAACCATGCAGTCATGACTGAGACACCTCTCCGGCCAATAACCAATAGCAAGATCTGGATACCCATATTGGCTCCCACATGTTCCAAGATGATCTCATTGGATGAACCACGATGTCGGGGATTCAATTAATCCCGTATACAATTCCCTTTGTCCATCGGTATGTTACTTGCCCGAGATTCGATCGTCGATATCCCTATACCTTGTTCAATCTCGTTATCGGCAAGTCTCTTTACTCATTCCGTAACACATGATCCTATGACTAGCTCATTAGTCACATTGAGCTCATTATGATTATGTATTACCGAGTGGGTACAGAGATACCTCTCCGTCACACGGAGTGACAAATCCCAGTCTTGATTCGTTCCAACCCAACAGATATTTTCGGAGATACCTACAGTGCACCTTTATAGTCACCGAGTTACGTTGTGACGTTTGATACATGTAAAGCATTCCTACGGTATCCAGGAGTTGCACAATCTCATGGTCTAAGGAAATGATACTTGACATTAGAAAAGCTCTAGCAGATGAACTACACGATCTTGTGCTATGCTTAGGATTGGGTCTTGTCCATCACATCATTCTCCTAATGATGTGATCCCGTTATCAATGACATCCAATGTCCATGGCCAGGAAACCATGACCATCTATTGATCAACGAGCTAGTCAATTAGAGGCTCACTAGGGACATGGTGTGGTCTATGTATTCACACATGTATTATGGTTTCCGGTTAATACAATTATAGCATGAACAATAGACAATTATCATGAACAAGGAAATATAATAATAACCATTTTATTATTGCCTCTATGGCATATTTCCAACAGTCTCCCACTTGCACTAGAGTCAATAATCTAGTTACATTGTGACGAATCGAACACCCATAGAGTTCTGGTGCTGATCATGTTTCGCTCATGAAAGAGGTTTAGTCAACGGATCTGTGACATTCAGATCTGTATGTACTGTACAAATATATATATATATATATATCCATCCTAAATGTAACCACAAATGGAGTTGAAGTGGCGCTTGATGTGCTTGGTCTTCTTGTGAAACCTAGGCTCCTTGGCAATGGCAATAGCTCCAGTATTGTCACACAAGAGAGTCATCGGGACCGACGCATTGGGATCACTCCTAGGTCGGCAATGAACTCCTTCATCCAGACTCCTTCTTGTGTTGCTTCCGAAGCAGCTATGTACTCCGCTTCACATGTAGATGCCGCCACGACACTTTGCTTGCAACTACACCATCTAACTGCCCCACCATTCAAAATATACATGTACCCGGTTTGTGACTTGGAGTCATCCGGATCTGTGTCGAAGCTAGCATCGACGTAACCCTTTACGACGAGCTCTTCGACACCTCCATAAACGAGAAACATATCCTTAGTCCTTTTCAGGTACTTAAGGATATTCTTGACAGCTGTCCAGTGTTCCATTTCGGATCACTTTGGTACCTCCCTACCAAACTTATGGCAAGGTTCACATCAGGTCTGGTACACAACATGGCATACATAAAGCCTATGGCTGAGGCATAGGGGATGACACTCATCTTTTCTCTATCTTCTGCCGAGGTCGGGCATTGAGCTATGCTCAATCTCACACCTTGCAACACAAGCAAGAACCCCTTCTTGGACTGATTCATATTGATCTTCTTCAATATCTTGTCAAGGTATCTGCTTTGTGAAAGACCAATGAGGCGTCTCGATCTATCTCTATAGATCTTGATGCCTAATATGTAAGCAGCTTCTCCAAGGTCCTTCATTGAGAAACACTTATTCAAGTAGGCCTTTACACTTTCAAAAAGTTCTATATCATTTCCCATCAACAATATGTCATCCACATATAAAATGAGAAATGCTACAGAGCTCCCACTCACTTTCTTGTAAATACAGGCTTCTCCATAAGTCTGTATAAACCCAAATGCTTTGATCACCTCATCAAAGTGAATGTTCCAACACCGAGATGCTTGCACCAGCCCATAGATGGAGCGCTAGAGCTTGCATACCTTGTCAACATTTTTAGGATCGTCAAAACCTTCCGGCTGCATCATATACAATTCTTCCTTAAGGAAACCGTTACCGAATGTTGTTTTCACGTCCATTTGCCAGATCTCAAAATCGTGAAATGCGGCAACTGCTAACATGATTCGGACGGACTTCAGCATCGCTACGGGTGAAAAGGTCTCATCGTAGTCAACTCCTTGAACTTGTCGATAACCCTTAGCGACAAGCCAAGCCTTATAGATGGTCACATTACCATCAACGTCAGTCTTGTTCTTAAAGATCCATTTATTTTCTATGGCTTGCCGATCATCGGGCAAGTCCACCAAAGTCCACACTTTGTTCTCATACATGGATCCTATCTCGGATTTCATGGCTTCGAGCCATTTGTTGGAATCTGGGCCCGCCATGGCTTCTTCATAGTTCGAGGGTTCACCGTTGTCTAACAACATGATTTCCAGGACAGGGTTGCCATACCACTCTGGTACGGAACGTGTCCTCGTGGACCTTAGAAGTTCAGTAGTAACTTGATCAGAAGTTTCATGATCATCATCATTAATTTCCTCTGTAGTCGGTGCAGGCACCACATAAACATTCTCCTGCGTTGTGCTACTTTTCGGTTAGAGAGGGGGTAAAATTACCTCATCAAGTTCTACTTTCCTCCCACTTACTTCTTTCGAGAGAAACTCTTTCTCTAGAAAGGATCCATTCTTGGCAACAAAGATCTTGCCTTCGGATCTGAGGTAGAAGTAGGGGTGGGCCAAAAAACCGAGGACCGAAGACCGAATCCGAAAAAACTGGAACCGAAGCCGAATAAACCGAGGACCGAAACTTTGGTTTTTAGATCGGTTAGCGAATGTCAAAAATCAATTTTAGTTCAGTAGATTCGGTCAATGGGCTAGGTTAACCGATTAACCGTAATATTGTATTAAGGCCCTGTGCAACGAAGCCCAACAACCCTTCTACCATCTAACGTAGCCTCTTCCTGCCTTATCTAAAGTTTCCTACCCAAACACACGCATGTGGCAGCCACTGGAGAATCAATCGGTCAACCCTGATGCGTCCTTGCCTAGCCCCAAACACACGCCAGCTGCCCTAGTCTTCGGCGCACAACCGCACAACATGCAGCGCCGCCACTTTCATTTGCGCATCTAGCAGTCCTTGTGGCTGGCGGCCGTCGACGCTCATGTGCCCGCACAACACCGGCGATGTTCCCTCCTATCTACGTTGACTCCCATCGCGCGAACGGCAAGCTGCGTGGAATTTTTTTTTGCAGAGCTCCTTCCTCGTACGGTCTACACTACTCATATCTGATTCTCGCATGTCTAATTCATTCCTATTTGGTTGTTCTGATGTTTGTTGCTCACATTTTGGCACCTAATTTCTTTGTTCCCAACACATATCCGCTTTCTTCGGTTGTAACCGAGCACCGAACCAAAATCTTGGTGAACCGAAGACTTGGTTATTGATTTCTCAAAGAACCGTTCGGTTAGCAGGATCAGAAAACCAAAATTCTAAAGAAACCAAAGCACGGAACCGAATGGCTCGGTCTAACCGGATTCCAAGGCGTAGGTAGAAGGTATACCTAATAGTTTCCTTAGGGTATCCTATGAAGACACACTTTTTGGATTTGGGTTCGAGATTTTCAGGTTGAAGTTTCTTGACATAAGCATCGCATCCCCAAACTTTCAGAAACGCCCGCTTAGGTTTCTTCCCAAACCATAATTCATACGGTGTCGTCTCAACGGATTTAGACGATGCCCTATTTAAAGTGAATGTGGTAGTCTCTAATGCATATCCCCAAAACGATAGCGGTAAATCAGTAAGAGACATCATAGATCGCACCATATCCAATAGAGTGTGATTACGACGTTCGGACACACCGTTATGTTGAGGTGTGCCAGGCGGCGTGAGTTGTGAAAAAATTCCAGATTTCCTTAAGTGCGTGCCAAACTCGTGACTCAAATATTCTCTTCCACGATCACATCGTATGAACTTTATTTTCTTGTCACGTTGATTCTCTACCTCACTCTGAAATTCCTTGAACTTTTCAATGGTCTCAAACTTGTGTTTCATTAAGTAGACACACCCATATGTGCTTAAGTCATCAGTGAGGGTGAGAACATAACGATAGCCACCGCGAGCCTCAACGCTCATCGGTTGACATACATCGGTATGTATTATTTCCAACAAGTTGGTTGCTCGCTCCATTGTTCCGGAGAACGGAGTCTTAGTCATCTTGCCCATGAGGCATGGTTCGCACGTTTCAAATGATTCATAATCAAGAGACTCCAAAAGTCCAGTTGCATGGAGTTTCTTCATGCGTTTGACGCCAATATGACCAAGTCGGCAGTGCCACAAGTATGTGGGACTATCGTTATTAACCTTACATCATTTGGTATTCACACTATGAATAGGTGTAACATCACGTTCGAGATTCAATAAAAATAAACCATTGACCAGCGGGGCATGACCATAAAACATATCTCTCATATAAATAGGACAACCATTATTCTCAGAATTAAATGAGTAGCCATTTCGCATCAGACGAGATCCAGATACAATGTTCATGCTCAAAGTTGGTACTAAATAACAATTATTTAGGTTTAAAACTAATTCGGAAGGTAGATGTAGAGGTAGCGTGCCGACGATGATCACATCGACCTTGGAACCATTCCCGACGCGCATCGTAACCCTCGTCCTTTGCCAGTCTCCGCTTATTCCGCAGCCCCTGTTTTGAGTTACAAATGTGAGCAACCGCACCGGTATCAAATACCCAGGAGCTACTACGAGCGCTGGTAACGTACACATCAATAACATGTATATCATATATACCTTTGACGTTGTCGGCCTTCTTATCCGCTAAGTACTTGGGGCAGTTACACTTCTAGTGACCGGTTCCCTTGCAATAAAAGCACTCAGTCTTAGGCTTGGGTCCATTCGTGGGCTTCTTCCCGGTAACTGATTTACTGGGTGCGGTAGCTGCTTTGCCATCCTTCTTGAAGTTCTTCTTACCCTTGCCTTTCTTGAAACTAGTGGTCTTATTCACCATCAACACTTGATGTTCCTTTTTGATTTCCACCTCCGCTGATTTCACCATTGAATATAACTCAGGAATGGACTTCTCCATCCCTTGCATATTGTAGTTCATCACAAAGCTCTTGTAGCTAGGTGGAAGTGAATGGAGGATTCTGTCAATAACCGAGTCATCCGGAAGATTAACTCCCAGCTGAGACAAGTGGTTGTGCTACCCAGACATTTTGAGTATGTGCTCGCTGACAGAACTATTTTCCTCCATCTTACAACTGAAGAACTTGTCGGAGACTTCATATCTCTCGACCCGGGCATGAGCTTGGAAAATCATTCTCAGCTCTTGGAACATCTCATATGCTCCGTGTTGCTTAAAACACTTTTGGAGCCCCGGTTCTAAGCTGTAAAGCATGCCGCACTGAACCAGGGAGTAATCATCACTACGCAACTGCCAGGCGTTCATAACGTCTTGAATTGTTGGGAAAACGGGTGCGTCACCTAGCGGTTCATCAAGGACCTATAATTTCTTGGAAGCTATGAGTATGACCCTCAAGTTATGGACCCAGTCCGTATAGTTGCTTCCATCGTCTTTCAGCTTGGTTTTCTCTAGGAACGCGTTGAAGTTGAGGGCAACATTAGCGTGGGCCATTGGATCTACAAGATAGATTGTAAATACTATTTTAGACTAAGTTCATGATAATTAAGTTCATATAATCAAATTATTTAATGAACTCCCACTCAAATAGACATCCCTCTAGTCATCTAAGTGATACATGATCCACATCGACTAGGCCGTGTTCGATCATCATGTGAGACGGACTAGTCATCAATGGTGAACATATCCGTGTTGATCGCATCTACTATATGACTCATGTTTGACCTTTCAGTCTCTCGTGTTCTGAGGCCATGTCTGTACATGCTAGTCTCACCAAGTCAACCGAAGTGTTTCGCGTGTGTAAATCTGGTTTATACCTGTTGTATGCGAACATTAGAATCTATCACACCCGATCATCACATGGTGCTTGCTACTTCTCGAGCATGCATTGGTTTCCGTGAAGAGGAACGGGTGATGCAGAAAAGTAGAAAAGTATTTCCCTCAGTTGTTGAGAACCAAGGTATCAATCCAGTAGGAGATACAAGAAAGTCCCAAATAGGTGTACCTACACAAAGAATCAAACTCTTGCACCCAACGCTATAAAGGGGTTGCCAATCCCTTTAAGGTTACTTGCAAGGATGAGATCTGATAGACATAGATTGCTTAAACGGGAAGTAAAACAAAAGGTAAAAATTATGGAGCAAAGTATTTTTGGTATTTTTGGTTTTAGATCTGAAAGTATAAAATGGAAAATAGACCCGAGGGCCATAGGTTTCACTAGAGGCTTCTCTCATGATAGCAAGTATTACGATGGGTGAACAAATTACAGTTGAGCAATTGATAGAAAAGTGAATTATGAAGATATCCAAGGCAATGATTATGCATATAGGCATCACGTCCATGTCAAGTAGACCGAAATGATTCTGCATCTACTACTATTACTCCACACATCGACTGACTCCTGCGGGCATCTAGAGTATTAAGTTCATGAAGAACAGAGTAACGTATTAGGTAAGATGACATGATGTAGAGGGATAAACTCAAGAAATATGATGAAAACCCCATCTTGTTATCCTTGATGGCAACAATACAATACGTGCCTCGCTACCCCTACTTTGTCACCGGGTGAGGACACCGCAAGATTGAACCCAAAACTAAGCACTTCTCCTATTGCAAGAATTACCAATCTAGTTGGCCAAACCAAACCAATAACTCGAAGAGACTTGCAAAGATATGAAATCATGCATATAAGAATTCAGGAAAGACTCAAATAATATTTATGGATAATCTGAACATAAACCCACAATTCATTGGATCTCGACAAACACACCGCAAAAGAGTATTACATCGGATAGATCTCCATGAAGATCATGAAGAACATGGTATTGAAGAGCAAAGAGAGACAAGAAGCTATCTAGCTACTAGCTATGGACCCGAAGGTCTATGGTAAACTACTCACGCATCATTGGAGGGGCAATGGAGTTGATGTAGATGCCCTCCGTTGTCGAAACCCCCTCCGACAGATTACCGGAAAAGGCTTCTGGCGGCGGAAAAGTGTTTTCATGGCTCCCCCTGATAATGATGGAATATTTGGGAATTCATAGGCCGAGGATTAGGGTTGGGAGAGCTGCCATGGGCCCACAAGCCTGTTGGGCACGCCCCTAGGACTTGTGTCCCCACGGTGGCTCTTCTGCCTTGGTTCTCAAGTCTCCTGGTTTCCTTCTGGTCCAGAAAAATTCATTCTGACGATTTTATTCCATTTGGACTCCGTTTAATATTCCTTATCTGCAATTCTCAAAAACTAGGAAAAACAAAAACTGGCACTAGGCTCTAGATTAATAGGTTAGTCCCAAAAATAATATAAAAAATTAATGCATATAAAACATCCAAAACAGATAATATAATAGCATGGAACAATCAATAATTATAGATACGTTGGGGACGTATCAGCATCCCCAAGCTTAATTCCTGCTCCTCCTCGAGTAGGTAAATGATAAAACAGAATTTTTGATGTGGAATGCTACCTAACAAATTTATCCATGTAATATTCATTATTGTGGCATGAATATTCAGATCCATAAGATTCAAAACATTAGTCTAACATTGACATAAAAATAATAATACTTCAAGCACACCAACAAGGCAGTTGTGTCCTTTCGAAATTACATGGCCTTAGAAAGTTATCCCTACAAAATCATATGGTCTGGCTATGCTCTATCTTCCCCACACAAAGTATCTAAATCATGCACAATCCCGATGAACAAGTCAAGCAATTGTTTCACACTTTTGGTGTTCTCAAACCTTTTCAACTCTCACGCAATACATGAGCGTGAGCCATGGATATAGCATTATAGGTGGAATAGAATATGGAGCAGGTGCAAGGAGAAGAAGGAGAAGATAGTCTCAAATCAACTAGGCGTATCAACGGGCTATGGAGATGCCCATCAATAGATATCAATGTGAGTGAGTAGAGATTGCCATGCGACAAATGCACTTGGAGCTATAAGTGTATGAAAGCTCAAAAAAAACTAAGTGGTCGTGCAAAAATATCCGCTAGTTATATGAAAGTGAAAAAATAGGAGACTCTCTATCATGAAGATCATGGTGCTACTTTGTAGCACAAGTGTGGAAAAAGGTAGTAGCAATTGTCCCTTCTCTCTTTTTTCTCTTTTTTTATTTTGGTGGGCTTCTTTGGCCTCTTTTATTCCTTTTTTGTTTGGGCTTCGCTGGCCTCTTTTATTTTTTTGTAAAGTCCGGATACTCATCCCAACTTGTGAGGGAGTCATAGCTTCCATCATCCTTTTATCTCACGGGACAATGCTCTATTAATGAAAAATCATCACACTTTTATTTGCTTAAAACTCAAAAAGAAAATTATAACTCGATACCTATGACAAAGTATGACTCTATATGCAATATGAAGTGATGGTGCAAGTCATGAAAAACTACATGGTGGAAGTTGCATGGCAATATATCTCAGAATGGCTATGGAAATGCCATAATAGGTAGGTATGGTGGCTGTTTTGAGGAATATATGGTGGCTGTTTTGAGGAAGGAGGGTTTGGTGTACCGGAGAAAGTTGCGCGGTACTAGAGAGGTTAGCAAAGATGGAAGGGTGAGAGTGCGTATAATCCATGGACTCAACATTAGTCATAAAGTACTCAAGTACTTATTGCAAAAGTCTATTAGTTTTAAAACAAAGCATTAGACGCATGCTCCTGGGGGAGAGGTTGGTAGGAGTTAACCATCGCGTGCTCCCGACCCTCACACAAAGGTTGACAATCATTAAACAAATCATGCTCCGACTTCGTTACATGACGGTTCACCATACGTGCTTGATACGGAAATCACAAACTTTAACACAAGAATCTCTTCCAATTCACAACTACTCACTATCATGACTCTCATATTACCATCTCTATTATCCCAAAACTACATGCAAGGAATCAAACTTCTCATAGTATTCAATGCACTTAATATGAAAGTTTTTATTATATCCCTCTTGGATGCCCATTAAATTAGGACTAAATTCGTAACCTAAACAAATTACCATGTTGTTTTAAGAAACTCTCAAAATAATATAAGTGATGAACGAGAGTTCAATAATTTCTATAAAATATAACACCACCATGCTCTATAAAGATATAAGTGAAGCACTAGAGCAACATTGCCTAGCTCAAAAGATATAAGTGAAGCACATAGAGTATTCTAATAAATTCACGATTTAGCGTGTCTATCTCAAAAGATGTATGCAGCAAGGATGATTGTGGCAAACTAAAAAGAAAATACTCATATCATACAAGACTCTCCAAGCAAAACACATATCATGTGGTGTATAAAAATATAGCCTCAAGTGAATTTACCGATGGATTGAAGACGAAAGAGGGGATGCCTTCCGGGGCATCCCCAATCTTAGGATTTTTATTATCCTTGAATATGACTTGGGGTGCCTTGGGCATCCCCAAGCTTAGGCTCTTGTCACTCTTTATTTCATAGTCCATCAAATCTTCACCCAAAACATGAAAACTTCACAACACAAAACTCAACAGAAAACTCATGATCCGTTAGTATAAAAAAAATCACCACTTTTAGGTACTGTTGTGAACTCCTTATTTAGTTGTATTTGTGTAATACCTACTGTATTCTAACTTCTCAATTGCTCATATCCCCCAATATGACCCATAAATACATCAAAAATAAGCAAACAACACAAAGAAAACAGAAGCTATCAAAAACAGAACAGTCTGTAGCAATCTGTAAACTTCGAATACTTATGGAACTCTAACAATTCTGAAAAATTAAGAAAATCGGGGAAATTTTTATATCAATCTTGTGTAAAAATGTCAGATCAATTAGGCGTTCTGAAAAAAAATAGAAAATTCCTGGACTGAGCGCAAAAGTTTCTGTTTTTCTGCAAGATCAAATCAACAACTACCATAGACCACCCAAAGGTTTTACTTGGCCCAAACACTAATTAAAACAAAAAAACACAATTACTAGAGAAGTAATAATGTTCAAAACACACCAAAACAGAAGCAAAAATCAGAAAGCAAAATAAAATTAGGTTGCCTCCCAACAAGCGCTATTATTTAACGCCCCTAGCTAGCCAAAACACAATAGATCTAGGTATTGTCATCTTTGGTATGCAATCCATAAGTAGCTCTCATATTAGATTCGTAAGGTAATTTTATTTTCTTTCTAGGAAAGTGTTCCGGTCCTTTTCTTAATGGTAATTGGAATCTAATATTTCCTTCCTTCATATCAATAATTGCACCAATCGTTCTAAGGAAAGGTCTACCAAGAATAATAGGACATGTAGGATTGCATTCTATATCAAGAACAATGAAATCTGTGGGCACATAATTCCTATTTGCAACAATAGAAATATCATGAATCACATGGCAAGTATATTTAACTCTAACCCACTTCCTATGCATAGGGATTTTGTGAGCAAACAAATTATGGGAACACAATTCAACTACCATAGGAAGGCAAAACAAGCATAACTTCCAAACTTTGAACACATAGAGAGGAAACTTGATATTATTGCAATGTGTAAAAGCATATGTTCCTCTCTCATAGTAATTTTTAGTAACATCATGAAGGAATCTCACAATATAACTATCACACATAGCATTCTTTTCATGATCAATTATAGCATACGTGTCATCACCAAAACTTGGGGAACAAAAAATATCATGTTCATCAAGCATAGCATCCCCAAGCTTGTGGTTTTGCATATCATTAGCATCATGGATATTCAGAGAATTCATACTAAGAACATGGCAATCATGTTTTTCATTCAAGGAGATATCATGAATTACTTTATAATTTTCTTCTTTCAACACTTCATCAAAATTTTCATGATGTTCAAGCAAAACTTCATAGAGATAATCAAGTGCACTCAACTCACTAGCAATTGGTTCATCATAATTTGGTCTTTTAAAAATATTAGCAAGTGGATGAGGATCCATATCAATAGATTTTTAGCAAGCGAATATGCAAGCAAATAAAAGGCACATGGTAACAAAAGCAAACAAAAGATCTGGCGAGAAAAAGGCAAACGAGAAAGAGAGGGCGAATAAAACGGCAAATTGGTGAAGTGGGGGAGAGGAAAACAAGAGGCAAATAGCAAATAATGTAAATGCAAGAGATGAGTTTGTGAAGGGTACTTGGTAGGCTTGATGTAGATCTCCCCGGCAATGGCGCCAGAAATTGGCAAGTTGACGGGAGAGTTCTTATACTGACTTGCTATGTATCTCCCCGGCAACGGCGCCAGAAATCCTTCTTGCTACTTCTCAGGCTTGCGTTGGTTTCCGTGAAGAGGAACGGGTGATGCAGAAAAGTAGATAAGTATTTCCCTCAATTCTTGAGAGCCAAGGTATCAATCCAGTAGGAGATACAAGCAAGTCCCCAATAGGTGTACCTACACAAAGAATCAAACTCTTGTACCCAACGCTATAAAGGGGTTGTCAATCCCTTTAACGTTACTTGCAAGGATGAGATGTGATAGAGATAGATTTCTTAAATGGAAAGTAAAACAAAAGGTAAAAATAATGCAGCAAAGTATTTTTGGTTTTAGATCTGAAAGTATAAGATGGAAAATAGCCCCGGGGTCCATAGGTTTCACTAGAGGCTTCTCTCGTGATAGCAAGTATTACGGTGGTTGAACAAATTACTGTCAAGCAATTGATAGAAAAGCGAATAATTATGAAGATATCCAAGGCAATGATTATGCATATAGGTATCACGTCCGTGTCAAGTAGACCAAAACGATTCTGCATCTACTACTATTACTACACACATCGACCGACTCCTGCCTGCATCTAGAGTATTAAGTTCATGAACAACAGAGTAACGCATTAGGTAAGATTACATGATGTAGAGGGATAAACTCAAGCAATATGATGAAAACCCCATCTTGTTATCCTTGATGGCAAAAATACAATGCATGCCTCGCTACCCCTACTTTGTCACTGGGTGAGGACACCGCAAGATTGAACCCAAAACTAAGCACTTATCCTATTGCAAGAATTACCAATCTAGTTGGCCAAACCAAACCAATAACTCGAAGAGACTTGCAAAGATATGAAATCATGCATATAAGAATTCAGGAAAGACTCAAATAATATTCATGGATAATATGAACATAAACCCACAATTCATCGGGTCTCGACAAACACACCACAAAAGAGTATTACATCGGATAGATCTCCATGAAGATCATGAAGAAGTGGGTCTCTAGGGACTTACCCTCATCCCTGCTTTGCTTCGGAGTCGCCTGGAACGAAGCCTCTGGGACACAAGTCTCGTGGGTCGAAGGCACATCGACCTGAGGCTCGTCGACCTGAGGCTCGTGAACCGGAGACCGTGTAGCCTCCACCTCAGACAAATCCACCCTAGAAGTCTTGTGCTCAGGTGAATTAGCTTGGGGTGGCGGCGAGGAAGAAGTGGGAGCCACCGCCCTACCTCTCCGGCTGCCACGTGTACCTTTAGTACAACATAAATACCAACATGAGTAATAAAATGTATATAAATACCAACATGACCACAACATAAATACCAACATGAGTACAACATAAATACCAACATGAGTAATACCATTAGTACCTCTCGGCTTCGCGGGGGGTCGACCTCCTCTCACGGGGGCTGCGAGAGTCGAAGAAGCAGCCACTCCATGCAGAGTAGAGAGCAACGCTCTCCGAAGAGGCGAGTCAGGAATGGAAGTACCCATCCCATGACCCGCCGACGAAGAAGGAGCCGCGAAGTGCTTTCGACCCTTTCCCACCATCTTTCAACACCTGTCATGACAAAGAGTAAATGAAATTAGTACAACATAAATACCAACATGAGTAATAAAATGTATATACTTTAAGTGTATCATCGTCATAAATACCAACATGACTAATAAAAATTGAATACCTAACATGAACTCAAAATTTATATATAGTAATAGTTGAATACCTGACATGAACTAATCGTGCTCGTCTATATATACTTCGGGGTCAATAAATGCATCATGATCATCACTATCATCAATAAATGCATCATCATCATCACTATCAGGAAGAACATGTGGAAGGCCACCATTATGTAATCGGTCAAGAAGTGACAGGTCATCCGCAATAGTAACCTCTTCTTCTTCCTGCTCTTCATGTTCGGGCTCAGGGGTTAAGACGGATTCACTGTTGCTATCTACTTCAATGTTTTGGGGTGAAGTAGAGCAGTTCTTGAAACGTTTCTTGGACATACATGTTTCTTGGAAGAATTCTCCTTCATATGTGTCTGGGTTAATGTGAGGTTTGTAATCCTCTTCATTGAGGGTAGGTGGTCTAAAATGTGGTGGCACTTCATAAACGACATCCCAACCTTTCAGATTTGGATTAGTTTGGCAGGCCCACGGTCGATAGAAAACTTGTGTCACCTGTTGAGCCGTAATATAGACATCGGGAACATCTAAATGGGTGTTTTGGTTGATTTCGACTAGTCCTATATGTTCATGAGTCCTTCTAGTCTCCCTCGGCTCAAACCAATAACATTTGAAGACTATGCCGGTCGGTGGGTTTTCACCATAGAATAGAAGTTCATAAATTGCTTCAACTCTTCCATAATACTCGGTGCCTCCTTCGCCGATAGCAGAGACAGAACAATTTGTATTCTTTAGGTCGGGCATAGATAGCTCTTTGCCAAAGGTACGAAAGTGATACCCGTTGATGTTATATTTGTCAAATGATCGGACCTTATAGTCAAAACCATTAGCGACTTGTCTCAACTCGGCGTCCATAGACTCTGCATCAGCCTACAAGTTTAATACGAAAGAATGGATGGATTAGCCGCAAATTAGACCAAGAAATCAAATGGACCATTAATGGTAATTAATCTCCGGGTGGGAAATTGAGTGGGATGACAAATACAGGCCAACAACTGTATTATGCTGCCATCATACCATACACATTGAACCCATCCGTGCTGATGGCAACTCTTGGATGCCTTGGATCTTCCGATTTATCCTTATGTAATGCATCGAAGTGCCTCCACGCAAAACCATCTGAAGTGTGCACCAGCATCTTGTTCCCATCCGCATCTAGTTCGGTTCTTTTGCCCAATTTGTGCCATGTCAACTATCTAGCCGTCTCTTCAACCATGAAAAGAATTTGAAGTCTTGGTACGATTGGCAGATACCGAAGAACAGTAACGGGGATTTTGGTCTGATTCTTCTCACCCATACCGTTGTCTACCACAATATACCTGGAAGAATTGCAAATGGGGCAATAGTTCAAGGCCGCATACTCAAGCCTAAATAAGGCACATCCATTCTCACAGGCATGTATCTTCTCACAGGGCATCTTAAGTACACGGAGGATTTTCTCTGACTGGTACAGGTTTGCAGGCAGTACATGGCCTTTGGGTAGAATCGAGCCTTCAGAGCCATTACTTGCGTGATGGCATCCAGCTGACAAAGCTCAGTCTGCTCGTGGAGAGGACGTTTTGAAGACTCCAACATTTCATAGAAGGCCTTTGCAGATTCCTCCATCCCATCGTCTGAATCTCGAGCTTCATCAAAGTCTTGCACCATGTCTTCGATCCTGGTACCATGCTCGTCGGTGCGACGACGAATCACCTCAGCTCTGGCACGTTGGTCAGACTCACCATGAAAAGTCCACACTATATAATTAGTCGTAAAACCCCACTTCTGCAGGTATTTACCCATTTCAAACTCTGTCTGCTTTTTCCAGTTGTCGCAGTTGGGATAGGGGCACCATGTTTTTTGCTGGCCATTTGCAAATGCAGCTCTCACAAACCCCCTGGTTTTTGTTAACCATTCATTGATCATGTCTTTCTAACTAGGGTGACCAGTGTACATCCAAGCACGATCACTCATGTTGCCTAGCTACCTATGGGCGCACAAGAAATAAATATATAATTCATCACCTATATTCATCCGCTAATCAAGTTTGTCAGTTTTATTACGTCCATGCAACCTACACGCTAATAGGTAAAGATAGGTCCTAATCCCACCCGAGTAAGTGTAGATTGGGTTCATTTTCCCATGCTCTGCTCCAGATGTGATGCAGAATTTCGTCAACACCTCTCCGTTGTTCTCCTGATACATGTCTCGGCAATAAGCAGAGAGGATGTGTACCCGGAGAACAACAGGGAGGCACTGACAAAATTCCGCATCGGATCCGGAGCACAGCATACGGGGAAACGAACCCAATCTACACATACTCGGGCTGTCCATGGATAACGTTGGACAATTCGAAAGGATGGCGGTTATAAATATGCAAAGACCTGCATATTTATAGATGTTGCCCTTTCGAACGGGAGACACATACTGGTCACACATACTCATGATTGAAGAAACCTATAGCTAGCAAGTTTCATCGACACGAAGACCGGAACAGAGCAAATTAAGGGGGTAGGAGGAGAAGTCATTTGTGCTCACCAACAAACGCAGGGGCGGAGCTCGTCCAACGTACGTGGAGGTCGTCGAACAACTGCACATTAAAATTCACCCGATCAACACAAATATGATGTTTTATAACAAAATCAGAAAATATGTGACCTAACTCATAATTTACAAAACTATGACCTCCTTGGCCTCTGGAAGGCCGAAGAGTAGCTTTTTGGTCAACAGGAGGCAGAATAGGTGTCGGGGGGCGGGGGTCAGTGGCATCGGGAGCCAGTGGTGTCAAGGATCAGTGGCGTCGGGAGTCAGTGGCGTTGGGGGTCAGTGGCGTCGGGGGTAGGGGGTCGATGGTAAGTGGTGTCGGGGTTGGGGGTCGGTGGCATCGGTGGTCGGGGGTTGATGGCATCGGGGATCGATGGCGTCGGGGGGTCGGGGGTCGGGGGTCGGGGTCGTCGGGGGTAGGGGTAGTGGCGTCGGGGGTCGGTGGTGTTTGGGGTCGGTGGCGTCGAGGGTCGGGGGTCCATAGCGTCGGGGAAGAAGAAGAAGAATAAAAAAACACCTCTTCTTCTTCTCCTCCTCTCCTCTTTTTTCTTCTTCTTCTTTTTTCTTCTCCTCCTCCTCTTCTTCTTCTTCCTTTCCTTTTTTCCTCTCCTTCTTCTCCTCCTCTCCTCTTTCTTCTTCTTCTTCTTCTTCTTTTTTCTTCTCCTCCTCCTCTTCTTCTGTTTCTTCTTCTTCTTATTTTTTTTTGTTCTTTTCCTTTTTTATGTTTCCTTTTTTCCTTCTTCTTTTCTTTTTCTCCTTCTTCTTTTCTTCTCCACCCCCTTTTCTTCTCCTCCTCCTCCTCCTCTTCTTCATCTTATTCTTCTTATTCTTCTTCTTTCCTTCTCCTAATAATTTTTTTCAAGAACTAACCTAACTAACCTAGAACTAACCTAACTAACCTAACTAACCTATAACTAATCTAACTAACCTAACTAACAGTAGTAACTAACCTAACTAACAGCAAAAAAGGAAAAAAACAGGGGGGAGAGCTCACCGGAGTGGGGCAGCGGGGCGGCGAGGGCGTCGGGGCGGCGGGGCGCCTGGTTGTCGAGGCGGCGAGGGCGGCGGGGCAGCGGGGCGGAGGGGCGCTGGGCCGCAGGGGCCGCGGGGCGCTGGGCGGCCGGGGGCATCGGTGGCGGTGCGCGGTGCGCGGTAGGAGGCGGGCCGGGGTGGCGTGGGGTCAGGGCGGCGGCAAGGTGCGGTCGGGGGCGGGGGGCCGTCGACGGTGCGGGGTGGCGAAGGGGAAGGGGCGGGGGAGCGGAGGGCGGCAGCGGCGGGAGACGAAAATAGAAGAGAGAGAGAGAGGGAGAGAGAGAGAAGAGAGAGAGGAGGGGGTAACGGCCCGTTAGAGTTATTTTCTTTGCCGTCTGCTAGCAGACGGCAAAGTTTCTTTGCCGTCCGCTAGCAGACGGCAAAGAGGTGGGGTGGGCCGTTGCGGTTAACTGGCCTCCACTGGGCCCCACCCCACCTCTTTGCCGTCTGCTAGCGGACGGCAAAGAAGCTTTGTTGTCCGCTGGCAGACGGCAAAGAGCTGGCTGATGGAAAATAGGGTCTTTGCCATCAGCCAGCTCTTTGCCGTCTGCTTTCCCAAAGCTGACGGCAACCCCTTTGCCGTCTGCCAGCAGACGGCAAAGAGCTGGCAGATGGCAAATAACTGAATTCCAGTAGTGGAAGAAGCCATCTAGGTACTAGATATGGACCCGAAGGTCTGTGGTGAACTACTCATGCATCATCGGAGGGGTAATGGAGTTGATGTAGATGCCCTCCTTGATCGAATCCCCCCCGGAAAATTACCGGAAAAGGCTCCAAGATTGGTTCTCTCGGGAACGGAGGATTCTGGCGGCAAAAAAGTGTTTTCGTAGCTTCCTCTAATAGTGATGGAATATTTGGGAATTTATAGGATGAAGATTAGGGTTGGGAGAGCTGTCGTGGGCCCACAAGCTTGCTAGGCACGCCCTACCCCCCTGGGCATGCCCTTAGGGCTTGTGGCCCCACGGTGGATCTTGTGCCTTGGTTCTCAAGTCTCCTGGTTTCCTTCCAGTACGGAAAAATTCATTCCGAAGATTTTATTCCGTTTGGACTCTGTTAAATATTCCTTATCTGCAATTCTCAAAAACAAGGAAAAAACAAAAACTGACACTAGGCTCTAGATTTATAGGTTAGTCCCAAAAATAATATAAAATAGCATATCAATGCATATAAAACATCCAAAACAGATAATATAATAGCATGGAACAATCAAACATTGTAGATACTTTGGAGACGTATTAGTGCTTCGAAACAACAATCCTTCGCGACGGTGCGCACTTAGGGGGAACACATTTCTTGAAATTTTAGTGAGGGATCATCTTATTTATGCTACCGTTGTTCTAAGCAAATAAGATGTAAGGACATGATAAACATCACATGCAAATCATAAAGTGACATGATATGGCCAATATCATCTTGTGCCTTTGATCTCCATCTTCGGGGGTGCGACATGATCACCATTGTCACCGGCATGACACTATAATCTCCATCATCATGATCTCCATCATCGTGTCTTTATGAAGTTGTCTCGCCAACTATTACTTCTACTACTATGGATAACGGTTAGCAATAAAGTAAAGTAATTACATGGCGTTTTTGATTGACACGCAGGTCATACAATAAATTAAGACAACTCCTATGGCTCGTTCCGGTTGTCATACTAATCGACATGCAAGTCGTGGTTCCTATTAAAAGAACATCATCAATATCATACATTACATATATTTCATCACATCCTTTTGGCCATATCACATAACATAGCATACCCTACAAAAACAAGTTAGACGTCCTCTAATTGTTGTTGCAAGTTTTACATGGCTGCTTTGGGTTTCTAGCAAGAACATTTCTTACCTATGCAAAAGCCACAACGGTTATATGCCAATTGCTATTTACCCTTCATAAGGACCCTTTTCATCGAATCCGATCCGACTAAAGTGGGAGAGATAGACACCCGCTAGCCACCTTATGCAACAAGTGCATGTTAGGCGGTGAAACCTGTCTCGCGTAAGCGTACGTGTAAAGTCGGTCCGGGCCGCTTCATCCCACAATGTCGCCGAATCAAGATAAGACTAGTAACGGCAAGCAAACTGACCAAATCATCGCCCACAACTACTTGTGTTCTACTCGTGCATAGAATCTATGCATAGACCTAGCTCATGATGCCACTGTTGGGGAACATAGTAATAATTCAAAATTTCCCTATGTGTCACCAAGATCAATCTAGGAGATACTAGCAACGAGAGAGAGGGAGTGCATCTTCATAACCTTGAAGATCGCTAAGAGAAAGTGTTACAAAGAACGCGGTTGATGGAGTCATACTCGCGGCGATTCAAATCGCGGAAGATCCAATCCAAGCGCCGAACGGACGGTGCCTCCGCGTTAAACACACATACATACCGGGGATGTCTCCTCCTTCTTGATCCAGGAAGGGGGAGGAGAAGTTGAGGGAAAGGTCCGGTAGCACGATGGCGTGGTGGCGGTGGAGCTCGTGGTTCTCCGGCAGAGCTTCGCTAAGCACCACGGAGGAGGAGGAGGTGTAGGAGGGGGAGGGCTGCACCAGGAGGAAGGGTGTGGATGCCCTCCCACCCCTCCACTATTTATAGGGGTAAGGGGAGAGGTGTCCGCCCCCCTAGATCCATCTAGAGGGGGGCGAAGGCCAAGGGGGGAAACTTGCCTCCCAAGTTAGGTGGAGGCTCCCCCACCCCCTAGGGTTTTCAACCCTAGGTGCCATGGTCCCTTGGGGGTGCACCAGCCTACTAAGGGGCTGGTTCCCATGCAACTTTAGCCCATTAGGCCCTCCGGGGAAGGTGGACCCCCAGAACCCCTTCGGTGGTCCCGATACAATACCAGTAAACCCCGAAACCTTTCCGGCGACTGAAAGTGGACTTCCCATATATAAATCTTCACCTCCGGACCATTATGGAACTCCTCATGACGTACGAGATCTCATCCAGGACTCCGAACAACTTTTGGTAACCACTTACAGTTCCCATTACAACTCTAGCGTCACCGAACCTTAAGTGTGTAGACCCTACGGGTTTGGGAACCATGCAGTCATGACCGAGACACCTCTTCGACCAATAACCAATATCGGGATCTGGATACTCATATTGGCTCCCACATGTTCCACGATGATCTCATCGGATGAACCACTATGTCGGGGATTCAATTAACCCTGTATACAATTCCCTTTGTCCATCGGTATGTTACTTGCCCGAGATTCGATTGTCGGTATCCCTATACGTTGTTTAATCTCGTTACCAGCAAGTCTCTTTACTCGTTCTGTAACACATGATCCCATGACTAACTCCTTAGTCACATTGAGCTCATTATGATGATGTATTACCGAGTGGGCCCAGAGATACCTCTCCGTCACACGAAGTGACAAATCCCAGTCTCGATTCGTGTCAACCCAACAGATATTTTCAGAGATACCTGTAGTGCACCTTTATAGTCACCCAGTTATGTTGTGACGTTTGATACACCCAAAGCATTCCTACGGTATCTGGGAATTGCACAATCTCATGGTCTAAGGAAATGATACTTGACATCATAAAAGCTCTAGCAGACAAACTACACGATCTTGTGCTATGCTTAGGATTGTGTTTTGTCCATCACATAATTCCCCTAATGATGTGATGCTGTTATCAACGACATCCAATTTTCATGATCAGGAAACCATGACCATCTATTGATCAACGAGCTAGTCAACTAGAGGCTCACTAGGGACATGGTGTGGTCTATGTATTCACACATGTATTACGGTTTCCGGTTAATATAATTATAGCATGAACAATAGACAATTATCATGAACAAGGAAATATAATAATAACCATATTATTGCGTCCAGGGCATATTTCCAACAATCAGGCTCTGGTGTTCCAGGTGGCGTGAGTTGTGAAACAACTTTCATATTGTCTAAAGTTGTGCCAAACTAGTAACTCAGATATTCACCTACACAATCATATCGTAGACATCTTATCTTCTCGTCACGATGATCTCAAACTTCACTCTGAATTTGTTTGAACTTTTCAAATGTTTCAGACTTGTGTTTCATTAAGTAAATATACTCATATATATACTCAAATCATCAGTGAAGGTAAGAAAATAACGATATCCACTTCATGCTACAACACTCATTGGATCGCATACATCAACATGTATTATTTCCAATAAGTTACTAGCCCGCTCCATCATGCTGAAAACGGGGTCTTTAGTCATCTTGTCCAAGAGGCATTGTCCGCATGTCTCAACCGATTCAAAACCGAATGAGTCCAAAGATCCATTAGCATGGAGTTTCTTCATGCGATTTATACCAATATGACATTTAGCGGCAGTGCCGCGGGTATGTGGTACTATCATTATTAACTTTGCATCTTTTGGCATCAACGTTATGAACATGTGTATTACTACGGTCAAGATTCAACAAACCATTCTCATCGGGTGCATGACCATTGAAGGTATTATTCATGTAAACAGAATAACCATTATTCTCTCACTTAAATGAAAAATTGTATTGCAATAAACACGATCTAATAGAGTTCATGCTTAACACAAACACCAAATAAAAATTATTTTAGATTTGTCACTAATCCCGAAGGTAGAGAGAGCATGCGATGTTGATCATATCAACCTTGGAAACATTTCCAACACACATTATCACGTCAGACTTAGCTAGTCTCCGTTTATTCCGTAGCTTTTATTTCGAGTTTACTAACATTTAGCGACCGAACCGGTATCCAATACCCAGGTACTACTAGGAGTACTAGCAAGGTACACATCAAAAACATGTATATCAAATATACTTCTATCGACGTTCCAGCCTTCTTATCTACCAAGTATCTAGGGTTGTTCCGCTTCAGCAACCGCTCTCCTCATAATAGAAGCACTTAGTCTCGGGTTTGGGTTCAACTTTGGGTTGCTTCACTGGAGCAGCAACTGTCTTGCTATCCATGAAGTTTCTCTCATTGCCCTTGCCCTTCTGGAAACTAGTGGTTTTACTAACCATCAACACTTGATGCTCCTTCTTGATTTCTACCTTCACGGTGTCAAACATCGCAAACAGCTCAGGGATCATTATTTCCATCCCTGGCATTTTATAGTTCATCACGAATCTCTAGTAGCTTAGTGACAATGACTTGGAAAACTATATCAATCACTTTCTTATCTGGAAGATAAACTCCCACTCGATTCAAGCGATTGTAGCACTCAGACAATCTGAGCACATGCTCAACGATTGAGCTATTCTCCTTCATCTTGCAGGCAAAGAATCTTGTTGGAGATCTCATATCTCACAACACGGGCACGAGCCTGAGATCCCAATTTCATCTCTTAGAACATCTCATATGTTCCGTGATGTTCAAAAATGTTTTGGAGCCTCAATTCTAAGCCATAATGCATGACGCACGGAACTATGTAGTAGTCATCGAAACGTGCCTGTCAGATGTTCACAACATGTATAGACGATGCTAGAGGGGGTGGCGCACCGAGCGGTGCATTAAGGACATAAGCCTTCTGTGCAACAATGAGGACAATCCTCAGATCACGGACCCAATCCGCAATATTTCTACCATCCTCTTTCAACTGTATTTCTCTAGGAACATATAAAAATTCAAGGGAGCTACATCGTGAGCTAGTAATCTACAACATAATTTGCAAAGACACTACTGATTATGTTCGTGATAATGAGTTCAATTGGTCATATTACTTAATAACTTCCACTCAAATTGACATCCCTCTAGTCATTTGAGTGATAAATGATCCAAATTCACCAACTCAAGTCCGATCATCACGTGAGTTGACGTGGTTTCAATCGTGAACATCATCGTGTTGATCATATCTACTATATGACTCATGTTCGACCTTTCGGTCTCTTGTGTTCCGAGGTCATGTCTGTACATGCTAGGCTCGTCAAGTTTAACCCGAGTGTTTCGCATGTGCAACACTGGCTTGCACCAGTTGTATGTGAACGTAGAGTCTATCACACCCGATCATCACGTGGTGTCCCGACACGACAAACTTTTGCAACGGTGCACACTCGGGGAGAACACAAATTATCTTGAAATTTTAGTGAAGTATCACCTTATAATGCTACCGTCGTCCTAAGCAAAACAAGGTGCATAAAAGCATTAACATCACATGCAAATCATAAGTGACATGATATGGCCATGTACTTGTGCTTTTGATCTCCATCTATAAAGCACCGACATGATCTCCATCGTCACCGTCATAACACCATGATCTCCATCATCATGATCTCCATCATTGTGTCACCATCCGGGTTGTCGTGCCCACCATGCTCACACTACTATTGCTATCGCTTAGCAATAAAGTAAAGCATTATCTAGTGCTTAATGATTGACACACAGGTCATACAATAATTAACGACAACCCTATGGCTCCTGTCGGTTGTTGTACTCATTGACATGCAAGTCATGATATTCTATACAACACATGATCATCTCATACATCAAATATGTCTCATCACGTAATTGGCCATATCACGTCACAACATACCCTGCAAAAACAAGTTAGACGTCCTCTAATTGTTGTTACAAGTTTTACGTGGTTGCTACGGGTATCTAGCAAGAACAATTCTCACCTACGCAAAAACCACAACGATGATACATAAGTTGCTTTTCAACCCTCTCAAGGACCGCCTTTGTCGAATCCGATCCAACTAAAGTAGGAGAAACAGACACCCGCCAACCATCTTTGTGCAACAAAGTTACATGTCAGTCGATGGAAGCGGTCTCTTGTAAGTGTACGAGTAAGGTTGGTTCGGGCTGCTTCATCCCACAATACCGCTGAACCAAAACACGACCAAGGGAGGAAGCAATCTAAGCATCAACGCCCACAAATTCCTTTCTGTTCTACTCGAGATCTCATCTACACATAGACCTAGCTCATGATGCCACTGTTGGGGAACGTTGCATGGGAAACAAAAATTTCCCCCGCACACTAAAGATCTATCCATGGTGATGAGCATCTATGAGAGGGAGAGTGGATCTACATACCCTTCTAGATCGCTAAGCGGGAAGCGTTAAGAAACACGGTTGATGAAGTCAAACGTCTTCGCGATCCAAATCGCCGAGTGTCCCACGATCCCATCACGATCCATCTCGCGATCCGATCATGATCCGTCCCGCGATCCCATCACGATCCGTCCCGCAATCAAATCATGAATCGTCTCATGATCTTGATCACGGTCCTTCCGATCTAGCGCCGAACGGACGACACCTCCGCGTTCAGCACACGTACAGCTTGATGACGATCTCGGCCTTCTTGATCCAGCAAGTGGGAGAGGAGAGGTAGATGAGTTCTCCGGCAACGCGACGGCGTTGCGGTGATGGTGGTGGAGCTATTCCAGCAGGGCTTCGCCTAAGCACCATTGAAACCGATCTAGAGGAGAAACTATGATCTAGAGGAGAGGTAGCACGTGGCTGTTTTTCTGTGTCTCAAAATCCTCAAAACCTCTAGTATATATAGGAGGAGGGAGAGAGGAGGCTTGGCGCCCAAGGGGCCAGCCCTTGTCCTTGGCGCAAGGAGGAGAGGAGGAGTCCACCAACAATCCTAGTAGGATTAGGACTCCTCCTTCCCACTTGAAAACTCTTTCCACCTTGAGTTTTTTTCCTCTCAAACTACTCGAGCCGCATGGGCACTTAGGGAAGGCTTCGACCAGCCCACCAGGGGCTGGTTTACCTACTCCCACAGCCCATGTGGCCTCTTGGATCGAGACACCCCTCCCGATGGTCCTCGGTACCATCCCGGCACTCCCGGCCGGTACACTACCGATGAACCCGAAAGTTTTCCTGAGACCAAAACAGGACTTCCTATATATCAATCTTTACCTCCGGACAATTCCGGACCTCCTCATGACGCCTGGGATCTCATCCGGGACTCCGAACAAGCTTCGGTCACCACCATACATAGCTCTCTACTATCGAAACGTCACCGAACCTTAAGCGTGCAGACCCTGCGGGTTCGAGAACTATGTAGACATGACCGAGACACCTCGACGGTCAATAACCAATAGAGGGACCTAGATGCCCATATTGGTTCCTACATATTCTACGAAGATCTTTATCGGTTGAACCTCTATGTCAAGGATTTCGTTAATCCTGTATGATGTTCCTTTTGTTCTTCGGTATGTTACTTGCCTAAGATTCGATCGTCGGCATTTCCATACCTAGTTCAATCTTGTTACCGGCAAGTCTCTTTACTTTAGTCACATTTGCTTGCAAGGCTTGTTGTGATGTTGTATTATTGAGTGGGTCCTGAGATACCTCTCTGTCACATGGAGTAACAAATCTCAGTCTTGATCCATGCCAACCCAACAGACACCCTCGGAGATACCTGTAGAGCATCTTTATAGTCACCCAGTTATGTTGCAACGGTTGATACACACAAGGTACTCCTTCGCTGTCAGTGAGTTGCATGATCTCATGGTCATAGGAACAGATACTTGACATGCAGAAAACTGTAGCAATAAACTGACACAATCATATGCTACGTTTATAGTTTGGTTCTTGTCCATCACATCATTCTCCTAATGATGTGATCCCGTTATCAAATGATATCTCATGTCCATGGCTAGGATACCTTAGCCATCTTTGATCAACGAGCTAGTTCACTAGAGGCATACTAGGGACACGGTGTTGTCTATGTATCCACACATGTATCTGAGTTTCCGATCAATACAATTCTAGCATGGATAATAAACGATTATCATGAACAAGGAAATATGATAATACCTAATTTATTATTGCATGTAGGGCATATTTCCAACACGTGCCGCCGGCCACCCCACACCACCACGCCGCCCTGCCGCCAAGGAGCTGCACCCCCACAACGCCCGCCGCCGGGTCACCGGGCCGCTGCTAAGCCGAGAAGCACCGCTGTCGTCCCAAGCCCCGGGCAGGGGACCTGCGCGTGGGGACAAGAGGTCCTGCCGCCATCAGCACCACCCGGGCCAGCGCCGGGGGCACTCGTCGACGACGGTGGAGGGAGAGACGGAGGAGGAGGATGGCCGCGGGAGAGGAGCACGAACGCCGCCCCCGCCACCTCCCGGGGAGGCGGCGCGAGGCGGATCCAGGAGGAAGGAGGGGGACAGGGGCGGGCGGGGGAAGGGGGCTTGACCGGCGTTGGCGGGAGGGGGCAGGAGGGGAACCCTAGCGCGTCATGAAGGCAAGTCCCAATCTAGTGTGTTTGCACTTCCCGATATCTAAGTTTGACCATATATTTAGCCAACGAGACCAATTACGTCGGGAGCAAAATTTATAGCGCTAAATTAGTATCTTCAATACGAATTTAGTGCCATACTTTTTTACTCCCGTCACAGTCGATCTTGTTGATTAAATATGTGTTTAATATTAGATCTCGTAAAACGTGAACACACTACGTTATGAAACGAAAAAAACATAAAAGTAGTAACATAAAGTATTACTTCCTCCGTCTCAATGCATTAGGCATCGAGAGTAGCGAAAATCAAGTAATCGCACAACGCTAAGGCACGAAGCAGTAGTACTAGTTGCGTGGATATTCTAACTACCACTACTTTAATCTTGCAAAATAATAGCACATTTTCAGTTGACAAACGAATGGTGTGATTGGATTCCTTCGCAGTTTAATTTTTCTCCTAGCTCAATCTCTATGCGCCTAAGAGTATCTATAGCCACGCTTGACAAATCCGGCCCCTCAAACACCTGCGGATGCGTCTGGACGCACTCGCGGACACTGATCGGACACCTCTCAAATTAGACACTTCACATCCGGACACGTTAATTACCATATCTTAAATCCATACAAACTCATGCAACTACGTCGACGCATACGGATCGTCCAGCTACTCCATCACATTACACTAAACATGTCATCGGACTACCAAAATTTGGCATATTTGGCTATGGTGGACTTCATCCATGGCTGCCCTTGCCCTTCCCTGCGTCCTTGTCGGCCTTCTCGCGGAAGTACCGCTCAAAGACGCAGCACAGATCCAGTCGGATTTGCTCGTCGCCGAAGCTGTCCTCGTCGTCACTGTCCTTCGATGGCATGGCGGAGGACAGCTCGGGTGGCGGAGGGGATGGCTTCCTCCCCTTCGGTGGCAGTCCGGTCATGGCCCAGACCGCCTGACTCTACTCTCGGGCGAGGGCGCGTGTGTTCCTCCGCTGTTGTTTCTTCATAATGCGGGCGCGGATGGCTTCCTCCTCTGTGGCCGCCCGCGCCGCTGCAGTAGCCGCCTCCGCCTACACCATATCCGCCGCGAGACGGGCCTCGATAGCCCTTGATCTCTTCTTCTCATGGTGTGCCGCCCAGACCCGGTACAACTCATAGTTTGCCGGACCGGTGAAGGGGATGGAGTGGTGTTCCGGCTGCCGGGCCCGCGAGGATCCAGCACTGTTGGACCCGAGCGCCCGGTGAGCCAACGCTAGGGCCACGCGGCGGATGGATGCGTCCCTCGGTCAGCTGCTCTCCTCCTGGGACCGGCGGAGTGCAATGCGAACTGCCATTGTCTCATCCAACCCACACGGAATCACACCCCACTCGACGGATCCGGAAAGACCGGACTCCGATCTGCTGTCTGACATGGCAGAGGTGGTCGGAATCCGCCGGAGGAGAGCTCGGGTGGCGGAGGGGAGTGGGTGGGAGGGAGTGAAGTGACTAGGGTTTTGGTCCGGCGAGCAGATTGGGATGAATATAAATGGGGTAGGGGTGGGCCAGGATGGGCCGGCTCCGACGTGGTGGCCGTGCCCGGGGGCGCCCGGGTGCCCCATATCCGCCCCATATTTGGGCTGGATATGGGGGTGTCGGTCAGCCTGGGCGTTTGAGGGTTCCGTCTGGATAAAAAAAGTGACCGGGCGACCTCCGCGGGCGTCTGAGACGGGTTTGAGAGGTTTGACTATAGATGTTCTAAGTTACGGTGAACATCTGCTCTTCAGATGTTCACCGAGAAAATAACTTATGCATGTTAGAGCATCTTCAATATGCACGCTTCGCTCAGCGCCCAAAAATCGGATTTGCAGCGCGCGGCCGAGCGCTGGCTCCAGGGGCCGCGGCATAATATGGCGCACGGGGCGCTCCAGCGGACGCGCAAAACTGCAACGCGCGCGAGCAGCCAGCGCTTGCAATATGCATATTTCAAAGATAATTTAACGAATTTTTGATATTTCAAAGACAAATGAAACACAAAAAAATATAGAAAATTCAAAAGCACATCATCCCATCATCTCATCATCCAACCAAAATCAAGATCACAAACAAAGTTTAAACATATAGGAAACAAGTTCACACAAACAAGTGACACATGATCAATCATGCCGCATCCTCGTCTTCGTCCTCCTCCTCCTGCGATTCTTCTTCCTCATCCGAAGTCTCATCTTTGTCCTCATCATCATTGTCTCCCGGAGATGTCGAAGGTATGTGAGGCACACCCGAAGCCATGCATCCACCCATGTCACCCGGAGGTGCTCCCATGCCTCCCATGAGTGACGCAAAATTCATGCTTCCCATGTTTCCTCCGAAGCCACCCATGCCTCCCATGCCGGCCATGGTAGCTCCAAAGCCACCAATCCCTTCCATGGTACCTCCAATACCGCCCATCCCTCCCATTGTATCTCCCATACCCCCATGGCTGCTTCCGATCCTCCCATGCCTCCCATGACCATGGCTCTTTTTTGGACCGAGGCTTCTTCACGGACCAAGCCAAAGCTCCACGCGCTAGGGTTGGCGACGGCGGTGGCGGCGGGGTCACGAACATAGGAGGGGGTGAGAGAGATGTCGTCTCGGTCGTGCATCAGACGGTTGCGCCGGTGATGGCGCGAGGCGGCGCGAGAGAGGCGCGGCCGGTGGAGGAGGAGGAAAGGGGCGAGCGCTCAAACGGTTCCGCGCACGATAGCGGGCCATGAAATAAATGGCACGTGATGCCGTTTCGATCCATGCGTGAAACAACTTATACCGTGCGCGCGGTTTTAACGCAGCCGCTGAAGCGCTATGTTTTTTTTACGCACGTGCTATATGTGCGTTTTTTTCGACAGTGCGGAAGGCTTTTTGATCGCTCGTTGAAGATGTTCTTAGTAAATCAGTAAATACAACACAAGCAGTACCTATCATCGCGAGACAGGTTCGCCGCAATCTGCATCGTCTCCGGTGCAATCAAATCACACGCCCTGTTCAGTGCCGTGTACGAATTATCATGCATGAGGTGTGTCGCCCAGGTACGGCCACGCACGCACGCGTCGGACGTCTCATCTCATCATGCCTCCCCGTGCCATCGGGTGCATGCCGCCGCCGGCCTGCGACCAGGGATGCGACGTGTGAGGAGCAGATGGACGCGCGACCGAGAGCGGCGGCGACGCGCGCGCGCGCATGCTCGCTCGCTAGCTGGCTGCCGTTGCCGTGCGCTCCATGCAACCCCGATCAGCGGATGGCTGGCTCGCATATATCAGATCATGACGTGACCATTGAAGAAACATTGTGTAATTTCAAAAGGAGTATCGAAACAGACATGCTAAGACCATTTTCAGCTTCTCACGCGTTAACAAATGCGCATCGCTTGTCGCAACATCTGAGTTTTTCTTTTTTCTTTGTATATTTTTTAGTTTAAAATGTTTTATTTTTTACCGTGCGTTTAAATCCGGAATCGTTTTCACTGTTGGATTTTTTATGTCAAGATCTTTGAAACTAAATCTCATATTAATAAGTTTCGACTAATAGTTTTCTAAAGAAAATTGAAAGTAAAAACAGGAAAAAAAACCAAGCCCAAAGCACACTGTTTTCACTTTTCGAAAATACGGTTGTGCTCTTCTCACGAAAGCAAATATGTGCCTCTTCTGAAAGAAAAATAAAAATATTTTTTTCTTTTTTGAGAGGCATAACTGTGCCTCTCGCGGAAGTAAATCTATGCTCTGATGGAAACAGAAAAAATGAGCGTTTTGTGTTTTTTTTTCCTCCAAAATCCAGGGAGGCGAAAACCTACAAGACAAAAAAAACATCTAAACCCCAAAAACGTGTAAAAAAAATAACAAAACCATGTGGGAGCACGTAGCATGCGATACATGATGATGATTGAGAGCGCTCAGGCCACCAAAAGTAACCTTTATGGAGTTTCTTTAATTAGTTGCTCTCGACGTCAATCAATACAGTATTATGGCCCTTGGATTTAACAAAGCCCAATTCTGTCTAGATGTCTTTGTATATGCATGTATCAATTGCAAGAGTAGTGCCATCAACACGGTTTACGAGGAGGCGCAGCCCGAACTCTAGCTCGATGATGAGAGGGAACGTTGGGGAGTGTTTGTAGTCGGAAAGATCACAAAGATAAACCGTAAGAGGACAGTGGCGGCGCCAGGATTCAAGTGGCATGTATTCATTCTGAACTTGGGTATTTATTGTGTCAAAATCCTTGACGTTTTTGGTAAAAATTTCACTGATCTACCAAGAAATTTCAAGGTTTTGTCAAAATCATGGGTATTCACTTGCATGCAGGTGCATATACACCTGGCGCCGCCCCTGTAAGAGGATAACGGCAAGGAACGTCTAGACATCAATGATCGGAAGCTTCCGGACGATGCACGTGCGTGTGCCGAGGCTGAACGTCATGAACGCCGCCACCACGTCATTCTTGAACCGGTCCGGGTCGAATCGGCTCAAACTCGAGCCCCAAGAAGCGACATCGTGGTGCATGGTGGACATGGCCATGAAGAGGTAAGTGACTTTGGAGCAGCTCGCCCAGTCGAACGTCACATAACGTCTCCCCTCCCGTACCATCCCAGTTGTTAGATTGGAGCCAAGTATAAAGCCTCCTCAGCGATTTGGCATTCTGGCCGTCCGATTGCGATTCCAAAGAAATCTCGGGCGTTAGATGTTCGGACGAAACGATCCTGGCCGTAGGATCAGGTGTGGATCCTGTAGCAATGAATAGTGTCGTGTGTTCTACACCCTCCCTTTTTCCTTTTATTACCATGACATGCGGGGCCCGATCGAGCTGGGCTCCAGCCGTCAGAGATTGACCGGGTGCCGTGTCCGGTGCTGGTTCTTGTCTGCGCGGCGCCTGTGCCACCGCCTGTTAATACTGGTGCCCGTCGAGGGTAGTTACATTTCGTGCTATGTCTCATGTGTGGCGCTTTGCCTATGGCTGACGGTTGGGGGTAAAGGCAGCGAGCCGGTTGGCTGTGACGAAGCCCTAGCCGCTATCCACGTCGAGCCCCTCCACTTCGCTCTCGCGCCGTCAACCCTGCGCTTGCCCCATCTCCCTCGCACCACCACCCCCGATGGCCGAGTCCCACGTGCCAGAGCCGCGGCCGCCGACCAAGCCGGAGCCCGAGCTCGCCCCGTCTCCCTCGCGCCATCACCTGGACGGACGAGTCCCATGCGTCGGAGCCGCGGCCGCCGACCAAGCCGGAGCCCGAGCTCGCCCCGTCTCCCTCGCTCCACCACCCCCGATGGCCGAGTCCCATGGCACCGGAGCCGCGGCAGCCGACCAAGCCAAAGCCGGAGCTCGCCCCGTCTCCCTCGCGCCACCACCGCCGATGGCCGAGTCCCACGGCGCCGGAGCCGCGGCAGCCGACCAAGCCGGAGCCGGAGCTCGCCCTGTCTCCCTAGCGCCACCACCGCCGATGGCCGAGTCCCACGGCATCGGAGTTGCGACAGCCGACCAAGTCGGAGTCGAAGCTCCCTCCGCCACCATAAGCACCGTCTCTTGATTTTCTTCCCTCTTGCTTGCCTGCTCGGCATGTGAATGGACGAATTGAGCTTTATCGCTCGCTCGCCGGCCATGTCCGGACGGCTGGATCCTGGCGGTTGGTGGAGGCCGGAACTCGCCGTGCCCGCGAGAGATCTGGCGGTCCACTTTGCAATTTCCCCCCAGTTTGTTTCTCGCGAGATCTGAGGGGGTAGTCATGTGATCTCGCGGCGTTGATCGTTGGGGGCCTCGATCTGGCGCCTCGCCGGCCGAGCGGTGCAGCTCATTGTTAGGGAACGTTGCATGGGAAACAAAAAAATTCCTACGCTTCACCAAGATCAATCTAGGAGATGAGCATCTATGAGAGGGGAGAGTGGATCTACATACTCTTGTAGATCGCTAAGCGAGAAGCATTAAGAAACGCGGTTGATGTAGTCGAACGTCTTTGCGATCCAAATCGCCGAGCGTCCCGCGATCCAATCACGATCCGTCCCGATCTAGAGCCGAACGGACGGCACCTCTGCGTTCAGCACACGTACGGCTTGATGACGATCTCCGCCTTCTTGATCCAGCAAGAGGGAGCGGAGAGGTAGATGAGTTCTCTGACAGCGCGACGGTGTTGCGGTGATGGTGGTGGAGTAATTTCAGCAGGGCTTTGCCTAAGCACTGCTGAAACCGATCTAGAGGAGAAAGTACGGACTAGAGGAGAGGACACCACGTGGCTAAAATTCTGTGTCAAAAACCCTCAAAACCTCTAGTATATATAGGAGGAGGGGAGGGACGAGACTTGCCTCCGAAGGGAGCCAAATCCACTTCGCCCGAAGTGGAGGGAGGAGTCCTCCTCCTCCACTGCTAGTAGGATTAGGACTCCTTCCTTTTTTCCACTCTTGCCTTTCTTTCCACCTTGGGTTTCTTCCCTAGCCGCATGGGCTTCCCATGGTCCTCGGCCAGCCCACTAAGGGCTGGTATTCCTTATCCCACAGCACATGTAGCCTCTTGGGTCGAAATACCCCTCCCGATGGTCCCCCAGTACCCTCCCGGCACTCCCGGTACAATACCGATGAGCCCAGAACTTTTTCGGTGACCAAAACATGACTTCCTATATATCAATATTTACCTCCGGACCATTTCGGAGCTCCTCGTGACATCCAAGATCTCATCCGGGACTCCGAACAACCTTCAGTCACCACCATGCATAACTCTATACTACCGAAACGTCACCAAACCTTAAGTGTGCAGACCCTGCGGGTTCGAGAACTATGTAGACATGACCGAGAAACCTCTACGGTCAATAACAAACAGCGGGACCTGGATGCCCATATTGATTCCTACATATTCTACGAAGACCTTTATCGGTCGAAGCTCTAGGTCAAGGATTCGGTTAATCCCGTATGATGTTCCCTTGTTCTTCGGTATGTTACTTGCCCGAGATTCGATCGTCGGGATCTCCATACCTAGTTCAACCTCGTTACCGGCAAGTCTCTTTACTCGTTTCCGTAATACAAGATCCCGTGGCTAACACTTAGTCACATTGCTTGCAAGGCTTATTGTGATGTTGTATTACCGAGTGGGCCCTGAGATACCTCTCTGTCACACAAAGTAACAAATCCCAATGTTGATCCATGCCAACCCAACAGACACCCTCGGAGATACCTGTAGAGCACCTTTATAGTCACCCAGTTACATTGTGACATTTGATACACACAAGGCACTCCTCCGGTGTCCATGAGTTGCATGATCTCATGGTCACAGGAACATATACTTGACATGCAGAAAACTGTAGCAATAAACTGACACGATCATATGCTACGTTTATAGTTTGGGTCTTGTCCATCCCATCATTCTCCTAATGATGTGATCCCGTTATCAAATGACATCTCAAGTCAATGGCTAGGAAACCTTGACCATCTTTGATCAACGAGCTAGTCAACTAGAGGCCCACTAGGGACAAAGTGTTGTCTATATATCCACACATGCAATGTGTTTCCAATCAATACAATTATGGCATGGATAATAAACAATTATCATGAACAAGGAAATATAATAATAAACACTTTATTTATTGCCTCTAGGGCATATTTCCAATAGTCTCCCACTTGCAGAGTCAATAATCTAGTTCACATCACTATGTGATTTACATTGTAATGAATCGAACACCCATGCAGTTCTAGTGTTGATCATGTTTAGCCCTTGGAAGAGTTTAGTCAACGGGTCTGCAACATTGAGATCCGTGTGCACTTTGCAAATATTTATGTCCTTCTCCTCAATGTAATCGCGGATGGAATTGAAGCGTCGCTTTATGTGTCTTGTCCTCTTGTGAAACCTTGGTTCCTTGGCTAGAGCAATGGCACCAGTGTTGTCACAGAACAGAGTCATTGGATTCAGTGCACTGGGCACTACTCCAAGATCTTTCATGAACTACTTCATCCAGACACCTTCCTTTGTTGCCTCCGAGGTTGTGATGTACTCCGCTTCGCATGTAGAATCGGCTACCACGCTTTGCTTGGAACTGCACTAGCTTACCGCTCCCTCGTTGAGAATAAATGTGTATCCAATTTGGGACTTAGAGTCATCCGAATCAGTGTCAAAGCTTGCATTGACGTAACCCTTTACGACAAGCTCTTGATCACCTCCATAAACGAGAAACATTTCCTTAGTCGTTTTCAGGTACTTAAGGATATTCTTGACCGCCGTCCAATGCTCCAGTCCAGGATCACTTTGAAACCTTACGGCCATACTTATGGCAAGGCTGACATCGGGTCTTGTGCACAACATTGCATACATGATAGAGCCTATGGCTTAAGCATAGGGGATAACACTCATCTTATCTCTATCTTCTGTAGTCACTGGGCATTGAGTCTTACTCAACTTCACACCTTGTAACATAGGCAAGAACCCCTTCTTGGATTGATCCATTTTGAACTTCTTCAAAACTTCATCAAGGTATGTGCTTTGTGAAAGTGCTATCAAGTGTCTCGATCTATCTCTATAGATCTTAATGCCTAATATGAAAGCAGCTTCTCCTAGGTCCTTCATTGAAAAACTGTTGTTCAAGTATTCCTTCACGCTTTCTAGCATTTCTATATTGTTTTCAATCAGAAATATGTCATCCACATATAATATTAGAAACGCTATAGAGCTCCCACTCACTTTCTTGTAAATACAAGCTTCTCCATGAACTTGTATAAACCCAAACGCTTTGATCACCTCATCAAAGCGCTTATTCCAACTCTGAGATGCTTGCACCAATCCATAAATGGATAGATGGAGTTTGCAAACTTTGTCAGCATTCTCTGGATCAACAAAACTTTCTGGTTGCATCATATACAACTCTTCCTCAAGGAAACCATTGAGGAACGTTGTTTTGACATCCATCTGCCAAATTTCATAGTCGAAATATGCAGCTATTGCTAACATGATTCTAACAGACTTAAGCATCGCTACGGGTGAGAATGTATCATCGTAGTCAACTCCTTGAACTTGTGAAAAATCCTTTGCCACAAGTCGAGCTTTATAAACGGTGATATTACCGTTCGCGTCCGTCTTCTTCTTAAAGATCCATTTGTTCTGAATGGCCTTTCGCCCTTTAGGTAATACTTCCAAAGTCCACACTTCGTTTTCATACATGGATTCCATCTCGGATTTCATGGCCTCTAACCATTTCTCGGAATCCAGGCCCATCATCGCTCCTCCATAGCTCGTAGGTTCATTGTTGTCCAACAACATGACCTCCAAGACAGGGTTGTCGTACCACTCAGGAGTAGTACGTGCCCTTGTCGACCTACGAGGTTCAATAGTAACTTCATCCTAAGCTTCATGATCATCATCATTAACTTCCTCTTCAACTGTCGTAGGCTCCACAGAAACATCTTTCTGCTTTGCCCTACTCTCTGGTTGAAGTAAAGGTTCAACAACCTCATCAAACTCTATTTTCCTCCCACTCAATTCTTTCGAGAGAAACTCTTTCTCAAGAAATGTACCGTTCTTAGCGACAAACACTTTGCCTTCGGATCTGAGATAGAAGGTATACCCAACTGTCTCTTTCGAGTATCCTATGAAGACGCATTTCTCCGCTTTGGGTTCCAGCTTCTCAGGCTGAAGCTTTTTGACATAAGCATCACATCCCCAAACTTTAAGAAACAACAACTTTGGCTTCTTGCCAAACCACAGTTCATATGGCATCGTCTCAATGGATTTCGATGGTGCCCTATTTAAAGTGAATGCAGCTGTCTCTAATGCATAACCCCAAAATGATAGGGTCAAATTGGCAAGAGACATCATATAATGCACCATATCTAATAAGGTTCGATTACGACGTTCGGACACACCATTACGCTGTGGTGTTCCAGGCGGTGTCAATTGTGAAACAATTTCACACTGTCTTAAGTGACTGCCAAACTCATAACTCAGATATTCACCTCCTCAATCAGATCGTAGGAATTTAATCTTCTTGTTACGATGATTCTCAACTTCACTCTGAAATTGCTTGAACTTTTCAAATGTTTCAGACTTGTGTTTCATTAAGTAAATATACCCATATCTACTTAAGTCATCAGTGAACGTGAGAAAACAACGATATCCACCGCGCGCCGCAACATTCATTGGACCGCACACATCAGTATGTATGATTTCCAACAAGTCACTTGCCCGTTCCATTGTTCTAGAGAATGGCGTTTTAGTCATCTTGCCCATGAGGCATGGTTCACATGTGTCAAGTGATTCAAAATCAAGTGACTCCAAAGTTCCATCAGCATGGAGCTTCTGTTAGGAGACGTAGTAGTAAATCAAATTTTTTTCCTACGATCACCAAGATCTATCTATGGAGAAACCAGCAACGAGTAAGGGGAGAATGCATCTTCATACCTTTGAAGATCGCAAAGCGGAAGCATTACAAGAACGCGGTTGGTGGAGTCATACTCGCAACGATTCAGATCGTGGTGGAATCCGATCTAAGCGCCGAACAACGACGCCTCCGCGTTCAACAAACGTGCAGCCCGATGACGTCTCCTACGCCTTGATATAGCAAGGAGGAAGGAGAGGTTGAGGGAGATCTCCAAAAGCACGACGACATGGTGACGGTGGAGCTATATGGACTCCGGCAGGGCTTCGCCAAGCACTACGGAGAACGAGGAAGAGGAAGGGTAGGGCTATGCCGAGAGAGAGAGAGAAATCGTGTGTTTGGCAGCCCAAAAACTCTCCACTATATATAGGAGGAGGGGAGGGAGGACGCAGCCCAAGGGTTCCTACCCTAGGGGCTGCGGCCGGCCCTAGATTGGCCATCTGGCCGGCGGCCAGAGAAGAAGAGGGGAGGGCGCCGCCCTAGGTGGGCCTTAGGCCCATCTGGGCCTAGGGTTTCCCCCCTTCCCTCCTTTATTGCGCCTTGGTCCATGGTGGAGGTCGCACCAGCCCACTCTAGGACTGTTCCCTCCCACTCTCGGCCCACGCAGCCCTCTGGTGCCTGTGGCCCCACTTGGTGGACCCCCAGAACCCTTCCGGTGGTCCCGGTACGCTACCGGTGATGCCCGAAACTCTTCCGGTGACGAAAACCTCACTCCTATATATCAATCTTTACCTCCTGACCATTCCAAAACAATACTTGACACTGGAAAAGCTTTACCAAACGAACTACACGATCTTGTGCTATGCTTAGGATTGGGTCTTGTCCATAACATCATTCTCCTAATGATGTGATCCCGTTATCAATGACATCTAATGTCCATGGTCATGAAACGGTGACCATCTATTGATAACGCGCTAGCCAACTAGAGGCTCACTAGGGACATGTTGTGGTCTATGTATTCACACATGCATTACAGTTTCCGGTTAATACAATTATAGCATGAACAATAGACAATTATGATGAACAGGGAAATACAATAATAACCATTTTATTATTGCCTCTAGGGCATATTTCCAATAGTCTTGCACTTGCACTAGAGTCAATAATCTAGTTACATTGTGATGAATCGAACACCCATAGAGTTCTGGTGTTGATCATGTTTCGCTCGTGAGAGAGGTTTAGTCAACGGATCTGTGACATTCAGATCCGTATGTACTTTACAAATATCTATATCTCCCTCCCGAATGTAATCACGGATGGATTTGAAGTGGCGCTTGATGTGTCTTGTCTTGTTGTGAAACCTGGGCTCCTTGGCAAGGGCAATAGCTCCATTGTTGTCACAGAATAGAGTCATCGGGCCCGACGCATTGGGAATTACTCCTAGGTCTGTGATGAACTCCTTCATCCAGACTCCTTCCTTTGCTGCTTCCAAAGCAGCTACGTACTCCGATTCACATGTAGATGCCGCCACGATGCTTTGCTTGTAGCTGCACCAGCTGACTGCCCCTCCATTCAAAATATACACGTATCCAGTTTGTGACTTCGAGTCATCCAGATCTGTGTCGAAGCTAGCATCGACGTAACCCTTTACGACGAGCTCTTCGGCACCTCCATAAACGAGAAACATGTCCTTGGTCCTTTTCAGGTACTTCAGGATATTCTTGACCGCTGTCTAGTGTTCTGCTCCGGGATCACTTTGGTACCTCCCTACCATACTTATGGCAAGGTTCACATCAGGTCTGGTACACAACATGGCATACATGATAGAGCCTATGGCCTAAGCATAGGGGATGACACTCATCTCTTCTCTATACTTTGCCGTGGTCGGGCATTGAGTCGTACTCAATCTCACACCCTGTAACAAATGCAAGAACCCCTTCTTGGACTGATCGATATTGAACTTCTTCAATATCTTGTCAAGGTATGTGCTTTGTGAAAGACCTATGAGGCGTCTCGATCTATCTCTATAGATCTTGATGCCTAATATGAAAGCAGCTTCTCCAAGGTCCTTCATTGAAAACATTTATTCAAGTAGGCCTTTACACTTTCCAAGATTTCTATATCATTTCCCATCAACAATATGGCGTCTACATATAATATGAGGAATGCTATAGAGCTCTAAAAGCACAACATGTTCCCTTGGTGGTTTTGATAATTCATGACAACATACATTGTCTCTTGGACTGATATTTTTACCTAGTGTATTTCAGATACAGTCTATAGAGAAGTTTTGGCAAAAGAAGATTATGGACATACCCCAAAGATGCAAGGAAATAGGTTGGTCAAGCTTCAAGCAAAAGGACTCTACATTTTATATTTGTGAGAAATCACTTTGACTCCATAGGAAAGCCAATACTATTAAAAGGGGGTAAGGTTTTGTTGGTGAATAATATGCTCAAACGTGCACAAGTGATAGTCGCCAAAAACATCCACAAACTCTCCCACCAAAGTTTGTTCTATACCTAACACTCAAAATCGGTGCAACCAACTTTCCCATACCGGTGCCACCGATTCCAGAACCTAGACAGACTCAGCCAAACCCTAGCCACTTTGGTGCAACCGATTCCACACCAGTGCCAACAAGTTTAGGTTGCCAACTTTCTGTTACGCAAATTCACATTTTCGCTCCCACCGAGAATGTTGGATCGGCGTCACCGAGATTGGAAATCTGACCGTTGGTCACCCTATTGGTGCAACCGAGATTCCTATATCGGTCTCACCGAGATTCAAAAGTTGCCACCTTTTGGTCACTTCGGTACCACCAATATTAACACAACGTTGTCACCGAGTTGGTTATTTTGTGTGTAAGGGTTGGATTTTTGGGGATGCCTATATATACCCCTTCACCACCACCTACTCAGAAAATAAGCACTTAGAACTATTCCATACCTATCCTATCAAATTTTCTGAGAGAGAACCACCTACCCTTGTGTTGAGGTCAAGATCTTCCACTCCAATCATATGGATCTTGATCTCTAGCCTCCCCAAGTAGCTTTCCACTAGTCCCATCTCTTCCACCATGCCAAATCTATGAGAGGGTGATTGGGTGCTGAGGAGTCTATCATCTTGAAGCACAAGAGCAAGGAGTTCATCGTCATTACCGAGCCTATTACCTTTTGGAGGGTGGTGCCTCCTAGATTGGTTAGGTGTCGCTTGGGAGCCTCCTACTTCGTGTTGTGGAGTGATCCAAGAAGTTTGTAAGGGCAAGGAGATCGCCTACTTCGTGAAGATCTACCCATAGTGAGGCTAGTCCTTCGTGGACGAAAGCCGTTATGGAATAGTCAAGGTTGTTACTTCGTGGACCCTTTTGGGTGGAGCCCTCCGTGGACTCTCGCGACCGTTACCCTCCGTTGGTTGAAGACTCCATAAATGTGAATGTACGATAGCGCCACCTATCGGAACCAAGGGAAAGGTCATCGTGTCTCCAACTGTGTTTGATCTACCTATCTCAACACTTTACTTCATATGCAATGTCTTTACTTTCCGTTGCCATATTTGTTGACATGCATGTGTAGGACTGTTAGACTTGCTAGCTTTGCTAAAAACTGTTAAAATCTGCCAACGAATTAACTTGGGAAAGGTTAGGTTTTAAATTCCTGCTAGTAGTCTATTCACCCCCCCCCCTCTAGTCACTCTTCTAGTGATCCCTCAATTCGTATCAGAGCTTTGGTCTCCATTGCTTTGGTCACTAGTAGAAAACAGACCTTTCGTCCCAATCATTAGTCCCGGTCTGGTTACGAGCCAGTACTAAAGATGGTATTAGTCCCGGTTCATGCCGGCTCCAATGGCTAGGAGCAGGGCAACCTTTAGTACCGGCTCGTGAGCGATCTTTAGTACCAGTTCATGTCACGAGCCGGTACTAAAGGGGGCGTGGCAGGCTTTTGGTCAGACTTGGGCCCCGCGTGCACTTTTAGTACCGCGTGTCCTTTAGTACCGGCTTGTGTCACCAACCGGTACTAAAGGTTGAGTACCGGCTGGTGTCACCAGCCGGTACTAAAGAGTTCCTATATATATGCTTCGTCCACAGCCGATCGAAGGGGCTCGATCATTTCTCTATTTTCTCCCCTGTTCTTCTTCTTGCTCGAAGCTCATCCTCCATTTTGCCAAGGATTTTTCAAGATTTAAAGGCACCCCAACTATCCAAGTGTTCATAAAGGTTAGCAACTTTGCTCCTTCATCTCTCATTGCTATATTAGCTTGTGGTATGCTCAAAGATATGTGATTTATGGGTTTTAGCTAGGTTTTGGAGGAGTGATCATTATGTGGGAGTTTATTTGATTTATATGCAATTTGATCTCAAATTAACTTGTTAGGTTGCATATGTGTAGGTGTGGTTTATTTGGTGCCTTCCCATCCCCGGTCGTCCTAACCACCGTTGGTCGTCCGCACCGTCTCGTCGCGGCACCGGCTACCTTGGTGAGCCTCTTGTTCTTCTTAAAATCTTTAAAAAAAATTACTTGTGTGATTTAGATATCTGCATGTACGATTTACTTACTTGTATTATTGTTAGTTATTCTATAGTGTCATGGTTATGGTATCCGCCCACGTCGGCCCTCGTCCAGTCTATGATTCAGATGTGGTATGTCGTTATCTTTTATAACTATTTCACACATCATCTACTATCTATGACAATTAATTATGCCACCAAATTGACGTAGATGTTTTTATCTATAGGAAGTAGTTGAACCAGAAATTCCAACCGACTATGCAATTCTGCTCGAGAAATTAACACAAGCTGGAAAAGAAATTGATCATTTGAAAGAAAAATTGAAAAGAACTGAAGATGAGAATATGGGATTGGAGTTGCATGTTGCCGATATCGTCGATGATCACAAGAACAAGATGGCTAGAATGCACTTGAATCTTAGAAAGATTAGAAAATATGCCATTGATAAAGAGGCTTAGTATCATTATGTCGTTGGCTCAATTGTTACTTTAGTTGCGATCATGATCGCATTTGTTGTTGCATTTACATGTTTGAGATAGTTGTATGTTGTTTTATGAGATGTATGTATGAACTATAAGTATCTATTATTTGCAGTAATAACATTTGGTCACTGCTAGCTCTACTTTTGGTTGTAATGTGATGATGAAGTTGTATTAATTTGGTCACTTTGATGTTGTGTAGTGAACATGAGCTGGCAATGGATGTACGATGACCGACTAAGTTCAGGGTTTCTTAATGGCCTGCATGATTTTATTCGTGTGGCTGAGGCAAACAAGCCGAATGGTTTCATGTGTTGTCCATGTCGTGACTGTAAGAATGATAGGAATTACTCTACCTCAAAAACCCTTCACTACCACCTACTGAAGTGCGGTTTCATGTTCGGCTATAGTTGTTGGACCAAGCACGGAGAAAGAGGGGTTATAATGGAAGACAATGAAGAAGAAGAGGATGATGACAACTATCCTTTCGCCGATACAACAATGGGGGAAGCTGAAGAAGAGGCATCAATGGGGGAAGTTGAAGAAGAGGCATCAGATGAGCCCGCTAATGATTTGGGTCGGGACATTGCTGATGCAAAGAGAAACTGCAAAAATGATAAGGAGACGTTGAAGTTGAAACGCATGTTAGAGGATCACAAGAAATTATTGTATCCAAATTGTGAAGATGACAAGAAAAAGCTGGGTACCATGCTGGAATTGCTGCAATGGAAGGCGAAGAATGGTGTAACTGACAAGGGATTTCAAGAATTGCTGATAATGATAAAGAACATGCTTCCAAAGGATAATGAATTGCCTGAAAGTACGTACGAAGCAAAGAAGGTTGTCTGCCCTCTAGGATTAGAGGTGCAGAAGATACATGCATGCCCTAATGACTGCATCCTCTACCGCGGTGAGGAGTACGAGAATTTGGATGCATGCCCGGTATGCGGTGCACTGCGCTATAAGATCCCCTGCGATGACCCTGGTGATGTGGAGGGTGAACGCCATAGGAAGAGGGTTCCTGCCAAGGTGATGTGGTATGCTCCTATAATACCACGGTTGAAACGTTTGTTCGAAAACAAAGAGCATGCCAAGTTGTTGCGATGGCACAAAGAAGAACGTAAGAAAGACGGGATGTTGAGAGCACCCGCTGATGGGTCACAATGGAGAAAAATTGAGAGGGAGTTCGAGGACTTTGCAGCTGATGCAATGAACTTATGGTTTGGTCTTAGTACAGACGGCATGAATCCTTTTGGGGAGCAGAGCTCGAGTCACAACACCTGGCCCCTGACTCTATGTATCTACAACTTTCCTCCTTGGTTGTGCATGAAGCGGAAGTTCATTATGATGCTGGTGCTCATCCAAGGCCCTAAGCAACCCGGGAACGACATTGATGTCTGCCTAAGGCCACTAGTTGATGAACTTCTACAGTTGTGGAAAAACCAGGTGTATGTGTGTGGGATGCGGACACACAGAAGGAAATTGACCTATGAGTGTTGCTGTTTGTAACCATCAATGATTGGCCTGCTCTTAGTAACCTTTCAGGACATACAAACAAGGGATACAATGCATGCACGCACTGTTTAGATGATACTGAAAGTATATATTTGGATAAATGAAAGAAGAATGTGTACCTGGGACATCGTCGATTTCTAGCATATCTTAAGAAAGGCAGGCAACCATTTCAAAGGTGATCCAAATAACCGGAAGAAGCCTGGCCTCCGTACTGGTGAATATATTTTTTGATATGGTCAAGGATTTACAGGTAATCTTTGGAAAGGGTCCTAGCGGACAATCAGTTCCGAATGATGCCAACGGACACGCACCCATGTGGAAGAAGAAATCTATATTTTGGGAACTTGAATATTGGAAAGCCCTAGAGGTCCGCAATGCAATCGACGTGATGCACGTGACGAAGAATCTTTGTGTGAACCTGCTAGGCTTCTTCGGCGTGTATGGAAAGACAAAAGATACACCGGAGGCATGGGAGGACAAGCAAAGAATTAACAAAAAAGAAGGCATGCCTCCAAAGCAGTATCAAGGTCCTGCCAGCTATGCTCTTATGAAAGAAGAGAAAGAAATCTTTTTTGAATGCTTGCTTAGTATCAAGGTCCCGTCTGGCTTCTCGTCGAATATAAAGGGAATAATAAATATGGCAGATAAAAAAATCAAAATCTAAAGTCTCATGACTGCCACGTGATTATGACGCAATTACTTCCGGTTGCACTTAGGGGGCTTCTACCGAAAAATGTTCGATTAGCCATTGTGAAGCTATGCGCATTCCTCAATGCAATTTCTCGGAAGGTAATCGATCCAGAAATCCTACCAAGGTTACAGAATGACCTGGTCCAATGTCTTATCAGTTTCGAGTTGGTGTTCCCTCCATCCTTCTTCAATATTATGACGCACGTTCTAGTTCACCTAGTCAAAGAGATTAACATTCTGGGTCCTGTATTTCTACACAATATGTTCCCCTTCGAGAGGTTCATGGGAGTCTTAAAGAAATATGTTCATAACCATGCTAGGCCATAAGGAAGCATCGCCAAGGGATATGGAACAGAGGAGGTTATTGAGTTTTGTGTTGACTTTGTTCCTAACATTAAGCCGATTGGTCTTCCTGAATCACGGCATGAGGGGAGACTGGGTGGAAAAGGCACATTAGGAAAGAAAGAAGCAATAAATATGGACGGGCATTCTTTCACTCAAGCACACTACATGGTTCTACAAAATTCCACCTTGGTAACTCCATATATGGAGGAACACAAGGATATTGTACGGTCCAAGAACCCGGAGCAGTCTGACCCCTGGATTGAACATAAACACATGGAGACTTTTGCCGGTTGGTTGCAAACAAAGCTCATCAATGACAATGATGTTCCAGATGAACTGTACTGGTTGGCCAAGACACCAAGTTTGACTATAACGACTTTCAAAGGGTACGAGATAAATGGGAATACATTTTACATGATCGCCCAAGATAAAAAGAGCACCAACCAAAACAGTGGTGTCCGCTATGATGCAATTAACTTTCAAGACACATATTATGGTTACATAGAGGAGATATGGGAATTTGACTATGGACCTGATCTTAAGGTCCCTTTGTTTCGGTGCAAATGGGTCAAATATACTGGAGGCGGGGTACAGGTAGACCCGCAGTACGGAATGACAATAGTGGATCTCAACAATCTTGGATACACAGACGACTCATTCGTCCTAGCCAATGATGTGGCTTAGGTTTTCTATGTGAAGGACATGTCTAGCAAACCGAGGAGAAAAAAAGATAAGGAAGCGAATACATCATACGATGAGCCAAAGCGCCACATAGTTCTTTCAGGGAAAAGAAACATTGTGGGAGTGGAGGACAAGACAGACATGTCAGAAGATTATGAAAAGTTTCATGAAATCCCTCCCTTCAGAGTGAAGATTGGCCCAAGCATCCTGTTAAATGATGAAGATTCTCCATGGTTACAGTGCAATCATAAGCAAGGGACAAACACGCAGAAAAAGTCTTACACCGCGAGATCCCACTCTGGGATGTGACCGGCTTCACCATCATCACTTTCTATGTGAAGGACATGCATGCATTTTCTAGCATGATATCTTTGTAACAGTTTGTACACGAAGTGCGTCCAGTTTGTACATGAAATGTTTGCCATAACCCTCTCAACTCTTTAGAAGTTGCTATGTGGGTGAAATTATGATGTCATGCTAAGTTACAACCTTTTCAGAGTTCATTTGTACTGCTTTTCAAATTCAGGGTCATTTAGCTCAAAATAAATCATTAAATGCATGGAAAATATCAAATGAAGTCAGAAAGGGTTGAAAATTGATGATGTGCCTTTGAATGGTGCATATTGAACACACAAAAAGCATGAAGTTAAAATAAGTTATGAAAAATGAAATCCCTTTGTAATAGATGAGTTTTCGTCCAAAACACTCATACTTCGAAAGAGATTGTCCAATTTGTACACGAAGTGCATCTAGTTTTTGCCGTAACCCTCTCAACTCTTTAGAAGTTGCTATGTGGGTGAAATTATGATGTCATGCCAAGTTACAACCTTTTCAGAGTTCATTTGTACTGCTTTTCAAACTCGAGATATGACATTTCAAATGCCATTTAATCAAATTGTGTTATACAGCAGTTTAAGTTGTTCAAACATGCATGGAAACGCCGTAAACAGAGTTTTTATATTTTTCTGATATTTTTTAATATATTATTTATTTCCATTGTAGTCATATTTGTTTTCTATGATTTTTTAAAGTTTAGGGGTTTTTCTGAAAATAATAACTAATAATGAATGAAAAAACCTTTAGTACTGGCACGAGCCACACACCGGTACTAAAGGTCCACCACCCCGCGCGGTTTTGGGGAGGACCTTTAGTACCGGTGCGTGGCTCACACCGGTACTAAAGACCCTTTTAGTACCGGTGCGAGCCACGCATCGGTACTAAAGGTCCTCCACATATAAATAGTGGAGGCCTCGTCCCGGTGCGAGCCACACATCGAGAGAAGCTCATTCGCGTGCCGCCAGGCTACCGGAAATTGCCGTCGCCGTCGTGCGCCGCCCTGAGCCCGCCGCCCCGACCCCGCCGCCCCAAGGCCACGCGCCGCCCCGAGCTTGCCGTCCCAACGCTGCGCGCCGCCCCACCGCCACCGCCCCGACGCCGCCCGGTAGCGCCCCCACCCAACTGCGGCTCCGGTGAGTGCCCGGCCGCCCCCTCTATTATTCCTGTTTTTTCTGTTAATTTATTTAGTTTAGGTTTAGGTTTAATTTAGTTAGGTTAGGTTTAATTTAGGTAGTTTAGGTTTAAGTTAGTTTAATTTAGTTTCTTAGGTTAGTTAATTGGTTAGTTAGTTTAGTTTAGGTTTAATTTAGTTTAGGTTTAGTTTAGGTTTAGTTTAATTTAGGTTTAATTTAGTTTAGGTTTAGTTTAGTTAGGTAGGTAGGTAGGTCATCCTTAAGTTATTAGGGTATGTGTTAATTTTGTTAGATGCTAAGTGTTATTTAATTTGTTAGATGCTAAGTGTTAATTTTGCTAAGTTTTATTTAATTTGTTTTCATAATTAAGTGTTTCTTCTCGACGTCGACGATGCCGATCCCGCATCCTCATTGTCAAGTCACCGGAGGAGGTCACTTGCTTGAGCCAAGGGGCCCTGTCAGGGATTGGGCTTCGTCGGCTGGTACTAGGAGGTGCTGCCTTTCGGGCGGCGTAGATAGGTGAGGAGCCAGCCTGTCGTCGATTCGGAGGTTCTATGGTGGCGGCCGCATGGGCCACGGAGTTTTCAGAGGCTTGAGTCCCCCGCGGAGGTGGTACAGTACCATGTCAGCAAGGAGAACGAGCACGTCCGTCGCTACATGGCAGCTTTGGAGGCCAGGTCCGACAATACCTGGCAGATTCTTCAGGGATCTCACTGCAGCTATGTTCCTATGATGGTTCCTTCTCTTTGGGTGTCCACCGCCCGCCCCGATATCCGCCGGGCACTAGGGTTCTAGCTAGATCGATATATTAGCTACTATATATGTATTATTATTAAATATTAGCTAGATCGATGGATTAGCCGATGTATTAACAATTATCCGAGATTATGAGATGAGATCTTTTCTAAGAACTACTATATATGTATTCGATGATGCATTATTAATTAACTATCAATTATTTTTCTTCTTGAATGCATGCTAATTTGAATACTAATTTGTTTTATCTATATTATTATGGATTAGTTATTAAGCTATGGACAATACCGGTAGAGCTCATGAAGAGGACATCTTCGACATGATACGCTCGTTCGAAAACCCAGCGAACCTTCTGGGTGAATCACATGATGATGACGGCTCACAATATCTGAACGATTACGGTGATGGATGTGAGGCCGAGGAAGAACAACTTATGTTCCAAAATCCGGAACAACTAACAATAATGTCCGGCGAGGTATATACACATATTAGCCTCTGGTGTTCATTACATGTGTATTAATTGATTTGTATATATATATATTAACAAATCTTTTTTATTTTAATTATCAGCCCTTTGGATCGAGCCAATCTAGTAGAAAGGTACGAGGCGGTGCCAAAATATTGGACGACAACGTAAAGCTCAATCTTGATGCTTTCACACATGATGGCGCATCGACTCACCCTGAAGCCAATGCCAAGACATTTGTGCATCAATGCGGAGTGGTTGTTAGGGATGGAGTCCCAATCACAATCCAAGAATGGATTCAACCAAACAACCCAAAACCAGGAGTGAATTATGTCGATACAAGAATTAAAGATACCCTTTGGCAAGATCTCATGGAGCATTTCATTCTACCAGATTCTCTCTCGGAGCGCCAAAGGGACAAAGTCAAGGACTTTGCTCTCCATAAGATGGCCGACGCGTTCCAGACTTGGAAGAAAAGATTATGGACCGAGTACAACGCTAGAGGCCAGAAGGCGCCCGAATTCATAGGAATATACGAGAAGGTAAGGAATCACTGGGACGCATTTGTCGAGTACAAGACATCGGAAGCTGCTATGGAGAAGTTGGCAAAGAATAAGATAAATGCGGAGAAAAAAGTATCACCATAAACTAGGGACAGGTGGATACAAGTCAGCCATTCCTAAGTGGGATGCATTAGAGAATAAGATGCATGCTGAAGGGATCACTCCAGTAACCTTCCACTGGCCCCGGAGGTGCAGGAATTGGTTTTTTGCGCATGAGGGAAGGTTGGACCCAGCAACAGGGAAGATTATTGCACTGGCCAGTCTAAAGCATGCATCAGATGAGTTGATTGAAGCAATAAAAGCTTCCCAAGAAGGACGGTTTCACCCTGATAGAGAGAATGACGAGCTTACACGCGCCCTCGCGAATCCCGAACACGAAGGACGAACACGAGGCATGGGCGTTGTTCCATGGTATGAGGGGTTTGCGGGATGGAACGACAGTTATAGAAGCCATTCGAGAAAAAAGAAGGTGGAAGTAGACCGACTTTCAAAGTTGGAACAGAAGTACGAGCAGCAGCAGCTGCAAATACAGGTACTGACCCAGCAAAGGGTAACTCCACGGCAGGAGGCATCGGAACCCGTCCTATCCACACTGCCGAAAAGCAACGTGGGTTCCACTGGGGCACCGCTGGGTCACACCCCCGTGGATGATATCACCGAGAAGACATCTTGTGAGCTAATCCAGAAAATGAAGAACATACCCGTGCGGGTCACGACGGGTTATGCTTTACCAAATACACCTGATGTTCTCTGGCATTGCAATCTGGTTCCAGCTGGGTATGCTCGTGTCGCGGTGGACGCAATAGAGCCAGGATATGATGAACTATTGCTTGACATCCCTGGAGGTGAGGGGGAGTCCACACTGGCAGAAGCCGGCCGTGGTCTCATTCTATGGAGTAAGGACTGCATCGTCTTTCCACACTCGACTCTAAGGCCATCGGCTCCTCCGAGTATCGATGTCCAGCACGAGGGATCCCAGCCAGAGGCATCGCAGCGCCAGTAGTCCTCCCCACCTCGCTAGCAGTCCTCCCCACCTCGCCAGCAGTTCTCCCAACCTCGGGACGGAGCACGACGCGAGTCCATATCGTCGATATCGATCTCCGCCGCATGAGCCGACTCCACCCCGGCAGCGGTCCCGCCAGCAAGGCTCCCAAAAGAGGAAGGCCAGCAGCGGTCCTCTTCGGAAGAAAGCAAAGAAGAAACCCGAGCCTCCGACCAAAAGGAAGCTGCCTTACGACATGACACCAGAGGAAAACAAAATTGAAAGCGATCGCCAAGTGAAAGCCTTTTTTGCGAACAAGACCATGCCGCCAAAGGAGGTAATACCCAAGGAAGTCCAAGAGCACTTTATGGAACACTTTATTGATCGACCCCCGGCATATGTCGAGCGTATGCTGACGGACTATGAGCGACAGATTCAGAAGGCAAGTGAGCAGAGAAGTAGGCCCAGCCCAAGGAAGAAGTCTGGAAGTACGACATCAACGACAGGTGGTACTACTAGCGGGAAAACAGTTCCCCAGCTCAGAGAACAATCCAAGAAATCGATCTCTCCGCTCAAGGTGAGTACCAATCCAAGCAAGAAATTGATCCAACCAGTCGACGTGTAAGGCAACCCAATCGACCTCGAAGAAGTAGAGGTTGCAGGTCTCACTCTTGGCCAAATCCTTGGCACCGAGGAAATCCGCGGGTATGGTGTAACTGAGTACGCAATGCAATATGCCGTCGGAAAACCACTTGTCACACCCGAGCAGTACAAGGAACTACCAACTGCGATGCGACGGTTGCATGATTGGTACCTGCGTGAAGCAAAGCGAGGTAGACGGCGGTCATAGTCAAATAAGGAAAGAGCATTACGTTAATGGATGTGACATATGTCTTGAATTGTCAGAACTTTTCCAGTTATACCAGACGGACTCTATCGACAAAACTCTCATCAGTTGCTATTGTCTGTAAGGGATTTATATCTTTAATAATTTAAGTCTCTAGCTAAGATATCGTTCATTGGCTTATCCTCACTATATATGTTCTTTTCTACGCTATTATGCAGATTGAAGATGTGGGAATTGAAACAAGAGGGAATCGATGACATTGGGTTCATCGACCCAAGTACCGTTAACGGTCATGTGGTAAAACATTATGCCAAGGACATAGAAGATCTCTTGGAAAAATTTCTAGAGGCACTAATGAATACCAAATCTACTATAATATTTCCTTACAACATGGGGTGAGTGTTTACTCTCTTGTATACTACTCATTCTATTTTTGCTTACTAGCTCGCTGTCAAGTGTAGTTGATGAGTTATATGCATGCCTGCTTAATTATATAAACTTCTATGCAGACACCACTATATCCTCCTACATATTATCCTCGCTGATGGACTTGTTCAAGTGTACGACTCACTAGATACATTAGAACAATCATACGTGGACTTGTATTTTATGATAGAACGGTAATTTCAATCTTTATCGACCTCGCTTTCTTTCATTATTTCCTGATATCAAAAGTAATTATAATAACTCTTTCGTTCTTTTTCTTTGCCGCTTAGTGTTTGGAAAAAGATGATAGAAAAAAACCATCACGGTCGTCAATGGAAACCGAAGCTGAAGTGGAAAAAGATGTAGGTAATTAAGTAGTACTACTAGGTCCGCGCATCTCTTTAATTCTAGTTTCAATACCATTATCACATGCTTGATTATTAATTATCTTATTGAATTCTATTCTTTTGCAAAGTGCGCGAAGCAGCCACGGGGGACAAATTTATGTGGATACTTCCTCTGCGAAAACATTGGCATCCAGACCGAAGGCCGTATACGTCGCAGAGGAGCACGTGAAAGACAACTCCCGGTTTGGCAAATGATGTCGAAGCTCTCACCCGAGAAACACTTTGTAGCACTTCAAGAGGAATTTGCGACATTTCTTCTTATGTCATTGATGTAAATGGAGAGCACTATTCCTTACCGCCGCCTCAATAATGCTAGCAAATCAGTTGTAGAAAATTGAGATTTCATCCGGAGCACTAGCTAGCTAGTCCTGGCCGGGTTTTGGGCCTTAAGTTATAAGTCCCAGAATATATATGGATGTGTACTTCCATTTGTATATATATTGTGTATGAGATATGGTATATTATATTACATATATATATATATGCATCAACATGTGTAATGTTTACAGTATGTAGCACCGTAAAATAAACTTGAAATGAATGAAAACTAAAACCTAATTAAAAGCTAAAACAAAAAAACAGAACACTTAGTACTAGTTGGTATCACCAATCGGTACTAAAGGTCCTCCACCACTAGCCCACGCAGGCAGCCACATGGTGGGCCTTTAGTACCGGTTGGTATCACCAACCGGTACTAAAGGTCCTCCACCGCCAGCCCACGCAGGTAGCCACGTGGTGGGCCTTTAGTATCGGTCCGTGGGCCAACCGGTACTAAAGGTCTGGACCTTTAGTCCCGACCCTTTAGTACCGGTTAGTGAACCGGTACTAAAGGCACATCCCGACTGGGACTACTGATTGACATTCTACTAGCGCGTTTAATCACCAAGGAGGAAGATGGATGTGTCTAGCATAGGGAGTTTGAGTTGTAGAGTGCCCATTCTTGATGGAGAATACTATAGTCAATCAAAATCTTTGATGCTTGAGTTGTTTAATGAATTTCAATTGAGCAAATATGTTATGCGCCCCTATGAGTCTCCTGTTGATGAATTGCATCCCACACACGAAGAGGAAATTAACATGCTTGGCAACCTAAGAACTGTCAATCTTATTGTCAGAGGTTTACCAGGATTCATGCTCTCTCAAATTAAGAACTTTGCATGTGCTTATACCTTATGGACTGATTTGGATAAATGTTATCCAAATCTTTCCTTAGGGAATCTAGATGAAATTCTTCATAAAGCCATTGCTTTTCACAAAATTAAGCCTAGTGATCCAAACTTTGATAAATGCCTATTTGAACTCCGTGATCTTATGCGTGCTAAAGGAGATGTCACCACTATCAACAACATTATCTTTGAAGCCATTCACACTCATAAACTTGAACATTGTCATGATCACTATTCTAATGAATCTCTTGTTTTTTATGACGAGGATTTCCCGCTTGATGGTGACAACGTGGAACATGGCTATTATGAAGAAGATGAGTTGTTCGACATCGAGTATGAGAAGATCATGAAGAATCTGAGTCTTATGGCAAACTTTAAGGATTACATGTCCGGAGGAAAAGAGTGGATTCTCGACAGCGGATGTACAGATCATATGACTGGTGATAAAGACATGTTCCAAGAAATCACGCCTAATCAAGTTCCTTGACGATACGTAACCTTTGGAGACAACTCTAAGGGTACGGTACTTGGCCTTGGTAAGGTGGCCATATCCCATGATAGTTCTATTCAAAATGTTATGCTTGTTGAATCTCTTGGCTATTATCTTCTTTCTGTGTCTAGACTTGCCGACTTCGGTTTCAATGTGCTATTCACGAAAATAGATTGCCAATTGTTTCGTCAAGATAATCATAAAATGGTCTTTACTGGTATCCGTTGAGGTGATCTATACATTGTCGATTTCATGAAGAGATCCAAACCTCGCACTTGTTTAATTGCTAAATCTTCTAAAGGCTGGCTTTGGCATAGAAGATTTGGACATGTTGGCATGCGTAATTTAGACAAACTTATCAAAGGTGATCATATACTTGGTGTTAAAGATGTTGTCTTTGACAAAGATAGACTTTGTAGTTCTTGTCAAGCTGGAAAGCAAGTAGGTGGAAGTCATCCTGTTAAGAATATCATGACTACTAGGAGACCACTCGAGTTACTTCACATGGATCTTTTCGGTCCCAATGCTTACAAGAGTCTCGGTGGAAATTCCTATGGTCTAGTTATAGTTGATGATTTTTCCATATTTACGTGGGTATTCTTTCTTGATGATAAGTCGCAGGTTCAAAAGATCTTCAAGAACTTCGCTCGTAAAGTGCAAAATCAGTTTGAAGTGAAGATCAAGAAGGTTCAGAGTGATAACGGATCGGACTTCAAGAACACCCATGTGGATACCTTTCTTGACGAAGAAGGTGTCTCACATGAGTTCTCGGCTACGTACACGCCTCAACAAAATGGAGTTGTTGAGAGGAAGAACCGGACACTCATTGAGATGGCAAGAACGATGCTTGACGAATACAAGACGCCAAAAGAATTTTGGGCAGAAGTCGTGGAAAAAGCATGCCATGCCACAAACCGACTTTACTTGCACAAGCTTCTCGGTAAAACGGCATACGAGCTACTCACCGGTAACAAACCCCAAGTTGGATACTTTCGGGTATTCGGCTCCACGTGTTACATTCTTGATAAGCATCGTCGTACTAAATTTTCTCCTAAATCTCATGAAGGATTCCTACTTGGTTATGGATCAAACTCTCACACTTACCGTGTCTACAACAACTTCACTCAAAAAGTTGAAGAGACGGTAGATGTGAAGTTTGATTAATCTAATGGTTCGCAAGTCGAACAATTGCCAAATGATGTAGGTGATAAGAACCCTTCGGAAGCTATCCTAGATTTACCCATCGGCAAGATTCGTCCCATGGAAGTGAAGGAAAGTACTTCATCAACTCAAGTGGAAGCCCCTACCTCACAACAAGGTGAACCACAACATGACATGGAAGCATCCACAAGCGGTACACGACAAAATGATTAAAAGGAGGAAGTGCATCATGAAGATCCACCACAACCTCCTTCACCACCACCTCAAGGGAACGACACCTTCAACAACAACGAAGATGAAGGAGATGATGATGAAGAAGAAGCTCCACCAACCAACAATCGCAAGCTAGCCCGAGTTCGAGCGCAAGTGACCAAGAACCATACCCTAAACCAAATCTTTGGTGATATACAAACAGGGAGGATCACTCACTCTAAAACTCGTCTAGCAAACTTCTATGAGCATTATTATTTCATCTCTAGCATTGAGCCCTTGAAGGTAGAACAATCTCTTCAAGACGCGGATTGGGTGAACTCTATGCATGAAGAGCTTCACAACTTCGAAAGGAATGAAGTGTGGACACTCGTGGAGAAGAATGAGGATGAACACAACATCATCGGAACCAAATGGGTATTTCGGAACAAGAAGGACGAAGACGGTCAAGTCGTGCGCAACAAGGCTCGCCTCGTAGCTCAAGGATATATGCAAGTCGAAGGTATGGACTACGGTGAGATACGCCCCCGTCACTAGACTTGAAGCTATTCGTATTCTTCTTGCTTATGCCAATCACCATGATATCATGCTTTATCAAATGGATATTAAAAGTGAATTTTTAAATGGTGAGATTGAAGAAGAGGTTTATGTTAAGCAAGCACCTGGCTTTGTGAATCCTAAGAAACCTAATTATGTTTACAAGCTTCGTAAAGCTCTTTATGGTCTTAAGCAAGCCCCTCGTGCTTGGTATAAATGTTTAACGAAGTTTCTTATCAAAAAAAGTTTTGAAATTGGTAAAATTGATGCAACCTTATTCACTAAGAGAGTTAATGGTGAATTATTTTTGTGCCAAATCTATGTGGATGATATTATCTTTGGTTCCACTAACCCTCAATTTAGTGAAAGGTTTGGAAGGTTGATGTCCGAGAAGTATGAGATGTCCATGATGTGTGAGCTGAAATTCTTTCTTGGGTTGCAAATCAAGCAATCAAAAGAAGGAACTTTCATCTCTCAAACTAAGTATACCAAGGACTTGATCAAAAAGTTCAACATGCAGGAGTGCAAAGGTATGAAAACCCATATGCCTACTAGCGGACATGTTGATCTTACCAGAGAGGATGAGCCGATTGATCAGAAAGTTTATCGATATATGATTGGTTCACTGTTATATCTATGTGCATCTCGTCCCGATATTATGCTTAGTGTTTGCATGTGTGCTAGATATCAAGCTGCACCGAAAGAATGTCATCTTTTAGCTGTAAAACGCATTGTCAGATACTTGATACAAACGTCAAATTTTGGGATTTGGTATCCCAAGGGATCTTCTTTTGACCTTGTTGGCTATTCTGATTCGGACTATGCCGGTGACAAGGTTGATAGAAAATCCACCTCGGGTACTTGTCAATTTTTGGGCAGATCCCTTGTATCTTGGTCCTCTAAGAAACAAAACTAGGTATCTCTATCGACTGCCGAAGCTAAGTACATTTCTACTGGTTCTTATTGTGCGCAATTACTATGGATGACAAAAACACTTAAGGATTATGGAATTCATGTTAAAAATGTTCCAATACTTTGTGACAATGAAAGTGCTATTAAAATTGGCCATAATCATGTGGAACATTCTCGAGCTAAGCATATTCAAGTTCGACATCATTTCATTTGTGACCATGTTGCCAAAGGAGATATTAATCTTAAGCATGTTCGCACTAACAAGCGGTTGGCCGATATCTTTACTAAGCCACTTGATGAGAAGACATTTTGTCACTTAAGGAGTGAGTTGAACATCATCGGCGATTCAAACTTGAGCTAGACTCACTCGGTTGCATGCAAGGGCATGAGCTTTCTTGATATTTCCATGTATCTTAACATTTCATCTTATGCCATGGAATTCTATACTTCCTTGTATTGCACCTAATCTCTTGTAGGTACATGGAAAAACTTCATTCCACAAGATTGCCATCAACTCCAATCATAAGCAATCTTGTCATTACCAAGTATCCACAACCCCTCTTGATGATGGAAGGAAGAAGGCCACTCAACCATATCCTTGACATATACTTGATCAAAATTGCACACTCTCAATTGGTATCATGTAAATTGGATATATCTATTGTTCTTCCTTGCATGAATAATCTTTGTAGGTAACTAGTGTACTAGAACAAGAAGGATTGCTCAAAACTCAAGATGATCTTCATCAACCTCGAGCATCCTCAACAAGTTCATCTACAAGCTACGTCATTCACATCACTCAAAGGTATGTACTCATGTCCTTGAAAAGGCTTTACTCCACGAAATGAGCTAAAGCAACTCAAGCGACATGAAAACATTAAAACGCTTAATCAAAAAAGTGTAACCCCATTCTGAGCTTAACGTAGAGTATGACCTATGATCAAGTATTCTTGCTTGGCTCCTAAGTTGATATACTCTAATATAGGTGACCTAGTCACCACCCATCATCTAGTTAAGAATCTGGTGTGGTTTGCTCTCTATTGCATGATTTCTCACAACTACTCCAATCTTCTCTAGTTGATGTCCCTTGTAAAAACTTCATATTTCATTGAAAATCTTTCTCTTGACTCTGTGAAAACAGAAACTTGGTTTCTCTTTCGGAGCCGTCGACTCAGATATCTCGGGTCTACTGAAATTACAGACAAGCTGCACTACAAAATCTCGGTACCACCGATCTATCTATCTCGGAGTCACCGATTTTCATTCTGTTTCATTTGAAATCATTTTTGCAATTCTGTGTTTTCTTAGTGATCTTTCCTATAATACTTCTATTACTTCAATGACCCCTCTATAAAAAAACTTGTATTACTTAGGGGGAGAAGAACTAAAGTTAATCTTGAGGAGAGAATTCCTTTATTCAAGGATCCCTATCTTCAATGAAGAAAGGAGGAGAAGAACAAAGTCCTACAACATCTCAAAGGGGGGAAATCATCTTCAGTTTCATTTATATGAATCCTCCATTTCGATGACCCTTGTTCTCAAGGATCCCTTCTCAGTCAATGATCCCTATATCTATCCCTATTTTTGACCTTTTTGGAAATTAATGCCAAAGGGGGAGAATACCAAAGCTTCATGCTAAAGGGGAGATACACGCTTATGCAAACGGGGAGATATGATCAAGGGGAAGAGCCAATATCAATACTCATACCTTTATAAACAGGGGGAGAATATCAAAGTAGGGGGAGAAGAAATTTTTTGACCTTTCTCACCTTATCCCATCCTAACATCTACATGCTAAGATTCAGGGGGAGAGGATAATCTATTTTCACATCTATGGTGAGAAAATTCTCAACGATCTTGGAGACATATCAATTCTAAGGAATACTATTTTCTATATGTCCTCCATATCTTGGCAATTTTGAGTTCTATTGCCTTCATGTTTGGTAGAATACGCTTGTGTTTCCTAACATTGTTTTCTCAAGTGTGTTTCTATTACCAGGATGCTCAAGAACTCAAGGTAAGTATATGCATCATATCCTTGGTCAAGATGATCTCTTGCTTCTTGCACATATTGTTTGCAAGCGTGATGCCTTGAACAAAGATACATCCCATTCATATATATTTGATGCATATAGCCAAGATACACATGACCTTTTATATCCCTTCTACCTTATGTGTGTTCATGCATTCAAAAGAAACTATCCATTAAAGGACTGCACACATTTAGGGGGAGCAAGTTTAAGTCATGTGTCTCTCAAAGTCTTCAGTATAACCATGCATATCTTTATTTGAAGCTTTGTTTGTATGTTGTCATCAATTACCAAAAAGGGGGAGATTGAAAGCACAACATGCTCCCTTGGTGGTTTTGATAATTCATGACAACATACATTGTCTCTTGGACTGATATTTTTACCTAGTGTGTTTCAGATACAGTCTATAGAGAAGTTTTGGCAAAAAAACATTATGGACATACCCCAAAGATGCAAGGAAATAGGTTGGCAAAGCTTCAAGCAAAAGGACTCTACATTTTATATTTGTGATAAATCACTTTGAGTCCATAGGAAAGCCAATACTATTAAAAGGGGGTAAGGTTTTGTTGGTGAACAATATGCTCAAACGTGCACAAGTGATAGTCGCCAAAAACATCCACAAACTCTCCCACCAAAGTCTGTTCTATACCTAACACTCAAAATCGGTGCAACCAACTTTCCCATACCGGTGCCACTGATTCCAGAACCTAGATAGACTCAGCCAAACCCTAGCCACTTCGGTGCAACCGATTCCACACCGGTGCCACCGAGTTTAGGTTGCCAACTTTCTGTTATGCAAATTCACATTCTCGGTCCCACCGATAATGTTGGATCGGCATCACCGAGATTGGAAATCTGACCGTTGGTCACCCTATCGGTGCAGCCGAGATTCCTATATCGGTCTCATCGAGATTCAAAAGTTGCCACCTTTTGGTCAGTTCGGTACCATCGAGATTAACACATCGGTGTCACCGAGTTGATCATTTTGTGTGTAACGGTTGGATTTTTGGGGATGCCTATATATACCCCTTCACCACCACCTACTCGGAAGAGATGCACTCAGAACTATTCCATACCTATCCTATCAGATTTTGTGAGAGAGAGCCACCTACCCTTGTGTTGAGGTCAAGATCTTCCACTCCAATCATATGGATCTTGATCTCTAGCCTCCCCAAGTAGCTTTCAACCAATCCCATCTTCCACCATGCCAAATCTGTGAGAGAGTGCTTGGGTGCTGAGGATTCTATCATCTTGAAGCATAAGAGCAAGGAGTTCATCGTCATTACCGAGCCTATTACCTTTTGGAGGGTGGTACCTCCTAGATTGGTTAGGTGTCGCTTGGGAGCCTCCTACTTCGTGTTGTGGAGTGAACCAAGAAGTTTGTAAGGGAAAGGAGATCGCCTACTTCGTGAAGATCTACCCATAGTGAGGTTATTCCTTCATGGACGGAAGCCGTTATAGAATAGCAAGGTTGCTACTTCGTGGACCCTTTTGGGTAGAGCCCTCCATGGACTCTCGCGACCATTACCCTCCGTGGGTTGAAGACTCCATAAATGTGGATGTAGGATAGCGCCACCTATCGGAACCATGGGAAAAATCATCGTGGCTCCAACTGCGTTTGATCTACCTATCTCAACACTTTACTTCATATGCAATGTCTTTACTTTCCGCTGCCATATTTGTTGACATGCATGTGTAGGGCTGTTAGACTTGCTAGCTTTGCTAAAAACTGTTAAAATTTGCCAACCAATTAACTTGGGAAAGTTTAGGTTTTAAATTCCTGTTAGTAGTCTATTCACCACCACCCCTCTAGACACTCTTCTAGTGATCCCTCAAGCTCCCACTCACTTTCTTGTAAATACATGGTTCTCCATAAACCTGTATAAATCCAAACACTTTAATCACCTCATTAAAGTGAATGTTCCAACTCCGAGATGCTTGCACCAGCCCATAGATGGAGCGCTGGAGCTTGCATACCTTGTTAGCATCTTTAGGATCGACAAAACCTTCTGGCTGCATCATATACAGCTTCCTTAAGGAAGCCATTAAGGAATGCCGTTTTTACGTCCAATTGCTAACTTGATTCAGACAGACGTTAGCATCGCTACGGGTGAGAACGTCTCATCGTAGTCAACTCCTTGAACTTGTCGATAACCCTTAGCGACAAGCCGAGCCTTATAGACGGTCACATTACCATCTGTGTCAGTCTTCTTCTTAAAGATCCATTTATTTTCTATGGCTCGCTTATCATCAGGCAAGTCCACCAAAGTCCATACTTTGTTCTCATACATGGATCCTATCTTAGATTTCATGGCTTCAAGCCATTTGTTGGAATCCGGGCCCGCCATCGCTTCTTCATAGTTCGAAGGTTCACCGTTGTCCAACAACATGATCTCTAGGATAGGGTTGTCGTACCACTCTGGTGCGGAATGTGTCCTAGTGGACCTTCGACGTTCAATAGTAAGTTGATCTGAAGTTTCATGATCATCATCATTAACTTCCTCTCCAGCCAGTGCAGGCTCCACAGAAACAACTTCCTGTGCTGCGCTACTCTCTGGTTCGAGTGGAGGTACAATTACCTCATCAAGTTCTATTTTCCTCCCACTTACTTCTTTCAAGAGAAACTCTTTCTCAAGAAAGGATCCGTTCTTGGCAACAAAGACTTTGCCTTCGAATCCGAGGTAGAAGGTATACCCAATAGTTTCCTTGGGGTATCCTATGAAGACGCACTTTTCTGCTTTGGGTTCGAGCTTCTCAGGTTGAAGTTTCTTCACATAAGCATCACATCCCCAAACTTTTAGAAACGATAGCTTAGGTTTCTTTCCAAACCATAATTCATATGGTGTTGTCTCAACGGACTTTGACGGTGCCCTATTTAAAGTGCATGCGGCAGTCTGTAATGCATATCCCCAAAATGATAGCGGTAAGTCGGTAAGAGACATCATAGATCGCACCATATCCAACAGAGTGCGATTACGATGTTCAGACACACCATTTCGCTGAGGTGTGCTAGGCGGCGTGAGTTGTGAAACAATTCCACATTCCCTTAGGTGCGTGCCAAACTCGTGACTCAAATATTCTCCGCCATGATCAGATCGTAGGCACTTTATTTTCTTGTCATATTGATTCTCTACCTCACTCTGAAATTCCTTGAACTTTTCAAAGGTTTTAGACTTGTGTTTCATTAAGTAGACATACCCATATCTGCTCAAGTCATCAGTGAGGGTGAGAAGATAACGGTAGTCACCGCAAGCCTCAATGCTCATTGGACCGCATACATCAGTATGTATTATATCCAATAAGTCAGTTGCTCGCTCCATTGTTCCAGAGAACGGAGTCTTGGTCATCTTGCCCATGAGGCATGGTTCGCATGTGTCAAATGATTCAAAATCAAGAGACTCCAAGAGTCCATCGGCATGGAGTTTCTTCATGCGCTTGACACCAATATGACCAAGGCAGCAATGCCACATGTAAGTGGGACTATCGTTATCAATCTTACATCTTTTGGTACTCACACTATGGACATGTGTAACATCATGTTTGAGATTCATCAAAAATAAACCATTGACCAGCGGGCATGACCATAAAACATTTCTCTCATATAAACAGAACAACCATTATTCTTAGATTTAAATGAGCAGCCATCTCGCATCAAGCGAGATCCTGATACAATGTTCATGCTCAAAGTCGGTACTAAATAACAATTATTAAGGTTTAAAACTAATCCCGAAGGTAAATGTAGAGGTAGCATGCCGACGGCGATCACATCGACCTTGGAACCATTCCCGATGCGCATCGTCACCTCGTCCTTTGCCAGTCTCCGCTTATTCCGCAGCTCCTGCTTGGAGTTACATATGTGAGCAACTACACCGGTATCAAATACCCAGGAGCTACTACGAGCGCTGGTTAGGTACACATCAATAACAAGTATATCACATGTACCTTTAACATTGCCGGCCTTCTTATCCGCTAAGTACTTGGGGCAGTTCCGTTTCCAGTGACCGGTACCCTTGCAATAAAAGCACTTAGTCTTAGGCTTGGGTCCATGCTTGTTCTTCTTCCCGGCAACTTGCTTACCGGGCGCGGCAACAGCTTGGCCGTCCTTCTTGAATTTCTTTATACCCTTGCCTTCATTGAAACTAGTGGTCTTATTTACCATCAACACTTGATGCTCCTTTTTGATCTCGACCTCTGCTGATTTCAACATCGAGTACAACTCAGGAATGGACTTCTCCATACCCTGCATGTTGTAGTTCATCAAAAAGCTCTTGTAGCTAGGTGGAAGCGACTGGAGGATTTTGTCAATGACCGAGTCATCTGGGAGATTAACTCCCAGCTGAGTCAAGCGGTAGTGCAACCTAGACATTTTGAGTATGTGCTCACTGACAGAATTGTTTTCCTCCATCTTACAACCGAAGAACTTGTTGGAGACATCATATCTCTCGACCCGGGCATAATCTTGGAAAACCAGTTTCAGCTCTTGAAACATCTCATATGCTCCATGTTGCTCAAAACACTTTTGGAGCCCCAATTCTAAACTGTAAAGCATGCCGCACTCAACAAGGGAGTAATCATCGCAGCGTGACTGCCAAGCATTCATAACATCTTGATCTTCTGGGAAAATGGGTGCGTCACCTAGCGGTGCATCAAGGACATACAATCTCTTGGAAGCTATGAGGATGATCCTCAAGCTACGGACCCAGTCCGCATAGTTGCTTCCATCGTCTTTCAGCTTGGTTTTCTCTAGGAATGCGTTGAAGTTGAGGGTGACATTAGCGTTGGCCATTGGATCTACAATATTGATTGTAAAGACAATTTTGGACTAAGTTCATGATAATTAAGTTCACATAATCAAATTATTTAATGAACTCTCACTTAGATAGACATCTCTCTAGTCATCCAAGTGATACATGATCCATGTCAACTAGCCCGTGTCCGATCATCACGTGAGACAGACTAGTCATCCATGGTGAACATCTCCATGTTGATCGTAGCTTCTATACAACTCATGTTCGACCTTTCGGTCTTCCGTGTTCCGAGGCCATGTCTGTACATGCTAGGCTCATCAAGTCAACCTAAGTGTATCGCGTGTGTAAATCTGGCTTACACCCGTTGTATGCAAACATTAGAACCTATCACACCCGATCATCACGTGGTGCTTTGGAACAACGATCCTTAGCAACGGTGCACTGTTAGGGTGAACACATTTCTTGAAATTTTGTTGAGAGATCATCTTATTTACTACCGTCGTTCTAAGCAAATAAGATGTAAACATGATAAACATCACATGCAATCAATATAGTGACATGACATGGCCAATATCATCTTGCTCCTTTGATCTCCATCTTCGGGGCACCATGATCATCACTATCACCTGCACGACACCATGATCTCCATCATCATGATCTCCATCATCGTGTCTTCATGAAGTTGTCTCGCGAACTATTACTTCTACTACTATGGCTAATGATTAGCAATAAAGTAAAGTAATTACATGGCGTTTATGATTGACACGCGGGTCATACAATAAATAAGACAACTCCTATGGCTCATGCCGGTTGTCATACTCATCGACATGCAAGTCGTGAATCCTATTACAAGAACATGATCAATCTCATACATCACAATGCATCACATCACATCCTTTGGCCATATCACATCACAAGGCATATGCTGCAAAAACAAGTTAGACATCCTCTAATTTGTAGTTGCAAGTTTTTACGTGGGTGCTATAGGTTTCTAGCAAGAACATTTCTTACCTACGCCAAAACCACAACGTGATATGCCAATTGCTATTTACCCTTCATAAGGACCCTTTTAATCGAATCCAATCCGACTAAGGTGGGAGAGACACACACCCGCTAGCCACCTTATGCAACAAGTGCATGTCAGGCGGTGGAACCGGTCTCACGTAAGCATACGTGTAAAGTTGGTCCGGGACGCTTCATCCCACAATACCGTCGAATCAAGATAAGACTAGTAACGGCAAGCATATTAACAAGATCGACGCCCACAACAACTTGTGTTCTGCTCGTGCATAGATTTTACGCATAGACCTAGCTCTACTACCACTGTTGGGAGACATACTAGTAAATAATTTTTTTCCTACGATCACCAAGATCTATCTATGAAGAAACCAGCAACGAGTAAGGGGAGAATGCATCTTCATACCTTTGAAGATCGCAAAGTGGAAGCGTGACAAGAACACGGTTGGTGGAGTCGTACTCGCAGCGATTCAGATCGCGGTGGAATCCGATCTAAGCACCGAACAACAGCGCCTCCGCGTTCAACACACGTGCAGCCCGATGACGTCTCCTACACCTTGATCCAGCAAGGAGGAAGGAGAGGTTGAGGGAGAGCTCCGGCAACATGATGGCGTGGTGACGGTGGAGCTACGTGGACTCTGGCAGGGCTTCACCAAGCACTATGAAGAACGAGGAAGATGAAGGGTAGGGGTGCGTCGAGAGAGAGAGAGAGAACCCGTGTGTTTGGCAGCCTCAAAACCCTCCACTATATATAGGAGGAGGGGGAGGGAGGGCGCAGCCCTAGGGTTCCCACCCTAAGGGCTATGGCTGGCCCTAGATTGGCCATCTGGTCGGCGGCCACAGAGGGAGAGGGGAGGGTGCCGCCCTAGGTGGGCCTTAGGCCCATCTGGGCCTAGGGTTTCCCCCCTTCCCTCCTTTGCTGCGCCTTGAGCCAGGGTGGAGGTCGCACCAGCCCACTCTGGGGATTGTCCCTCCCACTCTCGGCCCACGCAGCCCTCTGGTGCTCGTGGCCCCACTTGGTGGACCCTCGGAACCCTTCCGGTGTTCCCGATACGCTACCGGTGATGCCCGAAACTCTTCCAGTTGTTGACACCGGATTTTGGCACGGTGCAAAAATGTAATAAAGATGGATGCAAACGAAAAGGTTTTTTCTACAAGAAAGTTCAAATTGCCGAGTGAAACAACCTTGATGTTTAGGACATCACCATTCGACATCATTTCAAAGGCCAAATCACACTTGGATTGTCATGTAGATGTTCTGAGTGCTTTTTGGTCTATTACGCCTCCAAGACAACCTCGAATGAAGGAATGTTCTACATGGATTGTCTTCGTCTCATCGAGCTGATCGGTTTTTGGTATATAAATCATCTCAATATGAGGTCATATGCAAAAGTTAGAGAAACCAGAGTGCAGCCCTACCACAAAGCAAAATATGGCGTAGGAGATCAGACACATGTCTGATGGGTCGCGCGAGTCATTCGGCCCTCAAGAAATCCTCGGATGGAAAAACTTACAACATGAAAAAGTTTCACATCACCGAGGCGATTGATTTTGATATATAAATCTTCTCAATAGGAGATCGTATGCGACCTGGAGAGGCAAAACAAAATCATCCTGGAGTTTCACTCGGGATTTCCGAGTGAAAGTTTGCCGACCGAGGGAAACGTTTGCCGTCTGGTCGAGTGAAAAGTTTTCCATCTGGCCGAGTGAAATTGCTATCCGAGTGAAAATCGCCGGCCGAGTGAGATTGCCGTCCGAGTGAAAATCGTCATCCGAGTGAAAAGTACCGGTCGAGTGAAAGTACTGGCCGAGTGCAATTGTCGACCGAGTGACAAATATCGGTCGAGTGACAGTTTCGGTCGAGTGAAAATTTCGGTCGAGTGAAAGTTTAAAATGGCCTCGGATGGAAAAGTGTTCAACATTAAAGTTGTTCGAAACGACGAAACGGTCAACTTTGCTTTTAAGGTCATTATCATCTGAGATAGTATACGGCCTGGAGAGACGCTACAACACTCGGACAGTCCAGTCTGCTACGTGATCGAGTCCAATTCGAAGTTAAAGATGTCCTCGTGTAGTATTCAAGATGGCTTTATTTGGGAAAGTGATCAACATATGATTGTTGGCCTCGTCGAGGCACACAAAATTGATTTTTGGACCGTCTCCATCGGAGGTCATAGGCAGATTCCACGGCCCACGTAAGAAGCAAGGCAGAAGATTGGGCCAGATTGGGCTGAATCCGAGTGGAACTAGAACTAGGACTCTATGACGTGAATTGATGTAATTTTCTTGTAAGGAAAGCCTAGATGAATCCTTTTCTTGTACGGGAAGTCCATCCACCTCTTATATATGTTGGGGGTGACGGCCGATTGAACAACACACAATCGAACAAATCAATCTATACTACTTTTTCATCTACGTTCTTCATTTTTTCTCTCGTTCTTCGCTGTTCTTCGTGTTTGAGAGCTGCAAAACCCGAGGCTCTAGGGGCGAGCAAATTGACCTAGGGAAATCCATAGCCGCCGCACTCCCTGATGGTCCCTCCCGGGCGTGCGGGGTTTGGGGTCTACAAAAGCGTCCACCGACTGTCTTGCGTATCTCGCTGCCGGACGGACCTCCTTCGACGTGAGCTGTGGTGCATCACCCCTGGCATCGAGGGTACACGGTGACGTGTTCGTGTGTCAACACACTTTTTGGTGACTCCGCTGGGGATCAAAGATCAATCATCCTCATCAACCATCATGTCTGACCTTCCCAAGCCATCTGAGATAGATGTCGATAACATCATTAAGCCCAAGCTTGATGAACTATCGGCTGATCATCGCCAAGCTTATGAGGATTACAAGAAGGCACGTGAAGAGAAGGAGTTGCAGGAGTTCCTTGGAAACTTCAAGAAAGATCGCCAAGGCAATATCACTTCGATTGGAGAAATCAAGTTCCCTCCTCTTCAAGCCGAGCAGGTTAAACCTCCTGTAAGTACTACCTTTTCTCCCAAGTAGTGGGCTGAGATTGAGAGTTGTATTGCTGATGGTAATAATTTGGTCTATCAAACTTCCATACAAAATATCAATGCGCAGAAAAATATGCCTCAATCGTCTAGTGGTAACATTGGTGTGGCTGCTAGTGTAGGAAACCCTAATCTGTCTTTACCTCTTTCATCGGCACCTCCCATGCCGGTGAATTGCTATCCTACCCGCACCAATCAGACTGTGGCTGCACCCACTAATTCCATCATGAGCATGCCAAGTTCGGTACCTATACCGAACCAAGTTGTACATGTAGGTGCAAGCACTCGGCCACAACTGAACTATGGTTCGGCATATGTGCCATAGTTCCTGCCTACTGCTAGTAATTCTACTCCTCCCATCCCACAACAGCAAGCTTCACCGTCTACTACGGACGATACTTTAGCTAGTTTTAGAGAGGAGACGGCTAAGATGCTTCGAGAGAATTTTAGAGTTGAGTTACCTCGGAACCGGATTTACCAAAAACCACACCCCGAGTACTTTGACGCTATCTAGTGCCCTCCGGGATATAAAATTCCAAATTTTGTTAAGTTCAATGGAGAAGGCACAAAAACCACATGGGAACATGTTAGTCAATACTTAGCACAACTGGGTGAAGCAGGCTCGCCGAATGAATTGAAAGTGCGCTTGTTTCCTTTATCATTAACTGGTACTGCTATTCATGGTTTTCTTCTCTACCACATGGTTCTATCTGTGTGTGGTCGCAGCTAGAACAGAAATTTCATGATCACTTTTATAGCGGTGACAATGAACTTAAATTATCACATCTTACATCGGTTAAGCAGAAAAATGATGAATCGGTCTCCAATTACGTCAAGAGATTTAGAGATGCAAAGAACCGATGCTATAGTTTGGTGATAACCAAGAGGTACTTGGCTGACCTTGTGCTTAGTAGTTTGAAAACTCACATTAGGAAAAAGCTATAAGGCTATGAGTTCTTAAGTGTCAACCAGGTCCTGGAAAAAGCTTTGGCTCAGGAGAGCCAGAGCAAAGATCTCAAGGAGGTGCATAGATATAAAACTGATCGTCCTAAGTTGAATATGGTTGAGTATGGTAGTGATCACTCGGACGATGAAGGTGATATGTATGCTGCTGAATTTGTTTGGCCGTCTAAGGCCAAACCGTTTACTTGCAATGATCTGAAACCGATTCATAAGAATCATGATGAAGAGACGAAGTTTACTTTTAACATTGCTAAGTGTGACAAAATATTTGATGCTTTGCTGCAAGCTAAGATCATTAGGATATCTCACAATTTACCGTCGATTGAAGAGTTGAAACGGCATGCTTATTGCAAATATCATAATTCTTTTTCTCATGCTACTAATGATTGCAATGTTTTCCAATGATAGATACAATCGGCCATTAATGACGGACGATTGAACTTTTCTGAGATGCAAATTGATAAGCAGCCCTTCCCAATGAACACTCTAGATTTGGAGAGGAAAAAGTTTCTCATTCGGCCAGAGGTAGCCGAATCGGATAATAAAACTAATGTCATCATTGGTGAGCCTAGGAAAAGCAAGGAAGACAGCAAAGTCTTGGGAAGGCAGATTGTGCTTGACAAGCAGCCCAATGGCAAGGAAGTAATCAAGGTCACCATCAAGAATCCTGCACTTGGGGGGCAACCATAGGTGCAACAAGACACTCGTGTTAAATTTGTTAACCCCAAGAGTCCAGAAGTTGGCAAGTGGAAGAGGAATGAAGTCAAGGTACATCATAAGAGAATAAAGCCAACTTTTGATATGCTAGTGTCCAAATATGCAAATCAGTCGGCCGGTTCTAGCTCTAATCGGTCATCGTACTTGAAGCGACCAAGCTCACCATCAGCTGATATGTTCAGTCGGTATGCAAAACCGACTAGATCAAGGGTGCCGTTTCCACAAGAACAACGACAACCTGTTTGGGATCGACTTGAAAACCGACTGAACATTGGTGTCCATTACTCGGGTGGTCAAAATATGCCTCCTAGTGTAAGAATGCACCCGGGTGGAAGGTATCTGAATGAAAGAATACGATCGAGTGGGTTCTACTCAGTCGAGCATCCGAATGGATTTCATCCGAGTAAAAAGGTGCGCCCGAGTGAAAACTTTGTAAGCCAGAAAAGTCGACAAGAGTGGCACGTCAAGCTACCGAGTGTTGCAGCAGTGGAGTCAGGGAAAGGCAAAGAAAATATCAATGTTGACTCACTCGTCTTGGGCAGTTAAACGTTCACCACGCAATAGTCGACTGTGCATAGCAACCCAACTGAGCTGATACTTGTTGTCGCGCCAAAGCACTCGACCAATGATCATGAAGCAAGTACCAGCCAAATGAAGCCAATTAATCCTAAATACACTCGGACAAAGTGGTGTCCTCCAGGGTTAACAAAGACACAAAAGAGGAAATTACAGAGGTTGAGGAATCAAGAGATGGTAGAACAAGAGGCTGAGAAGCAAAGGGACGAGTTGTTTAATGTCACTCGGCCCATGATACTAGCGAAGCAAGTGTGGAAGCCCAAACCAATGCGAGACATAGATGCTTATACATCTATCACAGTAGCAATTACACCACCAAAAGAGTACGATGTAGTTGTGACATCATCTCAGTCGCCTATTACTTCTCCTTCACTCGGACATAATTCAGATTTAGTAGATGCACGCGAAGAGGAAGATGATCTGTTGGACTATGATTCTACATCGGTTCATGAAGGTATGGATATCAATATGGTGTATTACTTACCCGTTGTATTTCGTGCTATAGATGAAGAAGGGGAAGTGGCTCAACTGGATTTTGGCCCCAAAAATGCAATATTTGAGAAGCCAAAAGAACCAGTGACGCACTTGAAGCCATTGTACCTTAGAGGTCATATCAGTGGATCGCCACTCACTCGGATGCTTGTTGATGGTGGTGCTGTGGTGAATCTCATGCCCTATTCGGTCTTCAAGAAATTGGGTTTGCCCGATGATGAATTAATCAAGACCAATATGGTGCTTAATGGGTTTGAAGGCAAAGAGAAAACTAAAGCCAAAGGTGTGATGTATGTGGAGCTTACAGTCGGGAGCAAAACTTTGGCTACTGCATTCTTTGTTGCTGAGATGCAAAGTAACTACAACGCCATACTAGGCTGTGATTGGGTTCATGCAAACTAGGGCGTACCATCTACCATGCACCAGTTTTTGATCCAGTGGGTTCATGATGAAGTGGAAGTCATTCATGCGGATAACTCGGCTTATGTTGCTTTGGCTGATGCATCGGTGGATTGGCAACATCCCAATGCTACTTGCTTGACGGGACGCGACGGGTCAGAGTTTGATTTCCTTAGCACAACGAAGAATGGCTTTGTGCCCGTCTCTTTAAAGCCGATTAGTGGCAATCGGCTCCAAGGTATGATATGTTTAAATGGATTCTAATTCCGAGTGGTTGCAGAAACGTCTTGCAAAATATCGGTCTAGTGAGAACGATATGTATGAATCCGTAGAGGAGTTGGATGACATGGATAAGTTAGGACAGGGTTTTCAATCGGCAGACCCATTAGAAGAAATAGATATAGGGGATGGTTCAGTTCCCAGGCCGACGTTTGTAAATAAAAACTTAGGAGCCGATCATAAGGATAGGTTGATCGAGTTGTTGAAAGAATATGTTTGTTGCTTTGCATGGGAATATCATGAGATGCCAGGTTTAAGTCGAGAGCTAGTGGAGCATCGGTTACCTATAAAGGCCGGTTTTAGACCTTACAAACAATCGACCAGAAAATTTAATCCAAAAACATATGACCGGATCAAGGAGGAGATTGGTCGGTTGCTCAAAGCTAATTTCATTCGGCCTTGCAGGTATGCCGAGTGGATTTCTAACATTGTGCCAGTAGAGAAGAAGGGCTCTGGCAAGATAAGGGTGTGCATTGATTTCAAAGATTTGAATAGAGCTACACCCAAAGATGAGTACCCCATGCCAATAGCCGACATGCTTATTAATGATGCTTCTGGACATAAGGTTATTAGCTTTCTTGGTGGTAATGCGGGTTATAATCAAATTTTTATGGCTGAAGAGGACATGTCCAATACATCCTTTCGTTGCCCTGGTTTCCTTGGTTTATTCGAGTGGACACTGATGACATTCGGATTAAAAAATGCTGGTGCCACATATCAAAGGGCTATGAATTTAATTTTCCATGATTTACTCGGAATTATATTTGAAGTCTATATTGATGATATTGTTGTCAAATCGGATGCTTTTAAGTCTCATTTGGCCGATTTGCGTTTAGCTTTTGAAAGAATGAAAAAATATGGACTGAAGATGAATCCTTTGAAGTGTGCATTCGGCGTGTCGGCTGGAAAGTTTTTGGGTTTCATTATTCATGAGAATGGCATATAAATTGATTCCAAAAAGATAGAAGCTATACAAAAAGTGGATGCTCCAACATGCAAGACGGATATGCAAAAATTCCTTGGCAAGGTCAATTATTTGAGAAGGTTCATCGCTAATTTGTCAGGGAAGGTTGATGCATTCACTCCTATCCTTCGGTTACAGAATGATGCTGATTTTACTTGGGGGGCAAAACAGCAAGAGGCATTCAACATGATCAAGACTTATTTGAGCACTCCTCCGGTGATGAAAGTACCCAAACATAAAGAACCCTTTAGGCTTTACATTGCAGCAGAGGAAGGTGTTATTGGTGATGTATTGACTCAAGAAACCGAAGGAAGAGAGCATACTATTACATATCTGAGCCGATGCTTATTGGACGCCGAGACAAGGTATACATTTATTGAAAAAATATGCCTTTGTTTATATTATGATTACACAAAACTAAGACATTACCTAGTGCCGAGTGCTTGCATAGTATCTTGTCAAACCGATGTCATTAAGTACATGTTGCATAGGCCAATTCTTAGTGCTAGAATTGGCAAGTGGGCTTACGCTTTAATTGAATAAGATTTGGCTTATGAATCTCTAGAATCAATGAAAGGCCAAATTGTTGCTAATTTTATTGTTGAGCATCGGATTAATGACAAGCATGATGTTGATATAAACCTTGTCTCCTTAGTGTCATGGAGGTTATATTTGTATGGTTTAGTTTGTAGCAATGGCCAAGGTGTTGGTATTGTTTATATATCTCCTCATGGTGCTGTTTTTCAAGCCTCATGCCGACTGGAATATTTTTGCACAAATAATCAAGTCGAATATGAAGCATTGTTATTCGGTTTAGAGATGTTGCTCGCTATAGGTGCTACACATGTTGAGGCTTTTGGTGATCCGTTATTAGTAGTGCAACAAGTGTCCAGAATCTTTCAATGTTTAGACGAATCACTTAATGTTTATCTTGATAAGTGTCTAGATGCGATTTCTACTTTGGATTATTTTAGCATTGCTCATATATCTAGACGTGACAATTGGAGAGCAAATGAGTTGGCACAACAAGCATCCGGCTATCATATTGATCATGGCATGTTTCATATTTCTCACAAGCCGATGTCTTGTCTTGTTAATATGGGAGAGGCCGAACTAGAGCCCACTAGTTCGGCCACTAACAATAAATCTAGTACAGGTGAAAATAATGACTGGAGGAATCCCATAATTGATTACTTGTGCAATCCGAGTGAAAGGGTGGACAGGGCTGTTCGGCGTATGGCTTTCAAATATACAATGAGAGATGATGGTCTTTATCGCCGAACGGTTGAAGATGTTCTTTTGAAGTGTTTGGACGAAGACCAAGCAAGAGTTGCTATGGGAGAGGTACATCAAGGCATATGTGGTACTCATCAGTCGGTACCCAAAATGAAATGGCTCTTACGACGTGCTGGATTTTATTGGCCAACTATGATCAATGATTGCTTTAGGTATTATAAAGGGTGTGAAGCTTGTCAAAAATTTGGTGATATTCACTTAGCTCCTACTGCTATGTTACATCCTATTATCAAGCCGTGGCCTTTTAGAGGATGGGGTTTAGACTTCATTGGACAAATTCATCTATCTTCTTCAAAGGGGCATCGGTTCGTGTTGGTGGCAACTGATTATTTCACTAAATGGTCTGAAGCAATACCTCTCAAGAACATGACACATACGGAGGTAATTCAATTCATAACCAAACACATTATTCATAAATTCGGCATTCCTCAGACGTTAACTACAGATCAAGGTTCATCTTTCGAGTCACATCAAGTTAGAGAGTTTGCCGAATCATATAACATAAAGTTGCTCAATTCATCTCCGTATTATGCCCAAGTTAATGGACAAGCTGAGTCTAGCAACAAAATATTGATTAAGCTCATCAAGAAGAAAATTGAGGATAATCCAAGAAAATGGCATGGGTTGTTGTCTGAGGCTTTGTGGGCACATAGAATTTCAAGGCATGGTGCTACAAAGGTAACTCCATATGAGCTAGTATACGGTCAAGAGGCTGTTTTACTAGTGGAGGTAAATTTGAATGCTTTGAGAATAGCCAAACAAAATGATTTATCGACAGTGGACTTCTATGATTTGATGATGGGCAATATTGATGAGGTTGCTGATAAACGATTGTCTACATTAAAAGCCATAGAGAAGGAAAAATTGAGGGTACCAAGAGCTTACAATAAAAAGGTCAAGTTGAAGAATTTTCAAATTGGCGGTCTTGTGTGGAAAGTGATTCTGCCGATTGGTTCTAGAGATAGAAAATTCGGGAAGTGGTCTCCAAACTGGGAAGGTCCTTTCAGGATTGCAAGAGTAGTTCTTGGAAATTCATATTTAGTGGAATCCATACAAGGAGTATTATTACCTCGAGCTCTCAATGGCAGATATCTGAAGAAGTACCACCCAAGTGTGTGGCAAGAAGCCTAATTAGGCAATGGCCAATATACTATTATCGCCCTTAGCATAAACATGGCCGATACATAATTATCGCCCTGAGAAATATAGATCACTGATGGAGTGTTGACATCGTCCTTAGAACAAACACAATGCAAATTATTTTTCGGCATGCTAGCTTTGCCCAAAAACAGGGGGGCATGTGTTGACACCGGATTTTGGCACGGTGCAAAAATGTAATAAAGACGGACTCAAATGAAAAGTTTTTTTTATGAGAAAGTTTATATTGCCGAGTGAAACAACCTTGATGTTTAGGCCATCACCATTCGACATCATTTCAAAGGCCAAATCACACTTGGATTGTCATGTAGATGTTCTGAGTGATTTTTGGTCTATTACGCCTCCAAGACAACCTCGAATGAAGGAATGTTCTACATGGATTGTCTTCTTCTCGTCGAGCTGATCGGTTTTGATATATAAATCATCTCAATCTGAGGTTGTATGCAAAAGTTAGAGAAACCAGAGTGCAGCCCTACCACAAAACAAAATATGGCGCGGGAGATCAAACACATGTCTGATGGGTCGCACGAGTCATTCGGCCCTCAAAATGTCCTTGGATGGAAAAACTTACAACATGAAAATGTTTCGCATCGTCGAGGCAATTGATTTTGGTATATAAATCTTCTCAATCCGAGGTCGTATGCGACCTGGTGAGGTAAAACAAAATCAGCCTGGAGTTTCACTCGAGATTTCCGAGGCCAGATTTGGGATGAATCCGAGTGGAACTAGAACTAGGACTCTAGGACATGAATATATGTAATTTTCTTGTAAGGAAAGCCTAGATGAATCCTTTGCTTGTACGGGAAGTCCAGCCGCCTCTTATATATGTTGGGGGTGACGGCCGATTGAACAACACACAATCGAACAAATCAATCTATACTACGTTTTCATCTATGTTCTTTGTTTTTTCTCTCGTTCTTCGCTGTTCTTCGTGTTTGAGAGCTGCGAATCCCGAGGCTCTAGGGGTGAGCGAATCAACCTAGGGCAGCCCATAGCCGCCGCACTTCCTGACGGGGTCCCTCCTGGGCGTGCAGGTTTCAGATCTACAAAAGCATACGCCAACTGTCTTGCGTATCGCGCTGCTGGACGGACCTCCTTTGACGTGAGCTGCGGTGCATCACCCCCGGCGTCGAGGGTACACAGTGACGTGTTCGTGTGTCAACACCGGTGACCAAAACCTCACTTCCTATATATCAATCTTTACCTCCGGACCATTTCGGAACTCCACATGACGTCCGGGATCTCATCCGGGACTCCGAACTACCTTAGGTAACCACGTACACTATTTCCCTATAACCCTAGCATCATCGAACCTTAAGTGTGTAGACCCTATGGGTTCGGGAGACACGTAGACATGACCGAGACACCTCTCCGGTCAATAACCAACAGCAGGATCTAGATACCCATGTTGGCTCCCACATGCTCCACGATGATCTCATCGGATGAACCACGATGTCGGGGATTCAATCAATCCCGTATACAATTCCCTTTGCCTACCGATACGATACTTACCCAAGATTCGATCGTCGGTACCCCTATACCTTGTTCAATCTCGTTACCGGCAAGTCTCTTTACTTGTTCTGTAATACATCATCCCGTGGCTAACTCCTTAGTCACATTGAGCTCATTATGATGATGTCTTACCGAGTGGGCCCAGAGATACCTCTCCGGCACACGGAGTGACAAATCCCAGTCTCGATTTGTGCCAACCCAACAAACACTTTCGGAGATACCCGTAGTGTACCTTTATAGCCACCCAGTTACGTTGTGACGTTTGGCACACCCAAATTTTTCCTACGGTATCCGGGAGTTGTAGAATCTCATGGTCTAAGGAAACAATACTTGACATTGGAAAAGCTTTAGCAAACGAACTACACGATCTTGTGCTATGCTTAGGATTGGGTCTTGTCCATCACATCATTCTCCTAATGATGTGATCCCATTATCAATGACATCCAATGTCCATGGTCATGAAACCGTGACCATCTATTGATAACGAGCTAGCCAACTAGAGGCTCACTAGGAACAGGAAATACAATAATAACCATTTTATTATTGCCTCTAGGGCATATTTCCAACAGCTTCCTCATGCGTTTTACACCAATATGACCTAAACGGCAGTGCCACAAGAAAGTGGTACTATCACTATCAACTCTACATCTTTTGGCATCAATGTTATGGACATGTGTATCATCACTATCAAGATTCAATATGAATAAACCCCTCACATTGGGTGCATGACCATAAAAGATATCACTCATATAAATAGAACAACCATTATTCTCTGATTTAAATGAGTAACCGTCTCGCAATAAACAAGATCCAGATATAATGTTCATGCTTAACGTAGGCACTAAATAACAATTATTCAGGTTCATAACTAATCCCGATGGTAATCAAAGAGAGAGAGTGCCGACGGCGATCACATCAACCTTGGAACCATTTCCCACGCGCATCGTCACTTCGTCCTTCGCTAGCCTTCGTCTATTCCGTAGTTCCTGTTTTGAGTTGCAAATGTGAGCAACCGAACCGGTATCAAATACCCAAGCACTACAACGAGAGCTAGTAAGGTACACATCAATAACATGTATATCATATATACCTTGTTTGTTGTTGGCCACCTTCTTGTCAACCAGATACTTGGAGCGGTTCCGCTTCCAGTGACCAGTTCCCTTGCAATGAAAGCACTCAGTTTCTAGCTTGGGTCTAGCCTTGGATTTCTTCACGGGAGGGGCAACTGTTTTGCCACTCTTCTTGGAGTTACCCTTCTTGTCCTGGCCATTCTTCTTGAAACTAGTGGTTTTATTGACCATCAACACTTGATGTTCTTTTTGGATTTCAGACTCAGCGACTTTCAGCATCGCAAACAGCTCGGCGACTGACTTGTTCATCCTGTGCATGTTATAGTTCATCACACAGCTCTTGTAGCTAGGTGGCAGTGATTGAAGAACTCTGTCAGTGATCGCCTCTGGCAGAAGGGGCATTCCCAACTCCGCCAGACGAGTCGAATACCCAGACATTCTGAGTATATGTTCACTGATAGACCCGTTCTCCTCCATTTTGCAAGCATAGAACTTATCGGAGGTCTCATACCTCTCGATCCGGGCATTCTTCTTAAAGATAAACTCCAACTCTTGGAACATCTCATATGCTCCATGACGTTCAAAACGTCTTTGAAGTCCCGGTTCTAAGCCATACAATATTGCACACTGAACTATTGAGTAATCTCCAGAACGTGCCTCCCAAGCGTTCTTAACGTCTTCGGATGACATGTCTTCGGGTTGGTTACCAAGTGATGCATCAAGGACATATGACTTCTGGGAAGCCGTGAGGATAATCCTCAGATTACGGGCCCAGTCCACAAAGTTACTTCCATCATCTTTCAACTTAGCTTTCTCTAGGAATGCAATAAAATTTAGGGGTGCTACTGCGTGAGCTATTGATCTACAACATAAATATGCAAAGGTTACTAATACATATTGTTCAAGATAATGAGTTTAGTTAATCAAATTACTACAGATCCCACTCAAGCAGGAAGCGCTAAGAAACACGGTTGATGTAGTCGAACGTCTGCGCGATCCAAATCGCCGAGCGTCCCGCGATCCAATCACGATCCGTCCCGATCTAACGCCGAACGGACGGCACCTCCACGTTCAGCACACATACGGCTTGATGATGATCTCCGCCTTCTTGATCCATCAAGAGGGAGCAGAGAGGTAGACGAGTTCTCCGGCAGCGTGACGGCGTTGCGGCGATGGTGGTGGAGTAATTCCAGCAGGGCTTCGCCTAAGCACTGCTGAAACCGATCTAGAGGAGAAACTACGGACTAGAGGAGAGTACAGCACGTGGCTAAAATTTTATGTCAAAACCCCTCAAAACCTCTAGTATATATAGGAGGAGGGGAGGGAGGAGACTTGCCTCCCAAGGAAGCCAAATCCACTTCGGTCGAAGTGGAGGGAGGAGTCCTCCTCCTCCACTGCTAGTAGGATTAGGACTCCTTCCTTTTTTCCACTCTTGCCTTTCTTTCCACCTTGGGTTTCTTCCCTAGCCGCATGGGCTTCCTGTGGGCCTTCGGCCAGCCCACTAACGGCTGGTATTCCTTCTTCCATAGCCCATGTAGCCTCTTGGGTCAAAATACCCCTCCCGATGGTCCCCCGGTACCCTCCCAGCACTCCCGGTACACTACCGATGAGCCCAGAACTTTTTAGGTGACCAAAACAGGACTTCCTATACATCAATCTCTACCTCCGGACCATTTCGTAGCTCCTCGTGACGTCCGGGATCTCATCCAAGACTCCGAAAAACCTTCGGTCACCACCATGCATAACTCTATACTACCGAAACGTCACCAAACCTTAAGTGCACAGATCCTGCGGGTTCGAGAACTATGTAGACATGACCGAGATACCTCTACGGTCAATAACCAATAGCGGGACCTGGATGTCCATATTGAATCCTACATATTCTACGAAGATCTTTATCGGTCGAACCTCTAGGTCAAGGATTCAGTTAATCTCGTATGATGTTCCCTTTGTTTTTCGGTATGTTACTTGCCCGAGATTCGATCGTTGGTATCTCCATACCTAGTTCACATTGGAATATGCCCTAGAGGCAATAATAAATTAGTTGTTATCATATTTCCTTGTTCATGATAATCGTTTATTATCCATGCTATAACTGTGTTGATCGGAGACTCAGATACATGTGTGGATACATAGACAACACCATGTCCCTAGTATGCCTCTAGTAGACTAGCTCGTTGATCAAAAGATGGTTAAGGTTTCCTAGCCATGGACATGAGATGTCATTTGATAACGGGATCACGTCATTAGGAGAATGATGTGATGTACAAGATCCAAACTACAAACGTAGCATATGATCGTGTCAGTTTATTGCTACTGTTTTCCGCATGTCAAGTATGTGTTCCTATGACCATGAGATCATGCAACTCACGGATATCGGAGGAGTGCCTTGTGTGTATCAAACGTCGCAACGTAACTGGGTGACTATAAAGGTGCTCTACAGGTATCTCCGATGGTGTCTGTTGAGTTGGCATGGATCGAGACTGGGATTTGTTACTCCGTGTGACGGAGAGGTATCTCAGGGCCCACTCGGTAATACAACATCACAATGAGCCTTGCAAGCAATGTGACTAATTGTTAGTTGCGGGATCTTTTATTACGGAACGAATAAAGAGACTTTCCAATAACGAGGTTAAACTAGGTATGGAGATACCGACGATCGAATCTCGGGCAAGTAACATACCAAAGAACAAAGGGAACGTTATACGGGATTAACTGAATCCTTGACATAGAGGTTCGAACGATAAAGATCTTCATAGAATATGTAGGAACGAATGTGGACGTCTAGGTCCCGCCATTGGTTATTGACCTTAGAGGTGTCTCGGTCATGTCTACATAGTTCTCGAACCCGCAGGGTCTGCACACTTAAGGTTCGGTGACGTTTTGGTAGTGTAGAGTTATGTATGGTGGTGACCAAAGGTTGTTCAGAGTCCCGGATGAGATCCCGGACGTCACGAGGAGCTCTGGAATGGTCCGGAGGTAAATATTCATATATAGGAAGTCCTAGTTTGGTCGCCGGAAAAGTTTCGGGCTCATCGGTAGTGTACCGGGAGTGTCGGTAGTGTACCGGGAGACCTCCGGGAGGGGTATTTCGACCCCAGAGGGTCCATGGGCTGTGGAGAGTAATAACCAGCCCTTAGTGGGATGGAGGAACAGCCACAATAAGGCCCATGGCACAGGAGGCAAAAGTCCTAAAGGAAAAAGGTGAAAAAAGGCAAAAAGGAACAGTCCTACTCCTACTAGGAGTGGAGGAGGAGTAGGACTCCTCCCCCTTTGGCCGGCCGACTCCTAGGAGGCCTTGGCCCTGCGCCAAGTCTGCCTCTCCCTCCCACATTTATATACTGGTGTATTGGGGGCTGTTTAGACACAATTTACGGCCACGTGCTACCCGTTCCACCGGTACTCCTCTAGATCGGTTTTCTGCGGTGCATAGGCGAAGCCCTACCGAAACCACTCCACCACCATCGCTGGAGCGCCATCACGCTGCCGGTGAACTCTCTCTCCTCTCCACCTCCTCTTGCTGGATCAAGACGGTGGAGATCGTCATCAAGTTGCACGTGTGCTGAATGCGGAGGTGCCGTCCGTTCGGCGCTAGATCGGAAGGACCGTGATCGAGATCGCGAGACGGTTCGTGATGAGATCGCGGAACAGATCGTGATGAGTTCGCGGGACAGATCGTGATCAAGATCGTGATGAGATCGCGGGACGGATCGCGATGTGTTCGCGGGACGGATCGTGATTGGATCGCGGGACGGATCGTGATGAGATCGCGGGACGCTCGGCGATTTGGATCGCGAAGAAGTTCGACTACACCAACCGCGTTTCTTAACGCTTCCCGCTTAGCGATCTACAAGGGTACGTAGATCCACTCTCCCTCTCGTAGATGCTCATCACCATGGATAGGTTTGTGTGTGCGTAGGAAATTTTTTGTTTCCCATGCGACGTTACCCAACAGTGGCATCATGAGCTTGGTTGATGGTTCGATGAGATCTCGAGTAGAACACAAAAGGTTTGTGGGCGTTGATGCTTATATTGCTTCCTCCCTTGGTCGTATTTTGGTTCAGCGGGATTGTGAGATGAAGCGGCCCGGACCAACATTACTCGTACGCTTACGAGAGACCGGTTCCCTCGACGCAACTTGTTGCCTAGATGGCTTGCGGGTGACAGTTTCTCTCACTTTAGTTGGATCGGATTCAACAAAGGTGGTCCTTGAGAAGGTTGAAAAGCAACTAGTGTATCACCGTTGTGGTTTTTGCGTAGGTGAGAATTGTTCTTGCTAGATACCCATAGAAGCCACGTAAAACATGCAACAACAATTAGAGGACTTCTAACTTGTTTTTGCAGGGTATGTTGTGATGTGATATGGCCAATTACATGATGTGATATATGTGATGTATGAGATGATCATGTGATGTATAGATTATCACGACTTGCATGTCGATGAGTACGGCAACCGGCAGGAGCCATAGGGTTGTCTTTAATTATTGTATGGCCTGCGTGTCAATCATTAAGCGCTATGTAATGCTTTACTTTATCGCTAAATGGTAGCAATAGTAGTAGAAGCATGGTGGGCGTGACAACCCCGATGGCCACACGTTGATGGAGATCAAGATGATGGAGATCATGGTGTCTTGCCGGTGACGATGGAGATCATGTCGGTGCTTTCTAGATGGAGATCAAAAGCACAAGTTCATGGCCATATCATGTCATTTATGATTTGCATGTGATGTTAATCCTTTTTATGCACCTTGTTTTTCTTAGGACGACGGTAGCATTATAAGGTGATCCCTCACTTAATTTCAAGATAAATTGTGTTCTCCCCGAGTGTGCACCGTTGCGAAAGTTCGTCGTGTTGAGACACCACGTGATGATCGGGTGTGATAGACTCTACATTCACATACAACGGGTGCAAGCCAGTGTTGCACAAGCAGAACACTTAGGTTAAACTTGACGAGCCTAGCATGTACAGACATGGCCTCGGAACACAAGAGACCGAAAGGTCGAACATGAGTCATATAGTAGATATGATCAACATGATGATGCTCACCATTGCAGCCACCTCAACTCACGTGATGATCGGACTTGAGTTGGTGAATTTGGATCATGTAGTCACTCGAATGATCGGAGGGATGTCAATTTGAGTGGGAGTTCTTAAGTAATATGATTAATTGAACTTATTATCATGAACATAGTCAGTAGTGACTTTGCAAATTATGTTGTAGATTACTAGCTCGCGCTGTAGCTCCCTTGTATTTTTATATGTTCCTAGAGAAATAAAGTTGAAAGATGATGGTAGCAATATTGTGGACTGGGTCCGTGATCTGAGGATTGTCCTCTTTGCTGCATAGAAGGCTTATGTCCTTAATGCACCGCTCGGTGCGCCAACCCCTCTAGCGTCGTCTGTAGATGTTGTGAACATCTGACACGCACGTTCTGATGAATACTTGATAGTTAGTGTGTCATGCATTACGGCTTAGAATTGAGGCTCCAAAACGTTTTGAACGTCACGGAACATATGAGATGTTTCTAAGAGCTGAAATTAGGATCTCAGGCTCGTGCCCGTGTTGCGAGATATGAGATCTCCAACAAGGTTCTTTGCCTGCAAGATGAAAGAGAATAGCTCAATCGTTGAGCAGGTACTCAGATTGTCTGGGTGCTACAATCGCTTGAATCAAGTGGGAGTTGATCTTCCAGATAAGATAGTGATTGACATAGTTCTCCAAGTCACTGTCACTAAGCTACTAGAACTTGGTGAAGAACTATAAATTGCCAGGGATAGAAATAATGATTCCTGAGCTGTTCGCGATGTTTGACATCGCGAAGGTAGAAATCAAGAAGGAGCGTCAAGTGTTGATGGTTAATCAAACCACTAGTTTTGAGAAGGGCAAGAGCAAGGAGGGAAACTTCATGGATAGCAAGTCAGTTGCTGCTCCAGTGAAGCAACCCAAAAGTTGAACTCAAACCCGAGACTAAGTGCTTCTGTTATGAGGTGAGCGGTCGCTGAAGCGGAACAACCCTAGATACTTGGTAGATAAGAAGGCTGGCAACATCGACAGAAGTATATTTGAAATACGAGTTATTGATGTGTACCTTGCTAGTACTCCTAGTAGCACCTGGGTATTGGATACCGGTTCGGTTGTTAAATGTTTGTAACTCGAAATAAAAGCTACGGAATAAACGGAGAACTAGCTAAGGGTGAGGTGACGATGTGTGTTGGAAATGTTTCCAAAGTTGATGTGATCAACATCGCACGCTCTCTCTACCTTCAGGATTAGTGACGAACCTAAATAAATGTTATTTGGTGTTTTGCGTTGAACATGAACATGATTAGATCATGTTTATTGCAATACGGTTATTCATTTGAATTAGAGAATAATGGTTATTCTGTTTACATGAATAATACCTTCAATGGTCATGCACCCAGTGAGAATGGTTTGTTGAAATCTTGATCGTAGTAATACACATGTTCATAACATTGATGTCAAAAGATACAGAGTTAATAATGATAGTACCACATACTTGTGGCACTGCCGCAAAATGTCATATTGGTATAAAGCGCATGAAGAAACTCCATGCTGCTGGATCTTTGGACTCATTCGATTTCGAATCGATTGAGACATGCGAACCATGCCTCTTGGGCAAGATGACTAAAGGACCCCGTTGGATGGAGCGGGCAAGTGATTCATTGGAAATGATACATGTTGATGTATGCAATCCAGTGAGTCTTGTAGCGTGCAGTGGATATCGTTATTTTCTTACCTTCACTGATGATTTGAGTAGATATAGTGTATATTCACTTAATGAAACGCAAGTCTGAATCATTTGAAAGGTTCAAGAAAATTCAGAGTGAAGTTTAAGATCATCGTGACAAGAAGATAAAAATGACTGCGATATGATCGTGGAGGTGAATATCTGAGTTACGAGTTTGGCATACAAATTAAGACAATGTGAAATTTGTTTCACAACTAACGCCACCTGGAACACCATAGTGTGATGGTGTGTCCGAACACCATAGTCATGCTCTATTGGATATGGTGCGTGCTATGATGTCTCTTATTGTTTTACTACTATAATTTTGGGGTTATGCATTAGAGACAACGACATTCACTTTAAATAGGGCACCATCTAAATCTGTTGAGATGACACCGTGTGAATTATGGTTTGATAGAAACCTAAGATGTCATTTCTTAATGTTTGGGGCTGCGATGCTTGTGTGGAAAATGTTTTCACCTAATGAGGTCGAACCCAAGGCGGACAAATGCATCTTCATAGAATACCCTAAGATCAGTTGGGTGAACCTTCTATCTCAGATCCAAGTGCAAAGTGTTTGTTTCTTAAACGGATCCTTTCTCGAGGAAATGTTTCTCTCGAAAGAATTGAGTGGGAGGAAGATAGAACTTGATGAGGTTGCTAAACCTTTGTTCAACCAGAGAGTAGCGCAGCGCAGAAAGATGTTTCTATGAAACCTACGTTAGTTGAAGAGGAAGTTAATGATGATGATCATGAAGCTTCACGATCAAGTTACTATCGAACTTCGTAGGTCGACAAGGATGTGTACTACTCCTAAGTGGTACGACAACCCTGTCTTGGAAGTCATGTTGTTGGACAATGATGAACCTACGAGCTATGGAGAAGCGATGATGGGCCCGGATTCCGACAAATGGTTGGAGGCCATGAAATCCGAGATAGGATCCATGTATGAAAACCAAGTATAGACTTTGGTAGACTTGCTCGTTGGACAGCAGGTCGTTGAGTACAAATGGATCTTTAAAATGAAGACAGACACTAATGGTAATTGTCACCATTTGTAAAGCTCGACTTGTTGCAAAGTTGTTTGTGACAAGTTCAAGGAGTTGACTACGATAAGACTTTCTCACTCGTAGCGGTGCTAAAGTCTGTTGGAAGTGTGTTAGCAGTTGCTGCATTTTTCAATTATGAAATCTGGCAGATGGATGTCAAAACATCGTTTCCTTAACGGTTTACTTGAGGAAAGGTTGTATGTGATACAACCAGAAGGTTTTCTCGGTCCTAAGGATGCTAAAAGGTGAGCAAGCTTTAGTGATCCTTCTATGGACTAAAGCAAGCATCTCGGAGTTGGAATATACACTTTGATGAGGTGATCAAAGTTTTTGTAGTTTATACAAAGTTTACGAGAAACTTGTATTTGCAATAAAGTGAGTGGGAGCACTATAGAGTTTCTGATAAGTATATGTGGATGACATATTGTTGATCGGAAATAATGTAGAATTTCTGGAAGGCATAAAAGGTTGTTTGAAAAGTGTTTTTCAAAGGAAAACCTGGATAAAGCTACCTAATTGTTGAGCATCAAGATCTATAGAGATAGATCAAAATGCTTGATGAGACTTTCAATGAGTACATACCTTGACAAGATTTTGAAAGAGTTCAAAATGGATCAGTTAGAGAAAGAGTTCTCACCTGATTTGTAAGGTGTGAAGTTGAGTGAGACTCAAAGCTCGACCACGGCAGAAGAAAGAGAAAGGACGAGCATCTTCCCCTATGCCTTAGCCATAGGCTCTATATAGTATGCCATGCTATGTACCGCACTTGTGTGTGCCTTGCCATGAGTCTGTCAAGGGGTACAAGAGTGATCCAGGAGTGGATCACTGGACAGTGGTCAACATTATCCTTAGTGAATAAAAGACTAAAGGAGATGTTTCTCGATTATGGAGGTGATAAAGAGTTCGTCGTAAAGAGTTACGTCGATGCAAGCTTTAACACCAATCCGGATGACTCGTAGTAGCAATCTGGATACCTATAGTGGAGTAGCCATTTGGAATAGTACCAAGTGGAGTGTGGTAGCAGTGTTTACAGTTTGACATAGGGATTTGCAAAGTACACACGGATCTGAATGTTACAGACCCGTTGACTATAAGACCTCTCTCACATGCAAAGCATGATCGAACCCCAGAACTCATTGGGTGTTAGATTCATAACAATGCGAATCACATGGTGATGTGAACTAGATTATTGACTCTAGTGCAAGTGGGAGACTATTGGAAATATGCCCTAGAGGCAATAATAAATTAGTTGTTATCATATTTCCTTGTTCATGATAATCGTTTATTATCCATGCTATAATTGTGTTGATAGGAGACTCAGATACATGTGTGGATACATAGACAACACCATGTCCCTAGTATGCCTCTAGTAGACTAGCTCGTTGATCAAAAGATGGTTAAGGTTTCCTAGCCATGGACATGAGATGTCATTTGATAATGGGATCACGTCATTAGGAGAATGATGTGATGGACAAGACCCAAACTACAAACGTAGCATATGATCGTGTCAGTTTATTGCTACTGTTTTCCGCATGTCAAGTATGTGTTCCTATGACCATGAGATCACGCAACTCACGGATATCGGAGGAGTGCCTTGTGTGTATCAAACGTCGCAACGTAACTGGGTGACTATAAAGGTGCTCTACAGGTATCTCCGATGGTGTCTGTTGAGTTGGCATGGATCGAGACTGGGATTTGTTACTCCGTGTGACGGAGAGGTATCTCAGGGCCCACTCGGTAATACAACATCACAATGAGCCTTGCAAGCAATGTGACTAATTGTTAGTTGCGGGATCTTGTATTACGGAATGAGTAAAGAGACTTGCCAGTAACGAGGTTGAACTAGGTACGGAGATACCGACGATCGAATCTCGGGCAAGTAACATACCAAAGAACAAAGGGAACGTTATACGGGATTAACTGAATCCTTGACATAGAGGTTCGACCGATAAAGATCTTCATAGAATATGTAGGAACCAATGTGGACGTCCATGTCCCGCCATTGGTTATTGACCGTAGAGGTGTCTCGGTCATGTCTACATAGTTCTCGAACCCGCAGGGTCTGCACACTTAAGGTTCGGTGACGTTTCGGTAGTGTAGAGTTATGTATGGTGGTGACCGAAGGTTGTTCGGAGTCCCGGATGAGATCCCGGACATCATGAGGAGCTCTGGAATGGTCTGGAGGTAAAGATTCATATATAGGAAGTCCCAGTTTGGTCACCGGAAAAGTTTCGGGCTCATCGGTAGTGTACCGGGAGTGCCGGTAGTGTACCGGGAGACCTCCGGGAGGGGTATTTCGACCCCAGAGGGTCCATGGGCTATGGAGAGTAATAACCAGCCCTTAGTGGGCTGGAGGAACAGCCACAATAAGGCCCATGGCGCAGGAAGCAAAAGTCCTAAAGGAAAAAGGTGAAAAAAAAGGCAAAAAGGAAGAGTCCTACTCCTACTAGGAGTGGAGGAGGAGTAGGACTCCTCCCCCTTTGGCCGGCCGACTCCTAGGAGGCCTTGGCCCTGCGCCAAGGCTGCCTCTCCCTCCCTCCTTTATATACTGGTGGATTGGGGGCTGTTTAGACACAATTTACGGCCACGTGCTACTCGTTCCACCGGTACTCCTCTAGATCGGTTTTCTGCGGTGCATAGGCGAAGCCCTGCCGGAACCACTCCACCACCATCGCCGGAGCGCAGTCACGCTGCCGGTGAACTCTCTCTCCTCTCCACCTCCTCTTGCTGGATCAAGACGGTGGAGATCGTCATCGAGCTACACGTGTGCTGAACGCGGAGGTGTTGTCCGTTCGGCGCTAGATCGGAAGGACCGTGATCGAGATCGCGAGACGGTTCGTGATGAGATCGCGGAACAGATCGTGATGAGTTCGCGGGACAGATCGTGATCAAGACCGTGAGACGGATCATGATGAGATCGCGGGACGGATCGCGATGTGTTCGCGGGACGGATCGTGATTGGATCGCGGGACGGATCGTGATGAGATCGCGGGACGCTCGGCGATTTGGATCGCAAAGAAGTTCGACTACACCAACCGTGTTTCTTAACGCTTCCCGCTTAGCGATCTACAAGGGTACGTAGATCCACTCTCCCTCTCGTAGATGCTCATCACCATGGATAGGTTTGCGTGTGCGTAGGAAATTTTTTGTTTCCCATGTGACGTTACCCAACAGTTCAACCTCGTTACCGGCAAGTCTCTTTACTCATTCTGTAATACAAGATTCCGTGGCTAACACTTAGTCACATTGCTTGTAAGGCTTATTGTGATGTTGTATTACCGAGTGGGCCCTGAGATACCTCTCCGTCACACGGAGTAACAAATTCCATTGCTGATCCATGCCAACCCAACAGACACCCTCGGAGATACGTGTAGAGCACCTTTATAGTCATCCAGTTACGTTGTGACGTTTGATACACACAAGGCACTCCTCCGGTGTCCGTGACTTGCATGATCTCATGGTCATAGGAACATATACTTGACATGCAAAAAACTGTAGCAATAAACTGACACGATCGTATCCTACGTTTATAGTTTGGGTCTTGTCCATCCCATCATTCTCCTAATGATGTGATCCCGTTATCAAATAATATCTCATGTCAATGGCTAGGAAACCTTGACCATCTTTGATCAACGAGCTAGTCTACTAGAGACACACTAGGGACAAAGTGTTGTCTATATATCTACACATGCAATGCGTTTCCAATCAATACAATTATAGCATGGATAATAAACAATTATCGTGAACAAGGAAATATAATAATAAACACTTTATTTATTGCCTTTAGGGCATATTTTCAACACTCATTGCGTCCCAGATCTGCGTCTGTCTGTTAATTGTTGCTGGTGCTTACTTATTGACGTTGTTTCCTCTTGTTGGCGCGCGTGCAGGTCCTCGGGAAGGAGTTCACGCGCACCTGCAAGGTCCTCGGGAAGGAGTTCACGCGGACCTCCAATCTTGTCTGCTAACAGCTTTACTAGAGCATTGTATTTTTGTATGCTTGTCACCTTGCCTACAATAACAAAATTGTCCTGCATTTCTTCTTTTGATGTTATGATAAGCCATCTAGCTGCACATTTGTATGACGTGTGTCCATTTTATATGCTTATTAATATGAGTGTTTTTCTTTTGTACAAATCATTCAATTTTTATAATGAGAGATGCAACAGAGAAAAATCAGCCTTCTTTTTTTATTGATGGCATTCCAATTTATTCAGATTTATTGGTAGTATATCCGGATTATTCATGTCTTGCCCAACGACAATTGCTGTAGGTTTCATTCTGTCAAAATCAGCTAATTATTAATGTGTTCTTTGCTTTCTGTTCTTGAAATTATTATGCATATCAATCATTTTTTTCTCAGTCAAATATGATTGATGGTAGTAGCTAAAAATGTCTAGCTTTCAGCTCACTTTAGTTCTGAGTTGCATAATTAATATTTATATTACATGGCTGAGAAGGTTCTCAACTAATTTATGCTTCTAATAAAATGGGAAAAATACTCATGTAGCTTCATTAAGGTGGTGTTCTATTTCCTTAATTTTAAGAATTCATGTGTTGTTTGATTCCTTGGAACTCATTCACATAGCTATAGCCCCATATAAAGAGACTGTAGTGCTAATGTTGGATATGCTCATGCTTCGCTAAACTTCTGAAGTTGGTGGTTTCTTCTTAATTTGGATTCACCCAGTATCTTAGTGTGTTTATGGCACCCAGTATCTTAGTGTGTTTGTGGCACCCAGTATCTCTCGATTGCATTACCACTGTAGGGCCGTTGGCATATATTGTAGCTTTGGTTGTGATCAGAGTTTAATTATATGATAGACTATCAGTGCTTTCCTTTATATGTTGATCCTATGAAATTAAACTTTTCTCTAATTGTCGGATCATTTCCTTTTCGCTGTCCTGCAGGGATGGGAGGGTCTTCTTCTACTGATTTACAGGTCCTTACGGTTTTTGTTCCCACGACTGTGCCGTTCATGTTTGTACAGGGTGAGCTCTCTTATGTTCGATTGTTTACTCGGTCGTTCCTAGAGAATATATTTCATGTGCTCTGTCTTTATTGATAGCGTATCCTGCTCTTGTTTTCTTGACGTCGAGGTGATGGATATAAATAGATTCTAGGCATCCACCCGACGTTATATTTCAGATTCGATCTCCATATTAATCTTAGTTACTAGTTAATAGTTTTTCCCCTATGGATCGTTTGACTGATGGTTGGTTATAGTATTGCCTCCGCCATTTTATGCATGCAAGATCAACTATATTAGCCTACCATCATAAATGAACATAAATATATCTGTAAGAGCATTGTGTATAGTGGTCCTGGATTTAAATTATGGTGTCCTCTATTATAGGGGTATAGCTACATGAACCTACACATGCTATCTGAGTTAAGTGAGCAGTTATGATACTAGCTAAAACTCTCTTCTTTTCATCCCCTTTGGACCCTGCAGCGTTGAGATAGCATGCCAAGCATTCTGAATCCAGGTTTAGAAGCATTAGGTTCAGAAATTGCCAAGCATTAAGTAAATCATAACCTTCCCTTTTTTCTGTTCATTTATATCATGGTTGCAACTATACTGATTACAAAAAAACTATTATTATGGTAGATTTTCTTCATATAGGAATTAAAAAAAGAACAAAAACAACTGGCTTAGAATTTAGGGTTGATTCTCAGTGATTTCACATGGATAATTTTGATTTTGGTTACATATATAATGTTGGTGATGCCACAATTTTGGTTAAGTCCAGGTTATAATTTCAATGATGCCTTACGAGGATCTTAAGATTTGTCCGTGATGGCTTTTCTTACCAGTGATGCTCTTTCATTTATGTTTCAGATCATGGCCTTCTTATCAACATGAGGAGTTATTGAAATATTGTTACCCCTGATGTTTATGACTGAAATGCTTCTATCTTCCAGGTTATAATTTCAATGATGCTTTATTTTACGTGATATGGTATGTAATGATCAGGCAGAATACTTATAAATTTCACTATCAGCACTGGGAGACCACATTGTTTCTACTTCGGATGGATGTTGTTTGATTATGTATTTGTTAGCGACTGTTTCTTAAACAGTCAACTGGCCGTTGTTGTGCAATCTATATCGAGCCTATTCATCATGTCTTTTATTTTTGATCCATTTTTGTTTCTGATCAGGCTTAGCAATACTGATTCCAAAGTCTTATGTATACAACAGTCCTGATAGAAGCTTGATTGTTTATATTTTCAGAAAACTGGATCAAGCATGATGTTAAAGGACTATAAATTGTATCAAGCGGCTACAACAACCCAGACGTAGTCAAGGTACAGACCCTAACCTTCTCAACGGAAATCGGTAGATGAACCTTGGTAGACACTCGCCCCTCGTGCCTCTCCCTGTTTCTCATGCTCGCTCATGCACTTTCCCCTGCTTTCTTTTACCCGGTGTTTCTAAAATAGGAAAAAAACATGGGAAATAACCGGGGTGGGACGGTGTCGCCGCCATATGTTCTTTTGATTTTTAAGGCTTGAGTATTTTGTTTTATTTTTATTTTTAAGGCTTGAGTATTCTGTTAGACTAAGTGAATCGTCATAGCCTTTTGGTTTTGTCGGTCAAAGTCCTTTTGTTGTCTGATATAAACAAAAGAAGTGAAAACGATGGATCTACCTAACAATTTACTTTTGATTCAACGCTCCCTATCCGCTGTAAATTATGAATTATAGATAAATGATCTTGGACATCCTTATCTGCCTGCATGTAATAGAAAAGAGTACCCTGTAAATATATGCTTTTTGTTTCCTATTACTTTCGATCCAGCGCTTCCTATCCCCTGACTGATCTCGAACTACCTAACATGCCGTCTTCTACTCCCCAACCGTCGACCTCAGGCTGTCGTTCCATCCCCCGTCGCCACTCCTCACGAGCCACTGCGGCTGCCTATGTGTTTTAGCGGGTTCCATCATGCCGGGCTGCCCCAGTCCCTGACCCAGGGTTTGGTGAGCGAGCTCACTACCATCCGCCTTGGTGGTCTTCTTCCTCGCTTGCTTCTTGGGTGGCCAGCCAGTGGTGGATGAGGAGATCTGCCACGAACCATACACTGAGAGGAGCTCAACTTCTGCTGCCTCTGCACACCCAGGTATATCAGGTCCTACTCCCTGCCTTTTTTAATTTGTTTCAGTAGAGTAGGATGAACACCCATAGCTCAGTCTGGGTTCGTAAATTGTGTTTTCCTCTCCAATATGCTCTCTTTATGCTTCAAGTGATTCAACTTGGATTTGATTTACAAGTTATACTAACTAAACTTCAGTTATCAAGAGCGTCACATACGTAGAAGCTTATTGCTTATTGGAAACATTATATCGTTGATATCTCATTAGGCTTATTGCTTCTAATTTTGTTTCCAATAATGTCATTTTTGTTTCTCACTTTGTAACAGTTATACTGCTCATCAGTTTATGTTGTGCGACTTTAGTATTTTGCCAGGTTAATCATGTGTTTTTATCTTGCTGTCAGGTCAGGGACACACAGAATGTCAATGCGTTCTGATTTATTTTTGCTGTTATTTCTTTTCTTACCAAAATTGTTGTTTCTGAAGGGAAAATATGTATTTTTGTTTTTGTGCAGGTTAGTTTACACAAGGTGGGGTAGTTTCCAAGATATATAATGTCATCAAATATTTCAATCAAAGGCTTATGTTATGTACCAAAAGAATCCTGAAAAATAAATAGAAGGTGGGTCCTATGGGAAAAATGTTGAGACTTTCTATTATGATCTTATCTTTTGCATGAACATTTGAGGCCTGAGGTCGACGGTTGGGGAGTAGAAGACATATGAGTATCTTCAACAGTACACTGATGAGGCTCTGGTTAACTTTCAGGAGATTGGTGTTTATCCCTATGGCCAGGTGCAATGAACGGATGAAGATCATCACATACCTACCCAGAGCGATGGAAATTCACCGTATGACCCAGAAATGAGATATGCTTTTTTTATGTCAATAAAAAATGCCGACCTATGTATAAATGCATGGAACTTGGTATGTATTGAATGTGTGTGTGTCGTAGCATTTGATATGTTTCCTGAACCAATTGCTATATATTGAATGGGCGTGTATCATTACAATACTACTAACTCAACCATGTCATGCTTTTTGTATATTTACAATGTTTTTTTGGATGTATATATTTACAATGCTTTAATTATCGGGTTGGATATAACGATACCCGGGTGCGGCAAGCCGCACTCCCTACCTAGTGAAAGATGATGGCAGAACAGCCACAAACGTCTCCTAAGGGCCTGCCGTAGACCATGGGACCTACGGCCCATCTTAAATAAGGGCCCACAACATTTTCATACCGAAGTAAATTACAAAGATATGATTTGCACTCTAGGGTGGATTGGGGCCGATGCCCCCCCCCCCCCTCACACTTCACGATGTGGTATTTATGCAATAGTTGCTCATGGTTGAGTAGCTGTATTTATTATCGGCATTTGCATCATGTAATGAAAATACACGGTGTTTTAAGACTTTATTTTGCTAATTACAATTAATTTTCCAACGTTCATACCTCTATAATAATTTTCATGATATGCAGTATTTACTAGTGAAAGTACTTTATATTACTACTCCCTCTGTTCCTAAATATAATTTTTTTTAGAGATTTCATTATTAATTATATACGGAATAAAATGAGTGAATATATACTTTAAATTATGTCTATATACATCCGTATATAGCGTTTAGTGAAATTTCTAAAAAGACTTATACTCCGTACTGTATATAGCTTCTGGTCATGTAATTGCTTCTCTAATTTTTTTCCGGTCCGTACTGTATAAAGAATTGACTGGCTACCTTAACGAGAACCAGCTTTTGTACGGTGGTGTTCACGCGAGCCAAGTAGCAGTACATTATTTGCACAAAACCCTCATGTACCATTATTTTTTCCTTTTTTATTTGAGGTGCTTCTTACGTAAAAAAATAACCTGCAGACTTCACAATGTTTTTCATTTATATGTGAACTAAAGAAGGTCAAATAGGTCTGTTTTCCTCATAGTGTACAACTAAGTCAAGTTGCTTTGGTGGTTTATAGGTACAGCTGTGAATATAACCGACCCCAGTTCTCCATAGGTTGCTGGGCCTCGCGGAGAACATGACGTGGAGAGCGAGCTGGGCCTCACTGGGCCCAGTGTTTTCCGTGCGTGCACCATGCATCGCACCCCAGTCCTGGCCACGTTAACAATTCCCGATTTGACAAACGAATCCAGGGTTTTTTTTAGACCGGAATTGCATAGTTAGGGTTCAATCGACAGGAATTTCGCTGTGAGGGTCCGTTTTGCAGAACCTTTATGAATTCAGGGTTTAAAATGAACTTTTCCATTTAGAAACAAAAGAAGTACTCCTTTTAGAACTCAAACGAAAGGAGTACCTGTAATTTGTATGAATATACAAGGCCATTTACAAACGAATGATGTTCAAACGAAAGGAGTACTTGTAATTTGAGATAGTGGCCTTGTATATAAAAGCGAAGGAAGTATTATATTGCTATCCAGAACCATCTATACTGTATTTCTGTGGCTAGCTACCCCATCCGCATGACATGTTCAGGCGGCAATATTGAAAGCGTAATCATGCATGGCGACGTGATTACAGCGGGCCGGCTGGCTTAAACAAACCTGCGAGGCAGGCAAATGGGCGCACACGAGCCAGCCAGCCAGCCAGGCAGATCGATGTAGCTAGCTAGGGTACACCGGAATAATGCAGCAGGTCAGGTCAGGTGACGACCAACGGGCTAGCTAGTCAAACGGAACGGAACTGGTGGACGCGCCTAGCTGGGCGTGCCATTTCCCGATGGCGACAGTCGCGTATATATCCCTCTTGCCGATTCACCGTTTGGCGCCATGCGGGCAAATGGACTCTGGTTAATGACCATGTAAGAATGAATGACGGTGTCATATGTCAAATGATAATATTTCTTCCTGTTGGTTTATAAGTTGGGCATGGGTTATCTAGGTCTTCAATTTGACTAACAAAATATGTGTAATATGCCACGAAGACGTATGTTTAGAAAATTCATTTGACAAGGAATTTAAATATATATATTTGTGAAATATAACACATGTTTCACTAGTCAAACCAAAGAACCGAGGACCCGTGCCCAACTTATAAACCCAGCTGTAGGAAGTATTCAATGTGCATGATTGGTCTCATAAAACCGGGAAAAAAGGACCTAGTCGCCCCACCAGTGCGCCTCCCACTCCTCAAGAAAAGAAGGGCGACTAGGGTTACTCATAAGGGCTCGTCGCCGATTCCCCTCCCTTCCCAGTGCCTTTTGGCGTCGATGAGGTGGGGAGGAACCTCAATCTGGGGTGATTGTATGGTCTCACTGTGTTTTAGCTATAGCTAGAGTTAAATCTGTCTAGCCAGCGACGGTGAGGTGATGACGCCATCGGTTATGAGGAATAAGGCCCTAAACCCTAGACCCCCTAAACCCTAGGTCAGAGCCCGGGTCTCTTTTTTTGTTTTCACTTTTCTAGGTGACTGGTGTGGCTTCTTGCGTGGGGGGGGGTCACGATGGTATGATTCTGTTCACCATTTCCTTCTCCATATGATGAAGTTCAGTCAGATGTGGCTCCGTTGAGAATTTGGGAGGTTTGTTTCCTCCTTATCTGTATGACTAGATTTGTGATTATATTTATCCCTCCTTGGTGCAAGATTTTTTTGGGCGGCGATCTGTCTCTTGAGATCATGGCCGCCGACATCTTCTGCTCTACATCAATGACTTCCTGACCGATGCGTTTTCACGATCTTGAGTTTCAACAAGGTTTCTCAGATAAGACGAAGGCCCAGAGATGACAACGAGTTATGCTCACGACGCACAACCAATGGATGCAGAAGAAAGACGATGTTGATTTCATTAAGATTTTTCCGTAATTTGATATTCTTTTATGAGTGTTTTTAAGGGTTGGTTTTATATAATATATATGGCTTTGAGTGTTTCTGGTAAAATAATGATAGTAATCAGTATATATAATGATTTTCCAATAGACAACAAGACGACCATGACTACTTCAAAGTGAGCACCTCTAGCCAAACTCCTAAAAGGGATGAATTCCTCAAAAGATTCCCTTTTGAGGAGTTATGCCACACCTAGCTGAACTCTCATTTGGTTTAGCTAATTTTTCTTTAGGAGAACATCCATCGGGTCTCAAATTTGAGCAATTGAAACCAAGTCTCAACAAAAGATTCCCTTTCGGTTGCTGCTCCCTCTCTCTTGTCGGCCTCCATGTCAGTGATGTCGTTGCCACTGTTTTGTTCCTCCACCGGCCACTTCATGATGACCCAAAAGTATAGGGGATCTATCGTAGTCCATTTGATAAGTAAGAGTGCCAAACCCAACGAGGAGTAGAAGGAAATGAGAAGCGGTTTCCAGTAAGGTATTCTCTGCAACCACTAAAATTATCGATAACAGATAGTTTTGTGATAAGATAATTCATAACGGGTAGCAAGTAATAAATGTAGCAAAGGTGCAGCAAGGTGGCTCAATCATTTTTATAGCAAAGGACAAGCCTGGACAAACCCTTATATAAAGCAAAGCGCTCCCGAGGACACATGGGAATTTTTGTCAAGCTAGTTTTCATCATGCTCATATGATTCGCGTTCGTTACTTTGATAATTTGATATGTGGGTGGACCGTTGCTTGGGTGCTGCCCTTACTTGGACAAGCCTCCTACTTGTGATTAACCTCTATCGCAAGCATCCGCAACTACGAAAAAAGAATTAAGATAAATCTAACCATAGCATGAAACATATGGATCCAAATCAGCCCCTTACGAAGCAACGCATAAACTAGGGTTTAAGCTTCTGTCACTCTAGCAACCCATCTTCTACTTATTACTTCACAATGCCTTCCCCTAGGCCCAAATAATGGTGAAGTATCATGTAGTCGACGTTCACATAAACCACTAGAGGAGAGACAACATACATCTCATCAAAATATCGAACGAATACCGAATTCACATGATTATTTATAACAAGACTTATCCCATGTCCTCGGGAACAAATGTAACTACTCACAAAGCATATTCATGTTCATTATCAAAGGATTATTAATTATCATTAAGGATCTGAACATATGATCTTCCACCAAGTAAACCAACTAGCATCAACTACAGGAAGTAATCAACACTACTAGCAACCCACAGGTACCAATCTGAGGTTTTGAGGCAAAGATCGGATACAAGAGATGAACTATGGTTTGGAGAGGATATGGTGTTGGTGAAGATGTTGATGGAGATTGACCCCTCTCGATGAGAGGATCGTTGGTGATGACGATGGCTTCGATTTCCCCCTTCAGGAGGGAAGTTTCCCCGACAGAACAGCTCCGCCGGAGCCCTAGATTGGTTCTACCCAAGTTCCACAAGAGCCCTAGATTGGTTCTACCCAAGTTCCGCCTCGAGACGGCTACGCTTCATCCCGAAAGCTCTCTTATGATTTTTTTCAGGTCAAAACCCTCCATATAGGAGAAAATGGGCACCGGGGGGCTGCCAGGGGGCCCACAAGCCATACGGGCGCGCCTTGGGGGGGTAGGGCGCACCCCCTAGGCTTTGTGACTTCCTAGTGGGTCCCCTCTGATATTTCTTTCGCCCAATATTTTTTATATATTCCAAAATAATTCTCCATGAATTTTTAGGACTTTTGGAGTTGTGCAGAATAGGTCTCTCATATTTGCTCCTTTTCTAGTCTAGAATTCCAGCTGCCGGCATTCTCCCTCTTCATGTAAACCTTGTAAAATAAGAGAGAAAAGGCATAAGTATTGTACCATAATGTGTAATAACATCCTATAATGCAATGAATATCAATACAAAAACATGATGCAAAATGGACGTACCAACTCCCCTAGGCTTAGACCTCGCTTGTCCTCAAGCGAAAGCCGAGATCGATAAATATGTCCACAAGTTTAGAGATAGAGGTGTTGATAAAATAAAATACGGACATGAGAGAATCATGATCATCTTAAGAACAACAATACTTATTGATATATAATTCCTTATACTAGAGTAACAATTCATTCACAAGGTAAAGTATGAACCAAGAACACTATTGAGAACCAACAAACTATGCTCTCAATCATTGAAGCAATTGTAATTTATCATAACATCGGAAAGAGTCAACATAAGAGATTGTAAAGCAAATCCACATACTCAATCATATTTTAGTCTTTCATAATTGCTAACATTCACGCGGTACTCATGAGGTCAAAGCTTCAATTGTACACAAAGAAAGATAGGGGCTTATAGTTTTGCCTCCCAACTATTTACCTCAAGGGTAATGTCAACAGAAATAACTCATGATCACCCACATCCGAGTGGGTATATGTGTCTAGATCATTCCCGAACACATGACGCTTGCCAAGAGAGAAAGGTGAAATATAGTAAGTGGTGAAGATTACCATGACTCTTGCATAAAGGTAAGTACTAGAAAGTAAAAGTAACAGACGTGCCCTTCACAAAGGGAAGCAGAGGTTGTCATGTGCCTTTTTTTGGATGTGCAAACCCTTAATGCAAAGGAACGTCGCTTTGTATTGCCCTTTTTGATACCAACCTTTATTATGCAGTCCGTCGCTTTTATTTCTTTGCCATCACAAGTTCGTACAACGCTTATTTTCCCTTACAATAAAATATCATACATATTTAGGAGCAATTTTATTGCTTTTTGCACTAATGACAACTTACTTGAAAGATCTTACTCAATCCATAGGTAGGTATGGTGGATTCTCATGGCAAAACTGGGTTGAGGGTGTTTGGATGCACAAGTAGTATCTCTACTTGGTGTGGAATTTTAGGCTGATATGGGGTGGAAGAAAGCGTCACATGTTAAAGGATCTATAACCATATAACTTCTATTAGGAAATAAGCAAACATAACCCATTATGTAGTCTTCCTTGTCCAACATCAACTTCTTAGCATATAATGTTTTAATGAGTGCTCACAATCATAAAAGATGTCCAAGATAATATATTTATATGTGAACCTCTGTTTGTTTATTACTTCCTTTCAATTTCAACAATGACCAACCTATATTTGTCAACTCACAACAAATTTCAATCGGCATACTTCTTATATGTGAAGTCATCACTCCCCATAGGATCATTATATATACTCTTTGCTTTTATTCTATACTTCTTTTATTTCTTTTTCTCAAGATCATAGCAGCAAGCAAAGCCCTCAACTCAAAACTACTTTTTATTATATAACTCTCGGACTCACTTACATATTGGGAACATAAAGCAAAACTCAAAGCTAGATCATACTAAAATCTTTATTCTACTAGATCAAGATATAACCAAAAGGATCAAACTACAAAAAACGATAAAAGTAAATGATGTGATGGTGATACGATACCGGGGCACCTCCCCCAAGCTTGGCACAAGCCAAGGGGAGTGCCAATACCCATGTGTTTAGTTATCTTTCTTCTGAGTTGGTGATGTTGGAGTTGTTGATGAGTTTGGAGGCTTGTCCTCCATCTTCCAAGGCATAGGCTCACCATCGTAAAAATATGAATGATTCTCCGGGATCCTCAAATCTTTAGACAAACTCATTTTCTTAAATATGTACTCATACTCATAGTTTTGGTTTTGCAGGTCATAGATCTAGGTTGGAGATGCTCGATTTTCTCGTAAAGCTTGAAGATGTCCTCCCCGATGTCCTTGGCGTCCAACTTGTGCTTATGGGTAAACACCGCGATCATCATGTGATTGGCATTGAGTCCACGTTCCACCATCCCTTGGCACTTGAAGACTTGTTGGTCCATTTCTTCGAGCCTTTTCTCCACGCTTCCGGTCTTCTTTGGCCCCTCAACATCACGGATGTGCAGCACCCCCTCATGCATCTCAATGATTTGAGCGTGTCGCAGAACCTTCGCAAGATAGGGGTTGATGACATTCTCGAAGAACTTGTCCTTCGAAGCACTTGCGAACGTCATGGCGATCTAAATCTGTCCGGAAAACAACTCAAAAAAATATGAGATATTGTTGTGATACGAAGGTCAAAAATATGAGATTATATAATGAATTTTTACTGACCTAAAGGAGTGTACCACAAGAAAACAGAGTCCGGAGGGTACACGGGGTGGCCACAAGCCACAGGGGCGCGCCCATGGGGCTCGGGCGCGCCCCTTGGCTTGTCGCCTCCTCATGCACTTTTTGGACTACTTTAATTTTTTTCCTAATTTATTAAATATTCCAAAACGTAGAAACATTTCTATTGGAAAAGTTTTGGAGTCGGTTTGCTTACCGTACCACATACCCATTCCTTTTCGGAGTCTGAAACATTCTGGTGGGTCTCCCTAATGTACCCCTCCGGAGTTATGGTATTGATAATATTGGTTTCAACATTTATGGAAGTACCTGAGATATAATGTTTTATTCTTTGCCCGTTTACCACCTTCGGGTTAGTGCCTTCGGCGTTGTTGATCTTGATGGCACCGAAACGATATACTTCCTCGACCATGTAAGGCCCTTCCCATTTAAAGAGAAGTGTTCCTGCAAAAAATCTTAAACGAGAATTGTACAGAAATACATGGTCACCTACATTAAATTCACGCTTTTGTATTCTTTTATCATGTCATCTCTTAACCATTTCTTTAAACAACTTGGCATTCTCATAGGCCTGGGTTCTCCATTCATCAAGTTAGCTAATGTCAAATAACCTGTTCTCACCAGCAAGTTTAAAATCATAGTTGATATCTTTAATTGCCCAATAAGCTTTATGTTCTAGTTCAAGAGGTAAGTGACATGCTTTACATAAACCATTTTATACGGAGACATACCCATAGGTTTTTAAGCAGTTCTATAAGCCCATAATGCACATCAAGTTTCTTAGACCAATTCTTTCTAGATCTATTAACAGTCTTTTGCAAAATCAATTTAATTTCTCTATTGCTTAATTCTACTTGACCACTAGGCTGAGGATGATATGGATATGCAATTCTATGATTAACATCATACTTAGCGAGCAATTTACGGAAAGCGCCATGAATAAAGTGTGAACCACCACCCGTCATTAAATATCTAGGGACTCCAAATCTAGGGGAAATAACTTCTTTAAGCATTTTAATAGAAGTGTTATGATCAACACTACTAGTTGGAATAGCTTCTACCCACTTAGTAACATAATCAACAACAACTAGAATATGAGTCTACCTGTTAGACTTTGGAAAAGGTCCCATATAATCAAAACCCCAAACATCAAAAGGTTCAATAACAAGTGAGTAATTCATAGGAATTTCCTGACATCTACTAATATTACCAATTCTTTAAAATTCATCACAAGACGATACAAACTTACGAGCATCCTTGAAGAGAGTAGGCCAATAAAAACCAGATTGTAATACCTTGTGTGCAGTTCTGTCTCCAGCGTGGTGTCCTTCGTAGGCCTGGGAATGACACTTGTGTAGGATCTGTTCTTGTTCATGCTCAGGTACACAAGATCTAATAACACCATCTAACTCTTCTTTATAAAGGTGTGGATCATCCCAAAAGTAATGTCTTAAATCATAGAAGCACTTTTTCTTTTGTTGGTATGTGAAACTAGGCGGTATAAATTTAGCAACAATGTAATTAGCATAATCAGCATACCATGGAGCATTACACAAAGCATTTATGACGGCTAATTGTTCATCAGGAAATCTATCATCAATAGGTATTGGGTCATCAAGAACATTCTCTAAGCTAGACAAGTTGTCAGCTACAGGGTTCTCGGCACCCTTTCTATCAGTAATATGTAACTCAAATTCTTGTAACAGAAGAACCCATCTAATAAGTCTTGGTTTAGCATCTTTCTTTTCCATAAGATATTTAATAGCAGCAAGATCAGTGTGGGCAGTTACTTTGGAATCAACAATATAAGGTCTGGACTTATCACAAGCAAACACAACTGCTAAAAATTCCTTTTCAGTGGTAGCATAGTTTCTTTGAGCATTGTCTAGAGTTTTACTAGCATAATGGGTAACATTTAATTTCTTATCAACTCTTTGTCCTAGAACAACAACAATGGAATAATCACTAGCATCGCACATAATTTCAAAGGGTAGGTTCCAATCAGGTGGTTAAACAACAGGTGCAGAAATCAAGGCTTTCTTAAGGATTTCAAATGCTTCTACACAATCATCATCAAAAACAAAAGGAACATCTTTTTGCAAGAGATTGGTGACAGGCCGGGAAATTTAAGAGAAGCCTTTAATAAATCTCCTATAGAAACCAGCATGACCAAGGAAACTTCTTATAACTTTGATATCCATGGGACACGACATATTTTCAATAGCATCTACTTTAGCTTTATCCACCTCAATACCTCTTTTAGAGATTTTGTGTCCCAAGACAATGCCCTCATTAACCATAAAGTGGCACTTCTCCCAATTCAAGACAAGATTAGTTTCTTCACATCTCTACAAAACTCGATCAAGGTTGCTCAAGCAATCATCAAAAGAAGTTCCGTAAATGGAGAAATCATCCATGAAACCCTCAAAAATCTTTTCACAAAAGTCAGAGAATATAGCAGTCATACATATTTGAAAGGTAGCAGGTGCATTGTATAAACCAAAAGGCATATGTCTATAAGCAAAGGTACCGAAAGGGCAAGTAAAAGTTGTCTTTTCTTGATCCTCTTTTGACACAGGTATTTGAGAGAAACCAGAATAACCATCTACAAAGCAGAAGTGTGTGCGTTTAGATAGTGTTTCTAGCATTTGATCAATAAAAGGTAGAGGCTAACGATCTTTCCTAGTAGCTTTATTTAATTTCCTAAAATCAATTACCATTCTATATCCTCTAACAATTCTTTGCGGGATCAATTCATTTTTATCATTAGGAACAACAGTAGTACCTCCCTTCTTAGGGACACAATGAACAGGACTAACCCATCTACTATCAGCAATAGGATAAATTATACCTGCCTCCAGAAGCTTTAATATTTCATTTCTTACCATTTCTTTCATTTTAGGATTTAACCATTGTTGGTGATCAACAACTGGTTTAGCATCAGGTTCCATATTAATTTTATGCTGACATAGAGTGGGACTAATGCCCTTAAGATCATAAAGAGTATATCCAATAGTAGCACAGTGCTTCTTTAGAGTTTTCAATAATCTCTTTTCTTCATGCTCTTAAAGGTTAGCACTAATAATAACATGATATATCTTCTTTTCATCAAGATAAGCATATTTTAGATTATCCGGTAATTGTTTAAGCTCAAACACGGGATCACCCTTGGGTGGAGGAGGATCCCCAAGTATTTCAATAGGCAAGTTGTGTTTCAAAATAGGATGTTGATCAAAGAAAATCTTATCTATTTCATTCCTTTCATTCATATGCATATCGTTTTCATGGTCTAGCAAATATTGTTCTAGGGGATCAGTAGGAGGCACATCAATAGAAGCAAGACCAATAATTTCATCCTTACTAGGCAATTCTTTATCATGGGGTTGTCTACGAAATTTAGAGAAATTAAACTCATGGGACACACCCCCAAAACTTACAGTAACAGTTTCTTTCTCACAATCTATATTAGCATTAACGTATTCAAGAAAGGCCTAGCAAATATAATGGACAAAAATCATCTTGCGGGGAACCAAGAACAAGAAAATCAGTAGGATATTTTATTTTCCCACACAAGACTTTAACATCTATAATAATCCAAGTGGTGCTATAGTATCTCTATTAGCAAGCTTAATGGTAACATCAATTTCTTCTAATTCAGCTAGTGCAATATCATTCATAATTTCTTGATATAAGGTAAAGGGAATTGCACTCACACTAGCACCCACACCACATAGGTCATGATAACAATGATCTCCTATTTTAACAGAAACAACAGGCACACCAACTATAGGTCTATGTTTATCTTTAGTATCAGGTCTAGCAATTCTAGCAGCTTCATCACAGAAATGAATAACATGCCCATCAATATTATCAACCAAGAGATCTTTAACCATAGCAATACTAGGTTCGACTTTAATTTTTTCAGGGGGTGTAGGTGTTCTAACATAGCTCTTACGAATCACAGTTGAAGCTTTAGCATGTTCCTTTATTCTAACAGGGAAAGGTGGTTTCTCAATATAAGCAGCAGGAATAACAGGATCAACATTATAAGTAATATTTTCTTCTTCAACTTTAATAGGTTCAACTACTTTCACTTTAATGGGAGGATGATATTTAAACACACTTCTCCTTAGGGATATCAACGTAAGTAGCAAATGATTCACAGAAAGAAGCTACTATCTCATAGTCAAGTCCATATTTAGTGCTAAATTCATGAAAAGCATCGGTGTCTATAAAGGATTTAACACAATCAAACTTAAGGTTTATACCTGACTCCTTACCTTCGTCGATTTCCCAATCTTCACAGTTATGTTTAATTCTTTCCAATAAATTCCATTTGAATTCAATATCTTTCTTCAGAAAGGAACCAGTACAAGAAGTATCGAGCATGGATTGATCATTACCAGAAAGCCGAGCATAAAAATTCTGAATAATAATTTCTCTTGAGAGCTCATGATTGGGGCATTAATATAACATTGACTTAGCCTCCCCCAACCTTGAGCAATACTTTCTCCTTCACAAGGCCAAAAATTATAAATATAATTCTAATCACGATGAACCAGATGCATAGGATAAAACTTCTGATGAAATTTCCAATTTCAATCGATTGTAGTTCCATGATCCAATATCATCACATAGCTTATACCATGTCAATGCCTTCTCCTTCAAAGATAAAGGAAAGACCTTCTTCTTGACATCATCCTCAAGCAAACCTGCAAGCTTAAATAATCCACAAACTTCATCCACATAGATTAGATGCAAATCAGGATGTAGTGTTCCATCTCCTGCATAAGGATTATTAGCTAGTAGTTTCTCTATCATACCTGAAGGAATTTCATAATAAATATTTTCAGTAGGTTCAGTAGGTTGAGGAGCAACTCTTTGTGCTTCCGGTCGAGGTGAAGATACCCCGAACAAGCCCCTCAAAGGATTATTTTCCATAGTAACAAGTGGCGGTAAACTTCAGCACACTATATAAATTTTTCCTTACCAAATTCCACTCACCAAAGGTGCTTCAGTCCTAGGCAATGGCGCCAGAAAAGAGTCTTGATGACCCACAAGTATAGGTAATCTATCGTAGTCCTTTCGATAAGTAAGAGTGTCAAACCCAATGAGGACCAGAAGGAAATGACAAGCGGTTTTCAGTAAGGTATTCTTTGCAAGCACTGAAATTATCAGTAACAGAAAGTTTTGTGATAAGACAATTCGTAACGGGTAGCAAGTAATAAATGTAGCAAAGGTGCAGGAAGGTGTCCCAATACTTTTCGTAGAAAAGGACAAGCCTAGACAAACTCTTATATAAAGCAAAGCGCTCCTGAGGACACATGTGATTTTCTGTCAAGCTAGTCTTCATCATGCTCATATGATTCGCGTTCGTTACTTCGATAATTTGATATGTGGGTGGACCGGTGCTTGGATGCTGCCCTTACTTGGACAAGCCTCCCACTTATGATTAACCTCTCTCGCAAGCATCCACAACTATGAAAGAAGAATTAAGATAAATCTAACCATAGCATGAAACATATGGATCCAAATCAGGCCCTTACGAAGCAACACATAAACTAGCACTACAGGAATCAGGTAATTTGTCATCGGCCATGGCTGACGGCAAAGGGCAGGACACCGAACGGCAAAGAAAAACCCGATAAAGCGGTCCTTTGCCGTCCGCCTCAGGACCATCGACGGCAAAGAATCTTTGTCGTGGGGGAGTGGACGGCAAAGAGTTTGGACGGCAGACTCAGGGGCTATGGCCGTCAAGTGTTAACGGCAGTTCTTTGTTGTCCACCCTCTTTGCCGTCGGCCTTATGCCCCCCTTTGCCGTCGGTGGGCGGATGGCAAAGGGTAAGGCCCTTTGCCCCTGGGGTCCCCCTTTGTTGTCAGCCTTGGGCCCCCACCTTTGTCGTCGGCCTTGCCCCCCCTTTGTCATCGGCCTTGCGCCCCCTTTGCTGCCGGTGGCCGATGGCAAAGAGTAAGGCCATTTGCCCCCTATTATCCCCCCTTCACCGTCTGCCTAGGGCCCCTCTTTGTCGTCAGCCCACCGACGGCAAAGAGTAAGGCCATTTTCCTTTTTTTTATTAAAACAATTTTCACAACAATATGATATATATATATATTTCATAGAAATAAATATGTTGCCATACTGATAATCATATTCAAATAAGTTTCATCCATACATATTATGAAAGTTTCATCCGTACCCTACCATATTACAATAGTTTCATCCATACATACATAGTTTCATATACATATGTAGCAAGTGTCACATTGTGCATCGATACAAAATAAAAAATACAAGTAACCCAAGCACTCCATCAATGCAAACTTTCGTGAAGTGAATGTAATTTGCAAAATGGGAAGCTCCAAAATTAGAATAAGACTAGATGAAGAAGAGAAGGAAAAATAGGTCATTTAGGAGCTAACTTGGTTAGTATGCCATTTTGAAGCTAAGTAAGCTAATTGTAGGTCATTTAATAGCTAACTTTGGTAAAATAGGTAATTTTGGAGCTAGCTAAGCTTATTATGCCATTTTGGAGCTAACTAAGCGAAGTATAGGTCATTTTTGATAAAATAGGCCATTTTGGAGCTAATTTAGCTTACTATGTCATTTAGGAGGAAACTAAGCTAACTATATGTCATTTTAGAGCTAACTTAGGTAAAAATATGTCACTTAGGAGCTAAATATGCTTATTATGCCATTTTGGAGCTAAGTACGCTAAGTATAGGTCATTTAATAGCTAAGCTAGGTAAAATGGGCCATTTTGGAGCTAGGTAAGCTTATTATGTCATTTTGGAGCTAACTAAGCGAAGTATAGGCCATTTTTGATAATAAAAAATAGGCCATTTTGGATCTAATTTAGCTTACTACGTCATTTAAGAGGAAACTAAGTTAACTATATGTCATTTAGAGCTAACTTAGGTAAAAATAGGTCACTTAGGAGCTAACTATGCTTATTATGCCATTTTGGAGCTAAGTAAGCTAAGTATAGGTCATTTAATAGCTAAGCTAGGTAAAATAGGCCATTTTGAAGCTAGGTAAGCTTATTATGTCATTTAGGAGAGTACTATGCTAAATATAGGACATTTTTGATAAAATAGGCCATTTTGGAGCTAATTTAGCTTACTACGTCATTTAGGAGGAAACTAAGCTAAATATATGTCATTTTAGAGCCAACTTAGGTAAAAATAGGCCATTTAGGAGCTAACTATGGTTATTATGCCATTTTGAAGCTAAGTAAGCTAATTATAGGTCATTTAATAGCTAACTTTGGTAAAATATGTAATTTGGAGCTAGCTAAGCTTATTATATCATTTTGGAGCTAACTAAGCGAAGTATAGGTCATTTTGATAAAATAGGCCATTTTGGAGCTAATTTAGCTTACTATGCCATTTAAGAGGAAACTAAGCTAAATATATGTCATTTTAGAGCTAACTTAGGTAAAAATAGGCCATTTAGGAGCTAACTATGGTTATTATGCCATTTTGAAGCTAAGTAAGCTAATTATAGGTCATTTAATAGCTAACTTTGGTAAAATATGTAATTTGGAGCTAGCTAAGCTTATTATATCATTTTGGAGCTAACTAAGCGAAGTATAGGTCATTTTTGATAAAAATAGGCCATTTTGGAGCTAATTTAGCTTACTACGTCATTTAGGAGGAAACTAAGCTAAATATATGTCATTTTAGAGCTAACTTAGGTGAAATATGTCATTTTGGAGCTAACTATGCTTATTATGACATTTTGGAGCTAAGTAAGCTAAGCATAGGTCATTTAATAGCTAAGCTAGGTAAAATAGGCCATTTTGGAGCTAGGTAAGCTTATTATGTCATTTAGGAGAGAACTAAGCTAAATATAGGACATTTTTGATAAAAATAGGCCAGTTAGGAGCTAATTTAGCTTACTATGTTATTTAGGAGGAAACTAAGCTAAATATATGTCATTTTATAGCTAACTTAGGTAAAAATAGGTCACTTAGGAGCTAACTATGCTTATTATGCCATTTTGGAGCTAAGTAAGCTAAGTATAGGTCATTTAATAGCTAAGCTAGGTAAAATAGGCCACTTTGGAGCTAGCTAAGCTTATTATGTCATTTAGGAGATAACTATGCTAAGTATAGGACATATTTGATAAAATAGGCCATTTAGGAGCTAATTCAGCTTATTATGCCATTTAGGAGGAAATTAAGCTAAATATATGTCATTTTAGAGCTAACTTAGGTGAAATATGTCATTTTGGGTAACATGGGTCATTTTGAAGCTAACTAAGCTAATTATAGATCATTTTATAGCTAACTTGGGTAACATAGGTTATTTTGGAGCTAACTAAGCTTATTATGCAAGTTTGGAGCTACCTAATCTTATTATGTCATTTAGGAGGAAACTAAGCTAAGTATAGGTCATTCTAGAGCTAACTTGGGTAAAATATGTCATTTTGGATCTAAGGTAAGGTAAGTAACCATCATTATGCGGTTGTTAAGCAAAACACTAGAAAACATACCATTCTCGTCAGCACGGAGGTGAATCACGATGGTTCTGCCTTGTTTCACCTGGAGAAGGCTCCCCTGTAGAAGGGTCGTGCGATGCGTTTCGAGAGATATTATGCACCAAACATAATTTGTAATGTGTCATTAGCATGATGACACTCAAAAGATCACTGCATTGAAATGAAACTCATCGTCCCCGCCATATTAATGACTGGCATCGCCGGAGGGACGTGGCCAGTCTTCTCGCACATAGACTGTACATTTGGTTTTGACAAGTCAAACTTTTTATTTATTAATAAAACGAACATTAAAATACAAGATTTGACAAATATGAAGAAGAAACTTACCACGAAGAGCTCGTACATGGCCCTGTTAGACGCATCGTTTCGTGCCCTCTCCGCCTCCATCAACGCAACCGTCCTCTCCTCCATCTCCTTCATCTCCTTATCCTTCGCCGCCAAAAGCGTCTGCGTTGCCTCTCTCTCTTTCAAAATAGCATCCTGCAAGACAACTCATTTTTAGCATTGTAATTGTATTGGTTCGCACACACAACGTAATGCAGAAAGATAGTTAAGTCCATTAAACTCACCTCGATGGCGAGCTCGACTGGCCGTGGACGAGGTGTTATCTCAGGACAGGAGCTCGTTTGGCGTGCCTTTATCTGCCGGAGAGTGCTAGGACAACGTATAAGGCCGTCTCCAATGGCGATCGAGCCATGGGGCCTCCTGTTGCCAGCTATCATCACCAGCTCTGGAACAATAGGCCATTTCTCGAGTAGAAAGGTCAGTGTAAAGGGCATTTCAAAATCCAACCATCATTCTCGAGGCAGTTGCATCAAAGGATATATGGATTTCATGTTCATTCTTTGGATTGTTAGGCTCTCATATTGGTTGTAGTATACTTTCAAGATCACCACTATTCGAAAGTCTTTTTGTCGGAGAATCTCCACCTTCAACTATATTGTCATTGGTCATCAGTACATGATAGACTACTACCTTGCAGATGGCATCTTTCCTCCATGGGACACATTTGTGAAGACAACCGTCGTCCTCAAGGCAACAAAAGATCCCACGTTGCAACACGTTAAGAGTCGGCAAGAAAGGATGTTGAGATAGCTTTCGGTGTGATCCAGAAACGCTTTGTGATTGTACATCGCCCCGTTGAGCATTGGTAGCCATAAGTCTTTTGATAAATAATGAGATGTTGTGTCATCCTACACAACATGATGATCGAGGTTGAGAGGGGCATGCTAGAGAAACTTTTGATACATCTCCAATGGGGATGTTGTCGAGCCAAAACGCAATGCAACCAAGATACATAGATTCCTCAAAACGCGTCAAAGTATCGAGAATCGAGCAGTCCTTACCCAACTCCAAGATGATATTATTGAGCACTTGTGTGCACTTCATAACACTTGATTGTGCTTTTATCATGCTTTTTTATATTGATTATTACTCCCTCCGTAAAGTAATATAAGAGCGTTTAGATCACTAAAATAGTGATCTAAACGCTCTTATATTAGTTTACAGAGGGAGTACTTCATTCAGATCCTTCGCATGTTTGAATTTCAATAATTAAATTTGTAATGTTATTGAAGTGTGTGCACCTAAGTTATCGAGTTTGGACTTGGTATGATGCGAAAGTCTAGTAGAAATGGGGTATGTAAACTAAAAGATAGAAGAATCGATAATATTTTTTAGCAATTTAAGTTTTTGGAGTTCAGCTAGGAACATGTATTTGTTAACTCTTCAAATTAAAGTTTGAGGAGATCGTTTGAGGAACTAAATTTGAGGAGATGTCCCATGGTCTAGGTTTTTAGTAGCCCATATATATGATTATGTGCATCTATGTTATTTACTTAGTGTTACTCCCTCAGTTCAAAAATATAATATGTTCTGGTTCTTTTAAAAAAAATCGGATGAGTATATAGATAGGGTTTAATGTGTTCGTTCATTCACTTCAGTCTGAATGTAATCCCATGTTAAAAATATCAAAACATCTTATATTTATGCACGATGGAATACCAAAAAAGACTACTCCCTCTGTATCAAACTACAAGTATTTAGGTACAGAGAAAGTACTTGTAGTTGGGAGCAGTGGCGAAGTTACGGCAGGGCCAACCTATGCCCTGGCCCGCCCATGGTTGGCAAATTTCTGTGATGTACACCTATTGTTGAGCCTTGGAATAACAGCATAACAGTAATTTCCTTTAGCTAGGCACCACGGGTCTGCCCAGCAATTTGGGTGAAGCTCCGCCACTGGTTGGTTGGGAGAACTTGTACTAGTTTCCTTCATCTACAAGTATTCGGTACAGAGATAATATTTGTTAATTTATTATATGTATGAACTAATGTTTTTGACCTTTGCAAATGAGCATATACATTGTACCGAAGGATTCAAAAGACACCAGGTGAGATGGCAATTTTGTCCCTGTCCAGCCTTGTGTCATGTCAAGTCAAACCCTACATCGAATATTGACATCTCCCTTACATCACGAGCATTCCCAACCAAGAAAATACATATGGAATAGTCCCCATCAAAATGGTTTTAAATTTCTTGTTGAAACCATAAAAGGCGCCCCTTTTCTGTAACGATCCTTTCCCTTTAGCTCGACAAAATGACAGCGCAACTACCTCAACTGGCCACCAGCAAACTGCCTCGCCAAGAACACTTCAACCGCCATTATAATATTCACGAACTGGCCTCCCGAGCTCCCCTTTTGCTCCACGCCTCTCCCCCCTCTCCGGTTTTGACTCGCCATCCGTCCCCTCTCCCCGGCTGCCCCCAAAAGATTTCACTTTCCACGCCGGGGAGATCATCAGGGAGGGTAGTCCCAAGATCGGGGTTTCTTGGCCGGCATTATCTGACAGCTGCGGGAGATGAGCTGCTTCCCCTGCTCGGGGTCGTCGGGGAAGGCCGGGGAGGACGCGGCGGCGCTCTCGCCGTCGCCCCGGCCGTCGGCGGCGAAGCCGGTGCCAGGTAACGTCCGCATCTTGACTTGAGTTGTCCACTTTCTGTGCTGACCGGAAGCGCTGAATCCTTTGGTCATTCTGATTCCTGTCCTGTCCGTTCAGATGCCTGCTGATTTTCAGTGATTTCTGAGCATTGATTTGGGCATAAAAAGTTTATTGTTTCTTGATGGTACAAGAGGCCTAGCTGATCCCTAATTAGCCTTTTTTTAGAACATCTAATTGCCAATTGGTTGGGGGCGGTTGAGTGAGTCGTTGAGGTGGACATGGATCATGTGCTTGACTGTAGCATCTTGATTCATTGGGCCCAGAAATGGGGACTAACTGACTAAGTGTATTAGTTTCGCATATTTTGATTCCTTTCATGTAGATTGAAGAGTATATTCGGTGCGCGGTAGACCGTAGACGATTCATTTTATTTTGACATGCAGATGTTAGTCCGAATTCTTGCTGAGGTAGTGTTGGTGAAGGGGACACACAAAAGAACAATATCTTGTCAAAAGAATTGTAGTATTTGAGTTTGTTTTTCTCCTCACCTGAAGTGGCGTGAAAGGGAGAGAAATGTCTGAAGCTTGCGGTTGCGGTTGCGGTTGATTTTGCTACCAAACTTTCTGTCTGAAGTAACAACCAAAGAAACAAACATTTGATGTGTTGTTTACACTTGTTATCTGACTTGATTTTATCACCAAACTTTCTGTCTGAAGCAACCAAAGAAACAAGCATTTGATGTGTTGTTTACACTTGTTATCTCTGACTGATTCATTGGGGTTGCTAATCGGTTGCGTCGAGATGAATTGATCTAGATTTCACCCTTTGCTTAGTTTTTGGGATTAATGAGGAATTTGAAGCAAAGCGCCAGAGTTTAGTTTTTAGCTGCTGCCTGCTGGACATGCAAGTCTGATCTTGCATATTTTGTTTGATCTTGTGGCTGCTGCAATTTCTCATCTACCTGCATCCCGAAGTATTTTACATCAGATGATGTAGATGCTGTTTGCTGACAGGGTGGTACATGCGATTTATGGTGGATTAATTCGCTTTGTACGCCTGTACTATTATGCAGAAATAATAAATATGTTTCTCTAATGCTAGTCAAATTTCTCATGAGGTGATGCAAGTTTTCATTGCACATATCTGCTTGGTATTTAAACTTGAAATAAAATATCTATAAGATCCATAAAGTGCCGGTGATACCTTTTTTATACCATAAAAAAAGGTCTGCTTTCAATGGGATGCTCATGATCGTGAAGGTATTTATATCGGAGCAACCTAGGATAGCTTTGTTCTGTACGACTGTACATCACTTCCACAACTCAAAAGAGTAGTATCTTGCACTTCAATTCAACTTATGCCACCAACTTGATGATATTAAGTATAAATGGCAGTTCTGGACAAGTTAGGGCAGTAGAGCATTCGGTAACAGATGTGAATGGGCCAACGGGTCCTCAGGTCATCAAATGTTAGATATGTATAGCTGTTTATGAATCATGATCCATTTCTGTAGCCTGTAGGTACCTGCCTTTTATATTTCCTGGACTATATGATTTCTTTGCATTCAAGAAAACTTATAATTGAGGAACTATATGCTAATGTTTTTCTGGTGGGTGGGTCCAGATCGATCCAATTCTCGTAGTTCAAGCTCTGTTCGCAGAGGAGGAAGCATTCCACATGGCCCGGCAAAGATTTTCACTTTCCGAGAGCTAGCTATTGCTACCAAGAATTTCAGAAAAGATTGTTTGTTGGGTGAAGGTGGCTTTGGTCGCGTCTATAAAGGACACATGGAGAATGGACAGGTTTGTTATCTCTAGCCTTGTTAACTTTATTCCTCTTTTCCCTTTCACGGACTGCAACTTAGGAGATAGATTTATTGGTAGTTTACATGATGTTTCTTACCCATTTTGCCTGTCATTTAGCAGGTTATTGCGGTGAAGCAACTTGACAGGAATGGTTTTCAAGGAAACCGTGAATTTCTTGTGGAGGTTCTCATGCTAAGCCTCTTGCACCATCCCAATCTTGTCAGATTAATTGGCTATTGCGCAGATGGTGATCAGCGCCTCCTAGTTTATGAGTACATGTTATTGGGATCATTAGAGAATCATCTGCATGGTACGCTTCTCATTGTATGGTTTCCTGTCCAATAAAATATATTTCTCAGTGGGTAATTGCAATTGGTGTTTACATATTACGAATATCCTGATATTTTAGCTGGTTTGAGCTTCGTAAAGAATATGTAAGAGCAGGCTTGAGCTTCAGTTTCCGATCTTCTGCACTAAAATAACACAACATGAAAGACACTATCTAATTATGGTAATACTATAGCATACCCCCAACTGTCAGTACATGATAAACATGTCACATGTTAGGGAAATAGTGACTTGTATTTCCATGATGCCATAGGCCGATTTATGTACACGTACGTGTGTGGTAAATGTGCAGAAAACCCCTAATACAATGAGGATATTACACGTTAACATATACAACTCTCAACAAAATAGATAGTGGTCCTGTTATTTCAGCTCCTTTATGGGTCAAATCACAAATAATTTCAGCATTTGTTAAATTGATTTCTAACCTGTTACATTTAAGTATACATCCTAGTTATCCGCCATCATCTCATTGTTGACCACTATCCGTAACCTTTTCAAGAACTTGGCATCCATATTTCTTCTTTTGTGCTAACTCATGGATCACTCTCTCGACAGACCGCCCACCAGACAGGGAACCCCTTGACTGGAATGCAAGGATGAGGATTGCTGTCGGTGCAGCAAAGGGTTTGGAGTACCTGCATGATAAGGCGAATCCACCAGTCATATACAGAGATTTCAAGCCATCAAATATTCTTCTGAGTGAAGATTATTACCCGAAGCTGTCTGACTTTGGGCTTGCTAAACTTGGTCCAGTTGGTGAAAATACCCACGTGTCCACAAGAGTTATGGGAACGTATGGCTACTGCGCTCCTGAATATGCCATGACAGGGCAGTTGACTGTAAAGTCTGATGTTTACAGTTTTGGTGTTGTGTTCCTTGAACTCGTTACAGGTCGGAGAGCCATTGACCACACCAAGCCTGATGGGGAGTCAAATCTTGTCGCATGGGTACGTTCGACTGCACCAAGTTACCCCCCATCTGTTTGGGTGTAAAAGGGATAACCATTTCTCATTTCTTCATATGTGCCAAGTGTCTGACCCATATAATTTGCAGGCTCGCCCGATGTTCAGAGACCGGCGAAAGTTCTGCCAGATGGCCGACCCGTTGCTGCAAGGCCGCTATCCCAAGAGGGGTTTGTACCAGGCTTTAGCCGTTGCAGCAATGTGTTTGCAGGAGAAGGCGGCATCCCGGCCCCTCATAGGGGACATTGTCACTGCACTTTCATATCTAGCTTCCCAACACTACGACCCAAAAAGCTGTAGGACTTGCCCGTCTACCCCAAGGGCGAAAGCACACCGACGAACAACCAGTTGTGTTCCCGATGCTCAGCATGCTGCCAACTCGCTTAACTGGGACGCCGTGGACCTGAGGAGAAAGGAGCCTAGAGGAGGGGAGTTTGAAGAGGATCTCAGTGAAGGTTGCTGCAGTGGCAGCAGCTCTGGAAGGAACGATGGCTTTGATGTGCCAGAGCTGCTTGCCTTGCATAATGGGAAGTCTTACTCTTACCGCGAAAATGATGGTAACCGCAAGTCGGTTGTCAAGGTCGATGCCCACGAGAAGCCGAGAGCGGATCCTGCGAAATATAGCAGGCAGGTTTGACGGCGTATACAAACAGACATTGTTGCAGCCAATTTTGCCAGGCACCTTCACATCTCCATTGTTACAGAGCAGCATTCTTCTCTCACCCAGGCTTGTGTTTCCCCATTCCAGATGACCATACATTCATCACAATCAATGGGTTTAGTTGTTTCTACAGAACACTTATCACATACCTAAACGAAGACGCCGTTCGACTGCGGGGAATCTGTCTCCCAGGATGCTTGTTTTGATCAGTCACAGCATCGCTCGACCTATAAAAGATTTCAACCCCACTTTGTAATTAGCCCATCCATGTATTTATCGTTTAGGATGATATTTTCTGTGCTTTTTGATGTCATATAATATGTTTGTGCATTGAAATGAGTTGGTGTGTAAGTAAACCTGTTATTAGAGGATTTTTCCTTTTGTCCATACCTTGTAAGAATGTAAAGGAACGATGATTTGTAGAGAATATATCACAATCAGGCATGGTTGTTACAGACTGAAGTAAAGGGTACACAAGTTTTTTGGAGTGTAAATATGAATGTTTTGGTTTTAACTGCTGTGAAAAGTAACCAAACACTGGAGTCTGAATGAACAACTATTCAGAGCAGAATTTTCCCTTTTTCTCAAGTGTGGGTCAAATTTCAGTTCAGAATTCTATGACACACATCTAGTAGATGCATTTCATGGAAATGTTATCAATTTATTCTGCTTTATTTCCCAGACTGGAGACATCTGTATATATATCTGCATGGGTATTGTATTTTACAAGATGCGAACACACGGAGTATCTTCTGTGCATCCGGCAAGAGTTTACAGTCTAGAGCCTATAATTCGTGTCTACATTTCTACATATTCACAGGCTATGAAAGAACAATGTACAACCCAATCTGAATGAAATTCCCCAACTGAAGCCCCCCATCCTCAAGAGAAAGAAAAGGTGTCTGTCTTCTGCTATAAATTTGATGTTAAAAAGATGCTGCATGCTATCTGGAACTGCTCCAGTCTGTCTGCTCACTATTCTCAACAATGGAGACCTCGACGCCATGCTTTGTGATGATGATGTTGCTGGCAAGATCCTTCCGTAATCGCTCGACACTTTGAGCTGTGATGATTCTGCAGGTGCTCCAGTCATCTGATTCCATATCTACTCCCAGGTATGTGAAGTGGTCCTGAATGCTCAGGCTCAGTATGGAGAGGCACCTAGTAAAATGATCAGTGGGAGAATGTTAGAACTAGGAGCTAAAGAGACAGACAGTCGAGCTGCAAGGAAGGTCTGAGCTGTAAAACCTGCAGCAGTTTGGGTCTTCGCCGCTGGCATCACAAATCTGTTCGGTTGTGTTGCCGTCAGAATCATCGATCCATACCTGAAATTCGGGCGGAGGCATAGCACAGAGATAAAGGCCAGGGACTGAGTTGGTATCCAAGAAAGCCTATTTATACGTTTGTGCCCAAGGTATACCTCTCTTGGGAAGTGATGGTACGTCAGTTTGGAAAGAAAGGAGAAATAAGGTGGCAAATGTGGCACAATATCATGTCCATGTACCAGCCGAATTGTGTTTGGTACATATTTGGCGAAGTAGGAGGCAAAAACAGCATTGCCAACACGAGGCTGTCCGAAAGTCATGAGTTGAACATTGTCGCTTCCAAGCTTGATCTGTGGACAGAATTTGAAGAGAAAAAACAGCAGCTTAAATAATAGCAAGCATAAAAAAAATAGAGTGCTGGCATTAGGAATTTGATACAAGATTGCAATCTTAACCTAGAAGGAATTAAGAGTCTGGACAATGAATGTATTTGTGAAACATTGGATCTTGTGTACTTACAGCAAGATCAAGTGCACAGAAGGCAGCCATGGCTCCTCCCATTGAGTGCCCTGTGACTATGATGCCGATATCCCCATATGTCTTTCTTGCCTTGTGAACAGCACTTGTGATAGCTAGTCGTAAAATTGTATTATTATAGGAGGAGAAAAATCCACTGTGCACCTTAAAACCAAAGTAGCAGAAAGCTTTTTAGCAAAAAGATGCATCTGCCAATTCCTTATACGAAAGTATAAACATTTTATTGGCAATAAACCTTTGCGTTTGGCATGTTTGGATAGCTTAGATCAAGCTGCTTCCATATCAAGTCCTCGATCCAATTCTGCACACTGAGCAAGCAAATCTAAACATAAATCACATGTGAATCAAGAAATCAGAACAGTAACATGTAAAGCATACCGGTTTAATTCAGAATACTAGAAGCACATGCAATTTGATTAGCACCTGTTCTCTTGAGTCCCTCTGATTGCAACTATTATGGAATTTAGATTGTGAGCTACACCGACAAATGCCTGTTACATTTTTAACCCATATAATAGCAGGTAAAAGAAAGGCCATATCATGAAAAGCTTAGTACACTTGATAAGAAATATGCCTATAACTAAATCATGGAAATTTATGACAACTTAATATGGAGTGTGTTAAGATAGGAACCTGCAAGCAGTTCTCCACATCAACAATAAGAGACCTCATCTCGAAGTCCTATTTCAGAAATAAGAAATGATAGATTTCTTAAGCTGTATAGTTGACGGGCTGCTGCATATGACGGCCAACCAACTATTGGTGAGCATCTTAAGCACGCATCCCTTACGGTTTGAACAGTTATAGTTTCAGGAAAAGAAATATGCACCCCTAGAATCCTAGATAGATATGAATGGAAGAGAACAGTTGGAAGATTTCTTACTTGAGTCAAGTCATTGCATCTTGAACATGTCCATGTATACAAAGCTGTTAGATCTGTCATATATACCTGGAGATAACAGAGCACCACTTGAATTATGCATGATACCGAAGACAGAATTTAGTTAACTTATGAGGTTCAAGACAAAGATGAACTAAAGCTTCATTCAGAAAGCATGAGACGCATGTAATGAAATAATGAGCATAATTTTAACTTACAGCTGAAGCATATTCCACAATGGTCTTAGCAAGACTATGATCATAAATAAGACTCTGATCGTGATTGTTGACAGAGAACTCTGTGATAATGAAAACAGTTGGTTTATTATCAGCATATTAAATGATGCAATCTTGAACACAAATGCTGAAGATCAATTTCAAATACAAGAAGATGCCAAAGCAGATGGACAAACATTACACCAAGAAGAACAAACTGAACAAACTGAAAGCAAACAGAATAAATGACTCTGTTACTGCTTGTTAAATTTACATAGAGAAGTCACTTTATGTCAAGAGACCAATTTACCTAGGAATATCCGTATATAAGTAAGGGGAAGTTACTTTCAGCTTCTTAACTGGTCCCAACCATACAATAGAAGTTATTCTTACACGGCCTTTCTTGGCCTGGTAACTCGTGACATCTTTTAGCACAAGCTTAGACCTTCCTTATGTTGTATACATGTCCAAACAATATCATGGCTAGCGTGTGCTAGTTAAAGGTTATCGGGGTAACTTAACGAAACAAAAGTAGCTAATGCTGTAAACAAGTTCACTTTGCTTAAGTTGTATATAATATCCAGGGATAGAATAAACTAAGTTCTAATTACCAAGAGAGGTTGAGCATGAACGGGTGACAGCCAAGTTAAAAGGGCATATATGATTCAATTTCACCTATTCTCATATCCTGAAACCACCAATATTCAAAAATCACAGAATCCATCAAGATAGAGAAAGTGGATAACTGAAAATACTGCAATGATATGACAGACAGCAATCAGTTGAGGACTATATCATTATTAGGTTATAAGTGCATATGTGGTAGACGCACTAGACTTGTCAAGTCAAGCCCCAAAAGAATCTATAATGGTCTTTGCTGTGAATCACTGAAATAATGCTTAGATATGACAGGCAAAAATTGGGGACATCATGGATGCTACTAGTATTCTCAGAGAAAGTCAAGCTCCAAAACAGTATAATGGTTCTTCGCTATCATAGTTCATCAACCCATTCTTCTTTATTCAACCTTTTTAAATTTTGTGAGGGTCACCAACCATGCAACCAGAGCTTGATTATGTTAACAAGGCACCAGGTAAGTTCCAACTGTCAGCCACCTAATTTCCTTCTCTTTATACACGAAGATAGGTATAGCCTTTTTCCAGATGTTTGGATATCCGTCGACATTGCGGCCCCAAAGGCCCCAGCAATACACCAAGTGCATTCAATCAGTTCAGCTGTTGACCAGTGTGCTGCCAGCAGGCAATCAGAACTTGGTGAAACTACCAGGAAGCAGGGTAAATTCCGTTGGTCTGCCATAGCCACCTCCTTTCATCCACAGCAATCGGTACGAATTCAGTAAAAGTATGTCCAGATGTTAACCACTGTGCTGCTAAGTGCTAACAAGACATCAGAACTTGGCTAAATTAACAGGGAGCAGGGCAATTTGGTCAGTCTGCCATAGCTGCCTCCTTTCTGTCCCTATACATGATTACACCTTTTCAAGTGCCTGGGTATATAGTGATATCCACCTAGGATTTCTCCAATCATGTCAATCGGCATGAATTCAGCAAACAGCTTGATAGCCACTGCTGGTTTAGTTGACGTGTTCTTGGAATTCATTCGGGGCGAAACTTGGAGCAGTTAACCCAGCAAGCATCATCAAAAATTGGCAGCGGAGGCCAAAGGTAGGAGCACATGAATGAAACTACAGCACCTGTTCCATGACAAGCAGCGAGCAGCAGGAGCGCCATGGCCAGCACGCTGACCCGCCTCCATCTCTCCATCGACCTGCATGCAAGGCGGCATAAAAAAAGCAGCTTGACGAGGCGAGCACGGAGGGAACCCTCGGGAGCATCGAAATGCGGAGGGAGAAAAGAAAGGATAAATGAGCGGCGTCCGGAACCAAATTGGCGAAAGCCCAGCTTGGATTTGGCGACTCGTGAGAGCTGGAGGGAGGATGAGAGCTTGGGGGAGGAGACGAATTTGGTACCTCGGCGGCGGCGGCGGCGGCGGCGGCTGGAAATGGATGGGAAGAAGGTGAGGTGAGATTGGATTGGAGCTGGAGGGGGGAGGGGAGGCGAGAAGCGGATGGCGGTCGCTGAGCTCTATTAATGCGGCGCGGAAGGGAAGGTGGAAGAAAAGAGTCGAAATTTGCTTTTGGAGCCTGAGCTCATCTGCTCCCCTATAAATAGTAAATTCGGAGAAAATATGAATTGCTATTTGGACATCGAATATGCTCGAGTGCTCAGTATCATCTCGCCATGAAATTTTGCGGGCATCTAGCACGCTTGTGCATTTTCAATACAACTTTATACTAAACCAACAATAATTTATACTATGAATCAGAGGTCGTTTTCTTAAAAAAAGCATTTTAACCATTTCTCTTTTAGTTTACTATATGTTCTATTCATAAATATAAGACGTTCTAACCTTTTTTGAATCAAATGTATATATACATGTTTATATGTGTGTTCATTTATTCCAGTCCGTACGTAGTTTATATTAAAATTTACAAAACATGTTATGTTTATGAGCAGAAGATGAGCTCGAGCTCCAAAACGCCGTCCTCGGAAAGAGCGTGCTTTTTTAAAGAAAAAAGGTTGTTGATTTCATGATTTTGGTGAGAAAAAGAGGAGAGGGAATATGCTCCGGCCCCCCTCCCTGATGCCCGATCCTCCGGTTTATGCTAACGAGGTCCGGCAATGGTACGGCACGGTAGGGCCCCAAACGAAATCTTTTATCCGGACCGCTGGTAGGAAACGGAAGAAAAAGAAATGGTTTGGCGTCCCGCGGAAGAACCCAGCGCCTTCACGCAAATGACGAGCTCAACAGCGACCTCTTTGCAAAGATGATCGAGCTGAGTGGTTATCATATTTTTATCCCTTTTTCTTTCTTGGTGACAGCGTTTTTACCCTGCGACGAGGAGCAGTACGTGGTTGCTGACACACAAGGACAAGGCTATGGCGGCAGCATATCAGTCCGTCACGGAAGCGGTTACGTGCGGCCAAGTCTCGTGGAAATCGATAAGGAAGAAGGTCGGTCGGCGGCATCGTGTAGACCGTAGAGGAACCACGCCGGAGTGCGGCCGCGAGGAAGGAGAGAAGATTGGAGAGACTGCAGTCTGCAGGGGCGGGGGGCGTGCTGCCGTCAGTGCGGCTGGACCGCCCGCGTGGCCTGGAGGAGAAACGTCGCCCGCGGCGGGTGCGGGTGCCGCCGCCACGTGTGGAGCGGAATGCGATTAAAAACTGGCTGCGCGTACATCGGCTCCTTGGGGAACGGTGCCCGCCGTGTGACATGGAGCTGAGAGTCCACGAACGAATGCGTACATGTGTTAACGGGACATTTCTCAAATATTGTGTCGCATATATACATAGAGCAAATTGGAACCTCAAATCCATGCAATCCATGCACGTCGATCATACAAAGCAAACTGACTGAATACCAAAGTTTGAAAAAAAGCAAAGCAAAGCAAATCATAGTTCAACAAACCGGACATGACAAAATCAAACCAATGTCCGAGCATGATCGATGGCCTCCGATCACTCGCTGCGCGGCTGCTGCGAGAAGAGGAGTGCGTCCTACTCCTCTTGAATCCGGCTGCTGCGAGAACTATATGATTAAGATTTGCAAGTATTCATCATGAGCGAAAGAAACTAGAGGGCTATGCTTAAATATGATCACACAAGAGCAAAGAAAACGCACCGACTCATGTTCGGTCATTCCGTCGAACAGGTCGAAGGTCAGGCCGGGCAGTGCCGGACCCCGTACTCGTCCGCGTCCGAACGAGCTCCGACGGGTCACACACGTCCACCGTCGGCATCTGCATGGGCGGAAAGCTGTCCGAAACGGCCCAGCCAGCGCTCGGATCGTCGTTTGTCCTAATGGGGTCGGTGACCGTAATCCTCGCTAGCGCTCGGAAAGGGGTGCGGGGATCCGACCGCGGCGAAGGAGACATCTGCTCCTGCGCGTCCGAACCTCCCTGCGCCGCCGAAGCCGCCGCCTCCCTCTCTCGCTACCGGCGTCGCCACAACTTGCGGGTGACGTTCTCCGCCTTGCAAGTCACCGTGGACGAATTCACGCCGCCGACAGACGAGGCGGACTGCGTCTCCGTCGTGACGGTTTGGGTCGGGCTGGACGACATCTCCGGCGGTGGGTCGGGACCGGAGGTGAGGATTGGGAGCAAGGGCGAAGGCGGGCGAGGGTCCGGGCACGGAGATTGTTCTAGAGCGGCGGGAGGAGGAGGAAGGTTTTGGGGGGATTTGGTGCAATTTGGGGTGTGGACGGGTTGTCGGGTCCGACGTGGCGGGCGTGCCCGGGCGCATCCGGTCGTCCCCATACCCGCCTCATATTTGGGCTGGATATGGGGGGCGCCGGTCAACCCGAGCGTTTGAGGGTCGTTTGAGAGGCCCGTATGGGTCAAATTTTTGTGACCGGACACTGACCGGGCGGCCTGCCCGGGCGTTTGAGGCGAGTTTGAGAGGTTCGGTTGTAGATGCTCTGAGAGCATCTGCAACCACAACTTCCAGGGATGCGCCCGGACAAAGATGGGTCAGCACGTCAAAAAACCGTTTTCATAACCGGATACCCCGTTTACAAGTCATCAAATTCATACGATTACACACAACATAGAATTACTCTAAATTTTCGCTGGCGACGGTCCATTGTTGTTCTGTCCGTGTCCATATACGATGACCAGATGCGTCCCTCGAAGGGTTGGTGCGGTCACAGGTGAAGTAGAGTAGGACATAGGACACGCATCGACGACTCACGGGACTAAGACGTCGTTGTCTTCCATGCCCTATTCTTCCTCGTCGGTTCACGTGTCTTGCACATCGCCGGGCAATGTGTGGTCGATGATGGATCCGTCATGGTCGGAGCCAACCACGTCCACCACGAGGTGGTTTGCGGCGGCAGTTTGAAGTGTGAGTTAGTGACGTCTGGCGCGGCCTCCCATGCCCGCTGCTTCACACAGCGGGCACACCACACCATATTTTGCGTTGGACGTGAAGTGGTTGTGCACCTCCGACTCGGCTCACCAAAGAAGGGGATGTGCGTCTGTCATGGTGTCTGTACGCCAGGCGGACAATGCCATATCTGACATGGCAGCGGCGACTGCTTGGGGGCCGGATCCATGCACTAATTGGGCTGACACAATGGATTTCTGCTGGATGGAGTCTGAGCGCTGTCGTCCGACCGACTCCTCCCGGGTGTAGCGGAGCACAAAGCTGATCACACCATATCCGGCGTAGCAACGGCTACTACCTTGGGGGCGGATCCATGCGCCAATTGGATAGACATAGTGGATTCCTGCTGGATGTAGTCTGAGCGTTATCGTCCGGCGGACTCCTCCCGGGTGCAGTGGAGCACAAGGCGGACCGCACCGCATCCAGCATGATGCGGCGAATGCCCTGGGGCCGGATCCATGCGCCAATTGGGTAAACACAAATGGATTACTGTTGGATGGAGTCTGAGCATTGTCGTCGGGTGGACTCCTCCCGGGTGCAGCGGACCACAAGGCGAACCGCACCGCATCCAACGTGATGTCGAATGCCCTGGGGTCGGATCCATGCGCCAATTGGGCAGACACAAATGGATTCCTGCTGGATGGAGTCTGAGCGCTGTCGTCGGGCGGACTCCTCCCGGGTGCAACTGAGCACAAGGCGGACCACACCGCATCTGGCGTGGCAACGACGACTACCCTTGAGCCAGATTCATGCCTCAATTGGGAAAACACAATGGATTCCTACTAGATGGAGTCTGAGCGTTGTCGTCGGGCAGACTCCTGTCGGGTGCAACAGAGCACAAGGCAGACCACACCGCATCCAGTGTGGCATCGACAACTGCCCTCGGGGGCGGATCCATGAGCCGATTGGGTAGACACAATGGATTCCCACTGGATGTAGTCTGAGCGCTATCGTCGGGCGGACTCCTCCCGGGTGCCACAGAGTACAAGGTGGATTGCACCGCATCCGGCATGCAACGCCGACTGCCATAGGGCCGGATCCATGCACCAATTGAGCGGACACAAATGGATTCCTGCTGGATGGAGCATGAACGCTGTCGCCAGGCAGACTCCTCTTGGGTGCAACTGAGCACAAGGTGGACCACACCGCATCCAGTGTGGCAACGACGACTGCCCTCGGGTCGGATCCATGCCTCAATTAGGCAGACACAATGGATTCCTGCTGAATGGAGTCTGAGCGTTGTCGTCGGGCGGACTCTTGCCGAGTGCAATGGAGCACAAGGCACACCACACCGCATCCAGCGTGGCAGCGATGAGTGAACTCGGGGCTAGATCCATGCGTCGATTGGGCACACACAATGGATTCCTGCTAGATATAGTTTGAGCGATACCGTCGGACAGACTCCTCCTGGGTGCAGCGGAGCACAAGGCGGACCGCACCATGATACGTATCCAACGTATCTGTAGTTTATGAAGTATTCATGCCATGTTTACAATAATTCTATATGATTTTGATATGATTTTATTAGAACTAACCCGGACCGATGTTGTTTTCAGCAGAACTACCGTGGTGTTATTTTTGCGCAGAAATAAAAGTGCTCGAAATGGGCTGAAAATTTACGAAGAATATTTTTGGAACATATAAAAAATACTGGAGCGAAGAGCTGGGCCAGGAAGTGGACGAGGAGGCGACAAGCCTGCTAGGCACGACCACCCCCTAGGCCGTGCCCCTGTGGCTTGTGGACTCCTCGAGCACCCCCTTGACGTGAGACCGATGCCAAAAATTCCTATAAATATCGAAACCTCCAGAAAGAAACCTAGATCGGGAGTTCCGCCGCCGCAAGCCTCAAAAACCAATCGGGAGCCCGTTCCGGCACCCTACTGGAGGGGGAAACCATCACCGGAGGCCATCTTCATCATCCCAGCGGTCTCCATGACAAGGAGGGAGTAGTTCACCCTTGGGGCTGAGGGTATGTACCAGTAGCTATGTGTTGGATCTCTCTGTTTCTCTCTCGTGTTCTTGAGATGGCACGATCTTGATGTATCGCGAGCTTTACTGATATAGATGAATCATATGGAGTTTTCACCTCTCGATCTTCTTGTGATGAATTGAGTTTTCCCTTTGAAGTTTTTGTTGGGGAACATTGCATGGGAAACAAAAAATTTCCTACGCACACACAAGATCTATCCATGGTGATGAGCATCTACGAGAGGGAGAGTGGATCTACATACCCTTGTAGATCGCTAAGCGGGAAGCGTCAAGAAACGCGGTTGGTGTAGTCGAACGTCTTCGCGATCCAAATCGCCTAGCGTCCCATGATCTCATCACGATCCATCTCGCGATCCAATCACGATCCGTCCCATCAACTCATCACGATCCGTCCCGCGATCTCATCACGATCCATCTCGCGATCTTGATCACGGTCCTTCCGATCTAGCGCCGAACGGACGACACCTCCGCGTTCAACACACGTGCAGCTTGATGACGATCTCTGCCTTCTTGATCCAGCAAGAGGGAGCAGAGAGGTAGATGAGTTCTCCGGCAGCGTGACAGCACCGCGGCGATGGTGGTGGAGCAATTCCGGCAGGGCTTCGCCTAAGCACTACAGAAAACCGATCTAGAGGAGAAACTATGCACTAGAGGAGAGGGTAGCACGTGGCTGAAAAATCTAGTGCAAAAACCCTAAAACCTCTAGTATATATAAGAGGAAGAGAGGAGGAGGCTTGGCACAAGGGCCAAGCCCTTTAGGCTTCGGCCGAAGTGGGAGGAGAGGAGGAATCCTCCTCCAATCCTAGTAGGACTAGGACTCCTCCTTATTTTAGTCTTTTTGCTTTTTCCCACCTTTTTCTCTTTGGACTTTTCTTCCCAGTCGTATGGGCCTTGTGTGGGACTTCCACCAGCCCACTAAGGGCTGGTATTCGCTCTCCCACAGCCCATGTAGCCTCTTGGGTCGAAATACCCCCCAGATGGTCTCCCGGTACACTACTGGCACTCCTGGTACACTACCGATGAGCCCGAAACTTTTCCAGCGAGCAAAATAGGACTTCCTATATGTCAATCTTTACCTCTGGAACATTCCAGAACTCCTCGTGAAGTCCGGGATTTCATCCAGGACTCCGAACAATCTTCGTTCACCACCATGCATAACTCTATACTACCGAAACGTTAACGAACCTTAAGTGTGCAGACCTTGCGGGTTCGAGAACTATGTAGACATGACCGAGACACCTCTACGGTCAATAACCAATAGCGGGACTTGGATGCCCATATTGGTTCCTACATATTCTACGAAGATATTTATCGGTCGAACCTCTGTGTCAAGGATTCAGTTAATCTTGTATGATGTTCCCTTTGTTCTTCGATATGTTACTTGCCCGAGATTCGATCGTCGGCATCTCCATACCTAGTTCAACCTCGTTACCAGCAAGTCTCTTTACTCGTTTCGTAATACAAGATCCCATGGCTAACACTTAGTCACATTGCTTGCAAGGCTTATTGTGATGTTGTATTACCGAGTGGGCCCTAAGATACCTCTCCGTCACACGGAGTAACAAATCCCAGTCTTGATCCATGCCAACCCGACAGACACCCTCGGAGATACCTGTAGAGCACCTTTATAGTCACCTAGTTACATTGCGACGTTTGATACACACAAGGTACTCCTCCGGTGTCAGTGAGTTGCACGATCTCATGGTCATAGGAACATATACTTGACATGCAGAAAACAGTAGCAATAAACTGACACGATCATATGCTACGTTTGTAGTTTGGGTCTTGTCCATCACATCATTCTCCTAATGATGTGATCCCGTTACCAAATGACATCCCATGTCCATGACTAGGAAACCATAGCCATCTTTGATCAACGAGCCAGTCTATTAGAGGCATACTAGGGACATGGTGTTGCCTCTGTATCCACACATGTATTTGAGTTTCCGATCAACACAATTATAGCATGGATAATAAACGATTATCATGAACAAGGAAATATGATAATAACTAATTTATTATTGCCTCTAGGGCATATTTCCAACAGTTTTCTTATCGGATTGAGTCTTTAATGATTTGAGAACACATGATGTATGTCTTGCGATGGATATCCATGGTGACAATGGGATGTTCTATTAATCCACTTGATGTATGTTTTGGTGATCAACTTGCGGGTTCCGTGACCTCGGGAATCTATGCATAGGGGTTGGCACATGTTTTCGTCTTGAATCTCCGGTAGAAACTTTGGGGCACTCTTTGTGTTGGATTGAACATGATGAATCTGAAATTGTGTGATGCATATCGTATAATGAAGCCCATGGGTACTCGTGGTGACATTGGGGTATCTAGGTGACATTAGGGTTTTGGTTGATGTGTACCTTAAGGTGTTATTTTATTACAAACTCTAGGGCTGTTCGTGACACTTATAGGGATAGCTCATAAGATTGATCGGAAAAGATAACTTTGAGGTGGTTTCATACCCTACAATAATTTCTTCATTTGTTCTCCGCTATTTGTGACTTTGGAGTGAACCCTTTGTCGCACGAGAGGGACTTATATATGATTCAACTATGTTAGTATTGTTGAGAGAATTTGCACTAGTGAAAGTATGAACCATAGGCCTTGTTTCTAAGCATTGCAATACCGTTTGTGCTCACTTTTATCTATTTTCATATTACAAAAACCTATATCTACCATCCATATTACACTTGTATCACCATCTCTTCGCCGAACTAGTGCACCTATACAATTTACCATTGTATTGGGTGTGTTGGGGACACAAGAGACTCTTTGTTATTTGGTTGCAGGGTTGTTCGAGAGAGACCATCTTCATCCTATGCCTCCCACGGATTGATAAACCTTAGGTCATCCACTTGAGGGAAAATTGCTACTATCCTACAAAACTCTGCGTTTGGAGGCCCAACACGAGTCTACAAGAAGAAGGTTGCGTAGTAGACATCAAACTCTTTTCTGGCGCCGTTGCCGGGGAGGTGAGTGCTTGATGGTATATATTTAGATCTTGCAATTGAATATTTTAGTTTCTTGTTTTTAACTAGTTTGGTTTTATAAAATAAAACTAAAAAAAATATGGAATTGAGGTTGCCTCATATGCTTCATCTTTTTAATGTCTTTCGTGAAAATGATGGAAACGAAAATTGTGCTCAAGTGTTAGAAGAACAAGTTATTAAAATGTTGGGCACTAAATCTTTGAATGATGAGCATGATAGCAATATTGTTAGTATGAATTCTCTGAATATCCATGATGCTAATGATATGCAAAGCCACTAGCTTGGGGATGCTATGTTTGATGAAGATGATATGTTTAGTCCCCCAAGTTATGATGAGCAAATTTATTATGATGAAAGCATGCCTCGTATTTATGATGATTATTGTGATGACATGTATGCTATAAATAATAATGATAACCATGAGACTTGTCATCATGATTATAATTTTCAATTGGATTATGCTTCACATGATAGTTATTTTGTTGAGTTTACTCCCATTATTAGTCATGAGAAGAAATTTTCTTATGTGGAGAGTAGTAAAATTTCTATGCTTGTAGATCATGAAAAGAATGCTTTATGTGCTGGTTATATTGTTTAATTCCTTCATGATGCTACTGAAAATTATTATGAGGGAGGAACATATGCTTGTAGGAATTGCAATAATATCAAGTTTTCTCCCTATGTGTTCAAAGTTTTGAAGTTACGCTTGTTTTGCCTTCCTATGTTAGTTGATTCTTGCTCCCATAAATTGTTTGCTCACAAAATCCCTATGCATAGGAAGTGGGATAGACTTAAATGTGCTTGTCATGAGATTCATGATGCTCTTTTGCATGTTCCAATTATTATTCCTATGTGAGCGTCATTGAAATCATTATGTCTAGCTAAAAGGCATTAAAGAAAAGCGCTTGTTGGGAGACAGTCCAACACTTTTACTTTATGTTTTGATGTGTTCACATGATTAAGATACTGTAGTAATCATGTTTTGTGTCTTTTATTTCAATAAAGTGCCAAGTAAAGCCTTTGGGATAGTGTGATTACTTGCTTGTTTGATTCTATGCAAAAACAGAAAGTTTTGCCTCCAGTATATGAATTATATGATTTTAATGGAGAGTAAAATAATTATGAATTTTTACACAACATTTCTATGAAAATTCTGTGATATTTCCTAAGTTTGTCGAATTTTTAGAGTCAGGAAAGTTTGGTGATCATTCAGATCTTTACAGATTGTTCTATTTTTGACATATTCTGTTTTGCATGCATAGTTTGCTTGTTTCAAGTGTTCCTATAGATTATATTGAATAATATAAATTGTGAGAATGATGGAATACAGTAGGTATCATGTGGGAATAATTATGAATCTTTTCGTGATAGTACCTAAGTGAATGATCTATCTTTATTACACTAACCCTTCTCACAAAGTTCCGTTAAGTTTTGTGTGATTGAAGTTTTCAAGTTTTGGGTGAGACACCGATATGAGGAGAATAAGGAGAAAAGAACCTAAGCTTGGGGATTCCCAAGGAACCCCAAGGTAATATCCAAGTTATACTCAAGTGCTTAAGCTCTGGGATGCCTCGGAAGGCATCCCCTCTTTCGTCTTCAACACTATCGGTATATCTCACTTGGAGCTATATTTTTATTCGTCACATAATATGAGTTTTTCTTGGAGCGTCATTTTATTTTTTTGTTCTCTGTTAGGTGTTATTTATAATCTTGTTTTTCAATAAAAATTTCCAACAATTTCCTTTAGGATGCTTGAATTGCATGTTTGATGTGTGCTGCATAAAAATAGAAACTTCTGCTGTAGTGTTTGAATTGTCATATTTTACTAGAACATGGAAAATTCATGAAATTTTTACATAGTATTGTAATACAAATTAATTAGATTTTCCTAAATTTTCATAATTTTTTAGTTACAGAAGTACAATGTTTTCATAAATTTTTACAGACTGTTCTATTTGGACAGATTGCCATCATAGTTTTGTTATCTACTGATCCTATAGTTTCCATAGCCTATATTTGGTAGAAATTGTGGAAATGATAGTATACAGTACCTAATGTTTTAAAATTATTGTGCAACTTGTCTTGGCCATGATGAATCTAAAATTGTGTGATGCATATCGTATAATCAAGCCCATGGGTACTCATGGTGACATTGGGGTATCTAGGTGACATTAGGGTTTTGGTTGATGTGTATCTTAAGGTGTTATTTTAGTACGAACTCTAGGGATTTTCATGACACTTATAGGGATAGCTCATAATATTGATTGGTAAAGATAACTTTGAGGTGGTTTCGTACCCTACAATAACTACTTCTCCTGCCATCCTTTCACTGAATCGGGAAAAGTAATTGCTGGAAAACAACCCTTGCCTCTCAACTGGATGCCTAACCCCCTGTAGAGCTATGTCACGTTGGTCTTATCCTTCGACCGACTAAGATTCTTCACCGTCATCACTCAGCAGGTGAACAAATGCATAAACAGGCCCCGGTGAGGAGGACATCCCAAGAAGTTTTTGCACAAGGACACGAAGGCAACTAAATATACCATGGCATTGGGCGGAATGTGGTGCAACTGGGCACTGATGTCTACTACATAACCTTCTTCTTGTAGACTCGTGTTGGGCCTCCGAGCGCAGAGTTTTGTAGGACAATGGCAATTTTCCCTCAAGTGGATGACCTAAGGTTTATCAATCCGCGGGAGGTGTAGGATGAAGATGGTCTCTCTCAAACAACCCTGCAATCAAATAGCAAAGAGTGTGTTGTGTCCCCAACACACCCAATACAATGGTAAATTGTATAGGTGCACTAGTTCGGCGAAGAGATGGTGATACAAGTGCAATATGGATGGTAGATATAGTTTTTTGTAATCCAAAAATATAAAAACAGCAAGGTAACAAATAGTAAATAGCAAGCAAAACGTTGTATAAATGCTTGGAAACAAGGCCTAGGGTCCATACTTTAACTAGTGCAATTTCTCTCAACATTATTGGCATAGTTGAATCATAAGTAAATCCCTCATGTGTGACAAAGAGTTCATTCCAAAGTTACAAATAGCAGAGAACAAACGTAGAAATTATTGTAGGGTACGAAACCACCTCAAAGTTATCTTTTTTGATCAATCTTATGAGCTATCCCTATAAGTGTCACGAACAGCCCTAGAGTTCGTACTAAGATACCACCTTAAGATACACATCAACCAAAACCCTAATGTCACCTAGATACTCCAATGTCACCAAAAGTACCCGTGGGCTTGATTATACGATATGCATCACACAATTTCAGATTTATTCATCCAACACAAAGAACTTCAAAGAGCGCCCCAAAGTTTATACCGGAACGTCAAGATAAGAACGTGTGCCAACCCCTATACATAGATTCCCAAGGTCACGGAACCCGCAAGTTGATCACCTAAACATACATCAAGTGGATCAATAGAACATCCCATTGTCACCACAGATATCCCATCGCAAGACATACATCAAGTGTTCTCAAATCCTTAAAGACTCAATCCGATAAGTAAACTTCAAAGGGAAAACTCTATTCATCACAAGTAGATAGAGAGGGGAAACACTCCATATGATTCTATCTATATCAACAAAGCTCGGGGTACATCAAGATCGTGTCATCTCAAGAACACGAGAGAGAGAGAGAGAGAGATCAAACACATAGCTACTGGTACATACCCTCAGCCCCGAGGGTGAACTACTCCTTCCTCATCATGGAGAGCGTCGGGATGATGAAGATGGCCTCCGGTGATGGTTTCCCCATTCGACAGGGTGCCAGAACGGGCTCCCGATTGGCTTTTCGTGGCTCTAGAGGTTTGCGGCGGCGGAACTCCCGATCTAGGTTCTGCATTGGGGTTTCTGGAATAGTTGACGATTTATAGAGCTGAGAGGGAGGTCGGTGGACTCCCGAGGGCCCCACAAGCCTGGTGGCTGCGACCGGGGGGGGGGGGATGGCCACGCCCCTAAGGCTTATGGCCTCCTTGAGAACCTTCTGGCCCAGCTCTTCGCTCCACTATTTTATATATTTTCCAAAAATATTCTCCGTAAATTGTCAGCTCATTCCGAGAAATTTTATTTCTACACAAAAACAACACCACGGTAGTTCTGCTGAAAACAGCGCCAGTCCGGGTTAGTTCTAATAAAATCATACTAAAATCATGTAGAATTATTGTAAACATGGCATGAATAATTCATAAATTATAGATACGTTGGAGACATATCAGGCACTGAAGAAATCGAGGAAACGGCGGAAAAATGGACGAGGTGGAAGGGAAAAACCTTGTTCGAGGTGGGTCACCAGGAGCACATGCTTGTTCCCCTACGGAGAAGGTTCCTCCTTGCCCGCCTCCGGCAGCCTCCAACTCCCTCTGGCCATGAGTCCCTGGTCCTCCATCTCACGTAATCGGGTCTTGGTGACCCGCAACACCATCCAGTCGCCCTAGGTCCACCCTGCCGGTGTGCCAGCACTGGAGGAGGAGCCACGCGAACCCCTCTTCTCCCGCTGAGCTTTTACGGTCGCCGCGCGGTTCATCTCTGGAGAGGTCGGGCTCATGGCAGAGTGTTTCATGAGGTGGGGTGGCTGGCGTCAGAGGATTCGAGGGGAGGAAGAGAAAGTGAGATATATTCCCCCTACACAGTGGCCTTGTCTTTTATAGCAAAGATCAGGCGTAATCTCTGGCCATTAATTCCTGGACAGATCGAGACCTGCAAATCCCACATACAGGCTATCGCGGGCATGTGGTGGAATCTATTGCACGGTTACTGGGGCATCACACCCACTACCCCATAAATTCCGCGAGACAACTGCTCTGTCGCACGTCTGCGCGTGCCCTCCACAGGTTTGAATGCGTAGAAGCCCCATCGTGCTTCAAAGAGAAAAGAGCTCGATGCACCGAGTTGTCCGACGAGTCATTTGCAAATCGAACGACTGATCTGCCGTAATGAAGCACTCGGGCACGACAACAGAAGCATTCGGAAAAAAGCTTCAGAGAAACATCAGAAATGCGAACTTGAACATTCGGCCTAAGAATGTTAATCCCGAATCCATCGAGGCATGGGCCTGAGTGGGAAATGATGCAGGTCATTTCCTAAGACACCTCCGAGGTATCATTGGCACTCCCGAGTGTCGATCACTCGACCTCTCAAACCTCATGGATTCAAAGGCTACTGATTAGGTTGTCTACTATGGGTAGGGTCATGGGCCTGACCCGTAGGCCCATATATAGACCCTCATTGACATTGAAGTTCAAGAAGAGAAAGTGCATTCGGACATGTCTCCAGAGGCACTCGGACGTGTCCCTAGGAGCACTCGGGCATTCCCTCATGGTCACTCGGATGGTTCAATCATACATTCGGCGCAGGAGATCAACGGCCTCGAAGGCACAACGCCGAAGGAACCTGAAGAGACGCCCGTTTCCACCATCATCATACGTTATCAGTAACAACACAATTAGAGTGGTAGTTTCAGTAACGCTGCCTTAATTGTCTTTATTAGGGTGCCCAACCGGTGGTGGCGCACTCTATATAAGCCACCCCCGGGTGCCATAACCAGTTTTAGACACTTGTATTCCTCTATTCCACCACAAGCAAAGCAAACCAGCCTCTGGGCTCGAGACGTAGGGTCTTTACCACTCCCGAGTGGGGCCCGAACTTGTAAACTTCCGAGTGACACACCTGAGCCGTAGCTAGACTTCGCCCTCCTTTCGTACCCCTGGTAGTACTGTTAGACTTATTCCAACGACATCCCACAATAGATCCAACGAAGTCCCTTCCGATCAGGGGCCTCCACATCAGCGATCAACACAAGGAGTGCACATGCCGCTGCTACACGGCCGTCCCCACCACAACATGCAACAACATCGACTCGTCAGTTATTTTAAAAAAGGGGCATGGTGTTCTATTTTATATGTGACCCTTCTTTAGGCTTGGACCTAATTTCAAATCTTTTTTTTTGTGAATTCGTTGGGACACAAAGTTTTTACGTATTCTAAAAATAACTATCATGCATGTTGTGTTCCAATATTTCCCTAACATCTAGTAAAGCACAATTCATTCCCAAAAAGGGAAATAAGATATTTTCAATAGCATCCAACTTGCATAAATATAAGTACATTCACTATTAAACAATTTATCTTCAGAGTCACATGGTCTCAAGGAATTGTTTTGGAAGGCAAATACTATCTGCCAATTGCAAGATTTCTAGATGCTCAAAGGTGTCAAATACATTTCTTTATATGAAAATATTTAGTACCTCCAAATTCAAAGCCTTAATACACCTCATTGAGTTAGTAAATCTGAGCTTAAATACCATAGATGACAATTAGTTCTTTGGTAAAATAGCATTTTGTGTCGAGTGTATGGTTAAGATGAAAAAAATAATACTTTTTTCGACAACCAAAAACATGTAAAACATACTCCATCTTTGCTGTCGACGCTATTTAGGTAGTTACACAATTTATTAGCATCTAGGATGGATGGCACGGCTAGGATAAATCTAATTCCCTCTCAAATAAACATGCAAGGTAGATTATGAAATAAGAGTGCATGGTGGCCACAAAGACAGAATGTTAAAGCCTGCACCACGGTATCTTGCATGTATTGTTGTTATACCTATGCACCTCACTTCTTCCCTGATGTCCCTTCTCTAAGATGCAGGGGAATAGATATTTCAGTTAGAACCAATAATGCGCAGCAAGCTGGTTAAGAAAAGCTATTCCTATTCATTTTATATAGATTGTGCACACACTATTGTTTCCTTTAGGAGTAGAGATTGACCAAGTACTAACTCTGATTCATACACAAAGTTATCCAGGTATGTTGGATTTCCAACTCATACTACGATTCAGATGCATACCACCATAATCTGTATAACCATATAGGAGAATAACTGAAGAAACATTGACAATGAAAACCAAAAGTAATCTGCCACAAAAAAATAAACTTTATAATCAATCAATGTGTCGGTGCACTAGAGTTTTGGGTTCTCCAGTGCCCCTTGCTCGTGCACATGTAGTTGTAGCCACTCCGGCGACAAGGCCTGATAATGAACTGCTACATGCAGATACAGGAAAAAGAGATCATTCAAACGAACAATCAAGGCCGAACGATAGACCCCCAACAAGACTATGCCGGATGGCCTTCAGGCCCCCGGCAAGGCGAAGCCCTAGCAAGATCATGACAGTGCAGAGGCCAGGTGTCGCCCCACCTGGGCATGTGTAGGCACCGACGATGGAGGGGGCTAAGCAGTGCCGATGGGACAGGGTCCTGTCCCGTCCCGAAGACGGTTAGAGGCACCAAACAGAGCATTAAATGCGCCTGTCTTACACCGCCAGTGTTAGGTATGATAGCATTGTAGCATTGTACACCTCATGTACGTACTGTACGTCGCTGTTGGGATCCCCTTAGTCATATAAAAGGAGGCGCAAGGTGTTATAGTAGAGGATCTTTTGACCAATCTTCTAGCTCGCATGCGTAGCAGCTGTGCTTTAAGGTACGCACATCGCTCCTGTAGCTAGAACCCAAGAACACACATAATACACAAAGCAGGAGTAGGGTTTTACGCTTCTCAGCGGCCCGAACCTGGGTAAAACCCCCTGCGCTGCTCGTTCGTCCTACTCTTCGCGCACACACCTCTCCTTGCTGAACTGAAAGGGGTCCTCCCGATCCCATAGGTGTTCGTCCCCCACGACATCTCTGGCGCGCCAGGTAGGGGGATTGGTTGCGTAAATCTGGTCCAATGACCAACGCATCAGTTCCTTCATCATATCCATCGCCATGGCTCCCAAGAAGAAGGGTTTCACAGCGGTGGAGCCCTTCACATCCGCCGCGCCTGTAGTCGCCCAAGCAGGCGATGGAGTGGACGCGGGCGGAGGAAGTGGAGAACCCGTGCCCGTGCGGCACTCCAGTGATCAAGGCCAAGGAAGCAACGACGCCCGTTGCGAAGATGCTCATGGCAGCGGTGGAAACCCCCACGCCGCTGGGTCTCAGGACGGAGCTATACTGCCTGCGGGCGATACAGTGAACTCCAGGGACGGAAGGGCACCCTCCAAGACACCCACGCCGTCCTGTACACCGCGACCTTCTCAGGACGAGCGCGAAGAGCAGCACCGCGGTGTTGGTGGTTCCCAATGTCCCCACGGAAAAGCTCCTGCGCATCGCTCCCAAGATGCGCGGGACCAGCATGCACGGCAGCATGCTAGTGGGAGTGGCGTGCCATCGCGGGACCACGACGGAGCTCCTTCTAACATGGTTAGGAGTCAGAGCACCTCGCGTTCTTTGCGCCGTTCGCTGTCGACCACAACGGAAGAAGCAATGGCGCGAGCACAATTGCTCCTGAACTTCCCTCCTACTGTGGAGAAGCTCAACGAGTGGAGAGCCACCATTCAGAGCCTCCTCAACCTCGCCGATAAGTTTCGGTCCATCGAGCCAGCTCGCGCCAGTGGCGAGAAGGGAGGAGGCAGTGCGACCACGGTGCACTCTACTTCATAGCAACAACACGGGTCACCGACTCATTGGACCGACGCTTGTTATGGTTACTCGACGACGTCGTCTGATCCACGGACTTGCCGCAATCAGCATCAAGTTCTTCGGGAGCAAAGCAAAGAAGATGCTCGGACTACGATCGAGCAACGACGGGAAGCGCATCATCAATCTGATAAGCGCGGGGGGGTCACTATGGACAAATCCGTGCCAGGGTATCTTGTCAGCCTACCTTACGAGGTGGGTTGTCCAGCGTTTACCTGTGAGCTGTGGCAAGTCCAGTGGCCCAACTCCCGAACTTTCAAGCTAGAGGTCCCGAAGAAATATGATGGCAAGACTCACCCATTGGAGTCCTTGAGCATCTACACCATTGCAGTGTAGGCTGCCGGAGCTCGCGACAATAAGGTACTCGCCAACTACTTCCTATTGGTACTCAAGCCCAACGTCAGGTCGTGGTTGATGCAACTTTCGGAGAATTCCGTCACCTCTTGGGCAGAATTGTTCCATGAGTTTATCGGTGCCTTTACCGGAGGCCACCAAGCTCATGGTCAAGAAAGTGACTTGCACATCATTCCCCAGAAAGAAGGCGAAACCCTGCGCAAGTACATTCAAAGGTTCAGCCGCGTGCATCACAACATCCCGGACGTTCATCCTCCTGCTGTTATTAGCATGTTCCACCAGAATGTGTGCAACCATAGGATGCGTGAAGAGTTGGCAATGAACAAGGCTAGGGGTGTTGCTGAGCTTTATGCTCTGGCTGATAGATGTGCCCGAGCCGAAGAAGGAAGGAGACTCCCCGGTGAAGAAGCTGGCATTGGAGTCAACTCCGATGACGAAGACGACTCTGCCCCGGCAATGAAAAACCGGCAGCAGAACAAGAAGCACAAGAGTAAGACTGTGCTTCCGTCGAGGGATCCGGCAACGTTGATGCCGCCAAGAAAACTAAGGTTGACAGTCCCGGCAAGGAGGTTGTCGGGTGCACCTCGTGTTAGGACTTGGCGGTCGCTGACAAGACGGAAGGCTCCGACAAGCAGTACTGCAAGATCCATCGCACCAAGGGCCACAAGCACCTTAAATGCCGACAGGTCGAGCAACTCGTCGAGAAGCAGAAGGCTGAGTACATGAGACAAGATAAGGAGAAAGCTCAAAACGGTGCAAAAGGGTCCAAAAAGAAACGGAGTGACCGAGGAGGTCGCCGCGACAAGGCCAAGCAACAAAAGGAGAGGCCCGCTCGAGGCCGCGATGAAGAAGGAGGGGATGACGATTGCAACGAAGAGGACGATGAGTCCAGCAAGCATGAGTTCCAGAAGGCTATAGAGATGATGTGCATCGAGGGAGGTGCCTCATCGCATTCCTCTCACCGTCAACTCAAATAGTGGGCGCGCGAGGTCAATGCGGTGGAGCCGTCTATCGGTGCCCAGAAGCCTCTGAAGTGGTCCAACACTCCTATCATTTTCGACGCCGAGGATCACCCTGATCGCACAACCACAGTCGGGTGTCTGCCATTGTTGGTTTCGCCGACAATTCGCAACCTCAAGGTGACAAAAATGCTAGTCGAGAGTGGGGCTAGCCTGAACCTGATCTCGCCAGACGTCATCTAGAGGCTACAAATCCCTGATGAAGATCTCAAGCCGACAAGCACATTCCAAGGGGTCAATTCAGGGAGGACTCAGCTGAAGGGCAAGATCACACTTCTGGTAACATTTGGTAGTGACATAAATTTCAGAACAGATAAGATCATCTTTCACGTTGCCAAGGTTTCATTGCCATACAACAGTATCCTTGGCCGCCTAGCGCTGGGCAAGTTCATGGCGGCCACCCACTTCGCTTACAATGTGCTGAAGATGCCCGGGCCGATGAGCGTCATCACGATCGGCTCTAACAAGAAAGGTGCACTCGTCTGTGCCGACCAACTCTACCGGGAGGCAGTTGCAGCACCTGCCGCCAAGGCACTTGCTCCTGCCGCTGAAGCTCCCGGGAGGAAGAAGACCGTAAAGGCCTCTGGCGCACATTCTGGCAAGCGCACCTCCTCGCAGTGCTGCGCTCCCATTGACGTTGTGCCAGAAAGCTACACCAGCAAGAACAAGAAGTCCAAGGCAGCTCCACCGGAGAACAAAAAGGAGCCCGTCAAGGAGGATGACACAGGGGGAACTTTCACCATAAGTTCCACCCTCGATGACAAATAGGAAAGCGCGCTCGTTGCCTTCCTGCGGGCGAATGTCAACGTGTTTGCATGGTAACCGTCTGACATCCCCGGTGGTCCCAGGGAGATGATTGAGCACCATCTTTCCGTCTGTCCTCATGTGCAGCCCGTCAAGCAGAAGGTGAGGAAGCAAGCTTTAGAGATACAAGAGTTCGTTGCCGAGGAAATTAGAAAACTGGAAGCAACAGGTCTGGTTAGAGGGGTGCTCCACCCAACATGGTTGGCCAATCCCGTCATAGTGGGCAAGCAGAATGGGAAATGGAGGCTATGTATTGACTATACAAATCTCAATAAAGCCTGTCCAAAAGATCCCTTTCCCTTGCCGCACATTGACCAGATTGTGGACTCCACTACCGGCTGTAACTTGCTGTTGTTCCTTGATGCGTGCTCAGGGTATCATCAGATCTTCATGTCGAAGGAAGACGAAGAGAATACCACATTTATCACCCCATCTGGTACGTACTGCTTCGTGCGAATGCCTTTTGGGTTGAAAAGTGATGGTTCAACATTTGCAAGAGCGGTCCAGATTGGTTTTGAACCCCAGCTACATAGGAATATGGAAGCTTATATCAATGACATAGTGGTCAAAAGCAAGGATAAGGCAACACTCATACAAGACCTAGAAGAGACATTTGCAAATCTGCGCAAGATCAACTTAAAGCTCAATCCCCAGAAGTGTGTGTTCGGTGTTCCGTCCGGCAAGCTTCTTGGGTTCTTTGTATCTCAGCGTGGGATTGAAGCAAACCCTGACAAGATCAAGGCAATTGAGAAGATTGAAGCACCAAAGCACATCAAGGATGTACACAGTCTTGCCGGTTGCATCACAGCTCTAAGTAGGTTCATCTCAAAATCCGCTGAGTGCTCCTTGCCGTTCTTCAAAATCTTGAAGAAGGCGGGTTCGATGAAATGGACTTCGGAAGTGGAGGCTGTTGGGTAACGTTGCATGGGAAACAAAAAATTTCCTATGCATACGCAAGATCTATCCATGCTGATGAGCATCTACGAGAGGGAGAGTGGATCTACATACCCTTGTACATCGCTAAGTGGGAAGCGTTGAGAAACGCGGTTGATGTAGTCAAACGTCTTCGCGATCCAAATCGCTGAACGTCCCGCGATCCCATCATGATCCATCTCGCGATCCGATCACTATCCGTCCCGTGATCCCATCACGATCCGTCCCGCGATCAAATCACGAATCGTCTCGTGATCTTGATCACAGTCCTTCCGATCTTGCGCCGAACGGATGGCACCTCCGCGTTCAACACACGTACAACTCGATGACGATCTCCATTTTCTTGATCCAACAAGAGGGAGCGGAGAGGCCGATGAGTTCTCCGGCAGCATGACAGCATGGCGGCGATGGTGGTGGAACTATTCCGGAAGGTCTTCGCCTAAGCACCGCTGAACTAGACTAGAAGAGAAAACCGATCTAGATGAAGTATAGGGAGCCCGTGGCAATTAGGGTTAGATTTCCCCTCTAAATCCTCTAGTATATGTAGAAGGGAGGGAGGGGAGGAGGCAGCCTCAAACCCTCAAGAGTTGGCCGAAATTGGAGGTGGAGGAGTCCTACTCCAACCCTATTAGGAGTAGGATTCCTCCTTTCCACTTGGAAACTCTTTCCACCTCTCCGCCTTTGGATTTTTCCTTCTCAAACCTCATGGGCTTTAGTGGAGGCTTTGGACAGTCCACTAGGGGATTGTTTGTCTCCTCTCACAGCCCATGAGGCCCCTCGGGGCGTGACAACCCTCCTGATGGTCCCCCGGTACCCTCCCGGCACTCCCGGTACACTACCGATGAGCTCGAAACTTTTCCGGTGACCAAAAAAGGACTTCCTATATATCAATCTTTACCTCCGTACCATTCCGGAGCTCTTCATGACATACAAGATCTCATATGGGACTCGGAACAACCTTCGTTCACCACCATACATAACTCTATACTACTGAAACGTCACTAAACCTTAAGTGTGCAGACCCTGCGGGTTCGAGAACTATGTAGATATGATCGAGACACCTCTATAGTCAATAACCAATAGAGGGACCTGGATGCCCATATTGGTTCCTACATATTCTACGAAGATCTTTATCGGTTGAACCTCTATGTCAAGGATTTAGTTAATCCTGTATGTAGTTCCCTTTGTTCTTCGGTATGTCACTTGCCCGAGATTCGATCGTCGGTATCGCTATACCTAGTTCAATCTCGTTACCAGCAAGTCTCTTTAGTCATTTCGTAACACAAGATCCTGTGGCTAACACTTAGTCACATTGCTTCCAAGGCTTGTTGTGATGTTGTATTACCGAGTGGGCCCTGAGATACCTCTCCGTCACACGGAGTAACAAATCCCAGTCTTGATCCATGCCAACTCAATAGACACCCTCGGAGATACCTGTAGAGCACCTTTATAGTCACCTAGTTACGTTGCGACATTTGATACACACAAGGTACTCCTACAGTGTCAGTGAGTTGCATGATCTCATGGTCATAGGAATAGATACTTGACATGCACAAAACTATAGCAATAAACTCACACGATCATATGCTATGTTTATAGTTTGGGTCTTGTCCATCACATCATTCTCCTAATGCTGTGATCCCGTTATCAAATGACATCTCATGTCCATGGCTAGGAAACCTTGACCATCTTTGATCAACGAGCTAGTCTATTAGAGGCATACTAGGGACATGGTGTTGTCTATGTATCCACACATGTATCTGAGTTTCCGATCAATACAATTCTAGCATGGATAATAAACGATTATCATACTAAGGAAATATGATAATAACTTATTTATTATTGCCTCTAGGGCATATCTCCAATAGTCTCCCACTTGCACTAGAGTCAATAATTTAGCTCACATCGCTATGTGATTTGTTATGAATCTCACACCCAATGAGTTCCAGGGTTCGATCATGTTTTTGCATGTGAAAGAGGTTTTAGTCAACGGGTCTGCGACATTCAGATCCGCATGTACTTTGCAAATATCTATGTCATACTGTAGACACTGCTACCACGCTCCACTAGGAGCTATTCCAAATGGCTACTCCACTATACGTATCCGGATTGCTACTAAGAGTCATCTGGATTGGTGTTAAAGCTTGCATCGACGTAAGCCTTTACGACGAACTCTTAATCACCTGCATAATCGAGAAATATTTCCTTAGTCCTCTAGTTACTAAGGATAATTTTGACCGCTGTCTTGTGATCCACTCCTGGATCACTCTTGTACCCCTTGACAAACTCATGGCAAGGCACACACAGGTTCGGTACACAGCATGGCATACTATATAGAGCCTATGGCTAAGGCATAGGGGATGACGTTTGTCCTTTCTCTTTCTTCTGCCGTGGTCGAGCTTTGAGTCACACTCAACTTCACACCTTACAAATCAGGCAAGAACTCATTCTTTGACTGATCCATTTTGAACTCTTTCGGAATCTTGTCAAGGTATGTACTGATTGAAAGTCTTATCAGGCGTCTTGATCTATCTCTATAGATTTCGATGCCCAACAATTAAGTAGCTTTATCTAGGTCTTCCTTTAAAAACTCTTTTAAAACAACCCTTTATGCTCTCCAGAAATTCTACATCATTCTGATCAACAATATGTCATCCACATATGCTTATCAGAAACTCTATAGTGCTCCCACTCACTTTATTGTAAATACAAGTTTCTCATAAACTTTGTATAGACTCAAAAACTTTGGTCACCTCATCAAAGCGTATATTACAACTACGAGATGCTTGCTCCAGTCCATAGAAGGATCACTGGAGCTTGCACACCTTTTAGCATCCTTAGGACTGACAAAAACCTTCTGGTTGTATCTCATACAACCTTTCCTCAAGGAAGGAAACAATGTGTTGGCATCCATCTGCCAGATTTCATAATTGAAAAACGCAGCAATTGCTAACATAATTCCAACAGACTTTAGCATCACCACGGGTGAGAAATTCTCATCGTAGTCAACTCCTTGAACTTGTTGGAAACTTCTTTGCGACAAGTCGAGCTTTATAAATGGTGACATTTACCATCAGTGTCTGTCTTCATCTTAAAGGTCCATTTGTACTCAATGACCTGCCGTCCAACGAGCAAGTCTACCAAAGTCTATACTTGATTTTCATACATGGATTGTAACAGCCCAAGTGCTGCCCCTGCCATTTATGTCCATGTAACCTATGTGAACCTATGTTGTCATTTGTTTGAATGATATGATGTTGCTCATTGCCATTCCACCTCATGCATCATGCATCATGCCATCTCATCATCATGTCATGCATAATATATTTTTGTGGTGTGCTTCCATGTGACAATTGTTGTCATGCTGTTAGTAGGACTTGTGATGTGTGGATGTGTGCAAGTGTGGTTTACCACCCCCTCTCCTCCTTTTTTCAAACATCTTCAAAACCCGTTTTAATCATTATTGTTTTCCACTATGTTAAAATAACTTGTTAATAATTCTATTAAAAATGTTCATGGTGTAGGGAATATTATTTTGAGTACATGTGTGTTGCTCTCTTGGGTGTTTGAGCTTTGGGCTCTTGGGGTTTTGTAATAAACGGGGGCTGGTTATATTTAAAAGTATTTAATTTACTTGCCCTAAAAATCAAATTTGTAATTTTATTAAATAGGGCATATTTCCTTCTATGACAAAGTATTTTTGTTTTGACTAAAACCCTTTTCTTTACTCTGGTTTTTTTTGTCTTGTTTTCTTTTATCTAAATAGGAAACCCTGTTGTTCTATTTCAGTGAGAGAGAGAGAGAGAGTCTGGGGACTGGGCCTTTTCCCTCCCTCGCAGCCTAGCCAACCCAGCAAAGCCAGCCCAACACCCTCGCCCCGACGGACACCTGTTCCCGTCTCCTTCCGTCAGGTTCAGAGACTGTCGCCAGAGAGAGAGCTCGCGAGAGAGCCGTCGCCGTTATCGTGTGGGGGAACGGACGTCGAGGCCGCTCCCTTTAAAAGGGTGCGGATCCCTAGGGTTTCCCCCTCTTCCCCTCGCCATCGCTGCTCCCCTTCTCCCTCTTTCTTCCCCTTCTCCTTGTTTTTCTGTTAGGTAAGCTTCAGAGAGGGTGAGGTTCAGAGAAGCAGAGCGCCGGTGTCATCGGGTCATCTTCGTCGCCTCTGGTGGCCGCTCGTCGCCGTCGGAGATGGCCTGGTGCTCACGGGTGCCGTCCGCATCCCATTCCCGGCGCTAGGGCGCGGAGAGAGGCCCTGCAGCGTCGTCTTCTTCCTCGTCTTCCCTGCGTCCCGAAGCTCGCCGTGGTCTTCTTCCTCTGCTCTGCCCTGCTCCGAGCGCAGCATCGTCGCCCCCCCGTGAGCATCTGCATATCCTCCTCCCCTATCTGCATCTCTTCTCTTGGTCGTAGCGCGTAGCCCTGCATCGCCGAATGCCGCTGTCGGTCGTTGCCGTGCCGTTGCCATGGATGGGCAGAGAGCTCCGCTCGAGCCCGAGGGGCTCTCATGCCGTTGCCCCCTTCGTGTTTGAGTGCGGGATCGGTTTCCCCGTTGGTTCCGCAGCTCCCGCAGCAGGTCCGCATCGCCGCCGTTCCCTGTGTAATAGGTGTCTTATTTCATCGCCGCCGCCGTTCCCTGTGTAATCGCCGCCAGGGAGTCGTCGGAAATCGCCGCCGCCGTTCCCTGTGTAACAGGTGTCTTATTTCTTCAGTTTCGTCAGTAGGGCCGTCAGTGTTAGTAGTTAAGCATCCATGCCTCCCCTTTGGTCAGTAGCCATGCCGTAGTGCAGTGGTTGCGCACTAGGGAGACGACTGGCAGGTCGCGGGTTCGATCCCCGGCTCCCCCCTTTTTGTTTTCTTGTTTTTGGATTGGCCAGGGTTGCGTGTTGTGTGTGTTGGATCCCGTGTGGCCACAACCTGGATTTGGTGTGGCTGTGTAGTGTGTGTGTGTGTGCCTGCGTGTGTGTGTTGTGTTGGATCTGCTGTGGCAGCAAATCTAGAGCTGTGAGTGTGTGTTGCTATGTATGTGTGTGTGTGTGTGGTGTAGTGTGTGTATGACAAGTGGGCCTGGCCCCACTTGTCATCCACTTGGGGGCCCTGGTGTCATGCCAGGTGGGCCCTTCCTTTGTTTTCTTTTGTTTTGTTGTTTTGTTGTGAATTAAATGGTTTCTTCCATTTCTGTTAATATTACTAAAACTGGTATGAGCATTTTTGGATGTGTGCATTTTTAGTAGGTTTTCAATTATAGGAATGTATGACATTTCTCTAGCTAGTGTTGTGCCTTGTTGCTTCATGCAAGTATATGAGTATGATACATGATTTTGGGGTAGAATCACCCAAGGAATCCATTGGTACAACTTTTTTGGTCATTTGAGCAAGTTTAACAAAATTTCATTTTGTATCAAAGTGCCATTTTGTCATTTTAGTTAGAATTAATCCATGCATGCTTTGATAATTGTGTCTGTTGGGAGACGTAGTAGTAAATCAGAAAAATTCCTACGATCACCAAGATCTATCCATGGAGAAACCAGCAACGAGTGGGGAGAGATTGCATCTTCATACCTTTGAAGATCGCTAAGCGGAAGCGTTACAAGAACGCGGTTGGTGGAGTCTTACTCGCAGCGATTCAGATCGCGGTGGATTCCGATCTCAGCGCCGAACAACGGCGCCTCCGTGTTCAATAGACGTGCAGCCGGATGACATCTCCTATGCCTTGATCCAGCAAGGAGGAAGGAGAGGTTGCGGGAGAGCTCCGGCAGCACGACGGCGTGGTGTCGGTGGAGCTACGTGAACTCCGGCAGGGCTTCGCCAAGCGCTATGGAGAACGACGAAGAGGAAGGGTAGGGCTGTGCCGAGAGAGATAGAAGTCGTGTCTCCAATGAGCCCAAACCCTTGCATATATATAGGAGGAAGGAGAGGGAGGGCTGCCTTCGCCATTCCTCCAAGGAGGAGAGCTTCGGCCGAACTAGGGGGAGAGTCCATCTCCCACAAGGGAGGTGGATCTCCTCCTTTAAAATCCTTTCAGCCCTATCTCTTGATCTCTAGCCACATGGGCCTTTCTAGAAGGTCTCGGCCAGCCCAGTAAGGGCTGGCACACCTCCTCTAAGGGCCCACAAAGTCTTATGGTCGTCACACCCCTCCCGGGGGTCCTCCGGCACCCTCCCGGCACTCCCGGTACACTACCGATGAGCCCGAAAACTTTCCAGTGACCAAAACTGGACTTCCTATATATCAATCTTTACCTCCGGACCATTCCGGAGCTCCTCGTGACATCCGGGATCTCATCCGGGACTCCGAACAACCTTCGGTAATCACGTTTACCATTTCCCTATAACCCTAGCATCATCGATCCTTAAGTGTGTAGACCCTACGGGTTCGGGAGACACATAGACATGAGCGAGACACCTCTTCGGTCAATAACACACAGCGGGATCTGGATACCCATGTTGGCTCCCACATGCTCCACGATGATCTCATCGGATGAACCACGATGTCTTGGATTCAATCAATCCCGTATACAATTCCCTTTGTCTATCGGTATGATACTTGCCCGAGATTCGATCGTCGGTATCTCTATACCTTGTTCAATCTCATTACCGGCAAGTCTCTTTACTCGTTCCGTAATACATCATCCCGTGGCTAACTCCTTAGTCACATTGAGCTCATTATGATGATGTCTTACCGAGTGGGCCCAGAGATACCTCTCCGTCACACGGAGTGACAAATCCCAGTCTCGATTCGTGCCAACCCAACAGACACTTTCGGAGATACCCGTAGTGCACCTTTATAGCCACCCAGTTACGTTGTGACGTTTGGCACACCCAAAGCATTCCTATGGTATCCGGGAGTTGCACAATCTCATGGTCTAAGGAAACGATACTTGACATTGAAAAGCTTTAGCAAACGAACTACACGATCTTGTGCTATGCTTAGGATTGGGTCTTGTCCATCACATCATTCTCCTAATGATGTGATCCCATTATCAATGACATCCAATTTCCATGGTCATGAAACTATGACCATCTATTGATCAACGAGCTAGTCAACTAGAGGCTCACTAGGGACATGTTGTGGTCTATGTATTCACACATGTATTACGGTTTCCGGTTAACACAAATATAGCATGAACAATAGACAATTATCATGAACTAGGAAATACAATAATAACAATTTTATTATTGCCTCGAGGGCATATTTTCAACATTCTCCCACTTGCACTAGAGTCAATAATCTAGTTACATTGTGATGAATCGAACACCCATAGCAATCTGGTGTTGATCATGTTTTGCTCGTGAGAGAGGTTTAGTCAACGGATCTGCGACATTCAGATCCGTATGCACTTTACAAATTTCTATATCTTCCTCCTGAATGTAATCATGGATGGAGTTGAAGCGGCGCTTGATGTGTCTTGTCTTCTTGTGAAACCTGGGCTCCTTCGCAAGGGCAATAGCTCCAGTGTTGTCACAGAATAGAGTCATCGGGCCCAACGCACTTGGAATTACTCCTAGGTCGGTGATGAACTCCTTCATCCAGACTCCTTCCTTTGCAGCTTCCGAAGCAGCTATGTACTCCGCTTCACATGTAGATGCTGCCACGACGCTTTGCTTGCTGCTACACCAGCTGACTGCCCCTCCGTTCAAAATATACACGTATCCGGTTTGTGACTTGGAGTCGTCCGGATCTGTGTCGAAGCTAGCATCAACGTAACCCTTTACGACGAGCTCTTCGGCACCTCCATATACGAGAAACATGTCCTTTGTCCTTTTCAGGTACTTCAGGATATTCTTGACCGCTGTCCAGTGTTCCGCTCCGGGATCACTTTGGTACCACCCTACCAAACTTATGGCAAGGTTCACATCAGGTTTGGTACACAACATGGCATACATAATAGAGCCTATGGCTGAAGCATAGGGGATGACACTCATCTCTTCTCTATCCTTTGCCATGGTTGGGCATTGAGTCATACTCAATCTCACACCTTGTAACACAGGCAAGAACCCCTTCTTGGACTGATCCATATTGAACTTCTTCAATATCTTGTCAAGGTATGTGCTTTGTGGAAGACCTACGAGGCGTCTCGTTCTATCTCTATAGATCTTAATACCTAATATGTAAGCAGCGTCTCCAAGGTCCTTCATTGAAAAACACTTATTCTTGTAGGCCTTTACACTTTCCAAGAGTTCTATATCATTTCCCATTATCACTATGTTATCCACATATAATACGAGAAATGCTACGGAGCTCCCACTCACTTTCTTGTAAATACAGGGTTCTCCATAAACCTGTACAAATCCAAACGCTTTAATCACTCTGGTGCGGAACGTGCCCTAGTGGACCTTCGACGTTCAATAGTAAATTGATCTGAAGTTTCATGATCATCATCATTAACTTCCTCTCCAGCCGGTGTAGGCTCCACAGAAACAACTTCCTATGTTGTGCTACTCTCGGGTTCGAGTGGAGGTACAATTACCTCATCAAGTTCTATTTTCCTCCCACTTACTTCTTTTGAGAGAAACTCTTTCTCGAGAAAGGATCCATTCTTGGCAACAAAGACTTTGCCCTCGGATCGTAGGTAGAAGGTATACCCAATAGTCTCTTTGGGATATCCTATGAAGACGCACTTTTCCGCTTTGGGTTCGAGCTTCTCAGGTTGAAGTTTCTTCACATAAGCATCGCATCCCCAAACTTTTAGAAACAATAGCTTAGGTTTCTTTCCAAACCATAATTCATACGGTGTTGTCTCAACGGATTTTGACGGTGCCCTATTTAAAGTGAATGCGATAGTCTCTAATGCATATCCCCAAAATGATAGCGGTTAGTCGGTAAGAGACATCATAGATCGTACCATATCTAATAGAGTGCGATTATGACGTTTAGACACACCATTTCGCTGAGGTGTGCCAGGCAGCGTGAGTTGTGAAACAATTCCACATTTCCTTAGGTGGGTGCCAAACTCGTGACTTAAATATTCTCCGCCACGATCAGATCGGAGGCACTTTATTTTCCTGTCATGTTGATTCTCTACCTCACTCTGAAATTCCTTGAACCTTTCAAAAGTTTCAGACTTATGTTTCATTAAGTAGACATACCCATATCTACTCAAGTCATCAGTGAGGGTGAGAACATAATGATAGCCACCACGAGCCTCGAGACTCATTGGACCGCATACATTGGTATGTATTATTTCCAACAAGTCAGTTGCTCGCTCCATTGTTCCGGAGAATGGAGTCTTGGTCATCTTGCCCATGAGGCATGGTTCGCACGTGTCAAATCATTCGAAATCAAGAGACTCCAAAAGTCCATCAGTATGGAGCTTCTTCATGCGTTTGACACCAATATGACCAAGGCGGAAGTGCCACATGTAAGTGGGACTATCGTTATCAACCTTACACTTTTTGGTACTCACACTATGGACATGTGTAACATCACGTTCGAGATTCATCAAAAATAAACCATTAACCAGCGGGGCATGACCATAAAACATTTCTCTCATATAAATAGAACAACCATTATTCTCAGATTTAAATGAGTAGCCATCTCGCATCAAGCGAGATCCAGATACAATGTTCATGCTCAAAGCTTGTACTAAATAACAATTATTAAGGTTTAACACTAATCCGGAAGGTAGATGTAGAGGTAGCGTGCCGACGGCGATCACATCAACCTTGGAACCATTCCCGACGCGCATCGTCACTTCGTCCTTTGCCAGCCTTCGCTTATTCCGCAGGTCCTGCTTGGAGTTACAAATGTGAGCAACTGCACCAGTATCAAATACCCAGGAGCTACTACGAGCGCTGGTTAGGTACACATCAATAACAATTATATCACATATACCTTTAACGTTGCCATCCTTCTTATCTGCTAAGTACTTGGGGCAGTTCTGCTTCCAGTGACCGGTACCCTTGCAATAAAAACACTGAGTCTCAGGCTGGGGTCCATTCTTGTTCTTCTTCTTCCCGGCAACTTGCTTACCGGGCGTGGCAACATCTTTGCCATCCTTCTTGAAGTTCTTCTTACCCTTGCCTTTCTTGAAACTAGTGGTCTTATTCACCATCAACACTTGATGCTCCTTTTTGATCTCGTCCTCCGCTGATTTCAGCATCGAGTACAACTCAGGAATGGACTTCTCCATCCCTTGCATGTTGTAGTTCATCACAAAGCTCTTTTAGCTAGGTGGAAGTGACTGTAGGATTCTGTCAATGACCGAGTCATCCGGGAGATTAACTCCGAGCCGAGTCAAGCGGTTGTGTAGCCCAGACATCTTGAGGATGTGCTCACTGACATAACTATTCTCCTCCATCTTACAGCTGAAGAACTTGTCGGAGATGTCATATATCTCGACCCGGGCATGAGCTTGGAAAACCAGTTTCAGCTCTTGGAACATCTCATATGCTCCGTGTTGCTCAAAACGCTTTTGGAGCCCTGGTTCTAAACTGTAAAGAATGCCGCACTGAACAAGGGAGTAATCATCACAGCGAGAATGCCAAGCGTTTGCAATGTCTTGCTCTGCTGGGAGAAGGGGTGGGTCACCTAGTGGTGCATCAAGGACATACAATTTCTTGGAAGCTATGAGGATGATCCTCAAGCCACGGACCCAGTCCGCATAGTTGCTTCCATCATCTTTCAGCTTGGTTTTCTCTAGGAACGCGTTGAAATTGAGGGTGACATTTGCGTTGGCCATTGGATCGACAATAGAGATTGTAAAGATAATTTTAGACTAAGTTCATGATAATTAAGTTCACATAATCAAATTCTTTAATGAACTCCCACTTAGATAGGCATCTATCTAGTCATCTAAGTGACACATGATCCATGTCAACTAGCCCGTGTCCGATCATCACGTGAGACGGACTTGTCATCCATGATGAACATCTCCATGTTGATCGTATCCTCTATACAACTCATGTTCGACCTTTCGGTCTTCCATGTTCCGAGGCCATGTCTGTACATGCTAGGCTCGTCAAGTCAGCCTAAGTGTTTCGCGTGTGTAAATCTGGCTTACACCCGTTGTATGCGAACGTTAGAACCTATCACACCTGATCATCATGTGGTGCTTTGGACTATCCTTAGCAACGGTGCACAGTTAGGGTGAACACTTTTCTTGAAATTTTATTGAGAGATCATCTTATTTACTACCGTCGTTCTAAGCAAATAAGATGTAAACATGATAAACATCACATGCAATCAATATAGTGACATGATATGGCCAATATAATCTTGCTCCTTTGATCTCCATCTTCGGGGCACCATGATCATCACTGTCATAAGGACCCTTTTCATCGAATCCAATCCGACTAAGGTGGGAGAGACAGACACCCGCTAGCCACCTTATGCAACAAGTGCATGTCAGGCGGTGGAACCAGTCTCACGTAAGCATACGTGTAAAGTCGTTCCGGGCCGCTTCATCCCACAATACCGCCGAATCAAGATAATACTAGTAGTGGTAAGCAAATTAACAGAATCGATGCCCACAACAACTTGTGTTCTACTCGTGCATAGATTCTACGAATAGACCTAGCTCATGATGCCACTGTTGGGAGACGTAGTAGTAAATCAAAAAAATTCCTACGATCACCAAGATCTATCCATGGAGAAACCAGCAACGAGTGGGGAGATATTGCATATTCATACCTTTGAAGATCGCTAAGCGGAAGCGTTACAAGAACGCGGTTGGTGGAGTCGTACTCGCAGCGATTCAGATCGCGGTGGATTCCGATCTCAGCGCCGAACAACGGCGCCTCCGTGTTCAACACACGTGCAGCCCGATGACGTCTCCTACGCCTTGATCCATCAAGGAGGAAGGAGAGGTTGAGGGAGAGTTTCGGCAGCACGACGGCATGGTGTCGGTGGAGCTACGTGAACTCCGGCAAGGCTTCGCCAAGCGCTATGGAGAACGAGGAAGAGGAAGGGTAGGGCTGCGCCGAGAGAGAGAGAAGTCATGTCTCAAATAAGCCCAAACCCTTGCATATATATAGGAGGAGGGAGAGGGAGGGCTGCCTTGGCCCCTCCTCCAAGGAGGAGAGCTTCGGCCGAACTAGGGGGAGAGTCCACCTCCCACAAGGGAGGTGGATCTCCTCCTTTCAAATCCTTTCAGCCCTATCTCTTGATCTCTAGCCGCATGGGCCTTTCTAGAAGGTCTTGGCTAGACCAATAAGGGCTGGAACACCTCCTCTAAGGGCCCACGGAGTTCTATGGTCGTCACACCCCTCCCGGGGGTCCTCCGACACCCTCCCGGCACTCCCGGTACACTACCGATGAGCCCGAAAACTTTCCGGTGACCAAAACTGGACTTGCTATATATCAATCTTTACCTCCAGACCATTCTGGAGCTCCTCGTGACATCCGGGATCTCATTTGGGACTCTAAACAACCTTCGGTAATCATGTATACCATTTCCCTATAACCCTAGCGTCATCGAACCTTAAGTGTGTAGACCCTACAGGTTCGGGAGACACGTAGACATGACCGAGACACCTCTCCGGTCAATAACCAATAGCGGGATCTGGATACCCATGTTGGCTCCCACATGCTCCACGATGATCTCATCGGATGAACCACGATGTCGGGGATTCAATCAATCCCGTATACAATTCCCTTTGTCTATCGGTATGATACTTGCCCGAGATTCGATCGTCGGTATCTCTATACCTTGTACAATCTCGTTACCGGCAAGTCTCCTTACTCATTCCGTAATACATCATCCCGTGGCTAACTCCTTAGTCACATTGAGCTCATTATGATGATGTCTTACCGAGTGGGCCCAGAGATACCTCTTCGTCACACGGAGTGACAAATCCCAGTCTCGATTCGTGCCAACCCAACAGACACTTTCGGAGATACCCGTAGTGCACCTTTATAGCCACCCAGTTACGTTGTGACGTTTGGCACACCCAAAGCATTCCTACGGTATCCGGGAGTTGCCCAATCGCATGGTCTAAGGAAACGATACTTGACATTGAAAAGCTTTAGCAGACAAACTGCACGATCTTGTGCTATGCTTAGGATTGGGTCTTGTCCATCACATCATTCTCCTAATGATGTGATCCCATTATCAATGACATACAATGTCCATGGTCATGAAACTGTGACCATCTATTGATCAATGAGCTAGTCAACTAGAGGCTCACTAGGGACATGTTGTGGTCTATGTATTCACACATGTATTACGGTTTCCGGTTAACACAATTATAGCATGAACAATAGACAATTATCATGAACTAGGAAATACAATAATAACCATTTTATTATTGCCTCTAGGGCATATTTCCAACAGTGTCAACATGGAAGTGGTAGTTTTTCATGAGTAGAATGCCATGGTATTTACTTTTGTCATGATACTCTTGCATATAAGTGGGAACCATGCTCCAAAGTGGCTATTAAAATGTTGCTGTTTTCAACATGCTAAATATTTCTAAATCTGAGAATGAGTTAATATTTTTATGCCATGATGAGTGGGTGCTACCAAGTGATATGTTGTGATTTAGCTCAAGCTGAGTGCTAGTGTTTTGAAGTATATGTTGTCCTCTACTATCCTGTTAATTTTCATGCCATGTGGTGGTCTCTATCACCATTAGTTTCTGCTGTCAACTTGCTATCAGCTTAACTCAGAATCCAGAAACTGGTGATTTTCACTAAGTCCCTAGAATCAGTTTCATCATGCCAACTTGTGAGATTCATGCTTAATTATATGTGCCTCCTTTCCAGTTTGTGTAGTTGGATGATTTGATAAGCATGCCATGTAGATTCTATGAAAGCCTTGTTTGAGGTTGGAAACTTCTTGTAGCTCTATATATTTGATGTGAAAGTTGCCATGTTGCTGTTTTGAGGCAGATTGTTTGTTTTAGTGTTTTGTGACTTGTGGGAGCTATGCCTCTAAAGAACCCCGCTCTTTGACCCTCTGAAGAACCAACACGCAAGATGATCATACCCGGATCCCGACACTATTTATGCTTTGCTAGATGTCTCGCTCTCATCGTTACATATGCGTTACCTATCACTTGAATGTCAAGCCTCCTACATTGCCATGATAGCCTCTAACCCTCCTCATCCTAGCAAACCTTGTTTGGCTAAGTTACCGCTGCTTAGCCCCTCTTATAGCGTTCTTAGTTGCAGGTGCAGGTTGTTTCCATGTGATAACATGTATACCTGGAGATATCACAATATTATCTGCTATTTAATTTAATGGACATATATATCTTGGTATGGTGGAAGGCCTGGCCTTTTGCTCGGTGTTTTGTTCCACTTTTACCGCCATAGTTTTGTTTCCATATTTTGCACTCCTAATATGCTCGGGGTTGTTATGGGGACCCCCTTGATTATTCGGTTGAGATTAAAACTTGTCTGGCAAGACCCAACATTGGTACTATTTGCTTAAACAACTTAATAAAATTGCATAGGGCTTTGCAACCCCATGGATAATTAATCAAAAACCCGAGCCATTGCTCCTCATGAGTGTTGGTCCAAACTAGAGCCACTTGCGGGGCCACCTAGGGGCAACTCGAGGGATTTCTATCATGCCACCGTACGTACTGCTCATCTGGTAGTGCCCTGAGACAGAGATACGTGCGGCTCCTATTGGGATCTTGCCTGCCGGGCGGTCATGCTGGACTTGTTTAACGTTTCTCGAGTGGCTTGCGTGAGGGACTCTGATTTTCTTAGGGCTATCTCGAGGTGTCGGAATTCCTTTGGAGTTGCCTAGGATGATCACAAGATCCGTGGTCGAGGTTATTCTCGCGGAGTTTGGTTAATTTATGATGGACTAGTTGGAGCACCCCTGTAGGGTTAAAACTTTAGGAAAGCCGTGCCCGCGGTTATGTGGCAACTTGGATATTTGTTTAACACCCGGTTATAGTTAACTTGAAGTAAACTCTAATAAAATACACCAACGGTGTGAGTAACTGTGATCGTCTCTGCTCGTGAACATGATCCGAGAGAGAACACGGCGGAGTTATGTTTGACGTAAGTAGGTGTTCAGGATCGCTTAGCGGTCATGCTAGTTCTCACTCGTTTATCGTAGACCGCATATTTACATTCATGTTCTCGTCAGATTAGCCACCATAATTGCTTAGTGCTGTTGCAAACTAAACACTTATCCCTCATCCAACCTATAAGCTTGAATAGTCTCGGTACTCGGGCACGAGATTGCTGAGTACCTATGGCTCACAGATTACTACAACAAATACAGGTGTAGGTACAGATGAGATCGAGCCAGATGATGTGACGCAGCTCCAGTGGGAGTATCACGAGGAGCGTGGCAGGATGTACGTCACATATCTAGACGAGTAGAGTAGCAGTGGTCGTGATCTTCAGAGCTAGCAAGCCAGTGTCATTGCATTCTTTTTTATCGTTTGTTTTCGTCCGTTCTCGGACCCTGTCTTTGGAATGATGTTTGAATAAACTGTGTGGAATTGTAATTTAGCATGTGGCGAGTGTAAGCCAACTCATATACCCCTCTCTTCATAAATGTATTTAATGATGTTGTACTTGCGAACAATAAGATGCGCCTCTATCCTTGTCGAGGCCCCCGTGTCTAAATATGGATAGGCGCGCATCTTGGGCATGACAAGTTGGTATTCAGAGCCATACAACCATAGGATCCCTTTGGTTGATCGAACTTGGACGAGTCGAGTCAAGTAAAACTATTTTGAGTCTATTTATATCAAAGAGTAGGTTCTTTTTACTCCTCTTCTATGCTTTGGTGAGGTATTCGACTTAGGAATTTTGATTCTACTCCTCTTCTCACTCAAATTTTTTAGGATCACGCGAGTATTTTGGAAACTATATGATACCGATGTGACAGAGTTCTGTCTTGGTGCCTCCTGTCTGACTTGATTTCTTCCGGGGAGTCGAGCTCTAGGGAATTCTTGGCACATCGTTATCATTAAGCTTCCTTAGTATCTCAGGACAGAGGGTGTTCGGAATTACTTCAATATTTGTCGTGGTGAGATAATGTCGGAGTCACCCAGTACTGGGGAGCGTCCGGGGTACCACCATGGTTAGTATCGTTGTGCTTTAGAGGATTCGAGTTAGATGGATTTGCGAAAGCCTCTGGTTATGTGTTGAAGGATGGATACAGTTGGGGTGTAGGTTTGCTAGTTGTGTGAGATATTTCCTCCTTGTATCCCCCACACCGGATTGCATAACTAGAAAGTTTTTGAAAGTTCTTGGGTGGGAACTCATGTAGTTATTGAGGATCATCTTCTTCAGATGTATGAGGGAATATACATTTGTTTCGAGCAACATTAGCTCAATACTTTTGTGTTATCGCATGTTGCTTCTAATAGCTGATTATCTTATCGCAAAAACCAAAGAAGGCATTCTTACTAATTTTTCAGTAGGAAGGCTGTTTGTGTTATTCGTTCAATTTCTTTCAAGCATTTGATTCATCTGTTGATTTCATCTTGTCAATGAGGTGCTGATGTTCTTGTCCATCTCCAGGATGGCTCCACCAACTCGCGGGAATCTGGGTCGTGGTGAGGAGCAGCCTGATGTTCCACCACCCCTGCCACCGCCTCCTCCTCCAAAAGCTTGGCAAGCTGTGATGGCTGCAACCAATGCGAATACTCAGATGCTACTCAGGCTGTTGCAAGAAAGAGATCCGGGTCAGCAAGGCTTTCAAGGGAATTTTCAGAATCAACCTCAGTTTGCGACGCTCAACCAGTTCCTTGCCAACCAGCCCAAGTCTTTCACCTGTTGTGAGCAGCCTTTTGATGCAGATGATTGGATCAGTAACATGAGTAAGCATTTTGAGTGCAGCAATGTCAGACCAAAGGATTTTGTCAGATTCGCGTCGTTCCAGCTCAAGGGTCAGGCAGCAGATTGGTGGCAGCAGTACAAGGACTCCAGGGGCGATCGTGTTGTTACTTGGGACGATTTCTGTCGTGACTTCAGGGCCCATTACATTTTGACAAGCTTTGTCGAGGAGATGCATGAGAAGTTCAGGCACCTGAAGCAGGGGAGCAAGTCTGTCTATCAATACAACATCGAGTTCCAGAATTTGGCCTGCTATGCTAAGCAAGATGTTCCAGATGACAAGGCCATGATTTATCAGTTCAGAGGTGGTCTCAAGGATGAGCTTCTGCCGGGTCTGGACCTTCAAGAGCCTTAGGAGTTTGATCAGTTCTATAATATGGCCTTGAAGGTCGAGGCAACACAACTCAAGTTGGAGAACTTAAGGAAGCATTCTAGGGATTCCTATTCTTCTTCTTCCAGCTCTCAGATGGTCCCTAAGCAGCAGCAATATTGAGTTCCTTCTCCGGCTCCGTTTCATCCTCCTCAGCACCAGAGACAGTTCGGTGGCCGTGGTTCTTCCCACCCACCCAACCCAGGATATCAGCAGAGGCCCCAGGCACCCAAGTTAGCAAATGTTCCTCCTCCAAGCAACTTTCGTCCGCTATCTGAGGTTACTTGTCACAAGTGTGGTCAGAAGGGTCACTACTCAAACAAGTGCAACTAGCGGTGTCTTCCGCCTCCTCCTCCAGTCAGACCTCCAGGCAATGCAATGGTGAAGCATAATCCCAATTCAGCAATGGTGAACATGGTAAATGCAGCTGAAGTAGAACGGTCTCATGAAGTGATTATGGGTAATCTCTCAGTTAATTCTATTCCTGCTAAAGTCTTGTTTGATACTAGTGCATCGCATTCATTCATATCTAGGACTTTTGTTGCTAAGCATGATTTTGTGACTGAAGAAACCCTTAGACCCCTAAAAATTATTTCTCCAGGATTGCAAATGACTTCTCGTGTGATGGTTCAGGATGCTTCTATCAAGATGGGAAATTATTCTTTTTTGGCTTCTCCAGCTGTTCTCGGAAATTCCGACATTAATCTCATTCTGGACATGGACTTTATGGCAATGAACAAGGCATATGTTGATTGTCAAGCAAAAGAAGTCAAGTTGACTCATCCTTCAGAAGATGTGATTATTTTCGCAGCTCGCGATGACACAATCCGTCTCTTTGCTCTCAATGAGAAGGGTGAAATCTTGGCTATTTCTCAAATTCCGGTGTTTTGTGAGTATGAAGATATCTTTCTAGAAGAATTGCTAGGAATGCCTCCGCACCGGCCAGTCGAGTTCCAGATTGACCTCGAGCCCGGTACTGAACCGGTTTGCAAGCGCCCTTATAAACTTGGCCCCGAAGATCTCAAATAATTGAAGAAGCAGTTAGATGAACAAGAACGTCTAGGTCTGATCAAACCAAGTTCTTCTCCATGGGGTTGTGGTGTTTTGTTTGTCAAGAAGAACGATGGCACAGACCGACTTTGTGTCAATTACCGTCCATTGAACAAGAAGACAATCAGAAACAAGTACCCACTTCCCAACACCAGTGAGTTGTTTGAACAATTGAAAGGTGCCAAGGTTTTCTCGAAGCTTGATCTTCGCATGGGCTATCATCAGATTCGCATTCGCGAAGAAGATATTCCAAAGACTGCTTTCAGGACGAGTTTTGGCTCTTATGAGTACACCATCATGTCGTTTGGTCTCGCCAATGCTCCTCCAACCTTCTCAAGAATGATGAACTTCATATTCTCTCCTTTCAAGAATGAGTTCGGCTTGGTCTATCTGGATGATATCCTTGTGTTCTTGGAGACAGAAGAAGAGCATGTAGAGCATCTCCGGCCTTTGCTTGACAAGCTAAGAGGGCATTGATTCTATTCCAAGTTTGCCAAGTGTGAGTTCTGGCTCAATTAAGTGGTGTAGCTTGGGCATGTGATCTCTGCCGAGGGCATTAAAGTGCACCCTGAGAAAGTTGAGGCAATCTTAAAGTGGGAGCCTCCTCAAAATGTGAAGCAGCTTCGTAGCTTCCTTGGGCTTGCAAGCTATTGCAGAAGATTCGTGGAGAACTTCTCTCAAATTGCTAAGCCTCTATCTAATCTCCTCCAAAAGAATGTCAAGTATGTTTGGTCTGCTGAGTGTGATGTGGCATTCAATACGCTTAAGCAGAGACTGATTTTAGCTCCAGTTCTTGTACCTCCCGAGCAATCAAAGCCTTTCCAAGTTTTCTGTGATGCTTCTCTCCAAGGCCTTGGTGGTGTTCTCATGCAAGATAAGAAGATAGTTGCTTATACCTCGCGTTAGTTGAAGCCTGCCGAGAAGAACTACCCCACTCATGATCTCGAGTTGGTGGCAGTTGTGCACGTTCTGATGAATTGGAGGCATTTGTTGTTGGGTAGACTAGTTGAGGTGTACACCAATCACAAGAGCTTGAAGTACATTTTCACTCAACCAAATCTCAATCTTCGGCAGTCTCGTTGGGTGGAAATGCTTGAGGACTTCAATCCAAGCATTGAGTATACTCCTAGAAAAGCAAATGTCATTGCAGACATGCTTAGCCGAAAGGCGTACTGCAACAGTCTCATACTGAAGCCTCTTCAACCCGAGCTATGTGAAGCCTTTCGCAAGCTCAACCTTTAGATGATTCCGCAAGGATTTCTTGACAATCTTCAAGTCTCTCTGACTCTGGAAGATCAGGTTCACCAAGCTCAACTTCTTGATGCGATGATGAGGAAAGTGAAGAAATGTGTGGCCAAGGGCATTCCGAAGTATAAGTGCTTTCACGTTTATGACAAAGATACCTTGTTCTTTGAGGACCGTCTGGTGGTTCCGAAAGGTGATCTCAGGAAGGTTATCATTGATGAAGCACACAATTCTCTTTTATCCATTCATCCAAGCAGTTCCAAGATGTATCAGGATCTCAAGCAAACCTTCTGGTGGACTCGCATGAAACGTGAAATTGCTCAGTTCATGAACGAGTGTGATGTTTGTCATGAAGTGAAGGCAGAACATCAATGTCCAGCAGGTCTCCTTCAGCCTTTGCCTATTCCAGAGTGGAAATTCGATCATGTGGAGATGGATTTCGTCTCTCGGTTTCCCAAGTCCAAGAGAAGTAACGATGCCATCTTTGTGGTTATCGACAAGCTGACCAAAGTTGCTCATTTCCTTCCGGTCAAAGAATCTATCTCGGCAGCTCAGCTAGCAGAGTTGTATAGGTCAAGGATAGTTTCTTTGCACGGTATTCCTCAACTCATCTCATTTGACCGTGGAAGCCTCTTCACTTCCAAGTTTTGGGAGTCCTTCCAGACTGCTATGGGTACCAAGATCCATTTCAGCACTGCATTCCATCCGCAGACAAGTGGTCAAGTTGAGAGAGTCAATCAGATTCTTAAAGACATGCTCAGAGCCTATGTGATTTTGTTTGGCATGAAATGGGAAGACTGCCTTCCATATGCTGATTTTTCATACAACAACAGCTTTCAAGCTAGCTCAGGCAAGGATCTTTTCGAGATTCTCTATGGCAGGAAGTGCTGTACCCCGCTTAACTAGTCTGAAACCGGTGAGCGTGAAATTTTGGGCAATGATATGATCTCCGAAGCAGAAGAGATGTGCTGTGTCATTCATGAGAACCTCAAAGCAGATCAATCCCGATAGAAGAGTTATTACGATAACAAACATTAGGATGTCTCCTTTCAAGTTGATGATCTAGTCTATCTCAGAGTCTATCCCATGAAGGGCACTCAGCGGTTTGGAATTAAAGGGAGGCTAGCTCCTCGCTTTGTTGGTCCTTTCAGAGTTGTTGGCAAGAGAGGTGAACTTGCCTATCAACTAGAGCTTCCCCCAAACTTCGCAAATGTGCACGATGTCTTCCATGTCTCTTAGCTCCTGAGGTGCTTCAAGACTCCCGAGCGTACCACTGATCTCCAAGACATTGATCTCCAAGAAGACCTCTCTTATTGTGAGCATCCAGTGGCTATTCTCGATGAAACTGAGCGTAAGACTCGCAACAAATCAATCAAGTTTCTCAAGGTGAAGTGGTCTCATCATTCTAACAAAGAAGCTACTTGGAACGTGAGGATCTTCTCTGTTCCGAATATCTAGAGTTCTTTCGTTCCTAGATCTCGGGTCGAGATCCTCTTGTAGTGTGGGAGAGTTGTAACAGCCCAAGTGCTGGCCTTGCCATTTATGGCCATGTAACCTATGTGAACCTATGTTGTCATGTGTCTCAATGATGTGATGTTTCTCATTGCCATTCCATCTCATGCATCATGCATCATGCCATCTCATCATCATGTCATGCGTAATATATTTTTGTGGTGTGCTTCCATGTGACAATTGTTGTCATGTTGTTAGTAGGACTTGTGTGATGTGTGGATGTGTGCAAGTGTGGTTTACCACCACCTCTCCTTCTTTTTTCAAACATCTTCAAAACCCCTTTGAATCATTATTGTTTTCCACTGTGTTAAAATAACTTGTTAATAATTCTGTTAAAAATGTTCATGGTGTAGGGAATATTATTTTGAGTACGTGTGTGTTGCTCTCTTGGGTGTTTGAGCTTTGGGCTCTTGGGGTTTTGTAATAAACAGGGGCTAGTTATATTTAAAATTATTTAATTTACTTGCCCTAAAAATCAACTTTGTAATTTTATTAAATAGGGCATATTTCCTTCTGTGATAAAGTATTTTTGTTTTGACTAAAACCCTTTTCTTTACTCTGGGTTTTTTTGTCTTGTTTTCTTTTATCTAAATAGGAGACCCTGTTGTTCTATTTCGGTGAGAGAGAGAATCTGGGGATTGGGCCTTTTCCCTCCCTTGCGGCCCAACCAACCCAGCGAAGCCAGCCCAACCACCTCGCCCTGACGGACACCTGCTCCTGTCTCCTTCTGTCAGGTTCAAAGACCGTTGCCAGAGAGAGAGCTTGCGAGAGAGCCGTCACTGTCTCCATGAGGGGGAACGGACATCGAGGCCGCTCCCTTTAAAAGGGCACGGATCCCTAGGGTTTCCCCCTCTTCCCCTCGCCGCTGCCGCTCCCCTTCTCTCTCTTTGTTCCCCTTCTCCTTCTTCTTCTGTTAGGTAAGCTTCAGAGAGGGTGAGGTTCAGAGAAGCAGAGCGCCGGTGTCATCGGGTCGTCATCATCGCCTTCGGTGGCCGCTTGTCACCGTCGGAGATGGCCTGGTGCTCGCGGGTGCCGTCCGCGTCCTATTCCCGGCGCTAGGGCGTGGAGAGAGGCCCTGCAGCGTCATCTTCTTCCTTGTCTTCCCCGCGTCCCGAAGCTCGCCGTCGTCGTCTTCCTCTGCTCCGCCCTGCTCCGAGCGCAGCATCGTCGCCTCCCTCGTCAACATCTGCATATCCTCCTCCCCTCTCTGCATCTCTTCTCTGGTTGTAGCGCGTAGCCCTGCATCGCCGAGTGCCGCCGTTAGTCGTCGCTGTGCCGTCGCCATGGATGTCCAGAGAGCTCTGCTCGAGCTCGAGGCACTCTCATCCCGTTGCCCCCTTCGTGTTTGAGTGTGGGAATCAATTCCCCGTAGGTTCCGCAGCTCCCGCAGTAGCTCCGCGTCATCGGAGAGCCAGGGTGTCGCCGGAAATCACCGCCGCCGTGCCCTCTGTAGGAGGTATCTTATTTCTTCAGTTTCGTCAGTAGGTCCGTCAGTGTTAGTAGTTAAGCAGCTATGCCTCCCCTTTGGTCATTAGCCGTGCCATAGCATAGTGGTTGCACGTTGGGGAGATGACCGGCAGGTCGCGGGTTCGATCCCCAGCTCCCCCTTTTGGTTTTCTTGTTTTTGGATTGGCCAGGGTTGCGTGTTGTGTGTGTTGGATCCCGTGTGGCCACAACCTGGATCTGGTGTGGCTGTGTAGTAGTGTGTGTGTGTGTGTGTGCCTGCGTGTGTGTGTGTGTGTGTTGTGTTGGATCTGGTGTGGCAGCAGATCCAGAGCTGTGAGTGTGTGTGTGTTGCTATGTATGTGTGTGTGTTGTGTAGTGTGTGTATGACAAGTGGGCCTGGCCCCACTTGTCATCCACTAGGGGGCCCTGTTGTCATGCCAGTTGGGCCCTTCCTTTGTTTTCTTTTGTTTTATTGTTTTGTTGTGAATTAAATGGTTTCTTCCATTTCTGGTAATATTACTAAAAATGGTAAGAGCATTTTTGGATGTGTGCATTTTTAGTAGGTTTTCAATTATAGGAATGTATGACATTTCTCTAGCTAGTGTTGTGCCTTGTTGCTTCATGCAATTATATGAGCATGATACATGATTTTGGGGTAGAATCACCCAAGGAATCCATTGGTGCAACTTGTTTGGTCATTTGAGAAAGTTTAACAAAATGTCATTTTGTATCAAAGTGCCATTTTGTCATTTTAGTTAGAATTAATCCATGCATGCTTTGATAATTGTGTCAACATGGAAATGGTAGTTTTTCATGAGTAGAATGCCATGGTATTTAATTTTGTTATGATACTCTTGCATATAAGTGGGAACCATGCTCCAAAGTGGCTATTAAAATGTTGCTGTTTTCAACATGCTAAATATTTCTAAGTCTGAGAATCTGTTAATATTTTTATGCCATGATGAGTGGGTGCTACCAAGTGATATGTTGTGATTTAGCTCAAGATCAGTGCTAGTGTTTTGAAGTAAATGTTGTCCTCTACTACCCTGTTAATTTTCATGCCATGAGGTGGTCTCTATCACCATTAGTTTCTGCTGTCAACTTGCTATCAGCTTAACTCAGATTCTAGAAACCTGTGATTTTCACTAAGTCCCTAGAATCTGTTTCATCATGCCAACTTGTGAGCTTCATGCTTATTGATATGTGCCTCCTTTCCAGTTTGTGTAGTTGGATGATTTGATAAGCATGCCATGTAGATTATGTGAATGCCTTGTTTGAGGTTGGAAATTTCCTGTAGCTCTATATATTTGCTGTGAAAGTTGTCGTGTTGCTGTTTTGAGGCAGATTGTTTGTTTTAGTGTTTTGTGACTTGTGGGAGCTATCCTCCATGGAATTGTTTGTTCTTTGAACCTAATGTGGTTGGTTTTTAATTGCCTAACCAGTGGCTACCTTGGAATGCCAAGGAATAGCCCATGGCCTTCATTGTCTTATGTTTTGCCTTCGTAACTTGCCGTGAGCGTAGCGTGAGAACCGTAACTCCGTTTCCTACGTTCTACAGATGCATCTGTATCGATTTTGCATGAAGCATCCATATTTTCCTTGATCATGCATGTTCAAACAACTTAACATGAGGTTAGGTCTAGAATTGTAAATAACTTAACTATCGCATGAGAAACATGACTAGTTTAGAATTGCCATGCCGAATACTTCAAATGAATCATGCATCATCTTGTTTGAGCATTGCACCTTGGTTGGTTGTTTATTGTTGTTGTTTCTCTTGGGTAGACACGAGTGTTGAACCTGAGTACGAGGATCTAGGAGAGTACCACTATGCGGACCCCGCTCTTTGTCCCTTTGAAGAACCAGTAGGCAAGATGATTGTACCCGGATCCCGACACTATTTTTGCTTTGCTAGATGTCTCGCTATTATCATAACATATGCATTACCTACCACTTTAATGTCAAGCCTCCTACATTGCCATGATAGCCTCTAACCCTCCTCATCCTAGCAAACCTTGTTTGGCTAAGTTATCGCTGCTCAGCCCCTCTTATAGCATTCTTAGTTGTAGGTGCAGGTTGTTTCCATGTGATAACATGCATACCTAGAGATATCACAATATTATCTGCTATTTAATTTAATGCACATATATATCTTGGTATGGTGGAAGTCTTGGCCTTTTGCTCGGTGTTTTGTTCCACTTTTACCGCCATAGTTTCTTGTTACCGGTGTTATGTTTCCATATTTTGCGCTCCTAACATGCTCGGGGTTGTTATGGGGACCCCCTTGATTATTCGTTTGAGATTAAAACTTGTCTGGCAAGACCCAACATTGGTACTATTTTCTTAAACAACTTAATAAAATTGCATAGGGCTTTGCAACCCCATGGATAATTAATCAACAACCTGGGCCAATGCTCCTCATGAGTGTTGGTCCAAACTAGAGCCACTTGCAGGGCCACCCCGGGGCAACTCGAGGGATTTCTATCAGGCCACCATACGTACTACTCATCTCGTAGTGCCCTGAGATAGAGATACACATGGCTCCTATTGGGATCTGGCCTACCGGGCGGTCTTGCTGGACTTGTTTTACCTTTCTCGAGTGGCTTGCGTGAGGGACTCTAATTTTCTTTGGGCTATCTTGAGGTGTCGGAATTCCTTTGGAGTTGCCTAGGATGATCACGAGATCCATGGTCAAGGTTATTCCCGCAAAGTGTGGTTAATTTATGATGGACTAGTTGGAGCACCCCTGTAGGGTTAAAACTTTCAGAAAGTCGTGCCCGCGGTTATGTGGCAACTTGGATATTTGTTTAACACACGGTTATAGTTAACTTGAAGTAAACTCTAATACAATACACCTACGGTGTGAGTAACCATGATCGTCTCTGCTTGTGAACATGATCTGAAAGAGAACACGATGGGGTTATGTTTGACGTAAGTAGGTGTTCAAGATTTCTTAGCGATCATGCTAGTTCTCGCTTGTCTATCGTAGACCACATATTTACATTCATGTTCTCGTAAGATTAGCCACCATAACTACTTAGTGCTATTGCAAACTAAACACTTATCCCCCATCCAACCTATAATCTTGAATAGTCTCGGTACCCGGGCGCGAGATTGCTGAGTACTCGTGGCTCACAGATTACTACAACAAATATAGGTGCAGGTATAGATGAGATCGTGCCAGATGATGTGATACAGCTCTAGTGGGAGTATGATGAGGAAGGTGGCAGGATGTACGTCACATATCCAGATGAGTAGAGTGGCCGTGGTCGTGATCTTCATGGCTAGCAAGCCAGTGTCATTGCATCCTTTTTTATCGTTTGTTTTTGTCTGTAGTCAGACCCTGTCTTTGGAATGATGTTTGAATAAACTATGTGGAATTGTAATTTAGCATGTCGCGAGTGTAAGCCAACTCATATACTCCTCTCTTCATAAATGTATGTAATGATGATGTACTTGCAAATGACAAGATGCGCCTCTATCCCTGTCGAGGCCCCCGTGTCTAAATATGGATAGGCACGCATCTTGGGCGTGACATGGATCCTTTCTCGGATTTCATGGCCTCTAACCATTTGTGGAATCCGGGCCCATCATCGCTTCTCCATAGTTCGTAGGTTCATTGTTGTCCAACAACATGACCTCTAAGAAAGGGTTGCCGTACCACTCAGGAGTAGTACACGTCCTTGTCGACCTACGAGGTTCGATACTAACTTGATCCGAAGCTTCATGATCATCATCATTAACTTCCTCTTCAACTTATGTAGGCTCCATAGAAACATCTTTCTGTGCTGCGCTACTCTATGGCTGAAACAAAGGTTCAACAACCTCATCAAGTTCTATCTTCCTCCCACTCAATTCTTTCGAGAGAAACTCTTTCTCGAGAAAGGACCTGTTTTAGCAATAAACACTTTGTTCTCGGATCTGAGATAGAAGGTATACCCAACTGTTCTTAGGTTATTCCATGAAGATGCATTTGTCCACTTTGGTTCGAGCTCATTAGGTGAAAACCTTTATTCACATAAGGGTCACAGCCCCAAACATTTAGAAATGACAGCTTAGGTTTCTATAAAACCATAATTCATACGGTGTCATCTCAATGGATTTAGATGGTGCCCTATTTAAAGTGTATGTAGTTGTCTCTAATGCATAACCCCAAAACAAAAGTTGCAAAACGATAAGAGACATCATAGTACGTACCATATCCAATAGAGCATGACTATGGCATTCGAACACACCATCACACTATGGTGTTCCACGTGGCGTGAGTTGTGAAACAACATTCACATTGTCTAGAGTTGTATGCCAAACTCGTAACTCAGATATTCACCTCCACGATCATATCGTACACATTTTTATCTTCTTGTCACGATGATCTTAAACTTCACTCTGAATTTGCTTGAACTTTTCAAACAATTCATACTTGTGTTTCATTAAGTAAATATACACTATATCTACTCAAATCATGAGTGAAGGTAAGAAAATAACGATATCCACCACATGCTACAACACTCATTGGATTACATACATAAACATGTATCATTTCCAATAAATCAGTTGCCCGCTCCATCAAACTGGAAAATGGGGTCCTTAGTCATCTTGCCTAAGAGGCATGGTTCGGATGTCTCAACCAATTCAAAATCGAATGAGTCCAAAGATCCATTAGCATGGAGTTTCTTCATGCGATTTATACCAATATGACATTTAGCGGCAGTGACACAAGTATGTGGTACTATCATTATTAAATTTGTATCTTTTGACATCATTGTTATGAACATGTGTATTACTACGATCAAGATTCAACAAACCATTCTCACTTGGTGCATGACCATTGAAGGTATTATTCATGTAAAGAGAATAACCATTATTATCTAACGTAAATGAATAACCGTGTTGCAATAAACACGATCTAATCATGTTCATGCTTAACGCAAACACCAAATAACATTTATTTAGGTTCGTCACTAATCCCGAAGGTAGAGAGAGCATGTGATGTTGATCACATCAATCTTGGAAACATTTCCAACACACATCATCACCTCACACTTAGCCAGTCCCTGTTTATTCCGTAGCTTTTACTTCGAGTTACTAACATTTAGCAACCAAACCGGTATCCAATATCCAGGTGCTACTAGGAGTACAAGCAAGGTACACATCAATAACATGTATATCAAATATACTTCTGTCGATGTTGCCAACCTTCTTATCTACCAAGTATCTAGGGTTGTTCCGCTTCAGCGACCGCTCTCCTCATAATAGAAGCACATAGTCTCGGGTTTGGGTTCAACTTTGGGTTGCTTCACTGGAGCAGTAACTGACTTGCCATCCATGAAGTTTCCCTCCTTGCCCTTGCCCTTCTCGAAACTAGTGGTTTTACTAACCATCAACACTTGATGCTCCTTCTTAATTTCTACCTTCGCGGTGTCAAACATCACGAATAGCTCAGGGATCATTATTTCCATCCCTGGCATTTTATAGTTCATCACGAAGCTCTAGTAGCTCAGTGACAGTGACTTGGAGAACTATATCAATCACTATCTTATCTGGAAGATCAACTCCCACTCGATTCAAGCGATTGTAGCATCCAGATAACCTGAGCACATGCTCAACAATTGAGCTATTCTCCTTCATCTTGCAGGCAAAGAATCTTGTTGGATATCTCATATCTCACAACACGGGCACGAGCCTGAGATCCCAATTTCAGCTCTTAGAACATCTCATATGTTCCGTGACGTTCAAAACGTTTTGGAGCCTCAATTCTAAGCCGTAATGCATGACACATTGAACTATCAAGTAGTAATCGGAACGTGCCTGTCAAATCTTCACAACATCTACAGACGACACTAGAGGGGGGTGGCGCACCGAGCGATGCATTAAGGACATAAGCCTTTTGTGCAGCAATGAGGGCAATCCTCAGATCACGAACCCAGTCCGCCATATTGCTACCATAATCTTTCAACTCTATATCTCTAGGAACATATAAACGTTCAAGGGACCTAAACGTGAGCTAGTAATCTACAACATAATTTGCAAAGACACTACTGACTATGTTCATGATAATGAGTTCAATTAATCATATTACTTAAGAACTCCCACTCAAATTGACATCCCTCTGGTCATTCGAGTGATACATGATCCAAATTCACCAACTCAAGTCCGATCATCACGTGAGTTGAGGTGGTTACAATGGTGAACATCATCATGTTGATCAAATCTACTATATGACTCATGTTCGACCTTTTGATCTCTTGTGTTCTGAGGCCATGTATGTACATGTTAGGCTCGTCAAGGTTAACCAGAGTGTTCAACATGTGCAACACTGGCTTGCACCCGTTGTATGTGAACGTAGAGTCTATCACACCCAATCATCACGTGGTGTCTCGACACGACGAACTTTCACAACGGTGCACACTCGGGGAGAACACAACTGATCTTTAAATTTAAGTGAGGGATCCCCTTATAATTCTACCATCGTCCTAAGAAAAACAAGGTGCATAGAAGGATTAACATCACATGCAAATCATAGTGACATGATATGGCATGAACTTGTGCTTTTGATCTCCATCTATAAAGCACCGGCATGATCTGCATCGTCACCGAAATGACACCATGATGTCCATAATCTTAATCTTCATCAACGTGTCATATCAGGGTTGTCATGCCCACCATGCTTCTACTACTATTGCTACCGCTTAGCGATAAAGTAAAGCATTACATAGCGCTTAATGATTGACATGCAGGTCATACAATAATTAAAGACAACCCTATGGCTCCTGTCGGTTGCCGTACTCATCGACATGCAAGTCGTGATATTCTATACAATACATGATCATCTCATACATCACATACATCTCATCATGTAATTGGCCATATCACATCACAACATACCCTACAAAAACAAGTTAGACGTCCTCTAATTGCCGTTGCAAGTTTTACGTGGATGCTACGGGTATCTAGCAAGAACAATTCTTACCTACGCAAAAACCACAACGATGATACATAAATTGCTTTTCAACCTTCTCAAGGACCGCCTTTGTCGAATCCGATCCAACTAAAGTAGGAGAAACAGGCACCCGCCAGCCATCTTTGTGCAACGAAGTTACACGTCAGTCAATGGAACCGGTCTCTTGCAAGCGTACGAGTAAGGTTGGTCCGGGCCGCTTCATCTCACAGTACCGCTGAACCAAAACACGACGAAGGGAGGAAGCGATCTAAGCATCAATGCCCACAAACTCCTTTGTGTTCTACTCGAGATATCATCTACACATAGACCTAGCTCATGATGCCACTGTTGGGTAACGTTGCATGGGAAACAAATATTTTCCTATCCACACGCAAGATCTATCCATGGTGATGAGCATCTACGAGAGGGAGAGTGGATCTACATACCCTTGTAGATCGCTAAGCGAGAAGCGTTAAGAAACGCGGTTGATGTAGTCGAATGTCTTTGCAATCCAAATAGCTGAATGTCCCACGATACCATAACGATCCATCTCGCGATCCGATCACGATCCGTCCTGCGATCCCATCATGATCCGTCCCATGATCAAATCATGAATCGTCTTGCAATATTGATCACAGTCCTTCCGATCTAGCGCCGAACGGATGACACCTCCGCGTACAACACACGTACAGATCGATGACGATCTCGGCCTTGTTGATCCAACAAGAGGGAGCAAAGAGGTAGATGAGTTCTTCGGCAGTGCGACGGCATGGTGGCGATGGTGGTGGAACCATTCTGGCAGGGCTTTGCCTAAGCACCGTCGAACTAGACTAGAGGAGAAAACCGATCTAGATGAAGTAGAGGGAGCACGTGGAAATTAGGGTTATATTTCCCCTCTAAATCCTCTAGTATATATAGGAGGGAGGGAGGGTAGTAAGAATCCTCAAACCCTCAAGAGTTGGCCGAAATTGGAGGTGGAGGAGTCCTACTCCAATCCTATTTGGAGTAGGATTCCTCCTTTTCACTTGGAAACTCTTTCCACCTCTCCACCTTTGGATTTTTTCCTTCTCAAACCTCATGGGCTTTAGTGGAGGCATTTGTTGGAAATATGCCCTAGAGGCAATAATAAAATGCTTATTATTGTATTTCCTTGTTCATGATAATTGTCTATTGTTCATGCTATAGTTGTGTTAACCGAAAACCGTAATACATGTGTGAATACATAGACCACAACATGTCCCTAGTGAGCCTCTAGTTGGCTAGATCATTGATAAATAGATGGTCACAGTTTCGTGACCATGGACATTGGATGTCGTTGATAATGGGATCACATCATTAGGAGAATGATGTGATGGACAAGACCCAATCCTAAGCATAGCACAAGATTGTGTAGTTTGTCTACTAAAGCTCTTCCAATGTCAAGTATTATTTCCTTAGACCATGAGATTGTGCAACTCCCGGATACCGTAGGAATGCTTTGGGTGTTCCAAATGTCACAACGTAACTAGGTGGCTATAAAGGTGCACTATGGGTATCTCTGAAAGTGTCTGTTGGGTTGGCACGAATCAAGACTGGGATTTGTCACTCAGTATGACGGAGAGGTATCTCTGGGCCCACTCGGTAAGACATCATCATAATGAGCTCAATGTGACTAAGGAGTTAGCCACGGTATGATGTGTTACGGAATGAGTAAAGAGACTTGTCGGTAACGAGATTGAACAAGGTATAGGGATACTGATGATCGAATCTCGGGAAAGTATCATGCCGGTAGACAAAGGGAATTGAATACGGGATTGATTGAATCCCCGACATCGTGGTTCATCGGATGAGATCATCGTGGAGCATGTGGGAGCCAACATGGGTATCCAGATCCCGCTGTTGGTTATTGACCGGAGTGGTGTCTCGGTCATGTCTACATGTCTCCCGAACCCGTAGGGTCTACACACTTAAGGTTTGATGATGCTAGGGTTATAGGGAAATAGTGTATGTGGTTACCGAAGGTTGTTCGGAGTCCTAGATGAGATCCTGGACATCACGAGGAGTTCCGGAATGGTCCGGAGACAAAGATTGATATATAGGAAGTGAGGATTTGGCCACCGGAAGTGTTTCGGGAATTACCGGTAACGTATCGGGACCACTAGAAGGGTTCCGGGGGTCCACCAAGTGGGGCCACCAGCCCCAGAGGGCTATGTGGGACAAGAGTGGAAGGGATCAGCCCTAGATTGGGCTGGTGCGCCCTCCACCCTGGCCCAAGGCGCAGGAAAGGTGGGAGGGAGGGAAACCCTAGACCCGGATGGGCCTAAGGACCACTAGGGCTGCGCCCTCCCCCTCTCCCCTGTTGGCCATCGGCCAAAGGCAATCTAGGGCTGCCGCACCACCCTAGGGTGGGAACCCTAGGGGCTGTGCACCCTCCTCCCCTCCTCCTATATATAGTGGGGGTTTTGGGGGCTGCCGACACACAAGTTTCCTCCTCTCTCGGCGCAGCCCTACTCCTCCCTCTCCTCTGTTGGAAATATGCCCTAGAGGCAATAATAAAATGGTTATTATTGTATTTCCTTATTCCTGATAATTGTCTATTGTTCATGCTATAATTGTGTTAACCAGAAACCGTAATGCATGTGTGAATACATAGACCACAATGTGTCCCTAGTGAGCCTCTAGTTGGCTAGCTCGTTGATCAATAGATGGTCACGGTTTCATGACCATGGACAGTGGACGTTGTTGATAATGGGATGACATCATTAGGAGAATGATGTGATGGACAAGACCCAATCCTAAGCATAGCACAAGATCGTGTAGTTCGTCTGCTAAAGCTTTTCCAATCTCAAGTATCATTTCCTTAGACCATGAGATTGTGCAACTCCTGGATACCGTAGGAATGCTTTGGGTGTGCCAAAATTCACAGTGTAACTGGGTGGCTATAAAGGTACACTACGGGTATCTCTGAAAGCGTCTGTTGGGTTGGCACCAATCGAGACTAGGATTTGTCACTCCGTATGACGGAGAGGTATCTCTGGGCCCACTGGGTAAGACATCATCATAATGATCTCATTGTGACTAAGGAGTTATCCATGGGATGATGTGTTACGGAACGAGTAAAGAGACTTGCCGGTAACGAGATAGAACAAGGTATAGGGATACGGACGATCGAATCTCGTGCTAGTTCATACCGATAGACAAAGGGAATTTTATACGAGATTGATTGAATCCCCGACATAGTGGTTCATCCGATGAGATCATCGTGGAGAATGTGGGAGCCAACATGGGTATCCAGATCCCGCTGTTGGTTATTGACCGGAGATGTGTCTCGGTCATGTCTACGTGTCTCCTGAACCCGTAGGGTCTACACACTTAAGGTTCGATGACGCTAGGGTTATAGGGAAATAGTATACGTGATTACCGAAGCTTATTTGGAGTCCCGGATGAGATCTCGGACGTCACGAGGAGCTCCGGAATGGTCTAGAGGTAAATATTGATATATAGGAAGTCCTGTTTTGGTCATCGGAAAGTTTTCGGGCTCATCGGTAGTGTACCGGGAGTGCCGGGAGGGTGCCGGAGGACCCCCGGGAGGGGTGTGACGACCAAAGGACCTTATGGGCTGTTAGATAAAATGTGCCATCCCTTATTGGTCTGTTCAAGACCTTTGCTAAAGGCCCATGTGCATAGGGATAAAGAGATAAGGCAAAAAGGAGTTTGAAAGGAGGAGATCCACCTCCCTTGTGGGAGGTGGACTCCTCCCCTAGCTCGGCCGAACTGCTCCTCCTTGGAGGAGGGACCAAGGAAGCCCTCCCTCTCCCTCCTCCTATATATAATTGAGGTTTTGGCTGTTTTGAGACAAGATTTGATCTCTCTCTCCCATGGCGCAGCCCTACCTCTATTCTTCCTCCTCCTCCGCAGTGCTTAGGCGAAGCCCTGCCGGAATACCTTGCTGCTCCACCACCACCATGCCGTCGTGCTGCTGTTGGAGCTCTTCCCCAACCTCTCCCTCCTCCTTGTTGGATCAAGGCGTGGGAGACGTCACCGGGCTATACGTGTGTTGAACGCGGAGGCGCCGTTGTTCGGCGCTTAAATCAAAATCGACTGTGATCTGAATCGCTGTGAGTAGGACTCTGTTGGAAATATGCCCTAGAGGCAATAAATAAAGTGTTTATTATTGTATTTCCTTGTTCATGATAATCGTTTATTATCCATGCTATAATTGTATTAATAGGAAACATGGATACATGTGTGGATACATAGACAAACACAATGTCCCTAGTATGCCTCTAGTGAACTAGCTCGTTGATCGAAAGATGGTTAAGGTTTCCTAGCCATGGACATGAGATGTCATTTGATAACAGGATCATACCATTAGGAGAATGATGTGATGGACAAGACCCAAACTACAAACGTAGCTTATGATCGTGTCAGTTTATTGCTACTGTTTTCTGCATGTCAAATATATGTTCCTATGACCATGAGATCATGCAACTCACAGATATCGGAGGAGTACCTTGTGTGTATCAAACGTCGCAACGTAACTGGGTGACTATAAAGGTGCTCTACATGTGTCTCCAAGGGTGTCTATTGAGTTGGCATGGATCAAGACTGGGATTTGTTACTCCGTGTGATGGAGAGGTATCTCAGGGCCCACTCGGTAATACAACATCACAATGAGCCTTGCAAGCAATGTGACTAACTGTTGGTCATGGGATCTTGTATTACGAAACGAGTAAAGAGACTTGCCAGTAACGAGGTTGAACTAGGTATGGAGATACCGACGATCGAATCTCGGGCAAGTAACATACCGAAGAACAAAGGGAACATCATACGGGATTAACTGAATCCTTGACATAGAGGTTCGACCGATAAAGATCTTCATAGAATATGTAGGAACCAATGTGGACATCCAGGTCCCGCCATTGGTTATTGACCGTAGAGGTGTCTCGGTCATGTCTACATAGTTCTCAAACCCGCAGGGTTTGCACACTTAAGGTTTGGTGACGTTTCGGTAGTATAGAGTTATGTATGGTGGTGACCAAAGTTTTGTTCGGAGTCCCGGATGAGATCCTGGACGTCACGAGGAGCTCCAGAATGGACCGGAGGTAAAGATTCATATATAGGAAGTCCTGTTTTGGTCGCCGGAAAAGTTCCGGGCTTATCGGTAGTGTACCGGGAGTGCCGGTAGTGTACCAGGAGACCTCCGGGAGGGGTATTTCGACCCAAGAGGCTTCATGGGCTGTGGGAGAGTGAATATCAGCCCTTAGTGGGCTGGTGGAAACTCCCACACAAGGCCCATGTGGTTGGAGAAGAAAACCCAAAAGGAAAAAGGTGGAAAACGGCAAAAAGGAAAAAAAAGAATGAATCCTAATCCTACTAGGAGTGGAGGAGGTGGACTCCTCCTCTCCTAGCTCGGACGAAGCCTAGAAGGCTTGGAGGCCAAGCTGCCTCCTCTCCTCCTCTCCTCCTATATATACTGGTGGTATTGAGGGTTTTTTCACGAGATTTTCAGCCACGTGCTACCCGTTCCTCCAGTGCATAGTTTCTCCTCTAGATCGGTTTTCTGCAGTGCTTAGGCGAAGCCCTGCCGGAAGTGCTCCACCACCATCACCGAAGCCACGTCAGGATGCCAGAGAACTCTTCTTCCTCTCCACTCCTTCTTGCTGGATCAAGATGATGGAGATCGTCATCAAGCTGTATGTGTGCTGAACGCGGAGGTGTCGTCCGTTCGGTGCTAGATCGGAAGGATCGTGATCAAGTTCATGAGACGGATCGTGATCATGTTCGTGGGACGGATCGTGATCGGATCGCGGGACGGATTGTGATTGGATCGCAGGACGGATCGTGATTGGATCGCGAGACGCACGACGATTTGGATCGCGAAGACGTTCGACTACACCAACCGCGTTTCTTAACGCTTCCCGCTTAGCGATCTATAAGGGTATGTAGACCCACTCTCCCTCTCGTAGATTCTCATCACCATGGATAGAACTTCGTGTGCATAGGAAATTTTTTGTTTCCCATGCGACGTTCCCCAACAGTGGTATCAGAGCTAGGTCTATGTGTAGATGAGATCTTGAGTAGAACACAAAAGGTTTGTGGGCGTTGATGCTTAGATTGCTTCCTCCCTTGGTCGGATTTTGGTTCAGCGGTATTGTGAGATGAAGCGGCCCGGACCAACATTACTCTTACGCTTACGAGAGACTGGTTCCCTCAATGCAACTTGTTGCCTAGATGGCTTGCGGGTGGCAGTTTCTCTCACTTTAGTTGGATCGGATTCGACAAAGGCGGTCCTTGAGAAGGTTGAAAAGAAAATTATGTATCACCGTTGTGGTTTATGCGTAGGTGAGAATCGTTCTTGCTAGAAACTCATAGCAGCCACGTAAAACATGCAACAACAATTAGAGGACGTCTAACTTGTTTTTGCAGGGTATGTTGTGATGTGATATGGCCAATTACATGATGTGATATATATGATGTATGAGATGATCATGTGATGTATAGAATTTCACGACTTGCATGTCGATGAGTACGACAACCGGCAGGAGCCATAGGGTTGTCTTTAATTATTGTATGACCTGCGTGTCGATCATTAAGCGCTATGTAATGCTTTACTTTATCGCTAAACGGTAGCAATAGTAGTAGAAGCATGCAGGGCGTGACAACCTCGATGGCGACACGTTGATGGAGATCAAGATGATGGAGATCATGGTGTCATGCCCGTGATGATGAAGATCATGCCGGTGCTTTCAAGATGGAGATCTAAAGCACAAGTTCATGGCCATGTCATGTTACTTATGAATTGCATGTGATGTTAATCCTTTTATGCACCTTGTTATGCTTATTACGATGGTAGCATTATAAGGTGATCCCTCACTTAAATTTCAAGATAAAATTGTGTTCTCCCCGAGTGTGCACCATTGCGAAAGTTCGTCGTGTTGAGACACCACATGATGATCGGGTGTGATAGACTCTACGTTCACATACAACGGGTGCAAGCTAGTGTTGCACGTGTAGAACACTCGGGTTAAACTGGACGAGCCTAGCATGTACAGACATGGCCTCGGAACACAAGAGACCGAAAGGTCGAACATGAGTCATATAGTAGATATGATCAACATAATGATGTTCACCATTGAAGCCACCTCAACTCACGTGATGATCGGACTTGAGTTGGTGGATTTGGATCATGTGACACTCAGATGACCCGAGGGATGTCAATTTGAGTGGGAGATTTAGTAATTTGATTAACTAAACTCATTATCTTGAACAATAGTCTAAGTGAACTTTGAATATTTATGTTGTAGATCAATGGCTCGCGCAGTAGCACCCCTGAATTTTAATGCGTTCCTAGAGGAAGCTAAACTGAAAGATGATGGAAGTAACTTTGTTGACTGGGCCCGTAATCTGAGGATTATCCTCACGGCTTCCCAGAAATCATATGTCCTTGATGCACCGCTTGGTGACCAACCAGAAGACATGACCTCCGAAGACGTTAAGAACGCTTGGGAGGCATGTACCGGAGATTACTCAATAGTTCAGTGTGCCATATTGTATGGCTTAGAACCGGGACTTCAAAGACGATTTGAATTTCATGGAGCATATGAGATGTTCCAGGAGTTGAAGTTTATCTTTCAGAAGAACGCCCGGATCGAGAGGTATGAAACCTCCGATAAGTTCTATGCTTGCAAGATGGAGGAGAACGGGTCTATCAGTGAACATATACTCAGAATGTCTGGGTATTCAACTCGTCTAGCGGAGTTGGTAATTGCCCTTCCGCCAGAGGTGATCACTGACAGAGTTCTTCAATCACTGCCACCTAGTTACAAGAGCTTTGTGATGAACTATAACATGCACGGGATGAACAAGTCAGTCGCCGAGCTGTTTGCGATGCTAAAAGTCGCTGAGTCTGAAATCCAGAAAGAACATCAAGTGTTGATGGTCAATAAAACCACTAGTTTCAAAAAAATAGCAAAGTCAAGGGCAAGGGCAAGAAGGGTAAAACCAAGAAGGATGGCAAAGCAGTTGCTACTCCTGCAAAGAAGCCCAAGCATGGACCCAAGCCAGAAACTGAGTGCTTTCATTGCAAAGGGACTAGTCACTGGAAGCGGAACTGCCCCAAGTACCTGGCTGACAAGAAGGCGGCCAACGACAAACAAGGTATATATGATATACATCTTATTGATGTGTACCTTACTAGCTCTCATCGTAGTGCCTGGGTATTTGATACCGGTTCGGTTGCTCACATTTGCAACTCAAAGCAGGAACTACGGAATAAACGAAGGCTGGCAAAGGACGAAGTGACGATGCGCGTGGGAAATGGTTCCAAGGTTGATGTGATCGCCGTCGGCACGCTCTCTCTTCGATTACCATTGGGAGTAGTGATGAACCTAAATAATTGTTATTTAGTGCCTGCGTTAAGCATGAACATTATATTTGGATCTTGTTTATTGCGAGACGGTTACTCATTTAAATCAGAGAATAAAGGTTGTTCTATTTATATGAGTAATATCTTTTATGGTCATGCACCCAATGTTAGGGGTTTATTCATATTGAATCTTGATAGTGATGACACACATGTTCATAACATTGATGCCAAAAGATGTAGAATTGATAATGATAGTACCACTTTCTTGTGGCACTGCCGTTTAGGTCATATTGGTGTAAAACGCATGAGGAAGCTCCATGCTGATGGACTTTTGGAGTCACTTGATTTTGAATCACTTGACACATGTGAACCATGCCTCATGGGCAAGATGACTAAAACGCCGTTCTCTGGAACAATGGAACGAGCGAGTGACTTATTGGAAATCATACACACTGATGTGTGCGGTCCAATGAATGTTACAACGCAGGGTGGATATTGTTATTTTCTCACCTTCACTGATGACTTAAGTAGATATGGGTATATTTACTTAATGAAACACAAGTCTGAAACATTTGAAAAGTTCAAGCAATTTCAGAGTGAAGTTGAGAATCATCATAACAAGAAGATTAAGTTCCTGCGATCTGATAGAGGAGGAGAATATCTGAGTTATGAGTTTGGCAGTCACTTAAGACAGTGTGGAATTGTTTCATAGTTGACACCGCCCGGAACACCACAACGTAATGGTGTGTCCGAACATCGTAATCGAACCTTGTTAGATATGGTGCGTTCTATGATGTCTCTTGCTGATTTGCCACTATCGTTTTGGGGTTATGCATTAGAGACAGCTGCATTCACTTTAAATAGGGCACCATCAAAATCCGTTGAGACGACGCCATATGAACTGTGGTTTGGCAAGAAGCCAAAGTTGTCGTTTCTTAAAGTTTGGGGATGTGATGCTTATGTCAAAAAGCTTCAGCCTGAAAAGCTGGAACCCAAAGCGGAGAAATGCGTCTGCATAGGATACCCGAAAGAGACAGTCGGGTATACCTTCTACCTCAGATCCGAAGGCAAAGTGTTTGTCACTAAAAACGGAACATTTCTTGAGAAAGAGTTTCTCTCGAAAGAATTGAGTGGGAGGAAAATAGAGCTTGATGAGGTTAATGAACCTTTACTTCAACCAGAAAGTAGTGCAGCGTAGAAAGATGTTTCTATGGAACCTACGACGGTAGAAGAGGAAGTTAATGATGATGATCATGAAGCTTCGGATCAAGCAGCTATTTAACCCCGTAGGCCGACAAGGCCGTGTACTACCCCTGAGTGGTATGGCAACCCTGTCTTGGAGGTCATGTTGTTGGACAACAATGAACCTACGAGCTATGGAGGAGCAGTGATGGGCCCGGATTCCGAGAAATGGTTAGAGGCCATGAAATCCAAGATGGGATCCATGTATGAAAACAAATTATGGACTTTGGTAGTATTACCTGAAGGGCGAAAGGCCATTCAGAACAAATGGATCTTTAAGAAGAAGACAGACGCAGACGGTAATGTCACCGTCTATAAAGCTCGACTTGTGGCAAAGGGTTTTTTACAAGTGCAAGGAGTTGACTACGATGAGACTTTCTCACCCGTAGTGATGCTTAAGTCTGTTAGAATCATGTTAGCAATAGCTGCTTATTTCGACTATGAAATTTGGCAGATGGATGTCAAAACAGCGTTCCTCAACGGTTTCCTTGAGGAAGAGTTGTATATGATGCAACCCGAAGGTTTTGTCGATCCAGAGAATGCTGACAAAGTTTGCAAACTCCAGCGATCCATTTATGGACTGGTGCAAGCATCTCGGAGTTGGAATAAGCACTTTGATGAGGTGATCAAAGCGTTTGAGTTTATACAAGTTTACGGAGAAGCTTGTATTTACAAGAAAGTGAGTGGTAGCTCTATAGCGTTTCTAGTATTATATGTGGATGAAAAATTGCTGATTGGAAACAATATAGAAATGCTGGAAAGCAAGAAGGAATATTTGAACAAGAGTTTTTCAATCAAGGACCTAGGAGAAGCTGCTTTCATATTAGGCATTAAGATCTATAGAGATAGATCGAGACGCTTAATAGCACTTTCACAGAGCACATACCTTGATAAAGTTTTGAAGAAGTTCAAAATGGAACAGTCCAAGAAGGGGTTCTTGCCTGTGTTACAAGGTATGAAGTTGAGTAAGACTCAATACCCAGTAACTGCAGAAGATAGAGAAAAGATGAGTGTCATCCCCTATGCTTCAGCCATAGGCTCTATCATGTATGCAATGTTGTGCACAAGACCCGATGTCAGCCTTGCCATAAGTATGGTCGGAAGGTTTCAAAGTGATCCTGGAATGGAGGACTGGCAAGTGGTCAAGAACATCCTTAAGTACATGAAAAGGACTAAGGAAATGTTTCTCGTTTATGGAGGTGATGAAGAGCTCGTCGTAAAGGGTTACGTCGATGCAAGCTTTGACACTGATCCGGACGACTCTAAGTCGCAAACCGGATACGTATTTATTCTTAACGGGGGAGCGGTAAGCTGGTGCAGTTCCAAGCAAAGCGTGGTAGCTGATTCTACGTGCGAAGCAGAATACATCGCAGCCTCGGAGGCGGTGAAGGAAGGTGTCTGGATGAAGCAGTTCAAGACAGATCTTGGAGTAGTGCCGAGTGCACTGAATCCAATGAACCTGTGTTGTGACAACACTGGTGCCATTGCTCTGGCCAAGGAACCAAGGTTTCAAAAGAGGACTAGACACATAAAGCGACGCTTCAACTCCATCCGCGATTACATCATGGAGAAAGACATAAATATTTGCAAAGTGCACACGAATCTGAATGTTGCATACCTGTTGACTAAACCTCTTCCAAAGGTTAAACATGATCAACACCAGAACTGCATGGGTGTTCGATTCATTACAATGTAAATCACATAGTGATGTGAACTAGATTACTGACTCTAGTGCAAGTGGGAGACTGTTGGAAATATGCCCTAGAGGCAATAAATAAAGTGTTTATTATTGTATTTCCTTGTTCATGATAATCGTTTATTATCCATGCTATAATTGTATTAATAGGAAACATGGATACATAGACAAACACAATGTCCCTAGTATGCCTCTAGTGAACTAGCTCGTTGATCGAAAGATGTTTAAGGTTTCCTAGCCATGGACATGAGATGTCATTTGATAACGGTATCACATCATTAGGAGAATGATGTGATGGACAAGACCCAAACTACAAACGTAGCTTATGATCGTGTCAGTTTATTGCTACTGTTTTCTGCATGTCAAGTATATGTTCCTATGACCATGAGATCATGCAACTCACAGATATCGAAGGAGTACCTTGTGTGTATCAAACGTCGCAACATAACTGGGTGACTATAAAGGTGCTCTACAGGTGTCTCTGAGGGTGTTTGTTGAGTTGGCATGGATCAAGACTGGGATTTGTTACTCCGTGTGACGGAGAGGTATCTCAGGGCCCACTCGGTAATACAACATCACAAGAAGCCTTGCAAGCAATGTGACTAAGTGTTGGTCATGGGATCTTGTATTACGAAACGAGTAAAGAGACTTGCCAGTAACGAGGTTGAACTAGGTATGGAGATACCGACGATCGAATCTCGGGCAAGTAACATACCGAAGAACAAAGGGAACATCATACGGGATTAACTGAATCCTTGACATAGAGGTTCGACCGATAAAGATCTTCGTAGAATATGTAGGAACCAATGTGGACATCCAGGTCCTGCCATTGGTTATTGACCGTAGAGGTGTCTCGGTCATGTCTACATAGTTCTCGAACCCGCAGGTCTGCACACTTAAGGTTTGGTGATGTTTCGGTAGTATAGAGTTATGTATGGTGGTGACCGAAGTTTTGTTCAGAATCCCAGATGAGATCCTGGACGTCACGAGGAGCTCCGGAATGGTCCGAAGGTAAAGATTCAGATATAGGAAGTCCTGTTTTGGTCGCCGGAAAAGTTTCGGGCTTATCGGTAGTGTACCGGGAGTGCCGGTAGTGTACCGGGAGACCTCCGGGAGGGGTATTTCGACCCAATAGGCTTCATGGGCTGTGGGAGAGTGAATATCAGCCCTTAGTTGGCTGGTGGAAACTCCCACACAAGGCCCATGTGGCTGGAGAAGAAAACCCAAAAGGAAAAAGGTGGAAAAAGGAAAAACGGAAAAAAAAGAATGAATCCTAATCCTACTAGAAGTGGAGGAGGTGGACTCCTCCTCTCCTAGTTTGGCTGAAGCCTAGAAGGCTTGGAGGCCAAGCTGCCTCCTCTCCTCCTCTCCTCCTATATATACTGGTGGTATTGAGGGTTTTTGCACGAGATTTTCAGCCACGTGCTACCCGTTCCTCCAGTGCATAGTTTCTCCTCTAGATCGGTTTTCTGCAGTGCTTAGGCGAAGCCCTGCCGGAATTGCTCCACCACCATCGCTGGAGCACCGTCAGGCTGCCAGAGAACTCTTCTTCCTCTCCACTCCTTCTTGCTGGATCAAGATGGTGGAGATCGTCATCAAGTTGTACGTGTGCTGAATGCGGAGGTGTCGTCCGTTCGGTGCTAGATCGCAAGGATCGTGATCAAGTTCGTGAGACGGATCGTGATCAAGTTCGTGGGACGGATCGTGATTGGATCGCGGGACGGATCGTGATTGGATTGCGGGACGGATCGTGATTGGATCGCGGGACACACGGTGATTTGGATCGCGAAGACGTTCGACTACACCAACCGCGTTTCTTAACGCTTCCCGCTTAGCGATCTACAAGGGTATGTAGATCCACTCTCCCTCTCGTAGATGCTCATCACCATGGATAGATCTTCGTGTGCGTAGGAAAATTTTTGTTTCCCATGCAACGTTCCCCAACAGACACCACCAACCGCGTTCTTGTAACGCTTTCGCTAGCAATCTTCAAAGGTATGAAGATGCAATATCTCCCCACTCGTTGCTGGTTTCTCCATAGATAGATCTTGGTGATCGTAGGAATTTTTTTGATTTGCTACTACGTCTCCCAACATCCTTGTTCTCCGTAGTGCTTGGCGAAGCCTTGCCGGAGACCACACAGATCCACCGTCACCACGCCGTTGTGCTGCCGGAGCTCTCCCTCAACCTCTCCCTCCTCCTTGCTGGATCAAGGTGTACGAGACGTCACCGGGCTGCACGTGTGTTGAACACAGAGGCACTGTTGTTTGGCGCTAAGATCGGAGTCCACCACGATCTGAACGCTACGAGTACGACTCCACCAACCGCGTTCTTGTAACGCTTCTGCTTAGCGATCTTCAAAGGTATGAAGGTGCAATCTCTCCCCACTCGTTGCTGGTTTCTCCATAGATAGATCTTGGTGATCGTAGGAATTTTGTTGATTTACTACTACGCCTCCCAACAGCTTCTACCAGCCCACTAGGGGCTAGTTTGTCTCCTCCCACAGCCCATGAGGCCCCTCAGGGCATGACACCCCTCCCGATGGTCCCCCGATACACTACCGATGAGCCCGAAACTTTTTTGGTGACCAAAACAGGACTTCCTATATATCAATCTTTACCTCCGGACCATTCCGGAGCTCCTCGTGACATTCAAGATCTCATTTGGGACTCCTAACAACCTTCGTTCACCACCATACATAACTCTATACTACCAAAACGTCACCGAACCTTAAGTGTGGAGACCCTGCGGGTTCGAGAACTATGCAGACATGACCGAGAGACCACTATGGTCAATTGCCAATAGAGGGACCTGGATGCCCATATTGGTTCCTACATATTCTACGAAGATCTTTATCGGTTGAACCTCTATGTCAAGGATTTAGTTAGTCTCGTATGTAGTTCCCTTTGTTCTTCGGTATGTCACTTGCCCGAGATTCGATCGTCGTTATCTCTATACCTAGTTTAATCTCGTTACCGGCAAGTCTCTTTACTCATTACGTAACAGAAGATCCCGTGGCTAACACTTAGTCACATTGCTTGCAAGGCTGGTTGTGATGTTGTATTACCGATTGGGCCCTGAGATACCTCTCCGTCACACGGAGTAACAAATCCCAGCCTTGATCCATGCCAATTCAATAGACACCCTCAGAGATACCTGTAGAGCACCTTTATAATCACCCAGTTACGTTGCAACGTTTGATACACACAAGGTACTCCTCCGGTGTCAGTGAGTTGCATGATCTCATGGTCATAGGAACAGATACTTGACATGCACAAAACTATAGCAATAAACTGACACGATCATATGCTATGTTTATAGTTTGGGTCTTGTCCATCACATAATTCTCCTAATGATGTGATCCCATTATCAAATGACATCTCATGTCCATGGCTAGGAAACCATGACCATCTTTGATCAACGAGCTAGTGTATTAGAGGCATACTAGGGACATGGTGTTGTCTATGTATCGACACATGTATCTGAGTTTCCGATCAATACAATTCTAGCATGGATAATAAACGATTATCATGAAAAATAAATATGATAATAACTAATTTATTTTTGCCTCTCGGGCATATCTCCAACACAGGCAGCGCTGTAGGATTTGCAGAAGTACCTCTCCTCTCCGCTAAACACTAGTCGCACCTAAGCCACAAGAACCATTGCTGCTATACCTAGCAGCGACGAATCAAGTGATTAGCGTTGCGCTGGTGGCATAGAGGGAAGCTGACAAAGAGGTGACGACAGGCTTGAGACTACCAAGCAATGAGCTAGGAACTCCCCCGGCAGGTCCTGATGCCGGCAAGGCAGGGTCAGTACAGACAAATGAAGCAACGCAGAAGAAGAAGATGGTGCGGGGCCCAGTTTATTTTGTCAGTTCCCTCTTGTAGGGAGCTAGGTCAAGATACTCTGGTGTGCAAAAACTGCTGTTCGACCTCCTTATGGTCTCGAGGAAGATGCGCCACTACTTCCAAGCACATGAGATCACCGTCGTCACTCGCTTTCCGCTGTAACGGATTCTACGGAATCCAGATGCCACCGGCAGGATTGTGGAGTGGGCTTTGGAGCTGTCGAGCTTTCATCTCAAGTTTGAAAGTACTTCAACTATCCATAGTAGAGCCCTGGCAGAATTCATTGCAGAATGGACTCCAACGCCAGACAAAAAGGTCCAAGAAACAACTCTTCTCGGCAAGGAAATTGAGAAACAATGGGTCATGTATTTTGATGGGGCTTTCTCCCTACAAGGGGACGGTGCCGACGTGCTGCTTGTCGCGCCCACCAGAGAGCACCTCAAGTATGTGATTCAAATGGACTTTCCCCAGGAAAGATCGACAAACAATACGTCGGAGTATGAAGGACTGCTTGCCAGTCTCAAGATTGTGGCAGACATTGGAATCAAAAAGCTCATCGTTAGAGGTGATTCACAGCTTGTCGTCAAGCAAGTCAACAAGGATTATCAGAGCCCATTGATGGAGGCTTATGTGGATGAAGAGAGAAAGCTGGAGGAGCGCTTCGACGACCTGCAAATAGAGCACGTTCCTCGTGCGGAGAACAACATTGCCGATGAGCTATCAAAGCGCATTGCCCTCAAGTTACCTATGGAAACATGAACTTTTGTGCTCAAGCTAACGCAGCCATATGTAGCACCGTCAACAAAGCAAGATAAAAGAAAAAAGTTGAATTCCGGACAGTACTTCCCCACAGAAGCCGTCGGTGAGGGAGTTGTCGGGAACGACGCCAAGCTTGCCGGGGGCAATAGACTCCGGCAAGACCTCAGGTCTTCTCCGTAGAGACAAACGATCCAGTTGCAGAAGACATGCCTTTTGTCCTTGCCGTCGAGCCCCAGGCTCTGGCATGGGCGCAACACATTGTCCAGTTCCTCCAAACATGAGAACTCCCTAAGGAACAAGAGGAAGCGGACAAAGTAGCTCGTTAGGACAATATGTACCAGTTTGTGGATGATGTCCTGTATTGAAAGAGACCAAACAGTGTGAAATTGAAGTGCGTTCCTCGGGAGGATGGACTGGAGCTGTTGGCAGAGATACTGTTGGAAATATGCCCTAGAGGCAATAATAAAATGGTTATTATTGTATTTCCTTGTTCATGATAATTATCTATTGTTCATGCTATAATTGTGTTAACCGGAAACCATAATGCATGTGTGAATACATAGACCACAACATGTCCCTAGTGAGCCTCTAGTTGACTAGCTCGTTGATCAATAGATGGTCATGGTTTCATGACCATGGACATTGGATGTCGTTGATAATGGGATCACATCATTAGGAGAATGATGTGATGGACAAGACCCAATCCTAAGCATAGCACTAGATCGTATAGTTCGTTTGCTAAAGCCTTTCAATGTCAAGTATCGTTTCCTTAGACCATGAGATTGTGCAACTCCCGGATACCGTAGGAATGCTTTGGGTGTGCCAAACGTCACAACGTAACTGGGTGGCTATAAAGGTGCACTACGGGTATCTCCGAAAGTGTCTGTTGGGTTGGCACGAATCGAGACTGGGATTTGTCACTCTGTGTGACGAAGAGGTATCTCTGGGCCCACTCGGTAAGACATCATCATAATGAGCTCAAAGTGAATAAGGAGTTAGCCACGGGATGATGTATTACGGAACGAGTAAAGAGACTTGCCGGCAACGAGATTGAACAAGGTATAGAGATACCGACGATCGAATCTCGGGCAAGTATCATACCGATAGACAAAGGGAATTGTATACGGGATTGATTGAATCCCCGACATCTTGGTTTATCCGATGAGATCATCGTGGAGCATGTCGGAGCCAACATGGGTATCCAGATCCCGCTGTTGGTTATTGGCCGGAGAAGTGTCTCGGTCATGTCCACGTGTCTCCCGAACCCGTAGGGTCTACACACTTAAGGTTCGATGACGCTAGGGTTATAGGGAAATGGTATACGTGATTACTGAAAGTTGTTTGGAGTCCCGGATGAGATCCCGGACGTCACGAGGAGCTCCGGAATGGTCCGGAGGTAAAGATTGATATGTAGGAAGTCCAGTTTTGGTCACCGGAAAGTTTTCGGGCTCATCGGTAGTGTACCGGGAGTGCCGGGAGGGTGCCGGAGGACCCCCGGGAGGGGTGTGACGACCAAAGGACTTCGTGGGCCCTTATAGGAGGTGTGCCAGCCCTTATTGGGCTGTCCAAGACCTTCTAGAAAGGCCCATGTGGATGGAGATCTAGAGATAAGGGCAAAGGAGTTTGAAAAGGAGGAGATCCACCTCCCTTGTGGGAGGTGGACTCTCCCTTTGATTCGGCCGAAGCTCTCCTCCTTGGAGGAGAGTCCAAGCCAACCCTCCCTCTCCCTCCTCCTATATATACTTGAGGTTTTGGCCTTTTGAGAATAGATATGAACTCTCTCTCACGGCAAAGCCCTACCTCTCTTCTTCCTCCTCCGTAGCGCTTAGGCGAAGCCCTGTCGGAATACCTTGCTACTCCACCACCACCACGCCGTCGTGCTACTGTTGGGGCTCTTCCCCAACCTCTCCTTCCTCCTTGCTGGATCAAGGCATATGAGACGTCACCAGGCTGCACGTGTGTTGAACGCGGAGGCGCCGTTGTTCGGCGCTTAGATCGGAATCCACCGCGATCTGAATCGCTGCGAGTACGACTCCATCAACCGCGTTCTTGTAACGCTTCCGCTTAGCAATCTTCAAAGGTATGAAGATGCAATCTCTCCCCACTCGTTTCTGGTTTCTCCATGGATAGATCTTGGTGATCGTAGGAAATTTTTTTATTTACTACTACGTCTCCCAACAATGGCATCATGAGCTAGGTCTATGCGTAGAATCTATGCACGAGTAGAACACAAAGCAGTTGTGGGCGTCGATTTTGTTAATTTGCTTACCACTACTAGTCTTATCTTGATTCGGCGGTATTGTGGGATGAAGCAGCCCGGACCGACTTTACACGTACACTTACGTGAGACTGGTTCCACCGCCTGACATGCACTTGTTGCATAAGGTGGCTAGCGGGTGTCTGTCTCTCCCACCTTAGTCGGATTGGATTCGATGAAAAGGGTCCTTATGAAGGGTAAATAGCAATTGGCATATCACGTTGTGGTTTTGACGTAGGTAAGAAACGTTCTTGCTAGTAACCTATAGCAGCCACGTAAAAACTTGCAACTACAAATTAGAGGACGTCTAACTTGTTTTTGCAGCATATGCCTTGTGATGTGATATGGCCAAAGGATGTGATGTGATGCATTGTGATGTATGAGATTGATCATGTTCTTGTAATAGGATTCACGACTTGCATGTCGATGAGCATGACAACCGACAGGAGCCATAGGAGTTGTCTTATTTTATTGTATGACCTGCGTGTCAATCATAAACGCCATGTAATTACTTTACTTTATTGCTAAACGTTAGCCGTAGTAGTAGAAGTAATAGTTAGCGAGACAACTTCATGAAGACACAATGATGGAGATCATGATGATGGAGATCATGGTGTTGTGCCGGTGACAGTGATGATCATGGTGCCCCGAAGATAGAGATCAAAGGAGCAAGATGATAATGGCCATATCATGTCACTATATTGATTGCATGTGATGTTTATCATGTTTACATCTTATTTGCTTAGAACGACGGTAGTAAATAAGATGATCTCTCACTAAAATTTCAAGAAAATTGTTCACCCTAACTGTGCACCGTTGCTAAGGATCTTTGTTCCGAAGCACCACGTGATGATTGGGTGTGATAGGTTCTAACGTTCGCATACAATGGGTGTAAGCCAGATTTACACACGCGAAACACTTAGGTTGACTTGACGAGCCTAGCATGTACAGACATGGCCCTGGAACACGGAAGACCGAAAGGTCGAACATGAGTCGTATGGAAGATACGATCAACATGGAGATGTTCACCATGGTTGACTAGTCCGTCTCACGTGATGATCGGACACGGGCTAGTTGACATGGATCATGTGTCACTTGGATGACTAGAGAGATGTCTATCTAAGTGGGAGTTCATTAAATAAGTTGATTATGTGAACTTAATTATCATGAAGTTAGTCTAAAATTATCTTTACAATCTATACTGTAGATCCAATGGCCAACACGAATGTCACCCTCAATTTCAACGCGTTCCTAGAGAAAACCAAGCTGAAAGATGATGGAAGCAACTATGCGGACTGGGTCCGTGGCTTGAGGATCATCGTCATAGCTTCCAAGAAATTGTATGTCCTTGATGCACCACTAGGTGACGCACCCATTCTCCCAGCGGAACAAGACGTTATGAACGCTTGGCAGACACGCTGTGATCATTACTCCCTTGTTCAGTGCGGCATGCTTTACAGTTTAGAACCGGGGCTACAAAAGCGTTTTGAGCAACAGGAGCATATGAGATGTTCCAAGAGCTGAAACTGGTTTTCCAAGCTCATGCCCGGGTCGAGAGATATGACGTCTCCGACAAGTTCTTCAGCTGTAAGATGGAGGAGAATAGTTCTGTCAGTGAGCACATCCTCAAGATGTCTGGGCTACACAACCGCTTGATTCAGCTGGGAGTTAATCTTCTGGATGACTCGGTCATTGACAGAATCCTCCACTCGCTTCCACCTAGCTACAAGAGCTTTGTGATGAACTACAACATGCAAGGGATGGAGAAGTCCATTCCTGAGTTGTACTCGATGCTGAAATCAGCGGAAGTTGAGATCAAAAAGGAGCATCAAGTGTTGATGGTGAATAAGACCACTAGTTTCAAGAAAGGCAAGGGTAAGAAGAACTTCAAGAAGGATGGCAAAGCTGTTGCCGCGCCCGGTAAGCAAGTTGCCGGGAAGAAGAAGAACAAGCATGGACCCAAGCCTGAGACTGAGTGCTTTTACTGCAAGGGTACCGGTCACTGGAAGCGGAACTGCCCCAAGTACTTAGCGGATAAGAAGGATGGCAACATTAAAGGTATATGTGATATACTTGTTATTGATGTGTACCTAACTAGCGCTCGTAGTAGCTCCTGGGTATTTGATACCGGTGCAGTTGCTCACATTTGTAACTCCAAGCAGGAGATGCGGAATAAGCGGAGGCTGGCAAAGGACGAGGTGACGATGCACGTCGGGAATGGTTCCAAGGTCGATGTGATCGTCGTCGGCACACTACCTCTACATCTACCTTCGGGATTAGTGTTAAACCTTAATAATTGTTATTTAGTACCAGCTTTGAGCATGAACATTGTATCTGGATCTCGCTTGATGCGAGATGGCTACTCATTTAAATCTGAGAATAATGGTTGTTCCATTATATGAGAGAAATGTTTTATGGTCATGCCCCGCTTGTCAATGGTTTATTTTTGATGAATCTCGAACGTGATGTTACACATGTCCATAGTGTGAGTACCAAAAAGTGTAAGGTTGATAACGATAGTCCCACTTACATGTGGCACTGCCGCCTTGGTCATATTGGTGTCAAACGCATGAGGAAGCTCCATGCTGATGCACTTTTGGAGTCTCTTGATTTCGAATCATTTGACATGTGCGAACCATGTCTCATGGGCAAGATGACCAAGACTCCGTTCTCCGGAACAATGGAGCGAGCTACTGACTTGTTGGAAATAATACATACCGATGTATGCGGTCCAATGAGTGTCGAGGCTCGTGGTGGCTACCGTTATGTTCTCACCCTCACTGATGACTTGAGCAGATATGGGTATGTCCACTTAATGAAACACAAGTCTGAAACCTTCGAAAGATTCAAGGAATTTCAGAGTGAGGTAGAGAATCAACGTGACAGGAAAATAAAGTGCCTACGATCTGATCGTGGAGGAGAATATTTAAATCACGAGTTTGGCACGCACCTAAGGAAATGTAGAATTGTTTCACAACTCACGCCGCCTGGCACACCTCAGCGAAATGGTGTGTCTGAACGTCGTAATCGCACTCTATTGGATATGGTGCGATCTATTATGTCTCTTACCGACTTACCGCTATCATTTTGGGGATATGCATTAGAGACTGCCGCATTCACTTTAAATAGGGCACCGTCAAAATCCGTTGAGACGACACCGTATGAATTATGGTTTGGAAAGAAACCTAAGCTATCGTATCTAAAAGTTTGGGGATGCAATGCTTATGTGAAGAAACTTCAACCTGAGAAGCTCAAACCCAAAGCGGAAAAGTGCGTCTTCATAGCATATCCCAAAGAGACTATTGGGTATACCTTCTACCTACGATCCAAGGGCAAAGTCTTTGTTGCCAAGAATGGATCCTTTCTTGAGAAAGAGTTTCTCTCGAAAGAAGTAAGTGGGAGGAAAATAGAACTTGATGAGGTAATTGTACCTCCCCTCTAACCGGAGAGTAGCGCAGCACAGGAAGTTGTTTCTGTGGAGCCTACACCGGCTAGAGAGGAAGTTAATGATGATGATCATGAAACTTCAGATCAAGTTACTATTGAACATCGAAGGTCGACTAGGACATGTTCCGCACCAGAGTGGTACGGCAACCCTGTCCTGGAGATCATGTTGTTGGACAACGGTGAACCTTCGAACTATGAGGAAGCGATGGCGGGCCTGGATTCCAACAAATGGCTTGAAGCCATGAAATCTAAGATAGGATCCATGTATGAGAACAAAGTGTGGACTTTGGTGGACTTGCCTGATGATAAGCGAGCCATTGAAAATAAATGGATCTTTAAGAAGAAGACTGACGCGGATGGTAATGTGACCGTCTATAAGGCTCGGCTTGTCGCTAAGGGTTATCGACAAGTTCAAGGAGTTGACTACGATGAGACTTTCTCACCCGTAGCGATGCTAAAGTCTGTCTGAATCATGTTAGCAATTGCCGCATTTTATGATTACGAGATCTGGCAAATGGACGTCAAAACGGCATTCCTTAATGGCTTCCTTAAGGAAGAACTATATATGATGTAGCCGGAAGGTTTTGTCGATCCTAAAGATGCTAACAAAGTATGCAAGCTCCAGCACTCCATCTATGGGCTGGTGCAAGGATCTCAGAGTTGGAACATTCGCTTTAATGAGGTGATTAAAGCGTTTGGGTTTGTACAGGTTTATGGAGAACCCTGTATTTACAAAAAAGTGAGTGGGAGCTCTGTAGCATTTCTCGTATTATATGTGGATGACATACTGATAATGGGAAATGATATAGAACTCTTGGAAAGTGTAAAGGCCTACTTGAATAAGTGTTTTTCGATGAAGGACCTTGGAGAAGCTGCTTACATATTAGGTATTAAGATCTATAGAGATAGATCGAGACGCCTCATAGGTCTTTCACAAAGCACATACCTTGAAAAGATATTGAAGAAGTTCAATATGGATCAGTCCAAGAAGGGTTTCTTGCCTGTGTTACAGGGTGTGAGATTGAGTATGACTCAATGCCTGACCACGGCAAAGGATAGAGAAGAGACGAGTGTCATCCCCTATGCTTCAGCCATAGGCTCTATTATGTATGTCATGCTGTGTACCAGACCTGATGTGAACCTTGCCATAAGTTTGGTAGGGAGGTACCAAAGTGATCCCAGAGCGGAACACTGGACAGCGGTCAAGAATATCCTGAAGTACCTGAAAAGGACAAAGGACATGTTTCTCGTATATGGAGGTACCGAAGAGCTCGTCGTAAAGGGTTACATCGATGGTAGCTTCGACACAGATCCGGACGACTCCAAGTCGCAAACCGGATACGTGTATATTCTGAATGGAGGGGCAGTTAGCTGGTGCAGCAACAAGCAAAGCGTCGTGGCGGCATCTACATGTGAAGCGGAGTACATAGCTGCTTCGGAAGCAGCAAAAGAAGGAGTCTGGATGAAGGAGTTCATCGCCGACCTAGGAGTAATTCCAAGTGCGTCGGGCCCAATGACTTTATTCTGTGACAACACTGGAGCTATTGCCCTTGCGAAGGAGCCCAGGTTTCACAAGAAGACAAGACACATCAAGCGTCGCTTCAACTCCATCCGTGATTACATTCAGGAGGGAGATATAGATATTTGTAAAGTGCATACGGATCTGAATGTCGCAGATCCGTTGACTAAACCTCTCTCACGAGCAAAGCATGATCAACACCAGAAAGCTATGGGTGTACGATTCATCACAATGTAACAAGATTATTGACTCTAGTGCAAGTGGGAGACTGTTAGAAATATGCCCTAGAGGAAATAATAAAATGGTTATTATTGTATTTCCTTGTTCATGATAATTGTCTATTGTTCATGCTATAATTGTGTTAACCGGAAACCATAATGCATGTGTGAATACATAGACCACAACATGTCCCTAGTGAGCCTCTAGTTGACTAGCTCGTTGATCAATAGATGGTCACGGTTTCATGACCATGGACATTGGATGTCGTTGATAACGGGATCACATCATTAGGAGAATGATGTGATGGACAAGACCCAATCCTAAGCATAGCACTAGATCGTGTAGTTCATTTGCTAAAGCTTTTCAATGTCAAGTATCGTTTCCTTAGACCATCATATTGTGCAACTCCCGGATACCGTAGGAATGCTTTGGGTGTGCCAAACGTCACAACGTAACTGGGTGGCTATAAAGGTGCACTACGGGTATCTCCGAAAGTGTCTGTTGGGTTGGCACGAATCGAGACTGGGATTTGTCACTCCGTGTGACGGAGAGGTATCTCTGGGCCCACTCGGTAAGACATCATCATAATGAGCTCAAAGTGACTAAGGAGTTATCCACGGGATGATGTATTACGGATCGAGTAAAGAGACTTGCCGGCAACGAGATTGAACAAGGTATAGATACCGACGATCGAATCTCGGGAAAGTATCATACCGATAGACAAAGGGAATTGTATACGGGATTGATTGAATCCCCGACATCGTGGTTCATCCGATGAGATCATCGTGGAGCATGTGGGAGCCAACATGGGTATCTAGATCCCGCTGTTGGTTATTGGCCAGAGAAGTGTCTCGGTCATATCCACGTGTCTCCCGAACCCGTAGGGTCTACACACTTAAGGTTCGATGATGCTAGGGTTATAGGGAAATGGTATACGTGATTACTGAAAGTTGTTAGGAGTCCCTGATGAGATCCCGGACATCACGAGGAGCTCCGGAATGGTCTGGAGGTAAAGATTGATATATAGGAAGTCCAGTTTTGGTCACCGGAAAGTTTTCGGGCTCATCGGTAGTGTACCGGGAGTGCCGGGAGGGTGCCGGAGGACCCCCGGGAGGGGTGTGACGACCAAAGGACTTCGTGGGCCCTTACAGGAGGTGTGCCAGCCCTTATTGGGCTGGTCAAGACCTTCTAGAAAGGCCCATGTGGCTGGAGATCTAGAGATAAGGGCAAAGGAGTTTGAAAAGGAGGAGATCCACCTCCCTTGTGGGAGGTGGACTCTCCCTTTGATTCGGCCGAAGCTCTCCTCCTTGGAGGAGAGTCCAAGCAAGCCCTCCCTCTCCCTCCTACTATATATACTTGAGGTTTGGCCTTTTGAGAATAGATCTAAACTCTCTCTCTCTCTCTCACGGCAAAGCCCTACCTCTCTTCTTCCTCCTCCGCAGCGCTTAGGCGAAGCCCTGCCGGAATACCTTGCTACTCCACCACCACCACGCCGTCGTGCTGCTGTTGGAGCTCTTCCCCAACCTCTCCTTCCTCCTTGCTGGATCAAGGCATAGGAGACGTAATCGGGCTGCACGTGTGTTGAACACGGAGGCGCCGTTGTTCGGCGCTTAGATCGGAATCCACCGCGATCTGAATCGCTGCGAGTATGACTCCATCAACCGCGTTCTTGCAACGCTTCCGCTTAGCGATCTTCAAAGGTATGAAGATGCAATCTCTCCCCACTCGTTTCTGGTTTCTCCATGGATAGATCTTGGTGATCGTAGGAAATTTTTTGATTTACTACTACGTCTCCCAACAGATACATGGAGGCATATGTGTCTCCCACATAGGGTCAAGAGCACTAGTCGGCAAGGCATTCCGACAAGGTTTCTTCTGTTCCACCGCCCTCCAGGAAGCAACTGTGCTAGTAACAAAGTGTGAATTATGCCAGTTCCATTCAAAGAAGCTACATCAACCAGCTCAAGCTCTTCAAACAATCCCTGTCTCCTGGCCATTTTCGGTCTGGGGCTCAACTTCTTGGGCCTCCTTCCCCGTGCTACCGGGGCTTTGACTACTTTTACGTTGCAATCGACAAGTTCACGAAGTGGACAGAAGTGGAGGCAGTGAGAAAGGTGACATCACAGTCAGCCGTCAAGTTCTTTAAAGGACTAGTCTGCCACTTTGGTGTTCCCAACAGGATCATCACTGACAACGACACGAAGTTCACAAGCCTCACCTTCATGCAGTATGTCTAGGCCTTGGCAGCAAAATCTGTTTTTCTTCTGTCGCTAACCCAAGGAGCAACGCCAAGTGGAAAGGGAGAATTCTGAAGTGCTGCGAGGGCTTAAAACAAGAACTTTCGACAAGCTGCACAAGTGCGAAATGCGCTAGATTGATGAACTGCCGGAGGTTCTTTGGTCGATCGGAACAACACCAAATCGAGCCACTGGCCAGACACCCTTCTCCCTGGATACGGGGTAGAGGCAGTTGTCCCCACGGGACTCATATACGGGTCACCTCGAGTGCTCGCTTATGATGAGCTTGAGCAAGAGCAGTTGCAACAAGATGGCATGACGCTCCTTGAGGAAGACCGTCTTCGGGCTGCTGTGAGAGCTACACACTACCAACAAGCTTTGCGTCGCTATCATAGCCGCAAGGTTCGTGCCCAAAGCATTGAGGAAGGCAACCTTGTTCTTCAGTCGGGCAAGAATTCAAACAAGTTGACACCGAAATGGGAAGGCCCTTATCGGGTAGTACGGGTCACCAGGCCTGGCGTAGTCTGCCTGGAGACCGAAGATGGTGTTCTAGTGAGCAACTCTTAGAATATCAAGCATCTTCGTAAGTTCTACCCATAAGGCGCGGTTGCTGGGCCTCTCAATAACCACCTTTTGTACAAGTCTTGCCGGCAAGGCATGTGATCCTTTGTACAAAGCCAGGCGCAGACCCTGTGCATAGCTGAATAAGACCGAGCGTTCTGCAACTCTCGTTGATTTCCATGTTTACATGTTTTGCATGCTTATCCAAGATGTTGCATTACGCCTATTCCCGACAAGTACTAACGGACCGTCAAGGATCCACATCTCTATTTTTTGTTCTTTATTTTTCTTAAAAGACAGAAGGTTCCCTCACATGCAAGTTTGTCGGGGGGATGAGATGGTATGGACACCAGCGACGTCCATTGTTGGCATCTTGCGGGGAGGAGCGGAAAAAGTACCGCGACGGGAAGATAAGTTGCTAAGCCCTAAGTAAATTTTCTCTGTGAAGTTATTTTCCTTGGACGATTTTGACTTTTGTATGGAAAACCTGCACCCTAAGGAACCTTGCTGTGATTAATGGTGCCCTTGCTTTGTTTCGAGTCTGCTCAACGGCTTAAGTAGCTGCACTCGTGCCCTTGCTCTGTTTCGAGTCTGCTCGATGGCTCAAGTGCCCGCGCTCGTGCCCTTACTTTGTTTCAAGTCCACTCAACAACTTAAGTGGCTACGCCAAGAACGTCAAGGTATCTTGCCGGCAGTAGCACCGCCAGCAGGCTGCTAAGACCCGCTCCTCGAAGCGCTCGCGATTGGGCTACACATGCTGGCAAGGTTTTTTCGAGAAAGCATAGGGAAAACACCAGGCAAAGAGGAACCTAACGAGGAGGATAATATGCAGTCATTCAAAGAACAAATAGTCATATTACATCAAAGGTTGCCACGACACTAACGTAAGATAAAATTGTCTTGAACATGAAATGGTGGCGACGAAAAGAAATGGCACGGCAAATCCCGGTGCTGGCCCTCAACCCGTTTGACTTGGTTCACCTTGTCGACGATGGGCGTGACGATTTCCTTGGGCGCCTTGACGTCCACGTCCTTTGGCAGGCGGTCGAGGACATTGGCGAAGTTGATCTCGGGGTTCTTGTAAGCCACCTTGACGAGCACCTTGAGGAGGAGGACCCGACAGAGCTTGTGGGATTCGTTGGCCAATTGGGCTGTCCGATCAGAGTGAAGCTCCCTTAAGGCCTCAATGATGTCGTTAAAGAACATGGTCAGCCGAGTGCTCGTGGACACCGATACATCTCCAACGTATCTATAATTTATGAAGTATTCATGCCATGTTTACAATAATTCTATATGATTTTGGTATGATTGTATTGGAACAAACCCGAATTGACGTTGTTTTCAGCAGAACTACAGTGGTGTTGTTTTTGTGCAGAAATAAAAGTTCTCGGAATGAGCTGAAAATTTATGGAGAATATTTTTGGAAAATATAAAAAATACTGGAGCAAATAGTCACCGGAGAGGAAGGCCGAGGAAGCCACAAGCCAGGGGGACGCTTGTCATGCCCAAGATGCGGTCCTATCCTTATTTGGGCACGAGGGCCTCGACAGGGATAGAAGCGCATATCGATGCGTTCGCAAGAATGGATATCATTACAAGTACATGTAAAGAAGAGATGAGTATATGAAATTGGCTTACACTCGCCACAAGCTACATCAGAGTCACATCAATACAATACGTACTCAAACATCATACATAAGAGCAGGGTCCGACTACGGACGGAATCAAACGATAAAATGACATCCACCCTTGCTATCCCAAGCTGCCGCCTGAAACCCATCCAAGATCGAGGAAGAAGAAGAAGAAGAACTCCAAGTCAAATCAAGCAACGCGCTCACGTCAAATCATCACCTTACCTGTACCTGCAACTGGTGTTGTAGTAATCTGTGAGCCATGGGGACTCAGCAATCTCATTTCCAAGGGTATCAAGACTATTAAAGCTTAATGGGTGAGGTATGGTTAAGTGGTGAGGTTGCAGCAAGCGACTAAGCATTTATTTGAGTGGCTAACTTACGAGTACAGAAAGTAAAGTATGGTGGTCTACGCATAACGGACGTGAATTAGTAATGATAATTAACTGATCCTAAACACCTACTTACGTCAAACATAACCCCACCGTGTTCTCTTCCGGATAAGGACTCACGAGAAGAGACAGTCACGGTTACTCACACGGTTGGTGTATTTTATTAGAGTTTACTTCAAGTTTACTATGACCGGGGGTTAAACAAAGTATCCAAGTTTGCCACATAACCGCGGGCATGGCTTCTCGAAAAGATTTAACCCTGCAGGGGTGCTCCAACTCATCCATCATAAATTAACCACACGCAGCGGGAATAACCTCAACCACGGATCTCGTGATCATCCTAGGCAATTCCAAAGGAAATCCGACACCTCGAGATAACCCGAAGAAAATCAGAGTTCCTCACTCAAGACGTTCGAGAAAGGTAAAATAAGTCCAGCAAGGCCTCCCGACGTGTCGACAATCCCGATAGGAGCCGCGTATCTCGTTCTCAGGACACGGCGGATGAGCTACGCGTACAGTAACTGAAGTCCCGAGTTGCCCCAGGTAGCCCGCACGGTGCTCTAGTTTGGACCAGCACCAGCAGCACTGGCCCCCCTGTATTATGTTAAATTAATCCACGAGGGGGCGACCCTCTATGCATTTAAAAGGTGATCAGTTTTATTATGATGGGCAAATGTAGTACCAAAGTTGGGCCTTGCCAGACAAGTTTTAATCTAACCCGAAAATCAAGGGGGTCCCCATAACAACCCCGAGCATGTTAGGAGCGCTCATTTTTGGAACATAACACCGGTTCACAAGTAACTAAGGGTGGCAAGAGTGGAACAAAACACCAAGCAAAAGGCCAAGCCTAGCACCTTTACCAAGTATATATGTGCATTAAATTAAATAGCAGCAATATTGTGATATGACAAAAGAAGGTCCATGTTGACACATGGAAGCAATTGCTCCTACAACTAGCAATGCTATAAGAAGGGCTGAGCAAGCGGTAACATAGCCAAACAAAGGTTCGCTGGGATGTGGAGGGGTTAGAGGCTTATCATGGCAATGTTGGGAGGCTTATCAAACAAGTGGTAGGTAGCGAGACATAACGATAAAAGACGAGACAACTAGCATGGCAATGATAGTAATGGTATCCAAGGAAATGTGTCATCTTGCCTGAGATCCCGCTTGGAAGAAGAACGAGTCCATGAAGAAGACGAACCAACGTAGTCGAACGAATACTCACACTCCGAACGCTTTCGGAACTCTACCGAGAAGAAGCAATCCGAAACAAACAATCAACACAAGATACACCACAACATATGCAAGACACGATGCAGCACAATATGATGCATGTCCGGTTTAAATATGCAATGCATGACAAATCACCACAATCAAATACTACACATTAAAGTGAAGCTCAATATGCAACGAGTTGCATATTGACGAAACTCCACACTCAAATTATTTAGTTCACTCACGTTAGGTACCCAACAATATTAAATGTTGTTTAAACATGGCAAGAGGTGAAGTGTAAGTAATCTATCTATCCAGTCAAGTTAAATGAGGCCGGAGACAATTTATAGCATTTCCGAGATGACCCTATATGTTAATTATGAATTTGGTCCAGATCTGATCTAAACATATTTTACATTTGTTAAACAGCAGAATAATTATCACCATGCTATTATACACGTAATTCTAGTCGATTTGCATATATAGAACATCTCAAACGGAGCTACGGTCTAAAAGATATGAGCAACACAAGATGCACATGCCATGAATGCAAATGCATGGGAAATGCAATCATAAACACCTCAAATCATAAATGCATCAAGTTATTAAGAAACTACATGAGATTCTAAGCAAGTTTCATATATGGAATGTCCCCTACGGAGCTACGGTTCAACCACAATCAACAAAATAAGTTTTAGTTGAAATCTGCCAAAAACAGCAACATAGCATTTTAATCATATGAAAACAACAAGTTTCCATATTCCAAAATGCACAAAGTAAGCATGGGACAATATCATACAACATCCACTTCATTTCATCTTTAATAATCATATTCAAAACATGCATGGATCACTTGGTAGGAAGCTCACAGGATGACTACTTAATAACAGTTTCAGACTTAGTGAAAATAGCAGTTTTAGACAGTGCAGTTTTTATCACGAAGGCATATTGACAGCAGTAAAAATATATGCTACAAGTCATATAATGGTATGAAACTTAACAGCATGCTAGAGGGAAATGTCAACAACAAATAACTCCATTGCACCAACCACAAAAGAGGTCTAGATCACTAGCAAATCACATGGCAAGACAGCAACAAAATATAACAGATTCCAGACTTAGAAATATTTTGGCCCCTCAAAATAACAGATTTTAATAGCAAGTTGACAATAACAAAATAATACCTAAACATGCATTTCTATGACAAGCAAAATGTCCATGGGCTAGGACACATATCAAAGAGCAATTTTCATGTTGAAACTTAATTCATATCATGCCCGGATTAATTCACACGGAAAAGACAAAAGGGCATCACGGCATAAGTGGCATGCACACAAACATGCTCAAATGACAAAACAAAATGCACAGATAATTTCTATGAATTTTTCTACCCCGAAAACATATATAATATAGTTATGTTCATGTAGAAAATTAATCACAATTAAATATGCGGGTGTTAGGCCTATTCACCTAATAGCAATCCATTTATGCAAAATTGAACGTAACCAACAAACCAACAATTTTATCATGCATGAAAATGCGGTGCGAATGGGGTGAACATTTTTAATATGGGATTTTATTAATTTTGATGCACAGATAATTAATTATGAAAATACAATTAAATGCAAATATGCAATATGACATGTTAAATAACTTTATGCATGGGTGCAAATGGCATGTTAATATTCTACATATAATTCTAAACATATTTCATGTTCAAATTGTTTTGAAACGAAGCACGATTAAATATTTACAACGTTTTAACCGCGATATATATATATAAAAAAGGAGGGGGCTCACAATGGGCCGAATCTGGCCTGGCTGGCGCTGGAGGCTGCTGGTCGCGCTGGCTGGGCCGAGGCGAGGCGGCCCGCGCTGGGGCGAGCGCTCGCTCGGGGAGCTCGTGCTCCTCCCGATCGGGGCAGCGGCGGCGCTGACCGCAACCGGCGGCGAGGCGACGAGGGGCGGGGCTCGGGACGGATCCGGCGGGGCCTTGCCGGCGGGAGGCGGCGGCCGGAGCGGGCGGCGGCCGGAGCATGGACGGCGACGGCGAGGCGACCTGCGGGAGGAGATGGGAGCAGGGGTGAGGCGAGGGAGGAGAAGGAAGGAAAGGAGAAAGGGAGGAGCGGCAGGTCCGGCGGCTGGCGGCGACGGCGAGGGGCGGCTCCGGCGAGCTGGCCATGGGGCTGCGACCATGGCCACGGGAGGAGCTGCGGGAGGACCTCCATGGATGAGCTCGGGGAGCTCCGGGACGCCGATTCGGGCCCGGATGGGCTCGAACAGGCCCAGATGGGCTCGGGCGGGCTGGAGGCTGGAGGAGGGAGAAGGGGCTGGCTAGGGTTTGGTGGCACGCGGAACGAGGTGGGGCTGAAAATAGGGAAGGGGCTAGGGTTACGGCACTGTCCGTTTTCGGACTGTCGGCTCGACGAACCGACGGTCCGGAAGCGGAGAGTCGGGGCTACGTGACTGTGCAGACGGGCAAGAGGGGAAGAGAGAGAGAAGTCTACGACCCGTGGCACGACGATCGAAAACACCGAGAAACGTCCGACGTTAACCGATAACCTCACTGATACGACTAACCGACGGAGTATCTAACGAACTCAGATCGCGACGAAAATCGACGGGCGGTCTACCTACGATATAACAAGACCGCACGTCAAGTTTCAACTCGATCCGAGAATATTTCTGCGCGCGCTTAAAAACGGTTTTATTTAAAAGGTGTCGCGGGCGCGTGCGTGTGTGGTTGGTCTCAACGAGCAACGGCAAGAACGGAGAGAACCGGCAACTACAAACGAATGCAAGTTTTTGAAAACAGGCGATGATGCAATGCAGATGATGCGAATGATGCGATGACGAATGCAACAACCAAAACGGAACACAGACAAAAACGGAAAACAAAGGGGAATCTTCTAGAATCTTCTAGAGCGTCGGTCTCGGGCTGTCACAACGCTCCCCCCTAGGGCGCGTCCCCCTGGCTTGTGACTTCCTCGGGAACCTTCTGGACGTGGGACCGATGCCAAAAATTCATATAAATACTAAGAACCCCAGAAAGAAACCTAGATCGGGAGTTACACCGCCGCAAGCCACCAGATCCATGAAAAACCAATCGGAAGCCCGTTCCGGCACCCTATCGGAGGGGGAAACCATCACCGGAGGCCATCTTCATCATCTCGACGCTCTCCATGACGAGGAGGGAGTAGTTCACCCTAGGGGCTGAGGGTATGTACCAGTAGCTATGTGTTTGATCTCTCTCTCTCTCTCGTGTTCTTGAGATGGCACGATCTTGATGTACCGCGAGCTTTATTGATATAGATTGAATCATATGGAGTTTTCCCCTCTCTATCTTCTTGTGATGAATTGAGTTTTCCCTTTGAAGTTTTCTTATCGGATTGAGTCTTTAAGGATTTGAGAACACTTGATGTATGTATTGTGATGGGATATCTATGGTGACAATGGGAAGTTCTTTTGATACACTTGATGTATTTTTTGGTGATCAACTTGTGGGTTCCGTGACCTTGGGAATCTATGCATAGGGGTTGGCACACGTTCTTGTCTTGACTTTCCGATAGAAACTTTGGGGCACTCTTTGAAGTTCTTTGTGTTGGGTTAAACATGATGAATCTAAAATTATATGATGCATATCGTATAATCAAGCCCATGGGTACTTGTGGTGACATTGGAGTATCTAGGTGACATTAGGGTTTTGGTTGATCTGTATCTTAAGGTGTTATTTTAGTACGAACTCTAGGGCTGTTAGTGACACTTATAGGGATAACTCATAAGATTGATCAAAAAAGATAACTTTGAGGTGGTTTCGTACCCTACAATAATTTCTTTGTTACTTCTCCGCTATTTGTGACTTTGGAGTGAATTCTTTGTCGCACGAGAGGTATTCACATATGATTCAACTATGCCAATATTGTTGAGAGAAATTGCACTAGTGAAAGTATGGACCCTAGGCCTTGTTTCCAAGCATTTATACAACGTTTTTCTCGTTGTTTACTATTTATTACCTCGTTCTTTTTATATTTTCAGATTACAAAAACATATATCTACCATCCATATTGCACTTGTACCACCATCTCTTTGCCGAACTAGTGCACCTATACAATTTACCATTGTATTGGGTGTGTTGGGGACACAAGAGCCTCTTCGTTATTTGGTTGCAAGGTTGTTTGAGAGAGACCATCTTCATCCTATGCCTCCCAAGGATTGATAAACCTTAGGTCATCCACTTGAAGGAAAACTGTCATTGTCCTACAAAACTCTGCGCTTGGAGGCCCAACACGAGTCTACAAGAAGAAGGTTGTGTAGTAGACATCAAGCTCTTTTCTGGCGCCGTTACCGGAGAGGTGTGTGCTTGAAGGTATATCTTTATATCTTGCAATTGAATATTTTTGTTTCTTTTTTTCACTAGTTTGGTTTTATATTAAAAAACTACAAAACAAAATGGAATTGAGGTTGCCTCATATGCTTCATCTTTTTAATGTCTTTCATGAAAATGATGGAAAGGAAAATTGTGCTCAAGGGTTAGAAGAATAAGTTATTAAAAATTTTGGCACTAAATCTTTGAATGATGAGAATGATATAGATATTATTAGTATGAATTCTCTAATTCATGATGCTAATGGTATGCAAAGACACAAGCTTGGGGATGCTATGTTTGATGAAGATGATATTTTTAGCCCCCCAAGTTTTGATGAGAAAAACTATTATGATTATGACCTGCCTCCTATCTATGATGATTATTGTGATGACACATATGCTATAAAGAGTAATGGTAACCATGAAACTTGTCATCATGATTTTAATATTCAAAGCGGTTATGTCAATCAAGTATGTCATGATAGTTATTTTGTTGAGTTTGCTCCCACTATTTTGAATGAGAAGAAAATTGCTTATGTGGAGAGTGACAAATTTTCTATGCTTGTGCATCATCAAAATAATTATTTATGTGATGGTTATATTGTGGAATTTCTTCATGATGCTACTGAAAATTATTATGAGGGAGGAACATATGCTTGTAGGAATTGTAATAATATCAAGTTTCCTCTCTATGTGTTCAAAGTTTTGAAGTTATGCTTGTTTTGCCTTCCTATGCTAGATGATTCTTGTTCCCATAAATTGTTTGCTCACAAAATACCTATGCATAGGAAGTGGGTTAGACTTAAATGTGCTTTTCATGATATTCATGATGCTCTTTTGCATGTTTCAATTACTATTCCTATGTGAGCATCATTAAAATGTTTGTTGGGAGAAAAGCGCTTGTTGGGAGACAACCAAACACTTTTACTTTCTATTTTTGTGTGTTCACATGATTAAGCTACTGTATTAATCATGGTTTGCGTCTTTTATTTCAATAAAGTGCCAAGTAAAGCCTTTGGATAGTGTGGATACTTACTTGTTTGATTCTGTGCAAAAACAGAAAGTTTTCCGTTCAGTATACTTGCTTGTTTGATTGTGTGATTGAAGTTTCAAGTTTTGGGTGAGACACTTATATGAGGAGAATAAGGAGTGACAATAACCTAAGATTGGGGATGCCCAAGGCACCCCAAGGTAATATTCAAGGAAGACTCAAGCATCTAAGCTTGGGGATGCCCCGGAAGGCATCCCCTCTTTTTCGTCTTCAACACTATCGGTATATCTTATTTGGAGATATATTTTTATTTGTCATATAATATGAGTTTTGCTTGGATCATTATTTTATTTGTTGTTCTCTGTTGTATGTTATTTATAATCTTGTGTTTCAATAAAAAGTTCTAAAAATTGCCTTAGGATGCTTGCATTGCATGTTTTGATGTGTGCTGTGTGAAAACAGAAACTTTGTCTATAATGTTTGAATTTTCATATTTTACTGGAAAATGGAAAGTTTCTGAAATTTTTACACAGTGTTTTCATATAAATTTTATAGCATTTACTATATTTTCATAATTTTTTGAGTTAGATAAGTACACTGTTTTCATAAATTGCTACAGACTGTTCTGTTTGGGCAGATTGCTGTAATAGTTTTGTTATCTACTTATCCTATAGTTTCCATAGCCTATATTGGTAGATATAAATTGTGCAAACGATAGTATACAGTACCTAATGTTTGAAAATTATTATGAAACTTGTCTTGGCAGTACATGAAGTGTTGATTTATTCTGATGTGTACTAACCTATATCACGAGTTCTTTTCAAGTTTTGTGTGGAAGATGTTGTTGAGAATAGGTGAAACCGAGATATGAGAGGATTGAATGAGATACAAAAGCTCAAACTTGGGGATGCACAAGGCACCCCAAGTAAATATTTCAAGAACTCTCAAGCATCTAATCTTGGGGATGCTACGCATCACACATCTCTTCATCAACAATTTTCGGTTAGCCTATGTTCAGCCTAAATTTTTAGTCGTTCACATGATATGTGCTATTCTTGGAGTGCTATTTTTGTTTTGCTTTCTGTTTAAATAAAATACTAAGATCTTAAAATCTTTATTGACAAATATAGATAAAGTCCTCATGTAGCTACTTAATTGTTTGACTACTCATTGATCTTCACTAATATATTTTGGAGTATTTTTGTCTTTTGCTCTAGTGCTTCACTTATATCTTTGTAGAGCATGGCGGTGGTTTCATTTTATAGAAATTGTTGAACTCTCATGCTTCACTTATATTATTTTGAGATTCTCTAAAACATCATGGTAATTTGCTTAGGTTATGAATAGTCCTAATATAATGGGAATCCTAGAGGGATATAATAAAAACTTTCATATGAAGTGCATTGAATATTATGAGAAATTTGATTCCTTGCATAAAGTTTTGAGATATAAAGATGGTGATGTTAAAGTCATGCTGGTGAGTACTTGTGAATTGGAAGAGATACTTGTGTTGAAGTTTGTGATTCCCGTAGCATTCACATACAGTGAACCGTTATGTAACGAAGTCGGAGCATAATTTGTTTATTGATTGTCATCCTTTGTGTGAGGGTCGGGAGCGCGCGATGGTTAACTCCTACCAAACTATCCCCTAGGAGCATGCATCTAATAATTTGCTTTGATATCTAATAGACTTTTGCAATAAGTATGTGAGTTTTTTATGATTAATGTGAGTCCATGGATTATACGCACTCTCACCCTTCACCTTTGCTGGCCTCTCTAGTACCGCGCAACTTTCGCCGGTGCGATAAACCCACCATATATTCTTCCTTAAAACAGCCACCATACCTACCTATTATGGCATTTCCAAAGCCATTCCGAGATATATTGCCATGCAACTTCCACTGTTCCGCTTATGACATGCATCATCATTGTCATATTGCTTTGCATGATCGTAAGATAGCTAGCATGATGTTTTCATGGCTTGTCCATTTTTATGTCATTTGCTATGCTAGATCATTGCACATCCTGGTACACCGCCGGTGGCATTCATATAGACATATTTGGAGTATCGAGTTGTAATTCTTGAGTTGTAAGTAAATAAAAGTGTGATGATCATCATTATTAGAGCATTGTCCCATGTGAGGAAAGGATGATGGAAGCTAGGATTTCCTCACAAGTTGGGATGAGTCTCTGGACTTTACAAAAAAATAAAAGAGGCCAGAGAAGCCCAAATAAAAAAAAGGCCAAAGATGCCCACCAAAAAATGAAAAAGGGGAAATAAAAAAAATGATGAGAGAAAAGATAGAAGGGGCAATGCTACTATCCTTTACCACACTCATGCTTCAGAGTAGCACCATGTTTTTCATATAGAGAGTCTCCTATATTGTCACTTTCATATACTAGTGGGAATTTTTCATTATAGAACTTGGCTTGTATATTCCAATGATGGGATTCCTCAAATTTCCCTAGGTCTTCGTGAGCAAGCGAGTTGGATGCACACCCACTTAGTTTATTTTTGAGCTTTCATACACTTATAGCTCGAGTGCATCCGTTGCATGGCAATCCCTACTCACTCACATTGATATCTATTAATGGTCATCTCCATAGACCGTTGATACGCCTAGTTGATGTGAGACTATCTTCTCCTTTTCTTCACAACCTCCACCATATTCTATTCCACCTATAGTGCTATATCCATGGCTCACGCTCATGTATTTCATAAGAGGTTAAAAGGTTTGAGAACATAAAAGGTGTGAAACAATTGCTGGACTTGTCATTGGGGTTGTGCATGATATAAATACTTTGTGTGGGGAAGATGGAGCATAGCAAGACCATATGATTTTGTAGGGATAACTTTATTTTGCCATGTTATTTTGAAGAGACACAATTGCTTTGTTAGAATGCTTGAAATATTACTGTTTTATGTCAACATTAAGCTTTTGTTTTGAGTCTTATGGATCTGAAAATTCTTGCCACATTAAGAAGATTGCATTGATAAATATGTTAGGCAGCATTCACACTTCATAAATTATTTCTTTTATCATTTACCTACTCGAGGATGAGCAGGAATTAAGCTTGGGGATGTTGATACGTCTCCAACATATCTATAATTTATGAAGTATTCATGCCATGTTTACAATAACTCTATATGATTTTGGTATGATTTTATTGGAACTAACCCGGGCTGACGCTGTTTTCAGCAGAACTACCGTGGTGGTGTTTTTGTGCAGAAATAAGAGTTCTCGAAATGAGCTGAAAATTTACGAAGAATATTTTTGGAAAATATAAAAAATACTAGAGTGAAGAGTCACCGGAGAGGAAGGCCGAGGAAGCCACAAGCCACAGGGGTGCCCCCCTAGGGCGCGTCCCCCTGGCTTGTGACTTCCTCGGGAACCTTCTGGACGTGGGACCAACGCCAAAAATTCCTATGAATACTATGACCCCCAGAAAGAAACCTAGATCGGGAGTTCCGCGGCCACAAGCCTCCAGATCCATGAAAAACCAATCGGGAGCCTGTTCCGGCACCCTGCCGAAGGGGGAAACCATCACCGGAGGCCAATTTCATCATCTCGGCGCTCTCCATGACAAGGAGGGAGTAGTTCACCCTAGGGACTGAGGGTATGTACCAGTAGCTATGTGTTTGATCTCTCTCTCTCTCGTGTTCTTGAGATGGCACGATCTTGATGTACCACGAGCTTTATTGATATAGATTGAATCATATGGAGTTTTCCCCTCTCTATCTTCTTGTGATGAATTGAGTTTTCCCATTTAAGTTTTCTTATCGGATTGAGTCTTTAAGGATTTGAGAACACTTGATGTATATCTTGCGATGGGATATCCATGGTGACAATGGGATGTTCTATTGATCCACTTGATGTATGATTTGGTGATCAACTTGCGGGTTCCGTGACCTTGGGAATCTATGCAATGGGGTTGGCACATGTTCTTGTCTTGACATTTCGATAGGAACTTTGGGGCACTCTTTGAAGTTCTTTGTGTTGGATTGAACATGATAAATCTGAAATTATGTGATGCATATCGTATAATCAAGCCCATGGGTACTTGTGGTGACATTGGAGTATCTAGGTGACATTAGGGTTTTGGTTGATGTGTATCTTAAGGTGTTATTCTAGTATGAACTCTAGGGCTGTTCGTGACACTTATAGGGATAGCTCATAAGATTCATCAGAAAAGATAACTTTGAGGTGGTTTCGTACCCTACAATAATTTCTTCGTTAGTTCTCTGCTATTTGGGACTTTGGAGTGAACTCTTTGTCGCACAAGAGGTATTCACATATGATTCAACTATGCCAATATTGTTGAGAGAAATTGCACCAAGCATTTATACAACATTTTGCTCACTGTTTACTATTTGTTACCTTGCTGTTTTTATATTTTCAGATTACAAAAACCTGTATCTACCATCCATATTGCACTTGTATCACCATCTCTTCGCCGAACTAGTGCACATATACAATTTACCATTGTATTGGGTGTGTTGGGGACACAAGAGACTCTTTCTTATTTGGTTGCAGGGTTGTTTGAGGGAGACCATCTTCATCCGACACCTCCCAAGGATTAATAAATCTTAGGTCATCTACTTGAGGGAAAATTGCCACTGTCCTACAAAACTCTGTGCTTGGAGGCCCAACACGAGTCTACAAGAAGAAGGTTGTGTAGTAGACATCAGACACCGCGTCGTCGAAAGAAAAGCTGAAGTTCTGCAGGCCCAAGGTGGACATCTGTGCATCGAGCCTCTCTGCCACTTCGACGAGGCGCTTGGTCCAGATCTCCACGCCCTTCACAAAGTCGTTATGGCCGCCGCTGGCGCTCTTGAGCAGTTCCTTCTCTCCCCGAAGGTCCTTGATCAAGGCCTTCATGCGAGCCTTGTTGTCCGCAAGGGATGTGTTCAACGTGGACAGCTTCAGATCCCAGTCGGCGATGGCGTCCTTGGCAGAGGCGATCTGTTTTGTCTTCTTGGACATGGCGACTTGTATCTCTGCCAGGCTGACGAAGGCTTTCTATTTGTCGGCCTTGAGCATCGAGATCTGCTTGCCGAGGTTTTTGAGATTTGCCTCCAGCCCTTTCACCCTGTCGGTAAGCTCGTTCCTGGTGGCTTCTACAGCTTCGACAGCATCGGCGGCCTCCTTCAGCTTGCTGGCGTAATCGGCAACCAAGGAATCTAGGGCTCCTATGCGTGCCAGCTCCAGCTCTAGAGTCCTCTATGCGACAAGCTTCTCGATCTCTTCATCTTTAAGGCGGAGCTTGTCGGCGAGCGCCTTCTCATGGGTGGTGAGATCTTCCTCATAAGCTTCGAGCCTAACGCGGAGTTCCGTCAGGAAGGCATTCTCCGCGTCAGTCTACTTTGAAGCCTCTTCCTGTGCTCTCTCGACATTGGACTACTTCAGAATGAGTGCATTCCAGCACTCGCTCAGCCGCTACCGGCTGGTTTTTAGCTCCTGGTAGGCTTCGGCGAACCAGGCTTGGGTCTACTCGAAGCGCCCCTGGAAATCTACCTCCGCTGCCTGCACGACTGCCTTCCTGTCTTCCAACCTCTCTTTCCGGGCATGATGGAGCGCTTGGAGCCTTTGGAAGTTATTCTCCATGGCCTGGAGGAGCAGTTCTTCTTTGGATCGGTCGTTGACACTCAGCTCGCCGACAACTTCGGGACCGACAGCGATGGTGACCTCCCCGTCAAGGATCTCTCCTTCAGTTGGTGCCCTAGTGTCATCCGTCCCTAGCATGCTGACAAATAGGTCCTTACCAGCTTTGATATTTGCTTGCGCGGGGGGAGGGGGGGCTTCGGATGTGGACGACTGGTCCTCGACAGCTGCCTCACCGACAAACGGGAGCTCTGTGGCCGACGTAGCGCCTGGCTCTCCTGAGGCGAAGGCGCCGTCGGTGTGGCTATCGGACCCCTCGCCAGCCTCCCCGGCAGGTTCCTTAGTGGTGTTCCCCTGCATGCCCCTAGCAGCTTCGTCAATAGCGGCCCTGGCGGCCTCAGCAGCAGCATCTCTGGTGGTCTCCTCGATGACGAAATCCACATCCATCTGTTCCATGAGAAGGGGATCTAGGGGCCAGAGATGAGAAAACAATATGAGAGCCAAGTTGAAGCTCAAGAAGACAAAAAAGAAGAAGGAAAGAATGCATATATGAGAAGGCGGGTTGTCAAATACTCTGCGGCAAGAGGTGTACCTGCGTTGGGCTGATGAGAGGGAGTTTCCCCTCCCCCAGCAGCATCGGTCACCGGCGCAGAGGTGTCGGCACCTGTTTCCGCCGACCTCTCCGAGTAAGGGCATGCTCGTTCGCGAGAGCCCTCGTTGGGGACCCATCTCCGGGTGGCGTAACCAACAGAGGCGATGCGTCCGGGGCGACCTCCGATTGCGTTCCTTGCTATCTCCTTCCTTCTACAATCCCGACGATGTCAGCAGTGAAGATAATCGTTCCGGTGCTCACTAGTGGGAGATGAATAATGGGCTCATGCTAGGGGCTGCTCGGGGGACTGCACTGAGGGCTAGGCTCCGGGCTGATGTCGACCAACTCCGGCGCACTTGTAGTGCTCGGTGGCGGCTCATCGCCCGTGGAGGTCCTCGCCCTCTTCGCCATCCTCTACGCCAGCGTTTCCGTGTCCCTGCGGAAACAAGCCAATGTGAGACAAGCAAACCAAATGAACCTAGAAGATAAAAAGTGCGAAGGGACCCTTACTCTTCTTCCTCCAAGCTGAAGGCAGAGAGGTCGAAATCCACCCCGGCCGCGATGTCCATGCGGGGAGGGTAGGGGCCCGTCCTGGATCGCTTGGCGGCGAAGGAAGTGGAGGGTCGATGCTAGGATTCTTGCTGTTGTGCGGCCTCACTGGCCGCTGCCTCGCCGGGGGCTTTGACGCTCGAGGAAGCTTGGGCAATGGAGGCGCTGGAAGAGGCTTTTTGAAGGATGCGCCTCTTCCTCTCCACGAGAGCTGGGAACTCCTCGTCCGGCTCCTCTTCCGCTGTCTCTTCAGCGGGAGGACCCCCAGGGGTATAGCTGTCTTGTCCCCCGGCAACTTCGCCCTGCCCGGCAAGCTTTTCCTTCGGTGTCGTTTCCCCTTCGCTGGCCTCCTCATCCACGAAGTTGACGCTGCCGGCCTCTTTGGCGAGGCGTGCCTCTTCCAGCCTGGTGGCGATGTACGTCGTCTCCTCCTCGGTGGTGGGGCAGATGAGTTGTGTGTCCGCCCGTACAGCCTTCCCCGACAAGCCGTCGAAGAGCTTCTGTGTCCGCTCCGCAGACGACACTTCCCAATTTCTGACGGGTCCGTGAGCGTTGCACACCGGCATCATGGTGAGGAGTAGGGCCAAGGCGGAGTTGTTGCACAGAGGGATCACGCCAGCAGGCAATTTGTGGATCACATCAGACGTGAACATTTTTTGGCAAAGAGCCCCGTGCTGCATCGCCGCCAAGTTACTATTCAGACCGGGGCGCAGCCTCATGATGTCTGTCGCGTTCCGAACTCCCAGGCCGGCCTCCGCTTTTTCTGTAAAGGGGCAATGCACCAGCGAAGGAAGTTAGCCCCGGTCATCTCTATGGTGAGCCCGGCGGTCTTGAGGCAGAGGATTCCGGTGATTGCGACCGAGAGGTTCTCATCTTGAGGATCGAGGTCGCTCCAGTCGGCGCTGCACGTCATCTTCGCCTCCCAAGGCGAAAAGCAGGATGTGGGATCATTCTCCCGAATCCATCACCATCTGGCCCGCCACTCATCCTAGTTTTCATCGAGGGCCCCGCCTGGGTATACTTCCTTGGCCCCTCCCTAGGTATATTTCTTCAATGACATACACGTTACGGTGTTTGGCGTGAAATCCAGAAGACGGAAGCCGTACGTGTACATGATGTCATTGAAGAAATCAGAAAATGGAGGTCAAAGTCCGCAGTAAAAATAATCGACAAAGAAAGGGTATTTATCCAGACTGCCCTCGGAAGAACCTGGGCTCACGTGAGTGGCGGGATGAGCTTTCATGCCCTTCGCCCACATGCTATGGTACCACGGCTTCAGGGCTTTCACGTCGAGCACCGGGGATAATATGATGCGCTCCTTCCGCATCTTCACCAGATCCTTCTCTGTGAGAGCGGTCTTCGCTCCCTTGCCCTTGCTTGACTTGGGCGGCATGATGGCTATGGGAGCGGAGGCTGAGGACGGGGAGAATGTTGGGGCGGCGGAAAAAGTAGACCTGACTCTGGTTTGGGCTCGAGGAAGAAGACGACGGAGGTTCCAGATTGGAAAAAGCAGGGAGTAAATGGGAAACTGCCTTCGAGGATTCCCACTTATGGGGAAGACGTGAGGCTGCCTCTTTACTAGCTGACGGGAAACACCGTTGCGGACGCACCACAATTATTACCGCTCCGCGTATGTATCTCATGACGTGCACCTTGCGCGCATCGTGGGGAGGTGCAGTAAGCGGAATGATTGCAACCGCGGGCTCCTGCCATGCGTGCCCGTGCACTGTTTGGGCCTAGCCCAACAACGCCTCGCACTATGTGTGGCCCAGGCCCGGGGGCTCCTATCGGTGCAGTAGAGTTTTGGGTTCTCCAATGCCCCTTACTCGTGCATGGGCAGTAGTAGCCACTCCGGCGACAAGGCCCAACAGGGAACTGCTAGATGCAGATATAGGAAAAAGAGAACATTCAAACAAACAATCTAGGCCGAAGGATAGACCCCCGACAAGACTATGCTGGGATGGCCTTCAGGTCCCCGGTAAGGCAAAGCCCCGGCAAGATCCCGCCAGTGCAAAGGCCAGGTGTCGACCCACCTGGGCACCTGTTGAGGCACCAACAATGGAGGGGGCTAAGCGGTGCTGATGGGACGGGGTCCTGTCCCGTCCCGAAGACGGTCAGAGGCACCAGACGGAGCATTAAATGCACTTGTGTTACATCGTTAGTGTTAGGTATGATAGCATTGTAGCATTGTACACCTCGTGTATGTACTGTACGCCGCTGTTGGGATCCCCTTAGTCATATAAAAGGAGGCCCGGGACGTTACAATAGAGGATCTTTTGACCAATCTTCTAGCTCGCACGCGTAGCAGCTGTGCTCTACGGTACGCACGGCGCTCCTATAGCTAAAACCCAAGAACACACATAATACACAAAGTAGGTGTAGGGTTTTACGCTTCTCAACGGCCCGAACCTGGGTAAAATCCCCCGATGCTACTCGTTCGTCCCGCTCTTCGCGCAACCTGTCTTCCTACCGAATCGAAAGGGGTCCTCCCGATCCCATAGGTGTTCGTCCCCCACGACACAATGGGTCCTGTTCGTTTGAAGAAGAGAAGGATTAGCAAAGGAAATAGCATATCAAGAAAGAAAACAAAAAACATTAGAAAGTAAACAACTTCACTCATCACTTATCTTTTGCCTTTTTGATAAACATAATTATATTTTAATTTGCTCTTGTGTTTTATTTATTTTTCTATCAAATTGCCATATATGGTACACGATGAAGTATTTACCTAAAGGCATTAATATCTTTTTCAGCCTTTTAGTTTTCCTGCATAGGTAAAAGGATAGTGTGGGTAGAAATATTAAATGGATACATACTTTAAATTCAAAGACAAACCAAGCTTTCAAATGATGATTATGTGGTATTGCAACAAACTCCAATTTCCAAATGTACTGTAAAATACAACAATTTAACATCTGTTGTGAGTGAGCAATAGGTATCTATCAGTTTTACAATTGTTGATTTAGATTCCAAGAGGCTATATTTCTTTATGCAACTGCTATAAATAAATTAAATATGATGAGATTGATACTATACATACAAAAAGCTGAATGTGCAAGATCGACATCATCCCCTAAGTACTTCTCTTCTTATGTGCTTCCTTCTGAATGTTTTGAATGTTCAATAGAAAAAATCAGAAATGCATGGATAGATAATTGCAACCTTAGTTTATTTATAAAAGAATGGGGTTGACCGAATTACATCCAAGCAAAAACAAACCTTAGTTTGAGATATATAGTTTGATGCCTTACATATAAGTGTAACCTGCAGAGGATGTATGCCAATCTGCATGTTGGAACAAAATTTTCCATAGGAGAGCAGGCAGAGGTTAACATCAGAATTTCCCATGAGAAAGCAAGAAGAGTTTATCATTATTTAGAGGAGACTAATATAGAGTACCAACCCGATATTTCTTGCATGCTCCATACTTCATTTGTCGGCATGAAAATGAAGAACTGCCACCGTTGTAGTCTCCTCCAAATTCCTGTCAGTGTAAGCATGCTGGAGAACATACAGTACTGCACGAGTCAATCCAAAGAAGCAAAGAGAGTGGAAAACAAAACAATTGACTATTGAAAGAAAGGAGAGGAGAACCACCACTTTTGCACAGTTCATTACATGAGTCGCATTACAATGGTGATATTCCAAGGCCATTTGATAGTCCCTATTTTACAAAGCATGGCTCTAATGAACATATCACTCAGCTACTTTTAATGTTACACATCACCTAATCTAGCATTGATTGCAGAAAACTTCGTATTGTCGGTCTTATATAGAGGTGCAGTTGAAACTATGATGAATTATCTACACAATTTATCATCAGAAGTTATGAAGTTACCACCTTTAGTATTTTAATTAGGATTCATTCAAAATTGTTGTTGCACATTAATAATGAGAAGGTAATAACAGGCAAAATATCACACTAGGCACTGGCCAAGTTTCAGTTGACAGTTCACACATTATATAGGATGTATATGTAAATGGTAGATTTAAGACTGAAACAAGATTTAAAGTACCTACCGGCTACAATCAATCGAACTGCAGTAACATATGTGTGGCTTAGACAAATTTAACATGAATCGACCTCTACTATGAAGAACATACAAATGAGAATTTCTCCGGAGTACCATTAACCCAACGATTGTAAAGTGAGATGCATGCAACCATTAGATCTATTGTTATTGACCTAAGAATTTATGTATTTCTGTATCAAAATGTAAAAATCCATCCCTGAATCCGCCAGCTATCCATGCATCTACCACAAATCTCATCCCCTTATACTCCTCGATGGCACACCTCCTTCCATGACGACGCAACCAATGGCCTTTATTGACCACATGGGACTTGCCGGTAGGTCCTCCTAGCGGCTTGTCAACAGCGTGCTCGCCTCGGCTTCCAGCCTGGAGGCTCAACAACATGTATCCCCTTTGGCTTGGCTCGCCTAGAACAGCAGCACATGGAACTGCGGCATCCTTGGTCCCAGTAGTCCGCTTGAGATCACCGGAAAGAGACATGCATAGTTCGGGCCTGCTACCAATGACCGAACGCCGCCAGCATCCCCTGAGGAGAGAGTGTGCGTCGAGTGAGGATTGCAAACCCTAGACGGCTTCGGCTCCCCGAACGCGATTTGAGGAAGGGGGAGAGAAGAGAGAGGGCGGAGATCACGCGAGAGGTATGGAGCGAGGGCGGACGACTCGACAAAACAATGACGAGAAAAACCCCGGTGAAGTGATTTTGGGCAACAAAAATCGGTGCATGGAACAATGGTGGGAGGTAAGGTGAAATTAAACTAGACGTGAAAAAATCAACGGATGCGGGAGTTGAGACGAAAACACCCTCGAAAATGAAGCTACCAACTCCCCCTTTAGGAATAGATATTTGAAGAAAGAAGGTTGAGATACATATCTGTCGATTAGTCAATGTTTTTTATTCACATTCATTATTTGTTTCCATAAAATCCGTTATTTTGTGTCCTAAAGTAAATTGCATTGATGACAGGGATCGGTTGATTTGGGTAAGTTAGGAAAGTTATATGTGTGATATTTTATACGTTTGGAAATTGTTGGTTACAAGGAAAGCAAAATGAGAATCGAGAATGGATCAGGATAGAGATCAAGGTGGATCGGAAAAGAATCACTTCCTTCCCGTTTGTAACATGTTTGGTTGGGAAAGTTTTTATTTTATGGGTGACAAAAAATCGACGAAAAAAACCCAGATGAAGGTGGGAGGGGAAGACGAAGAAAAAACCTGGACAAGAAGCTACCAACTCCCCAATTAGGAGTAGAGATTTCTTCGTTTGTTCTCTGCTATTTGTGACTTTGGAGTGAACTCTTTGTCGCATGAGAGGGACTTATATATGATTCAACTATGTTAGTATTGTTAAGAGAAGTTGCACTAGTGAAAGTATGAACCCTAGGCCTTGTTTCTAAGCATTGCAATACCGTTTGTGCTCACTTTTATCATTAGTTACCTTGCTGTTTTTATATTTTCATATTACAAAAAACCTATATCTACCATCCATATTACGCTTGTATCACCATCTCTTTGCTGAACTAGTGCACCTATAAAATTTACCATTGTATTGGGTGTGTTGGGGACACAAGAGACTCTTTGTTATTTGGTTGCAGGGTTGTTCGAGAGAGACCATCTTCATCCTACGCCTCCCACGGATTGATATCTTAGGTCATCCACTTGAGGGAAAATTGCTACTGTCCTACAAAACTCTGCGCTTGGAGGCCCAACACGAGTCTGCAAGAAGAAGGTTGCGTAGTAGACATCACACTGCATCCGCCATGCAGTGGCAACTGCCCTAGGTCCGGATCCATGCGCCAATTGGGCAGCCACAAATGGATTCCTGCTGAGTCTGAGTGCTGTTGTCGGGCGGACTCCTCCTGGTGCAGTTGAGCACAAGGCGGACCGCACCACATCTCACGTGGCTGCGGCGACTGCCCTCGGGCCAGATCCATGCCTCAATTGGGCATACACAATGGACTCCTGCTGGATAGAGTGTGAGCGCTGATGTCGGACGAACTCCTCCCGGGTGTAGAGAAGCACAAGGTCAACCACACCGCATCTGACGTGGCAACGGAGACTGCCCTAGGACCGGATCCATGCGCCAATTGGGCACATACAATGGATTCATGTTGGATGGAGTCTGAGCGCCGTCGTCAGAAGGACACCTCCCGGGTGCAACGGAGCACAAGGCAGACCGCACAACATCCGACATGGCAGCGGCGATTGCCCTGGGGCCGGATCCATGCGCTAATTGGGCAGACATAATGGATTCTTGTTGGATGTGGTCTGAGCGTTGCCATCGGGCGGACTCCTCCCGGGAGCAACGGAGCATAAGGCGGACGGTCATCTCCTCCTCGAGGCCATGTGAGACGAGCTCCAGGTCAACGGATAAGGAAGTGTATTTCTCGGATCCACTGCTTGTCATGCCAGAGATTATGGACGAAGAGAACTGGACTAGAGGGAAGTAGAGTGGAGTGAAATGCGACTAGGGTTTCATTCGGAGTGCGGATAGGGTCCAATTTATGTGGACTCGATGTTGGTAACATCGCATGGGAAACAAAAAATTCCCTGCGCACACGCAGATCTATCCATGGTGATGAGCATCTACGAGAGGGAGAGTGGATCTACATACCCTTGGAGATCGCTAAGCGGGAAGCGTTAAGAAATGTGGTTGGTGTAGTCGAACATCTTCGCGATCCAAATCGCTGAGCGTCCCGCCATCTCATCACGATCCGTCCCGCGATCCAATCACGATCCGTCCCGCGAACTCATCACGATCCATCCCGTGAACTCATCACGATCTGTCCCGCGATCTCATCACGATCCGTCCCGCGATCTCATCATGATCCGTCTCACGATCTTGATCATGATCCTTCCGATCTAGTGCCGAACGGACGGCACCTCCGCGTTCAGCACACGTACAGCTCGATGACGTTCTCCGCCTTCTTGATCCAGCAAGAGGGAGCAGAGAGGTAGAAGAGTTCTCCGGCAGCGCGATGGCGCTCTGGCAATGGTGGTGGAGCTATTCTGGCAGGGCTTCGCCTAAGCACTGCAGAAATCCAATCTAGAGGAGAAACTATGCACTAGAGGAACAGGTAGCACGTGGCTGAAAATCTTGTGCCAAAAACCCTAAAACCTCTAGTATATATAAGAGGAAGAGAGGAGGAGGCTTGGCTCCCAAGGAGGCAGCCCTTGGGTCGTCCGAACCAAAGAGGAGAGGAGGATTCCTCCTCCAATCCTAGTAGGACTAGGATTTCTCCTTATTTTTGCCTTTTTGCCTTTTTCCATCCTTTTCTCTTTGGGATTTTCTTCCCAGACGCATGGGCCTTGTGTGGGACTTCCACCAGCCCACTAAGGGCTGGTATTCATCCTCCCACAGCCCATGTAGCCTCTTGGGTCGAAATACCCCTCCCGATGGTCTCCCGGTACACTACCGGCACTCCCGGTACACTACCGATGAGCCCAAAACTTTTCCGGCGACCAAAATAGGACTTCCTATATATCAATCTTTACCTCCGGACCATTCTGGAGCTCCTCGTGACGTCCGAGATCTCATCCGAGACTCTGAAAAACCTTCAGTCACCACCATGCATAACTCTATAATACTGAAACGTCACCGAACCTTAAGTGTGCAGACCCTGTGGGTTCGAGAACTATGTAGACATGACCGAGACACCTCTACGGTCAATAACCAATAGCGGGACCTGGATGCCCATATTGGTTCCTACATATTCTACGAAGATCTTTATCGGTCGAACCTCTATGTCAAGGATTCAGTTAATCCCGTATGATGTTCCCTTTGTTCTTCGGTATGTTACTTGCCCGAGATTCGATCGTCGGTATCTCCATACCTATTTCAACCTTGTTATCGGCAAGTCTCTTTACTTGTTCCCTAATACAAGATCCCGTGACTAACACTTAGTCACATTGCTTGTAAGGCTTATTGTGATGTTGTATTACCGAGTGGGCCCTGAGATACCTCTCCGTCACACGGAGTAACAAATTCCAGTCTTGATCCATGCCAACTCAACAGACACCCTCGGAGATACCTGTTGGGGATATAACCCCGCAATATGAGCCGCCATTAAGGTTCCGGGTCACATTGATGGCTCGTGAGCCGGCCCAAGGGTGAGCCATAAAGTCTACGGCCTAGGAAGATAAGCGGCTCGAAGTGTGGGCCGCAAGGTGGCCCGGACGGAGAAGACCCGGGCGTGTAAGCCGCTCGGGGACAGCTTGGACAAGAAGATAGAGGAAGACTCGGATAGACAATGAGACTCGGTTAGACAATTGTAAAGACCCGTGGTCCTGACCTCCTACATAAAGGCAGACCCGGGGCGACTTAGAGATCAGGTTATTGAGAACTAGGTCAAGCTTTAGCTCCCTTGTAATCAATACAACAAGCAATACAAGAACAAGCAGGGCGTAGGCTATTACCTCGACTTGAGGGGCCGAACCTGGGTAAATTCGTGTCCTTCGTCCCAATCAACCCCTTTGAGTCCATCACGTTAGCGATGGCCTCAAATCCTAGTCCGTTCACCCGGACATCTGCCATGATAAATCCACGACAGTTGGCGCCCAACGTAGGGCTTGCGCTTGGTGGTGTTGAGTTCTCAAAGGGCTCTCTCCCAGGGCTCGAGGGAAACGTGGTCGAAAGGATGAGCAAGAGTCGCCGCGGCCGGTTCTACATCGACGGGGGCTTGATGCCGAGTCCGTGGAGTATGGATTCCGGGTTTCGTTCAGCGGGATCCACGTTTTCATCGGAAAGGCTGATGGATCTACACCCGGGCCGGACGTCTGCACCAACATCGTCGAGCCGGCTCGGCGTCTCCAATCTGTAAGTAACGTGTGGCCTGCCCGCGCCAATCCGAGTCAGAGGCATGTCTTTGTAGGCTTCACTCAAGGTATGGATCTAGAAGCATCTGGGTCACAGGAAACCCTTGTTTATTCAGAAGATGAATCTTCAAGTGGAGAAACAGAATCAGTGTACCAGCTCCACAACGGTGGCCTTGGGGGCTACGACGATGCATACCCTAAGTCGGATGGCTTTGAGTCAGATGTTATGAAACCTCCGGTTCATGTGGCGGTGTTCATGGTGGGATCAGCCCCCGCCGCAAGTAACACAGCCGCGGGAGCCGCCACTTCGGGTGATAACCCGCCGCCGGCGGCTCAAGTTCTTGTGGAGCTGATGGATGAACTCGCGGCTCACATGGACACTGAAGTCACACCATATAATCAAGCAACTCGGAATCTAGAGATTGCAAGGATCAAGGGCCGGATGGCAGAGGAACGACAAAGGATAGCTGAGCTGAAGGTCCAGATGGAAGAAGAGGCAGAATGTATCAAGACAGATGATTTCCTTCTAGGGCTGGAGCAAATGTCAGCAGCGACGGTACACCGGAGGACGCATCAGTCCCGTCTACCAGAGCATTATGAAGCGAGGAACCTCTTTAATACCCCTAGCGCGGGGCGAGCCGCGGGCGCGCCCGAGAGCCGCCCAATGGAACGGCTGGCGACTCATCCGGCCCAACGTAACCAGGCTTCAACTAGGGGCTTTCCAACGCCAGCGGGTCATTATTCTAACCCGGCCGAGAATATGGTAGCAGCTGCCACCCGCCTTGAGACGATCCCTATCCCGGATGAAGCACCCTTTGCAGAGGATGTGCGGAACGCCATCGGGTACTTGCAGACAACCATGGCCCAACAGGAGAGATACGCTCATAGCCGGAGCCGCGTCCATTCAACCCCTCTTCCTAGTCGTAGTTTTAGCCGGTGCTACGAGTCACTAGCAGGTTCTAGCAGCAACCATCACAGAGAGATTCCAACGAGTCACCGACCGCGAAGAGATACACAAGCATGTGTAAACCATGCGGGAAGCCCGCAAGAGGCGCCAGCTAGGCTGGCTTACCAAGAGCCCGAGCCTTCCGTTTCCGTAGGGGCAGGAGTAACCCCCAGGACGGGAGGGCTGCTGTATCTATCGCCGGCTCTCCGGAGCGAGCGGTTGCCGAAAGACTTCAAAGGTCCCCGCAAGGTCCCAAATTACACTGCTGATTTACCCCCAGAGGCATGGGTGGAAAGCTATGAACTGGCCATGGAGATGTTGGATGTTAGTGAGGCGGTTTGTGCCAAGTATTTCGTCATGATGCTTGAAGGCCCGGCTCGTACATGGCTAAAGGGGTTACCACCTAATACCATCAATTCATGGACAGAGCTCTGGGCTCGTTTATTAAAAACTTTCAAGGGACGTGCAAGCAGCCTATGACTATTATGGATCTTGATCAATGTGTCCAACAGGAGAGCGAGTCGGCTCATCATTGGGTACGGCGGGTCTCGACAATTATTCACTCATCAGAGAAGATCACGGCGGCTCAAGCGGTGTTGATCTTAGAGAAGAACTGCCACTTTATTCCTCTAAAGAAAAAGCTTGGCCGGCTCAAGCGTATGTGTCAGGACATGGGAGAGCTCATGACGGATCTCACGAAGTACGCCGACCCAGACAGCATGAAGGATCCGGGTTTTGATGAGGAAAAGGCTAGTGAAGGCAAGAAGGGCAACCAAGGCAAGGGTGCGGTGAACAATGGTAGCCAGAGTAAGCGCAAGAATCCAGAAGCAGGATCAGAGCTGGTGGCCAACACAAATGCCGAGCAGAATCATCCCCAGGGCAACAGGAGGTTTGGACCGCCCTCGGGCAGGGATAATTTTTCCTCGAACATGGAAGAGTTGCTTAAGCGACCTTGTCCGAATCACAGTTTGCCTGATAGGCCAACAAATCATACATGGGAGAGTTGTTCTTTTATGCAGAAGTTCAAGCGGTATGTCACACAACCTAACCATCGCGGTGGCGGCCCACAAGTCGGCCCAAGACATGGCGGGTCAGGAGCCAGATTTGGTTCTGGCGTTTCAGCATCCGGTCATTCAGGTCAGGATAATCATGGGGGACAGCAGCCGCACTCTGGTAATAATAATCAACAACAGCAACAACAGCGGAATCAGTCCGGTTTTCAGAGTAACCCGAAGCAGCTCAGCTCCGGGCAGTACCACGTCTTCATGACTAGTCTCAATAGACAGGATCAGAAGTTGCGAAAACGGGTGGTCAATGCGGTTACGCCGGCTCTTCAACAGTATCTAAAGTGGTCTGAATATGACATAACATTGAGCCGTGAAGATCACCCGCCACGTGTTGATGACCCGGGGCGGCTGGCTTTGGTTGTAGCCCCCCAAGTGGGTGGATATATGTTGAACAAGGTGCTCATGGATGGCGACAGCAGCATAAACATCCTTTATTATGACACCTTCCGGCGGATGAAGTTGCTCGACAAGGTCTTAAAACCTTCGTCCACTGTTTTTTCATGGCGTGGTGCCGGGTAAGTCAGGCATCCGGTGGGCAGGATTTCTTTGGAAGTGGCTTTTGGCGATGAATACAACTACAGAGTGGAGTCCATATGGTTTGAGGTGGTTAAGATCAACATCCCTTATCATGCCTTGTTTGGACAGACGGCTTATGCTAAGTTCATGGCTCGGCCCTGCTATGTTTACTTACAGCAAAAGATGTCCGGCTTAAACGGTACCATCACCGTTCATGGTAACCGAAACACGACTATTGAGTGTGAAGAAGGAGATGCGGCTTACGCAGAGTCCAGTTGCGCCCAGGAGGAGCTTAAGTTGTATAAGGAGAATGTTGATCCGGAGGATATGACCCCCCTGAAAAAGCCAACCACGGAGGTTGAGCCGCCCCTCAAGTTTTCAGCAGATGATACCAAGGCAGTAGATTTCAATCTGGGCGACTCATCTAAGCAGTTCATCATTGGAGCTCATATGGATCCCAAATAGGAAAGCATGCTCATCGAATTCATCCGTGAGAATCAGGACATCTTTGCATGGAAGCCCTCTGACATGCCAGGTGTACCGAGAGAATTCGCTGAGCACAACCTTAATGTGGATCCAAAGTTTAAGCCAATCAAATAGTTTCTACGGCGATTCAATGAGGAGAGACGCAAGGCTATTGGGGAAGAAGTTGCCCGGCTCTTGGCTACAGGTTTTATTGTTGAAGTTTTTCACCCGGAATGGTTGGCTAACCCAGTGATGGTGCTCAAAAAGAATGGCGCATGGCGTATGTGTGTGGATTACACGGACCTTAACAAGGCTTGTCCGGCTGATCCCTTTGCCCTCCCACGTATTGATCAGATCATTGATGCTACAGCAGGATGTGAAAGCTTATGCTTCCTGGATGCTTATTCCGGTTATCATCAGATCAAGATGGCAGTCAAAGACCAGGAGAAGTTGGCATTCATTACACCCTTTGGGGCGTTCTGTTATGTCTCTATGCCTTTCGGGCTCAAGAGTGCCCAGGCGACTTATCAACGGTGCGTACAGAACTGCCTTCACAGTCAAATTGGCCGTAATGTTCATGCTTATGTGGACGGCATCGTAGTCAAATCCAGAAAGAAGGAGACTCTTTTGGAGGACCTAAAGGAAACCTTTGATGATCTCCGGGTCTACAAGATGATGCTTAACCCGACCAAGTGTGTCTTTGGGGTTCCAGCAGGAAAGCTTTTGGGTTTCTTGGTCTCTGAGCGTGGCATCGAGGCTAACCCGGATAAAATCAAGGCTATTACTTCTCTAGGAGAGCCGGCGTGCATTAATGACATTCAGCGCCTGGCAGGGCGGATTGCTGCGTTGAGCCGGTTCATAAGCCGCCTTGGAGAGAAGGCTATTCCTTTATATAAGATGATGAAGAAGACAGACAAGTTTGTCTGGAGCAAAGCGGCGGGTGAAGCACTTGAGGCGCTTAAGAAACAGCTGACTGAGCCACCAGTGTTAGCCGCTCCGGCTGAGAAAGAACTATTGCTCCTTTATGTGGCGGCTAACAACAGGGCAGTCAGCGTTGCAATTGTGGTCGAGCGCAAGGAGGCTGGGAAGGAGTATCCCGTACAAAGGCCGGTTTATTATATCAGTGAAGTCCTAGAAGAATCTAAGCAAAGATATCTGCATTGGCAGAAGCTGGTATACGGAGTTTTCATGGCCAACCGCAAGTTAAAACACTACTTTCTAGGGCACCAGATAACTGTGGTCAGTTCTGCTTCATTGGGGGATATTATCCAGAACAGAGAAGCCACAGGAAGGATTGCTAAATGGGCGTTAGAGCTGGGACCTCTTAATTTAAAGTATGTTCCTCGCACGGCGGTCAAGTCCCAAGCTTTGGTGGATTTCATAAATGATTGGACAGAGTGTCAAGCTCCCAAAGAAAAGCCGGATAACACATACTGGACTATACATTTTGATGGATCCAAGCAGTTAGAGGGATCTGGAGCAGGGGTTGTCTTGACATCCCCAAAGGGTGACAAGTTTTGTTATGTGCTCCGGCTGATGTTTCCCTGCACTAACAATGCGGATGAGTACGAGGCTTTGCTTCATGGTCTTAGATTAGCCAAGGAGATGAATTTGAGCCGGGTCAAGTGTTTGGGCGACTCAGATCTTGTGGCTCAGCAAGTTTCTGGCACTTGGGACTCCAAGGATCCGCGGATGGCGGCTTAGGTAGGCGGTTGATATTATTGCGGGTCACTTCAATGGGTATCAGGTAGATCACATTGATCGTCACAAGAACGAGGCAGCTGATGCTTTATCATGGCTAGGTTCCCAACGTAAGCCGGTGCCGCCTAATGTCTTTCTGGACGTCTTATACCATCCGACTGTCAAGATACCTTCAGGGGAAGATTTGGCTGTTCCTGACCCGGAGACAGAATTGGTGGCGGCTCTACATGTTATCTCAAATTGGACTATTCCTTATCTGGCCTATTTAACCCGGGGCGAGTTACCTGAGGATGAGGATCTGGCCAGGAAGATCACCCGGCGTTCTAAGTCTATGACAATAGTTAATGGTGAGTTACATAAATGCAGTGTGACGGGAGTTTTCTAACGTTGTGTTTCACCAGAGGAAGGCCAGCAGATCTTGAATGAGATTCATGCTGGCGATTGTGGACACCACGCCGGCTCGAAGTCTTTGGTGGCCAAGGCTTTCCGGCACGGATTTTTCTGGTTGATGGCTCACAAAGATGCAGAAGACCTAGTCCGTAAGTGCGACGGCTATCAGAAATTTGGCCGACGTGCTCATGTCCCAGCTCAGGAGTTAAGGATGATGCCAATTACTTGGCCGTTTGCGGTCTGGGGGCTTGACATGGTGGGACCTTTCAAGAGATCCAAGGACAAGAAAACACACCTTCTGGTGGCGGTTGACAAGTTTACCAAATGGGTAGAGGCAGAGCCGGTCAGCAAATGTGACGCAGCTATGGTGGTTCAGTTTATTAAAAAGTTGATCTACCATTTTGGTTACCCCCACAGCATCATCACTGATAATGGTACAAATCTATCCAAGGGGGCTATGGAAAAATTCTATGACGAAGAGCATATCCGGCTTGATGTTTCAACAGTGGCGCATCCACAGTCCAACGGTCAGGCGGAGCATGCCAACCAGGAAATTCTAAGGGTATTAAGCCACGGCTTATGGTTCCTTTGCAGCGAACGCCCGGGTGTTGGGTAGAGGAATTACCCTCCTGTCTTATGGAGCATCAGAACCACCCCTAACAGATCTACAGGTTTCACGCCTTTCTTTATGGTGTATGGTGCCAAGGCGGTCTTGCCCAATGACATCCGACATGACTCGCCAAGAGTGGCGGCTTACGTTGAGACGGGCAATGAGACGGCGCATCAAGACGCATTGGATGCTTTGGAAGAGGCGCGAGAGTTAGCAGCGGCCCGGTCGGCAATTTATCAACAAGACTTGCGTCGCTATCACACCCGCAGGGTCAAGACCCGGACGTTCCAGGAGGGCGACTTAGTGCTCCGGCTGATTCAGGACCAAACAAATATGCATAAGCTCTCTCCTCCATGGGAAGGACCTTTTGTAGTCAGCAGAAATCTCAACAATGGGTCATATTACCTCATCGATATCCGAGATGACTCAGATACGGTAGGTCAGGAGACCCGCCGGTCGTGGAACATCACGCATCTCCAGCCTTATTTCACTTAAGGGTGTAGAGACCCCTCATCGTACACTATCACTGTACATGTCCCGGTTATATCAAATAGTGTCACTGCCAAAGTAAAATCCCGGCTCAGGAAAATGAGTCGCGGCACCAGGCGTTATGCCACAAAATCTCGGCTCAGGAAAATGAGTCGCGACACCAGGTGTTATGCCACAAAATCCTGGCTCAGGAAAATGAGTCGCGACACTAGGCGTTATGCCACAAAATCCCGGCTCAGGAAAATGAGCCGCAGCATGAGGCTTTATGCCACAAAACAAAAAACTGGCTCAGGAAAATGAGTTGTGGAGAGGGCGGCTTCTTACCTCTGGCTACAGCTTCTAACGCCTATCCGCCGGCGGGTCACGCTGTGTTGCTGAGGGGGGCTTCTTACCAACGGGTGCCGCTTCTAACACCCTATCAGCCGGCTTTATGCCATCTCCGGCTAACCAGTTTAGCCGTGGTTATGAGAGGTTTTTTATCGACGGGTAGCTGACATCTCATGACCCGCGAACAGCGGCTTCTTACCTCCGGGTACTGCTTCTAATGCCTATTAGCCGGCATAAGGCCATGTAAAAATAGCTAAGGTAAATTAGCTGCGGTGAACGGCGGCTTCTTACCTTCGGGTGCAGCTTCTAACGCCTATTAGTTGTTCTTATAAAAATCCAGCTAAGGAAAATTAGCCGTGGCGAGGGCGGCTTCTTACCTTCGGGTACAGCTTCTAATGCTTATCCGCCGGCGTTTACGCCATATTATTACCTCTGGGTGTATCTTCTAAAATGCCTTATCGTCTAGGCTTTACACCATCTCCGGCTGACCAGATTAGCCGTAATTACCAAAAAGGGAGTCACCACCTCCGGGTGTAGCTTACCTAATCTTGGTTGCAGGTGTCTTCTATGATGACAAGGCAAGTCTAAATGATTCAAAGCATACAAAGACAAATGGCAGCCAAAAACTGGATCATCCTATAAAAACATCATGACAAGTTTCAGACAAGTTTTATATAGCTATTACACTCCCAGGGGAGATCAAAATTTCGGACAAGTTTTCCAACCATCACACGGCGGATTAAGCTAATACAAGTTCTTAAGCAGAAGCTAATTAGCTGATGGGTCATCCTGCGTCGGCTCTTCTGTGGCCCTGATCTGGAGGTTGTCCAAATCCCAATTGCAGTTTGTTAGAGCCGCAAAAGAGCCTTCGAAATAAGGTGACGGGTCAAGATCTGGAGCAAAGAGGTCCTTAGTTCGAGCAGGCGTCAAATCTTTTCACTTGTACAGAGGACCGCGGACTCTCTTCTTCTCCGGGTCATAAGCTGCTTGATAAGTTGACAGATCAACCTCCTCCGCCAAGACAGAAGCTAACACCCGGGACTCCTTCATGCACCGGTTGTGGTCAGTGTCAGTAAACTCCGAGTCGTCATCTTTTCTTGAAGGGAAGCCCTCCATCATCTCGGCGGCTGTTAGGCCCGGAGCAAAGGCCAAAGCCCGGCTGATGCCCGCAATGGCCCCTTGGCGGGCGGCTGACTTCTTGAGCTCGGCGATCTGCTTCGGCATGGTGGAGAAGAGCTCTAAGACACCCTTGAGAGTCGCCAAAATTTTATCCTTATATTGCACGTCCTTGATAGTGCAGATTGCACCACAGTACAACTGCTCAGTTAAGGTATAGATGGCCTTCAACGGCAGCAGGCTATCAGAAGCCAACTGCCGGCTCCTAGGACCTGTATAAATCGGAAAATTCAGATGAGTCGCCAGTCTAAGTAAAGATGTAGCCATTTGAAACACAAAGTTGTCAGAAGCTTACCAAACAGGGCGGCTAACATCTTGCTTATGTGGTGCTTCAAGCCTTGGAGTTCATCCGCCACAGCTATCAGCCGCTGGTCGGCGTCATCCGCCCGTTGGGTCAAAGCAGTCTTCTCAGATTCAGCTAACTCCTTAAAAGCAGCAAAATCGGCCTTGATTATGGCCACCTCCTCAGAGAGAAGACGGCACTTTTCATCGGCGATGTTGCGGGCCTCTTGTTGAGCCGCCAGGTTGGTCTTCAAGTCCATCAACTGCGACCCGGCTTCATTTAAGGCTTCCTGTGACATATCAAAATACAGAATAAGTCACCAGAATGGAAATCATATCAAATGATGAAGGTTAAAGACAAAGTTATACAAGTCTCAAGCAGATTGCAAGCAATATGTTTGACACTTGGGGGCTAATGTATATTTGATCTTCGAGAAATCAATATAGTTCCGTCTCATCTTCATCAAAGTTAATCCGGAACTTGGGGGCTACAATATGGCTCTTCAAATTGACTTATAATAAAAGCTCCAACTCAACGCTATCAAGTTTGAGTCGGCCCTTGGGGGCTACAAGTGGTTCTTTAGGCTATCTAAATTAAAGCTCCGACTCAACTTTATCAAATTTGAGTCGGCCCTTGGGGGCAATGGATTTGGATTTTCTACAGAGGATCAGAAAAGACCCGGTTCAACTCTTAAGCTAGAATTGAACCGGCCCTTGGGGGCTAAGTAAGGTTATAGCAAGAGGAGGAGTACCTCATATTTTATCTTCATCAAGTTGACCAACCGAAGTTCTAGATCTCGGATGGTGGAAAGCCGGTTCGTATACCCGGCGTGGAGTTCTTTGGCCATCATCTTCTCAAAAGAAGAGTCGAAGTCCAGCTTCTTGGAGGCCTTGGCCGACTCTTTATGCCTAGTCAGCATGTGAGCCGGAGGAGACTGAGGAGCAGAACCGGTGATCACGACTTCCGGAGTTGCAGTGATCTTGGCAGGACTTGGCGGTTTCGAAGGACCCCTTAGAGGGCTCTTCGGGATGATATCTTCAGCAGCCGGCTCAGTGGAGGCAATTGGCGTATCTACATCCGGTTGTGGCTCCTCCGGTTGTTCTTGCTCTGGCTCTTGAGCAGCAGGGCCGGGGGAGGGCTTGTTGGTCTTCCGACGCTTGGCTTGAGCACTACAAGATAGAAAGATCATAATCCAAAGGATATTACTACCCTACAAAGAACCGGATGTTATAGTGGAAAAACACTTACAGCGGGTTGATCCTGGGAGGCGGCAGAGCGGTCGCCGAAGAGTCGCCGGAAGAGGGCGATTTCCGAGATGAAATTTGAGAAAGATGGGACAGCACCAAGGTTATAAAGAGAAATGAATCAAACAGGAACACATACCTCTGCGGGGCGTTTCTTCGGAGCCGGCGAGTTTGGCAAGCCGGACATAAGCTCAGTGGAGCCGATGCTCCGGGTTTGGCGACGTTCATCCTGTTGTTGCTTTTTCAAAAGAAAGTTGGGAGCCAGGTAAGTGAGAGGATGAGAAATAGGAACTTTTCTGGTAACCTGCCGCGGCTTTTGGGGGACAAAATACTCTCAGCCGGAAGAAACATAGTTTACCTCAGGGGCATTGACGCGGCTGGTCTCCACATCATCCTGTGAGTGAAACAAGCATTGGTAAAACAAGAAGGCAAAATATCAAGCAAACAACTAAAATTTTACCTCTGAGCTGGATGACTGTGGCGGGCCGAACCATTCCCCTCGCGGGGCGTCTTTCTTTGGCTTCTTGGTTGGGGCCTTCTTCTTGAGCTTCTTCGGAGGAGGGACGTACTCCTTCTTCCAGAAATCAGAGTCAGCCTGCGAAAATAACCCGGAGAAGAGTAATAGATCAGCAAGGTACAAACAAAAATCCAAGAGATGGATGGCAAGAAATTGACTTACATCTGAGCCGGATTGTTGACGCTGAAAGGCGCTAGGCCAATGGCACTGCATGAGCCGGAGGCTTCATGGACAAGGCTCCGGATGACAGTGGTAATGTCATCCTCTGTCAGGGTTGATTGGCTGAAACATAAGGATCTATCATACTTGCCTTCATATTCATACATAAGCCGGCTTCTACGGCTTAAGGGCATGATCCACCAAGAAATCCAGCAGCGGGTCAAATCCAATCCAGTTAAACCATTAGCCATGAGTGCCTTGATCTTGGAATGAGCCGGTTCATACCTGGCACACTCCGAAGCTGAGAGCCGACCAGGAAGTTCTGAATCTATCCTGAGCCGGGAGGGACGATAACCCGGCAATGGGCGCTCATTCTCAGGAGAGGTGTCCTTGTAGTAGAACCAAGTCTTGTTCCAATCCTTCGGATGACTCGGCATTTGTGCAGCCGGAAAGATGATGTCTCTGCGTCGTTGAATGGAAATACCGCCAAGCTCCAGACTCGGACCGCCTTTCATTTCGGTTTGGCAGTTGGCGTAGAAGAAATCTCGAGAAAAACCTACAGACGGCTTGATTTGCAGGTAGACTTTGCAGAGCACTTGGAAATTGCATATGTTTGAAATGGAGTTGGGGGCCAAGTCTTGAGGGTGAAGCTTGTATAGCTGAAGAACATCACAGAAGAATTTCTAGCCGGGTGGCACGAATCCTTGATCTATATGGTCAGAGAAAACTACTACCTCTCCTTTTTGGGGAGAGGGCCGTGTTTCGTCACCCAGAACCCTCCAATGAAGGACCTCCTTGGAAGGAAGAGTGCCCGCGCCAACGAAATCCTTTAAATACTCTTCCGTGATGCAAGACCCGACCCAGTTGCATGAGTTGGAGGCGCGAGACATACTGGCGGCTTATTGACTGTGCAAAATTAAATACGCGGTGAGTGAAGAGCAAGCAGATATCTGTGACGGCTTACAATTATAAGGTCTCTACAAATACTATGCCATAGTCCAGCTGATGAGAGCCGGAGAGGCCTGGCGGTTCAACAAGGAAAGGAGGAGAGAAAATCGGCTAAGTCCTGAAAACAGGTTTCGCAAACTACCGCTACAATTACGGATCTACAAAAGCAGGAAAAAGGTTCTTATTCTCGACCTAGCGAAGAACAGACGAAGCAGAAGAAAGAAAATAGAGTCACGACGATCCGCGCATTGCGCACGGCCACCCCGTACGCGGCGACGCGGCAAGGATGTGTGTTAAAGGCATCAACGGCGTCGGGAGTACACCGACGATGGTGCAGACGGAGCCCGAGCGGCGGCGGCGGAGCTTCCGCAAACCCTACTGCGGTGTCAATGGATCTAAGGAGGAGCTTGGGCTTACCGATGATGGAGCGGCGGACGCGGAAGAAAAACTGGAATGACACGGGTTGATGCAGCGGCCTGGTTGACGACGATGCGAAGACGGCGCCAGAGCAGAGTGCGCTGAAGCGGTGGCGATGAGAGGAAGAAGATGAAGAGCGAGCGGGAGAAGGAAAGGTTTTCACCTGCAACAGGTCTTATTTAAAGGGAGAACGAGACAAGCGCGAAAATCTAGGCGATGGAAACCATTTGACCAAGGCGGATGCCTCGATTCTCGGGCTGACCATTTAATAAAAGATTTGGTAGCACGTCAGGGGATCTCTCTCGCAGGGACCACGTGACATCATGCCGGGTCATCACCGGGCGACTCGCCGAAGAGCAGAAGAAAGGGATGAAGTGAGCAAGCTCAATTCAACCTGGGGCCTAATGTTGGGGATATAACCCCGCAATATGACCCGCCATTAAGGTTACGAGTGACATTGATGGCTCGTGAGCCGGCCCAAGGGTGAGCCGTAAAGTCTATGGCCCGGGAAGATAAGCGGCTCGACGTGTGGGCCGCAAGGTGGCCCGGACGGAGAAGACCTGGGTGTGTAAGCCGCTCGGGGACAGCTTGGACAAGAAGATAGAGGAAGACTCGGATAGACAATGAGACTCGGTTTGACAATTGTAAAGACCTGTGGTCCTGACCTCCTATATAAAGGCAGACCCGGGGCGACTTAGAGATCGGGTTATCGAGAACTAGGTCAAGCTTTAGCTCCCTTGTAATCGATACAACAAGGAATACAAGAACAAGCAGGACGTAGGCTATTACCTCGACTTGAGGGGCCGAACCTGGGTAAATTTGTGTCCTTCGTCCCAATCAACCCCTTTGAGTCCATCACGTTAGCGATGGCCTCGAATCCAAGTCCGTTCACCCGGACATCTGCCGTGATAAATCCACGACAATACCTGTAGATCACATTTATAGTCACCCAGTTATGTTGCGATGTTTGATACACACAAGTCACTCCTCCGGTATCCGTGAGTTGCATGATCTCATGGTCATAGGAACATATACTTGACATGCAAAAAACAGTAGCAATAAACTGACACGATCATATGCTACGTTTGTAGTTTGGGTCTTGTCCATCACACCATTCTCCTAATGATGTGATCACGTTTATCAAATGACATCTCATGTCCATGGCTAGGAAACCTTAACCATCTTTGATCAACGAGCTAGTCTATTAGAGGCATACTAGGGACATGGTTTTGTCTATGTATCCACTCATGCATATAAGTCTCCGATCAATACAATTATAGCATGGATAATAAACGATTATCATGAACAAGGAAATATGATAATAACTGATTTATTATTGCCTCTAGGGCATATTTCCAACAGTCTCCCACTTGCACTAGAGTCAATAATCTAGTTCACATCACCATGTGATTCGCATTGTTATGAATCTAACACCCAATGAGTTCTGGGGCTCGATCATGCTTTGCATGTGAGAGAGGTCCTATAGTCAATGGGTCTGCGACATTCAGATCCGTGTGTACTTTGCAAATCTCTATGTCAAACCGTAAACACTGCTACCACACTCCACTTGGTACTATTCCAAATGGCTGCTCCACTAAATGTATCCAGATTGCTACTACGGGTCATCCGGATTGGTGTTAAAGCTTGCATCGACGTAACTCTTTACGACGAACTCTTTATCACCTCCATAATCGAGAAACATCTCCTTAGTCTTTTAGTTACTAAGGATAATCTTGACCGCTGTCTAGTGATCCACTCCTAGATCACTCTTGTACCCCTTGACGGACTCATGGCAAGGCACACACAGGTGTGATACACAGCATGGCATACTATACAGAGACTATGGCTAAGGCATAGGGGACGACATTCGTCCTTTCTCTTTCTTCTGACGCGGTCGAGCTTTGAGTCTCACTCAACTTCACACCTTACAAAGCAGGCGAGAACACTTCTCTCTGACTAATCCATTTTGAACTCTTTCAAAATCTTGTCAAGGTATGTACTCATTGAAAGTCTTATCAAACATCTTGATCTATCTTTATAGATCTTGATGCTCAACAATTAGGTAGCTTTATTCAGGTCTTCCTTTGAAAATCACTTTTCAAACAACCATTTATGCTTTCCAGAAATTCCACATTATTTCCGAATAGCAATATGTCATCCACATATACTTATCAGAAACTCTATGGTGCTCCCACTCACTTTATTGCAAATACAAGTTTCTCATAAACTTTGTATAGACTCAAAAACTTTGATCACCTCATCAAAGTGTACATTCCAACTCCGAGATGCTTGCTTCAGTCTATAAAAGGATCATTGAAGCTTGCACACCTTTTAGCATCCTTAGGACTGACAAAACCTTCTGGTTGTATCACATACAACCTTTCCTCAAGTAAACCGTTAAGGAAACGATGTTTTGACATCCATCTGCCAGATTTCATAATTGAAAGTGCAGCAACTGCTAACATAATTTCCACAGACTTTAGCATCGCTATGAGTGAGAAAATCTCATCGCAGTCAACTCCTTGAACTTGTCGGAAACTTCTTTGCAACAAGTCGAGCTTTACAAATGGTGACATTTACCATCAGCGTCTGTCTTCATTTCAAAGATCCATTTGTACTTAACGACCTACCGTCCAACGAGCAAGTCCACCAAAGTCTATACTTGGTTTTCATACATGGATCCTTTCTCGGATTTCATGGCCTCTAACCATTTGTTGGTTTCCGGGCCCATCATCGCTTCTCCATAGTTCGTAGGTTCATCGTTGTCCAACAACTTGACCTCTAAGACAGGGTTGCCGCACCACTCAGGAGCAGTACACGTCCTTGTCGACCTATGAGGTTCGATAGTAACTTGATCCGAAGCTTCATGATCATCATCATTAACTTCCTCTTCAACTAACGTAGGCTTCACAGAAACAACTCCATGCGCTACGCTACTCTCTGGTTGAAACAGACGTTCAATAACCTCATCAAGTTCTATCTTCCTCCCACTCAATTCTTTCAAGAGAAACTTTTTCTCGAGAAAGGACCCAGTTTTAGCAACAAATATTTTATGCTTGGATCTGAGATAGAAGGTTCACCCAACTGTTCTTAGGGTATTCTATGAAGATGCATTTGTCCGCTTTGGGTTCGAGCTCATTAGGTGAAAACATTTTCCACACAAGCGTCGCAGCCCCAAACATTAAGAAATGACAGCTTAGGTTTCTATCAAACCATAATTCACACGGTGTCATCTCAACGGATTTAGATGGTACCCTATTTAAAGTGAATGTAGTTGTCTCTAATGCATAACCCCCAAATTATAGTAACAAAATGATAAGAGACATAATAGCATGCACCATATCCAATAGAGCACGACTATGACGTTCGGACACACCATCACACTATGGTGTTCCAAGTGGCGTGAGTTGTGAAACAATTTTCACATTGTCTAAAGTTGTATGCCAAACTCGCAACTCAGATATTCATCTCGAAGATCATATCGTAGACATTTTTATCTTCTTGTCACGATGATCTTAAACTTCACTCTGAATTTCCTTAAACCTTTCAAATGATTCAGACTTGTGTTTCATTAAGCAAATATACACTATATCTACTCAAATCATCAGTGAAGGTAAGAAAATAACGATATCCACCGCACGCTATAAGACTCATTGGATTGCATACATCAACATGTATCATCTCCAATAAGTCACTTGCCAGCTCCATCAAACCAGAAAACGGGGTCATTCGTCATCTTGACCAAGAGGCATGGTTCGCATGTCTCAACCGATTCGAAATCGAATGAGTCCAAAGATCCATCAGCATGGAGTTTCTTCATGCGTTTTATACCAATATGACATTTAGCGGCAGTGCCACAAGTATGTGGTACTATTATTATTAACTTTGTATCTTTTTGGCATCAATTTTATGAACATGTGTATTACTACGATCAAGTTTCAACAAACCATTCTTACTGGGTGCATGACCATTGAAGGTATTATTCATGTAAATAGAATAACCATTATTCTCTAACTTAAATGAATAACCGTGTTGCAATGAACATCATCTAATCACGTTCATGCTCAACGCAAAAACACCAAATAACATTTATTTAGGTTCGTCACTAATCTCGAAGGTAGAGAGAGCGTGCGATGTTGATCACATCAACCTTGGAAACATTTCCAACACACATCGTCACCTCACACTTATCTAGTATCCGTTTATTCCGTAGCTTATACTTCGAGTTACTAACATTTAGCAACCGAACCGGTATCCAATACCCAGGTGCTACTAGGAGTACTAGCAAGGTACACATCAATAACACGTATATCAAATATACTTCTGTCGATGTTGCCAGCCTTCTTATCTACCAAGTATCTAGGGTTGTTCTGCTTCAGCGACCGCTCTCCTCATAATCGAAGCACTTAGTCTCAGGTTTGGGTTCAACTTTGGGTTGCTTCACCGGAGCAGCAACTGACTTGCTATCCATGAAGTTTCCCTCCTTGCCCTTGCCCTTCTTGAAACTAGTGGTTTTACTAACCATCAACACTTGATGCTCCTTCTTGATTTCTACCTTCGCGGTGTCAAACATCGCGAACATCTCAGGGATCATTATTTCTATCCCTGGTGTTTATAGTTCATCACCAAGTTCTAGTAGCTTAGTGACAGTGACTTGGAGAACAATATCAATCACTATCTTATCTGGAAGATCAACTCCCACTCGATTCAAGCGATTTTAGCACCCAGACAATCTGAGCATATGCTCAACGATTGAGCTATTCTCCTTCATCTTACAGACAAAGAATCTTGTTGGAGATCTCATATCTCGCAACACGGGCATGAGCCTGAGATCCTAATTTCAGCTCTTAGAACATCTCATATGTTCCGTGATGTTCAAAATGTTTTGGAGCCTCAATTCTAAGCCATAATGCATGACGCACTAAACTATCAAGTAGTCATCAGAACGTGCCTGTCAGATGTTCACAACATCTACAAACAACGCTAGAGGGGTTGGCGCACCGAGCGGTGCATTAAGGACATAAGCCTTCTGTGCAGCAACGAGGACAATCCTCAGATCACGGCCCTAGTCCGCAATATTGCTACCATCATCTTTCAACTCTATTTCTCTAGGAACATATAAAATTCAAGGGAGCTACAGCGTGAGCTAGTAATCTACAACACGGTTTGCAAAGACACTACTGACTATGTTCATGATAATGAGTTCAATTAATCATATTACTTAAGAACTCCCACTCAAATTGACATCCCTCCAGTCATTCGAGTGATACATGATCCAAATTCACCAACTCAAGTCCGATCATCACGTGAGTTGAGGTGGTTTCAATGGTGAACATCATCATGTTGATCATATCTACTATATGACTCATGTTCGACCTTTCGGTCTCTTGTGTTCCGAGGCCATATCTGTACATGCTAGGCTCGTCAAGTTTAACCCGAGTGTTCTGCATGTGCAACACTGGCTTGCACCCGTTGTATGTGAACGTAGAGTCTATCATACCCGATCATCACGTGGTGTCTCAACACGACGAACTTTCGCAACGGTGCACACTCGGGGAGAACACAATTCATTTTGAAATTTAAGTGAGGGATCACCTTATAATGCTTCCGTCGTCCTAAGCAAAACAAGGTGCATAAAAGGATTAAGATCACATGCAAATAATAAGTGACATGATATGGACATGAACTTGTGCTTTTGATCTCCATCTTGAAAGCACCGACATGATCTCCATCGTCACCGGAAAGACACCATGATCTCCCTCATCTTGATCCATCAACGTGTCGCCATCGGGGTTGTCGCGCCCAACATGCTTCTACTACTATTGCTACCGTTTAGCGATAAAGTAAAGCATTACATAGCGCTTAATGATTGACACGCAGGTCATACAATAATTAAAGACAACCCTATGGCTCCTGCCGGTTGCCCTACTAATCGACATGCAAGTCGTGATAATCTATACATCACATGATCATCTCATACATCACATATATCACATCATGTAATTGGCCATATCATATCACAACATACCCTGCAAAAACAAGTTAGACGTCCTCTAATTGTTGTTGCATGTTTTATGTGGCTGCTACGGGTATCTAGCAAGAACAATTCTCATCTACCCAGAAACCACAACGGTGATACACTAGTTGCTTTTCAACCTTCTCAAGGACCGCCTTTGTCGAATCCGATCCAACTAAAGTGAGAGAAACTGGCACCCGCAAGCCATCTATGCAACAAGTTGCGGTCGAGGGAACCGGTCTCTCGTAAGCATACGAGTAATGTTGGTCTGGGCCGCTTCATCTTACAATACCGCTGAACCAAAATCCGACCAAGGGAGGAAGCAATCTAAGCATCAACGCCCACAAACCTTTTGTGTTCTACTCAAGATCTCATCTACACATAGACCTAGCTCTGATACCACTGTTGGGAATGTCACATGGGAAACAAAAAAATTCCTACGCACACGCAGATCTATCCATGGTGATGACCATCTACAAGAGGGAGAGTGGATCTACATACCCTTGTAGATCGCTAAGCGGGAAGCGTTAAGAAACGCGGTTGGTGTAGTCGAACATCTTCGCGATCCAAATCGATGAGCGTCCCGCGATCTCATCACGATCCGTCCCGTGATCCAATCACGATCCATCCCGCGAACTCATCACGATCCGTCCCACGAACTCATCACAATCCGTCCCGCGATCTCATCACGATCCGTCTCGCGATCTTGATCATGATCCTTCCGATCTAGCGCCGAACGGACGGCACCTCCGCGTTCAGCACACGTATAGCTCGATGACGATCTCCGCCTTCTTGATCCAGCAAGAGGGATCGGAGAGGTAGAAGAGTTCTCCGGTAGCACGACGGCGCTCCGGCGATGGTGGTGGAGCTATTCCGGCAGGGCTTCGCCTAAGCACTGCAGAAATCCGATCTAGAGGAGAAACTATGCACTAGAGGAACGGGTAGCACGTGGCTGAAAATCTTGTGCCAAAAAACCTAAAACCTCCAGTATACATAAGAGGAAGAGAGGAGGAGGAGGCTTGGCTCCCAAGGAGCCAGCCCTTGGGTCGGTCGAACCAAGGAGGAGAGGAGGATTCCTCCTCCAATCCTAGTAGGACTAGGATTCCTCCTTATTTTTGTCTTTTTTTGCCTTTTTCCATCTTTTTCTCTTTGGGATTTTCTTTCCAGCCGCATGGGCCTTGTGTGGGACTTCCACCAGCCCACTAAGGGCTGGTATTCATCCTCCCACAGCCCATGTAGCCTCTTGGGTCGAAATACCCCTCCCGATGGTCTCCCGGTACACTATCGGCATTCCCGGTACACTACCGATGAGCCCGAAACTTTTTCGGCGACCAAAATAGGACTTCCTATATATCAATCTTTACCTCCGGACCATTCCGGAGCTCCTCGTGACGTCCGGGATCTCATCCGGGACTCTGAATAACCTTCGGTCACCACCATGCATAACTCTATACTACCGAAACGTCACCGAACCTTAAGTGTGCAGACCCTGCGGGTTCGAGAACTATGTAGACATGACCGAGACACCTCTACGGTCAATAACCAATAGCGGGACCTGGATGCCCATATTGGTTCCTACATATTCTACGAAGATCTTTATCGGTCGAACCTCTATGTCAAGGATTCAGTTAATCCCGTATGATGTTCCCTTTGTTCTTTGGTATGTTACTTGCCCGAGATTCAATCTTCGGTATCTCCATACCTGGTTCAACCTCGTTATCGGCAAGTCTCTTTACTCGTTCCGTAATACAAGATCCCGTGACTAACACTTAGTCACATTGCTTGCAAGGCTTATTGTGATGTTGTATTACCGACTGGGCCCTGAGATACCTCTCCGTCACACGGAGTAACAAATTCCAGTCTTGATCCATGCCAACTCAACAGACACCCTCGGAGATACCTGTAGAGCACCTTTATAGTCATCCAGTTACCTTGCGACGTTTGATACACACAAGGCACTCCTCCGGTATCAGTGAGTTGCATGATCTCATGGTCATAGGAACATATACTTGACATGCAGAAAACAGTAGCAATAAACTAACACGGTCATATGCTACGTTTGTAGTTTGGGTCTTGTCCATCACACCATTCTACTAATGATGTGATCCCGTTTATCAAATGACATCTCATGTCCATGGCTAGGAAACCTTAACCATCTTTGATCAACGAGCTAGTCTATTAGAGGCATACTAGGGACATGATTTTGTCTATGTATCCACACATGCATCTAAGTCTCCCATCAATACAATTATAGCATGGATAATAAACGATTATCATGAACAAGGAAATATGATAATAACTAATTTATTATTGCCTCTAGGGCATATTTCCAACACTCGAGCGAGCCATAATGGGTCGGAACCTACATGACAGACGTGTTAAGGCTTTGATATTCGTCCTAAATTGGTCTGAAATGGTGAGTGTTCCTAAATTGGGTTGAAATGGTGAGTGTTCGTTCATTCAAATGTTTAGGATAGATTTGATAGGTCCAATTGAGTGCCCATTTTGCGTCCGGGCAATGACCGGGCAGCGCGCCCGGCGTTTGGGATGGATATAGGCGTCTGGTAGTAGATGCTCTGACCTATCTCATCTGGGTGACCTTTCGAGAAAACCCTAGCAGCTCACCGCGGCAAGTACTCGGCAAAACGCAGAGGGATGACAGAGTGGGCCGGCAAACTTTTCGTAGTACGTGTCAGCCATTCATTCTTTTTCTTTCTGTTTCCCTTTTATTGTTTTCCTTCTCGTTTCTCCTGTTTCTTTTTTTTCATAAATACAAAAATTAAGAATTTTCAATTTTGTTTCTAATTTCAAACTTGTGTCCACTTTTTCCAAAAAATGTTGTTTTTCGAAATAATCGTTCAAGAATTCATATTTTGTTCACAACAGTTGTTTGAAATACAAAATATGTTTAGATTTTGTTTCAAAAATCTGTTTCTCTTTTTAGAAAATATTCATTTTAAAAAAATGTATGTATTTTCAGAATTTGTTGTAATTTTACAAAAAATCCTTCGTGTGTTTCAAATAATAACTTGAACTTTTTCAAAAAGTGTATGCACTTAAAAATGTCCGGGGATTTCAAAAATTGTTCACATTTTCAAAATTTGTTCTTGTTTTTTTAATATCCTTAATTCCAAAAGTTCTTGCAATTTTTTTGTGCATTTGAAAATATTCGGCATTTCGAATTGTTCACAATTTTCAAATCTACATGTTGTTATGTCTTCTTAAATAATTTGTGTTTTCCATTAATCACTAACAGTCTTCTGTTCCAATGGCCAGCAGCGTGAGTTTAGCACCGACAGATCATGAGTTAGAATGTTGTCGAGATTTCGCTCCAACTGTCTTTATATAATTTGGGATTTTTACGTCACACGCGAAAAGCTACTCCAACTGTCTTTAAATTTCGTAATTGCTCTACATGTGACACTAGCCTATTCGACGCAGATGACGCGGTTATCTCCCAGTAGTTATGCCCACATGAGACACAAAACCCAACAAAGGCCGATGAATGTCCAAGCCCATCTACTTTATAGATCAAGTTAGCATGAGCAACGTATCCTGACGACTATATCTCGCTTATAGGGAGACATATTGTATGCTGGCGAGGTTTTCCTCCATTTTGGAATTTTTACGTCGCACGCGGAAAGCTACTCCAACTGTATTTAAATTTCGTAATTGCTTTACATTCAGCACTAGCCCATTCGATGCCGATGAGGCGGTTATCTCCCAGCAGGTATGCCACATGAGACACAAAACCCAACAAAGGCCCATGAATGTCCAAGCCCATCTACTTTATAGATCAAGTTAGCATGAGCAACATATCCCGATGACTATATCTCGATTATAGGGAGACGTACGTATACGCTCGTGTGAAGAATTTTAGGTTTGTGTTTGAATTAGGTCTTGCCAGTTCTTCTCCTCCCTGCCCTCCTCATGCGCTAGGCTCGATCGGGTGGTGGTTAACTCCGCTCAGTGGGTTGGTTATACATGGTTGGTCTGGTTTTCTTCAAGTTTTTTCTCTTTCGATTCCACTTGTTTCTTCACGAGTTTCTTTGGTTTGTTGTTTTCTTTGCTTTCTTTATCTATTTTCTTCGTTTTTCTACTGAATTTCACTAGTCATTTTTCTGTTTCTTCTTCTTCTTCTTCTTCTTCTATGATTTCTTCAATTTCTTTCTCGCTTTTCACTTGTTTTTCTTTTCTTTTTTCTTTGATTTCTTTCCTTTCTTACACTTTAATTTTTGTTGCTATGTTGGAACAAGAATTCGCCTCGAGGTTGCCACATGGACGACCGCCTGGGACGAGCGAGGGGCGGATCGCGTTGCTGGGCTGCAGGCCGCTCGGGTGCGCGTGAGTGTCAACGCTCCTATTCAGTGCCGAAGGCGCGGAATAAGAGATCCCCCTCCTCACTTAAGCGCTTGAGGCATCAAAATCAACGGCATCGCTCATTAGAGTGTTGGACTTGCCGCAGCGAGCTTCGCTCCTCAACAAATTAGTAGCTTATGGTTCACGGGAAAAACCAAATATAGTTTGAAATGGATACGTTAAAATATTGCAAATCAATAAATTTAAAAATTCGTGGTTTTGAAAAAATCATGATTTTGAAAAATATTCACAAATTTAAAAATAGTTCACGAACTTGAATAGTTCGTGAATTTGAGAGAAAGTTGTGAATTCGAAAAACGTTCACATATTTGAAATAATATCATTTTGTAAAAAGAGTAAGAAAAATGGAAAATAAAAATTAAAAATAAATAGAAAACTAAACAAAAGGGGGAAAACACATGAAAAAGAAAACAAAGAAAAGCCAACTTGGAAGCTTTTGAAAGCTGCATAGAAGCAAGCTGGAAGCTTCTAGAATATTTCCATAATCCTGTGTAGAAACTAAAACACAATAAGCTTTAAATGGGTCGTCCTGTTTTACCTCGAGTGTCCTCCACGTGCAATTTAATCACTATTTGGTGTCTTAAGCGCAAAGTCGACAAACATGATATTCCGCCAAATTCGCCTACGTGATCTGACCCATTCTTCATCTTCACTCAAATCTCGGACCTCCCTTAAAAAATGCGTCTAGCGAGCAGCCGTTGAGTCGCTAGCACTCCATGGCACCTTTCCTTTTTAGGTAACTTCTTGTCCCATAGAACAGATTTGGAAAAATATATATGTCCTCTTTGCCTTCCTTTAGGGATAGCTGGTGGGGAAAAAAGGTAAAGACCCGCATGTTTAAGACATATTTCATAAAGGAACAAAAATACTCATGTTAACAAGTGTGAATACATTTAATTTGAGTTTTAGAATTTTTAAAAAGCCATAACTTTTCAAAAAAATATCTAAATTAAGATCCGTTTTCACCGTTGGACTCCTTGCAACGTGCTCTTCAAAACTAGATACCACATGAATATGCTCAAACTTTTTAATGCAGTTTGTATCCATTACGTGCAACTGTCTAGCTGTTGATGTGCAACTACCTCATAGTCGACGTGCAAATTTTTCTCCTACCCGGGGACATGCAATTTTCATTGATGGCATTTCCATCCCAAAGTACCCCCTACCAGGGAGATGTGCAACTTTATCGGTTGCCCAGACCAGCTGTCTAGTAGTCAATATGCAACTTTCTTCCTGACCGTGGATGTGCAGTTTTCACTGCTTGTTACCTCGCCAACCGCATAGCAGTGGATATGCAACCTCGTATACTGCTTTTGCCAATTGTCTAACAATGATGTGTAACTTTCTTTCGTGCCCCGTGGATTTGTAGTTTTCCATGGTAGCACCACGTCCAAACCACCTCTGCTATTGAGATGTGAAACTTTAGCGCCATGCCTCTATGTAACTTACAATACACTCATAGATGTGTAGTTTTTACCGTTCAAGTATCCCTGCCAGTGGGATGTGCAACTCCATCAGTGCTCCAATCAATTGTCTAGTAGGCTATGTGCAGCTTTATCTGTTAACCCCCACCAACTGAAACTACACGTTCATAAATAGGAGGGGGGAGTTGCACATGTACTACTAGGTAATTGGCTCGAATAACAAACTAAGTTGCACCCATCACTTCTAGGGTACGAGGGGAAAGGAGGAGTGGAAACTACACATGCACGAGTAAGGGGGATTGCACATCGACTATTAGGTAGTTGTACAAGACAGTAGACCAATTGCACATCATAAAATGGTTAGTTGTCATAGTTGCTACGTCGCAACTGCATAGAAAGTTGGACCATGCATCTCTAAAATTGTTTTTTTAAAAAGTTGCATAATGCAGTACTAAACTTGCACCATGTAGTAATAGAATTGCATAATATTAGTATCAAAATTGGCAAAAAAAATCATCGAAACATACCCTTGCGGGATCTAGTTTCAAAGATCCCGTCGTCAGGATTTCAATGGCGAAAACGGATCTAAATTCTGACACGCAGTTTGAATGACTTTTTAATTATGCGTGAAATGTAGTAAAATCTACCACATACAACCACATGCGGAGAGAGGGTTTTCTTCTTAATTATATTCCTTGGCCCATAATACGAGAAAGTATTAGCCCAAACTTTATGCAGCCACATGATCCTGACTGGTGACACCTCGTCATATGCGCGAAGGAATCCGGAGGCTAGAAATCGACCGCTCGTGACGTCTAAATAGTGAGTAAGCACCTTTTATATTTTAGGAAAAAGCATCGGCCCTCCTTGCTCCTTCTTCGGGCCTCCTCTAAATCCTCTTTAGCGCTTGAGACGCCAAAATCGACGCCAACACTCACGTGGACGTTTGACGTGCCAAGGCCATTAATGTAGCCTTCCTCACTTGCTTGACCTTTTGCTCGCCATCTAAAAATAATAATGGCCAACTCTCTCGCCAGCCAAGCAGTAGCTCATGGTTGATGAAAAAATCAGGTCTGGTTTTCCTATAGATTAAAAATTTTGTCCATTAAAACATGCAAAAAAAAAAAACTTCACAAGTTTGAAAAAAGTTCATGAATTTTGATTTTTGGTGAATTTCATAAAAGTTGATAATTAAAAATTTCATGTCTTTTATAAGAATATATAAAATCCAAAAAACTAGAAAACCCGAGTAAAAAGCTGGCAGAAGCTTCTCAAAAATGGATGGGATGCTTTTGGAATCTTCCCAGAACCTTCCACATAAAGCGAAAATCAAAATGCTTTGATGGCCGGCCTATTTTGCTTCACTTGCTCTAGTGTGTGCCATGTACAATTTAGGCACTATTTGGCGCCTTAAGTCGTAATGTGCCAACACCGTGTTGCCTTTGCTTGCTCTATTTATAATCTAAAAAAAAAGCTTCAACACCGACTTGCCTTGCCCGCACCACGAACTTGTGTCTTTTTCTCTCCTTGCTTGCTCATTGTCACATAATGGCTTGACAGGAAAAGGTAAAGGAGATAAAAATATTGTCATCCTGATGGCGCTCTTGATTGTGACGCAAGGGAACACAAGAATGTTTGAGAATGTCGCCTCTCTAAAAGTTTTGCTACGGAATAATACCGACTATTATAGATATTTAAGTCTTGATGATGCCATCATTATATTATCATACTTCACTTTTTGGTGACTTTGTTTTCATTGCCTCCAGGGAACTTCAATAAAATCATGTCTTTGTTATCCACGGATGCAGGGCGAGAGGCTTAACTCTTCCATTACCGAAAAAGTCTCTCTAAGTAGTGTGGTACTTAGTAGGCTTTGAGAAACTTGGGCTAACTATACTGTTGAGAAGTGTGGGTTGATGAGAATAGCTTAGTCTATTGTTCGTTTTCGCTCTCTCAATGGAGTTGATGGCCAGTGTGTGTGCCAATGGCTAAACATGGATTAAGTTATAACTTCCCCCCCTCATGTTAAAAAAACATACATTCTCTACAATTCTTATGTGAAATATTCGACTTGATTGCATTCCATATTCCAATTATATATTGTAGGATCTAAATCCGGCATATCCCACGGTAGAGTATCCTGGCTAGGTGATTGGGATAGATGGTAACAATAAGCAAGGTTTTAACTAGGTTCGGGCTCTCATGGCGAAGATAATAACCTACTCCTACTCGTATATATTGTGATTGACGTGTGTACAAAGTATAGATGAATACCAAGAGACTGTAATGACAGTGAATCATTTTAGGGAAATAATAACCTACTCCTACCCGATGGCTTTGTTTCCATATATACGTATGTGATGCTAACCGAGAGTAAATCACGTTGTGTATTCCATAACTATGAGATACATGTACATATAGCTGGGAAACCCTACATGCATGGCACGTCCAAGTAGTGGTGCTGGTGGAGCTCTATCCCCTAGAGACTAGGTCTACACAGTTACAACAAACGATGTACAATATGTAACATGACAGTTCAACACCCCCCGCAGTTCGAACGGCGCCTGACAAGACGTTTAGACTGGAACGAAAGTCATGAAAAACGGAGGATGGTAAGCCCTTGGTGAAGACATCGGTAAACTGTGACGTAGTCGGAACATGCAGCACCTTGACCTCGCTAAGGGCCACACGGTCGCGGATGAAGTGCAAATCAATCTCCACATGCTTGGTGCGCTGGTGCTGGACGGGGTTGGAAGACAAGTACACAGCACTCACATTATCCCAATAGACGATCGTGGCGCGATGAGGAGGACGATGAAACTCCATGAGAAGTTGTCGAAGCCAACACGACTCGGCCACACGGTTAGCAACGGCACGGTACTCGACCTCGGTGCTAGAGCGGGAAACGGTGTGTTGTTGCTTGGAATACCAAGAGACCAGGTTGGCGCCAAGGAACACACAAAAGCCCAAGGTAGAGCGACGAGTGTCTGGGCAGCCCGCCCAATCCGCATCACTATAGGCAAGGAGATCATGTGAGGAGGAGCGGTAGAGCTGCAGCCCATAATGTGCAGTGCCTCGGATGTAGCGTAGAACATGCTTAAGGAGCTGGTAGTGGCCATCGAGGGGAGCATGCATGATGAGACAGAACTGTTGTACGGCATATGAAATGTCAGGCCGCGTGAGGGTGAGATACTGCAGTGCACCAGCAAGACGATGGTAGTGAGTGGGATCAGGATAGGGAACCCCATCAGTGTTGGAGAGCTTGCTACAAGTGTCGACGGGAGTGGATACAGGCTTGCAATGAAGCATGTTATCCCGGTCCAAGATCTCAAGCACGTACTGTTCCTATGAGAGGAAGATGCCGGTGGTGGAACGGTGGACATTCATGCTGAGGAAGTGATGGATGTCACCGAGGTCACTCATGGAAAACTCACTTGAGAGAGAGGTGACAAGTGACTGGAGGAGAGTGAACGTACTGGCGGTGAGGATGATATCGTCCACATAGACGAGGAGGTAGGCGAGAGTGGTGCCACGATGGAAGATAAAGAGCGAGGTGTCACACTTGGACGACACAAACCCAAGTGTGTGAAGGAAGCGGGTGAACCGGAGGAACCAAGTGCGGGGCGCCTGCTTAAGCCTGTAAAGGGACTTGTTGAGGCGACACACATGCGTCGGAAAGCTGGCGTGCGTGAAGCCGGCGGGCTGCTGACAGTAGATGGTCTCGGCAAGATCGCCATGGAGGAAGGCGTTCTTGAAGTCCATCTGACGGATGGGCCAAGTGTTAGCCGTTGCGATGCTAAGGACGACCCGTATAGTGGCTGGCTTAACCACGGGGCTGAAGGTTTCCCCGTAGTCAACGCCCGGCTGTTGTGTGAAGCCGCGCACCACCCAACGAGCTTTGTACCATGCCAAAGCACCATCGGGGTGAAGTTTATGATGGAAGATCCACTTCCCGGCCACCACATTGACACCTGCAGGACAAGGAACCAAAGACCATGTATCATTCCGAATTAGCGTGTTAAACTCGTCAAGCATTGCGACGTGCCAGTTCGGGTCCTTGAGTGTTGCACGGTATGAGAAGGGTATCGGGGAGGGGGCATCACTAACGTGGAGATCGAACAGTTTCTTTGGCATGGCATAGCCGGTTTTGCCTATAGTGCGCATGGGGTGTGGGTTCGCAGGTGGGGAGATAGGGACCGCGTGTGGGGGGAGCTGCGAGCGATCGGGAGAGGCAGGGAGACGTGGCGGCGTGGGGTTGGCGAGGAGAGGGTCCCGAGAGGCAGGGGAGGCGGTGGTTGGTGGCGTCCAAGGAGGCGCCAAAGAATCGGTGGTAGGAGGGGTTGGGGTGGTGATCCCGAGCGCGAGCCGTTAGGGCGAGCGGGGCGTGCATGCGGTGCGCGAACAAAGCATGCATGAGAAGCACTGGCGGGTAGCGGACCGGGCCCCACGGGGAAATCGGGAGGACTCGACGGGAGCACATCTGCATGGGCAGGTGGGACAAGGGGCGCCGCGGCATTGGTGCAAGGCGGGTCAGGTGGTGGGATTTGTTGCGAAAGCTGGGGTCGCGGGATTTGGGCGGGATTTTCTGTGATGGTGGATCCAGTGCTGGCAGAGTATGGAAAGGTGTATTCATCAAAAGTGACATGCTGAGAGATGATGACTTTCCGAGTGGTGAGATCAAGGCACCGATATCCTTTTTGCTCGCGGGGATAGCCAAGGAGAACGCAACGAGTAGAGCGGGGCGAGAGTTTGTGGTGAGCAGTGGCGGATGTGTTGGGAAAGCAAAGACACCCGAACGTCCGGAGATGATCGTATGTGGGATAAACACCATAGAGGAGAAAGTGTGGTGTGAAGTTATGGATGGCGCGGGAGGGACGTATATTGAGCAGGGTGGTGGCGGTGTGCATTGCTTCAACCCAAAAGGAAGGGGGCATGGAGGCTTGGATAAGCAAGGTGCGAACTACGTCGTTCGTGGTGCGTATATGGCGTTCCGCCTTGCCATTTTGTGGAGAAGTGTGGGGACAAGTGAGACGAAAAGAAACACCATTTTTAGAGAAGTAGTCACGTAGGGAGGTTGTGAGGAATTCACCATCGTTGTCACACTACACACACCGAATAATCACACCAAATTTGGTAAAAATAAAACGAAAGAAACTGGGTAAAAATAAAACGAAAGAAATGAAGGAGCGTTCCACATGTTTCCGATTTTGCATGTAGTGGGAAAGTCCAAGAAAAATGAGTATAATCGTCAACAATAACAAGATAGTATTTGTAGCCGGAATAACACACAATGGGAGATGTCCAAATGTCACAATGAATTAAGTGGAATGGGGCAGTAGTGTAGGAGGTGGAGGTGGCAAAGGGTAGCCTGGTGTGCTTGCCCATTTGACACGCACTACAGAGAGGGGAAGTTCGGACATCATTATTACATGCGGTAAGAAAATCGAGAGAAAAAGGGAAAACGTAGAGAAGCTTGGATGCCCAAGCCGACGATGCCAAATTAAGGTCGTGCATGGAGATGGTAAAGGCTGTTGTTGGAGTGGCACCATTATTTTCGGAGAAGGGATACATGTCACCATCACTATTGACCCTCAAAAGCACTTCCTTGGTGGCTAGGTCCTTCGCAAAAAAGCCAAGGGGGTCAAATTCCACGAAACACAAATTATCATGAGTAAACTTGCAAACGGAAATAAGATTCTTCACAATGTTAGGGGAAAGAAGGATATGGCATAGATAAAAGGTTTGGGTGGGAGGTGAGCAATACCAACCGCAAGCACGGGTAGACGAGAACCATTGCCGACAATAATATGATGAGTGTAAGGCGCTAGTAAGGGATGATAGGAAGTCAAGGTACCTGGGTCGCCGGTGACGTGGAAGGCAGCACCGGTGTCCATGATCCACTCGGCATTGGGCTAGAAGGCGACGTCGTAACTCGGGGCAGCATGGTACATGGCTGCAGCATCCCAGCTTAGCGGAGGCGCGCCGTAGATAGGAGCGGGAGATGCCGGAGCAGGCGCCCGCCGAAGCGGGTAGACCTGCATGGGAGGCCCTGGGTGGGGGCCGAGGATGCCGGCGGAGTTCGGTGGGACCCAAGGACTACGTGGTGAAGGGAAGGGGGGCACCCATGGGTGCGAAATAGCCTAGCCACGGCTATGCACCCACGCTGTGCCCAACAGGGGAGTCACCGCGGCCACGCCCACCGCGCTGGCTGCGGTTGGCGCCGAGCTGGCCACCACGGCCGCCACCACCGCCAGCGGGAGCCCGGTCGCCAACCCGGTCGCCGCGGTCGCCACCGCGTGCACCACCACCAGAGGGGCCGCGGTCATCATGCTGCACGGCAAGGACCTGAGTGCCCTCGATGCGGGCATGCTTCTCCATGGAGAGCTCGGCGAGACGAGGCGGGAGCGTGCTTGGTTGAAGGTGGGCAGGGGAACGTTGGACTGGAGAATCGCCGACTGCATCGCAAACTTGGGGCCCAACCCGTCAAGCATCTGTAGGGTTAGAGTGTGGTCCGAGACGGGCTCACAAACGTCGGCGAGGGTAGAGGTGATGCCTTGCAACTGACGATAGTACTCGTTCACGGTGAGGTCGTCGCGTACACAGGCCCAAAACTCCTGGCCCATATGCATCGCGTGTTCAGCTTCATTGGCGAGGAAGTACTCGTGAAGCGGTGTCTAGATCTGGTAGGCGGTGGATCCAGCGGGGGCGATGATGTCGAGGAGGTCCCCCTCGATCGTGGTGAAGAACCACAAGACGACGGTGTTGTCGTCGTCACACCATGTCGGGTCAGCCATCTGGCGAACCGAGACGTCCCAGACATGATCTTCGGCGTGGTGACGGGCAAGCATCAGGGTGATGTAGTTCCGCCAAAGCATGAAGTTGCGGCCGTCGAGAGCAAGCTTGAAGTTGATGACGCCGGCCACGCTGGAAGAAAGTGGTGGAGGAGGGTTGGAGGAAGAAGGTGGTGCTGAGGGGTTGGGTGGGAGGTCAGCGAGAGGGCACTAGAAGAAAACAGGGCTTTGGTCCAGGCCGGGCCAGCCCATTAGCCTCGGTTCAGCCACGAACCGGGACCAATGGGGGCAATGGTCCCGGTTCATGAGGCCGGGGGCGGCCGGGCCACGTGGGGCATTGGTCCCGGTTCATCGGATACCTTTGGTCCCGGTTCCAGACACGAACTGGGACCATTGTGCCTCGCTCCTGGCCCACAACCATTGGTCCCGGTTCGTGTCTGAAACCGGTACCAAAGGGGGTCCTTTAGTCTCGGTTCTAGCAACGAACCGGGACCAATGAGATGCCTACATATACCCCCTTGCCGGCGAGCAGAGCACTGCACACTGCTCTGTTTTTTTGGCCGGCGAAGGAAGAGCTCTGTGGTGCTCTAGCTCACCCCCTATGCACATGAGGTGTTCGATGAAATGCCCAAGCCACATTTAAGCTTTCTCCTCTCGAAGTTCCTTGTCCAAGCTCCATTTACTCAGGATTTGTCTAGGTTTGGCGGTCATTCCTGTCCCGTCCCCGTCCCCACCTCCGTCGATCGCCCGCGCCCATCTCGGTGCCGGCACCACCGTGGTTAGCCTCTTCTTCTTATCTTCTTTCTAAAATAAAAAAAGGTTTTACTTCTATGATTTATATAGATACTTGTGTAATTTTCTTACTTTTATTATTGTATTTATTTTGGTCACTATTGTACTTTGGCTTTAATGTGATGATGAATTTCTATTAATTTGGTCACTTCTATATTTATGATATGTTGTAATGGTTTTTAATACACTTTATTATATAACGCACGCAGATGGACCGACAACGGATGTACGGTGACTGACGCACCTCCAAGTATATTAAGGGCCTGCATAATTTTCTCGAAGCGGCTGAGGCAAACAAGCAGAATGGTTTTATTCATTGTCCATGTACTGTCTGAGAGAATATGAAGGCTTTCTCCAACTCTAAAACCCTTCACTTCCACCTGCTTGGGAAGGGTTTTATGCCACACTATAATGTTTGGACCAAGCACGGAGAAAGAGGGGTTATGATGGAAGACAACAAAGAAGAAGAGGATGATGACAACTATGTGCCTCCTGAATACGGTGATGCTGCAACGGGGGAAGATGAAGATCAAGAGGAACCAGACGATGTGCCCGATGATGATCTTAGCCGGGTCATTGTTGATGCAAATATACAATGCTAAAGTGAAAAGGAGAAGTTGAAGTTCGATCCCATGCTAGAGGATCACAAAAAAGGGTTGTACCCCAATTGCGAAGATGGCAACACAAAGCTCTATACCACACTGGAATTGCCGCAGTGGAAGGCAGAGAATGGTGTACCTGACAAAGGATTTGAGAAGCTACAAAAAATATTGAAGAACAAGCTTCCAAAGGATAACGAATTGCCCGACGGTACTTACGCAGCAAAGAAGGTTGTATGCCCTCTAGGGTTGGAGGTGCAGAAGATACATGCATGCCCTAATGATTGCATCCTCTACCGCGGTGCGTCCGAGGATTTGAACGCATGCTCGGTATGCGGTGCATTGCAGCATAAGATCAGACGAGATGACCCTGGTGATGTTGACGGCGAGTGCCCAAGGAAGAGGGTTCCTGCCACAGTGATGTGGTATGCTCCTATAATACCACGGTTGAAACATCTGTTCAGAACCAAAGAGCATGTCAAGTCGATGGCGATGGCACAAACAGGACCGTAAGAAAGACGGGAAGTTGAGAGCACCCGCTGACGGGTCGCAGTGGAGAAAGATCGAGAGAAAGTGGAGCGACTTTACAGGTGACCCAAGGAACGTATGGTTTGGTTTAAGTGCATATGGCGTTAATCCTTTTGGGGATCAGAGCAGCAAGCATAGCACATGGCCTGTGACTCTATGTATATATAACCTTCCTCCTTGGTTATGCATGAAGCGGAAGTTCATTATGATGTTAGTGCTCATCCAAGGACCTAAGCAACCCAGCAATGACATTGATGTGTACCTAAGGCCATTAGTTGATGAAATTTTACAGCTATGGAATGGAAGAGGTGTACGTGTGTGGGATGAGAACGAAGGGGAGGAATATGACCTACATGCATTGCCGTTTGTAACCATCAATGATTGGCCTGCTCTCAGTAACCTTTCAGGACAGACAAACAAGGGATACCATGCATGCACACACTGTTTAGATGACACTGACAGTATATATTTGGTCAAATACAGGAAGAATGTGTACCTAGGGCATCGTCGATTTCTTCCGACCAACCATCAATGTCAAAAGAAAGGAAAGCATTTCAAAGGTGAGGCAGATCACAGGAAGAAGCCCGCCCTCCGTACTGGTGATCACACACTTGTTGTGGTCAATTATTTACAAGTAATCTTTGGAAAGGGTCTCGGCGGACTATCTGTTCTGAATGACGCTGAGGGACGCGCACCCACGTGGAAGAAGAATTCTATATTTTGGGACATACCCTATTGGAAAGACCTAGAGGTCCGCTCTGCGATCAACGTGATGCAAGTGACAAAGACTCTTTGCGTGAACCTGCTAGGCTTCTTGGGAGTGTATGGGAAGACAAAAGATACACTGGAGGCACGCGAGGAACAACAATGTATGCATGAAAAAGACGGCATGCATCCAGAGTAGTATGAAGGTCCTGCCAGCTACGCTCTTACCAAAGAAGAGAAGGAAATCTTCTTTGAATGTCTGCTCAGTATGAAGGTCCCGTCTGGCTTCTCGTCGAATATAAAGGGAATAATAAATATGGCAGAGAAAAAGTTCCAGAACCTAAAGTCTCATGACTACCACGTGATTATTACGCAACTGCTTCCGGTTGCATTGAGGGGGCTTCTACCAAAAAACGTTCAATTAGCCATTGTGAAGCTATGTGCATTCCTCAATGCAATCTCTCAGAAGGTGATCGATCCAGAAATCCTGCCAAGGTTAAGGAGTGATTTGGTGCAATGTCTTGTTAGTTTCAAGTTGGTGTTCCCACCGTCCTTCTTCAATATCATGACGCATGTCCTAGTTCATCTAGTCGACGAGATTGTCATTTTGGGCCCTGTATTTCTACACAATATGTTCCCCTTTGAGAGGTTCATGGGAGTCTTAAAGAAATATGTTCGTAACCGTGCTAGGCCAGAAGGAAGCATCTCCATGGGCCATCGAACAGAGGATGTCATTGGGTTTTGTGTTGACTTCATTCCTGACCTTAAGAAGATTGGTCTCCCTCAATCGCGGTATGAGGGGAGACTGACTAGAAAAGGCACGCTAGGAGCGGACTCAATAATGTAGGGACAGGCATTCTTGGTCTCAAACACACTACATAGTTCTACAGAATTCTACCTTGGTGACCCCGTATGTCGATGAACACAAGAATATTGTGCGCTCCAAACACCCGGAGCAGTGTGACGACTGGATTACATGTGAAGACATTAGGACTTTTGGTAGTTGGTTGCAAACACGTCTCATGCGTGACAATGTTGTTTCTGATGAGCTGTACTCGTTGGCCAGGGGACCATCTTCGACTATAATGACTTACAAAGGGTACAAGATAAATGGGAATACATTTTACACGATCGCCCAGGATCAAAAGAGCACCAACCAAAACAGTGGTGTCCGCTTTGATGCAGCAACCAAGAGGGGAAAGGACACATATTATGGTTACATAGTGGACATATGGGAACTTGACTATGGACATGATTTGAAGGTCCCTTTGTTTCAATCTGTCAAGAGGCGGGGTACAGGAAGATCCACAGTGCGGAATGACAACAGTGGATCTGAACAATCTTGGGTACACAGATGAACCATTCGTCGTAGCCAATGATGCAGCGCAGGTTTTCTATGTGAAGGACATGTCTACCAAACCGAGAAAAATAAAAGATAAGGAAGAGAATACATCATACGATGAGCCAAAGCGCACATAGTTCTTTCAGGAAAAAGAGACATCGTGGGATTGGAGGGCAAGACAGACATCTGCGAAGATTATGAAAAGTTTCATGAAATTCCTCCCTTCAAAATCAAGGCTGACCCAAGCACCCTATTAAACGATGAAGATTATCCATGGTTATGGCGCAATAAGCAAAGGACACAAGCAAAGAAAAAGTGAAGACTTTCTCTCCACAACTATATCATTGCAGTTACATGTGAAGAAATGAAATGCCTTTTGTAACACATGAGTTTTCGTCCGAAACCCTTATACTTCGAAAGAGATTGTCCGTTTTGTACATGAAGTGCATCCAGTTTTTGCCGTAACCCTCTCAACTTTTTATAACATGTTATGTGGGTGAAATGATGATACCATGCCAACTTTCAACCTTTTCAAAGTTCATTTGAAGTGCTTTTCAATTTTAGGGTTATTTAGCTCAAAAAATCAGTAAGTGCATGAAAAATACCAAATGAAGTCAGAAAGGGTTGAAAATCGATGATGTGGCTTTGAATGGTGCATTTTGAACACACAAAAAGTATGGAGTTCAAATAAGTTCAAAAAAATGAAATCCCTTTGTAACAGATGAGTTTTCGTCCGAAACCGTGATACTTCGAAAGAGATTGTAAGTTTTGTGCACAAAATGCATCCGGTTTTTGCCGTAACTCACTCAACTTTTTAACACATGCTATGTGGGTGAAATGATGATACCATGCCAAATTTCAACCTTTTCAGAGTTCATTTGAAGTGCTTTTTAACACATGCTATGTGGGTGAAATGATGATACAATTCATGCAACTAAAATTATCAAAGTTATTTTTGTTAAAAACTTTAATAGAAAAACGAATATTCATAAATTATTTTTTGTTAAGAACTTCTAATATGCAAAAAATATAAAAATAGTGAAAATAGATGCGCTTATAGGGAAAATTGAACCTAAACTCAAAGTGCTAGTAAGCACATACTAGAATTTTGAACTTAGGTCAATTTTTCCGTATAAGGGAATCTATTTTCACTTTGAGAGGAGCTCAATGTTGCAGCCGTGGCGAGGCTTATAAACAGGTTCGCGCAACCTTCACTTGGCGAGGTGGGACTAAACTCCCACCACACCGCTATGCAAGGCCATTGGTCCCGGTTGGTGGCACCAACCGGGACCAATGCCTACCTTTGGTCCCGGTTGCTGGAACCAACCGGGACCAAAGGTCTGTGCTTCCCGCTCTTTGGGCTGACGAAAAGGGTCCTTTGGTCCCGATTGGTGGCTCCAACTGGGACCAATGCCCCTTTAGTCCCAGTTGGTGCCACCAACCGGGACCAAAAGGTCCCTGTTTCCCGCCCTTTGGGCTGACGAAAAGAGATATTTGGTCCCGGTTGGTGGAACCAACCGGGACTATAGGTCGGCATTGGTCCCGGTTGGTACCACGAACCGGGACCAATGCTTCTTCTATATAAGGAGCGCTTAGAAAATTTTGCAGGTTTCATCGCCCTCCCCATCCCCGTCGCCGCCCCGCCCACACCGCCCCCGTCCCCGCCCCGTCCCCATCATCGCTCCCGTCGCCCCCGTCGCCGCTCCCGCCGCCCCCATCGCCGCCCCTCCGTCATCGCCTCCGTTGCCGCCCCCGCTGCCCCCTTTGCCGCCCCTCCCCATTGCCTCCCCCGCCGCTCCCGTCGCCGCCTCGTCCCCGTCGCCTCTCCGTCGCCGCCCCGCCCCCGTCGTCGCCATGTCGCCGCACCCGATGTGAGCCGCTGCCGCCCTTGCTCTATGGATTTTTTAAAAAATATATGTTGACTTTTTATATGATGAATGTTTATGTTTTAGTTGTTTTATGTTTTATTTAATTATTAGGAGTCTTAGGAAAAATTAGTATGTGTATGTTAGATTACAGAAAAATTCTTGGTTTTATGAAAAATTAGTGATTAAACGATAAGAAAACGTTCTCATAGAAATTTGTCTCGACGTCGACGATGCCCGGCCCGCATCCTCGTCGTCGAGTGGTCCGCGAGAGCCTGCTTGATAGGCATCATGTCCGGGACTGGGCTCCGCCGGGCTAGCACAGGGAGGTGCTACCTTTCCTGGCTCGGAGGTTGGTGAGGAATCCAGGTCTCGTCGTCGACCTGGAGCTTCTGTGGTGGTGGTCACGTGGGCCACTTTCGGTGCGGAGGGAGTGGGCCTCGTGGAGGTGGTACGTAGCCGTGTCAGGGAGGAGGATGAGCACGTCCGTTGCTACATGGCGGTGTTGGATGTCAGGTTCAACAATACCTGGCAGATTCTTCAAGGATCTCACCCGAGTTATGATCCTGTGATGGTTCGTTATCTTTGGGTGTCCACCGCCGGCGACTCAGAGACTGCTAGTGAACCTAGTTCACCGTCCTCCGTTTTGGATTCTAGGATATTCGATCTGTATTAGTGATCTTATATGATAATATTCGAGATGTATTAGTTAGTATTTGATGATGCATTAACTGGATTGTTCGGGATGATGTATTAGTTAATATCGAGTGCTTTTGATTTGCCAGTCATTCCGGCAAAACATAGGGAATTTTTTCTATGTCATTGCTCGATATATGGAACGGGTTGACTTTAGGTCTGTTTCGGCTCCTTGTGTGTCTTTCAGTGAGGGAGAGTGTCCACCATATATATATATATATATATATATATATATGAGAGAGAGAGAGAGATGAAGAATCTCGACTGTTGTCGTGGGGGTCGTTTCTCCTTCGTTCCCGTGTGCTAGACATTCTGTTGTAATGCACTCGGGGACGAATGGAGGAGCTACCATCACCGACGGTTGCAATATCAGAGGGAGTGCCCACCATATATGCGAGATGAGAGTTTACAAAGGAAAGACTCGACAGACCTAAAGTCAACCCGTTGCATATTGAGTAATAGTGATCAGTGTGTTGATCAGTTTCCTTCGATCAATTTTAAATATTTAAAATCGATCAAAGGAAATATTAGTGATCTTATATGATAATATTTGAGATGTATTAGTTAATATTTGGTGATGCATTAATAACTGGATTATTCGAGATGATGTACTAGTGATATTATATTCGAGTTCATTATAAATGTATTAGTGATATTTTATCGGTATAATGCGTGTGTGACTTTTGGTCTGTCGTTGCTTCTTGTGTGACTTTAATGTGTGTTCTTCATGGAGGAATCCTGACTGTTGTCGTGGGGGCGCCTCCTCTTTTTTCTCTTCTTTGCGATATACTCGTCGGTATAATGCACAATAAGAGAAGAGGGGGGGCGTCCATCATCGGCGGTCGAACGATTACTGTGAGAGAGTGCCCACTAACATATATACACCACCATATTATTATGAGAGAGAGCGCATCAACACACCATGGGATATGAGAGTTATTTAAAGAAAGCCTCGAGGGACTAAAAGTCACACACGCATTAGGATCCAAAGCGTGTCGTAATTCTTGAATTATGAACACAGGAAATGTCGTCGTCATCAGACAACAATAGGATCCAAGCATGTGAATTATGCGGTGAAGATAAGGGTCTTTGTGACTAGCCTAGGCTGCGAGACGGCATGTTCTTCACCATGAAGCTTTACGAGGACTTTGATATTTCTACGGTACGCAACAATGATAACTGTTTTTTCGTAATTAAGCATGGCTTATGTTTCTTTCCTTCAACGCGTAATTTCTGTTTTATACAATTCGGCTTGTTCGTCCCCTGTCATGCAAGACAGTATTTCTTGGAGAGGCTCGGTTCGAAGAGCACGAGAGTTCCGAGACGAGGACAGCCAACCTGAGGATTAAACATGCTCACACATTTCTTGTGAAAGTAATGAATGCACTTAATAACAAAAAATTAAGGTGCTCAAATTGGGAAGCTCTTTGCAAGGCATATGGATTTCCAGAGGATATGGAAATAACCTTCGATCTTTGTCCTGAAGATCATATTGAAGGAAACATCGACATTTGGGTGGATGTCGATATGCTTCCTATTTTACCTCCATGTGAGTTTGTCAACCATGCATATTTGTCAAGTAATTTGAATTCTATATACATAAATATTTCGTGTTCATTCGTACTAAATTTGTTAATTTTTAGTTTACAGCTTATTTCGTTTCTTCGAGTGAAATACAGAACATAATCGACACGACACACTACACTTATGGATCAAATCTAACTTGGGAGGAGAAGGATGATCTTATCTACTTTGTTATTGGTGTCATAGCTGGTAGGGACATCTTCCCGTATAATTTGGAAACTGACCCAAATTATACATTGTACAGGACACTAGTGCATACGTTGAGGGCGGATGACATTCGCCGAAATATCTTGGTAAGAGTTTCTAATTAAGTACACTAGTATTGTTGCGTAAATGGTATTGATTACATTGCTAACTAGGCTACTATTATGTTTTTCAACAGAAACTGCCAAATGAAGTTGTGCCACCGTTGATTCAACCCGAAGGTAATATAACAATAAAAAGCCCCTTCCATCCCGAGTTATATTTTACATACTCGACTGAGCGCAAACCACCAAGAAGGCTCCAAATTGAACCATGGAGACAAATAAAGAAGGATCTCAAGCCACAAGTTGGAGAGCATTGGACTCTTTGCTTCATCATGGAGACATAGGTGTTATTCTTTTTTATGCCATTTTACCTAGGAGGGAGGAATAGGTCCTATGAGGGAGGACTATGTCATTTTATCTTTTTTTTTGTTTTATGAGACTTTAACTGTGTATGATTAAGATGATGATGATGAGTTGTTAGATCTTGTGTTATTAATGGTTTCCTTCATATGCTTATTAGCTAGCGTCGAGTTCTCTCTATATGTATAGTAGCTAGCAGCATCGACCAAGCATGAAGAAAGAGAGGACACTTCTCTCCATTAATTAGCTAGCTAACACAATATGAAACCCCTAAATTAACCCTCCAAAAAACCCTAAACACCCTCCTTTCAAAAAAAACAAAAAACCCAGCAAATTTTTGTCCCGGATGGTGTTATCAACCGGGACTAAAGGTCCTCCTGCCTGGGCTCCCCGCAGAGACCATGTGAAGCCCCTTCTGTCCTGGTTCGTAAGCGAACCGGGACTAAAGGTTTAGGGCTTTAGTCCCGACCCTTTAGTCCCGGTTCCAGAACCGGGACTAATGGGCCTCTGGAACCGGGACAAATGGGTCATTTTCTTCTAGTGGGGAGACCGTCGGAGAGAATGGTCTCATCAGAGGCCGAAGCGCGTGGGCGCGCATCAACTGGGCAACCGGCGGCCGCGGGAGCGGCGGTGGCAGCAGCGACAGCATCGGCCAGATCGGCATCGGCCGAGCGCTCAGGAGAGGAGGCAGGTGTGGGAGACATGGCTCTGAGTACCAAACTGATAGTAAATCACGCTATGTATTCCATAACTGTGAGATACATGTACATATAGCTAGGAAACCCTACATGCAGGGCACGTCCAAGTAGTGGTGCTGGTGGAGCACTAGTAGAAAAAGGCCCATTTGTCCCGGTTCGTAAGGCCCATTTGTCCCGGTTCTGGAACCGGGACTAAAGGGTCGGGACTGAAGCCCAAAACCTTTAGTCCTGGTTCGCTTACCAATCGGGACAGAAGGGGCTCCACGTGGACGGTGTTGGGAGCCCAGGCAGGAGGACCTTTAGTCCGGTTGGTAACACCAACCGGGACCAAAAGGCATCCACGCGTCAGCATCTAGCAGTTGCTGGGGGTTTTTTGAAAGGGAGGGGGGTTAGGGGGTTTTGAACGATTAATTTATGGGGTTTTATATTGTTTTATCTAGCTAATTGATAGAGAGAAGTGTCCTCTCTTTCTCCGTGCTTGGTCGACGCTAGCTACTATAGAGAGAACTCGACACGCTAGCTAGTAAGCAAATGAAGGAACCATTAAATACAGAAGATCGCCATGAACATATAGAGATAGAAGTGATCGACCTCTCTTTCTCCGAGAGATTGGTCGTATAACAAGTTTTGTATATATATCCGACGCTACTAGCTACATATATACAATATAAGATCTCTTACAATCCCTAACATCTAATGTCAACTTTCAGATGGTATTCTCCGGCTTTTCTTCTTGAATTGCTCGTATGTGATCATGTGGTAGGAGTTCATCCCGCATCTGCGACATCTAATTTGAAGAAGGGGGTCAATACATATATATGGTAATAAAATAAAATTGTGAATATTATTGCTTACGCACTTGAAATTGTTTTTCAGAGTAGCCGCGCTTAGGGGTCATCACGTTGTAGATGAACTCGCAAACGTAGTATCCACATAAATTATTCCTGGTTTCCTACCACAAGCACTTTACAAGAAATAGAGTTCAATCAAACTGATAATCAAGCATGATAAATGGTATTGATGAAACTAGAATCAATGAGAGATGCGCGGAACTAGCTAGTAGTACTTACTTTCGGGTGTGTAAATCGCAGCTCCCCCGGCAGTCCCGGAACAATTGCTGTGAACTCTTTCCAAACCCTGCCAGACAAAGAAAATAATTACTTGATATCAGGAAATGAAAAAAGTTGCCGATATGATGCGATAATGATCGATTGAACTTACTTCTGGAGAATTTCAGTCATGTCCGCATATTCCTGGGGATCTTTTCATTTCGAGTCTAAGACGGTTACTACTCCCCGCTCAAGCTGAATCTCTAGCAGAATAAAGTGGAAACTGCGCCACGCATGCATAACTCATCAATTACATTACTATAAACCTCGAGTAATAAGGGAAACCGAATATGCACAAGACAGTAACACTCACTTGAAGTTGTAAGGAAAGAGTATTGTCCCTTTGTTTTGATTTTTAAGGAATGATTGTAGCAAGTTCTCCTTGGTTTGTGTGGGATACTTTTGAAAATTAGACTCATGTATGACATTTGGGTTAATGAACCCAATGTCATAGATTTGTACTTTTCTGCATTCGACGATCTTCAATCTGCATAATATAGTAGTGAGGATAATTATATATACATGCAATGAAAGAGCTGAGCTATATACATAGAGAGACTTAATTACAGAAGTAGTACTTAGAGACAGTAGCAAGTCACGATTGTTTTGTCGAGGGCCTTTTGATTGTATAATTGGAATATCTCCTCAAATTCAATATTCAACAGTTCCATTCCAATGAGGTCGTGCTCCTCTTTAGCTGACAGTATCAAAGAATCCTTCCCAGACTCGCGGCAGGTTTTCATGTACCATTCATGGAATTTTCTCATCATCATTGTTAGAGGAGGAGGATCAGGTTTGACGAGAGGCCGCCCGTGCCGGTAACGGAATTCGTCCACCTCCAACAGCTTAAACTGTACATCATCGCTCAGGTAATCACCAGGTTTGGTACCGAGCACCATCCCCGGATGATTAGCGATGATATCGCTAGACACCTTGAGCGAGGGGCACGATTGGTTCGCCTGTTCGCCGAGCTGGGGAATTTTTTTCTCACTTCTTCGTTTTGCTAACCTTGCATCACTGGAAGTACTTCCCGACCGCCGCGCATCTTGATATGTCTTTTTAATACAGTGGTCAAAGTTGGAATCCGGCGGAGGCGGTGTTGGTCGCTTCAGGGCATCGATAGTGCGCATCGCTTTCACCGGATCTATCTTCTCCTTCGGAGGTGGAGTTTTCTTTGCAAAATGGGCCCTCAATTCGGTCTGACATATCTCCTCGTTTTCAGACTTGGTCCTCTCATATGGTAACTTTTCCAGAGGCTTGAGAGATGGACCATATATGTATCCCCTCCTTCCTATGCTTGTACTGCTAGCCGCCGGAGCTGCGGCAGCTCCCTTGCGTCATTGCTTACTAGGCGTCGAAGGAGCCGGAGCGACGGCATCTGTCTTCCGCCATTGCCGACGAGGCTGAGGAGGAGGCGTACTGCTCCGACGTGCCAGAGTAGGCGAAGGAGGAGGCGGAGTGCCTCCACGCGTCGGAGGAGCCGGAGAAGGAGGCGGTGTGCCCTGATCACTCGCCGGAGGAGGAGGAGGAGGAGGAGGAGGAGGAGGAGGAGGATCCGGAGTGCCCTGATTCGCCTCAGGAGAAGGAGGAGGCGGAGGCGTCCAGTTTGGAAGCTTGATGTACTCCTTCTGCCATAGACATGTACTCCTTAGGGCACGAACCAGCTTATTCTCTCCTTCACCTGTATAGTGGTCAAGCTCGAGCTCCGCAAATTCCTTCATTACTTCATCCACCATCACAACAGCATAGCCATGTGGAATCGGACGGCAGTGAAAAGTTCCGTTGGATTGAGGAGGTGCAACAGAGCCGACAGCCGCCTTGAAAGTGAGGTTCCGGCATTTCATCATAAGCTCGCAATGTTGAGCCTCTGTGATAGTATCCACGGGGTAGCTAGGAGACGTGAAGTCATGCTGAACGGGCTCCGTGGAAGCGATGCTGCTTCTCCGCTGAGATGGTGGGGTAGCTTCTGGGGTAGCTTCGTACCGCTGAGATGGTTGGCCGGCAGCTCGCTGGCTCTCAGCTTCCTCTAGCTTTTGTAGTCTTGCATTGAGCTTCTGAATTTCGCTCAGCTCCGCTTTCCTCTTTCTCTCCCGGCTTCTGTAACCGCCTGCGTCAGGAAACCCAACCTTCCACGGAACGGAGCATGGTGTGCCTCATGTTCGTCTAGGGTGCTCAGCATTCCCTAGGGCCTCAGTCAGCTCGTCCTTCTCTCTATCGGGAATGAAAGTCCCTTGCTGCGCTACGGTGATATACTTCTGAAGCTTGTTCATGGGTATTGCAAGTTGCTCGTCCGTCCAACGACACTTCCCTGTTTCAGGGTCCAAAGTTCCCCCAACCCCGAAGAACCAAGTCCTTGAACGGTCTGGCCAGTTCGATGTGTGTGGTATGATGTTTTTAGCAATCAGGTCATTCTCAGCTTTGTCCCACAACGGCTGGGCTTTGAGGTAGCCACCTGACCCCGTGTGATGGTGATACTGCTTCTTTGCAGCATTGACCTTGTTTGTCTCTGACATTTTCTTACTCTTGTCCGATGCCTTGTAGTCCACAAATGCGGGCCAGTAATCTCTTATCTTCTCAAATCGGCCGGTGAATTCTGGAGTCTTCCCTTTGTCGACAAACTTTAATTTCAACTCATTCTTCCACCTCCTGAATAGATCTGTCATCTTATTATGAGCACATGCCTTGACCAGTGGCTCTATAACTGGCTTATTCGGATCCTCCTCTGGCGGTAGGGTAAAATTTGCCTTCAGCGCGGTCCAAAGATCATCTTTCTGTCTATCGGTGACATAATCACCTTCAGGGGCGCCGTCCTTAGGCTTATTCCATTGCTTGATGCTGATCGGGATGTTGTCCCTAACAATAGCCCCGCACTGAGCAGAAAATGTGTTCTTGGTCCGCTTGGGTTCAATCGGATGACCATCGTTCGCGAGTGTTGTGATCGTGAACTTTTCATCCTTGCGCAACCTCTTCTTCGGGCCTCGTCTCGTTACCGAAGTTTGGCTCGATCCGGAGGGCTATAAAAGAAGAAAGAAGAGTTAATTAATATATGTACATACCAAAATAATTAATGCATCAATTATCTAGTCAGCACAGGCTTAATTAATATATATACCTCGCCGGACTTTGCAACAGCTCCCTCCTCCAATCAGTCACTAGAGCCGTCATCATGGTCTCCTTCTTCCTCCGGCATTCGGTCACTAGAGCCATCATGATCATGTCCTTCCTCCTCCATTCTTCGATCATCGGAGCCGTCATAATCCTCTCCTTCTAGACCATCGGTGTCGTTGAGAAACGACAAGATATCACGTCCGCCGTGGATTATGTCCCCCAACAACTGTTCTTGCTCTTCGTCTCTTGGATCCATAGTTTTTGCAAATATTACAACATGGCAATTAATATACAAACATGAATGTCCGACGTCCGGACCGCCTCTCTCATGAATGTCCGACGTCCGGACCGCCTCTCTCATGAATGTCAAACAAGGGATTCTTTAACCTTTAAGGGATTTAATTAACAAAATGGTGCCATTCTGAATGTGCAGAAAATGGTCCATATTTTTCCTGATCTCATCTACCCTTCTATATGTCATGTTGTCTAGTGTCAAAGGATTCAAGAAAACCAAGGCTTCATCATTAGCCGGAAGTAACAGGCGCATAATGGTACGAAGCTCTCCAAAATTGTTTTGTAACGGAGTCCCGGATAGGATAATTAATTAGCTTTTTGGTACGAAGTTCAGCAAGAGCCTTCCGAATATCGCTATTTGGAAGGCCTTTGCTGAAATTCGTACCATAAAGCGAATTATTCTATCTGGGACTCCATTTCAAAACAACTTTGAAGAGCTTCGTAGCATCATACGCATGTTACTTCCGGCTAATGATGAAGCCATGGATTTCTTCAATACTTTGACAGACAACGTGACATATAGAAGAATATATATATGAGATCAGAAAAAATTGGATCAACTTGTGCACATCCATAATGGGGGCCTCGACAACGCTTCTAGGGTTTGGGGTGGCCTCGACAACACTTCTAGGGTTTGGGGTGGCCTCGACAACGCTTTTTCAGTCCCGGTTTGGGTGGCCTCGAGAGTTTATCGGGTAGGGACGGGGTAGATCGACAACGACGCTCTTTCTTCTAGGGTTTGGGTGGCCTCAATAGTTGGTTGGGTGAGCGGACCGCCTCTCTCTCATGCATGTCCGACATCCCCTCTCATGTCGAAGTTATCGGGAAGGGGGTAGATTGACAACGACGCTCTTTATTCTAGGGTTTGGATGACCTCGATAGTTGGTCGGGCGAGCGGACCGCCTCTCTCACTCATGCATGTCTGACGTCCCGCCTCATGTCGAAGTTATCGGGGAGGGGCTACAAGAAATCTATTAATACGTGACAGTATTGATCCGTCACAGATTAGTGCAAAACTGTCATCGGTGCCCATCGACAACGGACTTGAAATCCGTCATGTATATCACGTCATAATTTAATATCACACCCTACATGACGATTCTTGTCCATCATGGATCTTCCCTAGGCCCGCTCATGCCCAATCCATTGTGACAGAATAGTCCGTCATCAACTATCGCCACGAAGGATTGCTGATTAAGCAATTTAAATGACGTGGCTGCCTACATGGATACTATTTTCCGTCACAAAATTCGTCCTGGTTAAGCAAATTAGCCCATTTCTTTCGTCCCAATTTTTACCAAATACGTTTTAGCATAATAGGTTACACAAACCGGCACAAGAAATATTTGCAAAGTGTATAACATTACACAATTTAACCAGGATGCAGCCATAAGTATGTATCTACAACATAGCAGTTTACATAATCCTCACGAAATGATAACTTACAATATGGATTGCAAAAATATACCACATATCACGGTTAGGAATGAGTACTATTCTTTTTACATCAACAGAACCGGTTAGGAATGAGTATAACTCATTTTACATCAAGAAAACATACAAACTATCAAGGTATTTAGGTTCTTGCTGTCGACCCTCATGGTGGCAGCCATCATACCGTGGCTGATTATGATGGGCAACACCAAGTAAGCCCTCTTCCCAATCTCACCTACATATTTACAAGAACCTTAGATATTTGTAGATATGAATAGATAGTATAAAAAATATAATAAAAAATATAAAAATGAATTGCATGTTGTACAAAATTCTTAAATCTTATAGAACCTACAAATGAGAGTAACAGTCTATCTACTACTCCCTCTACCATAATAATTGTAGTTTTTTTAAATTAAAACAAGAAAAGTGTGCAAATGAAAGTCAAATGACAAAGTAACAAAATACACACCACATAACTAGGTACTATAACAGAAGTAGTTGAGGCCATATAAACATGTCAACAAAATTTTGTAGAATCATTCCGTACCATAAGTGCAAACCTAACTACTACTAATGATGTCTACACTCAATACATTCCATTTCTCATGCTCATTATTAAACTAACAAATGAAAATGAACAATTTTATCTTACAGTCAATGAACCAACACTCATTGAAGGATAAACGTTACGAAGAAGACCATATACCTGGTATAGTTAAGAGTTATCTTTGGTCAGGTTTATAAGATTACCAAATGTTGGGCACCGTCAGTAATTAAGAAGAGGAGAAATCTTCAAGCACTACATGTATGTAACTCTGCACCAATTTCTATTATCAATAAATAAAACAGAGTAAAGGGCAGGAAAAAGTTTATTTTTACAACTTGTGTAAATGGGGGCATTTAGTACGTAACATCCTAAACATGGTGACATCTACTCGGAACAAGAAATTCATCATCAAATTGTCATATATATTAAATTGAGCAAAGATCAGGAGCCTACTTGTAGGATCAATTATATAAGCTGATGAAGTACAAGGACATCAGCTACTTCTAGTCACACATATAAAAATATATAATCGATAGTATAAGCACCTTGGCATTAACACAAAACAATCAAGAGTGTCTTGTACCAGATTTTGATTTTACCAATAACCAAGAAATCAGAATACATAGCCGTCAGCTATGTTAGATTCCCCATTCTCTTCAAGTAGTGTTTTTCTTCCAGAGGGACTTGGTCTTCCATAACAAAAGATACAAAAATACAACACGTACATTTGCAAATAAAAAATGTGATCAAACCAAGCATTCCATGGCAACAGACACCATCATCATCACGGTACAGTAGCTCAATGGCTATCCAAATTTTAAATTGAAAAGGTAACTCACAAACAATTTCTATAGACATAAGTGTATAGGATATGATGTGAATCTTAACGCTATTAGCAACCAATCAAGAAAAAATACAGTAAATATTGATATATGCTGCTAGCAGAGAAGGACCTGATTTTATAGGGAAAAAGGTTCATATACAAGAATCTTTGATGATGTGTACAGGGCATAAACCTAGCAAATTCTAGCAGACCATATTGGGATAGGTAGCTGTTAGCATTTTCAGTCTGTAATGAGCCTAAAAGGTAGGGGAAAAGGTTCATATACAAGAATCTTTCATGATGTGTACAGGGCATAAACCTAGCAAATTCTAGCAGACCATATTGGGATAGGGAGCTGTTAGCATTTTCAGTCTGTAATGAGCCTAAAAGGTAGGGAAAAAGGTTCATATACAAGAATCTTTCATGATGTGTACAGGGCATAAATCTAGCAAATTCTAGCAGACCATATTGGGATAGAGAGCTGTTAGCATTTTTAGTTTGTACTGAGCCTAAAAGGTTTAGACAGGATACCAAACTAGTGTGCCTATTCACCACTGCAGCAACGATCCTATATTATTACTGTCAAATTCAGCATATATACACACCTTTTGTTCACAATTGATTTACGTATTTGACTAGCACATTCTAGCAACCAACATTGAAGAAACAACTTTGAGGAAGACGGACACACAGTGGAGCTGATGATATGGGGATTTCACCTTTCACATCTGAAGAGGTAGACACACCTGTAATCAATCTGATCCCTTGCAAAAACAGTACGGTAACCAGCTACTGTTGTTGGCTGGGATTGCCTTGATGGCTGCAGTACTGGATGGCTGAGTCCACCATGCACAGACTGCGGATCGGGTATCCAGCAACGGCCCGAGGACAAACTTGGCTGTACATCCACAATTCAAGACGAATAAGATAAGAGAGCAAATGACAAATCAAGGTTGCACATAGATAGATGAATCGATGTGTGTACTGCTGACATAGACTCTCTGTCGAGTGTAAGGTTTGAAGTTGCAGAAGCGAATGAGGACCAAGAAATTCTTCCTTGGGTTGCGCTCGGTGAATCCGTCGCGGCAGGTGATGTGCAGGGCCTCCGAGCGACCTCGCCGTCATCGTCGTCCCCCGTCGATCTCTTCTGTCAACTGCCGTCGCAGCAGCCTTGGAGAAGGGAGGGACCTTGTGCGAGGCGTCGTCGACTCGTCGCCGCCGGCGAGGTCGAGCTCGGGCCTCGCGCAGGTCACGGTCGTCGTCCTCACCTCGTTCGGTGCTTTCTGCTCAGAATCTCCAGACGGCGAGGCAGCTGCGCGGCCCAGGAGACGGAGGAGGGAGGCCCCTGCCATAGATACATGGCTTTGGTCGTTGGTTGAGAGCATGAGCGGCGCGCTCCAGCGGCTATGGTTGGCCGCCTCGTCCATCAGGCCGATGCAGCCACCTTCGCTGTGGATCTCGGGCCGCCGTCACCGATTGGAGGCAGGGAGGTGGAGGCGGAGGAAGGGGGAGACGAGGAGAGGAACTCGTGGCGGCGGCGGCGGATGGAGAAAGAGATTGGGGACAGAAGTGTGTTAGGGTTAGGTTTTATATGTGAAATAGTTTAGGGCTTTAGGCGGGCTTTTCGCAGGCTTGCGGAGCTGTAATGGGCCGTTTTCGAATCTGTCATCAGAAATCTGTCATGTATTAACAGGTTTTTTGTAGGGTAGATCGACAACGACGCTCTTTCTTCTAGGGTTTGGATGGCCTCGATAGTTGGTCGGGTGAGCGGACCGCCTCTCTCTCATGCACGTCCGACGTCTCCTCTCATGTCAAAGTTATCGGGGATGGGGTATATCAACAACGACATACATTCCGGATCTGTTGGAAAGCTCTCGGGGAGCCGAGGCCAAGGTGATGATAGGGGCCGGGGTGCTCCAGTGGCCTTGTTGATAGATAGAGCCGATGCCAACGTGATGATAGAGCCGATGCCAACATTTTCATTTAACAAAAAAAACTACCTTCAAAAAAAGACTTGCTTCGCCGCGGGTGCTCGGTGCGACGTGGACTCGGTGGAAAAACTTTATGAAAATGCGGTGGTGGACGGGCCGGGTGGTTTTCTTTTCCTTCTTCATTTTTTACTTTGTTTTTTCTTATATATTTGTTTTCTTTTTCACTCTACATTTTTGTACATATGAAAAACAATGAAGACTATTTACATGAAGATATACACACATATACATGAACATATATACATATACATGAAAAAAAAACATATACATGAACATATATATACATGACACATATACATGAACGTATATACATATACATGAAAAAAAATACATATACATGAACATATACGAACATATACATGAAAAAAAATACATGCGGCTCACTGGGGGGTGGCGACGGGGAGGCGACGGGGACGGCGGCGGCGGGGACAAGGCGACGAGGACGAGGACGGGGCGACGGGGAGGCGACGAGGACGTTAGCGACGGGGAGGCGACGGGGAGGGCGGCGACGGGGAGGCGACGAGGACGGCGGCGACGGGGAGGCGACGGGGACTAGGACGACAGTGACGGGGAGGGGCGAGGACGGTGGCGATGGGGCCAGCGGCTCGGGGACGCGACGGGGCCGACGACGGGGAGGCGACGAGGACGGGGCCGGCGACGGGGAGGCGATCAGGACGACGACTCGGGGAGGCGACGGGGCCGGCGACAAGGACGGTGGCTCGGGGAGGCGACGGGGACGAGGACGGCGGCTCGGGGCAACTGGTAGATGAAACCTGCGAAATTTTCTATGTGCTTCTTATATACAAGAAGCATTGGTCCCGGTTAGTGGCACCAACCGGTACCAATGCAACATTTAGTCCCGGTTGGTGCCACCAACCGGGACCAAAGGTCTCTTTTCGGCAGCCCAAAGGGCGGGAAGCAGAGACTTTTGGTCCCGGTTGGTGGCACCAACCGGGACTAAAGGTGGGCATTGGTCCCGGTTGGTGCCACCAACCGAGACGAATTTGCTGCATTGGTCACGGTTGTAGCCACCGACTGGGACTAAATGGTTGGTCCTGACTGTGGTAGGAGTTTAGTCCCACCTCACCAAGCGAGGGGCGCTCGCACCAGTTTATAAGCCCACCCCTTCCTGCCTTGTTGAGTTCCTCTGAAATTGAAGATAGATGCCCTTATGTGGGAAAATTTGACCTGGAATCAAACTGAATTTCAGCCTAATTTCCGGTCGAATTTTACTTACATAAGCACATCTATGTTCATTTTTGTTATTTTTTATGTTATCTAAAGGGATTTCATTTTTTGAACTTATTTGAACTCCATACTTTTTGTGTGTTCAAAATGCACCATTCAAAGCCACATCATCAATTTTCAACCTTTTCTGACTTCATTTGGTATTTTTCATGCACTTACTGATTTTTTTGAGCTAAATAACCCTGAAATTGAAAAGCACTTCAAATGAACTCTAAAAAGATTGAAAGTTGGCATGGTATCATCATTTCACCCACGTAGCATGTGCTAAAAAGTTGAGAGGGTTACGACAAAAACTGGATGCACTTTATGTACAAAATGGACAATCTCTTTCGAAGTATCACGGTTTCGGACGAAAACTCATATGTTATAAATGGATTTCATTTTTTTAACTTATTTTAACTCCATACTTTTCGTGTGTTCAAAATGCACCATTCAAAGCCACATCATCAATTTTCATCCCTTTCTGACTTCATTTGGTATTTTTCATGCGGATACTGATTTCTTTGAGCTAAATAACCCTGAAATTGAAAAGCACTTCAAATGAACTCTGAAAAGGTTCAAAGATGGCATGGTATCATCATTTCACCCACATAGCATGTGCTAAAAAGTTGAGATGGTTACGGCAAAAACTGGATGCACTTCGTGTACAAAATGGACAATCTCTTTCGAAGTATCACGGTTTCGGAAGAAAAGTCATCTGTTACAAAGGGATTTCATTTTTTTGAACTTTTGTGAACTCCATACTTTTTGTGTGTTCAAAATGCACCATTCAATGCCACGTCATCAATTTTCAAACCTTTCTGACTTCATTTGGTATTTTTCATGCACTTACTGGTTTTAATGAGCTAAATGACCCTGAAATTGAAAAGCACTTCAAATGAACTCTGAAAAGGTTGAAAGTTGGCATGGTATCATCATTTCACCCACATAGCATGTCATGAAAAGTTGAGAGGGTTACGGAAAAACTGGAGGCACTTGGTGTACAAAATGGAAAATCTCTTTCGAAGTATTAGGGTTTCGGACGAAAACTCATGTGTTACAAAAGGCATTTCATTTCTTCACATGTCACTTCAATGATATAGTTGTGGAGAGAAAGTCTTCACTTTTTCTTCGCTTGTGTCATTTGCTTATTGCGCCATAACCATGGATAATCTTCATCGTTTAGCAGGGTGCTTGGGCCAGCCTTGACTTTGAAGGGAGGAATTTCATGAAACTTTTCATAATCTTCACACATGTCTGTCTTGCCCTCCAATCCCATGATGTCTCTTTTTCCTGAAAGAACTATGTGGCGCTTTGGCTCATCGTATGATGTATTCGCTTCCTTATCTTTTCTTTTTCTCGGTATGGTAGACATGTCCTTCACATAGAAAATCTGTGCCACATCATTGGCTAGGACGAATGGTTCATCTGTGTACCCAAGATTGTTCAGATCCACTGTTGTCATTCCGTACTATGGGTCTTCCCGTACCCCGCCTCTTGACAGATTGACCAATTTGCACCGAAACAAAGGGACCTTGAAATCATGTCCATAGTCAAGTTCCCATATGTCCACTATGTAACCATAATATGTGTCCTTTCCCCTCTTGGTTGCTGCATCAAAGCGGACACCGTTGTTTTGGTTGGTGCTCTTTTCATCTTGGGCGATCGTGTAAAATGTATTCCCATTTATCTTGTACCCTTTGTAAGTCAATACAGTCGAAGATGGTCCCCTGGCCAATGAGTACAGCTCATCAGAAATAGTGTTGTCACCCATGAGACGTGTTTGCAACCAACTGCCGAAAGTCTTGATGTGTCCATTTGTAATCCAGTCGTCACACTGCTCCGGGTGTTTGGAGCATAGAATATTTTGTGTTCATCGACATATGAGGTCACCAAGGTGGAATTCTGTAGAACTATGTAGTGTGCTTGAGACCAAGAATGCCCGTCCCTACATATTATTGAGTCCGCTCCTAGCGTGCCTTTTCCAGCCAGTCTCCCCTCATACCGCGATTGAGGGAGATCAATCTTCTTAAGATCAGGAATGAAGTCAACACAAAACCCAATGACATCCTCTATTTGATGGCCCATGGAGATGCTTGCTTCTGGCCTAGCACGGTTACAAACATATTTCTTTAAGACTCCCATGAACCTCTCAAAGGGGAACATATTGTGTAGAAATATAGGGCCCAGAACGACAATCTCGTCGACTAGATGAACTAGGATGTGCGTCATGATATTGAAGAAGGACGGTGGGAACACCAGGTCGAAACTAACAAGACATTGCACCAAATCACTCCTTAGCCTTGGCAGGATTTCTGGATCGATCACCTTCTGAGAGATTGCATTGAGGAATGCACATAGCTTCACAATGGCTAATCGAACGTTTTCCTGTAGAAGCCCCCTCAATGCAACCGGCAGCAGTTGCGTCATAATCACATGGCAGTCATGAGACTTTAGGTTCTGGAACTTTTTCTCTGCCATATTTATTATTCCCTTTATATTCGACGAGAAGCCAGATGGGACCTTCATACTAAGCAGGCATTCAAAGAAGATTTCCTTCTCTTCTTTGGTAAGAGCGTAGCTGGCAGGACCTTCATACTGCTTTGGATGCATGCCGTCTTTTTCATGTACACGTTGTTGTTCCTCCCGTGCCTCTGGTGTACCTTTTGTTTTCCCATACACTCCCAAGAAGCCTAGCAGGTTCACGCAAAGAGTCTTTGTCACTTGCATCACGTTGATCGCAGAGCGGACCTCTAGGTCTTTCCAATAGGGTAGGTCCCAAAATATAGATTTCTTCATCCACATGGGTGCGCGTTTGTCAGCGTCATTCGGAACAGATAGTCCGCCAGGACCCTTTCCAAATATTACATGTAAATCATTGACCATATCAAGTATGTGATCACCAGTACGGAGGGCAAGCTTCTTCCGGTGATCTGCCTCACCTTTGAAATGCTTTCCTTTCTTTCGACATTGATGGTTGGTCGGAAGAAATCGACGGTGCCCCAGGTACACATTCTTCCTGCATTTGTCCAAATATATACTGTCGGTGTCATCTAAACAGTGTGTGCATGCGTGGTATCCCTTGTTTGTGTGTCCTGAAAGGTTACTGAGAGCAGGCCAATCGTTGATGGTTACAAACAGCAACACATGTAGGTTAAATTCCTCCTGTTCGTACTCATCCCACACACGTACACCACTTCCATTCCATAGCTGTAAAAGTTCATCAACTAATGGCCTTAGGTACACATCAATGTCATTGGCGGGTTGCTTAGGGCCTTAGATGAGCACTGGCATCATAATGAACTTCCACTTCATGCACAACCAAGGAGGAAGGTTATACATACATAGAGTCATAGGCCATGTGCTATGCTGGCTGCTTTGCTCCCCAAAAGGATTAATGCCATCTACACTTAAAACAAACCATACGTTCCTCGGGTCACCTGTAAAGTCGCTCCACTTTCTCTCGATCTTTCTCCACTGTGACCCGTCAGCGGGTGCTCTCAACTTCCCGTCTTTCTTACGGTCTTTTTTGTGCCATTGCATCAACTCGGCATGCTTTTTTGTGCCATGTAAGATTAACTGATTCTAAAAAAGGGTACCAGATCGCAATGTTCTTGGCTTGCCGCACGTGCGCAATCTTGTCGACTTCTACTCCTCTTCCCAATTGGCAATGAATCAGCTCCAAGGTCGACTACGCCCCCATCCGTGTCTTCTAATCATGATTTTCTGCTGTTGTGCGGGATTACCGGAAGAATGCAATACAATGTTTCAGATTCCAATCAACCTGCTCTCTGACGCAAACCCTTCTTTTTCTGTAGTCTTTATAGGCCGTTCATTTGTTTCATGAAGAGGATCCCCTTACCCCGTACCCCGTACGTATCTTTTTGTCACTCCGACTTCTTGTGTTGGTTTGGATTAGAAAATACGAGCTCGGTTTTTTGTTTGTGACTAGTAGTAAGCAGCACCAATATGTTGCAATTTCTAAGTTTCTAGCCGTCAACATCTTTGTTTCAAGCCTTTCTTAGCAATTTTAATTTAACTAACAATGTTTTTAGTTTCTTGTATCATATGTTTGTGTGTATTGGGAAAGATGTTATGTACAAAGTATCCATCATCTAGACGAAAATAAATTTGCATATGAGTTGATTGAGATTCAGAAAGGACATCTTGGCATTTTTCTATAATAGGTACAAGAACTTTTGCTAAAAATTCCGAGGAATGCCTTTAGTTACTGTTGAAAACAACCAAGTGACAAAATATAGGATGATAACAATTAGTGTAGGTACCAACATAATATAAACATATAAGTGCTCGATTGAGAAAAGTGACCATTCTTTCTGTGAATGTTTATGACCACGGTTTGTTGGATAGTCAACATGACAATGTAACATAAATTATAGTCCATTGAGTATTTAGATGCAAGTTTTTAGGTAAATTTAGATGAAACTGAGATCATTGTTCAAAAAATCTTCCGATTCAGCGATTTATCGTCCGATTTATCGCTACTCGTGGGGTGACCGATAAGATTATGCCTTATCTTCACTGTTTATCTTTTCGGCCGATTTATCGCTCTGGCAAGCGATTTATGGGGAATCTTCTGATAAATCAAGCGTATTCCTAGCCCTATGTGTTGCAAAAATTATGTTTATTTGGGTTTTTGTTTACTTTGCTATGCAATATGTACTATATTCACTATTTTGTTTGTCATTATACGAGGATTCAGAGGCTAGGAATCAAGGCAACACTTCCATACAATATATTTTTGGTGTTAAATATAGCATATTTCAGTGTTGGAAACCTAAGATTTGCAAAACCTGGCCGATTAATAGTCGATCGATAAAATCGATCAATCGGCTGATTTCCGATTAATCTCTAAAATCCCCAGACTGAGATGATAACGATAAGCGATATCCTCAACATTGACTGAGATAGACAAAAATTGTGGTTTTGGGGTTGTTTGTGTTGTCTTGCCCCGGGCCCTCAAAATATCAGGACCGGCCTGGTGCCGGCACAACCCTACTCTTGATGCTTTTGTTGACGTGTTCATTTCTTCAAATAGGAGGATTATCTTGGCCTCTATATCAAGTGATGCACACAACCATTTTATTAAACAAAGTAGGAACAATGTACGCAGTTCAACACATGTTCGCAAGCAAACTCAAACAAAAATAAACCAAATGCCACAACCCACAAAAATAGGACAAGATTACTAAACACCTATTCTATTACTGGACCAACATTCAAACAGGTTGTATCTATCCCATGATACCGTCTTCCGGCTTCCGGCGGTCGAACCCATAGGCCATATGCTCCTTGTCTTTTGCAAGCTGAGTAACGACTATGTACGGATCCACCCAGATGCCCGAAGGATGACCTGCAAAAAAATTGTGATGCTGTTTCGGTTAAATATAATGTCATTTCGACAGTTCCAGATAGCCCAAGGTAATGCACACGCCCCGACTCGAATATGTGCCATTCTCTTAGGTTGTACCTTATTTAACCATGCCCCAAATAAACCAAAGATGCTATTAGGAGGACATACATTAGATCACACATGTATTATATGCCACAATAATTTGGCTAGTGAGTATTCGAGAAAAAGATGTTGGATTGATTCGTCATGGTCACAAAACAACACCGTTTACTACCGTACCATCTACATTTTGCCAAATTATCCTTAGTCAAGACCATTTCTTTATGCACAAACCACATTAAATTTTATTTTTAGTGGCCCCTTAAATTTTCAAATATGAAGTTACTTTGGAGTTAGACCAGTGTTTATCAAATCTAAGTACATAAATTTTAAATTTTACCGAGAATACGCCTAACACCGATAGTTTCTAGTGCAGAGTATCTGGGTCATTAGAGAGGTCAACCTCTATCAACCTACATACAAGATGTAGCCATCTATCTCGCCGTTCCCCAATTGTTACCAGCCTAAACTGAATATTTACGAGGACATAACCTAATATTATACTTAAGAAAGCGTTTTTACGTTGTACAATGTATATAGTGTTGGATACTACAAGGCAAATGACGTATCGCCTAGCCAGGTATCTTCCAAGAATCTAATGGTGTTTCCATTCCCTATACGAATTTACTCTTATTCAAGAAGGTGACCTTTGTCCTCATCAACCTCTTCCAAAAAGGAGAGTCATTCAGGTGCGCCGTGACTTGTGCCAGGGTTTTGGATTGTAAATACTTGATACACAATAACTATATCCGCACATCATCCCCCTCTACAGACATCCTATATAACCATTTACTGAGCAATCACCAACTTTTTAGTTCAAGGTTTTCGATACCTAAACCCTCTTGGTCTTTCAACCTACAAGGTATGTCCCACTTATCTAGTATGTACTCTGATTTATTCTCATCACGTTATGGGGCACTCTTAACAAAAAATTCCCCTCTTGCGTTTATCTGTGTCCATAGTTGAGCCCTACCACACGCACTGGATGCTCGGCATGACTGCTATCAATGCATGCACGAGGCACACACGGGCATGTGTAAGTGCATCTAGTGCCCCTTAGTGATTTTGGTGTATTGAAGACTTATAGGTTAAGAGACTGATGCGTTTGTAAGTGTACACAAGCTCTATAAGTCACTGAGGAGTTTGATATATTCGAAGATTATCGACCCCTAAAAATCCGTGTCTTCAACTAAAGACTTTGATGAAGACTTTGCTGAAGACTTTGGTATTCCCTGAGGACTTTGAAGATGAAGAAGTTGGTATGACCTTGAAGATATGAACGAGGAGTATGAAGTGTGAAGACTTTTGTTTTCGTAGTTTCATTTCCTGTCTTTGAGTCCTAGGAAACACCGTACCGTTAAAGGGGGCCAAGGTAATACTAAGGAAAATTTCCAACTGATGCTCAAACTCAAAAGCCTCAACCTATCCAATCCTTCGAGTGAAGACTTTGGAAATCTCTTACGGTTCAGTCAAGTTGTTTAGTGACAGAGACGAAGTTCTTGTGGTCTCTAAGGAAATTTGTCTAACCGAGGAGTTAGGATTTCACCAGTGTGAATTGCCTACAAGTGAGGAATATGATAAGCCTGAGGACTTTCATAGTTCGAAATTCCGACCGTTGTTCTGCTTTGCCCCAGCTGTTGATACGTCTCCGTCGTATCTATAATTTTTGATTGTTCCATGCCAACATTATACAACTTTCACATATTTTGGCAACTTGTTATATGATTTATTGGACTAACCTATTGATCCAGTGCCCAGTGCCAGTTCCTGTTTTTTGCATGTTTTCTGTATCGCAAAATATCCATATCAAATGAAGTCCAAAGGCAATAAAATTTTACGAAGAATTATTTTGGAATATTTGTGATTTTTGGGAGATGGAATCACCGCAAACGGAGGCCCTCACAAGGCATAAGACACCAGGATCCGACCCTAAGCGAGGCGCGTGGTGGTGGGTTGTGCCCACCTCGTATGTCGGTTGGAGCTCTACTTCGGGTGCAAGGAAGCTTATATCCGGAAAAAAAATCATGTTAAAATCTCAGTGCAATCGGAGTTACGGATCTCTAGGAATATAAGAACCGGTTTTCGGCCAGATCTAGGGACGCGAAACAGAAGAGAACAGAGAGGGAGATCCGATCTCGGAGGGGCTCCCGCCCCTCCGCCGCCATAGGAGACCATGGACCAGAGGGGGAATTCTCCTCCCCATCTAGGGAGGAGGCCAAGGAAGAAGAATAAGTAGGGGGCTTTCTCCCCCTCGCTCCCGGTGGCGCCGGAGTGCCGCCGGGGCAACGATCGAGACGGCGATCTAGATCAACAATCTTGCTACCGTCAACACCAACTCTCTCCCCCTCTATGTAGCGATGTAACACCTCTTCTCCCCGCTGTAATATCTACTTAAACATGGTGCTCAACTCCATATATTATTCCCCAATGATCTATGGTTATCCTATGATGTTTGAGTAGATCTGCTTTGTCCTGTGGGTTAATCACGGTCTTGGTTGGTATGATTGTATATTTTATTTATGGTGTTGTCCTACGGTGCCCTCCGTCTCACGCAAATGTGAGGGGCCCCCTCTGTAGGGTGTTGCAATATGTTAATGGTTTGCTTATGGTGGGTTGCGAGAGTGATAGAAGCTTAAACCCGAGTAAGTGGGGGTATGACGTATGGGAGTAAAGAGGACTTGATACTTAATGCTATGGTTGGGTTTCACGACCTTAATGATCTTTAGTAGTTGTGGATGCTTTCTAGGGGTCCAATCATAAGTGCATATGATCCAAGTAGAGAAAGTATGTTAGCTCATGCCTCTCCCTCATATAAAATTACACGAATGATTACCGATACTTGTTATCGATTGCCTAGGGACAAATAACTTTCTTGTTGACACAAACCCTTTTACTAAACACCTAACTTTTATTATCTTGCAAAGTACTTCTATTTTTATTCTTGCAAAATAGTTCTAGCATCACTCCAACAAAATAGTTTCATACTTGTTTTAGGTAAAGCAAATGTCAAGTGTGCATAGAGTTGTATCGGTGGTCGATAGAACTTGAGGGAATATTTGTTCTACCTTTAGCTCCTCGTTGGGTTCGACACTCTTATTTATCGAAGATGTCTACACACGATCCCCTATACTTGTGGGTTATCAAGACCTTTTTCTGGCGCCGTTGCCGGGGAGTTATAGCGTGGGGTGAATATCTCGTGTGTGCTTGTTTGCTGTATCACTAAGTAGTTTTTATTTCCTGTTCTAAGTTGTTCTCTATCTTTAGTTATGGATATGGAATACAAAACACCAAAAAAATTAGTTGTAGCTGCTACTCATAGAGATGGGGAACCTCCTAAAACCCTCGATGCTCATTATGTGAAAGATATTATGCACTACTTTGATAATCCTGAGAAAACCCCATTCAACTATATAATGGGAGTAACATTGGATCAACGTGAATACTTTAGGGATTATCGCTTGCCTCATAAATGGAAATTGTTATGGGATCAAATTCATATATTGAAGTGGTATGCTTGGAATCTATGCTCTAGATATGATTATACTTGTTGCTTTAGGATGAATACTCCACATCTTCCCTTTTCATGCAAATTTAATGATAATGCAACCTTAACTTCTTATGCTAATGGTATATATGATTATTATGATGTGGAATGGGTAGAAGAATTTGTTGCTTTTAAGGGTGCTTGTGAACTTGATTTTTTGTTTAAAAAGTTTGAAGATTTTGATGATTCAGTTTATAGAACTGAAAATCTTGCTATCCTTAAATATTGCTATGATAATTATAAATACAATTACGATATTGATGTGTTTATTGAGAAAGTCTCCGCTGTCCAAGAAGAGACTAATATTTTGCAGGAGTCTATGGAAGAAGAAATTGATGAAACTGCGAGCTCATTGGATGAAAAAGATGATGAGGAGAGCGAAGAACAAATAAAGGAAGAGAAGATTAGCTACCCGTTCCCACCTTCTAATGAGATTAAATCTTCAACTCATACATTATTTAATGCCCCTTCGTTCTTACTGAAGGATGAATGCTATGGTAATTGCTATGATCCCGTTGATTCGTTTGAAATATCCCTTTTTGATGAACTTGATGCTAGTTATGCTTGTGGCAAAGATGCCAATATGAATTGTGTGTATGGATATGAACTTGCTATTGTTCCTTATGTTAAACATGAAATTGTTTCTATTGCACCCACACATGATAGTCTTATTATCTTTTTGAATTCTCCCAACTACACTATACCGGAGAAGTTTACTCTTATTAAGGATTATATTGATGGGTTGCCTTTTACTATTTCACATGATAATTTTGATGAATATAATATGCATGTGCTTGATGCTACTACTTGCAACTATTATGATAGAGGAACTACATCTCCGCCTCTTTATGTTTCCAACACGATAAAATTGCAAGAAACTCCTTATACTATGCATTGGCATTTACTTGATGTGCATGAATTGTTCTTGTATGACATGCCGATGCATAGGAAGAGAGTTAGACTTCGTCATTGCTTGATATATTTTGCTTTGTGCTCACTACTAAATGCTAAATCATTGTTGATTCAAATTGGCTTTGATATACCTTGGGATCCGGGTGGATCCATTACTTGAGCACTTTATGCGTAGCTTAATGGCTTTAAAGAAAGCACTGCCAGGGAGACAACCCGGAAGTTTTAATGAGTCATTTACTTCTGTTTAGTGATTTTATAAAGTTTAAAAACAAAAAAATAGAGAGGGGAACTTAATTTTTTTTCAAAAAGAGAAGCGATTGAAAGGTGATGCATTGCGGAAGTAAGGGTCGACATTGAACACTTGTGTTCATGCTCATGGAAACAATGTAGAATTTTTCATGAATATTCTCACAAAAATAATTATCCCCTTTTAAAATTCCATTGTATTATAAAAATAATGTACCAAGGTTTGCCTTTGGGATGATTAGATTGCTTGTTGGTTTGTGCGGTGCAAAACATAAACTGTGTCTGTAGTGCGCGATTTCTCCTTTTTTACTGGAACGTCAAATGGTTCTGAAACTTTTTGTAATGTCTTTCTATACGATTTTTTTATTTTTTACTAATGTTTCAGAATTTTTAGAGTTACAGAATTATGGTGGATGTTCAAATCTTAAAGACTGTCCTGTTTTCACAGATTGCTGTTATAGCTTCATTATTTGCGTATGTTTGAATTCTTGTTGAAGCCTCCTTGACTTGGGGCCATATAATTGTGATAGAATACAGTGGTTAATGTTTGTTTATAATTATACAATAATGTTATAGCAGTACATGATGGGATTTCATTGACATATTCACTAACCCCGCCACTAAAAGTTCGGTTAAGTTTTGTGTGGATGAAGTGTTCGAAGATCGATGAGGTCTCGATGTGAGGAGAAGGAGGAGAGGCAAGAGCTCAAGCTTGGGGATGACCAAGGCACCCCAAGTAAATATTTAAGGAGACTCAGGCGTCTAAGCTTGGGGATGCCCCGGAAGGCATCCCATCTTTCTTCAACAAGCATCGGTATGTTTTCGGATTCGTTTCGTTCACATGATATGCGTAAATTCTTGGAGCGTCTTTTGTGTTTATTTTTCACTTTTTTTTTATGCACCATGATGGTATGAGATAGTCCATGGTTTATTTATAGAATTCTCATGGCACTTCACTTATATCTTTTGAGTATGACATTATAGAATGCTTCATGTGCTTCACTTATATCATTTGAAGTTTGGATTGCCTGTTTCTCTTCACATAGAAAACCGTTATTTGTAGAATGCTCTTTTGCTTCACTTATACTTATTAGAGAATGGTCTTTTGTAGAAATAATTAAACTCTTTTGCTTCACTTATATCTATTTAGAGAGTCCACAGGAATTGGTAAATTGCATGGTTAGTCATAAAATCCTACATACAACTTATGGATCCCTGAATATGATATGTTTGATTCCTTGCAATAGTTTTGTGATATAGAGATGGAATATGTGGGAGGTACTAGTAAACGGTTGTGGTTAGTAAAAATATTGGTGTTAAGGTTTGTGATTCCCGAAGCATGCACGTATAGTCTCTCGTTATGCTATGAAGTTGGAGTATGATTTATTATTGATTGTCTTCCTTTGCGTAGAGGTCGGGATCACGCGATGGTTAACTCCTCCCAAACCTTCCCCTAGGGGCATGCGTAGTAGTACTTTGCTTCGAGGGCTAATAAACTTTTGCAATAAGTATATGAGTTCTTTATTACTAATGTGAGTCCATGGATTATACGCACTCTTACCTTTCCACAATTTGCTAGCCTCTATGGTACCGTGCATTGCCCTTTCTCACCTCGAGAGTCGATGCAAACTTCACCGGTGCATCAAAACCCCGTGATATGATACGCTCTATCACACATAAGCCTTATTATATCTTCCTCAAAACAGCCACCATACCTACCTATTATGGCCCTTCCATAGCCATTCCAAGATATATTGCCATGCAACTTCCACCGCTTCCGTTTTGATGACTTGAGAATTAATTTTCATATTGCTTTGCATGATCATATAGCTGACATAGTAGTTGTGGCTCAGCCACCATTCATCATTTTCCATACATGTTATGCTAGATCATTGCATATCCTGGTATTGCTAGAGGCATTCATATAGAGTCATACTTTGTCATAGGTATCGAGTTGTAATTTTTATTTCTTTTGAGTTATAAGTAAATAGAAGTGTGATGATCATCATTATTCATTATTAGAGCATGTCCCAGTGAGGAAAGGATGATGGAGACTAGGATTCCCCCACAAGTCGGGATGAGACTCCGGACAATGAGAGAGAAAAATGAAAAATAAAAAGAAGAAGAAAATGAAAAAATGAAAAAAAGAAAAAAAGAAAAAAAGAAAAAAAGAAAAAAAGAAAAAAATAATGAAAAGAGAGAAGGGGCATGCTAGTTCCACACTTGTGCTTCACAGTAGCACCATGTTTTTCATATAGAGAGTCTCCTATGTTGTCACTTTCATATACTAGTGGGAATTTTTCATTATAGGATTAGATGCACACCCACTTAGTTTCATATTGAGCTTTCATACACTTATATCTCGTAGTGCATTTGTTGCATGGCAATCCCTATTCCTCGCATTGATATGAATTGATGGGCATCTCCATAGCCCGTTAGTTAGCCGCATCGATGTGAGACTTTCTTACTTTTTTTGTCTTCTCTATATATACCACTATCATCATACTCCATTCCACCTATAGTGCTATATCCATGGCTTGTGCTCATGTATTGCATGAGGGTTGAAAAAGTTGAAGCGCATTAAAAAGTATGAACCAATTGCTTGGCTGACATCGTGGTAGTACATGATAAATACTTTGTGTTAAGAAGACAGAGCATGACAAAACTATATGATTTTGTAGGGATAGCTTTCTTTAGCATTGATATTTTGAAAGACATGATTGTTTGTTGGGATGCCTAAGTATTGATGTCTTTATGTCAAATTATGGACTATTGCTTTGAATCACTTATTTCTTAATATTCATGCCATTATTAGATATATGATCAAGTTTATACTAGGTAGCATTCCACATCAAAAAATATCTTTTTTATCATTTACCTACTCGAGGACGAGCAGGAATTAAGCTTGGGGATGTTGATACATCTTTATCGTATCTATAATTTTTGATTGTTTCATGCCAATATTATACAACTTTCACATATTTTTGGCAACTTTTTATATGATTTATTGGATTAACCTATTGATCTAGTGCCCAGTGCCAGTTCCTGTTTTTTGCATGTTTTTTGTATCTCAGAATATCCATATCAAACAAAGTCCAAATGCAATAAAATTTTACGGAGAATTATTTTGGAATATTTGTGATTTTTTGGAGTTGGAATCACCAAAAACGGAGACCCACACAGGGCACAAGACACCAGGATCCGACCCCCGAGTCAGGCGCGTGGTGGTGGGTTGTGCCCACCGCGTACATCGGTTGGAGCTCTACTTCGGGAGGAAGGAATCTTATATCTGGAAAAAAATCGTGTTAAAATCTTAGCCCAATCGGAGTTACGGATATTCGGGAATATAAGAAACAGTTTTCGGCCAGATTTGGGGACGCGAAACAGAAGAGAACAGAGAGGGAGATCCAATCTCGGAGGGGCTCCCGCCCCTCCACCGCCATAGGATACCATGGACCAGAGGGGGAATTCTCCTCTCATCTAGGGGGAGGCCAGAAGAAGAAGTAGTGGGGCTCTCTCCCCCTCGCTCCCGGTGGCGCCCGAGTGCCGCCGGGGCAACGATCGAGACAACGATCTACATCAACGATCTTGCTACCATCAACACCAACTCTCTCCCCCTCGATGTAGTGGTGTAACACCTCTTCTCGCCGCTGTAATATCTACTTAAACATGGTTCTCAACTCCATATATTGTTTCCCAATGATCTATGGTTATCCTATGATGTTTGAGTAGATCCACTTTGTCCCGTGGGTTAATCGTGATATTGGTTCGTATGATTGTATATTTTATTTATGGTGCTGTCCTACGGTGCCCTCTGTCTCGTGCAAATGTGAGGGCCCCCCGCTATAGGGTGTTGCAATATGTTCATGGTTTGCTTATGGTGGGTTGCGAGAGTGATAGAAGCTTAAACCCGAGTAAGTGGGGTATGACGTATGGGAGTAAAGAGGACTTGATACTTAATTATATGGTTGGGTTTCATGACCTTAGTGATCTTTAGTAGTTGCAGATGCTTGCTAGGGGTCCAATCATAAGTGCATATGATCCAAGTAGAGAAAGTATGTTAGCTCATGCCTCTCCCTCATATAAAATTACAAGAATGATTACCGGTACATGTTATCGATTGCCTAGGGACAAATAACTTTCTTGTTGACACAAACCCTTTTACTAAACACCTAACTTTTATTATCTTGCAAAGTACTTCTAGTTTTATTCTTGCAAAATAGTTCTATCATCACTCCAACAAAATAGTTTCATACTTGTTTTAGGTAAAGCAAATGTCAAGTGTGCGTAGAGTTGAATCGGTGGTCGATAGAACTTGAGGGAATATTTGTTTTGCCTTTAGCTCCTCATTGGGTTTGACACTCTTATTTATCGAAGAAGGCTACAAACGATCCCCTATACTTGTGGGTTATCAGCTGTCCCCAATCATCTTATCCACATAATGGTCATATCATTGGGGGCATTTATGTTTTATCATGTCAGGTTGTACCCTGCCTATAAATAGCCACCCCCCACAACCACCAGTTGGTTGGATGCTCCAAGAGAGAAGTGACACTTGTCATTTGAGAGCAACCCATCCTTCAAGGACTTTGAGAGAAAATAATCAGTGAGGAAAAACCGAAATCCAACCCACCAAACCCAAAGTGATTGAGCATCACTGAAGAGATTGTTCCTGTATGGAAGCGACGCTTGTTACCTTTGAAGACTGTGCATCTTCCACATGGTTAGGTGTCATGGTCTAGTGCATCCTGTAGTCAATTGGGGATCATGGAGTGACCTTGGTCTAGAGCATCTAGCAGTCAATTATGGATCGCCGGGTGACGAGTTTGTGAGGGTTTTGGAAGTCTACCCTGAAGACTTACCACGAGTGTTGGGCGAGGACTTTATGACCTTAGCTCAAGGAGAATACAGTAAGGACTGTGTGTCATGGGACTGTGTGTCCTCTAGTTTAAATACCAGGCTGCTCCAAACAAGACGTACGACTGTCACAGTAGTTGGATTTGGGTCATCAAACCATTGTCTTCATTGAGCTATGTGGTTCTATTTCCTCAACCCTTTCATTTCCTCATATACTTGTTGATGAAATTGATCGTTACTATTTGAAGAATTTGACTAAAGACTTTATCAATTTTCTCACCTCAAATTCTTCAAGTTACCTTGTTCCTCACCTGCTTATCCTATATCACGCTGCCTGTAATGTGTGCATGCTTTATTTCATCATGATGACTATGCTACTGCTATGTTTCTCATGCACTTGAGTATTTGTTCCAATGCTAGTTATTCTTCACACTTCAAATTCCTCAAGTTGAAATTCCCTAGTGATGAATTTGTAAAAATCGCCTATTCACCCCCCTCTAGTCGATATAACGGACTTTCAATTGGTATCAGAGCAAGGTACTCCCTTGTTTTGTGTGATTTTGGTTTAACCACCTGGAGTTCTAGTTATGTCGACTGCAGGTATGATCAACGTCTCCACAGGTTGTCCTACCTTCGATGGGAGGGATTGCCCCTACTGGAAGAACAAGATGTGCATGCATCTTGAAGCTATTGACAATGATCTCTGGTATGTTGTGGAAAATGGTGTTCCCCGCACCGCTCTGACTGTTACAGCTACTGATATGAAGAAATTCAAGAAACTCGATTCTCAAGCGAAGAATATCATCTGTGGCCATCTGAGAAAAGGCCAGTATGGCAGAGTGAGTGCTTTGGAGTCTGCTAAGCTTATCTGGGATAGGCTGTCCAAAGTCAACGAAGGTGTTTCCACTCAACGTGACTCTCGTGTTGATGTTCTTCGCAATCTCTTCAACCGCTTCAAAAGACTCGACAATGAGAAGTTTCAGCAAACTTTTGATCGTCTCACTAATATCTCCAACGAGCTTCAAGCACTAGGAGCCACTGACATCGCCGATCACAAAGTGGTGAAGAAACTGCTAAGATATCTTGATTCCTCATTTGACACACTGGCTTTGATGATTCAAGAGCGTGGAGACTACAAGTCACGTGATCCTGCTGATATACTTGAGAGACTCAATACTCATGAATTCCAACAAGTTGAGAAGAGAGACCTTTACGGGCCAAGCTATGGAAGATCTCGTGCTCTGAAGGCAAAAGCAATTTCCTCATCCGAAGGCGAAGATTCTGATAGTACTCTTGGTGATCCTGAAGAACCGAGTCAGGAGCTGGCAATGCTCATGAGGAAATTCCAAAAGTTCTCTAGGAGAGGCCGATTTAGAAAATCATCAAAAAGTGGTTTGAGGAAATCATATTCTTCAAGCGACTACAAGAAGAGAACTTGTCACAAATGCAAGAAGTCTGGTCACTTTATCTCAAACTGTCCTCTTTGGGAAAAAGAATCAAAGAAGAAGAAGTACAAGGATGGCAATTCTGATGACTCGAAGAAAAAGAAGAAATCTTGAAAGTCCTCATCTGCAAAGTCCTCATCTTAAAAGTCCTCAACGCACAAGAAGAATGGTTCCAGAAAGGCTCGGGCTTTCATTGGCAAGGAAATGGATTCTGAAGAAGAATCTGAAGAATATGAAGAAGAGGAAGAATCAGAGGTGGAGTCTGAATCTGGTGTTGCTAGCCTTTCTCTCTCTACTACCTTCGTTAGCAAGTCCATCTTCAACGATGAAGAAAATGACTACTCCAACGACTCTGACACCAGCAATGATGATTATGCTCCCACCTATTGCTTCATAGCAAAAGGTTCCAAGGTACACAAGCATCATTCCTCTTCTGAATGAAGTGAAGGTGCATCTGATGAATATGTGCAACCTAGCTATGCCAAACTTGCTAATATTGCCACTAAGCAACAAAGTGCACTTGAAAAGCTTTAGAAACTGCTAGACAAAAGTGATGATCTGTTGAATGAGGAAGTGGATCGAACTCAAACTCTAACTGATGATCTCAAAAGTCGTCAGTTAAAGTATGATAACCTTCAAAGTCATCATAATGCCCTCTTAGTCGATCATGGGAATATTTCTTATGAATTTCTTCAAAGAAATTAAGATCTTGAGAAACTAAGAGTGTCTCATGAGGATCTCCAAAGGGAAAATGATTCCCTACTAGACCAACATATCAGTACCGCTTAGGAAGAATTTGTTCCACCTTGTTTGAAATGCATCGAGTGTGAAACTGCTAATTCTTCACCGTAATGTTCAAATGCTTCCATTGCTACAAATTCTTCAATTATCCCCGTGGTCACAAATTCCTCATCTGAGGATACCACAAGTATCACTAACGAAAATGCAGGGTTGAGGAATTGTATGTGACAGGCATGTACAAAAGTCTCAAAGGGCATCAAACCCTTTGCGATGGGCTCAAAAAGAAGATTCTGAACAGGAACCCTAGGAAAGAGGGTATTGCATTTGAGAGGAAACTCAATGCTGATGGATCCTACTGGACACCTGAGTAGTACCCCCAAACCTCATGGGTTGCTGCAAAAGGACCTCATGTAGATCCATCCACTTTATCTGGATTTACTTGTGAAACTTCATATTCCTCTAATGAGTCACTTGACTCCAACTACAAATTCTTCAAAAATCAGAAAGGTGAAGTATTTGCCAAATTTGTTGGAACTAACTGCAGGAATGGTTCACCTATGAAGAAAATCTAGGTTCCCAAGAGCTGCTTGGAAAATCTTCAAGTGAATGTCCTCACGACACCACTCATGAAGAAAGGGAACCCCAGATCAAATTCCTCATATGGACCAAAGTATTCACTTGGACCAAATTCCTCAAATGGTCAAAAATATCATTCTCGTGCTAATGCATCTATTTCGTAGGGAAAATCTAAGAGTTCTGAATATGTGCATTATTCTTCAAATCATTATGTTCATAAGTCCTTGAAGAATTGCTTTGCTTATTCATATGATTACCCTAACCCTCTCCGTGTGAAACGAAGCACGATAGCTTCAATGCCCCCTTCTCATATGGTGCTCGCAGAATGATGAACTCTTTGCCACCCCTCCATATGTTGAACTAATCACTTATGCAGGGTCAGGTCTCCAAATGAACTTGAACGTCTGATGAATTTGCTGGAGACATGAGGAAATGCTTAAAAGGACGCAAGCTAATCATGCAGAAATGAATTCTTCATTTCTCACGTCCTCACACTGCTTTACTTACCATATTGTGTGATGAAATTCTACCTGGTGAATTTGATGTCATATTCTTCACTCTGAAGCATACGAGTTCCTAAATTGTACTAATTCATCTGTAGGATGAACCTCCGAAAGCTATTGAGTGGATCCTCGACAGTGGATGCATAAATCACATGATAGGTGACAAGAATCTACTGATGAATTTTCCACTTACCCCATCTCATCTGAAGCATATCACCTACGCTGACAAAGGAAAAAAGCAAGGTATTGGGTCTAGGTAAGGTTGCAATCTCAAAGGACCGACACATGGATAAGGTGATGCTTGTCGAATCCCTCGGGTTCAACCTCATGTCTGTCTCAATGCTTTGTGATCTTGATATGGTTGTCATCTTTGGAAATTTCGTTGCGTTGTCATCATGGAATCTGACCATTCCAAAGTCTTAAAAGGCTTTAGGATAGGATACTTGTATATTGTTGATTTCTCTACATGTCCTCAGCCTGCCACATGCCTACTTGCAAAGTCCTCAGAAGGCCGGTGTGGCATCGATGACTTGGACACTCTCGTGGATATACCCCGCGGTATGACCCGGCCTGGCGACTCATAGGGGACCCGATCAAGACATGGCGTTTTATTGGTGACCCGACAGGCGGATCGTAGGACAACTAGGCCCAAGACCCGGCATGCAAGCCGGCGCCAGGCGGCTCACAAGAGAAGGCCGCAAGGGAGAGATGATTCCCTACAAGAGAAACAAGACCCGGATTAGGATTCATGAAAGACTAGTCCTAGTCCTACCGGTAGTAGGACTCTATTTGTAAGCCTACCCTCTCCACTTATATAAGGAGGGGTAGAGCACCCCTAGAGGGATAGATTCACAAGTCCACAAGTTTAGACAGACACAAGAGATTAGAGATAGACAGATTAGAGGCTCTCATGATTAGAGGTAGCAAAATAGCACCCATGTAACCGAGAGATCTCCTTCATCATCAATACCAGACAAGCAGGACGTAGGCTTTTACCTCCATCGGAGGGGCCGGACCTGGGTAAACTCCGTGTCTCTCGATTCCGACCAACCCCTTCAAGCCGCCACATAGTTGCGCTTCTGCCCCGAACCTAAGTCCTTTTAGCCGGACATCTGCCGTGACAAATCCATGACAAACACGCTGGTATGAGGAACTTGCACACACTCATGAAGAAAAAGCACATCATTGGCATTGAAGGTGTCAAATTCCTCAAGGACCACCTCTATGGTGCTTGTGAGTCCGGGAAGATGACCAGATCCAAGCCTCCCTCGAAGACAATCATGACCACGACTCGACCTTTTGAATTGCTTCATATGGACCTCTTTGGCCCGACTCATTATTCCACACTAACAAATTCTTCAAGTTTGTATGGCTTTGTCATTGTTGATGATTACTCTCTTTAAAGTTGGGTGCATATTATCATGTACAAGTCTAAAGTGTAGGATGTCTTCAGACGATTTGCTTCAAGAGCCTCAACAAACTTCAGCGTCAAGATCAAGCATATTAGGAGTGATAATGGGACTGAGTTCAAGAACACCAATCTTGATGAATATCTTGATGAACTTGGTATTACTCATGAGCTATCTGCCCCATATACTCAGCAGAACGGCGTCGTGGAGCACAAGAATAGGACTCTTGTTGAGATGGCTTGCACCATGCTTGATGAATACAAGACTCCTCGTCGCTTCTGGCCTAAGGCATTTGATACAACTTTCCACATCATCAACAGGGTATATCTTCACAATTTTTTCAACAAGACTTCATATGAACTCATGACTGGCAAGAAACCCAATGTAAGTTATCTCAAAGTCTTCGGTGCAAAATGCTGGATTCGAGATCCTCACCGCAGTTCTAAATTTGCACCAAAAGCACACGAGGGTTTTATGCTCGGTTACGGAAAGGAATCGCACACCTACAGAGTCTACAACACCTACCACCAAAAGTTTGTTGAAACTATAGATGTGCGGTTCGATGAAACTAACGGCTCGCAAAGAGAGGACCTGCCTCCTGTGCTAGATGAAAAGTCTCTTGAGGAATCCATTAAGCTGAAGGCGACTAAAGATGTAATACCCACTGAAGAACCTCAACCTACTAATGAAGTCATTCCAACCAATGAAGACATTCATGTTGATACACCTGAAGAAAATGGTGCTGAAGAAAATCCTCAGCCATGTCAACTTGCTCATCCAAGAGTAGCAAATGAAGTGCAGATTGACAAAATCATCGACGACATCAATGCACCAGGTCCCCTCACTCGCTCAAAAGCTTCACATTTGACTAACTTTTGTGGGCACTTTGCTTTTGTCTCTATCATAGAGCCCACCAAAGTTGATAAAGCATTCAAGGAACCTTAGTGGATTCAAGCTATGCAAGAGGAATTGCATCAATTCAAGCTAAACAATGTATGGGAACTTGTCAAGCGGCCAGATCCTTGCAAGCACAACATCATAAGTACCAAGTGGATCTACCGCAACAAGCAAAATGAAAATGACCTTGTGGTAAGAAACAAGGCTCGTCTTGTAGCTCAAGGCTACACACAGGTTGAAGGAATTGACTTTGATGAGACTTTTGCACCTGTTGCTAGACTTGAAGCTATATGAATATTGCTTGCTTATGATAACCATCATGATATCATCTTATATCAAATGGATTTGAAAAGTGCATTCCTCAATGGTAAGCTTGAGGAAGAATTATATGTTGCTCAACCCCCAGGTTTTGAAGACCCGAAGCATCCTGACAAAGTCTTCGGACTCAACAAGGCCCTCTATGGCCTCAAGTAGGCCCCTCGGGCCTGGTACGACACTCTGGAATAATTCCTCATGAAGACAGGCTTCAAACCTGGTTCACTCGACCCATCTCTTTGTAAGTGCATCTAGTGCCCCTTAGTGATTTTTGTGTATTTAAGACTTATAGGTTAAGGAACTAATGCGTTTGTGAGTGTACACAGGCTCTATAAGTCGATGAGGAGTTTGATATATTCGGAGATTACCGATGCCTAAAAATGTATGTCTTCAACTGAAGACTTTGGTGAAGACTTTGGTATTCCCTAAAGACTTTGAAAATGAAGAAGTTGGTGTGACCTTGAAGATATGAACGAGGACTATGAAGCGTAAAGACTATTGTTTTCGTAGTTTCATTTCCTTTCTTTGAGTCATAGGAAACATTGTACAGTTAAAGGGGGCCAAGGTAATACTAAGGAAAATTTCCAACTGATGCTCAACTCCAAAAGCCTCAACCTATCCAATCCTTCGAGTGAAGCCTTTGGAAATCTCTTGCAGTTCAGTCAAGTTCTTCAGTGACAGAGACGATGTCCTTCTGGTCTCTGATGAAATTGATCTAACTAAGGAGTTAGGATTTCGCCAGTGCGAATTGCCTACAAGTGAGGAACATGATAAGCCTGAGAACTTTCATGGTTCGAAATTCTGACTGTTGTTGTGCTTAGCGCCAGCTGTCCCCAATCATCACATCCACATAACAGTCATATCATTGGGGGCATTTATATCTTATCATGTCAGGTTGCACCCTGGCTATAAATAGCCACCCCCCACAACCACTAGTTGGTTGGCTGCTCCAAGAGAGAACTGACATTTTTCATTTGAGAGCAACCCATCCTCCGAGGACTTTGAGAGAAAATCACCAGTGAGGAAAAACCCACAACCAAACCACCAAACCCAAAGTGATTGAGCATCACTGAAGAAATTCCTGTGTGGAACCGACGCTTGTTACCGTTGAGGACTGTGTATCCTCCAGACGGTTAGGCGTCATGGTCTAGTGCATCCTGCAGTCAATTGGGGATCACGGAGTGACCTTGGTCTAGAGCATCCAACAGCTAATTGTGGATCACCGGGTGACCAGTTTGTGAGGGTTTTGGAAGTCTACCCTGAAGACTTACCACGAGTGTTGGGCGAGGACTTTGTGACCTTAGCTCAAGGAGAATACGTTAAGTACTGTGTGTCCTGGGACTGTGTGTCCTTTGGTTTAAATACCAGGCCGCTCCAAACCAGACGTACGACTGTCATAGCAATTGGAACTGGGTCATCAAACCATTGTCTTCATCGAGCTACCTGGTTCTATTTCCTCAACCCCTCTATTCCTCGTATACTTGTTGATGAAATTGATCGTTACTGTTTGAAGAATTTGACTGAAGACTTTCACAATTTCCCGACCTCAAATTCTTCAAGTTACCTTGTTCCTCACCTGTTTATCATGTATCACACTACTTGTAATCTGTACATGTTTCATTTCATCATGATGACTATGTTGTTGCTATGTTTCCCATGCACTTGAGTACTTAATCTGCTGCTAGTTATACATCACATTTCAAATTCCTCAAGTGATGAATTTGTAAAAATTTCCTATTCACCCCCTCTAGTGGATATAACGCACTTTCAATTGGTATCAGAGCAAGGTACTCCCTTGTTCTGTGTGATTTTGGTTTAACCACCTGGATTTCTAGTTATGTCGACTGCAGGTATGATCAAGGTTTCCGCAGGATGTCCTACCATTGATGGGATGGACTATCCCTACTAGAAGAACAAGATGCGCATGCATCTTGAGGCAATTGACAACGATCTCTGGTACGTTGTGGAAAATGGTGTTCCCCCTGTTACTCCCACGATCAACGCTGTTGATTTGAAGAGATTCCAGCAACTCGATTCTCAAGCGAAGAATATCATCTATGGCCATCTGAGCAAAGGTCAGTATGGCAGAGTGAGTGCTTTAGAGTCTGCTAAGCTTATCTGGGATAGGCTGTCCAAAGTCAACGAAGGTGTTTCCACTCAACGTGACTCTCGTGTTGACGTTCTTCTCAATCTCTTCAACCGCATCAAGAGAGTCGACAATGAAAATGTTCAGCAAACTTTTGATCGCCTCACTGATATCTCCAATGAGCTTCAAGCACTGGGTGCCACTGATATCACCGACCATGAAGTGGTGAAGAAACTGCTACGATCTCTTGGTTCCCCATTCAATACTCTGACTTTGATGATTCAAGAACGTGCAGACTACAAGTCACTTGATCCTGCGGATATTCTTGAGAGACTCAATACTCATGGATTCCAACAAGCTGAGAAGAGAGACCTCTATGGGCCAATCTATGGAAGATCTCGTGCTCTGAAGGCAAAAGCAATTTCCTCATCTGAAAGCAAAGATTCTGATAGTAGCCTTGGTGATCCTGAAGAACTGAGTCAGAAACTAGCAATGCTCATGAGAAAATTCCAGAAGTTCTCAAGGAGAGGTGGATTTGGAAAGTCATCAAAAAGTGGTTTGAGGAAATCAGATGACTACAAGAAAAGAACTGGTCACAAATGCAAGAAATCTGGTCACTTCATCTTTGACTGTCCTCTCTGGGAAAAAGAATCAAAGAAGAAGAAGTACAAGGACGACAGTTCTGATGACTCAAAGAAAAAGAAGAAATCTTCAAAGTCCTCATCTTCAAAGTCCTCAATGCACAAGAAGAATGGTTCCAGAAAGGCTCGGGCTTTCATTGGCAAGGAAATGGACTCAGAAGAAGAATCTGAAGAATATGAAGAAGAGGAAGAATCTGAGGTAGAATCTGAATCTGGTGTCGCTAGCCTTGCTGTCGCTACTGCCTTCGTCAGCAAGTCCATCTTCAACGATGAAGAAAATGACTACTCCAATGACTCTGACGGAGTCAATGATGACTATGCTCCTACTTACTATTTCATGGCAAAAGGCATCAAGTCAGTCATAGAATGTCCCAATCTTGATGACATTGAATATCCTAAGTGGAAGGTTCTGATGAAGAAGCATCTGATGTCTATGAACAGTGAGCTATGGACTGTTACAGAACTTGGACTTACTGAACTTTGCAAGATGGCAAATGACGAGGAAATTCGTAAGTACACTCAACTTGATGCTCAGGCGAGGAACATCATCTACTCAAGCCTATCAAGCGTCATGTTCAAGGGCATCTGTCATCTTCAAAATGCCAAGTTCATCTGGGATAGGATTATGGACATCAATGAAGGCTATCACACTCGTCAAGACCCCATGTTCATCGAACTCAAGAAAATCCTCAAAACCCAGGAATCAGATCCTGATTCATCTTCCTCACTTTGTCTTATGGCAAAAGGTTTCAAGGTTTATAAGCATCACTTCTCCTCTGAATCAAGTGATTGTGAAGCTGATGAATATGTGAAACCTAGCTATGCCAAACTTGCTAATATTGCCACTAAGCAACAAAGTGCACTTGAAAGGCTTCAGAAAATGCTAGACAAAAGCGATGATCTGTTGAATGAGGAAGTGGATCGGACTCAAACTCTGTCTGATGACCTCAAAAGTCTTCAGACAAAGTATGATAACCTTCAGAGTCATCATAATGTTCTCTTAGCCGATCATGAGAAGCTTTCTTATGAATTTCTTCAAAGAAAGCAAGATCTTGAGAAACTAAGGGTGTCACATGAGGATCTCCAAAGGGAAAACGATTCCTTACTGGCTCAACAGATCAGTACCGCTCATGAAGAATTTGTTCCACCTTGTTTGAAATGCATGAATGTGAAACAGCTAATTCTTCACCTGAATGTTCAAATGCTTCTATTGCTGCAACTTCTTCAACTATTCCAGTGGTCTCAAATTCCTCACCTAAGGATACCACAAGTATCACTGATGAAAATGCAGGGTTGAAGGAATTTTATGTGACATGGATGTACAAAAGTCTCAAAGGGCATCAAACCCTTTGCGATGTCCTCAAAAAGCAGATTCTGAACAGGAACCCTAGGAAAGAGGGTGTTGCCTTTGTGAGGAAACTCAACGCTGATGGATCCTACTGGACACCTGAGCAGTACCCCAAAACTATTGGGGAACGTTGCATGGGAAACAAAAATTTCCCTGCGCACATGCAAGATCTATCCATGGTGATGAGCATCTATTAAAGGGAGAGTGGATCTACATACCCTTGTAGATCGCTAAGCGAGAAGCGTTAAGAAACGCGGTTGGTGTAGTCGAACGTCTTCGCGATCCAAATTGCCGAGCATCCCACGATCTCATCACGATCTGTCTCGCGATCCAATCACGATCCGTCCCGCGAACTCATCACGACCCGTCCAACGATCTCATCACGATCCGTCCCGCGATCTCGATCACGGTCCTTCCGATCTAGTGCCGAACGGACGGCACCTCCGCGTTCAGCACACGTACAGCTTGATGACGATCTCCGCCTTCTTGATCCAGCAAGAGGGACTGGAGAGGTAGAAGAGTTCTCCGGCAGCATGACAGCGCTGCGGTGATGGTGGTGGAGCTGCGGCAGGGCTTCGCCTAAGCACTCCAGAAAACCGATCTAGAGGAGAAACTATGCACTAGAGGAACGGGTAGCACATGGCTGAAAATCTTGTGCCAAAACCCTAAAACCCTCTAGTATATATAGGAGGAGAGGAGGAGGAGGCTTGGCTCCCAAGAGCCAGCCCTTGGGTCGGCCGAACCAGGAGGGAGGAGTCCTCCTCCTCCACTCCTAGTAGGATTAGGACTCCTTCCTAATTTAGTCCTTTTGCCTTTTTCCACCTTTTTCCTTTTGGGCTTTTTCTTCCCAGGCGCATGGGCCCTTTGTGGGACTTCCTCCAGCCCACTAAGGGCTGGTATTCATACTCCCATAGCCATGTAGCCTCTTGGGTCGAAATACCCCTCCCGATGGTCTACCGATTAGCCCAAAACTTTTTCGGCGACCAAAATAGGACTTCCTATATATCAATCTTTACCTTTGGACCATTCCGGAGCTCCTCGTGACGTCCGGGATCTCATCCGGGACTCCGAACAACCTTCGGTCATCACCATGCATAACTCTATACTACCGAAACGTCACCAAACCTTAAGTGTGCAGACCCTACGGGTTCGAGAACTATGTGGACATGACCGAGACACCTCTATGGTGAATAACCAATCGCAAGACTTGGATGTCCATATTGGTTCCTACATATTCTACGAAGATCTTTATCGGTCGAACCTCAGTTAATCCTGTATGATGTTCCTTTTGTTCTTCGGTATGTTACTTTCCCGAGATTCGATCGTCGGTATCTCCATACCTAGTTCCACCTCGTTACCGACAAGTCTCTTTACTCATTCCGTAATACAAGATCCCGTGACTAACACTTAGTCACATTGCTTGCAAGGCTTCTTGTGATGTTGTATTACCGAGTGGGCCCTGAGATACCTCTCCGTCACACGGAGTAACAAATCCCAGTCTTGACCCATGCCAACCCAACAGACACCCTCGGAGATACCTGTAGAGTACCTTTATAGTCACCCAGTTACGTTGCGACGTTTGATACACACAAGGCACTCCTTCGGTGTCAGTGAGTTGCATGATCTCATGGTCATAGGAACATATACTTGACATGCAGAAAATAGTAGCAATAAACTGACACGATCATATGTTACATTTGTAGTTTGGGTCTTGTCCATCACATCATTCTCCTAATGATGTGATCCCGTTACCAAATGACATCTCATTCCCATGACTAGGAAACCATAGCCATCTTTGATCAACGAGCTAGTCTATTTGAGGCATACTAGGGACATGGTTTTGTCTATGTATCCACACATGCATCTAAGTCTCCGATCAATACAATTATAGCATGGATAATAAACGATTATCATGAACAAGGAAATATGATAATAACTAATTTATTATTGCCTCTAGGCATATTTCCAATAGTCTCCCACTTGCACTAGAGTCAATAATCTAGTTCACATCACCATGTGATTCACATTGTTATGAATCTAACACCCAATGAGTTCTGGGGCTCGATCATGCTTTGCATGTGAGAGAGGTCTTATAGTCAACGGTCTGTGACATTCAGATCCGTGTGTACTTTGCAAATTTCTATGTCAAACCGTAAACACTGCTACCACACTCCACTTGGTACTATTCCAAATGGCAGCTCCACTATACGTATCCAGATTGCTACTACGAGTTATTTGGATTGGTGTTAGAGCTTGCATCGACGTAACTCTTTATGACGAACTCTTTATCACCTCCATAATCGAGAAACATCTCCTTAGTATTTTAGTTACTAAGGATAATCTTGACCGTTGTCTAGTGCTCAATTCTAGGATCACTTTGAAACCTTCCGGCCATACTTATGGCAAGGCTGACATCGGGTCTTGTGCACAGCATTGCATACATGATAGAACCTATGGCTGAAGCATAGGGGATGACACTCATTTTTTCTCTATCTGCAGTCACTGGGCATTGAATCTTACTCAACTTCACACCTTAAAAATCAGGCGAGAACTCTTTCTCTGACTGATCCATTTTGAACTCTTTCAAAATCTTGTCAAGGTATGTACTCATTGAAAGTCTCATCAAGCATCTCGATCTATCTCTATAGATCTTGATGCTCAACAATTAGGTAGCTTTATCCAGGTCTTCCTTTGAAAATCACTTTCAAACAACCGTTCATGCTTTCCAGAAATTCTACATTATTTCCGATCAACAATATGTCATCCATACATACTTATCAGAAATTCTATAGTGCTCCCACTCACTTTATTGTAAATACAAGTTTCTCATAAACTTTGTATAAACCACAAAACTTTGATCACCTCATCAAAGTGTGTATTCCAACTCCGAGATGCTTGCTCAAGCCCTTAGATGGAATGCTAGAGCTCGCACACCTTTTAGCATCCTTAGGACTGACAAAACCTTCTGGTTGTATCACATACAACCTTTCCTCAAGTAAACTGTTAAGGAAACAATGTTTTGACATCCATCTGCCAGATTTCATAATTGAAAAAAGCAACAACTGCTAACTAATTCCAACAGACTTTAGCATCGCTACGAGTGAGAAAGTCTCATCGTAGTCAACTCCTTGAACTTTTCGTAAATTTCTTTGCAACAAGTCGAGCTTTAAAAATGGTGACATTTACCATCAGCGTCTGTCTTCATTTTAAAAATCCATTTGTACTCAACGACCTGCCGTCCAACGAGCAAGTCGACCAAAGTCTATACTTGGTTTCCATACATGGATCCTTTCTCGGATTTCATGGCCTCTAACCATTTGTCGGAATCCGGTCCCATCATCGCTTCTCCACAACTCGTAGGTTCATCATTGTCCAACAACATGACCTCCAAGACAGGGTTGTCGTACCGCTCAGGAGCAGTACACATCCTTGTCGACCTATGAGGTTTGATAGTAACTTGATCCAAAGCTTCATGATCATCATCATTTACTTCCTCTTCAACTGACGTAGGTTCGACAGAAACATCTTTCTACGCTGCGCTACTCTCTGGTTGAAACAAAGGTTCAACAACCTCATCAAGTTCTATCTTCCCCCCACTCAATTCTTTCGAGAGAAACTTTTTCTCGGGAAAGGACCCGTTTTAGCAACAAACACTTTATGCTTGGATCTGAGATAGAAGGTTCACCCAACTGTTCTTAGGGTAATCTATGAGGATGCATTTGTCCGCTTTGGGTTCGAGCTCATTAGGTGAAAACATTTTTCCACACAAGCGTCGCAGCCCCAAACATTAAGAAATGACAGCTTAGGTTTCTATCAAACCATAATTCACATGGTGTCATCTCAACGGATTTAGATGGTGCCCTATTTAAAGTGAATGTAGTTGTCTCTAATGCATAACCCCAAAACTATAGTAGCAAAACGATAAGAGACATCATAGCCCGCACCATATCCAATAGAGCATGACTATGACGTTCGGACACACCATCACACTATGGTGTTCCAGGTGGCGTGAGTTGTGAAACGACTTTCACATTGTCTAAAGTTGTATGCCAAACTCGTAACTCAGATATTCACCTCCACGATCATATCACAGACATTTTTATCTTCTTGTCACGATGATCTTAAACTTCACTCTAAATTTTCTTGAACTTTTCAAACGATTCAGACTTGTGTTTCATTAAGTAAACATACACTATATCTGCTCAAATCATCAGTGAATGTAAGAAAATAACGATATCCACCGCACACTACAAGACTCATTGGATTGCATGTATCATTTCCAATAAATCACTTGCCCGCTCCATCAATCCGGAAAACGGGGTCCTTAGTCATCTTGCCCAAGAGGCATGGTTCGCATGTCTCAACCGATTCGAAATCGAATGAGTCCAAAGATCCATCAACATGGATTTTCTTCATGCGCGTTATACCAATATGACATTTAGCGGCAGTGCCACAAGTATGTGGTACTATCATTATTAACTTTGTATCTTTTGGCATCAATGTTATGAACATGTGTATTACTATGATCAAGATTCAACAAACCATTCTCATTGGGTGCATGACCATTGAAGGTATTATTCATGTAAACAGAATAACAATTATTCTCTAACTTAAATGAATAACTGTGTTGCAATAAACACGATCTAATCACGTTCATGCTCAACGCAAAACACCAAATAACATTTATTTAGGTTCGTCACTAATCCCGAAGGTAGAGAGAGCGTGCGATGTCGATCACATCAAACTTGGAAACATTTCCAACACACATCATCTCCTCACCCTTAGCTAGTCTGCGTTTATTCCGTAGCTTTTACTTCGAGTTACTAATATTTAGCAACCGAACTGGTATCCAATACCCAGGTGCTACTAGGAGTACTCGCAAGGTACACATCATTAACACGTATATCAAATATACTTCTGTCGACGTTGCCAGCCTTCTTATCTACCAAGTATCTAGGGTTGTTCCGCTTCAGCAACCGCTCTCCTCATAATCGAAGCACTTAGTCTCGGGTTTGGGTTCAACTTTGGGGTTGCTTCACTGGAGCAGCAACTGACTTGCTATACATGAAGTTTCCCTCCTTGCTCTTGCCCTTCTCGAAACTAGTGGTTTGACTAACCATCAACACTTGACGCTCCTTCTTGATTTCTACTTTCGCGGTGTCAAACATCGCGAATAGCTCAGGGATCATTAATTCTATCCCTGACATTTTATAGTTCATCACCAAGTTCTAGTAGCTTAGTGACAGTGACTTGGAGAACTATACCAATCACTATCTTATCTAGAAGATCAACTCCCACTCGATTCAAGCGATTGTAGCACCTAGACAATCTGAGCACATGTTCAACGATTGAGCTATTCTCTTTCATCTTGCAGGCAAAGAATCTTGTTGGATATCTCATATCTCGCAACACGGGCATGAGCCCGAGGTCCTAATTTCAGCTCTTAGAACATCTCATATGTTCACTGACGTTCAAAACGTTTCAGAGCCTCAATTCTAAGCCGTAATGCATGACGCACTAAACTATCAAGTAGTCATCGGAACGTGCCTGTCAGATGTTCACAACATCTACAGACGACGCTAGAGGTGTTGGCGCACTGAGCGGTGCATTAAGGACATAAGCCTTCTGTGCAGCAATGAGGACAATTCTCAGATCACGGACCCAGTCCGCAATATTGCTACCATCATCTTTCAACTCTATTTCTCTAGGAACATATAAAAATTCAAGGGAGCTACAACGCGAGCAAGTAATCTACAACATAATTTTCAAATACACTACTGACTATTTTCATGATAATGAGTTCAATTAATCATATTACTGAAGAACTCCCGCTCAAATTGACATCCCTCCGGTCATTCGAGTGATACATGATCCAAATTCACCAGCTCAAGTCCGATCATCACGTGAGTTGAGGTGGTTTCAATGGTGAACATCATCATGTTGATCATATCTACCATATGACTCATGTTCGACCTTTCGGTCTCTTGTGTTCCGAGGCCATGTCTATACATGCTAGGCTTGTCAAGTTTAACCCGAGTGTTCTGCACATGCAACACTGGCTTGCACCCGTTGTATGTGAATGTAGAGTCTATCACACCCGATCATCACGTGGTGTCTCGACACGACAAACTTTCACAATGGTGCACACTCGGGGAGAACACAATTCATCTTGAAATAAAGTGAGGGATCACCTTATAATGCTAGCGTCGTCCTAAGCAAAACAAGGTGCATAAAATGATTAACTTCACATGCAAATCAGAAGTGACATGATATGGCCATGAACTTGTGCTTTCAATCTCCATCTTGAAAGCACCGGCATGATCTCCATCGTCACCGACACAACACCATGATCTCCATCATCTTGATCTCCATCAACGTGTCGCCATCGGGGTTGTCGCGCCCATCATGCTTGTACTACTATTGCTACCGTTTACCGATAAAGTAAAGCATTACATAGCGCTTAATGATTGACACGCAGGTCATACAATAATTAAATACAACCCTATGGCTCCTGCCGGTTGCCATACTCATCAATATGCAAGTCGTGATATTCTATACAATACATGATCATCTCATACATCACATATATCTCATCATGTAATTGACCATATCACATCACAACATACCCTGCAAAAACAAGTTAGACGTCCTCTAATTGTTGTTGCATGTTTTACATGGCTGCTATGGGTATCTAGCAAGAATAATTCTCACCTACGCAAAAACCACAACGGTGATACATAAGTTGCTTTTCAACCTTCTCAAGGACCGCCTTTGTCGAATCCGATCCAACTAAAGTAGGAGAAACAGACACCCGCCAACAATCTTTGTGCAACGAGGTTACACGTCAGTCGATGGAACCGGTCTCTCATAAGTGTACGAGTAAGGTTGGTACGGGCCGCTTCATCCCACAATACCGCTGAACCAAAACACGACTAAGGGAGGAAGCAATCTAAGCATCAACGCCTACAAACCCTTTGTGTTCTACTCAAGATCTCATCTACACATAGACCTAGCTCATGATGCCACTGTTGGGGAACGTTGCATGGGGAAAAAAATTCCTACGCACATGCAAGATCTATCCATGGTGATGAGCATGTACGAAAGGGAGAGTGGATCTACATACCCTTGTAGATCGCTAACTGGGAAGCGTTAAGAAACGCGGTTGGTGTAGTCGAACGTCTTCGCGATCCAAATCGCCGAGCATCCCGCGATCTCATCATGATCCGTCCTGCGATCCAATCACGATCCGTCCCACGAACTCATCACGATCCGTCCCGCGATCTCATCATGACCCGTCCCGCGATCTCGATCACGGTCCTTCCGATCTAGTGCCGAACGGATGGCACCTCCGCGTTCAGCACACATACAACTTGATGACGATATCCGCCTTATTGATCCAGCAAGAGGGAGCGGAGAGGTAGAAGAGTTCTTCGACAGCGTGACGGTGCTGCGGCGATGGTGGTGGAGCTGCGGCAGGGCTTCGCCTAAGCATTGCAGAAAACCGATCTAGAGGAGAAACTATGCACTAGAGGAACGGGTAGCACGTGGCTCAAAATCTTATGCCAAAACCCTAAAACCCTCTAGTATATATAGGAGGAGAGGAGGAGGAGGCTTGGCTCCCAAGGAGCCAGCCCTTGGGTCGGCCAAACCAGGAGGGAGGAGTCCTCCTCCTCCACTCCTAGTAGGATTAGGATTCCTTCCTAATTTAGTCCTTTTGCCTTTTTCCACCTTTTTCCTTTTGGACTTTTTCTTCCCAGCCGCATGGGCCCTTTGTGGGACTTCCTCCATACCACTAAGGTCTGGTATTCATCCTCCCACAGCCCATGTAGCCTCTTGGGTCGAAATACCCCTCCCGATGGTCTCCCGGTACACTACCGGCACTCCCGGTACACTACCGATTAGCCCAAAACTTTTCCGGCGACCGAAATAGGACTTCCTATATATAAATATTTACCTCCGAACCATTCCGGAGCTCCTCGTGATGTCCGGATCTCTCCCAGGACTCTGAACAACCTTCGGTCACCACCATGCATAACTCTATACTACCGAAACGTCACCAAACCTTAAGTGTGCAGACCCTGCGGGTTCGAGAACTATGTAGACATGACCGAGACACCTCTACCGTCAATAACCAATAGCGGGACCTGGATGTCCATATTGGTTCGTACATATTCTACGAAGATCTTTATCGGTCGAACCTCTATGCCAAGGATTCAGTTAATCTTGTATGATGTTCCTTTTGTTCTTCGGTATGTTACTTGCCCGAGATTCGATCGTCGGTATCTCCATACCTAGTTCAACCTCATTACCGACAAGTCACTTTACTCGTTCTGTAATACAAGATCCCGTGACTAACACTTAGTCACAGTGCTTGCAAGGCTTGTTGTGATGTTGTATTACCGAGTGGGCCCTGACATACCTCTCCGTCACATGGAGTAACAAATCCCAGTCTTGATCCATGCCAACCTACCAGACACCCTCGGAGATACCTGTAGAGTACCTTTATAGTCACCCAGTTACGTTGCGACGTTTGATACACACAAGGAACTCCTCCGGTGTCAGTGAGTTGCATGATCTCATGGTCATAGGAACATATACTTGACATGCAGAAAACAATAGCAATAAACTGACATGATCATATGCTACGTTTGTAGTTTGGGTCTTGTCCATCACATCATTCTCCTAATGATGTGATCCCGTTACCAAATGACATCTCATGTCCATGACTAGGAAACCATAGCGATGTTTAATCAACGAGCCAGTCTATTAGAGGCATAGTAGGGACATGGTTTTGTCTATGTATCCACACATGCATCTAAGTCTCCAATCAATACAATTATAGCATGGATAATAAACGATTATCATGAACAAGGAAATATGATAATAACTAATTTATTATTGCCTCTAGGGCATATTTCCAACAAAAACCTCATGGGTTGCTGCGAAAGGAGCTCCTATAGATCCATCCACTTTATCTGGCGTTACTTGTGAAACTTCATATTCATCTGATGAGTCACTTGACTCCAACTACAAGTTCTTCAAAAATCAGAAAGGTGAATTATTTGCCAGATTTGTTGGAACTAACTGCTAGAACGGTTCTCCCATGAAGAAAATCTGGGTTCCCAAGAGCTACCTACAAAATCTTCAAGTGAATGTCCTCACGACACCACTCATGAAGAATAGGAACCCCAGATCAAATTCCTCATGTGGACCAAAGTCTTCACTTGGACCAAATTCCTCAAATGGTCAAAAATATCATTCTCATGCTAATGCCTCTGTTTCGCAGGGAAAATCTAAGAGTTCTGAATATGTGCATTATTCTTCAAATCATTATGTTCATAAGTCCTCGAAGAATTTCTCTACTTATTCATATGAGTACTCTAACCCGCGACCTGTAAAACGAAGCACACTTGCTTCTATGCCTCCCTTCTCATATGGTGCTCGCAGAATGATGAACTCTTTGCCACCCCTCCAGATGTGGGTGGTGAAGAAATTGAAATAATATCTTATGCAGGGTCAGGTCTCCAGATGAACTTGAATGTCTGATGAATTTGCTGGAGACGTGAGGAAATGCTTGAAAGGACGCAAGCTAACCATGTAGAAATGAATTCCTCATTTCTCACGTCCTCACACTACTTGCTTACTATATTGTGTGATGAAATTTTGTTTGATTAAATTGATGTCATATTCTTCACTCTGAAGCATATGAGTTCGTAAGTTGTACTAATTCATCTGCAGGATGAACCTCCAAAAGCTACTGAGTGGGTCCTCGATAGTGGATGCACAAACCACATGACTGGTGACAAGAATCTACTGATGAATTTGCCACTTGCTCCATCTCATCTGAAGCATATCACCTATGCTGACAAAGGAAAAGGCAAGGTATTGGGTCTAGTTAAGGTTGCAATCTCAAAGGACCGAACCATGGATAAGGTGATGCTTGTCGAATCCCTCAGGTTCAACCTTATGTTTGTCTCAATGCTTTGTGATCTTGATATGGTTGTCGTATTTGGAAAATATCGTTGTGTTGTCATCATGGAATCTGACAATTCCAAAGTCTTCGAAGGCTTTAGGAGAGGAGACTTGTATATTGTTGATTTCTCTACATGTCCTCAGCCTGCCACATGCCTACTTGCAAAGTCATCATAAGGCTGGCTGTGGCATCGACGACTTGGACATGCTGGTATGAGGAACTTGCACACGCTCGTGAAGAAAAATCATGTCATTGGCATTGAAGGTGTCAAATTCCTCAAGGACCACCTCTGTGGTGCATGTGAGTCTGGGAAGATGACCAGATCCAAGCGTCCCTTGAAGACAATCATGACCACGACTCGACCCTTTGAATTGCTTCACATGGATCTCTTTGGCCCCACTCATTACTCCACACTATCAAATTCTTCAAGTTTGTATGGCTTTGTCATTGTTGATGATTACTCTCGGTACACTTGGGTGCATATTATTCTGTACAAGTCTGAAGTGCAGGATGTCTTCAGACGATTTGCTTCAAGGGCCTCCATGAACTTCGGCGTCAAGATCAAGCATATCAGGAGTGATAATGGGACTGAGTTCAAGAACACCAATCTTGATGAATATCTTGATGAACTTGGTATTTCTCATGAGTTATCTTCCCCTTATACACCTCAGCAGAACGGTGTTGTGGAGCGCAAGAACATGACTCTTGTTGAGATGGCTTGCACCATGCTTGATGAATACAAGACTCCTCGTCGCTTCTGGACTGAGGCAATTGATACAGCATGCCACATCATCAACAGGGTATATCTTCACAAATTCTTCAAAAAGACTTCGTATGAACTTATGACTGGCAAGAAACCCAATGTAAGTTATCTCAAAGTCTTCGGTGCAAAATGCTGGATTAGAGATCCTCACCATAGCTCTAAATTTGCACCGAAAGCACATGAAGGTTTTATGCTTGGTTACGAAAAGGACTCGCACACCTACAAAGTCTTCAACACCTACCACCACAAGGTTGTTGAAACTGTAGATCTATGGTTCGATGAAATTGATGGCTCGCAAAGAGAGCACCTGCCTTCTGCGTTACATGAACAGTCTCCTGAGGAATCCATTAAGCTGAAGGCTACTGAAGACATCATACCCATTGAGGAAGTCATTCCAACGAATGAATACGTTCATGCTGATACACCTGAAGAAAATGGTGCTGAAGAAAACCTCACTCACGTCAACCTGCTCACCCAAGAGTTGCAAATGAAGTGCAGACTGACAAAATCATTGATGACATCAATGCACCAGGTCCCCTCACTCACTCAAGAGCTTCACATTTGACTAACTTTTGTGGGCACTTTGCCTTTGTCTCTATCATAGAGCCCACCAAAGTTGATGAAGCTTTCAAGGAGCCTGAGTGGATTCAAGCTATGCAAGAGGAATTGCATCAATTCAAGCTCAATAGCATGTGGGAACTTGTCAAACGGACAGATCCACGCAAGCATAACAACGTAGGTACCAAGTGGATATACCGAAACAAGCAAGATGAAAATGGCCTTGTGGTAAGGAATAAGGCTCGTCTTGTAGCTCAAGGCTACACACAAGTTGAAGTAATTGACTTTGATGAAACTTTTGCACCTGTTGCTAGACTTGAAGCTATTCACATCTTGCTTGCTTATGCTAACCATCATGATATCATCTTATATCAAATGGATGTGAAAAGTGCATTCCTCAATGGTAAGCTTGAGGAAGAATTATATGTTGCTCAACCCCGAGGTTTTGAAGACCCTAAGCATCCTGACAAAGTCTTCAGACTCAACAAGGCCCTCTATGGCCTCAAGCAGGCCCCTCGGGCGTAGTACGACACTCTGAAGGAGTTCCTCACGAAGAAAGGCTTCAAACCTGGTTCACTCGACCCAACTCTTTTCACAAAATCCTATGACAATGAACTGTTCATATGCCAAATATACATCGATGATATTATCTTTGGCTGTACTTACAGACGTTACAGTGATGAATTTGCCTATATGATGAGTGAAGAATATCAAATGTCTATGGTGGGAGAGTTGAAATTCTTCTTAGGTCTTCAAATTCATCAGCAAGACAACGACATCTTCATCTCACAAGAGAAATACCTCAAGGATGTTTTGAGGAAATTCGACATGCAAGATTGCAAAGGCGTCAAAACTCCAATGCCTTCAAAAGGCCACCTCTACACTGAAGAAAATGGTAAAGATTTTGATTAGAAGTTATATCGCTCCATGATTGGCTCATTATTGTATCTATGTTCATCTAGGCCTAATATTATGTTGAGTGTTTGCATCCGTGACCGATTCCAAGCAACACCGAAGGAATCACACCATAAGGCTGTGAAACATATTCTTGAATACTTAGCTCACACACCCACGCTTTGATTATGGTATCCCAAGGGATCAAATCTTCACCTCGTCGGGTACACTGATGCTGACTATGCTGGAGATCGTGTGGATCGCAAGTCAACCTCAGGCACATGTCATTTCCTCGGATGATCCTTAGTCTGCAGGTCCTCGAAGAAGCAGAACTGCGTATCACTATCTACTGCTAAAGTTGAGTACATTGCTGCTGGTTCATGTTGCGCTCAGCTACTGTGGACGAAGCAAACCCTCAAGGACTACGACATCAAGTTGAAGAATTGCCTCTCTACTGCGACAACGAGAGTGCCATCAAGATTGCTTACAACCCAGTTCAGCATTCCAAGACCAAGCACATCCAGATTCGTCATCACTTTCTTCGAGATCATGTACTCGAGGGCGACATCTCCATCGACCACATCCCCACTGAAGAACAACTTGCCGATATGTTCACAAAGCCCTTGGATGAAAAAATATTTTGCAAGTTGCGGTGTGAGCTAAACATCTTAGAATCTTCGAGTGTTCTTTGAAAAAGGACACACATCCTAACACTTATGCAAAATTGATGACTTAGATGTGCAACACACGAAGTAACGTTTTTCTTCAATCAATGAAGAATAACCCACTAAGTCTGAAGAAATTAATGAAGAATTTGACTCTCAGAACCCTACGACAATTTTACGCAGTGTCTGAAGTCATCATTCTTATTTGGTGGGTCACACCACCAACAATAGTTGAAATTCTTAAAAGTTGAGTTTTTTCCCAAATTTTCAAATTCCTCAACTTTTAAAATTCTTCAAACTATGAAACTCATGTTCTTCATTGACTATATATATAGATATATATATATTTGAGTTTTCGAGTCCTCAAAAGCATTCACTTATTGCTAATTCTTCAAGTTGATTTTCATCTAAGTGAATGTGATCGGACCCTCTTCCCCTTTATGCTAAACTCAACCCAGTCTGTTCACAAATTCTTCACATGAGTTCTACTTTGAAACTCGTTCAAAGTCTTCACTGTGTCCTTGACAGCTGAAGAATTTGCGAACGGAAACTTTAAAATTTTCACCACCAAATTTTTTGGTGTTTCCCACTCAAACTATTCTGATTCCCATGACTAGATAACCCACGATCCCCCACTATTGCCACTTCTCAGTACGTGGGTGACACATGTCGCGTGGAGAGCAAGGGTCAGGGCAATCTGGTCTAAAATCTTTGGACAGAATGTTCACCTCCGTTATAAATACCCCTTCCCTTTCACTGTGCTCGGTTACTCCTCACTCCTCCTCTCTCTCCCGAGATCAAACCTAGTGGCGCCGCTAAACTCATTGCCGCCAGTGTGGAAGAGCTTCACTGCCTCAACCTCGCCGACGTCGTACCCGCATCGTCCGCGGAAGTCTTCACCCCGCTGCCGTTGTAGCTATCTCCCTCTGCCAAGCTAGGGCGTGGGAGATCTGGACTGACGAACTTCCTAGATTTCTTCTCACAGTTCATCGTGTTCTTCAACAGGGTAAATAAAATCTATTTTTACTACCCTTGTTTGATCTTCAGTTATTCCTCAATTTTCACAAAGGTGTTTATTCTTCAAGAATCTCATTCTAAAAGCGCCTTACATGTTCATACACTTGATGTTTTTCCTAAGTTATGATTTTCTTCAAGATTCCTCAATTGTGTGAATCCTCAAAATTTGCACAACTTTGGAACCTAAGACAAAGAACACTTAGTGAAATTCTTCAAGACACCCATGGTCAAATTCCTCACACCTGATTTTATTGAAAAATTTCTGAGAACGCATATGACCTCTTCAAATTCTTCGCACCTATACTCTGTTCACAGGTACAAACATGTCCGCTGATGAATCACTAGGTTCTCATTAACTTAACTCATTTGTAGCATTTCTTGAGGAAAAACTATGCACTTCTTCAGATCTTCAAGAGTTCAAAATCCTGAGCTGAAGAAAATGGCTGATGGGAAGGAACCACAGAAAGGTGGAAAGAAAGCTGAACAGAACACTGCTTTTGAGATACCTGAACCTTTGTATGCTAGTTACTGTACACCAGATGAGTCCATACATGGCAAAGAGACAAAAGAACAGAGGAAAATCAGAATTCAGAGGATTGAACGAAGGTGGGTGAGGGAATGGAAAGAATATCGCTATGTCACTCCCAAGTATATGAAGAAATACGCACTCAAACCCCCTTGCAATAGGGCTCCTCCTGCTGATGATCAAGAGGTTGATCCCACAAGTGTTGCTCGCGGTGAAGACTTTCCCGCTGAGTGGGCAAAGCGTCAACTCAAACTTTAGAGGACTGCCGAAGCTGCTGTGAAGAAATTCAATGAAGACCCTGCTGCTGCTGCCACTACTGGAGCCTCTGCAAGTGCTCCGAAGAAAAAGATGATGAAGAAATCTGTTTGAAGTCAAATCCTTCATCTTCAAAGTCATCACAGCAGATTCCTCAAACTCAGCCCTCAAAGGCCTCAGCTGCTGGGTCAGTAGCTACTCAGTCCTCAGCTGATGCTGCTAAGTCCTCTACTCTGGTGCATCTTGCATCATACCAAAGGACTAAAGGATTCTCAATTGCTTCTGGGGCATCAGCAAGTTCTTCAGCTCAAGCATATGTTGGGGAACGTTGCATGGGAAACAAAAAAAATTCCTACGCTCCACCAAGCTCAATCTAGGAGATGAGCATCTATGAGAGGAGAGATTGGATCTATGTACCCTTGTAGGTCGCTAAGCGGAAGCATTAAAGACCGCGGTTGATGTAGTGGTATGTCTCCGCGATCCAAATCGCAAGCCGTCCCATGAACTCCCGATCAAGTACCGAACGGACGACACCTCCGTGTTCAGCACAAGTGCAGCTCGGTGAAGATCTCCGCCTTCTTGATCCAGCAAGAGGGAGCGGAGAGGTAGACGAGTTCTCCGGCAGCGTGACGGCGTTGCGGCAATGGTGATGGAGCAATTCCAGCAGGGCTTCGCCTAAGTACTCCTGAACCGATCTAGAGGAGAAAACGAACTAGAGGAAGAAGAGGGCAGCACTTGGCAGAATTAGGGTTGGGGCTGCCCTCAAAATCCTCGAGTATATATAGGAGGGAGGGGAGAGAAGGCAGACCTAGCCTCTCCTCCAAGGAGAGGTTCGGCCAAACCAAATAGGGAGAGTCCACCTCCCACAAGGCAGGTGGATTCCAAGTGGGACTCTCTCCCAAACTTGGAATCTACTATATCTCCTGCTTCCCTACGCATAGGCCTCTTGGGCTGGCTTGCCCAGCCCACCAAGGGCTGGTGCGCCACCTCTAAGGCCCATGTGTCCCCTTGGGGTATGTGGGCCCCACTTGGTGGTCCCCGGAACCCATTCGTCACTCCCGGTACACTGCCGAAAATGCCTGAAACTTTTCCGGAGTTCAAACACCACTTTCCTACATATCAATCTTTACCTCCGGACCATTCGAGAGCTCCTCGTGATGTCCGCGATCTCATCCGGGACTCTGAACAACCTTCGGTCACCACCATACATAACTCTATACTACCGAAACGTCACTGAACCTTAAGTGTGCGGACCCTACGGGTTCGAGAACTATGTAGACATGACCGAGACACCTCTATGGTCAATAACCAATAGCGGGACCTGGATGCCCATATTGATTCCTACATATACTACGAAGATCTTTATTGGTCGAACCTCTATGTCAAGGATTCAGTTAATCCCGTATGATGTTCCCTTTGTTCTTCGGTATTTTACTTGCTCGAGATTCGATCGTCGGTATCTCCATACCTAGTTTAACCTCGTTACCGAAAAGTCTCTTTACTCGTCCCGTAACACAAGATCCCGTGGTTAACACTTAGTCACATTGCTTGCAAGGCTTATTGTGATGTTGTATCACCGAGTGGGCCCTGAGATACGTCTCCGTCATACGGAGTAACAAATCCCAATGTTGATCCATGCCAACCCAGCAGACACCCTCGAAGATACCTGTAGAGTACCTTTATAGTCACCCAGTTACGTTGCGACATTTGATACACACAAGGCACTCCCCAGGAACATATACTTGACATGGAGAAAACTATAGCAATAAACTGACACGATCATATGCTACGTTTATAGTTTGGGTCTTGTTCATCCCATCATTCTCCTAATGATGTGATCCCGTTATCAAATGACATCTCATGTCAATGGCTAGGAAACCTTGACCATCTTTGATCAACGAGCTAGTCTACTAGAGGCACACTAGGGACAAAGTGTTGTCTATATATCCACACATGCAATGTGTTTCCAATCAATACAATTATAGCATGGATAATAAATAATTATCATGAACAAGGACATATAATAATAAACACTTTATTTATTGCCTCTAGGGCATATTTCCAACAGTGTCCCACTTGCACTAGAGTCAATAATCTAGTTCACATCACTATGTGATTTACATTGTAATGAATCGAACACCCATGCAGTTTTGGTGTTGATCGTGTTTAGCCCTTGGAAGAGGTTTAGTCAACGGGTTTGCAACATTCAGATCCGTGTGCACTTTGCAAATATTTATGTCCTTCTCCTCGATGTAATCACGGATGGAATTGAAGCATCGCTTTATGTGTCTGGTCCTCTTGTGAAACCTTGGTTCCTTGGCCAGAGGAATGGCACCCGTGTTGTCACAGAACAGAGTCATTGGATTCAGTGCACTGGGCACTATTCCAAGATCTTTCATGAACTGCTTCATCCAGACACCTTCCTTCGCTTCACATGTAGAATCGGCTACCACGCTTTGCTTGGAACTGCACCAGCTTACCGCTCCCCCGTTGAGAATAAATACGTCTCCGCTTTGCGACTGAGAGTCATCCGGATCAGTGTCAAAGCTTCCATGGACGTAACCCTTTACGATGAGCTCTTGATCACCTCCATAAACAAGAAACATTTCCTTAGTCCTTCTCAGGTACTTAAGTATATTCTTGATCGCCGTCTAGTGCTCCATTCCAGGATCACTTTGAAACCTTCCGGCCATACTTATGGCAAGGCTGACATCGAGTCTTGTGCACAGCATTGCATACATGATAGAGCCTATGGCTGAAGCATAGGGGATGACACTCATCTTCTGTCTATCTTCTGCAGTCACTGGGCATTGAGTCTTACTCAACTTCACACCTTGTAACACAGGCAAGAACCCCTTCTTGGACTGATCCATTTTGAACTTCTTCAAAACTTGATCAAGGTATGTGCCTTGTGAAAGTGCTATCAAGCGTCTTGATCTATCTCTATAGATCTTAATGCCTAATATGAAAGTAGCTTCTCCTAGGTCCTTCATTGAAAAACTTTTGTTCAAATATTCCTTCACACTTTCCAGCATTTCTATATTGTTTCCAATCAGCAATATGTCATCCACATATAATATTAGAAACGCTACAGAGACCCCACTCACTTTCTTGTAAATACAAGCTTCTCCGTAAACTTGTATAAACCCAAACGCTTTCATCACCTTATCAAAGCGCTTATTCCAACTCCGAGATGCTTGCACCAGTCCATAAATGGATTGCTGGAGTTTGCAAACTTTGTCAGCATTCTATGGATCGAAAAAACCTTCCAGTTGCATCATATACAACTCTTCCTCAAGGAAACCGTTAAGGAACGCTGATTTGACATCCATCTGTCAAATTTCATAGTCGAAATATGCAGCTATTGCTAACATGATTCTGACGGATTTAAGCATCGCTACGGGTGAGAAGGTCTCATCGTAGTCAACTCCTTGAACTTGTGAAAAACCCATTGCCACAAGTCAAGCTTTATAGGAAGTGACATTACCGTCCGCGTCCATCTTCTTCTTAAAGATCCATTTGTTTCAAATGGCCTTTCGCCCTTCAGGTAATACTTCCAAAGTCCATACTTTGTTTTCATACATGGATCCCATCTCGGATTTCATGGCTTCTAACAATTTCTCGGAATCCGGTCCCATCATCGCTCCTCGATAGCTTGTAGGTTCATTGTTGTCCAACAACATGACCTCCAAGACAGGGTTGTCAACTCAGGGGCAGTACGCACCCTTGTCGACCTATGAGGTTCAATAGTAACTTGATCCGAAGCTTCATGATCATCATCATTAACTTCCTCTTCAACTGCCGTAGGCTCCACAGAAACATCTTTCTACGTTGCGCTACTCTCTGTTTGAAGTAAAGGTTCAATAACCTCATCAAGCTCTATTTTCCTCCCACTCAATTCTTTCGAGAGAAACTCTTTCTCAAGAAACGTTTCGTTCTTAGTGAAAAACACTTTGCCTTCGGATCTGAGAGAGAAGGTATACCCAACTGTCTGTTTCGGGTATCCTATGAAGACGCATTTCTCCTCTTTGGGTTCCAGCTTTTCAGGCTGAAGCTTTTTGACATAAGCATCACATCCCCAAACTTTAAGAAACGACAACTTTGGCCTCTTGCCAAACCATAGTTCATATGGCGTCGGCTCAACGGATTTCGATGGGGCCCTATTTAAAGTGAATGCAGCTGTCTCTAATGCATAACCCCAAAACGATAGTCGCAAATCAGCAAGAGACATCATAGAATGCACCATATCTAATAAGGTCCGATTACGACGTTCGGACACACCATTACGCTGTGGTGTTCTAGGCGGTGTTAACTGTGAAACAATTCCACATTGTCTTAAGTGACTGCCAAACTCATAACTCAGATATTCACCTCCTCGATCAGATCGTAGGAATTTAATCTTCTTGTTACGATGATTCTCAACTTCACTTTGAAATTGCTTGGACTTTTCAAATGTTTCAGACTTGTGTTTCATTAAGTAAATATACCCATATCTACTTAAGTCATCAGTGAAGGTGAGAAAATAACGATATCCACCGCGCGCTGCAACATTCATTGGACCGCACACATCCGTATGTATGATTTCCATCAAGTCACTTGCCCGTTCCATTGTTCCAAAGAATGACATTTTAGTCATCTTGCCCAGGAGGCATGGTTCACATGTGTCAAGTGATTCAAAATCAAGTGACTCCAAAAGTCCATCCGCATGGAGCTTCCTCATGCGTTTTACCCCAATATGACCTAAACGGCAGTGCCACAAGAAAGTGGTATTATCACTATGAACTCTACATCTTTTGGCATCAATGTTATGAACATGCGTATCATCACTATCAAGATCCAATATGAATAAACCCCTCACATTGGATGTATGACCATAAAAGATATTACTCATATAAATAGAACAACCATTATTCTGTGACTTAAATGAGTAACCGGCTCGCAATAAACAAGATCTAGATATAATGTTCATCCTTAACACAGGCACTAAATAACAATTATTCAGGTTCATCACTAATCCCGATGCTAATTGAAGAGAGAGCGTGCCGATGGCGATCACATCAACCTTGGAACCATTTTCCATGCGCATCGTCACTTAGTCCTTCGCGAGCCTTCGTCTATTCCGTAGTTCCTGTTTTGAGTTGCAAATGCGAGCAACCGAACCGGTATCAAATACCCAGGCAGTACAACGAGATCTAGTAAGGTACACATCAATAACATGTATATCATATATACCTTGTTTGTTGTTGGTCGCCTTCTTGTCAACCAGATACTTGGGGCAATTCCGCTTCCAATGACCAGTTCCCTTGCAATGAAAGCACTCAGTTTCTGGCTTGGGTCCAGCCTTGGGTTTCTTCATGGGAGGAGCAACTGCTTTGCCACCCCTGTTGGAGTTACCCTTCTTTCCCTTGTCATTCTTCTTGAAACTAGTGGTTTTATTGACCATCAACACTTGATGTTCTTTCTGGATTTCAGACTCAGCGACTTTCAGCATCGCAAGCAGCTCGGCGGCTGACTTGTTCATCCCGTGCATGTTATAGTTCAGCACGAAGCTCTTGTAGCTAGGTGGCAGTGAGTGAAGAACTCTGCCAGTGATCGCCTCTGGTGGAAGAGGCATCCCTAACTCTGCCAGATGAGTCGAATACCCAGACATTCTGAGTATATGTTCACTGATAGACCCGTTCTCCTCCATTTTGCAAGCATAGAACTTATTGGAGGTCTCATACCTCTCGATCCGGGCATTCTTCTTAAAGATAAACTCCAACTCTTGGAACATCTCATATGCTCCATGACGTTCAAAACTTCTTTGAACTCCCAGTTCTAAGCCATGCAACATTGCACATTGAACTATTGAGTAATCTCCAAAACATGCCTCCCAAGCGTTCTTAACGTCTTCGGACGACACAGGAGCGGGTGGGTCACCAAGCGATGCATAAAGGACATAAGCCTTCTGGGAAGCCGTGAGGATAATCCTCATATTACGGGCCCAGTCCACAAAGTTACTTCCATCATCTTTCAACTTAGCTTTCTCTAGGAACGTATTAAAATTCAGGGGTGCTACTACGCGAGCCATTGATCTACAACATAAATATGCAAAGGTTACTTAGACTATTGTTCAAAATAATGAGTTTAGTTAATCAAATTACTAAAGCTCCCACTCAAATTGACATCCCTCGGGTCATCTAAGCGACACATGGTCCATATTCACCAACTCAAGTCCGATCATCACGTGAGTTAAGGTGGTTTCAATGGTGAACATGATTATGTTGATCATATCTACTATATGACTCATGTTCGACCGTTCGGTCTCTTGTGTTCCGAGGCCATGTCTGTACATGCTAGGCTCGTCAAGTTTAACCCGAGTGTTCTGCATGTGCAACACTGGCTTACACCCATTGTATGCGAACATAGAGTCTATCACACCCGATCATCACGTGGTGTCTCGACACGACGAACTCTTGCAACGGTGCACACTCAGGGAGAACACAGTTCATCTTGAAATTTTAGTGAGGAATCACCTTATAATGCTACCACCATCCTAAGCAAAATAAGGTGCATAAAAGGCTTGACATCACATGCAATTCATAAGTGACATGATATGGCCATGAACTTGTGCTTTTGATCTCCATCGTGAAAGCACCGACATGATCTCCATCGTCACTGGCATGACACCATGATCTCCATCATCTTGATCTCCATCAACGTGTCGACATCGGGGTTGTCGCGCCCACCATGCTTCTACTACTATTGCTACCGTTTAGCGATAAAGTAAAGCATTACATAGTGCTTAATGATTGACACACAGGTCATACAATAATTAAAGACAACCCTATGGCTCCTGCCGGTTGCCGTACTCATCGACATGCAAGTCATGATATTCTATAAAAAAACATGATCATCTCATACATCACATATATCACATCATGAATTTGGCCATATCACATCACAACATACCCTGCAAATCCAAGTTAGACGTCCTCTAATTGTTGTTGCATGTTTTGTTGGGAGACGTAGTAGTAAATCAAACATTTTCCTACGATCACCAAGATCCATCTATGGAGAAACCAGCAACAAGTAAGGGGAGAGTGCATCTTCATACCTTTGAAGATCGCAAAGCGGAAGTGTTACTAGAACGCGGTTGGTGGAGTCGTACTCGCAGCAATTCAGATCGTGGTGGAATCCGATCTAAGCGCCGAACAACGGCACCTCCGCGTTCAACACACGTGCAGCCCGATGACGTCCCTATGCCTTGATCCAGCAAGGAGGAAGGAGAGGTTGAGGGAGAGCTCCGGAAACACGATGGCGTGGTGACGGTGGAGCTGCGTGGTACTCCGGCAGGGCTTCGCCAAGCGCTACGGAGAATGAGGAAGAGGAAGGGTAGGGCTGCGCCGAGAGAGGAAGAATCTTCTATTCTTGGCAGCCCCCAAACCCCCACTATTTATAAGAGGAGGAGGAGGGAGGGCACAGCCCTAGGGTTCCCACCCTAAAGGCCGGTGGCAGCCCCAGATCCCATCTGGTGCGGTGGCCAGAGGGAGAGAGGGGAGGGCAGCGCCCTAGGTGGGCCTTAGGCCCATCTGGGCCTAGGGTTCCCCCCTTCCCACCTTTGCTGCGCCTTGGGCAAGGGTGGATGGCACACAAGCCCACTCTGGGGATGGTACCTTCCCACTCTCGGCCCATGTAGCCCTCTCGTGCCCGTGGTCCCACTTGGTGGACCCGCGGAACCCTTCCGGTGGTCCCGGTACGTTACCGGTGATGCCCGAAACACTTTCGGTGACCAAAACCTCACTTCCTATATATGAATCTTCATCTCCGGACCATTTCGGAACTCCTCGTGATGTCCGGGATCTCATCCGAGACTCTAAACTACCTTAGGTAACCACGTAAACTATTTCCCTATAACCCTAGCGTCATCGAACCTTAAGTGTGTAGACCCTACGGGTTCGGGAGACGCGTAGACATGACCGAGACACCTCTCCGGTCAAGAACCAACAGCGGGATCTGGATACCCATGTTGGCTCCCACATGCTCCACGATGATCTCATTAGATGAACCACGATGTCAGGGATTTAATCAATCCCGTATACAATTCCCTTTGTCTACCTGTATGTTAATTGCCCGAGATTCGATCGTCGGTATCCCTATACCTTGTTCAATCTCGTTACCAGCAAGTCTCTTTACTCGTTCTGTTACACATCATCCCGTGGCTAACTCCTTAGTCACATTGAGCCCATTATGATGATGTCTTACCGAGTGGGCCCAGAGATACCTCTCCGTCACACGGAGTGACAAATCCCAGTCTCGATTCGTGCCAACCCAACAGTCACTTTCGGAGATACCCATAGTGTACCTTTATAGCCACCCAGGTACGTTGTGATGTTTGGCACACCCAAAGTATTCCTACGGTATCCGGGAGTTGCACAATCTCATGGTCTAAGGAAACGATACATGACATTAGAAAAGCTTTAGCAGACGAACTACACGATCTCGTTCTATGCTTAGGATTGGGTCTTGTCCATCACATCATTCTCGTAATGATGTGATCCCGTTATCAATGACATCCAATGTCCATGGTCATGAAACTGTGACCATCTATTAATCAACGATCTAGCCAACTAGAGGCTCACTAGGGACATGTTGTGGTCTATGTATTCACACATGCATTACGGTTTCTGGTTAATACAATTATAGCGTCTCGATCTATCTCTATAGATCTTGATGCCTATTATGTAAGCAGCTTCTCCAAGGTCCTTCATTGAAAAATACTTATTCAAGTAGGCCTTTACGCTTTCCAAAAGTTCTATATCATTTCCCATCAACAACATGTCATCCACATATAATATGAGAAATGCTACAGAGCTCCCACTCACTTTCTTGTAAATACAGGGTTCTCCATAAACCTGTATAAACCCAAATGCTTTAATCACCTCATTAAAGGGAATCTTCCAACTTCGAGATGCTTGCACCAGCCCATAGATGGACCGCTGGAGCTTGCATACCTTGTTAGCATATTTAGGATCAACAAAACCTTCCAGCTGCATCATATACAGTTCTTCCTTAAGGAAGCCATTAAGGAATGTCGTTTTGACATCCATTTGCCAGATCTCATAATCATAAAATGCGGCAATTGCTAACATGATTCGTACGAACTTCAGCATTGCTACGGGTGAGAAAGTCTCATCATAGTCAACTCCTTGAACTTGTCGATAACCCTTAGAGACAAGCCGAGCGTTATAGACGGCCACATTACCATCCACGTCAGTCTTCTTCTTAAGGATCCATTTATTTTCTATGGCTCGCTTATCATCAGGCAAGTCCACCAAAGTCCATACTTTGTTCTCATACATGGATCCTATCTCGGATTTCATGGCTTCAAGCCATTTGTTGGAATCTGGGCCCGCCATCACTTCTTCATAGTTCGAAGGTTCACCGTTGTCCAACAACATGATCTCCAGAACAGGGTTGTCGTACCACTCTGGCGCGGAACGTGTCCTAGTGGACCTTCGAATAGCAACTTGATCTGAAGTTTCATGATCATCATCATTAACTTCCTCTCCAGCCGGTGCAGGCTCCATAGAAACAACTTCTTGTGCTGCGCTACTTTTCGGTTCGAGTGGAGGTACAGTTACCTCATCAAGTTCTATTTTCCTCCCAGTTACTTCTTTCGAGGGAAACTCATTCTCTAGAAAGGATCCATTCTTGGCAACCAAGACTTTGCCTTCGGATCTGAGGTAGAAGGTATACCCAATAGTTTCTTTGGGGTATCCTATGAAGACACACTTTTCCGCTTTGGGTTCGAGCTTCTCAGGTTGAAGTTTCTTCACATAAGCATCGCATCCCCAAACTTTCAGAAACGACAGCTTAGGTTTCTTTCCAAACCATAATTCATACGGTGTCATCTCAACGGACTTTGACGGTGCCCTATTTAAAGTGAATGCGGTAGTCTAATGCATATCCTCAAAATGATAGCAGTAAGTCGGTAAGAGACATCATAGATCATATCATATCCAATAGAGTGCAATTACGACGTTCAGACACACCATTTCGCTGAGGTGTGCCAGGCGGCATGAGTTGTGAAACAATTCCACATTCCCTTAGGTGCATGCCAAACTCGTGACTCAAATATTCTCCACCACGATCAGATCGTAGGCACTTTATTGTCCTGTCATGTTGATTCTCTACCTCACTCTAAAATTCCTTGAACTTTTCAAAGGTTTCAGACTTGTGTTTCATTAAGTAGACATACCCATATCTGCTTAAGTTATCAGTGAGGGTGAGAACATAACGGTAGCCACTGCGAGCCTCAACGCTCATTGGACCGCATACATCGGTATGTATTATCTCGAACAAGTCAGTTGCTCGCTCCATTGTTTCGGAGAACGAAGTCTTGGTCATCTTGCCCATGAGGCATGGTTCGCACGTGTCAAATGATTCAAAATCAAGAGACTCCAAAAGTCCATCAGCATGGAGCTTCTTCATGCGTTTGACACCAATATGACCAAGGCGACAGTGCCACATGTAAGTGGGACTATCGTTATCAACCTTACATCTTTTGGTACTCAAACTATGAACATGTGTAACATCACATTCGAGATTCATCAAAAATAAACCATTGACCATCGGGGCATGACCATAAAACATTTCTCTCATATAAATAGAACAACCATTATTCTCAGATTTAAATGAGTAGCCATCTCGCATCAAACAAGATCCAGATACAATGTTCATGCTCAAAGCTGGTACTAAATAACAATTATTGAGGTTTAAAACTAATCCCGAAGGTAGATGTAGCGGTAGCGTGCCGACGGCGATCACATCGACCTTGGAACCATTCCCGACGCACATCATCACCTCGTCCTTTGCCAGTCTCCACTTATTCCGCAACTCTTGCTTGGAGTTACAAATGTGAGCAACTACACCGGATCAAATACCCAAGAGCTACTACGAGCGCTAGTTAGGTACACATTAATAACAAATATATCACATATACCTTTAACGTTGCCGGCCTAATTATCCGCTAAGTACTTGGGGCAGTTCCGCTTCCAGTGACCGATACCCTTGCAATAAAAGCACTCAGTCTCAGGCTTGGGTGCATTCTTGTTCTTCTTCCCAGCAACTTGCTTACCGAGCGTAGCAACTACTTTGCCGTCCTTCTTGAAGTTCTTCTTACCCTTGCCTTTCTTGAAACTAGTGGTCTTATTGACCATCAACACTTGATGATCCTTTTTGATCTCGACCTCCGCTGATTTCAGCATCGAGTACAACTCAGGAATGTACTTCTCCATCCCCTGCATGTTGTAGTTCATCACAAAGCTCTTGTAGCCAGGTGGAAGCGACTGGAGGATTCTATCAATAACCGAGTCATCCGGAAGATTAACTCCCAACCGAGTCAAGCGGTTGTGCAACCCAGACATTTTGAGTATGTGCTCGCTGACAGAACTATTGTCCTCCATCTTACAGCTGAAGAACTTGTCGGAGACATCATATCTCTCGACCCGGGCATGAGCTTGGAAAACCAGTTTCAGCTCTTGGAACATCTCATATGCTCCGTGTTGCTCAAAACGCTTTTGGAGCCCCGGTTCTAAACTGTAAAGCATGCCACACTAAACCAGGGAGTAATCATCACAACGCGACTGCCAGGCGTTCATAACGTCTTGAGCCGCTGGGAAAAGGGGTGCGTCACCTAGCGGTGCATCAAGGACATATAATCTTTTGGAAGCTATGAGGATGATCCTCAAGCCACGGACCCAGTCCGCATAGTTGATTCCATCATCTTTCAGCTTGGTTTTCTCTAGGAACGCGTTGAAGTTGAGGGTGACATTAGCGTTGGCCATTGGATCTACAATATAGATTGTAAAGACAATTTTAGACTAAGTTCATAATAATTATGTTCACATAATCAAATTATTTAATGGACTCCCACTTACATAGACATCTCTCTAGTCATCCAAGTGACACATGATCCATGTCAACTAGCCCGTGTCCAATCATCACGTGAGACGGACTAGTCATCAATGGTGAACATCTCCATGTTGATCGTATGTTCTATACGACTCATGTTCGAACTTTCGGTCTTCCGTGTTCCGAGGCCATGTCTGTACATGCTAGGCTCTTCAAGTCAACCAAAGTGTATTGCGTGTGTAAATCTGGCTTACATCCGTTGTATGCGAACGTTAGAACCTATCAGAACCGATCACCACATGGTGCTTCAGAACAACGGACCTTAGCAACGGTGCATAGTTTGGGTGAACACATTTCTTGAAATTTTAGTGAGAGATCATCTTATTTAGCTACCGTCATTCTAAGCAAATAAGATGTAAACATGATAAACATCACATGCAATCTATATAGTGACATGATATGGCCAATATCATCTTGCTCCTTTGATCTCCATCTTCGGGGCACCATGATCATCACTGTCACCGGCACGACACCATGATCTCCATCATCATGATCTCGATCATCATGTCTTCATGAAGTTGTCTCGCCAACTATTACTTATACTACTATGGCTAATGATTAGCAATAAAAAAAGTAATTACATGGTGTTTATGACACGCAGGTCATACAATAAATTAAGACAACTCCTATGGCTCCTGCCGGTTGTCAGACTCATCGACATGCAAGTCGTGAATCCTATTACAAGAACATGATCAATCTCATACATCACAATGCATCACATCACATCCTTTGGCCATATCACATCACAAGGCATATGCTGCAAAAACAAGTTAGACGTCCTCTAATTTGTTGTTGCAAGTTTTTATGTGGTTGCCATAGGTTTCTAGCAAGAACGTTTCTTACCTACGCAAAAAACCACAACGTGATATGCCAATTGCTATTTACCCTTCATAAGGACCCTCTTCATCGAATCCGATCCGACTAGAGTGGGAGAGACAGACACCTGCTAGCCACCTTATGCAACAAGTGCATGTCAGGCGGTGGAACCGGTCTCACGTAAGCGTACGTGTAAAGTTGGTCCTGGCCGCTTCATCCCACAATACCATCGATTCAAGATAAGACTAGTAACGGAAAGCAAATTAACAAGATCGATGCCCACAACAACTTGTGTTCTACTCGTGCATAGATTCTACGCATAGACCTATCTCATGATGCCACTCTTGGGAGACGTAGTAGTAAATCAAAAAAATTCCTACGATCACCAAGATCCATCTATGGAGAAACCAGCAACGAGTAAGGGGAGAGTGCATCTTCATACCTCTGAATATCGCAAAGCGGAAGCGTTACTCGAACGCGGTTGGTGGAGTCATACTCGCAGCGATTCAGATTGCGGTAGAATTCGATCTAAGCGCCGAAAAATGGTGCCTCTGCGTTCAACACACGTGCAGCCCGATGATGTCTCCAACGCCTTGATCTAGGAAGGAGGAAGGAGAGGTTGAGGGAGTGCTCTGGCGAAATGACGGCGTGGTGATGGTGGAGCTGCGTGGTACTCCGGCAGGGCTTCGCTAAGCGCTACGGAGAACGAAGAAGATGAAGGGTAGGGCTGCGCCGAGAGAGGAAGAAACTTATGTTCTTGGCAGCCCCAAAACCCCCACTATTTATAGGAGGAGGAGGAGGGAGGGAACAACCCTAGGGTTCCCACCCTAAAGGCCGGCGGCAGCCCCAGATCCCATTTGGTGCGGCGGCGAGAGGGAGAGAGGGGAGGGCAGCGCCCTCGGTGGGCCTTAGGCCCATCTGGGCCTAGGGTTCCCCCCTTCCCATCTTTGGTGCGCTTTGGGCCAGGGTGGAGGGTGCACAAGCCCACTTTAGGGCTGTTCCCTTCCCACTCTCGGCCCATGTAGCCCTCTGGTGCCCGTGGCCCCACTTGGTGGACCCCCGGAACCCTTTCGATGGTCCCGGTACGTTACCGGTGATGCCCGAAATACTTCCGGTGACCAAAACCTCAGTTCCTATATATGAACATTCACCTCTGGACTATTCCAGAACTCCTCGTGACATCCGGCATCTCATCCGGGATTCCAAACTACCTTCGGTAACCACGTACACTATTGCCGTAGAACCCTAGCATCATCGAACCTTAAGTGTGTAGACCCTACGGGTTCGGGAGACACGTAGACATGACTGAGACACCTCTCCGGTCAATAACCAACAGCGGGATCTCGATACCCATGTTGGCTCCCACATGCTCCACGATGATCTCATCGGATGAACCACGATGTCGGGGATTCAATCAACCCCGTATACAATTCCCATTGTCTACCGGTATGATACTTGCCCGATATTCGATCGTCGGTATCCCTATACCTTGTTCAATCTCGTTACCGGCAAGTCTCTTTACTCATTCCGTAACACATCATCCCGTGGCTAACTCCTTGGCCACATTGAGCTCATTATGATGATGTCTTATCGAGTGGGCCTAGAGATACCTCTCCATCACACGGAGTGACAAATCCCAGTCTCGATTCGTGCCAACCCAACAGACACTTTCGGAGGTACCCATAGTGTACCTTTATAGCCACCCAGTTACGTTGTGATGTTTGTCACACCCAAAGTATTCCTACGGTATCCGGGAGTTGCAAAATCTGATGGTCTAAGGAAACGATCCTTGACATTAGAAAAGCTTTAGCAGGCGAACTACACGATCTTGTGCTATGCTTAGGATTGGGTCTTGTCCATCACATCATTCTCCTAATGATGTGATCCCGTTATCAATGACATCCAATGTCCATGGTCATGAAACCGTGACCATCTATTGATCAACGAGCTAGCCAACTAGAGGCTCACTAGGGACATGTTGTGGTCTATGTATTCACACATGCATTACGGTTTCTGGTTAATACAATTATAGCATGAACAATAGAAAATTATCATGAACAAGGAAATACAATAATAACCATTTTATTATTGCCTCTAGGGCATATTTCCAACATGTTTTACGTGGCTGCTATGGGTATCTAACAAGAATGATTATTACCTATGCAAAAACCGCAACGGTGATATGAAGATTGCTTTTCAACCTTCTACAAGGACCACCTCAATCAAATCTGATCCAACTAAAGTGGGAGAGATAGACACCCGCCAGCAATCTTTATGCGACGAAGTCACATGTCAGTCGATGGAACATGGTCTCTCGTAAGCATACAAGTAAAGTTGGTCCGAGCCGCTTCGTCCCAAAATACCGCTGAACCATGAAAAGACTAAGGAAGGAAGCAATCTGAATATCAACGCCCACAAACTCTTTGTGTTCCACTCAAGATCTCATATACGCATAGACCTAGCTCATGATGCCACTGTGGGGGAACGTTGCATGGGAAACAAAAAATTTCTACGCTTCACCAAGATCAATCTAGGAGATGAGGATCTATGAAAGGAGAGATTGGATCGACGTACCCTTGTAGACAGCTAAGTGGAAGCGTTAAAGAACACGGTTGATGTAGTGGTACGTCTCCACGATCCAAATCGCAAGCCGTCCCATGAACTCCCAATCAAGTACCGAACGGACGGCACCTCCGTGTTCAGCACACGTGCAGCTCGATGAAGATCTCCGCCTTCTTGATCCAGTAAGAGGGAGAGGAGAGGTAGACGAGTTCTCTAGCAGCACGACGGTGTTGCGACGATGGTGGTGGAGCAATTCCAGCAGGGCTTCGCCTAAGTACTGTTGAAAACCGATCTAGAGGAGAAAACAAACTAGAGGAAGAAGAGGGCAACACTTGGCAGAATTACGGTTGGGGCTGCCCTCAAAATCCTCGAGTATATATAGGAGGAAGGGGAGAGGAGGCAGATCTAGCCTCTCCTCCAAGGAGAGGTTCGGCCGAACCAAAGAGGGAGAGTCCACCTCCCACAAGGGAGGTGGATTCCAAGTGGGACTCTCTCCCAAACTTGGAATCTACTCTATCTCCTCCTTCCCTGCACATAGGCCTTTTGGGCTGGCTTGCCCAGCCCACCAGGGGCTGGTGCGCCACCTCTAAGGCCCATGTGGCCCCTTGGGGTATGTGGACCCCGGAACCCATTCGTCACTCCCGGTACACTGCCTAAAATGCCCGAAACTTTTCTGGAGTTCAAACACCACTTTCCTATATATCAATCTTGACCTCCGGACCATTCTGGAGCTCCTCGTGATGTCCGTGATGTCATGCGGGACTCCGTACAACCTTCGGTCACCACCATACATTACTCTATACTACCGAAATGTCACCGAACCTTAAGTGTGCAGACCCTGCAGGTTCGAGAACTATGTAGACATATTGATTCCTACATATTCTACGAAGATCTTTATCGGTCGAACCTCTATGTCAAGGATTCAGTTAATCCCGTATGATGTTCCCTTTGTTCTTCGGTATTTTACTTGCCCTAGATTTGATCGTCAGTATCTCCATACCTTGTTCAACCTCATTACTGGCAAGTCTCTATACTCGTCCCGTAACACAAGATCCCGTGGCTAACACTTAGTCACATTGCTTGGAAGGCTTATTGTGATGTTGTATTACCGAGTGGGCCCTGAGATACCTCTCCGTCATACGGAGTAACAAATCCTAGTGTTGATCCATGCCAACCCAGCAGACACCCTCGGAGATACCTATAGAGTACCTTTATAGTCACCCAGTTACATTGTGACGTTTGATACACACAAGCCACTCCTCCGGTGTCCGTGAGTTGCATGATCTCATGGTCATAGGAACATATACTTGACATGAAGAAAACTGTAGCAATAGTCTGACACGATCATATGCTACGTTTATAGTTTGGGTCTTGTCCATCCCATCATTCTCCTAATGATATGATCCTGTTATCAAATGACATCTCATGTCAATGGCTAGGAAGCCTTGACCATCTTTGATCAAAGAGCTAGTCTACTAGAGGCACACTAGGTACAAAGTGTTTTCTATATATCCACATGCAATGTGTTTCCAATCAATAGAATTATAGCATGGGTAATAAACAATTATCATGAAAAAGGAAATATAATAATAAACACTTTATTTATTGCCTGTAGAGCATATTTCCAACAGCACATTCCTCAAGCGTTCCTTCCCTAAGGAAAATCAAAGCAACTACTGGACGAGGCATTCGACCAAGTCCACAACCTAAGAAGGTGGCGTTCACAATACCATCAGATTCCTTAGATGAAGCTGATGATCAGGAACTGGCTGCAATCATCAGAAACAAGCAAGAATGAGTGGCTCGAGCAAAGGGCCCTCAAATTCCTCTTTTGCTTGATCCAAAAATTGTGCTGAACTTCATTGACATCTGGCACAAAGATCCCAAAACGCCCATTGATGACTTGAAGCTGCCTCCTAGTCCAGATCATGTCCTCACAGCTTTCATAGCTAAAGAGAAATGGAAGTACGAGAAGGCCAGACAAGCCAAGAAGGCTCAGTAAAAGAAAGAGCATTTCTTGAAGAAAAATGTTCTGAATCTATCTCCTGAGGAACTTGTGAAGGCGCGGTCTGAGATCTTAGACCTCAGTGAGGAATTTAATTCATACTATGTTGATTGGCAAGGCTCCAAGGTTCACTTCGTCAACATTGCTAATAAAGTCATCAATGATCAGAACTCAAGGGTTGCATCTCGCTCCCAACCACAAATTCCTCAGGCTGAGGAAACTGCCAGCACTTTTGAAGAAAGTCAGACTGCTGAAGAACCTGCCAGGGCAACCTCCACCACTGCCACTAATGAAACTAAACCCTCAAGGACGACTGCATTAGTCATACCTAAGGAAACTGCTGCCCTTTCATCCTCCTCTGAAATCCCCAAATCTTCAAGGGTGAAGACAATCAACCTTCCTTCTACATCAGAAGCGAAGAAGACCAAGGCTGCCAAGAACAAGGCACTGAAATGGAAAGCATCAACTTCAGATTCCTCAGCTACGAAGAAATTGAAGACACAGCCAATGTCTTCCAAAGAACCAGTTGATGCCACCCCAATTTCCTTAGCACCAGCCTATGAAATTGTGCCATTCGGTGTTGACTACGTCATCCCGAATGATGATCAAGGAGAAAAGGATCAATCTGCTGCTACCTTAGAACAGATTGATGAAGAGATTGAAGTGGAAGAAAAAGCCTCAACTCAACAGGTATCATCGCCCCAGCCTTAGTTTGCTACTGAAGAGGCTGGCGTTGAAGAAATTGATGAGGATGTGGACATTGGCCATACAACTCCTGTCATCAATGACGAATATTGGGAAACTGCTCACCCAAATTCCCCAATGACCACTCCTCTGTCACAGATTCCTCAGTCCCTAGCCCAGACTGAAGAAATTCATGAAGGATCTGATGACATGGCCGCTCCTGCCACTGAAGAAATTCCAACTGCATCAGCTGATGTCTTTGCTGCTCCAACTGCCACTGAGGAAACTACTCTGCAAATTCCTCAGTCTGAAGAAATTCCTCCTATGCCTAAGGAGATCAAGGGCCGCTTTAAACCAAACCTTCAGCCGAAGCCAAGGATGCCATTCAAAGGCTCACAGCGCCCCAAATTCCTCAAATCAAATTTCTTTGATGAGAACATATGCTTCACTGGTCCTAATCCATATGACTCAGCCAGGGCTGGTCGCACCAGATTCTGGACTCCAACTTAGATGAATTACTATGCATCTATTCTGTTTGACAAGAAGAAAGTCTTCGAGCACCATCAAATTGCTCATGCTGATATAGAAACAATTCCATCCTTCACGCCGGTGCTCGCAGTTCTTCATGATGCAGGACTTCTTCCCTTCTGTGTGGACATCTGCGATTGGAACGAAGAGCTAATTCTTCAATTCTATGCCACTCTGCACATCACAGGTGCTGCCTCTGACATCAACTCCTAGGTCTTGGACTGGATGACATGATCTACTCACCTCACTGCTCCAGCATCTGAATTGCTTTGGTCAGTCCCTGTCCCAATTCCTTCAGAAGAAGCACGTTGCCTGTTTGATGAACCTGCTCTACCCCACCAACTGATGCAAGTGCTGATGAATCCTTTGGCTCCTGGAAAATCTCAACGGACAACCTTCCTTGTGAAGGATTTGCTCTATGTGCCCAGGAAGGTCTACCGCATTCTCACCAACACCCTATGTCCTCAAAAGGGCCACAACTCTGAAGATGAAGTGGAGGGAGTCATGACATGATATTCAACATTATTCATGGGATTCCCATCAACTTCCATGATTTCTTCATGAGGACATTGGCTAATGCAGCGCTAGCCCCATTTGAACTGAAGCCTTATGCTCCCTGGATCATGAAGTTCATCAGATCAAGGTCTTCAGTTCCCTTCAAGGCGGACTTCCAGAATCACTTTGGCTTCTTTCCCCCAATTGAAGTCCTCAAGAGCACAATTGCCTCGGTTGAAGGAAAAGGCAAGTCTGTCATTGATGAAGGCACTCGTCCATTGGATGGTTAGTTTCGCAAAGCTACATCTTTCTCCACCAATGATGACACTCAACCCAAGATTCTGAAGCAAAGGCCTCAGCACAAAAGCCTCAAGAGTCTGCTCCTCATGTGATGACTGATCGTGAGCTTCTCATAAGTCTTCATCATAAGGTTGATCGCAATCACAAGTTGGTAAAGCGTCAGTTGGCTTCCATTGTACAGAACATGACTGTGATGCAGAATTCTATGAGGAAAAATCACTACTATGTGCATGAAATCTCCGATCGCGCATGGGCCATTCTCGCACACCTCAAGACTCCTGAGGAACTCAAGGACATGGACTTTCGACAAAACTTTGACTGGTCTAATCGTCCTCAGAAGAAATTCAAGAAGGTTCAAGTTCCTCTGATGGTTACAAGTTCATATTCTTCATCGCGTGAGACGGATGAAGCTGAGGACATTGACGACATTGCGGCGGGCCCTGCATCGACAAACGACCCCGACACTACTGGCGCTCCTTCCTCACCAACAAGATGAAATTCTTCAAGGGGCGTTAATCCTCATTTTTCGTCCCTTTTGGTCTTCAATGACAAATGGGGAGAAAATTTGAGTTAGTCTTCAAGCGGGTCTCTATATATGGGCTGTGTTTCTTGTTTAAGTTACAACTCTCGCTCTTCTGAAGCTTTTGTTGTTTGAAGTTGTAAACTTAAGTCCGATGGTGGTCTGACTCTTTTGAATTGCTTTCCGCATGCCTATTTCCTTCGGCAACCTTAATGCATGCATGCTGAATTGCGTCAGACACCATTTTCATCATGCATTTCAAATTCTTCATATCATATGTTAAATGCGTGTATGAATTACAAGATATAGGGGGAGTTCTCCATGTTTTTAACCTGCCATGTGCATTTGCAGTCCAAAGCAAATTCCTCAAATATGCACATCTTTAGGGGGAGTTCTTCTATGTCTTGCAATCAAATTCCTCAAACTCAGTATTTACACTTCATAGCATTATCCCCGTTGAAAACTTAACCTATTTGTCATCAATCACCAAAAAGGGGGATATTGTAAGTGCATCTAGTGCCCCTTAGTGATTTTGGTGTATTGAAAACTTATAGGTTAAGGAACTAATGCGTTTGCGAGTGTACACAGGATCTATAAGTCGATGAGGAGTTTGATACATTCGGAGATTACCGACCCCTAAAAATGTATGTCTTCAACTGAAGACTTTGGTGAAGACTTTGGTGAAGACTTTGCTGAAGAGTTTGGTATTCCCTAAAGACATTGAAAATGAAGAAGTTGGTGTGACCTTGAAGATATGAACGAGGACTATGAAGCGTGAAGACTTTTGTTTTCGTACTTTCATTTCCTTTCTTTGAGTCATAGGAAACACCGTACTGTTAAAGGGGGCCAAGGTAATACTAAGGAAAATTTCCAACTGATGCTCATCTCCAAAAGCCTCAACCTATCCAATCCTTCGAGTGAAGCCTTTGGAAATCTCTTGCAGTTCAGTCAAGTTCTTTAGTGGCAGAGACGATGTTCTTATGGTCTCTGATGAAATTGATCTGACTGAGGAGTTAGGATTTCGCCAGTGCGAATTGCCTACAAGTGAGGAACATGATAAGCCTGAGGTCTTTCATGGTTCGAAATTCCGATCGTTGCTGTGCTTAGCACCAGCTGTCCCCAATCATCACATCCACATAACAGTCATATCATTGGGCCGTTTATGTCTTATCATGTCAGGTTGCACCCTGGCTATAAATAGCCACACCCCACAACCACTAGTTGGTTGGCTGCTCCAAGAGAGAACTGACACTTGTCATTTGAGACCAACCCATCCTCCGAGGACTTTGAGAGAAAATCATCAGTGAGGAAAAACCCACAACCAAACCACCAAATCCAAAGTGATTGAGCATCACTAATGAAATTCCTCTGTGGAACTGATGCTTGTTACCTTTGAGGACTGTGTATCCTCTAGACGGTTAGAGATCATGGTCTAGTGCATCGTGCACTCAATTGGGGATCACGGAGTGACCTTGGTCTAGAGCATCCAACAGTCAATTGTGGATCGTCGGGTGACCAGTTTGTGAGGGTTTTTGAAGTCTACCCTGAAGACTTACCACGAGTGTTGGTCGAGGACTTTGTGACCTTAGCTCAAGGAGAATACGGTAAGGACTGTGTGTCCTAGGACTGTGTGTCCTCTAGTTTAAATACCAGGCCGCTCCAAACCAGACGTATGAGTGTCACAGCAGTTGGAACTGGGTCATCAAACCATTGTCTTCATCGAGCTACCTGGTTCTATTTCCTCAACCCCTCTATTCCTCGTATACTTGTTGATGAAATTGATCGTTACTGTTTGAAGAATTTGACTGAAGACTTTCACAATTTCCTCACCTCAAATTCTTCAAGTTACCTTGTTCCTCACCTACTTATCATATATCACGCTACCTGTAATCTGTGCATGTTTCATTTCATCATCATGACTATGTTGTTGCTATGTTTCCCATTCACTTGAGTACTTAATCCGCTGCTAGTTATTCATCATATTTTAAATTCCTCAAGTGATGAATCTGTAAAAATCGCCTATTCACTCCCCCTCTAGTCGATATAATGCAATTTCACTCTTTTTAGTAAATCCTATGACAATGGACTGTTCATATGCCAAATATATGTAGACGATATTATCTTTGGCTATACTGACAAATGTTACTGTAATGAATTTGCCTATATGACGAGTGAAGAATATCAAATGTCTATGATGGGAGAGTTGAAATTCTTCTTAGGTCTTCAAATTCTTCAACAAGACAATGGCATCTTCATATCTCAAGAGAAATACCTCAAGGATGTTCTGAGGAAATTCGACATGCAAGATTGCAAAGGCGTCAAAACTCCAATGCCTTCAAAAGGCCACCTCTGCACTGACAAAAATGGTAAAGATTTTGATCAGGAGGTCTATCGCTCCATGATTGGATCTTTATTGTATCTATGTGCATCTAGGCCTGATATTATGCTGAGTGTTTGCATGTGTGCCCGATTCCAAGCAACACCGAAGGAATCACACCATAAGGCTGTGAAACATATTCTTCGATACTTAGCTCACACACCCACGCTTGGATTATGGTATCCCAAGGGATCAAATCTTCACCTCTTGGGATACTCTGATGCTGACTATGCTGGAGATCGTGTGGATCGCAAGTCAACCTCGAACGATCCTTAGTCTATTGGTCCTCAAAGAAGCAGAACTGCGTGTCAATGTCTACTTCTGAAGCTGAGTACATTGCTGCTGGTTCATGTTGCGCTCAGTTGTTGTGGATGAAGCAAACCCTCAAGGACTATGGCATCAAGGTGAAGAATGTGCCTCTCTACTGCGACAACGAGAGCGCTATCAAGATTGCCTACAACCCAGTTCATTTTCTTCCAGATCATGTACTCAAGGGCGACATCTCCATCGACCACATCCCCACTGAAGAACAACCGACAGATATCTTCACTAAGCCCTTGGATGAAAAGAGATTTTGCAAATTGCAGTGTGAGCTAAATATCTTAGAATCTTTGAATGTTCTTTGAAAAGGACACACATCCTAACACTTATGCAAAATTGATGACTTAGATGTGCAACACACGAAGTAACGCTTTTCTTCAATCCATGAAGAATAACTCTCTAAGTGTGAAGAAATTAATGAAGAATTTGATTCTCAGAACCCTATGACAATTGTATGCGGTATCTAAAATCATCATTCTTATACTGTGGGTCACGCCACCAACAATAGTTGAAATTCTTCAAAGTTGAGTTTTTCGTCATTTTGCAAATTCTTCAAATTTTGAAATTTCTCAAGTTTGCAAAATTATCAAGTTTTCAAATTCTTCAAACTATGAAACTGATTTTCTTCATTGACTATATATATATATATATGAATTTTCAATGTCCTCAACAGCATTCACTTATTGCTAATTCTTCAAGTTGATTTTCATCTAAGTGAATATGATCGGACCTGTTCCCCCTCTATGCTAAACTCAACCCACTCTGTTCACAAATTCTTCGTATGCATTCTATTTTGAAACTCGTTCAAATTCTTCTATGTGTCCTTGACAGCTGAAGAATTTGCGAACGGAAACTTTAAAAATTTTCACTATCAAAATTTTCGGTGCTTGCCGCTCAAACCATTCCGATTCCCATGACTGGATAACCCACGATTCCCCACTATCTCCACTACTCAGAACATGGGTGACACATGTTGCGAGGAGAGGAAGGGTCAGGGGCAACCTTGTCCAAAATCTTCGGGCCGGTTGGTTTTCACCTCTACTATAAATACCCCTTCCCTTTCACTGTGCTCGAGTTACTCCTCACTCCCACTCTCTCCCGAGCTCAAACCAAGCGCAACCGCTAAAATCGTCGCCGCCGGTGTGGAAGAGCTTCACTACCTCGACCTCGGCGTCCCCGTACTCGCATCGGTCACGGAAATCTTCACTCTGCCGCCGCTGTAGTTGTCTCCCTTAGCCAAGCTAGGGCATGGGAGATCTGGACAGATGAACTTCCTCGATTTCATCTCACGGTTTGTCGTGTTCTTCATCAGGGTAATTAAAATCTAATTTTACTACCCTTGTTTGATCTCCATGTTTTCCACAAAATCCTCAAAGGTGTTTATTCTTCAAGAATCATCTTCTAAAGCATCTTACAAGTTCATTTCCTTGATGTTTTTCCTAAGTTATGACTTCTTCATGTTTCCTCAATTGTGTGGATCCTCAAATTTGCACAACTCTGGAACCTAAGACAAGAACACTTAGTGAAATTTCTCAAGACATCTATGGTCAAAATTCCTCAACTTGATGTATTTTGAAAATTTCTGAGAACGCATATGACCTCTTCAAATTCCTCGCACCTATACTCTATTCATAGGTACAAAATGCCTGCCGATGAATCACTAGGTTCTCATCAACTTAACTCATTTGCGGCGTTTCTTGACGAAAAAATGTGTACATCTTTAGAATCTTCAAGAGTTCAAAGTCATCAAGTCAAGAAAATGGCAGATGGAAAAAGCCCTCAGAAGGGTGGAAAGAAGGCTGAACAGAATACAACATTTGAAATAGCTGAGCCTTTGTATACTGGTTACTGTACTCCTAATGAAGCCATTCATGGGAAAGAAACAAAGGAGCAGAGGAAGATCAGGATTCAGAGGATTGAACGGAGGTGGGTGAAAGAATGGAGAGACTATCATTATGTCACACCCAAGTACATGAAGAAATTCGCACTCAAACCCCCTTGCAAAAGGGCTCCTCCTGCTAATGATCAAGAAGTTGATCCCACCAGCGTTACTCGTGGTGAAGACTTTCCAGCTGAATGGGCAAAGCATCAACGCAAACTTCAGAGAACTGCCGAAGCAGCCGTTAAGCAATTCAATGAAGATTCTGTTGCTTCTGCCACTGTTATAGCCTCTGCTAGTGCTCCGAAGAAATCAATGGTGAAGAAATCTCCAGTGAAGCCAAAATCCTCAACTTCAAAGTCCTCACGGCAAAATCCTCAAGCAAAGTCTTCAAAGGCCTCTGCAATACCTTCAGTAGCTGCACAATCATTAGTTGCTACCAAAAAGTCCTCAACACCTGTACATCTTGCAACATGTCAGAGGACTACAGGTTTCTCAATTGCTTCAGGGGTCTCTGCAAGTTCCTCTGCCCAAGCACAGTCCTCAACTAGTCCTTCTCAACGGAAGATGAAAGCTACTGCTGGAGGAGGCACTCGACCAAGCCCTCAACCAAAGACGATAGTGTTCAAAGTACCATTAGATTCTTGAGATGATGAAGCTGATGATGAGGAACTTGACGCAATCATTAGAAACAAGCAAGAAAGAGTGGCTCAAGCAAAGGGCACTAATATTCCTCTATGGCTGGATCCAAAAATGGTGCTGAACTTCATCGATATCTGGACAAGGATCCCAACACTCCAATTGATGATTTGAAGTTGCCTCCTAGTCCACATCATGTCCCCACTACCTTCATGAAAGTGTGTTATATCGACTAGAGGTGGGTGAATAGGCAATTTTTACAAATTCATCACTTGAGGAATTTAAACTTTGAGGAATTTGAAATGTGATGAATAACTAGCTGCGGAATAAGTACTCAAGTGCATGAGGCACATAGTAACAACATAGTCTTCATGATGAAATGAAACATGCACAAATAGTAAGTAGCGTGATACATGATAAGCAATGATGAACAAGGTAACTTGAAGAATTTGAGGTGAGGAATTTGTGAAAGTCTTCAGTAAAATTCTTCAACCAGTAACAATCAATTTCATCAACAGATATATGAGGAATAGATAGGTGGAGGAAATAGAACCAGATGGCTCGATGAAGACAATGGTTTGATGACCCAGTTCCAACTGCTGTGACAGTCGTACGTCTGGTTTGGAGCGGCCTGGTCTTTAAACCAGAGGACACATAGTCCCAGGACACACAATCCTTACCGTATTCTCCTTGAGCTAAGGTCACACAGTCCTCACCCAACACTCGTGGTAAGTCTTTAGGGTAGACTTCCAAAACCCTCACAAACTGGTCACCCGGCGATCCACAATTTACTGTTGGATGCTCTAGACCAAGGTCACTTCGTGATCCCCAATTGACTGCAGGAGCACTAGACCATGACGCCTAACCATCTGGAGGATGCACAGTCCTCAAAGGTAACAAGCGTCGGATCCACACAGGAATTTCTTCAGTGATGCTCAATCACTTTGGGTTTGGTGGTTTGGCTATGGGTTTTTCTTCACCGATGATTTTCTCTCAAAGTCCTCGGAGGATGGGTTGCTCTCAAATGACAAGTGTTAGTTCTCTCTCGGAGCAGCCAACCAACTAGTGGTTGTGGGGGGTGGCTATTTATAGCTAGGGTGCAACCTGACATGATATGACATAAATGCCCCGATGGTATGACCGTTATGTGGATATTTGTGATTGGGGACAGCTGGCGCTAAGCACAACAACGGTCGGATTTTCGAACTATGAAAGTCCTCAGACATATCATGTTCCTCACTTGTAGGCAATTCGCACTGGCGAAATCCTAACTCCTCAGTCAGATCAATTTCCTCAGAGACCAGAAGAACTTCGTCTCTGTCACTGAAAACTTGACTGAACCGTAAGAGATTTCCAAAGGCTTCACTCGAAGGATTGTATAGGTTGAGGATTTTGGAGTTGAGCATCAGTTGGAAATTTTCCTTAGTATTACCTCGGCCCCCTTTAATAGTACGGTATTTCCTATGACTCAAATAAAGGAAATGAAACTACGAAAACAAAACTCTTCACGCTTCATAGTCCTCGTTCATATCTTCAAGGTCACACCAACTTCTTCATTTTCAAAGTCTTCACAAAGTCTTCACAAAAGTCTTCACAAAGTCTTCAGTTGAAGACATACAATTTTAGGGGTCGATAATCTCCGGTTATATCAAACTCTTCATCGACTTATAGAGCCTGTGTGCACTTACAAACACATTAGTACCTTAACCTATAAGTCTTCAATACACCAAAATCACTAAGGGGCACTAGATGCACTAACAATCTCCCCCCTTTTTGTGATTCATGAAAAATAGGTTAAGTTTTCAACGGGGATAAACATATGAAGTGAAAGTGCTTAGTTTGAGGAATTTGATTGCAAGATATAGAAGAACTCTCCCTGAAGATGTGCATATTTGAGGAATTTGCTTTGGACTGCAAATGCACATGGCAGGCGAAAACATGGAGAACTCCCCCTATATCTTGTAATTCATACACGCATTTGAACATATGATATGAAGAATTTGAAATGCGTGAGGAAAATGGGGTGTGACGAAATTCAGCATGTATGCATTAAGGTACTTGAGGAAATAAACTTGCCTGGAAATAGTTCAAAGGTGTTAGAACACCATCGGACTTAAGTTTACAACTCAACCAACAAAAGTTTCAGAAGAGCGAGAGTTGTAACTTAAAAAATAGCCCATATATAGGGACCCGCTTGAAGACTAAATCAAATTTTCTCCCCCTTTGTCATCGAAGACCAAAAGGGACGAAAAAGTGAGGACTAACGCCCCTTTGAAGAATTTCATTGTGTTGCTGAGGAAGGAGCGCTAGCGTTGTTGGGGTCGTTTGTCGATGCAGGGCCTGCCGCAGTGTCGTCATGTCTTCATCGTCATCGCGCTCTCAAGATGAAGAAAATGAAGCTATGACCATCAGAGGAACTTGAACTTTCTTGAATTTCTTCTGAGGTCGACGAGCCCAGTCAGGATGTTCTTCAAGATCCAGCTCATTCAGTTCTTCAGAAGACTTGAGGTGAGACAATATGGCCCAAGTGCGGTTGAGGTTTTCATGCACATAGTAGTGATTCCTCTTCACGGTGTTTTGCGTCACAGTCATGTTCTGCACAATGTATCCAAGTTGACGCTTCACCCACTTGTGATTGCGATCGACCTTCTGATGAAGACTTATTAGAAGCTTCTGATCAGTCATCACACGAGGGGCAGACTCTTGAGGTTTATGAGCTCAGGCCTTTGCATCGGAGTCTTGAGTGGCAGTGTCATCATTGGTGGAGAAGGAATCGGCTTTGCGAAACTGTCCGTCCAATGGACGAGTGCCTTCATCAATGACAACCTTGCCTTTTGCTTCAACTAAGGCAATTGTGCTCTTGATGAGTTCAATTGGAGGCAGGAAGCCAAAGTGGTTTTGGAAATCAGCCTTGAAGGGAACTGAGGACTTTGCCCCGATGAATTTCATTATCCAAGGCGCATAGGGCTTCTCTTAAAATGGAGCTAAAGCAGCACTGGCCAAAGTCCTCATGAATAAGTCATGCAAGTCAATGGGAATCCCATGAATGATGTTGAAGAGCATATTCTTCATGACTCCTTCCACTTCTTCTTCAGAATTGTGGCCCTTCTAAGGACATAGCGTATTTGTGAGTATACGGTAGACAGTCCTGGGCACATATAGCAGATCCTTCACAAGGAAGGTTTTTTGTTGAGGCTTTCCAGGAGGCAATGTCTTCATCAACACTTGCATCAGCTGATTTGGAAGTGCAGGCTCATCAAACAGTTTGCGAGCTTCATCTGAGGGAATTGGAACTGGTACATACTGAAGCAATTCAGAAGCTTGACCAGTGAAGTGTGTTGATCCTGTTATCCAGTCCAATATCCAGGAGTTGACGTCTGAAGCATTTCCGCTGATATGCAATGTGGCATAGAACTGAAGAATGAGTTCTTCATTCCAGTCACAGATGTTGACGCAGAATGGGAGAATGCCTGCATCATGAACAACCCGGAGCACCGGTGTGAATGATGGAAGGGTTTCCATGTCAGCATGAGGAATTTGGTGGTGCTTGAAGACTTTCTTCTTCTCAAAAAGAACCCATGCATAGTAGTTGAGCTGTGTTGCCGTCCAGAATCTGTTGCGACCGGCCCTTGCAAAGTCATAGGGATTTGGACCAGTGAAGAACATACGTTCATTGAAGAAATTGCTCTTGAGGAATTTGGGACGTACTGAGCCTTTGAATGGCATTCCTGGCTTCAGTTGAAGATTTGGCTTGAAGCGCCCCTTAATCTTCTTTGGCATGGGAGGAACACCTTCAGACAGAATGATTTGGAGAGCTGGTGCCTCAGTTGCGGCGGGAGCATCAAGATCATCAGCCCTTCCAGCTGGAATTTCTTCAGTGACTTGGGTGTTCAGATTGGCAGATTTTTCATGTATTTAATCAGTCGGAGCAGGCGACTGAGAAATCTATGTCAAAGGAGTAGTCATTGGTGAATTTGGGTGTGCTAATTCCCAATATTCATCATTGATGACAGGCATTGTATTGCCAATGTCTACGTCCTCATCAATTTCTTCAACTCCAGCCTCTTCAGCAGTGAACTGAGGCTAGGGTGATGATACCTTTGGAGTTGAAGCAATGTCTTCAACTTCAATTTCTTCATTAATCTGCTCTGTCAAAGCAGCAGACTAATCTTCACCTTCATCTGGGATGACATATTCCACCCCAAATGGTACAATTTCGTAGGCAAGTGCTAAGGAAATTGGTGTAGCATCAATAGGTCCAGTTGAAGAACTTGACATGGTCTTCAACTTCTTCACGGCTGAGGTTTCTGAATCTGATGCTTTTCTCTTAAGAGTCTTTTCCTCAGCAGTGTCAGTTTCTTCAGGAACGACTGATGCAGCCGCCCTGGTGTGTTCAGTTTCTTCAGGCGCAGCAAAAGCTTCAGCTGGCCTTTAAGTTTCTTCAGGCACAACAGTGGTGGTTGTCCTGGCATGATCATCAGTGGTCTGAGTTTCCTCAGCAGCACCGGCAGTTTCTTCTGGTGCAGAAGCATTTCCATCAGCAGTTTCATCAGGCTGAGCAATTTCATCAGTAGCTTGAGGAATTTCATCAGCCTGAGGATTTTGTGGTTGCGATCGAGCAGCAACCCTAGTGTTGTGATCCTTCACTGCAGCTTGAGCAGCCCTGACGAATCTCACCTTGGTGTCCTTCCATTCAGCATCATATCTCTCTTGATCCTCAAAGAGTGTGCGAATTTCAGACTGAACAGTGACGAGTTGATTTGGGGTCAAATTCATCACATTGTCTCTCAGAAACTTTTCCTTCCAAACCCTGTTCCTCTTAGCTCTCAAAGCTTGCTCTCTTTTCCATTTTTCTTCAGAAATGAAGTGGGTGAGGACATGATCCACTCCAAGAGGCATATTTAGTCAAGAAAGTGGGGTGCTTGGGTCTTCATGCCATATATCGATGATGTTGAGGATCATCTTGGGATCTAGCATGAGAGGAACAGAGCTGCCCTTTGCTATAGCAGCCTTTTGCTGACTGTGCTTGATGATTTCTTCCAATTCCTCATCATCAGCTTCATCATCATCCTCAGAACCTGAGGGTATGGTCATCATAGCCTTGCTTGAGTGAGTACTTGGTCTTTGACCTCGTCCAGCAGTTTTGTTCAGCTTTCAATGCAGAAGGGCTAGTTGAAGATGTCGTAGAAGACAGAGCAACAACCATTCCAGCAGCTGAAGACTTTGTAGGCCGAGGCCTTTGACCTTGAGAGATCTGCTATGAAGGTTTTGAGGTTGAAGAGCTTGTCTTCAATGCAGATTTCTTCCTCATGATATTCTTCGGAGCACTTGCTGAGGCTCCGACAGAGGCAGCAGCAGCAGAATCTTCATTGAATTTCTTCACTACCTCTTTGGCTTTCTTCGCCAGCTTGGCCTGCTGCTTCTCCCACATGTGAGGAAAGTCCTCACCAGTCTTGATGCTAGTGGGATCAGCAATTTGATTTGGAGCAAGGGGAGGCCTGCTGCAAGGAGGTTTCACTGCGAATTTCATCATGTACTTTGGAGTTACATAACGATACTCCTTCCATTCCCTTGCCCATCTCCTCTCAATTTTCTGCAGACGAATTTTTCTCTGCTTGGTCATTTCTTTGCCATGAGTTTCTTCATTGGGTGTGCAGTATTCCTCATACACGTCATCTGGAATCTCAAAGGCAGTGTGCACATCTGGCTTCTTTCCACCTTTTTGAGGTTTCTTTCCGTCAGCCATTTTCTTCACTTGAGGAATTTGAACTCTTGAGGACTCTGAAGAAGTACACAGTTTTTCCTCAAGGAGCACTTCAAATGAGTTAAGTTGATGAGAACCTAGTGATTCATCAGCGGACATGTTGTACCTGTGAACAGAGTATAGGTGCGAGGAATTTGAAGAGGTCATATGCGTTCTCAGAAATTTTTCTAAATAAAATAGGTGAGAGGAATTTGACCATGGGTGTCTTGAGGAATTTCACTAAGTGTTCTTTGTCTCAGGTTCCAAAGTTGTGCAGATTTTGAGGATTCACACAATTGAGGAATCTTGAAGAAAATCATTACTTAGGGAAAAACATCAAGTATGTGAAGATGTAAGGTGCTTTTAGAATAAGGTTCATGAAGAATAAACACCTTTTGAGGAATATGAAGAGCATTTGAGGATCAAACAAGGGCAGTAAAAATAAATTTTATTTACCCTGGTGAAGAACACGACAACCAAGAGATGAGATTGGGAAGTTCGCCCGTTCAGATCTCCCACGCCCTAGCTTGGCAGCGGGAGACAGCTACAACAGCGGCGGGATGAGGACTTCCGCGGTCGATGCGAGTACGGCGACGACGAGGTCGAGGCAGTGAAGCTCTTCCTCACTGGCGATGATGACTTTAGCGGCGGCGCTAGGTTAGAGCTCGGGAGAGGGATGAGATGAGGAGTAACCGAGCACAGTTGAAGGGGAGGGGGTATTTATAGAGGAAGTGAAAACCAATCCGCCCGAAGATTTTGGACAGGATTGCCCCTGACCCTTGCTCTCCATGCGATAGATGTCACCCACGTTCTGAGTAGAGGAGATTATGGGGGATCGTGGGTTATCCAGTCGTGGGAATCGGAACCGTTTGAGCAGGAACCGCTAAAAATTTTGATAGTGAAAATTTCAAAGTTTTCGCTCGCAAATTCTTCAGCTGTCAAGGACACAGTGAAGACTTTGAACAAGTTTCAAAGTAGAACGCATATGAAGAATTTGTGAATAGACTGGGTTGAGTTTAGCATAGAGGGGAAAGGGTCCGATCACATTCACTTAGATGAAAATCAACTTGAAGAATTAGCAATAAGTGAATGCTGTTGGGGACATTGAAACTCAAATATATATATATATATATATATGTAGTCAATGAAGAACATGAGTTTCAAAGTTTGAAGAATTTGAAAAGTTGAGGAATTTGCAAATTTGAGGAATTTGATAATTTGAAGAATTTGCAAAAATGACGAAAAACTCAATTTTGAAGAATTTCAACTTTGGTTGGTGGCGTGACCCACCGTATAAGAATGATGATTTCAGACACCGCGTACAATTGTCGTAGGGTTGTGAGAATCAAATTTTTCATTAATTTCTTCACACTTAGATGGTTATTCTTCATTGATTGAAGAAAAATGTTACTTCGTGTGTTGCACATCAAAGTCATCAATTTTGCATAAGTGTTAGGATGTGTGTCCTTCTAAAAAGAACATTCGAAGATTCTAAGATATTTAGCTCACACCACAACTTGCAAAATCTCTTTTCATCCAAGGGCTTGGTGAAGATATCAGCCAGTTGTTCTTCAGTGGGGATGTGGTCGATGGAGATGTCGCCCTTGAGTACATGATCTCGAAGAAAGTGATGATGAATCTGGATGTGCTTGGTCTTGGAGTGCTGAACTGGGTTGTAAGCAATCTTGATGGCACTCTCGTTGTCACAGTAGAGAGACACATTCTTCAACTTGATGCCGTAGTCCTTAAGGGTTTGCATCATCCATAGTAACTGCGCACAACATGAGCCAGCAGCAATGTACTCAGCTTTAATAGTAGAGAGTGAGACGCAATTCTGCTTCTTCGAGGACCAACAGACTAGGGATCGTCCGAGGAAATGACATGTGCCTGAGGTTGACTTGCGATCCACACGATCTCCAGCATAGTCAGCATCAGAGTATCCGACGAGGTGAAGATTTGAACCCTTGGGATACCATAATCCAAGTGTTGGTGTGTGAGCTAAGTATCGAAGAATATGTTTCACAGCCTTATGGTGTGATTCCTTCGGTGTTGCTTGGAATCGGGCACACATGCAAACACTCAACATTATATCAGGCCTAGATGCACATAGATACAATAATGAACAAATCATGGAGCGGTATACCTTCTGATCAAAATCTTTACCATTTTCGTCAGTGTAGAGGTTGCCTTTTGAAGGCATTGGAGTTTTGACGCCTTTGCAATCTTGCATGTCGAATTTCCTCAGAACATCCTTGAGGTACTTCTCTTGGGAGATGAAGATGCCACTGTCTTGTTGACGAATTTGAAGACCTAAGAAGAATTTCAACTCTCCCATCATAGACATTTGATGTTCTTCACTCATCATATAGGCAAATTCATCACTGTAACGTTTGTCAGTACAGCCAAAGATAATATCGTCTATGTATATTTGGCATATGAACAGTTCATTGTCATAGGATTTTGTGAAAAGAGTGGGGTTGAGTGAACCGGGTTTGAAGCCTTTCTTCATGAGGAATTCCTTCAGAGTGTCGTACCACGCCCGAGGGGCCTGCTTGAGGCCCTAGAGGGCCTTATTGAGTCTAAAGACTTTGTCAGGATGCTTAGGGTCTTCAAAACCTGGGGGTTGAGCAACATATACTTCTTCCTCAAGCTTACCATTGAGGAATGCATTTTTCACATCCATTTGATATAAGATGATATTATGATGGTTAGCATAAGCAAGCAATATGAGAATAGCTTCATGTCTAGCAACATGTGCCAACCTTTCATCAAAGTCAATTCCTTCAACCTGTGTGTAGCCTTGAGCTACAAGACAAGCCTTATTCCTCACCACAAGGCCATTTTCATCTTGCTTGTTGCGGTAGATCCACTTGGTACCTATGATGTTATGTTTGCAAGGATCTGGCCGCTTGACAAGTTCCCACACGGTGTTGAGCTTGAACTGATGCAATTTCTCTTGCATAGCTTGAATCCACTCAGGCTCCTTGAATGCTTCATCAACTTTGGTGGGCTCTATGAAAGAGACAAAGGCAAAGTGCTGACGAAAGTTAGTTAATGTGAAGCTTTTGAGCGAGTGAGGGGACATAGTGTATTGATGTCATCGATGATTTTGTCAATCTGTACTTCAGTCGCAACTCTAGGATGAGCAGGTTGACGTGGCTGAGGACTTCCTTCAGCATCATTTTCTTCAGGTGTATCAACATGAAAGTCTTCATTCGTTGGAATGACTTCCTCAGTGGGTATGATATCTTCAGTTGCCTTCAGCTTGATGGATTCCTTAGGAGACTGTTCATCTAACACATAAGGCATGTGCTCTCTTTGCGAGCCATTAGTTTCATCGAACCGCACATCTACACTTTCAACAACCTTGTGATGGTAGGTGTTGAAGACTTTGTAGCTGTGCGAGTCCTTTCCATAACCAAGCATAAAACCTTCATGTGCTTTCGGTGCAAACTTAGAACTGTGGTGAGGATCTCCGATCTAGCATTTTGCACCGAAGACTTTGAGATAACTTACATTGGGTTTCTTGCCAGTCATAAGTTCATATGAAGTCTTCTTGAAGAATTTGTGAAGATATACCCTGTTGATGATGTGGCATGCAGTATCAATTGCCTCAATCCAAAAGCGACGAGGAGTCTTGTATTCATCAAGCATGGTACGAGCCATCTCAACTAGAGTCCTATTCTTGTGCTCCACGATGCCATTCTGTTAAGGAGTATAAGGGGCAGATAACTCATGAGTAATACCAAGTTCATCAAGATATTCATCAAGATTCGTGTTCTTGAATTCAGTCCCATTATCACTCTTAATATGCTTGATCTTGATGCCGAAGTTGGTGGAGGCCCTTGAAGCAAATCGTCTGAAGACATCCTGCACTTCATTCTTGTACAGAATAATATGCACCTAAGTGTAACGAGAGTAATCATCAACAATTACAAATCCATACAAACTTGAAGAATTTGTTAGTATGGAGTAATGAGTGGGGCCAAAGATATCCATGTGAAGCAATTCAAAGGGTCGAGTCGTGGTCATGATTGTCTTCAAGGTATGCTTGGATCTGGTCATCTTCCCAGATTCACATGCACCACAAAGGTGGTCCTTGAGGAATTTGACACCCTCGATGCCAATGATGTGCTTTTTCTTCACGAGTGTGTGCAAGTTCCTCATACCCAAATGTCCAAGTCGTCGATGCCACAGCCAGCCTTCTGAAGACTTTGCAAGTACGCAAGTGGCAGGTTGAGGACCTGTAGAGAAATCAACAATATACAAGTCTCCTCTCCTAAAGCCTTCGAAGACTTTGGAATTGTCAGATTCCATGATGACAACACAATGATATTTTCCAAATACGACGATCATATCAAGATCACAAAGCATTGAGACAGACATAAGGTTGAACCCAAGGGATTCAACAAGCATCACCTTATCCATGGTTCGGTCCTTTGAGATAGCAACCTTACCAAGTCCCAATACCTTGCTTTTTTTCCTTTGTTTGCGTAGGTGATATGCTTCAGAGGAGATGGAGTGAGTGGAAAATTCATCAGTAGACTCTTGTCACTAGTCATGTGGTTTGTGCATCCACTATCGAGGACCCACTTAGTAGCTTTTGGAGTATCATCCTGCAGATGAATTAGTACAACTTACCAACTCATATGCTTCAGAGTGAAGAATATGACATCAATTTCATTAGACAGAATTTCATGACACAATATAGTAAGCAAGTAGTGTGAGGACGTGAGAAATGAGGAATTCATTTCATCATGGTTAGCTTGCATCCTTTCAAGCATTTCCTCAGGCAAGTTCATCAGATGTTCAGTTTCATCTGGAGACCTGACCCTGCATAAGAAATAAGTTCAATTTCTTCACCACACACATCTGGAGGGGTGGCAAAGAGTTCATCATTCTGCGAGCACCATGTGAGAAAGGAGGCATTGAAGCAAGTGCACTTCGTTTCACAGGGCGGGGATTAGAGTACTCAAATGAATAAGCAGGGAAATTCTTCGAGAACTTATGAACATAATGGTTTGAAGAATAATGCACATATTCATAACTCTTAGATTTTTCCTGCGAAACAGAAGCATTAGCGCGAGAATGATATTTTTGACCATTTCAGGAATTTGGTCATAGTGAGGACTTTGGTTCATATGAGGAATTTGAGCTGGGGTTCCTATTCTTCATGAGTGAAGTCGTGAGGACATTCACTTGAAGATTTTGTAGGTAGCTCTTGGGAACCCAGATTTTCTTCATAGGAGAATCGTTCCTGCAGTTAGTTCCAACAAATCTAGCAAATACTTCACCTTTCTGATTTTTGAAGAATTTATAGTTGGAGTCAAGTGACTCATCAGAGGAATATGAAGTTCCACACGTAAAGCCAGATAAAGTGGATGGATCTACAGGAGGTCCTTTCGCAGCAACCCATGAGGTTTTGGGGTACTGCTCAGGTGTCTAGTAGGATCCATCAGCGTTGAGTTTCCTCACAAAGGTAATACCCTCTTTCCTAGGGTTCCTGTTCAGAATCTGCTTTTTGAGGACATCGCAAAGGGTTTGATGACCTTTGAGACTTTTGTACATGCCTGTCACATACAATTCCTTCAACCCTGCATTGTCATCAGTGATACTTGTGGTAACCTCAGATGAGAAATTTGAGACCACGGGAATAGTTGAAGAATTTGCAGCAATAGAAGTATTTGAACATTCAGGTGAATAATTAGCAGTTTCACGTTCGATGCATTGCAAACAAGGTGGAACAAATTCTTCCTGAGCGGTACTGATCTATTGAGACAGTAAGGTGTAACATCCCAAATTTTGGAATGTTATAATAATTATTAGAATGATTGTTTGTTTGCTTGAGTGATTGAAATTGAGTGAAAATTTGAAACTTCTGAAAACTTTTGAATGAGAGGGAATAAAATGACTTTCCCATGAGATTTGAATTCCATTTTGAAAATATTTCAAATTCAAAAACTTTATGCAACTCAATGTTTTTCATGAGAGAGGATAAAAGGACTTCCTCAAGTTATATGAAATATGAGTTGGGAGTTTAAAAGAAAGATATGAAAACTATTTGAGAAATTCTCATATGGAGTTTCATTTTTCCATATTTGAACTCCCTATTTGAATTTGTAAGCATTCAAACCCCTTGACCAAGTTTTGAGAGGAGTAATATGACACTCCAAACCAGGGGTATTTTTGTGAAGTATTTGAACCATAAAACCCATGGAGTTATTTGAAAAATATTTGCAAAAATAAATAAAGCCATTTAGGCATTTTCTGAAATAATTCTTTAGAAGTATTTAATTTGGCCGTGGGAAAATGTCCATTAAATGGCATTTATTTCCCTGATCATTTTGATATATAAACTTTATTTTTTTGGACTAGTTATGAATGCCTTAATGTTGTTTTTAATGCTCTGGTACTTAATAAAAGATAGGAATTAACGCGAGTTATTAAGCCCAGCCGGCCCAGCCCCCTGATCCCTCCCCGAAATCCCTCCCGACCGGCCGCCCGATGACAGCGCCCCTCTCTCCCTCTCGCTGACCGGTGGACCCCACCGACCGCTAGCACCGTCACCGCGCGGTCGCCTTCATCCTCTCCCCACGATGACCTCGCCGGCGAACTCTCGCCATGATCTCCTCCCCTCCTTCCTTTCGGACGCCTCCAAGACCACCTATTTAAACCCCTGCCTCCCCTCTCCTAATTCCCCCATTTGTCCCTCTCCGCCGTGCTCTCCCCTTGCCGAAATAGCTCGCCGGAGACAACCACGGCCGCCACACCATTGTCGCGCCACCGCTCCACCCTGCCCTCCCCGAGCTCTTCCGAGTCCACCATCCACCTCGCCTCGCTATCCCGCACCTCCCCGTGCCATCACTCTCACCCCGGATCCACCAGAGTCCCCACGCCGACGACCTCACCGGAGCGGACCTCCTCCCGAATGCTCTAGGAGCTTGTGCCGCTCGTCTCCATCGCCCCCGAGCTCATCCTCGACCACCATTGGACGCGCCGCTCTGCGACGCATCATCTGGTGCCATCTCCGTCGCCGGAAGACCACGGGAGCTGTCTCCCTGTCAACCTCGCCATCCCTGCCGTCGACGTCGATCTCGCCGGCGACCCTTGTGAGCCCCCTCCTTCCTCCTCCGTCCGATCTAGATGAACGACCCAGATTAGAACGTAGGTTTATTAAAGAACCCCGAACCGTTTTCTGTTAAGCTCTGGTTGTCCGCCCGAAACCCTCTCTCACGCACGCCTTAGGACCAATCAGGAAAAAACACGTCATCCCCTGTCCGTTAGTTAGATTTTTTCCTTTTTTCTGTTTTCTGTTTTAAAAACAGATTTAGTTCTAATTTTGTTTTACTCATATATTTTCTGTTTTTAGTTGTTTTAATTTTATTCTTTTTGCATTGTGTCACAAATTTCATCTAGTTTCTGTAGATACCAAGTTTGACTACATTTGAATAATTAAATTTGAATTTAAACAGATTTGGTTTAAATCTTGTTTTTTGAATAACTTGAGTTTAATAATATATTTTTGATTGATTCTTTTTGCTACTTGTCACTAGTGACCTTAATTATCAGTAGGTAGAGTTTGGGAATTTTTAGAATATTTTAAAATAGTATTTTCAACCAAAACAGATTCTGTTTAGTTCTTTTAGGTTTATTTCTAATTCCTTTTGTTTTAAATTGTTTTAAAATTATTTTCTTTATATTAGTTGATAAATTTTATAAAGTTTTTCTGTTAGAGAACAGTAGCCCTTCAAAACAAATATTTAATTTATTTGCATGGAATCAATTCTAGTTCAATTATAACTTGCAATTGAATTTCCATTTTGCTATTTTGATTTGCTATTTGAAAATACTTTTAATAAAATTTTGTTTTATAAAAAAATTACTTTCTGTTAACTTAGTTATTAAATATTTTGTTTTCTGTTAAGTTATCAGTAGTACTTCAACTAAACTTATTTTATGTTACTTATTAATTGGATAGCATGAAATCAATTCTAGTTTCATAATAACTTGCAAATTGATTTCATTGCTAGTTGGAACTCTTATTTGAAAAATATTTTATAAAATGTTTTATAAGTTTTATTTTCTGTTAACTCAATTGTTTTATACTTTGTTTTTCCCTTATTTTAATATTGTATTATTTTACTTGTTGTTAAGCTTAGTGGGCAAACCCTCATGTTTTGTAGGATGTTGTTTTCATAGTTTTACTAGTTCTTCGAAAGTAATTCTTTTTTCTAGTAAAATATTTACTAAAATACTTTTGTTATATCTTACTTTTGTTACTATTGAAAATAGTTATTTGTAGGGGAAAACTACCTTAGTTGCTTTTATGAAAACTTTGTTGATTTTTGAGATTTGTCTTAACTATTCCCTTCATCAACCTTGTTGCTTTTGTTTCTTGTGTTACCTTGTGATTGTTAGAATTGATTGCTAGTATGATTGCTTATATGTATGCAATGTTTGATATTATAGATTTCATCGGAGAGTGACGTATAGTTCTATCAAGTATTTTCTAAGAGCGATACTTATCTTCATCAACAGTACAGGCAAGTTCACTTTGACCATCTTTTCATACCTATCTTTTATTGCATGTAGTGACATCATTTCAACAAAATCCCTCCCGTGGTGTTATTGAAATTCTTGTAGTTGAGTAGAATGCATGAGGTAGGAACCCACCACTTGTTACTAAAGCCCCGGGAACGCTAGTTAGTGCAATGCTATGCTAAAGTAGACGGGGTCTGGTATGAGTGTTTGTGAGTGGTGTGAAGAAGGACTCCACGTCAAAACGACGACTTCATGAAGGCTTCTTCAAGACCTGCATATTCAAGACCTCAAGATTTCGAGACTCGAGAAACAAGTTTTTCAATACACATTACTGGGTGAGGGATGGTTGGAACGGTACCCTGGAGAAGCCAGTGGATTTGCCTAGGTGTTGCTGGAGATGGCCAGTATTCACGTAGAAAGCCTCACCCAGACTCAAAGGGAAGGATGAATACTTCATGCCTGGAAGCTTACCTGAGTAGCCACAAGTCATTATGGGCTCTGGCTTGGTTGATCTTTGTTGTGACTCTGGCTGGGCAGTGCTACGAGATGTAGTCGACGTTAGGAATGGATGGGCACTGACAGTAGTCAGGGAAACACTGTGAAAGACCATGTTTCTTTCATCCTGTTCTCAAACACCAGGCAGTGTGAAGGCTTACCAGGAGGGAAATAATCTTGTGGGTAAAGTACACAACACTCTGCAGAGTTAAACCTAATCGATTAGCCGTGTCCCCGGTTACGAACAATTTGAGCCTCTGGACTTGGATCTATCTCTGAACTCTCAACACTGGACTGATAACTAATTGTGGGCAACTTAATGATACTTGTGGGCATTTGGACATCGGTTGGCGGAACCATGTCATGATAGGTAACTCCATAGTGAAATTCCTGATATTCCTTTGTTGTAGGAAAATAAAATCAGCTTTTACGCAAAAACTCAGACACAGAGCCACAAAGCCTTTGCATATAGAATAGCCTTTATTCTTCTGTTCTACTATGGTGATCTTGCCAGTACATTCCATGTACTGACCTACACGGCTGCAACGTCTTATGTTGCAGATACTCTTCTACGACGGGTAAGAGTACGATTCAGGGTTACGGTCCGCACTCAACTTGCCGTTGGTGTTATTGGGACTCCACTCCCGTTGACTGTATCCGCTGCTATTTTAAGGTATATATCAGTTTTACGTTAATTACATGTGATTGCACTTTGATATATACATTGATGTACTGTGTGTGCTAGCATACTGATCCAGGGATGGCACAGAAAACACAGAGGCTTGACTCGTTTTGAGTCGGGTCGCTACATAAGGTATCATTTTCCCTTTGGAGATCCTCATGTGACACCCTCAGTTTCTCAAGATCTTGCTTTCTTTGAAGAAATTCATAAGAAAGCTTCTCATGATTGGCTAAGAGGTCGTTATGATAACTTTGAAGGTTATCATACTTTGTCTGAAGACTTTTGAGATCGTCAGATAGAGTTTGAGTCTGATCCACTTCATAGTTCAACAGATCATTGCTTTTGTCTAGCATTTTCTAAAGCTTTTCAAGTGCACTTTGTTGCTTAGTGGCAATTTTAACAAGTTTATCATAGCTAGGTTTCACATATTCATCAGATTCACCTTCACTTGATTCAGATGAGGAATGATGTTTGTGTACCTTTGAGCCTTTTGCCATGAAGCAATAGGTGGGAGCATAATCATCATTGCTGACGTCAGAGTCGTTGGAGTAGTCATATTCTTCATCGTTGAAGATGGACTTGCTGACGAAAGCAGTAGCGAGAGCAAGGCTAGCGACACGAGATTCTGATTCCTCCTCAGATTCTTCCTCTTCTTCATATTCTTCAGATTCTTCCTCAGAATCCATTTCCTTGCCGATGAATGCTCGAGCCTTTCTGGAACCATTCTTCTTGTGCTTTGAGGACTTTGAAGATGAGGACTTTGAAGATTTCTTCTTTTTCTTCGAGTCATCAGAACTATCCTCCTTGTATTTCTTCTTCTTCTTCTTTGAATCTTTTTCCCAGAGAGGATAGTCAGAGATAAAGTGCCCGGGCTTCTTGCAACGATGACATGTCCTTTTCTTGTAGTCTTCTAAGGAATCTGATTTCCTCAAGTCACTTTTTGATGACTTTCCAAATCCACCTCTCCTTGAGAACTTCTGGAATTTCCTCACGAGCATTGCTAGTTCCTGACTTAGTTCTTCAGGATCACCAAGGCTGCTGTCAGAATCTTCTTCTTCGGATGAGGAAATTGCTTTCGCCTTCAGAGCACAAGATCTTCCATAGCTTGGCCCGTAGAGGTCTCTCTTCTCAGCTTGTTGGAATTCATGAGTATTGAGTCTCTCAAGAATATCAACAGGATCAAGTGACTTGTAGTGTCCACGTTCTTGAATCATCAACGCCAGAGTATCGAATGAGGAGTCAAGAGATCTTAGCAGTTTCTTCACCACTTCATGGTGAGTGATATCGGTGGCACCCAGTGCTTGAAGCTCATTGGAGATATCAGTGAGACGATCAAAAGTTTGTTGAACGTTTTCATTGTCAAGTCTCTTGAAGCGGTTGAAGAGATTGCGAAGAACATCAACACGAGAGTCACGTTGAGTGGATACACTTTCGTTGACTTTGGACAACCTATCCCAGATAAGCTTAGCAGTCTCGTAAGCACTCACTCTACCATACTGACCTTTGCTCAGATGGCCACAGATGATATTCTTCGCTTGAGAATCGAGTTGCTTGAATATCTTCACACCAGCAGTAGTAACAGTGGGAGTGACAAAGGGCACACCATTTTCCACAACGTACCAGAGATCGTTGTCAATAGCTTCAAGGTGCATACACATCTTGTTCTTCTAGTAGGGGTAGTCCGCCCCATCGAAGGTAGGGCACCCTGCGGAAACCTTGATCATACCTGCAGTCGACATAACTAGAACTCCAAGTGGTTAAACCAAAATCACACAGAGTGAGGGAGTACCTGCTCTGATACCAATTGAAAGTGTGTTATATCGACTAGAGGGGGGGGTCAATAGGCGATTTTTACAAATTCATCACTTGAGGAATTTCAACTTTGAGGAATTTGAAATGTGATGAATAACTAGCAGTGGAATAAGTACTCAAGTGCGTGAGGAACATAGTAACAGCATAGTCTTCATGATGAAATGAAACATGCACAAATTGTAAGTAGTGTGATACAGGCTAAGTAGTGATGAACAAGGTAACTTGAAGAATTTGAGGTGAGGAATTTGTGAAAGTCTTCAGTCAAATTCTTAAACCAGTAACAATCAATTTCATCAACAGATATATGACGAATAGAGAGGTTGAGGAAATAGAACCAGATGGCTCGATGAAGACAATGGTTTGATGACCCAGTTCCAACTACTGTGACAGTCGTACATCTGGTTTGGAGCGGCCTGGTGTTTAAACCAGAGGACACACAGTCCTAGGACACATAGTCCTTATCGTATTCTCCTTGAGCTAAGGTCACACAGTCCTCGCCCAACACTCGTGGTAAGTCTTCAGGGTAGACTTCCAAAACCCTCACAAACTGGTCACCCAGCGATCCACAATTTACTGCTGGATGCTCTAGACCAAGGTTACTTCGTGATCCCCAATTGACTGTAGGAGCACTAGACCATGACGCCTAACCGTCTGGAGGATGCACATTCCTCAAAGGTAACAAGCGTCGGATCCACACAGGAATTTCTTCAGTGATGCTCAATCACTTTGGGTTTGGTGGTTTGGTTGTGGGTTTTTCCTCACTGATGATTTTCTCTCAAATTCCTCAGAGGATGGGTTGGTCTCAAATGACAAGTGTCAGTTCTCTCTCCGAGTAGACAACCAACTAGTGGTTATGGGGGGTGGCTATTTATAGCCAGGTTGCAACCTGACATGATATGACATAAATGCCACCAATGATATGACCGTTATGTGGATATTTGTGATTGGGGACAACTGACGGTAAGCACAGCAACGGTCGGATTTTCGAACTATGAAAGTCCTCAGACATATCATGTTCCTCACTTGTAGGCAATTTGCACTGGCAAAATCCTAACTCCTCAGTCAGATCAATTTCCTTAGAGACCAGAAGAACTTCGTCTCTATCACTGAAAAACTTGACTGAACCGTAAGAGATTTCCAAAGGCTTCACTCGAAGGATTGTATAGGTTGAGGATTTTGGAGTTGAGCATCAGTTGGAAATTTTCCTTAGTATTACCTCGGCCCCCTTTAACAGTACGGTGTTTCCTATGACTCAAATAAAGGAAATGAAACTACGAAAACAAAAGTCTTCACGCTTCATATTCCTCGTTCATATCTTCAAGGTCACACCAACTTCTTCATTTTCAAAGTCTTCACCAAAGTCTACACAAAGTCTTCAGCAAAGTCTTCAGTTGAAGACATACATTTTTAGGGGTCGATAATCTCCGGTTATATCAAACTCCTCATCGACTTATAGAACATGTGTACACTTACAAACACATTAGTACCTTAACCTATAAGTCTTCAATACACCAAAATCACTAAGGGGCACTAGATGCACTAACACTTCATAGATGAAGAAAAATGGAAGTGTGAGAAGGCCAGACAAACCAAGAAATCTCAGTTCAAGAAGAACATTTCTTGAAGAGTAATGTTTTGAAGCTTTCTACTGAACAACTTGTCACCATACGATCTGAGATCATAGGACTCAGTGATGAATTCAACCGGTACTATGATGATTGGAAAGGCACCAAGGTCTTGTTCGTCAAAGTGTCTGATAAATCCATCAAGGACCACAACAAGAGGGTTGCAGCTCGATCGCAACCACAAATTCCTCAGGCTGAAGAATCTGCTCAGCCTGCTAAAGAAACTGCAAATGCATTTGAAGAAATTCAGGCTCCTGAAGAACCTGTCAAGGCAACCTCCACTGTTGCGCCTGAAGAAATTGCCAGGCCAACTAAAGATTTTGCTGCGCCTGATGAAATTGAGACCACAAGGACGACTGCATCAGTCGTGCTTGAAGAAAATGCACCTCCTTCACCCTCTGCAGAAACTGCAAAATCCTCAAGGGTGAAGAACATCAACCTTCCTTCTACATCAGAGGTGAAGAAAACTAAGGGCTCCGGAGAAGAAGGCGCAAAAGAAAAAGGCATCAACTTCAGATTCCTCAGCAGTGAAGAAATTGAAGACACTTCCAAGTTCTTCAACTGAACCGATTGATGCAACTCCCATTACCTCCATGCCAGCTTGTGAATTGGTACAATTTGGTGTTGACTATGTCATCCCAAATGATGAACAAGAAGAAATGGATCATTCTGCTGCTTCCTCAGAGCAGATTGATGAAGAAATTGAAGTGGAAGCAAATGCTTCAACTCCACTAGTATCATCGCCCCAACCTCAGGTGGCTGCTGAAGAGGCCGGCGTTGAAGAAATTAAAGAGGACGTGGACATTGGAAACACAAATCCTCTTATCAATGATGAATATTGGGAAGCTGCACACCCAAAGTCACTAATGACCACTCCCCTCACCAAAATTCCTCAGTCTCCAGCCCAGACTGAAGAAATTAATACATGATCTAATGACTTGGCCGCACCTATCACCTGAATCCTTGAGGAAATTCCAGCTGCAATAGCTGAAGAAATTGCTGCTCCAACCGCAACTGAGGAAACTGCTATTCAAATTCCTTAGTGTGAAGAAGTTCCTCCAATGCCCATGGAAATTGTGGTCCACTTTAAGCCAAACCTTCAGCCGAAGCCTAAGATGCCTTTCAAAGGCTCAAAGCACCCCAAATTCATCAAGACGAATTTCTTCAATGAGCACATCTTTTTTTTGAGGAACATGAGCACATATTCTTCACTTGGCCAAATCCTTATGACTCAGCAAGGGCTGGTCGCACCAGATTCTGGACTCCCACGTAGATGAACTACTATGCATCAGTGTTGTTTGACAAGGAGAAAGTCTTCGAGCATCAGCAAATTCCTCATGCGGACATGGAAACTATCTCATGCTTCACACCGGTGCTCGCAGTTCTTCATGATGCAGGAATTCTTCCATTCTGCATGGACATCTGTGATTGGAATGAAGAGCCAATTCTTCAATTCTATGCCACCTTGCACATCACAGGTGATGCCTCTGATATCAACTCTTAGGTCTTGGACTGGATGACTGGATCAACTCACTACACTGCTCCAGCCTCTGAACTGCTTCGATCAGTCTCAAGTCCAATTCCCTCAGAAGGTGCAAGATGCCTATTTGATGAATCTGCTCTGCCCAACCACATGATGCAAGTGCTGATGAAGCCTTTGGCTCTTAGACAACCTCAAATGACTACCTTCCTTGTGAAGGATTTCCTCTATGTGCCCAGGACAGTCTAACACATTCTGACCAAAACCCTCAGACCTCAAAAGGGTCACAACTCCGAATAAGAAGTGGAGGGAATCATGAAGAACATGCTATTCAACATCATTCATGGGATTCCCATCAACTACCATGATTTCTTCCTGAGGACTTTGGCAAATGCAGCTTTAGCCCCATTTGAATTGAAGCCTTATGCTCCCCGGATCATGAAATTCATCAGATCAAGGTCTTCATTTCCATTCAAGGTTGACTTTCAGAATCACTTCGGCTTTCTGCCTCCTATTGAAGTCCTCAAGCTCACACTCACTTCAGTTGAAGGAAAAGGCAAGGCAGCCATTGATGAAGGTACTCGTCCATTGGATGGTCAGTTTCGCAAAGCTGCATCTTATTACACCAATGATGACACTTCAACCCAAGACTCTGCTGCAAAAGCCTCAAGAGTCTGCCCCTCGTGCGATGACTGATCGTGAGCTTCTTATAAGTCTTCATCAGAAGGTTGATCGCAATCACAAGTGGGTCAAGCGTCAATTTGGTTCACTTCTTCGAGACATGACTGTCACACACAACACTGTGAGGAAGAACCAATACTACGTCCATGAATTCTTCAACCACACTTGGTCCATTCTGTCTCACCTCAAGACTCCTGAAGAACTGAACGAGATGAACCTTGAGAACAACCTTGACTAGGCTCATCCTCCTCAGAAGAAATTCAAGAAAGTTCAAGTTCCTCAGCTGGTTACAAGTATTTTTCATCGCACGAGGTGGATGAAGCTAAGGATTTTGACGACACTATGGCGGGCCCTGCATCGACAAAACCCCCCCGACAAAGATGACAAAGATGACAAGCCTACAAGATGAAATTATTCAAGGGGCATTAGTCCTCAGTTTTCGTCCCTTTTGGTCTTCGATGACAAAGAGGGAGAAAATTTGAGTTAGTCTTCAAGCGGGTCTCTATATATGGGCTGTTTTTAGTTTAAGTTACAACTCTCGCTCTTCTGAAGCTTTTGTTGGTTGAGTTGTAAACTTAAGTCCGATGGTGGTCTGACTCTTTCGATATGCTTTCCGCATGCTATTTCCTCAAGTTACCTTAATGCATGCATGTTGAATTTCGTCAGACACCATTTTCATCATGCATTTCAAATTCTTCATATCATATGTTAAATGCGTGTATGAATTACAAGATATAGGGGGAGTTCTCCATGTTTTTAACCCGCCATGTGCATTTGCAGTCCAAAGCAAATTCTTCAAATATGCACATCTTCACGGGGAGTTCTTCTATATCTTGCAATCAAATTTCTCAAACTCAGTACTTACACTCCATATTTTTATCCCCGCTGAAAACTTAACCTATTTGTCATCAATCACCAAAAAGGGGGAGATTGTAAGTGCATCTAGTGCCCCTTAGTGATTTTGGTGTATTGAAGACTTATAGGTTAAGAGACTGATGCGTTTGTAAGTGTACACATGCTCTATAATTCAGCGAGGAGTTTGATATATTCGAAGATTATCGTCCCCTAAAAATGTATGTCTTCAACTTAAGACTTTGGTGAAGACTTTATTGAAGACTTTGCTGAAGACTTTGGTATTCCCTGAAGACTTTGAAAATGAAGAAGTTGGTGTGACCTTGAATATATGAACGGGGACTATGAAGCATGAAGACTTTTGTTTTCGTAGTTTCATTTCCTGTCTTTGAGTCATTGGAAACATCGTACTATTAAAGGGGCCCGAGGTAATAGTAAGGAAAATTTCCAACTGATGCTCAAACTCAAAAGCCTCAACCTATCCAATCCTTCGAGTGAAGTGTTTGGAAATCTCTTACGGTTCAGTCAAGTTCTTCAGTGACAAAGACGAAGTTCTTCTGGTCTCTCAGGAAATTGTCCTGACCGAGGATTTAGGATTTCGCGAGTGCGAATTGCCTACAAGTAAGGAATATGATAAGCCTGAGGACTTTCATAGTTCGAAATTCTGACCGTTGTTATCCTTTGTGCCAGATGTCCCTAATCATCTTATCCACATAACGGTCATATCATTGGGGGCATTTATGTCTTATCATGTCAGGTTGCACCCTGGCTATAAATAGCCACCCCCACAACCACTAGTTGGTTGGCTGCTCCGAGAGAGAACTGACACTTGTCATTTAAGAGCAACCCATCCTTCGAGGACTTTGAGAGAAAATCATCAGTGAGGAAAAACCCAAATCCAAACCACCAAACCCAAGGTGATTGAGCATCACTGAAGAGATTGTTCCTGTGTGGAACCGACGCTTGTTACCTTTGAAGATTGTGTATCTTTCATACGGTTAGGCGTTATGGTCTAGTGCATCCTGCAGTCAATTGGAGATCACGGAGTGACCTTGGTCTAGAGCATCCAGCAATCAATTGTGGATCGCCGGGTGACCAGTTTGTGAGGGTTTTGGAAGTCTATACTGAAGACTTACCACAAGTGTTGGGCGAGGACTTTGTGACCTTAGCTCAAGGAGAATACAGTAAGGACTGTGTGTCCTCTGGTTTAAATACCAGACCGCTCCAAACCAGACGTACGACTGTCACAGCAGTTGGAACTGGGTCATCAAACCATTGTCTTCATCGAGCTATCTGGTTTTATTTCCTCAACCCTTTCATTTTCTCTTATACTTGTTGATGAAATTGATCGTGACTGTTTGAAGAATTTGAGTGAAGACTTTCTCAATTTCCTCACCTCAAATTCTTCAAGTTACCTTGTTCCTCACCTGCTTATCCTGTATCACCCTGCGTGTAATCTGTGCATGCTTTATTTCATCATGACGACTATGCTACTGCTATGTTCTCATGTAGTTGAGTACTTATTCTGATGCTAGTTATTCTTCACATTCCAATTTCTTCAAGTTGAAAATCCTCAGTGATGAATTTGTAAAAATCGCCTATTCATCCCCTTCTAGTCGATATAACGCACTTACAGCATGCCCTTCCTTTCTCGTCTCGTCTCTCTCACTCTCCCCCACACTCTCACTAGTGGCCTCGCTCACATGTTTTTTCACAAAAAAAGTATCCTCTATGAAGGTTCTAAAAATGGGAAGTACACATTTATTGGACTTCCATTTGAAAGTTCAAATTTCATAATAGTTAAAATATCAATAGTATTTTTCTAAAACTTCAAACTTTTGAACTTCACCAAAACATTCAAACAATACTTCCAATACTGAAAGATGGGCTACAAGTATTTCAAACTGGTACTATAACTTCAGAATGTGCGAGAAAAACTTCCCCAAAACAGAAATAGCTAAATACATAAACTTTCTAGAAATGGGACCGTGAGGATTTGACTGCACTAGGACAAGTGCGCGACTTCCCGCTAGTTAGTTGCGCCCATCTAGTAACGTCACATTTTATGGAAGTATGACTAGTAACGTCACATTTTCAGAACTTCCTTCTTGAAAAAAACAGGCAACAAGCACTGCACGAATGGATGACACCACGAAACCCACAACACGGCCCAAAATGCAAGATCGTGTACCTTAATGTGTGACACAGGTACACCCACAGAAAACCCGATGCTTGATGCTTTTGTTACGGTGTCGGGATATGACTCTCTTAGCATGAAGCGCCTTCATGGCATCTATTTGCGCCCATCAGCCCATGGTATACCCTGACCACCCGCACCCATGCGATGGCAATCACGATTGTCGATACGTGTAGAGGCGCACCCGCACCCGTGCGATGGCAACCACGATTGTCGATACGTGTAGAGGCCCACCATGCGGCCTTCCTTTCCTCCCCCGTCTCTCTCTATCACCAGTGGGCCCACCCTAATCTCTTCACTCATGTATAAAGGTCCAAAAACTTAGAAAACCACATTTTTGGAAGTTCAAATTTGAAAATTAATTTTTAAAAATGTTCAAAGTTTTGAAAGCTGAAATTTTGAAATATTTCAATTATGAATGCTGGGGCAAGAATTTTTTTAGTCCAACACTATAAATTATGAAAGTGCCAAAAGAACTTCTAAAAACAAAAAGCGACAAACATGGAAACTTTAAAATAGTAATATCATATCGGGATTTGTATACACTATGATAAGGGCGCTAAGATGCATCATATTAACAATATGTAATGTCACTAATACTTTTATAGAGGTAAGACTAGTAACATTATACTTTGGAAACTTTCTCTATGGGGGAAAATACAAGCGACAAGCCCCCCCTCCCACGCAGGAATGCACAACGTCACGGAACCCACAACTAAGGCCTCATTCGTAGATATGTGACACGACACGACAGGCCGCCACTCACCACCTTTTGTTGTCGTGTCAAGATGGAATATTCTTATCCCGAAACGCCTCCCCGCCGTCTATCCGTGCCCGTAGTTGATACTAACCACGCGCGCCCTGCAACCGCGCTTGTCCGTACTTGCAGGGGCACCACGTGGCTTCTGCTCCTCCTCCTCCTCTCTCTCTCTCCCTCTCTCTCCCTCTCTCTACCGGGCCCACCCATATTTATTTTCTCAGCTCTTTTTCTCATGTATGAAGGTTTAAAAAATGAATGTTCAACTTTTTTGGAAGTTCAATATTTAGAAGTTCAATTCTTTAAAATTTTAAATTTCAAAAGTTTTTTTTTCCAAAAGTTTAAATATTTTAAATTTTAAATTTTATAAAGTTACAAAAATTGCTAAAAGATGAAATAAAATTTTGGAAGCCGGTACTATAACTTTTAGAAGTACCATAAAATTGAAAAACTAAAATTACCAAATATGGAAGAAAATGAAAAAAACATGTGAGTATTTTGTCGCGCAAGGACAGAGCCGTGGATGGCCTCTTTTAAAACAGAACCGAACAACCATACCGAGAAAAACCGAACCGAGTCTATTTTTTTTTTGGTTTTTGGTTTACGGTATGGTATGAAATCTAAAAACCATATAGAGATTGTTTTTATGGGTAGAGTTTTTCGGTAAAACTAAAATTATTGAGGCCCAGTCCAGCCCACTAAAAATAAAAGCACATAGTTCTGTTGTATCTAAAAGTTCAAAGTTTTGAAATTCCTAGAAAGTTTCAAAAATTGACATCGGCTTAATTTTTTGAAAGTTGGTACTATAACTTCTAGAACTGGTGAAAATTGAAAAACTGAAATTCCCAAATATGGAAAATTGCCGAAAATGAAAAAAATTCTTGTTAGGATTTGGTCACGCCGGGGCTGCGGATGCCCTCCAATTAGTTATCCAGATGTATAGTTTTTCCATAGTATTTCATACGATTCCAATTCTCAAGATTTTTTTGATAAGGAATTGCCTTTGGATCAAAGGAGTCCTATGGAATTCCCTTTCCTCTCGATGCCAACACGGCGCAAAAAGAGGATCTGCTTCCCTCCGTCTAGCACCGGTGGCGAGGCTTTGGGCTTTCCATCCGTCTATCTGCTGCTCCAGCAACGGGAGGGTTGGTTGGGGAGCCTGGGTGCCTCATCGCCGGCTTGTAGATGGATAGGGCTAGGTCTTCGTGACGCAACAACTTTGATGGTGGCAGTGGCGGCGTACCGGTGGATAAATGTGTTGCGACTCTCCCCATCTGGACGGCGCTATTCGTGGTGGTGTCAAAGAGTTCTTGGCGTGTGTTCCTCAATGGTCGCTCGGATCAATGAGGTTAGTTTTTTTGGTTTGGTCTGGTAGTTGCCATTCTCTTCGACGGTTGGTGCGACGAGCTGAGCAGTAGAACAGATGGCTCCGTGATGGCTTGGCGGGCGAAGGGAGGCAGGCCATCTGTTGTTCTTCTACTTTGTCTAATGAAGACGATGGTGCTGGTTTCCAACGGGAGGCACGGGGATGTTCCCTGGCTGACGTGCCACGTGGGAGATGGTTCTGTCGCTTGCGATGGACGATTTCATCGGCTCACAAAGTAGCTTTTGTCGCGATGGTGTTCCTCTGGACCATGGTATATCCTACCAATCCTGCGGCGATTCAGCCATGATGAAGGTCGGAGACGGTTGATGGTTGTTCTTTGCTAAGTGACCATTTAAGGCTTGATTGTATTTTGAATTTTAATAGGGTCCGTTTTGCAATTGTATCGGGATATGTGTCCTTCTCGCTTTGTCTAGAATTGGACTATGCGTGGCGTTGTAATTCTTATTTATTAATACTAGCAAATATGATTGTGCGTAATAATTTATCTTGCCTCGAATAAGCATAACTCAAAACTCCCAACAGGTCCATGTCATATATTTCAGCATGTCAGCCCACATTTAGTACCTATCTTTCTTTCTACCCTCACCGGCGATGATAGCTGTGTTCACTTGATAAAAATGCATTCTAACATGGTGAATCCGACAATGAGCTTGTCACCATATGTCACATCATTCCATCAGATGTTGCAGTGGTTATCAATTCTAATAATTTCGTATACTTGGCAGATTGCACCCCGTCTTGGCAAGCTAGGTATGGGGGTAGCCTGCAAACGAACACAACACGTAGATGCAATACCGCAGCTAAACAACATCTGATGACCGAAAGTATTTTCTTGTATTGAAATTTCAGACAATCTCGTACCAATGATGTGCCCCTTGTACCTCCAGTGGCCCATTTCCCTCGTGGAATAGCCGCTCCTTGTTCTATGGTTGTCGTCGTCTACCTGCGCATGAGCATGATGACGGTCTTTAGGGTCACACACATTTGGATGACATACATGTACGATCGGCAAGCGGCATGGCTGTGTGATCCGAGACTAACGCAGATGGCAACCACGTGGTCGCTAGGTCGGACCACGCGGCGCAGGGGACGGGATGAGGACGAAAGGGTTTTACAACGGGACAGCACCGTGCGATGTGGTGCGTTGGTGCTGGAGTACATGCCTGGCGGCACCCTCGTCGACCTGCTCCATTCCATCTTGCCGCCGCTCACCTAGTGCCACCACATGCGCGTCCTCGACAACGTGGTCGTGGTCGTTACGCTGGAGCACCTCTAGGACGACATCCCGTGATGCACGGCGACATGTCAACCTCAAACATGCTCCTCGAGGGCGACGGTCATGCACAACTATGTGACTTGGGGTCAGCAAGGGCCCCTTCTCGGCCGCTGTCGCGCCCGTCAGGGTACGCGGACCCCTTCTTCTCTCACGGGCAACGTGTCCAAGAAGTCCTATATGTACGGCTTTGGCGTGCTGCTGCTGCTGCTCGAGGCTGTCACTGGCTCGCCGGCTGCCGAAGCACCGGGCCTCGACTGCAACACCCACTACCTGGCGGCAAAGTTGTTGTTGCGCGTGACGACGACCTGGGTGTATGGGCACGTGGATGGTAGGCTGGGCGACGACCACGACACCGTGGAGGTAGGAGACATCCCACGGATCACTGTCGATAGCGTCGTCGACGCATCCGGGGCTCCGACCGATGATGGCTCAGGCGGGCGGCCCTCGCGGAGACGGACGACAGCAATACGATGGCATCAACGCCATCGTGTACTGGATGAGCCACTTTAGCGGCATTGCGTATGAATGACCTTCTGCTCGGGACCAATTATCAGGGTTTTTTTTTGACCCGGGAGAGGTATTTAAGAGATGGGATAAAAGTCGGGCATGAGATTTTGCCTACCGATTCAGTTTTTTTTCAAAAAAAGAAACTCATACATAAAAGCCCATATATGACCGGTGTCTCGTAGGAGCCCATCGACGCACAACTACATGGCCCCATGGGCTTAGCGTGCGAACGAACCCATCGTGTCTAGTAAAAATAACCTAAGTGGGACGAAATCAAGAATATCATCTTGCTTTATTAGTAGGTAAGGTATAAATAAACATGTACTTACCTTAGAAAAAGAATCCTATGGACTGGATTCCTAAGCCCCCGTACGGATGTGAACATTCACCTCGACATCTTTCTATTGATACAATCAATCACACAAGACAAGACACGTTTCCTATGATCCACCCAAACGGCCATTGCTGCGTGTTTCGCGATCCTCTAGTCCATGCTGGCAAACTTATCAGTTCCCAAGGCTTATCATCATATTTCCGGGCCTCTCAATCCGAACAAAATCTGTTATGTGCCCGCAAATGCCAAGCGGTTCAGTGGACAACAGCCTGGGCGCTTAGCCTCACACCGCATGCGTTAGAGGTTAGTTAACGCTTAACCTGCAAGGATCGATGACCGCACTGCACCGCTTCGCGCCGCAACGCTCGCCGGGCGGCGGGCAGGGACGCACGGACGGACGAGGGAGCCGGTGGGTTTCGTCCGGTTGCCGAACCGAAAGCCGAGTGACGCCACGACCATCACACGGGCGCACGCAGGCTCGTGCATGTCCCATGCGTGCGGCCACGGAGGCTGACGGGCGCTCGCGTCGAGCGCCGCGTGAGGAAGGAGGATGATGAGGATCGACCACTTGTCCCGCAAACGGTCGCCCCTGCCGGGCGACCTTGTTTGACGAACGGACGACGGATCGATGGAGGGACGCATGCAGATAGGATCAGTTGCGAGGATGTCCATTGGCGCTTTAAAGAAAAGTTGGCAGGCTGCCTTGTTGGATAAGCAGGTTTCGCTTGGATTTTGGCTTGGGGGAGTCGGTTGGTTGGTAGGTAGGTGTGGATCGTTGATGATCGATTGTGGAGTGCATGTTTGTGGCTTCCTCTTCTCAGTGCAATTGCATAACACTTGTTTTTTTTGTTTTTGTTTTTTTTTGCAAGGGGATTGCATAGCACTTGTTAGCATCTATACACAGACAAAAAATGTATTTATAATATGCCGATGGGTCAATCCTTAGTAAACTATTTTTATGTTTAATTAATTTATGAGATAGGTTTGTGTTTGCAATGTTGATATTATTCAAATTTCATCACAAAAAAAATGAATCCTAATTAGGATGGAATGTGTCCTCTCGGGTGTCCCTCCACAGAACGAGTGTGTGTGCTTTGGGTAGTTCTCGCGGGGGAACAGATCGTTCCCTCTAAAAAACCGCGCCCCAGCAAACGCTCGAAGGGGGCTCTCCCCTACACACCACTAACCCCTTCCCCTGCTCAACATCCTCTCTTCACATGCTATCCAAGAGAAATTACACCATGATGCGCAGAAAAAATTGCCATGTTGCCGTGTGTGCAAAGATTGCCATGCTGCGGCATGGAAAATTACCGTGCTACCTATTCAGACACTGCCATGCTAGAGAGACAGATGATTGTCGTACTATATGCAAAAACAATACTTATCCTACAAACAAAGAAAGTTGTCACAAAATGTCCATGGTTTGCCATGCTACAACAGGGAGAATTGTCATATTGCAGTAGAGAAATTGTCATGTTGCATCAGAACAAACTGCCATGCTACACATAGAAATTGTCATGCTTATGCAAAAAGAATGTCAATGTTCAAAAAAATTGCATCGTTCGCTGGGTGGAGGGGGGGGGGTGGCTGGAGCGAACATTTTCATAATTTTGATTCGTCCGCTCAGGGTGGATGGTGGAGTGAACATGTGACCCATGAGAAGTGCCAGCTATCATGCGTTGTGTGAGGAGATCGGACGCGCCACAAGGTGTTCCCTACAAAATTCGCTGCGAGAGAACGTCGGTTCCATAAGGTTTCGATGAAAAATAGTCCAGTTTTAGTGGAAATATCGAAATATATAACACACCATAATGAGGAGTTGTGCAGTCTAGTAACCATGACGTGGAAAAACCATAGCCGCCTCCCGACGCTCTCGGGCGACTTCATAGACACTACTACCCCCCAAAAACTTGACCCCACCGTCACAAGAGGAGGCCGACATAAGTTTTGGTGTTACACTTACCTGGCTCCCCGTGACTCGCTAGCGGTGGTTCTAGGGCTCTTGCCGTTGTCGCTTGGTGCCTTCCTTATGCGGCATCTGCCGGCTCACCCTCCTACATCCGACACGCAAAGGTGTCATCTTCATTCTTGTCGGCGATGAGGACGCATCGGGATTCATGCCGACCACATCCTACTTGGTGCGACAATCTGTGGGTGCATTTATTACTAGCCTCATGTGCTGCTGTGGCCATGTCTGGTCGGTTGTGGTGCCGGTTATGTTATGAGAGAAATCCCATCTCATATGAAGTGTCCGAGCTAACCACAAAAACATTAATGCATCGTTTACCTTGACGGATGCATGATCCTAGAGTTGCACATATGTTCCTAGCATCCGGGAAACCAACACCGTGTTATTGCTTCCTATGCCTAGTGTCGTCTCAAGGAGTTAATGAAACCAGTGAGTGACGAGGGTTCAACCCTATGGCTTAGTAGCGTGAAGTCTGTCCTAAACCTTTCCTTCAACGAGTTAAAAGAATGTAGTATTCTTTGGAAGATCACACCATTACGTTCTTTCCAAATGCTCCATGCTGCTACCATGAAATCTTCCATAAACATGGGGGATTGCCATCTCTATTTTCCATGACGGATCAAAGTCAGCCTGTTCACGTTGACTGTCCAAGAAATGCCAAGAGCAGCCCAACATTGTTGGCTAAAAGGACACATGAAGAATAGATGTTCTGCCGTTTCTTCCTTCGTTTGGTTGCAAATGATGCATTCAGTCCCCCCCCACACACACATTATAATGTCTCCTTTTCGGCATGTTTTCAGTATTGACTCTATCAGCAAGGAGTAGCCATGTGAAAACCTTTGTTTTCATAGTTCCTTTAGACTTCTAGATCCAATTAAATGCTTCATCAGCCGTCACATTTATGAATCAAATTTTGTAGTATCTTGCGGCCGTGTAGCAAGGGCCCCATGAGCAGACCCAAATATCTTGGTCAACACCAGTTGACACCGTGTCTGCTGTCAATTCCTGGAGATCCCTCAGTTTGGCTCTTGCTTGCATGGAGAGGGGCAGTTGAAAACCATACATTGTCCATCGCTAAGAAGGTGGAAACAGAGGCATCTTCAAGCTTGAATAAATAGAAGGATCTCGGGAACGAGGTTTCTAGGACTTGATCTTTCCACACATCTTTCCAAAAGAGCACCGAAGTGCCATCACCAAACTGGACCGACGTGATTCCTGGATAGATATCACTCAGACTCATGAAATCGCACCACCAAAAAGAACCGCCCACCTCCGTTGCATGGGGTTCCTTATTCACATATTATGTCTGCCAATGAGGTGTACCCAGAGCACATCTCTTTTGTTGTAGAATTTGTGTAGATACTTCATCAATAGGGCCATGATCCCAAGCCCCCATGATCCTTTGGTCAACACATGAGGTCCCAGGCAGCGAGTGATTGCTGGTTTCCCCTTGCTCTATTTTCTTTCGCCATACACATCTTTTGTGGATCTTATTGAGAAGATCGATCAGTTTCGAAGGGAATTTCATTGTGCATATGGGGTAAATCAAATGGATGTGATTAGGAAATTCAACAGTGTCAACTTGCTACAATGGTCAAGCATGCACAGAGAGGAGGATAGCTTGCGTTATGTGCGTTCAACAATTAGCATCATATCTTTGATCGATGGTCTTGTTTTCCCTATTGATCGGTAGCAAGCTCAACCACCAAGTCATCTTCCACATTGGTCCATACTAACATAAATTTCAGGAAAATTATTTTGAGCCCAATGGAGTCGGTGTAATCAACCAGGAGATGCTTCATGTGTTTGATTTGGGCCGGACATGTGGGCAGAATTAGAATGGTGTTGTGAGCGTATTGTATAATAGGATAATCCGTGTTTCCTCTAGCTGGAATTGGCACTTGGAGTTTTTGTTGTATATGAGCGTCATTGATCACCGCTTGCAATAGGTTAGCCACGAGGACAAAGGTTAGCGGGGAGAGTGGATCCCCCTATCGCTCTCCACAATGGCACTGGAACTGACGGTCCGGTATACCATTGAACAGTTTGAGGAGGTGCCAGATTCACAAATCCTTCTGATCCACTTTAACCAATATTCTCAAACCCCATGTGTTGCATGATCTCTAACATAGAGGAGTGCTCGATCGTATAAAACGCTTTCACAAAATCTGGCTTAAGCAGAATGATCGACTCCCCAGACTGCTTACGCTGGTGAATGTACTCGAATGCCCAAGTTAGGCAATCTTGTATTAATCTAATTTTTCAAAAAAACATATTTATTCTTGTGTATGATCTTGAGCACCAACTTTTGCATTCTATTGGCCAGGATTTTTGTTATAATTTCCAAACAACAATTTAGGAATGTGATTGGCTGATAACCATTAGCAGTCTCGGAAGAGCTTATTTTGGAATGAGGGTGATCACTCATGAGTTGATGCCAGTGATGTCTAGGTTGCCTTCATAGAATTCCTCACACAATTTGTAGAAGTCTGTTTTTATAATGTAATATCAAGATTTCAACAATTAGACGTTAAATCCATCAGGGTCGGGCGCTCTGTCATTGAGCATTGTTCTCACCACTTCATCAATTTCAAAATGAGTAAACGACATAGAAAGGGTTTCCAGGCAATAAATCTTTTTGATGATAGAGGGGAGGTCAAATTTCATGGTGGGTGGAGAAGATTTCCCAAGCCTTTGTATGTATTGAAACGAATAGCTTTCTTGGAGTCATGGTCACTGACCACGGTTCAATCCGAGAACTGGAGAGTAGCAATAGATTTAATTAGGTATCTCTCTATGGCAAGGGCATGAAACAATTTGGTGTTTTCAATGCCAAAATGAATATATCTAATGGTGCATATTTTCCTCCAGTACTCATTTTGGAATTATAATAGTTGTAGTAGGTGATTTTTGACAATGCGTCTGAAATTGGTTTCCAAGATGGAGAGAGTTCTTTGATCTTCTAGTCCATCAAATTCAGTTAAGGCTTGGTTGCAATTTTGGACGACGACGGTAAGCCTAGAGATGCCTTTTCTCCATTTCTTGAGATCATACTGTAGAATCTTTAGTTTTTTGTACATTGTAGCCACTGGATTACTCGCATGGCAGGGTTTGTTCCAAGATGTTGTAACCACCTGAAAGAGGTTCTAGTGGTTGATCCAGTAATTTTCAAACGGAATAACTTGCTCTTGGGTATGCTTGTTTCGATGTTAATCACACATGGAGAGTGATCAAAATCGGGCTTGCCCAATGTGGTTATCATAGTGTTTGGGAAGGTCTGTGTACAGTGACATGATGTGAAGAACCAATCTAGTTGCTCTAATAGTGGGTCGTCCTTCATATTACTCCATGTGTATGAACGACCTTTGAGGGGCAGTTCAACTAGGGCTTGAGCTCTTATAATATCATTAAATGTCAGAATGTCATTAGTGTACCCTCCTGGCTTGTTTCTATTTACACAAGATCTAATAAAGTTCTAATATCCTACAAACAACCATTCTTCAGAATCTGGAATGGTTAGATCATACAACCATGTGGTGAAATAAACATGACCAAGCCCACGGCAAGTTCCGTAGATGTTATAAAGTGTCCAAACATTGCCAGAGATTTTGGATTGGAAAGACAGACCAAGAGAAAATGAATTAGAAAAACGTAAGGACCGATCAAAAGCTGAAGAATTCCAGATCGTAATAATACCACCAGAAGCCCCACATGAAGGTACATAGGCAAATTTATCGAATCATTTGGGGAAGAAAGTTTTAACAAAATCCAAATCAAAATGCAATCGTTTAGTATCTTGTAGGCAAATCACATCACACCCACATGTCTCTACTACATTTTTGATAGCTAAGAGTTTCTTGTCTGAATTTATTCCATGCATGTTCCAGACAAGAACATTCCACCGTTGCTTGAGTGACATGTGACTAGGCATCAAATAGATGAGGAGGATGAGCCCTCCTTGTCAGCCATAAGCTTGCCGTTGGAAAGATCCTCCGCGGGAATGTCGCACTTGCCAGTGCCAATATTCTGCAGGACTAGGATCAGTGTTGGGGGGGGGGGCAGCGCTGCCGACAACAAATGTTGTGTTGGTCAGGTTAACGGTAGCAGGGACTTGGCGAGTTTTGACTTTGCTCTTGCTCACTCGCGATTCAGTTAGTGATGGTTCCTTGAATCCATCATTTTTATTTGCACGAGCACTACGACGCATCGTGGTTTCATCAATTTCCAACTCTGGCTTCTTCTTCTTATCGTTGCGGGTTGGACCACTGACAGCCAGAGACATGCTAACTGAAGAAGTATTCTCTGTTGTTTCAAAGTTACCTAAAGATGTGATATTTGCAAAAACAATGGCTTCAGCTAGCATAAAATCTTGCTCTGGTCATGGTGTGATGGGTGTCGTTCATAGAGAAATCCTTGTCGCGGCGGTACCCTTGGTCGTCACTCCCCTTGTTGAAGGTGTCCTAATGTAACATTCATCCTTACCATTGACATTGGTATTCTCACTCTAGTGGCAATGACAATATAGGTCTCATGTTAGGCAGCACCGAGCTGCCATTCATCTACTCCTTGCACTTTATGGTACCATCAATGTGAACTCCTTGTTGTTGTGCATGCTCAGGTCCCTCCCATGACAGTCCATGTGTTGCGATGACGTCATGCTCTTACTGCGATCTCAGTAGTTCTTTGATATGTGAAAGTGCAAACTGCCCACTCGATTTTGCAAATTGCTCTGGTTGTCCTCATGGTGGATCCTGCAATCAAGGATAGAACATGTTCGTCCATGGCCTCAAGGCCTCAAGGCTCCAATATGACGCCTCTTGTGGGGAGTTTTGTGATCCATGATGATGAAATTACTTGACTGTGTTTTTTTCTAGTATCACATCATGTGGATAAATGACAAGTATGCGGGTGTTGTTGTGGTATAAACGACCAGTTCTTGATGTTGTGATGCCCTTGGACGACATGAGTGGAACTCCTCCATGGTGATGGTTGTTCTATATGCCAACTAGGTAGTGCTTTGTCATGTGCACTCACTCTGCTTTTTCCTTTTTCTTCTCTGTTGTGATAATTTAATGCTTGCATTGTATGGTCGCAACCTATGTATCCTGACCAATGACTTCCTGTATAGGATGTGGGGACCGTGGTCTTGTAACATTACTTTTTGGACTATATTTGGGTGGCGAATCTTTCCCCACAGGTGAAAAATTAAAACAAAGTAATTATGTTGTAGTCTAAGATTTGCTGGACTTTGTTTTCTGTATATATGTAATCTCATAAAAAGGAAAATTAGCATGACCATACTGGAAGGTGGTACATACATTTATGAGTTTTAGATCAATGTTCTTATGTTTTGTTTAGGACGTGGATTTTCTAGAATTCCCCAAAAATCTAGACCCGGGCTGACTTGCAGCCCTAGCCGCCCCAACAGGGTAGTCAGTATCTTGGTATTGCCAGCAGGATGACTCCTGTCATGGTGTTTTAGTGATGGTGTGACCGACATGTAATGGATTAGAGGTGGGGAGGTCATCACCAGGAAAAAGTATGTGCGTGGCGGTGTTTGTCGGTGGTGTGTTCCTCCCTAGAGCCGCCATCTTGGCACTATCTTTTTCTGCCTCCCACAGTTTGCGCTCCGAGAGAAATCTTAGATACGGGGTTCTTCAGATCTGGCGATGGCGATGTATGTGTTTTGTTCTTCCTCCTTGGAGACATCACCCAAAATATTAGCGTATCTCAGGCGATTTTGCTTCTCGCCTTCTGGCTAGCCCTTTGGTTTAGAGCCTTTGCATGGTTGGTTGTAGCTATTGATTGTGTGCTTCCCTTCATCCTTAGTGGCAATACACTAATGTTGCTTGTCTCATCGGCTCACCGTATTTTAGCTACGTTGGAAACATGTATGTATCACCATACTTCCTTATTGTATAGTGCTCTTCCAATGTGCTCGCCATGATCCTTGGAGTGTTCTTTCTTGGTGTCTATGTATTTCACACCGATTCTTCAGATGGTCTTCCCACCTTCAATGTTCTGAAGTTCTTAGCATATCCGCGCGTATGAATTTCACGCACAGGTCCCCATGATGGCATATGAGTTGTGGATCTCATTGGTTTGTGCTCACGTCTTGTATCTACTATGGGTTGCCTTCAACAGGCAAGCATACACATGTTTATGTTGTGGTATCGGATCATTAGGTCTCCCACCATCGCCATCGAATTGGCTTTCCAATTCAGTTAGCTCTAGTTTCCTCTCTCTTTTTTTAGCTGAATTCTATCTCTTTGTGTGCATGATTTTGCTACGACATCTACCCTTTGAATTCTTTTTCTTTCCACGGTGACTTGTGTGCACTTACCTTGTAATTTATTCCCGTTTGGCCTTGGTGTGCAACAATGCAAAATGTTTAGGTGGGCTTAAGCCCCTCATAGACCTTTGAACCCACCAAATGGGTGGTATGATAACCCACATTCTAACTAAGGAAATTAAATCATTTTCTTGATGAGATCAGAACCAACATTGTGTTGTCGAATTTAGCAAACTCTTCATCCAAATGTAGTCTATGTCATTTGTTGACCGAGTTAACTAAAAGATCAACATAACATACCATTTAGGGAGTTGGCCCTAATGGAGGGGAGGGTTCAGAGCGAAAGAATGCACAAAATGATCAGTGGTATTGTCCGTTGCTATCAAAAGTTTCTCTACAATACATGGTACAAAGTTCGGGGTTCCACTCGATTGGATGGGCGTGAAACAAAACTGAGTGAAAAAATGAGGGTATTTTGTGCAATGAGTTATGATTATCATGAACCAACATCTATAATTTCGTCTATGTATTGATGTTGGCACCAGTGGCAAAAATGATAAGAAAGGATGATGAATAAATCACACTTGGCTGAGGGAGAGGAGAGAATGGGGGATTTCTTCATCCCAATCGAGCAAAGCATGCCATCGCGCATTTTACAATACATGATTCCACACAACAAAACACCACCTCTCTTAAGATTGTGTGAGTGTTTTTCTCGAGCCTACCCAAAAGGTGTTCTTCATGAGGTTAGAACGAAGGACTCATGTATACACACAAATGCGCCCTCAGTCAAGGTCATCCACCATACCTGTGGTGCATGTCACACCATTTGCACATCTAATATTATCACCTTGGTACCGAAATAGTGCTCTCCTCTAGCCAGCATAAAATAAGATGGATATCCAGCCTCGAGAATATTAGTTTTACTATGAACCCCATGTTCCAACAAAGTATACATCGTATGTGTTTGCTTTGAGATTCCGACCATAAATTTTCAGCACAGTATGTATCTATGTATTAACTCATTTTTGCACACTTTAAAATGAAATTTTATAGACCCTAAATAAACAGTTGAAGTTTCAAATCTTCAAAAAACTACCAAATTTGGTTTAAGGTGGTAGATTTTTTCCAAATGTTTGAATTACTTATTTCAATGAATTTCAAAATATATTTCATTTTAATTATATAATGATTCGGTAGTATTTTTTCTATCTCAAAAAACTTCAAATGCATTTAGTTACGATTTACTAAAATTTCGAGAAATTTTACAAATGTTTCAAATCCATGTATAATGGCTTATTCAAAATTTAGTTCGTTTCATTCATGGGTCATTAAATTGAAATGCATTTTAGGAAAGATACAAATGCAATTCTAACATTTCAATATTTTGAATTTATTCCAAATATGATTTCAGTTCAAGTTCATTCAATCACAAATTATATTTATTTTATAATCATTCGAGAGTTATTTTCATGAGCTTCCGTAAACCCCACAAACTTGTACGCAAATTCAACTTTCAAGCAACTTTCAATCATTATGCATGGATTATGCAGTTGTGATTTCAAAATAATTTTTAGAGGCGTTTTCACTGGATTTCATATGTCATAACTTTGCACCCAAGTTACAAGTTTCAGTTGCATGTTAATCATGATGTACATGCAACAAAAACTAGTAATCATGATCAACATGCAACTGAAACTAGTAATCATGATTAACATGCAACTGAAATTTCAGATTTCTCACGCCTTTCCAACTCTTTATAACCGTTCTACAACGGTTATAGAGATATTTAGATAATTTAATATACATATTAGATCAATTCCATGATAATTTAATACATTTCCCATGCATTTCGAGAGTAGTTTTCGACAGAATTCCGGAATCTTTATTTCATTCACATTTCATAATTAGATACATTTTGTACAAAATATGCCACTTCATACATCTACTAATAAGATCCACATATACATGCATCTTCACATGCGTCCCTCCTCATCATCGAGAACCACAAATTTTGTACTATTATTTCATTCTATTTTACCATAAATTGAGAGACGCTACATGTGAACTTCACAAACAAAATAATAATTATGTTTGGTGAATTTGTCTATGATATCTCTAACAATATTCACTTGACTAATATCAGTTTCAAGATGTTTCTCAAGAAGTTTAAGCAATAAAGATACTATCAAATCATCAACAAAAATAAACAAATTTTGATTATTTTTTAGTATGTCTCGTGACCAACGCATATTGATTTGCTCAACTCTCCTCCACATGAAGAAGGAAAAAAACAAAATGCAACACACTACAACTTTGCATGGTATCCCTGAATCCAAGGAAACAAACCATACCGCTTGGATAACCACAAGCCCATCTTTCGCATAATCCTTGGCAGCATATGTTGTTGTCGGCATCAGGGAGACTGGGATGCAGGGCCAGATACTATTATTGGGCCACCGAGGAGCATCCCATCCTCCCATGCCCAACCCATCCTTCTTCCTCGTGCCATCACTTTGCTTTGTCGTGTGTTACTACACCCCCAATCATGCAAATAAACATGACGAGAGTTGCAGAGAAAAGAGGTACAACTACCACGATGTCCTTCAGTGCCACTAACCAACACCAATCTCACTCCATTGTCTCTTCTATAAAGAATTGAGAAAATAAGGGGGTGTTGGGGGAATTCAACTGTCGTCTATATAGTTTTTTATTTTGAAGGTCCCCACACATTGTTTATTCCTCTTAACCACTTTATTTGTTTCCTTAAAATTCGTTATACAATAGTCTCACCCACGAATCTTGACGAAGCAACCTACTGCGGATTCGTGTGAGCATACACATTAGAAAAATAATTTTCAAACGAGGTGGTACTGATAAGCAACATTCTAATTGAGAAATTATAGCATGATGACGCATATGAGGTCAAAACCAACATTGCATTGCTCAGATTAGCACAACACTCTTCAATCAAATGTACTCCATTTCACACGTTAGTTAATAGGTCTATGGTACATAATGTCTTCTTGGGGATTTCGCGCCGATGTTCAGGGAGGATTCCAAGTGAGGGCAAGCGAGAAGGTATTAGGGGTAGTGTACATGGGTATCGGAAATTTCTCTACATAACTTGGTATCGGTTTCAGGGTTCCACCTGATTTCATGAGTGTTAAAAAGGCTAATTGAGAAGGGGGGGGGTGTATTTCGTGTGTGGAGTTATGATTAGCACAAATGGCATCTATATTAAAACTTTACAAATTGAACAAAGGAGATGAGAGAATGGTGGATTTCAGCAACCCCGCCGAGCTTACAAATTATGTATCTGCACATTTTTAAAATTTGAGCCTATCTCACGTGGGACGGAGAGAAGACTTTCCATACAAACACACACCGTATAAGGAAAACCACTACAATATGTAGTAAGGTTCAAACATATTGGTACCAATAACAGTTCAAACTCCTACCCCCAAACGTTCTACATGACATGTTGCTGCCAGAAAACTTTTTGCGTACTTTTTGGATATGTTATGTGGTAGAAAGTAGGGATTTTATGTTGATGTAACATATCTGGACACTCGTTGCAACCACGTACTCGATGTAGCGATGTTAGGACCCGACGAAAATCTGTCAACAGTAAGTTAGAAATGCACTTATGATAGTTGCAAATGTTTTCTAGAAACAATTTTAGTTCAAATTCATACAAATTGAAGTAAAAAACATTATTTATTTGACAAACATTCGAGAGTCATTTTCACCGTGTCCACAAATGTCACATTTTTTTGCTCTAGTTCAAAATTTAAGCGCATTTCAACCAGTATGCACTCATGATATGGTCATGATTTAAAAATAATTTCAAGAGATTTCACACATGCATATTATCACGATCCCTTGATTTCAATAACACTTAAAAAAATCTTGAATTTAAGATTTTGGCCACCATTTAGTTCAATTACATAGATCCATTCTAGAATGATTTTAGACTCTATAGTGCATTTAATGTTCATTTCAGATCAATTAAATTATGATGTAAGAAATTTCCAATGCATTTCCATGATTTTTTGATATAATTCATGAATGGCCTATTACATCCACATTTCATAATATTAGATACATTTTGCATAAATTTTAGTGCCATTTCATACAGGCACTAAACAAGATCCACATGTATGCATCTCTACACACATCCTTCATCACTATCGAAAACCAAACAACGTTTATTGGCTTTTCATTTGTCTGTTCAAAATTGCATCGATACTAGACATGCATTTCACAACAAAAACGTACATTTGGTGAAATTATCGATGTATATTTCTCACAGAACTCATTGGACTAATACAAGTTTCAAGATATGTCTCACAAAAAGTTGAAGCAACAAAGACACACTCCCAAATTATCAATAAAATCAACAAATTTGGGCGATGTTTCAAATTTGTCCCTTGAGAAATACAAATTGACTTGCTTAACTCTTGTCCGCATGAACAAACAAACTCGAAACAAAACACAACATCATACATTACTTCTTGCTATAAAATTCGGGAGTGTATTCAAGAGAAAATTCCATACTGCTTGGCAAACCACACATCCATCTCCCAGATCATCCTAATAAGGATATTTTGTTGTCAACGTTGAGAGGCTTTGAGATGCCGAAACCGGATGTTGTGACTGGGCCGTTGCGGAGTGTCGGGTGCTCCTAGGCCTAGCCCATCCCACATCCTTGTGCTGCCATCGAGGAGTGCTACATCATCCTAGGCCCAAACCCTCCCACCTCCTCACGCTGCCATCAAGGAGCACTGCATCATATTAAGCTTATCCCCTCCCCCCTCCTCGTGCTACCGTCGAGGAATGATGCATCATCCTAGTCCCAACCCCTCCCGCTTCCTCGCGCCGCCACCTAACTTCACCATGTGCTACCACACCCCCAATCGTGGAAATCTGTACACTAGGGAGTAGTAGAGGAACAAGACACCGCTTCCATCGTGTCTTTCGGCACTACTGCTCAACACTATGTTTACGCCAACACTAAGTCTACGCCATCACATTGGCCAATTTAGTCCAACACTCTTCATTTGAATTTCGCCTATGAGTTAATAGATCAATGTTACACAATGATTTACTTGAGTGTCAGCACTGATCTCCTGGGAGGCTTCCAGGTGAGAGCAAGGGAGAAGGCATCATGGGTAGTGCCCATGGCCACCGGAAGTTTCTCTACATCACTTGGTATGAAGTTTGGGGTTCCACCCAATGTCATTGGTGTGAAAAATCCTAATTGGAAAGGGGGAGGGCAATAATTTGTGCGTGGAGTTATAATTAGCGCAAAACGATAGTTACATTTGTCGTTTATGACTTGATGTCGTCACTGCGGCCACAATCCCAAATAGTACGAACAAATAACAAGGACATGGGTTGCAAATATGTTTCAATTGACCAACGGGGAGGAGAAATGGAGAGTTGATGCACACATGCCAACTTTACACAACATGCCTTTGTGCATTTTGCAACACTTGAGCCCATCTCACACGGGACGTTGATGGAGTTACTACAGAACCTAGCCAAAAGATGTTACATCACACATTGTGCATTCCTATAACCACCTTACGTATTCCCCAACAAATTGTTACACCGCAATCTCACACACAAATCTCCATGAAGAAACCTATGATGAGTTCGTGTTGTCGAACACGTTAGGAACAAAAATACCAAAAGGGATAGTACTAATAGGTATAGCACCCCACCCCAAAGGGGTCAAAGCCAACATTGCACTTCCCAATTTAGCACAACACTCTTCATTCAAATTTCACCTATGAGTTAATAGGTCAACACTACACAATGTATTGTTCGAGTGCTGGTGTCAATGTCCGGGGAGGCTTCCGAGTGAGAGAAAGAGAGAAGATATTAGGGGTAGTGCCAATGGCTACCGGAAGTGTCTCTACATCACTTGGTACCAAGTTCGGGGTTCCACCTGATGTCATGGGTGTGAAAATCCTAAGTGAGGAAGGGGGGAGGGAAAGTATTTGATGCGTGGTGTTATGACCGGTGCAAACCGACACCTATATTTGTCGTTTACGAATTGATGTAGTCGTCGTGGCCATAATCCTCAACGATACGAACAAGGACAAGGCATGAGAAATTAGTTTTAATTGACCGAAAGGAGAGGAGATAGTGGTGGATTTCTACACCTGGCCTACCGAGTGTACGCAACATCCCTTTGTGCATTTTGCAGCACATGAGCTCATCTCTCGGGGGACCACGAGGGAGTTACTATTGAACCTAGCCGAAATATGTTACTTCTTTTCTTAGACGAAACGACTCGCGTAGGCACCCAAACACGCCCTTGCTCAAGATGGCCCACCACACCAAGGGCTACATGAATACTCACCATCTGCACAACTCATCTTATCACATTACCATCTCCCTGTCACCACAAAACAAGATGTATATCCTAATTCCTCACACAAAGTCTCCTTTTCCAAGGTGAGGATGGGTCCAGAATCTAGCTTTTAGTTAGGGAGTCTTGCTAGAGACTTCAATGTCCAAATACCGAGACGTTATCGTTATCTTTACAACAAACACAAATGGGTACGAGACAAAAAAACAACTCACCCAATACCAAGCACTGCACCCCCTAGAGCTATATATAACCATAATATCCATCAGCTTCTAATTTTAATCAGAATTCTTAATCTGTTGGAGAGCTTGTTGTGTTTGATTAAGGATGACAGCCATGGAATTGGACATGTATACCATGGTGGTGCAGGAAAACGGCGAGGTCACGTACCAGCTGACCGACCCAACGAAATGGGGCGCGTGGGCGCACGAGGGGCACCGGCTGTGGGCGTCCATGTCGGAGGACTTTTGGCTCTACGAGTACAAGGTCCGGATGTGCCCGCAGCCGTATAGCCATGACTGGACGGCGTGCCCCTACGCGCACAAGGACGAGCGCGCCCGTCGCCGCGACCCACGCCGCTTCAACTACGTCGCCATCTCCTGCCCGGAGTACCGCGCCAATGCGCGCGCGCATGCGCAGCTCCGGCTCGCCGGCGCCGGGCACCCGCCACCGACCTGCGCGCGCGGCCTCAGGTGCCGCTACGCGCACGGCGTCTTCGAGCTGTGGCTGCACCCGTCCCGGTTCCGCACGCGCACGTGCGACGCCGGCGCGCGCTGCCAGCGCCAGATCTGCTTCTTCGCGCACTTCACCCGCGAACTCAGGGGCGAGGGCCCCATCGCCGCCTTCGCCGCCGCCGCCACGGTGCCGCCTTCGAGCTTTGCCATGCCGCAGACGCCGCCCCACATCCTCCAGCGCGCTCCATTCACTTCGGTGACGCGTCCGCATTCTGTTCCAGCTCCACAACTGTTCGATGATGTCACCCTACAGACCATTCCAGACAGGCTTCGCATGCTGAGCCTATACTCTGCCATCACTGGGGATGATGTTTTCTCCTCCCCTATCACCACCGCCGCCGCCGTCGCCACTGCTGCGACCACCATGCCGACCCCGAGGGTGCCCTTACTGGCGTATGAGGAGAAGGAGGAGGACGCTAAATGCATCCACAAAGCGGACGACGAAGACTCCCTGCTGAAGGACTACCCGCACCGAGATCTCATCATGGACTTTATGCGCTAGGTATCCGAGGTATGGCAACAAATAAATCTGGATGGCCGGCTGGGTTGATCCTGGAGCTAGTGCCATTCCGCGCATGGCGACCGCGGCAGCGCGTGCATGCGTGTCTGCTGTGTCTGCGTTCTAGCAGTGCCGTCCAGAAAGCCATGTGCATGGTTCTTATTACATGCTCATGGTTTGCATGTCGTGCATGTGTTCCAAGTGACGGTAGTCGGTCCTCAGGAACGTGCATATATGTGCATAGCGTTCCTGATCATAAATAAGTGCCGTCTCCATGTGGACATATATCCGATGGAGATTTACAATGCTATTGTTGATTATTGTATTGTTATGTTAATGTCTTATCCGTCGGAGGAATGTGTAATGTTTTCCTAAGCACCTATATATAAATGTTTCGTCGATCTCGGTGCCTCCTCGGTTCCTTTTATTTTGTCTTATAAGCAAGGTTTATTTTTATCTGCAGAAGGAATATCATCGTGTTAGAAATGTGATTCGTACGTGCCAATTTGTCTGGTAGTGTTATGAGATAAGGAGCATGTATATGTTTGAGTGTTGTTATTATGTTTCTATAGGCAAAATGCCGGCATGGCAGTAACCACAATAAGTAAAGACTAAAGATGATGGAATTTTCTGTTTGTGGATATACAGCTTGGAGCTCACTGCGGTGAAATAAATTCTCCGATCCGGTCAGAATAAACATTGAGAATACTTAAACAAGAAGCCTTGGCCTCATGTTGCTGCAAACCAAAACTTATAAATATACTACTTCAAACGCCTAGGCCTCGATTCCCATAGATACCGTGTCTCTCTAGATGCTAAATCTAGTACTAATGAATTTCCGTGCAATTCTATGTCGCCCCAAAATAGTAAAATGTTCAATCCGTCTCTATCTGTCAGTTGTAACCAGAGGTGAGACCTATCAGTCCGTCTCTCATGTCTAGTGATTTCTTCGCAATTGAGGGATTAATCAGAGATTCTCTTGACAAGACCAGTAGGAAAGACCTAAGGGACCTTGCGTCGCCTCGAGCGGGTGACTCGAGGGCGATGAAACCCTAGAGCGAGCCCTCCGCCCCCCCCCCCCCATTCACTCATCGCCCTCCTCCCTCCTTGCCACCACCTGAGGACGTCACCGGTTGCCGTGCTGCCTCCAATGAAGGTGGTGGCGAGGCTCTGCTGCCCTGCTTCATTGCAGGGAGCCTTGGGCGCTAGGACGGCAGCCCTGGATCTAGCTAGCGGCATCGACCTCGTCGGTGGGTGGCGCTGTAGGTGTTGGTCGCCTCTCTGGCCGCGCGGGCGACGGTTGGGCAATGGAGGCGTCTTGCTGCTCGGATTTTCCGGGCTCCTTCCCCGATGTGGCTTTCCCGCTCACCGATTTGGATCCGACATTTTGGGCTGCCGGATCTGGCTCTAGAGGGTGTGGCGGCGGAAGCTTGGAACAGGGGAATCCCCTGGTCGACTCCGCAACGGCCTCCACGGCGGTGGCGGTGCTTCGGCTTCGCTCTTCCCCTCTTGAGGGTGTGTTGAGCTTCCTCTTCCTCCCCTTCCTCCCCACTCTTTAGTCCCCGGGTGAAAACCTAGGCCTTTGGCCGGCTGGCGGTGGCGCACAGGCATCGGAGGTGTAGGGTTGGGGTTGGGGTGCTGCATTGAGTGGGTTGGTGACGGCTGCGGTGCAGTGCGTCCTCAGATGCCAGGCGACGCTGGAGGCAGGGGGGTGAGTCTTGTTACCCTTCAGCGACGTTTATCTTGCTGCTGCGTTCGTGCTTGCCGGTCGCTGAGCGGCATCCCTGTGGTGGATGTAGGGGAGATAGTGGCCTCCCCTCCGATAATGACACGACTGGGTTTGGCAAAGCCAATGTTTCATCCTACAAGGCTTGATCCTCCTCTTCTCTATTGATTTGGTGGACTACCATGTCCCCGTTGTGCTGATCGGCGTGGTGCTCTTCGACGACATGGTTGTTTTTCCCTTGTGTTGGCAATTTCGCTCTTTGGCTGGCTTTTGTAGCTTCGGCCTTAGGTGATCTTTGTTTGTGATTTTCTTTCTGTGTTGTTTTCATGCTCAGTCGTTGTAATGATCTGCATCTTGTATTCTAGCCGGTCGATGACTTCATTAATTTGAAGTCGGGCTATATGCATTTTTTCTAATAAAAAAATAACAAGACCGGTAGTATACTACTCCCCAGTCCCCACTACGATCTATACGCCTTTACTTTTGTTATTGGCTGATGCTTGAGACAAAGTGTATTGAGACATGTACTCGCACGGAAATACCATTTTAAACTCGCGTTGAGATTCAGGTCCTTTTTTAATGGGGTTATGGAAGCATTCTTCATTTTTGGGTACCTTTTTCTTTTGCCGATTCCAGGAGTACGACTGGATCAACTGATCTACTTAATCGATGGGGATGCAATCTAAATTGAGCGTATTTCTGATTAACACTGTGAATTTTGTCTGTTACACACCATGAGATTATTTCCGTTCTTCACTCATGAGATTAACTCTTTTTTCTCCAGCAGATTATTGTGATCAGTTGCTTCATTTTGGTTTTATCTAAAGTGGCTTGGATTTTAATTATGTCTCAGTAGTGTTTTCTTTTTCATTTGTATATCTTGTTGGGTTGTCACTGGAGATGATATTTGTTTGAGAGGAGACTAATTAAAGTTGTTAGGTGTGTGGTTGTTGGGTCCTTACAGGTTCCGGCCTTAGACCTTAGTGTCAGCCATTGATTGTTGTGTGACTTGGGAGCTCTCATTCTGCGTTGAAATTGTTTTATAACACTCGCATGGAACGGCCCATGAAGCTTCCACTTGCTCTCACTCTGCTCCTGCCTCGGCTCAGTTATTTAGCTTTTATTTCCGTTCGTTCCTCTGCTAGCTCAAAATAAACGGCTATCATTTTTTTCAAGAAGTTCATGTACTATAAAATACTCCATCTGTACCTAAATATTTGTTTGTTGGGGAGAAATAAACTAGTTCTCCCCAACAACAAGTATTATGGTACAGAGGGAGTATTAGATTTTAAAGAATATTGTGGATTATGAAAACACGATTGTTTTCTAAAATGTTCATGAATTCAAACAATATTCGTGGATTTCAGATAATGTTCACAAATTTGAAAGGTTCATAAATTTAGATATGTTTGTGAAATTTAAAAACATTCAATTTAAAAATGTTCATAAATTTGAAAAAAAAATGTTCGTGAATTCTGAAAAGATTCATATGCTTTCTAAATATCCACACTTTAAGGAATAGTCATGAGCTAGCATGAGAAAAAAAACAAAAAAAAGAGAGAAACAAAGAGAAAACTAATAGTAAAGAAAAAAGTGAAAGAAAACCATTAAAACAGTTGAAAAACACTCAAAGCACGAAAAACAAACAAACCAGGCAATACCTTCCCAAAACAGAGAAAACTGGACGGCCCAACGACACAAACACTTACAGGCGAGGCTTATAGCGCCCGATGCACCAGTACGCTCCAAATATGAATATGAGAGTTTACTATATACTAGAGATCCCTCCAAAATAAACTATATCCTAGAGGGTGACACACGATTTGTCGCCCCGTCCTTCAGTTATGTATTAAGCCTCCTTTTCTTCATGTGATATATTCATGAATTTTAAAATTATTCATAAATTCAAAAAAATGTTCATGAATTATAGAAAAAATGTAGTCTTGTAAACATTCACATATTTTAATAAATAAAATGGAAAATAAACAGAGAAGAAAACAGGAACAAAGGATGAAAGAGAAAAAAAACAGGAAAAAATCCCCAAAATAAAACTATTTAAAGTGTTGAGAAACACATAAAAGAAAGAAAAATAAAAAAACTGACAATATATTATGAAAAAAACAGTCCACCCAACGACACACACCCTTATAGATGGGTTCCATAACGTCGCCACAATCTCTGATACATCAGGAGGTCCAAAAATAGGGAGTTAGTTGTTGAAATTAACCTTTTTTTGTTTGATTTAACACAGTAACAAATCATGATCATAGCATACACAGTATTAAACTCATACTAATATCTGATCACATAAGCATGTACTGACATATAGCAGAAACATCTACGCAAACTATCGATACGACTAACACTGAAACAAACAATAGGGGGGTAAACCGATTATACCCTTCAGCCAGCCAGGTTGTAGCGACGACGGTTGCAACGTCCTCGACGGCCTTGTTCTCGGTTTCGGTGCACATGGTGATGTCCAAGGAGAAAAGGACGCAGTCGGAGTAGACAAACAATGGCGAGCAATTGCGTGTGAGACGGTCCCTAAAAACCTAATTGACCTTCTTCTGGTGCAGGATGGCAAAGGGCAGGGTTTCATAGGCCTGCTCTCCCGTACACCCGTGCATGCGGTGGGCGGGACTGGATTACTAGAAGCGGCAACAACGAGCAAAACAATGGTAGACATTGTGTGCGAGGAGGTATATGAGATTTGATATGATATGGGTGATGGCTATGGTTGCCGACGCCTTCAATATATAGGCACTCGAGGAGGGTCCATTAATAAAATTAAATGTCCATTAATTATCCTTTTCTGACCTGGTGAAATTAAGCGCACAAATGATATAGCTCTAAGCTCAGCTTGGCTCGGCTCGATCACGAAACATGACATGTATAGGGCGGCAACCGAGGAATGCGCAAGAACCACTCCTCTTCTCAAACTCCAATGACATCATGATCAACTTCTCTTGCTGCCCATGATGCGCCCAAGGCCTGTGCGTCGTCCGATGGGGTCGCGCCCATGCGCGCGCGGGGGGGGGGGGGGGGGGCGGGGGGCGGCATGGCGGTTGCTGCTCACTCCCATGAGCGCCCGACGTTGCTGATGTTGCTCACTCCCGTCGCTGAGCTTCATGGCCACGCATGTCATGCCCCACATCAGCCTCCGCCTCCCCTGCCCGGCACTGTCGCCAGAGAAAGGAGTTGCTGCTCCGGCTTCGGGCTTCTGCGACCGTCGGCGCACGAGGAGGGAGTAGCCACTGGCCTCCTCCATTGAAGATGAAGGTCACGAGGACCCAATTGCGTTTTTTAGGGGTCCTTTTGTAAGAAAATATTATAATGGGATATGATTGCCTTTTCTATTTGCCATGCACCATGTCCAGCGGGACCCAACTATCATAATTGTGCTTAAAACGACCAAACCGAGCGACTAGTGTTTTTGCAAAAAATTAGCCTGGCAATTAGTGTTTTGGGGCACAAAACTGTAGACTTGTGGTTCCTGCAAACCTTGCCTTCAATGTCAATATTTATTGCAATTAACTCCTTGCTAGAGACTCGGTGTACAAACACCGAGACGTCTTCATTATCTTTACAGCAAAAAGAAATTGGTACGAGATAAAATAGATGACTGATACGTCTTCGACGTATCTATAATTTTTGCTTGTTTCATGCTGCTATATTACCATTCTTGGATGTTTTACAATCATTTTACCACAACTTTATATTGTTTTGGGGACTAACCTATTAACCTAGAGCCCAGTGTCAGTTCCTATTTTTTCCTTGTTTTTGAGTTTTACAGAAAAGGATTATCAAACGGAGTCCAAACGGAATAAAACTTTACGGTGATTTTTTCTGGACCAAAAGAGACCTATGGAGCATCAGAGTTGGGCCAGAAGGTTCCCGAGGAGGCCACAAGCCTCAGGGGCACGACCACCCCCTAGCCACGGCCACCAGGCTTGTGGGACCCTCGAGAGTCCACCGACCTCCCTCTCAGCTCTATAAATCGTCAAATATTCCAGAAACCCCAACGCAGAACCTAGATCGGGAGTTCCGCCGCCGCAAACCTCCAGAGCCACGAAAAACCAATCGGGAGCCCGTTCCGGCATCCTATCGGAGGGGGAAACCATCACCGGAGGCCACCTTCATATCCCGACTCCCTCCATGACGAGGAGGGAGTAGTTCACCCTTGGGGCTGAGGGTATGTACCAGTAGCTATGTGTTTGATCTCTCTCTCTCTCTCTCTCTCTCGTATTCTTGAGATGGCACGATCTTGATGTACCGCGAGCTTTATTAATATAGATGAATCATAGGGAGTGTTTCCCCTCTCTATCTAGTTGTGATGAATACATTTTTCCCTTTGAAGTTTACTTACTGAATTGAGTCTTTAAGGATTTGAGAACACTTAATGTATGTCTTGCGATGGGATATCTGTGGTGACAATGGGATGTTCTATTGATTCATTTGATGTATGTTTTGGTGATCAACTTGCGGGTTACGTGACTGACGAGGATATGTACCTAGGGTAGGGTCCTAGGCCTGACCTATATAACCTACCTAAGGACATTGCATTGGAAGGCTCAAGGACCACAAGAGAGATTCCGACTGGATTCACCATGGCGTTCAAGTCACTCGACAATCAATCCATTCGGTAGCTCCTTCCTCCACTCGACAGTCACCTATCACTCGGACGACCCCGCTTCCAATCGACACCAGAAGACTAGAAGTCGCCCCTGAGAGACCAACATGCAGGCATTAGGCCAGTCGGCATTAATAGCAATTATGTTGTACATTACCAGTAACGCTAGTCTTTATACCCACGATCGGACTTGGTTGCCTGGCAATTATGAGGGGCAGCGAACTCTATATAAGCCGCCTCCCCTCTGGCACAAGGGTTCGCAACCTTTGTAATCTCTATTCTCCACACGACAAAGCTCCGGAGCACTGAGATGTAGGGTTGTTACCTCCACGAGAGGGGCCTGAACTCATACATATGTGTGTACATCCTCGCCGTAGCTAGGACTCTGCCCTCTCCTTTCGTACCCCTACCTTCTACTGTCAGGCTCGTTCCCACGACAGTTGGCGCCCACCGTGTGGCAGACGTCTATGTGACTTTTGGCGAGGTTGCGTTTTTCTCCCTTCGTCATGTCTTCCGGCGGTGTTTTCGCTCTGGGCCACGAGATCCGTTTCGGAGTGCTCACGTTCATCGCTGACGATTCGGCATGGCTACAAGAAGCGCCTCTTAACGTTGAGGTGCTCCCAGTTCGTGGGGCTACGCACTTTTGCATGAGTTCCTGCGTCGTGCTTCTGTGGCAGCCGTCGACTCCGTATTCATCAGCTTTCCCTGATGTTCATCGCTGCAAGCGATCCGGTTGCTCATGACTCCAGCGTTGGGTCAGGCATGCAGCGGCCTGCCAAATTTCATCTTCGCAGATTGCGGCGATCGAGCCCACCGAGTCCCTTCACGGAGTGTTCGAGTCGGACTCCGTTCAGTCTAGCGTTCCTTCCGAGTGCAAGAGCTGCGATCTTGCAACAGAGGTCCTTATGGCTGGTTCCCATCAAAGCCCGCCGCTGGGCTTCGGCCGCGGCAAGCGGGAAGCTGGCGGACTGTCGAGTGAAAAGTCGTGCCGCAATGGGGAAGTCCTTCATACTCCTATCGTTGGTACGACCGCCAAGGCCTAGGCCTTGGAGGCCACGCACATACGGCTTGAAGAGCTCCAAAGAGAACTCGACAAGCGCACTCGCTAGCGCCCACCAGTTTCTAGTCGACGTCAGCGACAGCTGTTTCCGACTGGATCTCACAACAATGTTGAGGTATACCATACTCCTGTGTTAAATGTTGCAGCTGCAACTAGGATAGCAGATTCCATTCAGCCGTCATGGTCAGAGGCTGGTAGAGGATTGATGCAGATTAGAGCATTGCTGGATGCAGTGCAGCGTCAGAATTCTGTTGTTTCGCAGTCGCGCAATAGGATTCACAGTAATTCACCAAAGGCAGAGACTGTTCAGTCAGTGCATAGTCCTGGATCACCCTTGCGCCGAAGGGGCGGAGGTTTTCGTGAAGATCAGTCCAGAGACCAGTTAAACCATGATGACCACCATCGAGTGCCCACTCCTCCGCAGGGTGGTCCCCATGTGCCCCGGTACCAGGACGAAAGGCGCTCGTTCGGTGATGAGCGGAATGCAGGGTTTTATGCTTGAGATCTCCTCACTCAGAGGCGGATCGACAAAGGCAGAGCCCACAGAGATGGGCATGACAGAGATTTTCCGAGTGGCAGCACAGTTGTTATTTCTGGCCCCGAGTGCTTTAGCAGGGCCATATGTTCTGCGGAGATTCCGCCCAACTTCAGGTTGGCGGCTGGGATCGGGAAGTTTTTTGGTGAGTCAAAGCCAGAGACTTGGTTGGACAACTACCGAGTGGCTGTTCAGATTGGTGGTGGCAATGATAACATCGCGATGAAACATTTGTCCTTGATGTTGGATGGTTCGGCTCGTGCATGGCTGAATCGCTTGGGTCCATCTAGCATACACTATTGGGAGGATCTCGCCCGAGTGTTCGTCAGAACATTCGAGGGCACTTGCAAGCATCCTACCCGGCTGATTGACTTGCAATATTGTGTTCAGAAGCCCAATGAGACCTTGATTGATTACATTCAGCGCTGGTCCACTCTGCATCATACAGTGGAAAATGTTTCTGAACATCAGGTTGTTTGTGCTTTCAAGGCTAGAGTGAAATACAGATAGCTCTATTTGAAGTTTGGCCGAACAGGCGACATCTAACTGAGTAAAATGATGGAAATCGCCACTCGATACGCCAATGGCGAAGAAGAAGACCGCCTTCGGAGCGGCAAAGAAAAAGCAGTCGACAACGATGCCGGCGGTAATCCTAGTCGGAAGCATAAGCGGAAGGCTGATGGCCCTGTCCAGGCAGAGGCGGCCGCTCTGGCAGCCCAAGGAAAGAACAAGGGGAAGTCGAAATGATAGTTTAACCCCAAGAAAGGAAAGAATCAGTCAGGGACTGATGTGATGGATCTACCATGTGCAATCCACACGAGAAAGGACGAAGAAGGCAACTTGATATTGCCCAAGCATACCACTCGGCAGTGTCGAATGCTCACTCAGCAGTTCAAAGACTCCGTTGAGTGAGAAAACTCCCGAGAAGGATGATGAAGACAAAGAAACGTTCCCTGATGTCACCTCTACACTGATGATTTTTGCTGATGTTGAAAGCAAGAGTCGATTGAAGGTCATCAACAGGGAGGTCAACATGGCTGTACCGACCACACCCACCTACCTCAAGTGGTCTATGACTGCCATCACATTTGATCAATTGGATCATCCCGCTCACGTGGCCACTCCCGGTCGACAGGCTTTGGTGGTTGATCCGATTGTGGGGGCCACTCGACTCCGCAAGGTCCTCATGGATGGTGGCAGCGGCCTGAACTGTTGGGGAACGTCGCATGGGAAACAAAAATTTTCCTACGCACACGGAAACCTATCCATGGTGATGAGCATCTACGAGAGGGAGAGTGGATCTACATACCCTTGTAGATCGCTAAGAGGGAAGCGTTAAGAAACGCGGTTGGTGTAGTTGAACATCTTCGCGATCCAAATCGCCGAGCGTCCCACGATCTCATCACGATCCGTCCCGCGATCCAATCACGATCCGTCCCGTGAACTCATCACGATCCATCCCGTGAACTCATCACGATCCGTCCCGCGATCTCATCACGATCCGTCTCACGATCTTGATCATGATCTGTCCCGCAAACTCATCACGATCCGTTCCGCGATCTCATCACGAACTGTCTCGCGATCTCGATCACGGTCCTTCCGATCTAGCGCCGAACGGACGGCACCTCCGCGTTCAGCACACATGCAGCTTGATGACGATCTCCACCGTCTTGATCCAGCAAGAGGAGGTGGAGAGGAGAGAGAGTTCACCGGCAGCATGACGGCGCTCCGGTGATGGTGGTGGAGCAATTCCGACAGGGCTTCGCCTAAGCGCTGCAGAAAACCGATCTAGAGGAGAAACTATGCACCGGTGGAACGGGTAGCACGTGGCCGGAAATTCTGTCCAAAAACCACCCAATCCACTAGTATATATAGGAGGAGAGGAGAGGAGAGGCAGCCAAGGCCTTTGGGTCGGCCTAAATAGGAGGTGGGAGCAATCCTACTTCACCTCCAATCCTAGTTGGAGTAGGATTGCCTCCTATTGGCTGATTTTCCACTTTTTGCTTTAGGACTTTCTCTCCTGCGCCATGGGCCTTTGTGGCTGTTTTCCCAGCCCACTAAGGGCTGGTTATTATTCTCCCACAGCCCATGGACCTCTTGGGGTCGAAATACCCCTCCCGGAGGTCCCCCGGTACACTACCGGCACTCCCGGTACACTACCGATACTCCCGGTACACTACCGATGAGCCCGAAACTTTTCCGGAAACCAAACTGGGACTTCCTATATATGAATCTTTACCTCCGGACCATTACGGAGCTCCTCGTGACGTCCAGGATCTCATCCGGGACTCCGAACAACCTTCGGTCACCACCATACATAACTCTACACTACCGAAACGTCACCGAACCTTAAGTGTGCAGACCCTGCGGGTTCGAGAACTATGTAGACATGACCGAGACACCTCTACAGTCAATAACCAATGGCGGGACCTGGACGTCCACATTGGTTCCTACATATTCTACGAAAATCTTTATCGGTCGAACCTCTATGTCAAGGATTCAGTTAATCCCGTATAACGTTCCCTTTGTTCTTCGGTATGTTACTTGCCCGAGATTCGATCGTCGGTATCTCCATACCTAGTTCAACCTCGTTACCGGCAAATCTCTTTACTCGTTCCATAATACAAGATCCCGCAACTAACAATTAGTCACATTGCTTGCAAGGCTCATTGTGATGTTGTATTACCGAGTGGGCCCTGAGATACCTCTCCGTCACACGGAGTAACAAATCCCAGTCTCGATCCATGCCAACTCAACAGACACCATCGGAGATACCTGTAGAGCACCTTTATAGTCACCCAGTTACGTTGCGACGTTTGATACACACAAGGCACTCCTCCGATATCCGTGAGTTGCATGATCTCATGGTCATAGGAACATATACTTGACATGCAGAAAACAGTAGCAATAAACTGACACGATCATATGCTATGTTTGTAGTTTGGGTCTTATCCATCACATCATTCTCCTAATGATGTGATCCCGTTATCAAATGACATCTCATGTCCATGGCTAGGAAACCTTAACCATCCTTTGATCAACGAGCTAGTCCATTAGAGGCATACTAGGGACATGGTTTTGTCTATGTATCCACACATGCATTTAAGTCTCCGATCAATACAATTATAGCATGGATAATAAACGATTATCATGAACAAGGAAATATGATAATAACTAATTTATTATTGCCTCTAGGGCATATTTCCAACAGTCTCCCACTTGCACTAGAGTCAATAATCTAGTTCACATCACCATGTGATTCGCATTGTTATGAATCTAACACCCAATGAGTTCTGGGGCTCGATCATGCTTTGCATGTGAGAGAGGTCTTATAGTCAACGGGTCTGCGATATTCAGATCCGTGTGTACTTTGCAAATCTCTATGTCAAACTGTAAACACTGCTACGACACTCCACTTGGTACTATTTCCAAATGGCTGCTCCACTATACGTATCCAGATTGCTACTACTAGTCATCCGGATAGGTGTTAAAGCTTGCATCGACGTAACTCTTTACGACGAACTCTTTATCACCTCCACAATCAAGAAACATTTCCTTAGTCCTCTGGTTACTAAGGATAATTCTGACCGCTGTCCAGTGATCCACTCCTGGACCACTCTTGTACCCCTTGACAGACTCATGGCAAGGCACACATAGGTGCGGTACACAGCATGGCATAATATAGAGCCTATGGCTAAGGCATAGGGGACGACGTTCGTCCTTTCTCTTTCTTCTGCCGTTGTCGAGCTTTGAGTCTCACTCAACTTCACACCTTACAAATCAGATGAGAACTATTTCTCTGGCTGATCCATTTTGAACTCTTTCAAAATCTTGTCAAGGTATACACTCATTTAAAGTCTCATCAAGCATCTTGATCTATCTCTATAGATTTTGATGCTCAACAATTAGGTAGCTTTATCCAGGTCTTCCTTTGAAAATCACTTTCCAAATGACCGTTTTATGCTTTCCAGAAACTCTACATTATTTCTGATCAACAATATGTCATCCACATATACTTATCAGAAATTCTATAGTGCTCCCACTCACTTTTTTACAAATACAATTTTCTCGTAAACTTTGTATAAACATCAAAACTTTGATCACCTCATCAAAGCGTATATTCCAACTCCTAGATGCTTGCTTCAGTCCATGGAAGGATCACCGAAGCTTGCACACCTTTTAGCATCCTTAGGCCTGACAAAACCTTCTGGTTGTATCACATACAACCTTTCCTCAAGTAAACCGTTAAGGAAACGATGTTTTGACATCCATCTGCCAGATTTCATAATTGAAAACACAGCAACTGCTAACATAATTCCAACAGACTTTAGCACCACTACGAGTGAGAAAGTCTCATCGTAGTCAACTCCTTGAACTTGTCACAAACATCTTTGCAACAAGTCGAGCTTTACAAATAGTGACATTCACCATCAGTGTCTGTCTTCATTTTAAAGACCCATTTGTACTCAATGACCTGCCGTCCAACGAGCAAGTCTACCAAAGTCTACACTTGGTTTTCATACATGGATCCTATCTCGAATTTCATGGCCTCTAACCATTTGTCGGAATCCGGGCCCATCATCGCTTCTCCATAGCTCGTAGGTTCATCGTTGTCCAACAACATGATCTCCAAGACAGAGTTGTCGTACCACTTAGGAGCAGTACACATCCTTGTCGACCTACGAAGTTCGATAGTAACTTGATCCTGAAGCTTCATGATCATCATCATTAACTTCCTCTTCAACTAACGTAGGCTTCACAGAAACATCTTTCTGCGCTGCGCTACTCTCTGGTTGAACAAAGGTTCAACAACCTCATCAAGTTCTATCTTCCTCCCACTCAATTCTTTCGAGAGAAACATTTCCTCGAGAAAGGATCCGTTTAAGCAACAAACATTTTGCACTAGGATCTGAGATTGAAGGTTCACCCAACTGATCTTAGGGTATTCTATGAAGATGCAATTTGTCTGCCTTGGGTTCGACCTCATTAGGTGAAAACATTTTCCACACAAGTGTCACATCCCAAAATATTAAGAAATGACAGCTTAGGTTTCTATCAAACCATAATTCACATGGTGTCATCTCAACGGATTTAGATGGTGCCCTATTTAAAGTGAATGTAGTTGTCTCTAATGCATAACCCCAAAATTATAGTAGTAAAACGACAAGAGACATCATATTACGCACCATGTCCAATAGAGCATAACTATGATGTTCGGACACACCATCACACTATGGTGTTCCAGGTGGCGTTTAGTTGTGAAACAACTTTCACATTGTCTTAAGTTGTATGCCAAACTCGTGACTCAGATATTCACCTCCACGATCATATCGCAGTCATTTTTAACTTCTTGTCACGATTATCTTTAAACTTCACTCTGAATTTGCTTGAACCTTTCAAATGATTCAGACTTGTGTTTCATTAAGTAAATATACACTATATCTACTCAAATCATCAGTGAAGGTAAGAAAATAACGATATCCACTGCACGCTACAAGACTCACTAGATTGCATACATCAACATGTATCATTTCCAATGAAACACTTGCCCGCTCCATCCAACGGGGTCCTTTAGTCATCTTGCCCAAGAGGCATGGTTCGCATGTCTCAACCGATTCAAAATCGAATGAGTCCAAATATCCATCAGCATGGAGTTTCTACATGTGCTTTATACCAATATGACATTTAGCGGCAGTGCCACAAGTATGTGGTACTATCATTATTAACTTTGTATCTTTTGACATCAATGTTATGAACATGTGTACTACTACGATCAAGATTTCAACAAACCATTCTCACTGGGTGCATGACCATTGAAGGTATTATTCATGTAAACAGAATAACCATTATTCTCTAACTTAAATGATCCAAATCGCCGAGCGTCCTGCGATCTCATCACGATCCGTCCCGCGATCCAATCACGATCCGTCCCGTGAACTCATCACGATCCGTCCCGCGATCTCATCACGACCCGTCTCACGATCTTGATCACGATCTGTCCCGCAAACTCATCACGATCCATTCCGCGATCTCATCACGAACTGTCTCGCGATCTCGATCACGGTCCTTCCGATCTAGCGCCGAACAGACGGCACCTCCGCGTTCAACACACGTGCAGCTTGATGACGATCTCCACCGTCTTGATCCAGCAAGAGGAGGTGGAGAGGAGGGAGAGTTCACCGGCAGCATGACGGCGCTCCGGTGATGGTGGTGGAGCAATTCCGGCAGGGCTTCGCCTAAGCGCTGCAGAAAACCGATCTAGAGGAGAAACTATGCACCGGTGGAACGGGTTGCACGTGGCCGGAAATTCTGTCCAAAAACCACCCAATCCACTAGTATATATAGGAGGAGAGGAGAGGAGAGGCAGCCAAGGCCTTTGGGTCGGCCGAAATAGGAGGTGGGAGCAATCCTACTTCACCTCCAATCCTAGTTGGAGTAGGATTGCCTCCTATTGGCTGATTTTCCACTTTTTGCTTTAGGACTTTCTCTCCTGCGCCATGGGCCTTTGTGGCTGTTTTCCCAGCCCACTAAGGGCTGGTTATTATTCTCCCACAGCCCATGGACCTCTTGGGGTCGAAATACCCCTCCCGGAGGTCCCCCGGTACACTACCGGCACTCCCGGTACACTACCGATACTCCCGGTACACTACCGATGAGCCCGAAACTTTTCCGGAAACCAAACTGGGACTTCCTATAGATGAATCTTTACCTCCGGACCATTCCGGAGCTCCTCGTGACGTCCGGGATCTCATCCGGGACTCTGAACAACCTTCGGTCACCACCATACATAACTCTACACTACCGAAACATCACCGAACCTTAAGTGTGCAGACCCTGCGGGTTCGAGAACTATGTAGACATGACCGAGACACCTCTACAGTCAATAACCAATGGCGGGACCTGGACGCCCACATTGGTTCCTACATATTCTACGAAAATCTTTATCGGTCGAACCTCTATGTCAAGGATTCAGTTAATCCCGTATAACGTTCCCTTTGTTCTTCGGTATGTTACTTGCCCGAGATTCGATCGTCGGTATCTCCATACCTAGTTCAACCTCGTTACCGGAAAATCTCTTTACTCGTTCCATAATACAAGATCCCGCAACTAACAATTAGTCACATTGCTTGCAAGGCTCATTGTGATGTTGTATTACCGAGTGGGCCCTGAGATACCTCTCCGTCACACGGAGTAACAAATCCCAGTCTCGATCCATGCCAACTCAACAGACACCATCGGAGATACCTGTAGAGCACCTTTATAGTCACCCAGTTACGTTGCGACGTTTGATACACACAAGGCACTCCTCCGATATCCGTGAGTTGCATGATCTCATGGTCATAGGAACATATACTTGACATGCAGAAAACAGTAGCAATAAACTGACACGATCATATGCTATGTTTGTAGTTTGGGTCTTATCCATCACATCATTCTCCTAATGATGTGATCCCGTTATCAAATGACATCTCATGTCCATGGCTAGGAAACCTTAACCATCCTTTGATCAACGAGCTAGTCCATTAGAGGCATACTAGGGACATGGTTTTGTCTATGTATCCACACATGCATTTAAGTCTCCGATCAATACAATTATAGCATGGATAATAAACGATTATCATGAACAAGGAAATATGATAATAACTAATTTATTATTGCCTCTAGGGCATATTTCCAACATGAACATCCTTTACGCATATACCCTGAAAGGGATGGGCATTCCGATGTCCTGACTCAGTGAGAGCAACATGCAATTTCATGAAGTCATCCCAGGGAAGAAGGCTGAGTCACTCGGCCAGATTGCATTGGATGTGACATTCGGAATAGATAGAAATTTTCGAAAGGAAAAGTTGACGTTTGAAGTCGTGGATTTCCAGAGCGCTTATCATGCCATTCTGGGTCGGCCCACGTATGCTCAGTTCATGACCCGTCCATGTTATGTATATCTCAAGTTGAAGATGCCAGGGCCCAAAGGTGTGATCACAATCACTGGCAATCGACGGCGGGCTGAAGAGTGGCTCTAGCAAGGCTTCAAAATCGCCGATCACCAGATGGCTATGGTTGAGCTGGAAGAATTACAAGAAGAGTGCTGACCCTGCTGATTTGCTACGCGCTAAGAAGCCTGCTTCCGAGTCAGCATTTTAGTCGGTAGGGGAAGTGAAGAAAGTACACATCCACCCGACAGATTCAACTGGCGTGCCAACCAATATATCAGCAACACTCGACAGCAAATAGGAAGCCGAGGTCATCCAGTTCCTCTGTGAGAGCTGGGATATATGCGCATGGAAGCCTGCTGACATGCCAGGGGTTCCCAGGGAGCTAGCTGAGCATCGCCTGAGAGTTGACCCGAAGGCCAAGCCCGTAAAGGAACATTTGCATCGATCAGCAGCAGAGAAGCGTAAAGCAATCGGCGAAGAGGTGGCTCGTCTCTTGCAAGCCAAGTTCATTCGGGAGATTTACCACTCCGAGTGGCTCTCGAATATTTTCATGGTTCCCAAGAAGGACAAGTCACTACGCATGTGTATTGACTTCAAGTATATCAATCGGGCTTGCCCAAAGGATCATTTTTGGCTCCCCCGCATAGATCAGATTGTTGACTCGACTGTGGGATGCGAGCGTTTATCGTTTCTAGATGCTTACTTCGGGTACCATCAGATCCGTCTGTTTGACCCGGATGAAATAAAAACAACCTTCATCACCCCATTCGGGTGTTTTTGCTACACCACCATGCCATTCGGTTTGAAAAATGCCGGTGCTACTATCATGCGCATGATTCAGAAGTGTTTACTCGACGAGATCCCTCAGAATGTCGATGCGTACATGGAAGATATCATCGTCAAGTCTTGTAAAGGTTCCGACCTGCTGGTTGACTTGGCCAAAACTTTCGCCAATCTGAGGAGGTACGATATAAAGCTGAATCCGGCTAAGTGTACTTTCGGTTGGTTTTCTCGTTTTCAAACGAGGGATCGACGTCAACCCTTAGAAAATCAGCGCCATAACCCGAATGAAGACTCCCGTGCGAGTGCACGATGTTCAGAATCTCACAGGTTGCTTGGCAGCATTGAGTCGATTCATTTCCCGTCTCGGTGAGAAGGCATTGCCTTTGTACCGACTGATGAAGAAGTCGAACATGTTCGAGTCGACTCCAAAGGCCGAAGCAGAATTTGTCGAGCTCAAATCCCTGCTCTCCACCCAGACGGTGCTTGCTGCTCCTCGCAGCAAATTGCCCTTGCTCCTGTACATCGCGTCACTAATCAGGTTGTCAGTACAGTGTTAACTGTCGAGCGGGAAGAGGAGGGCTAGGCTTACAAAGTCCAACGTCCAGTCTATTACGTTTCTAAAGTATTGACTCCTTAGAAACAAAGATATCCTCACTACCAGAAGTTGGTTTATGGTATTTACCTGTCAGCAAAGAAGGTGGCACATTATTTCCAGGACCACTAGATTTCAGTCGTCAGTGATGCTCCATTATCCGAGATTCTCAACAATCGGGAGGCAACTGGTCGAGTGGCTAAGTGGGCGATCGAGCTCCTATACTTTGACATCAAGTTTGAAGCCCAAGAAAGCGATCAAGTCTCAGGCACTTGCATATTTTATGGCCGAGTGGATTGAACAACAACAGGCAATCCACGTTCACTCGACACACTGGACCATGTTCTTCGATGGCTCTAAAATGTTGAATGGATCCGGTGCTGGCGTTGTCTTAGTATCTCCGAAAGGCGACAAACTCAGTTATGTCCCACAAATCCACTTCGATTCCTCCAACAATGAAGCAGAATATGAAGCACTTTTATATGGGTTGCGCATAGCTATCTCACTCGGCATCGAGCGCCTGATGGTTTATGGCGACTCAGATTTGGTGGTCAATCAAGTGATGAATGAGTGGGACGTTCGAAACCCCGCTATGACTGGATACTATAATGCTATTAGAAAGCTTAAGAAGAAATTTGAATGTCTGGAACTTCATCATGTTCCCGAGTGAAGAATCAAGCAGCTGATGAGCTGGCAAAGATTGGATCCACTGACGACCTGTCCCCATCAATGTGTTTTTAGAACACCTCCATACTCCTTCAGTACAGGAAAATCCTTTCACCGAAGAGCCCCCGCAAGCTATGAGCTCCACCGATCCGACTGAAGTCGATGTCCCTGTAGTTATTGATTTAGTCATGGAGGTTCTGGTCGTCATTCCTGATTGGACGGTGCCCTATATTGCATATATCCTTAGACAAGAACTCCTTGGAGATGAGACAGAAGCACGATAGATCATGCGCAGGTCGAAAGCTTTTACTGTGATCGGGGATCAGCTGTTCAGAGAAAGCGCGACTGGCGTGACGCAGCATTGCATTTCCCCTGAAGAAGGTCGAGTGATCCTGGATGAAATCCACTTGGGAACTTGCAGTCATCATGCGTCCTCATGGACAATCGTCGCTAAAGTGTACCGAGCTGGTTTCTTCTGGCCACGGGCTAATGACATGGCCAAAGATATTGTCGATCATTGTGAAGGGTGACAGTTCTATGCAAACTTATCTCAGAAGCCGACGTCTGCTTTGAAGATAATCACCCTTGCCTGTCCGTTTGCTGTCTGGGGCCTAGACATGGTTGGTCCCTTTCAGATTGGAAAAGGCGGATTCACTCATTTGCTCGTTGCGGTCGACAAATTTACAAAGTGGATTGAGGCCAAGCCGATAAAGAAATTAAAATCTCGTACGGCGGTCACATTCATGAGGGAAATAATTTTCCGGTATGGCGTTCCCCACAGCATCATCACGGATAATGGCACCAACTTTGACTCGGAAGAATTCAGACACTTCTGCACCTCCCAAGGCACTCAGGTGGATTATGCTTCCGTTGCACATCCCCAAACCAATGGTCAAGTTGAGCGAGCTAACGACCTCATCCTGCAAGGTTTGAAGCCTCGTCTCATGCGCAACTTGGATCATGCTGCCAGAGCCTAGGTGTCAGAGTTGCCATCTGTTTGATGGGGCCTGAGAACAATGCCTAATCGGTCGACTGGACGAACTCCTTTTTTCCTGGTCTATGGAGCTGAAGCTGTCCTACTGAGTGATTTGTTTGACAACTCTTCCCGAGTGGAACTTTATTCTGAAGCTGAAGCTGAACAAGCAAGACAGGATGCCGTAGACCTCCTAGAGGAAGAGCGAGAGATGGCTCTCATCCGGACCACAACTTATCAGCAAGATCTGCGACGCTTCCATGTGAAAAATGTTAAGAGTTGATCATTTCATGAGGGAGATTTGGTGCTCCGAGTGGATCAACAGCGACCCCACAAGCTCGCTCCTGCGTGGGAGGGTCCCTTTGTCGTCACCAAGGTGTTGAACAACGAAGCTTATCACTTGTACAACCTCAAGAAGCAGACTGACGAGCTGCGAGCCTGGAACGCAGATTTGCTCCGGCGTTTCTATACTTAGGAACATAGTGGTTTTGATGTAATAAAAATATTTTAGAGCATGTCATATATGCAAGTTTGACTTCTGCAGTCTTTTCATTGACTCCGATCACGTAATTTCTCACTTGAGACCACTCCGATTGTTGAGCAATCCTCACACTCGGGGGCTTAGCTACGAACATGCTTTCGCCTAAGTTAAAAACCCTGCCAAGTGGATAGTAGTCCATTCACTCGATGACTTAGCTGCGAATCAGTCTTCGCCTAAGTTCAAAACTGCTCCGAGTGTTGAGCAATCCTCACACTCGGGGGCTTAGCTATGAACATGCTTTCGCCTAAATTAAAAACCATGCCGAGTGGATAGCAGTCCATTTACTCGACAACTTAGCTGCAAATCAGTCTTTGCCTAAGTTTAAAACTGCTTCGAGTGTTGAGCAATCCTCACACTCGGGGGCTTAGCTGCGAATATGCCTTCCCCTAAGTTAAGAACCAATCACTCTTCGCTTAAATCCAAAACTACTCTGAGTGTTGAGCAATCCTCACACTCGGGGGCTTATCTGCGAACATACCTTCACCTAAGATTAATACCTTGCCGATTGGATAGCGTTCCATTCACTCGACGGCTTAGCTGTGAACCAGTCTTCGCCTAAGTTCGAAACTATTCTGAGTGTTGAGAAATCCTTACACTCGAGGGCTTAGCTGCGAACCAGTTTTCGGCTAAGTCAAAAACAAATTCAGTCGAAGAAACGATTGAAAGCCAAATACAGATAAATTCAGAGGCTTCGTTGTAGATAAGTGTTTCGCACACAAGCAAACCTGCACAGGCTTAAGGCTTGAATGAAGGTTTTAGGTCGATACATTTCCACTCGGCATACCGAGGCAAATAAAGTTTTCCCATGAATCAAGTTTATCAAGCACCCGACGGGCTTGCTGGCTCGACGAAGGTGTCCAAGTCGATCCCATTAGCGATCCTCGTGGCTGCGTCAGTGAAGGTCTCCATGAAGTCTTCAAACTGAAGCTTCTTTGTATTCATTACTCGGAGCTCCTTCAACTTATCCTCCCTTGCCTGCTTGCAATGGACTCTTATGAGGGAGAGCGCCACATCGGCTCCGCAGCGGGCGGCAGATTTCTTCCAAGCCTGCACTCGACTGGAAAGGTCATTAAGGCGTCCCATCATGGATGTAAGATCAAGCTGAAGGGTGTCTTCGGGCCACAGTTCTTTGTTGATCTTCTCTATCATAGCTTTTAGTCGTAGGTCATATGCTTGAACGCCCTGGAGTCTGACGTTGAGTTGGAACATGTTCATGGCCACTCCATCACCAACAGGTGACTTGGTGGGATCCAAACTGGGCTCGATTTCTTCGGTTTCCTTTTCAAAGTCCTGCCAGAATTCTGTTGGGAAGAAGGAATGAGAGGAGGTTTAATGAAATACAGTCGTCAAGGATTTTATGAAGTTCAGTCGACAGTGATGGTTACCATCGAGCATGATGTACATCTTTCTCGCGAACTCCCCGAAGTGATTCTCCAAGCCATTGCTCCTCTTGGTCAGTTGCTCAGTCTTCTTGATGAGTTACACCCATTCCTGCTTCAGCTTGGAGTTTTCCACCTCCATCTTCTTGGCCGCGGCCAGTTTCTGGTCAGCATCTTCAGTCTTCTCCCTCGCCACCCGTTGGGCATCAGCAAGCGCTTTGTCCTTGTCCTCTAGCGCCTTCTTCATGGTATCTAAAGAAATAGCATTGTTGAGTCGTGCTTGGAGTCGACGATTTTCATCGCGTACGTCTGTTGGAGTGAAAACACTTGGTTCAAAGCATGGAAAGTGAGGATAAGAATGCATTGGGTCGACAGAAGTTACCTCCTAGAGTTTTTAGTTCAGTCCGCACTCGCTCCAAACTACTATTGGAGACCTTCGAGTCCACTCGCAGCTGGTTCCTTTCCTCCTCGAGGTCCTTGTACTGTGCACCAAGTTCGCAAGCTCTCTGAAATCAACAAAGAAAAAATTCAGTCGACAAGAAACACCTAAACTCCCGAGTGCAGAAGGTCAAAAACAGTCGACTGGATGGCTAAGAAAAAAAAGTACACTTGACATGTCGAGTGGTAAGCGTACTTCGCGTACGACAAAAGTACAGAGTTCAAGTTTTTAAGACTACTGCTCATCGTCTACGATCAACTGTAGCCTCGGGGACTACACCCAGTGGGTGCACTCAGCATGCCCCTACTGGTTCCTAAAACATTCGACAAGGTCTGCCCTGTCTGAGCATTCGACGGTCTCTATCAGACCCTTGCCAGTGCAAGCACTCAACGACGGTCTCGAGGACTACACCTAGTGGGTGCACTCAGCGTGCCCCCACTGGATCTGCTAACTCTCGACCTGTCGAGTGGCAGAGAATAATTTCTTTTTTGCAAGCATATGAATATCATCTCTTCTAAGACCCTTGCCAGTGCAAGCACTCGACAGCGGTCTCGGGGACTACACCTAGTGGGTTCACTCAGAATGCCCCCACTGGACCTGCTAACATTCGATCTGTCGAGTGATCCGCCACCCCACCCCGCACCTTTGAAGTAGCTTCATATCATGGTTGATGAAATGATATCCATGAAACCTACAAGGAAGCTTCGGAGTGGTGCGGCCAAGACAAATTTCGCTCGTCATGTTGAGTAACAAACGTATTCCGCATATGACGAACTCTAAGACCCCTGCCAGTGCAAGCACTCGACAACGGTCTCGGGGACTACACCAAGTGGGTGCACTCAGCGTGCCCTCACCGGACCAAAATCTACTCGATTTAGACCTGATCTATTTGAGTGGAGAACTTTCAAATATCATACAAGTGGAAAACACCCAGTGGGTGTACAATCAAAGAAGACATGAATTCAATTGGAAATATACTTACAATCGAACTTACTCGGACATTGGTGTGAAGCGCTGTGCTCGCATCGTAAGCCAACTTGCTGGCCTCGTACGCCTCTTTGGTGCATATCATCATCTGTTTCGCCTGGATCATGGCCTCCTTTTCGACTCCGGTCTGATCTTCCGGAACGCGGTGCAGAGGAAAAGCAGTCATAGGCGGGATCGACGTTGTGGCTAGGACAATCGAGGTAGTCGGAGGTGGTCCGGTTGGAGTCGGTGTCACGATGGTTGAAACAATTGGGGGAGCACTCAACAGTGGTACCGCAGGATTGGTTCTGACCCATGTCGATTCGCTTATTCCCTAGGAAGATCCAGCAGTCGATCGCTGAAGCGTCTGTGCCGACTAAGTTCTTCGGGCGCGTACGTGCGGGGCGCCTAAGGTCTCACCTTCACCCCCTATACCCCGAGGTTGTTCTTCGTCATCCTCCAGTTGAATGATTTCTGCAAATACCAATTGGCGATATTAACTCTTGTGATCGATGAATTTCGAGAATCAGAGCTGCGTAAGGATTTGTTTACCTCTCAGAGAAGTGGCTGCATCAGCAGTATCCACATCCATTTGCTCCTGTCCGTCCCGTGGAGGCGACGTCATTGAGGCAGCGGCACTGGTAGATCAAATCCCACTCGGTCAACAAGAATTAGAAGTTGCAATCGACAACGAAAGATGAAAGCAAACACTTACGTTGAGACGACGAGCACAACCGTCTTCATGCGGGGCAGAGCTTTGCGAGGTTTTCCTGTGTTGGGCTTGGGCTGCTTCGCCGATCATTTGCCCGACTCGGCGATCGAGGGTCGGTCCCGCTTTGGGTTCCTTTCACTTGGAATAGGATCCTTGTCTGCATCAGTGGCAGGGTCCTGACGTGACTTGGATCGACGTTCGTCGCGTGGTGGAGACTCGACCTCCTCCTCATTCTCACCCAAGTCCTCATATTCGTCTTCACTGTCATAAACATAGTCGACGTCCATGCTGCCACCCTCGCTTTCCCCACCGTCTTCAGGCTGGCTCCCATTGGTACACGCGAGTACATTTGCGTCCACTCCTGCATGATTCAAACGGTGAAGTCAGTCAACAGTTCAATCAATCACTCAACAGAATAGAACGACAGTCGACAAGACAAGAGGTACCAGATTCTTTGGCGGATTTGCAGCAGAGTAGGGTTGGATCCTCTTTGCACCCAGGGGGTTGTCACAAGCTCCGATGATACTACGAAGCCACTGCTCGACAGTTTTTTGTAAAACCTCCTCCGGTTGTGTCTTGGTCGAGTCCTTAGGACCAACATAATGCCACATAGTGTGATCCCTTGCTTGGAGAGGCTGGATCCGTCGATTGAGGAATGTCTCCAAGAGATCCATACTAGTGACTCCACCACGGATAAGGGCCCCTACAACATCCACCAAGATCCCGACCTAGACTTTTCCCCCTCCAACACCTTCAAAGATTTGGGAACGGCTGGGCGATCTAACATAAAGGGAGAAAGGCCAGTCGACATACTGGGAGAAGCTACATCCTTACAATAAAATGAGGTTGACTGCCAACCTCTAACTGATTCAGGAAAAGTCATGGAAGGAAAAGAACTACGAGCCCTCTTTTGGATTCCTAAACCCCCACACAGCTGGACTACATGAGTCTTTTCATCCTCAGGGTGGGACTTTTTTACCGTTTGAGATCTGACGGTGAAAATGTGCTTGAACAGTCCCCAGTGGGGAGAGCAGCCCAAGAAACACTCGCATAGAGTGATGAAGACATACAAGTACGAAATTGCATTTGGAGGAAAGCGATGGAGCTGCGCTCTGGAGAAGTTCAAAAATCCTCTAAAGAACGGATGGGGAGGCATGGAGAAATCTCTTTCGACGTGGGAGAGGAGAAGAACCCGCTCTCCCTCGCGCGGCTCCGGCTCGTGCTCCCCCTCTGATAGCCTCCAAGCACCACCCTCCATGATCCCATCGACGACAAGGTTCTCGACATTCGCGGTGGTGACTTTCGATGGGAGAAAGTCCCCCTGGATCCACCCCGCTGGCGCGGTGAACCGGGCGGTCGAGGGCTTCTTGGCCTTGCCCTTCGCGGCTCCCTTAGTGGCGCGCTCCAGCTTCTCCGTGGCTCCCTTCGTCATCGCGGCGGCGAAGTTCGTCGGAGCAGAGCGGAGTGGGGTGCTGGAGACGAGGGAGGCAGAGGGAAGAGAGGAGATTTGGGGGAAAAACACTGTGCAAGCTGCGGCGCTTCGGGATTTATACCCTGCCGAGTGCCTCACTGACATGTGGGCCCGCGAGATCCCCGCATATCCCAACCGCAGACGATGCCCTGTATGTGGCGAAATGAGCAGCGCGCAAATCGAGGCGTCATGCTCCCACTTGCCCCGATCATGGCGTCATAATCGTGGACGCGCGCGCTTCCCAAATTTTCGTATCTCGCAAGATCCAGGCCTGACAGAGCGACCCGTCACATCCAAAGATCCCTTCAGGTCACAAAGAATCAAATTGGCATTGAACATTCACTCAGACACTTTCAAGACAGAATCGGTCTGGGCGAATGACGAAGAATTCGGTCGACGCAAGTTTCGTTGAAGCCCCGAAAATCATTTGGAAGATTTGGTGCCCTGTTTTGAACTGGCATCGATACCCCCCTTCATCACTCGAACCCTGATCCATTCGGGGGCTAATGACGAGGATATGTACCTAGGGTAGGGTCCTAGGCCTGACCTATATACCCTACCTACGAACACTGCATTGGAAGGCTCAAGGACCACAAGAGAGATTCCGACTGGATTCACCATGGCGTTCAAGTCACTCGACAATCAATCCATTCAGTAGCTCCTTCCTCCACTCGACAGCCATCTGTCACTCGGACGACCCCGCTTCCAGTTGACACCAGAAGACCAGAAGTCGCCCCTCAGAGACCAACAGGCAGGCGTTAGGCCAGTCCTCATTAATAGCAATTATGTTGTATGTTACCAGTAACGCTAGTCTTTATACCAATGATCGGACCCTTGGTTGCCTGGAAATTATGAGGGGCAGCGAACTCTATATAAGCTGCCCCTCCCCTCTGGCACAAGGGTTCACAACCTTTGTAATCACTATTCTCCACACGACAAAGCTCCAGAGCACTGAGACATAGGGCTGTTACCTCCATGAGAGGGGCCTAAACTCATACATCCGTGTGTACATCCTCGCCTTATCTAGGACTCCGCCCTCTCCTTTCGTACCCCTACCTTCTACTGCCAGGCTCGTTCCCACGACAAAGACCTTGGGAATCTATGCATAGGGGTTGGCACATGTTCTTATCTTGACGTTCCGGTAGAAACTTTGGGGCACTCTTTGAAGTTCTTTGTGTTGGATTAATGAATCTGAAATTATGTGATGCATATCATGTAATCAAGCCCATGGGTACTTGTGGTGACATTGGAGTATCTAGGTGACATTAGGGTTTTGGTTGATGTGTATCTTAAGGTGTTATCTTAGTACGAACTATAGGGTTGTTTGTGACACTTATAGGATTAGCTCATAAGATTGATCAGAAAAGATAAATTTGAGGTGGTTTCATACCGTACAATAATTTCTACGTTTGTTCTCCGCTATTTGTAACTTTGGAGTGAACTCTTTGTCGCACGAGAGGTATTTACATATGATTCAACTATGCCAATATTGTTGAGAGAAATTGCACTAGTGAAAGTATGGACCCTAGGCCTTGTTTCCAAGCATTTATACAACGTTTTGCTCGCTGTTTACTATTTGTTACCTTGCTGTTTTTATATTTTCAGATTACAAAAACCTATATCTACCATCCATATTGCACTTGTATCACCATCTCTTCGCCGAACTAGTGCACCTATACAATTTACCATTGTATTGGGTGTGTTGTGGACATAAGAGACTCTTTGTTATTTGGTTATAGGATTGTTAGAGAGAGACCATCTTCATCCTACACCTCCTACGGATTGATAAACCTTAGGTCATCCACTTGCGGGAAAATTGCTACTGTCCTACAAAACTCTGCGCTTGGAGGCCCAACACGAGTCTACAAGAAGAAGGTTGTGTAGTAGATATCAAGTTCTTTTCTGGCGCCGTTGCCGGGGAGGTGAGTGCTTGAAGGTATATCTTTAGATCTTGCAACTGAATCTTTTAGTTTCTTGTTTTTCACTAGTTTGGTTTTATAAAAGAAAACTACAAAAAAATGGAATTGAGGTTGCCTCATATGTTTCATCTTTTTAATGTCTTTCATGAAAATGATGGAAAGGAAAATTGTGCTCAAGTGTTAGAAGAAGAAGTTATTAAACTGTTTGGCACTAAATATTTGAGTGATGAGCATGATAGTGAAATTGTTGGTATGAATTCTCTGAATATTCATGATGCTAATGATATGCAAAGCCACAAGCTTGGGGATGCTATGTTTGATGAAGATATTTTTAGCCCCCTAAGTTTTGATGAGCAAAACTATTATGATTATGACATGCCTCCTATCTATGATGATTATTGTGATGACACATATGCTATAAAGAGTAATGGTAACCATGAAACTTGTCATCACGATTTTAATATTCAAAGTGGTTGTGTCCATCAAGTATGTCATGATAGTTATTTTGTTGAGTTTGCTCCCACTATTTTCAATGAGAAGAAAATTGCTTATGTGGAGAGTGACAAATTTTCTATGATTGTGCATCATCAAAATAATGATTTATGTGCTGGTTATATTGTGGAATTCCTTCATGATGCTACTGGAAATTATTATGAGGGAGGAACATATGCTTATAGGAATTTCAATAATATCAAATTTCCTCTCTATGTGTTCAAATTCTTGAAGATATGCTCGTTTTCCCTTCCTATGCTAGATGATTCTTGATCCCATAAATTGTTTATTCACAAAATCCCTATGCATAGGAAGTGGGCTAGGATTAAATGTGCTAGTCATATGCTTCATGATGCTCTCATTGTGTTTCAATTCTTATCTTTTTTTTGTGAGCATCATTGAAATCATCATGCCTAGCTAAAAGGCATTAAAGAAAAGTGCTTGTTGGGAGACAACCCAACACTTTTACCTTCTGTTTTTGTGTGTTCACATGATTAAGCTACTGTATTAACCATGTTTTGTGTATTTTATTTCAATAAAGTGCCAAGTAAATCCTTTGGGATAGTGTGGACGCTTGCTTGTTTGATTCTGTGCAAAAACAGAAAGTTTTGCGTCGAGTATATGAATCATATGATTTTACTGGAGTGTCAAAAAATTCTGAAATTTTTACACAAACTTTATATGAAAATTATTTGAGTTTTCCTAATGTTTCAGAATTTTTAGAGTGAGGGAAGTTTTGTGACCATTCAGATATTTACAGACTGTTCTGTTTTTGACAGATTCTGTTTTGCATGCATAGTTTGGTTGTTTCAAGTGTTCCTATAGCTTATATTGAGTAATATAAATTGTGGGAATGATGTAATACAGTATGTATCATGTGTGGATAGTTATAAATCTTGTCTTGACAGTACCTAAGTGAATGATTTATCTTTACTACACTAGCCCTTCTCACGAAGTTCCGTTAAGTTTTGTGTGATTGAAGTTTTCAAGTTTTGGGTGAGACACCGATATGAGAAGAATAAGGAGTGAAAAGAACATAAGCTTGGGTATGACCAAGGCACCACCAAGTTAATATTAATGGAAGACTCAAGCGTCTATGCTTGGGGATGCCCCGGAAGGCATCCCCTCTTTCGTCTTCGACATTATCGGTATATCTTACTTGGAGCTATATTTTTATTCGTCACATAATATGTGTTTTTTTTGGAGCATCATTTTATTTGGTTTTTATATGTTATGTGTTATTTATAATCTAGTTTTTCAATAAAAAGTTCCAAGAATTGCCTTTAGGATGCTTGCATTGCATGGTTTGATTAGTGCTGTGTAAAAACAGAAACTTTGGCTGGAGTGTTTGAATTTTCATATTTTACTGGAATGAGGAAAGTTTCTGAAATTTTTACACAGTTTGCTCATATAAATTTTATAGCATTTACTAAATTGTAATAATTTTCTGAGTTAAAGAAGTACACTGTTTTCATAAATTTATACAGACTGTTCTGTTTGGGCAGATTGGTGTCATAGTTTTGTTATCTAATTATCCTATAGTTTCCATAGCCTATATTGGTAGATATAAATTGTGGAAATTATAATATACAGTACCTAATGATTGAAAATTATTATGCAACTTGTCTTGGCAGTACATCAAGAATTGATTTATTATTATGTGTACTAACCTATCTCACGAGTTCTTTTTGAGTTTTGTGTGGATGAAGTTTTTGAGAATAGGTGAAACCGTGGTATGAGAGGATTGAACGAGATAAAAAAGCTCAAGATTGGGGATGCCCAAGGCACCCCAAGTAAATATTTAAAGAACTCTCAAGCATCTAGGCTTGGGGATGCTACGCATCCCACCTCTCTTCATCAACAATTATCGATTAGCCTATGTTGAGCCTAAATTTTTATTCGTTCACATGATGCGTGCTATTCTTGGAGTGCTATTTTTCTTTTTATTTTCTGTTTGAATAAAGTACTCAGATCTGAAAATATTTATTGAGGGGGAGAGAGTCTTCACATATCTACTTAAATTGTTTGACTACTCATTGATCTTGACTTATATATTTTGAGAGTAGCTTGTCATTTGCTCATGTACGTCACTTAAATTTGTTTGAGCTTGCCAAAAGGCAATGGCAATACATGAAACTAGTACCAAAGTGATAGATATCCAAAGAGGATATAGTAAAAACTTTCATGAAGATCATGGAACAAATTAACCTTGATTCTTTGTAATAGTTTTGAAACATGATGATAGTAATATGTGAGTCATGTTAGTGAGTAATTATGCTTAGTAAGAATATTGGTGTTAAGGCTTGTGATTCCCTATGGATGCACGAAAGTCAATAGTTATGCAATGAAGTTATATCCTACTTGTGGTGCATTATTCGGTGTTAGTTATGACTCCAATGCTCACTTATGAGATTTTTCGTTCCTCGGTTTGGTTGCTTCCCAATCTATTTGCTAGCCTTCATATGTACTAACTAGAAATACTACTTGTGCATCCAAAATCCTTAAACCAAGTTTTGCCTTATGAATCCACCATACCTAGTATATGCGGTATTTTGTAGGATCGAAAGTAGGTCTAGAGGGGGAGGGGTGATTAGACTACTTGACAAAATAAAAGTTTTGCCTTTTTCCCAATTTTAATTCTTGGCAAGTTTTGGCATTCATAGCATATCAAGTAACACCCTACAATGCATGTCTAAGATTTAGCATATTTGGCTTTGGACAGACTTTGGTGGGAGAGTTTGTGGATGTTTTGGTGACTATCAGTTGTGCACGTTTGAGCATATTGTTCATCATCAAAACTTTACCCCCTTTTAATAGTATTGGCTTTCCTATAGACTCAAAGTGATTTATCACAAATGTAAAATATAGAGTCCTCTTGCTTGAAGCTTGGCCAACCTATTTCCTTGCATCTTGGGGTAATTCCGTAATCTCCACAATCCTTTGGCCATCCCTATCATTGAACTTTTCCTGAAATATACTTGGTGGAAACATTAGTTCAACGACTTATATGTTGTTATTAATTACCAAAACTACCAAGGGATAAAATGTTCTTTCATATTTCCATGCCGTTCCAAGCAAATTTGTATGTGCCATCTTAAAATCTTCAAAATAATTTTTCTCTTTTGTGTGCCCGTACCGCTCATGAAACGGTGGGGAGTATCCAATATTTTTCCATGCTAGGTGTGTTATTCTCACGATATGTGTTGATTCACTATCATTCACGAGAATGTGGCTGGTAATAGGGATGCCCAGTACCGAAATCAAAGAATTTTTTTTGCAAATAATTAAACAGAACTCCCCTAGGAATGTTGTTGGTATGGACGGTACCCGTGGATTCGGCTCGCCGTGGAGTGTGATTGATTAGTGGAGGGGGAGTAAAGACTTTAGTATTCTTTTTGGGAACCACCTATAATGTATCTAGCATGGAAAGTATTGTGAGCTACTTCATCGTTTTCGTTGACAGGAAAAGCATGCCACTCAAAATATTTTTCTCTCTCAATATAAACCTTGAGCTCTGGCACCTCTACAAATCCCTACTTCCCTCCGTGAAGGGCCTATCTATTTACTTTATGCAATTTTTATTTTTGCTTTAAGTCACCATCTTCTCTTATAAGCACCAACTAGGGGGCACAATGATCGTACTTGAGAATTGGGCATAGCTAATATTTGAGTGTGTTTCATGAATGGGTCAATGATTGAGCATGATGGGATAGGGATAACTTTCTTTAGTGTTGATATTTTGAAAGACATGGTTGCTTGTTTATATGCTTGAGTATTGAAGTCATTATGTTAAAACTAGACTATTGCTTTGAATCATTTACAAGTCCAAATGTCCATGCTATACAAGAAGAAAAGAATATGATGAACATGTTAGGCAGCATTCCACATCAAAAATTATTTGTTTTTATCATTTACCTACTCGAGGACGAGCAGGAATTAAGCTTGGGGATGCTGATATGTCTCCAACATATCTATAATTTTTGCTTGTTTCATGATGCTATATTATCATTCTTGGATGTTTTACAATCATTTTACCATAGCTTTATATTATTTTTGGGACTTACCTATTAACCTAGAGCCTAGTGCCAGTTCCTGTTTTTTCCTTGTTTTTGAGTTTTACAGAAAAGGAATATCAAACGGAGTCCAAACGGACTAAAACTTTACGGTGATTTTTTCTGGACCAGAAGAGACCTATGGAGCATCAGAGTTGGGCCAGAAGGTTCCTGAGGAGGCGAGAAGCCTCAGGGGCGCGGCCTCCCCCCCGGCCGCGGCCACCAGGCTTGTGGGCCCCTCGGTAGTCCACCGACCTCCCTTTCAGCTCTATAAACCGTCAAATATTACAGAAACCCCAACGCAGAACCTAGATCGGGAGTTCCGTCACCCCAAACCTCCAGAGCCACGAAAAACCAATCGGGATCCCATTACGGCATCCTACCAGAGGGGGAAACCATCACCGGAGGCCATCTTCATCATCCTGGCGCCCTCCATGACGAGGAGGGAGTAGTTCACCCTTAGGGCTAAGGGTATGTACCAGTAGCTATGTGTTTGATCTCTCTCTCTCTCTCTCGTGTTCTTGAGATGGCACGATCTTGATGTACCGCGATCTTTATTAATATAGCTGAATCATAGGGAGCGTTTCCCCTCTCTATCTTGTTGTGATGAATAGAGTTTTCCCTTTGAAGTTTACTTATCGGATTGAGTCTTTAAGGATTTGAGAACACTTGATGTATTCTTGCGATGAGATATCCGTGGTGACAATGGTATGTTTTATTGATTCACTTGATGCATGTTTTGGTGATCAACTTGTTGGTTCCGTGACCTTGGGAATCTATGCATAGGGGTTGGCACACGTTCTTATCTTGACATTCGGATAGAAACTTTGGGGCACTCTTTGAACTCTAGGGCTGTTCGTGACACTTATAGGGATAGCTCATAAGGTTGATCCGAAAAGATAACTTTGAGGTGGTTTCGTACCCTACAATAATTTCTACGTTTGTTCTCCACTATTTGTAACTTTGGAGTGAACTCTTTTTGGCACGAGAGGTATTTACATATGATTCAACTTTGCCAATATTGTTGAGAGAAATTGCACTAGTGAAAGTATGGACCCTAGGCCTTGTTTCCAAGCATTTATACAACATTTTGCTCGCTGTTTACTATTTGTTACCTTGCTGTTTCTATATTTTCAGATTACAAAAACCTATATCTACCATCCATATTGCACTTGTATCACCATCTCTTCGCCGAACTAGTGCACGTATACAATTTACCATTGTATTGGGTGTGTTGGGGACACAAGAGCCTCTTTGTTATTTGGTTGTAGGGTTGTTAGAGAGAGACCATCTTCACCCTACACCTCCTACGGATTGATAAACCTTAGGTCATGCACTTGAGGGAAAATTGCTACTGTCCTACAAAACTCTGCGCTTGGAGGCTGACGAGGATATGTACCTAGGGTAGGGTCCTAGGCACGGCCCACATACCCTACCTAAGGACACCACATGGGAGGACTTGAAGATCAAGCATGAACTTCCGAGTGGATCCCTGGAGATGTAATCCACTCGACAGTAATCCACTCGGAGACTCCCGCTCTCACTCGGCAGTCGCGTGTCACTCGGAAGACCTCTCTTTCACTCGACGCCAGAAGACCAAGAGCCATCATCAAGAGCCCAACGGGCAGACGCTAGTTCAATGGTCATTAATAACTTTTATTACGTACGTTACCTGTAACGGCAAACTTTAAACCCCACGACTAGACCCTTTGATGCAGGGCCATTATGAGGGGCAGGGAACTCTATATAAGCCGCCCCTCCCCTCCTACACAGGGGTTCACAACCATTGTAATATCTATACTCCACTCGACATAAAGCTCCCGAGCATTGAGACGTAGGGCTGTTACCTCCACGAGAGGGGCCTGAACTCATAAATCCGTGTGTACACCCTCGCCATAGCTAGGACTCTGCCCTCTCCCTTCGTACCCCTACCATCTACTATCACGCTCGTTCCCATGACAGAGTTCACCGCCGGGCTTCGGCCGTGTCAAGCGCGAGGCTGGAGGTCTGTCGAACGTGCAACTGCGTCGTGATGAGGAGGTCCTCCATAATCCCATCGTTAGTGCGACTGCCGAGGCCCAAGCTTTGGAGGCCGCGCGCATTCGTTTGGAAGAGCTCCAGGCAGAGATTGACGAGTGCGCTCGCCAGCGCCCGCCGCGCCCCAGTCGACATCATCGACAACTGTTTCCAACTGGATCTCATGATGGTGTTGAGGTATACCGAACTCCTGTGCTAAATGCTGCTGCTACTGCTGCTATGATAGCGGATGCCATTCAGCTGTCCCAGTCAGAGGCTGGTAGAGGGCTGTTGCAGATCAGAGCGCTGTTGGATGCAGCACAATGTCAGAATTCAGCAGTTTCTCAGTCCCGTAACAAGATATACATCAATTCACCCAAGGCAGAGATTGTTCAGTTGGCACACAGCCTTGGATCGCCCTTGCATCGTCGAGGCGACGGTTTTCGTGAAGGGCAAGACAGAGATCAACATCACCGCGAAGACCACCGTCGAGTGCTCACTCCTCCGCGGAGTGGTTCGTATGCGCCCCGGCGCCAGGGCGACAGACACTCCCTCGGTGATGAGCGGGACGTGGACTTTGATGCCCGCGCCTATCTTGTTCAGAAGCAGATCGGCAAGAGCAGAGCCTACAGAGAAGGACTCGACAGAGATGTCCGAGTGGAAGCTCAGCTGTGGTGTCTGGTCCCGAGTGTTTTTAGCAGAGCTATACGTTCTGCAGAGATTCCCCCCAACTTCAGAATGGCGGCGGGGATTGGAAAGTTTTCTGGTGAAATAAAACCAGAGACTTGGTTAGATGATTACCGAGTGGCTGCGTAGATTGGCGGAGAAAATGACAATGTCGCAATGAAGCACCTGCCCCTCATGTTGGATGGTTCAGCTCGAGCTTGGTTGAATCGTTTGGCTCTTTCCAGCATACATTGTTGGGAAGATCTTGCTCGAGTGTTTGTCCGGACCTTTGAGGGCACTTGCAAGCACCCGGTAGGTCTGGTCGACATACATCACTGCGTCCAGAAGCCCAATGAAAACTTAAGGGATTATATTCAGCGATGGTCCACCTTGCATCAGACGATGGAGAATGTGTCAAAACACCAGGTTGTCTGTGCCTTCAAGGCCGGTGTGAGATACAGGGAGCGGTACCTGAAGTTCGGGTGCACTGGTGACATTTCACTCGGCAAGATGATGGAAATTTCCACTCGCTATGATAATGGCGAGGAAGAAGACCGCCTCCGTAGTGGAAAAAGAAAATCAGTCGCCAACGAGTCTCGTGGCGACAACAGTCGGAAACAGAAGCGAAAGGCTGAAGACCCGGCTCCGGTAGAGGCAGCGGCACTGGCGACTCAGTCGAAGAACAAGGGCAAGGCCAAGGCTCAGTATGCCCCCAAGAAGGGGAAAGTTCAGTCAGGCAATGATATCTTGGATCAGCCGTGTGTAATTCACATGAGGAAAGATGCAAAAGGCAACCTGATTTTGCCCAAGCACACCACTTGACACTGTCGAACCCTTATCCAGCAATTCAAGGGAGACCAGTTGAGTGCGAAATCTCCTGAAAAGAAGATGAAGATGAGGAAAAGGAAACATTCCCGGATGTCACAACTACGCTGGTGATCTTTGCTGATGTCGAGAGCAAGAGTCGTCTGAAAGTCATCAATAGGGAAATCAACATGGTTGTGCCAAACACCCCCACCTACCTCAAATGGTCTCAATATGCTGTCACATTCGAACAGACAGACCATCCTGCTCATGTGGCCACTCCCGGTCGACAGGCTCTAGTAGTTGATCCGGTGGTGCAGGGGACTCGACTCAGAAAGGTCCTCATGGACGGCGGTAGCGGCCTGAACATTCTGTATGCGGATACCCTGAAAGGGATGGGCATTCCGATGTCCCGTCTGAGTGAGAGCAGCATGCATTTTCACGGGGTCATCCCAGGAAAGAAGACCAAGTCACTCGGCCAGATAGGATTGGATGTGACATTCAGAGATAGCAAAAATTTCCGAAAAGAAAAGTTGACATTTGAAGTCGTGGACTTCAAGAGTGCTTACCATGCCATCTTGGGTCGACCCGCTTATGCACGTTTCATGGCCCGACCATGTTACGTGTATTTCAAGTTGAAAATGCCAGGCCCTAAGGGTGTCATCACGGTCACTGGCAATCGACAGCGGGCCGAAGTGTGTCTCCAGCAAGGATCCAAGATCGCCGATCAACAGATGGCCATGGTCGAGCTGGAGGAGTACAAGAAAACCGCTGACCCTACTGATTTGCTCTGCGCAAAAAAGCTGGCTTCCGAGTCAGCATTTCAGTCGACAAGGGAAGTGAAGAAGGTGCACATCCACCCGACGGATCCAATTGCTGCCCCGACAAATATCTCAACAACACTCGACAGTAAATAGGAAGCCGAGCTCATCCAGTTCCTCCGTGAGAACTGGGATATCTTTGCATGGAAGCCTGCTGACATGCCAAGGATTCCCAAAGAGCTGGCTGAGCACCGTCTGCGAGTGGATCCGAAAGCCAAGCTCATCAAGGAGCATTTGCGTTGATCCGCGGCGGAGAAGTACAAGGCAATCAGAGAAGAAGTGGCCAGTCTCTCGCAATCCAAGTTCATTCGGGAGATTTACCACTCGGAGTGGCTCTCGAATGTTGTGATGGTGCCCAAGAAAGATAAGTCGTTGCACATGTGCATTGACTTCAAACATCTCAATAAGGTGTGCCCAAAAGACCATTTCCCGCTCCCCCGCATAGATCAAATTGTTGACTTGACAGCGGGGTGCGAGCGTTTATTGTTTTTGGATGCCTATTTTGGGTACCATCAGATCCGTCTGTATGGCCCGAACGAAATAAAGACAGCCTTCATCATCTCGTTTGGGTGCTTTTGCTACATCACCATGCCTTTTGGTCTTAAGAATGCCAGCGCTACTTTTATGCGCATGATTCAAAAATGTTTACTCGACTAGATCCCTCGGAATGTTGAGGCATACACGGACGATATAGTGGTCAAGTCCCGCAAAGGTTCCGACCTACTGGCTGACTTGGCCGAGACATTCGCTAATCTGAGGCGATTCAACATAAAGCTGAATCCGGCCAAATGTACGTTCGGTGTCCCTGGCAGCAAGTTGCTCGGTTTTCTCGTTTCCGAGCGAGGAATTGATGTCAATCCCAAGAAGATCAGCGCCATCACCCATATGAAGACCCCCGTGCGAGTACATGATGTTCAGAAGCTCATAGGTTGCTTGGCAGCATTGAGTCGATTCATTTCTCGTCTTGGTGAGAAGGCCCCGCCCTTATATCAGTTGATGAAGAAATCCGACACATTCGACTGGACTCCCGAAGCCGAAGCAGCGTTTTTTGAGCTCAAAGCCTTGCTCTCCACCTAGCCGGTGCTTGCCACTCCTGCCAGCAAAGATCCCTTGCTCCTGTACATCGCGGCCACAAATCAGGTCGTCAATACAGTGCTGACTGTCGAGCGAGAAGAGGAGCGTAAAGCCTATAAGATCCAGCGGCCAGTTTATTATGTCTCGGAAGTATTGTCCCCCTCAAAGCAAACATATCCACACTATCAGAAGCTTGTGTATGGTATTTACCTATCAGCGAAGAAGGTGGCACATTATTTCCAAGACCATTCGATCTCAGTCGTCAGTGATGCTCCTTTATCCGAGATTTTCAATAATCGCGACGCATCAGGTCGAGTGGCTAAATGGGCAATTGAGCTTGGACACTTTGACATCAGATTTGAGGCCAAGAAGGCAATCAAGTCCCAAGCATTGGCAGATTTCATGGCCGAGTGGACTGAACAGCAACAGCCTATCCAAGTTCACTCGATGCATTGGACAATGTTCTTCGACGACTCCAAAATGTTGAATGGGTCCGGTGCTGGTGTTGTCTTGATATCCCCCAAAGGCGACAAGCTCAGTTATGTCTTGCAGATTCATTTTGATTCCTCCAACAATGAGGCAGAGTATGAAGCACTTTTGTATGGGTTGCGCATGGCTATCTCACTCGCGTCAAGTGCCTCATGGTTTATGGCGACTCAGATTTGGTGGTGAATCAAGTGATGAAAGAGTGGGATGTTAGAAACCCTACTATGACTGGATACTGCAATGTTGTCCAGAAGTTGGAGAAGAAATTTGAAGGTCTGGAACTTCACCATGTTCCTTGACTAAAAAATCAAGCGACTGATGAGTTGTCCAAGATTGGTTCCACTCGACGACCTGTCCCCAGATGGATGTTCCTGGAGCATTTGCACACTCCTTCGATTCAAGAGGATCCTTTCACCGAAGAGCCCCCAGAAGCTTTAAGCTCCTCTGACTCGACTGAAGTTGATGTTCCTGCTTTGATTGACTTAGTCATGGAGATGCTAGTTATGATACCTGATTGGACCGTGCCATACATTGCCTATATCCTCAGACAAGAGCTCCCTGAAGATGAAGCAGAGGCTCGACAGATTGTGCGCAGGTCCAAGGCTTTCACTGTGATGGGAGATCATCTATTCAGAGAGAGTGGAACTGGTGTCACCCAGCGCTGCATTTCCCCCGAGGAAGGTAGGATGATTCTAGACGAAATCCACTCGGGAACTTGCGGCCACCATGCGTCTTCAAGCGCGATCGTCGCTAAAGCATACCGAGCTAGCTTTTACTGGCCACGAGCTAACGAGATGGCTAAGGACATCATTGATCACTGCGAGGGCTGCCAGTTCTATGCAAATCTGTCACACAAGCCAGCGTCTGCTCTGAAGACAATTCCTCTTGCCTGGCCGTTAGCGGTTTGGGGACTCGACATGGTTGGTCCCTTCCGACCCGGAAAAGGAGGATTCACCCACCTGTTGGTAGCAGTCGACAAATTCACCAAGTGGATTGAAGCCAAGCCCATCAAGAAGCTGAATTCCCGCATGGCGGTCACGTTCATGAGAGAGATCATTATCCGATACGACATTCCGCATAGCATCATCACGGACAACGTCACTTGTTTTGACTCGGAAGAATTCAAGAGATTCTGTAACTCCCAAGGCACCCGAGTGGATTACGCTTCCGTTGCACATCCTCAAACCAATGGGCAAGTTGAGCGTGCTAATGGTCTCATTCTGCAAGGTCTGAAGCCTCGTCTCATGCGCTATTTGGATCATGCCGCCGGTGCGTGGGTAACTGAGCTGCCGTCTGTTTTGTGGGGATTGAGGACAACGCCTAATCGGTTGATTGGACGAACTCCTTTCTTCCTTGTCTATGGTGCTGAGGCCATATTGCCGAGTGATTTGGCCCACAATTCTCCTCGAGTGGAGCTATATTCTGAGGCTGAAGTTGAACATGCCAGACAAGATGGAGTAGATCTTCTAGAGGAGGAGCATGAGATGGCTCTGATCCGGACCACTGCCTATCAGCAAGACCTACGGCGCTTCCATGCAAGGAATGTCAAAAGCCGAGCGTTCCATGAAGGAGATTTGGTGCTCCGAGTGAATCAACACCGACCTCACAAGCTTGCTCCTGCACGGGAAGGTCCTTTCGTCATCACTAAGGTGCTAAACAACGGAGCCTATCACCTGTATAATCTCATGAAACAGATAGATGAGCCACGAGCCTGGAATGCAGACCTGCTCTAGCGTTTTTACACTTGAGACAAGAATTTTCCGATGTAACAAGAGTACTTCATCAATGCAATTCGCATTACTGCGAATAATACTTCGTCGATTCTGACCCGTGCAGTTACATTCTTGGGGATATTCCGAGTGATGAGCAATCCTCACACTCAGGGGCTTAGTTGTGAATCATGTTTCGCCTAAGTTAAAAACCCTGTCGGGTGGATAGCAGTCCATTCACTCGATGACCTATTTGCGAATCCGTCTTTGCTTAGGTTAAAAACCTCATCGAGTGGATGGTAATCCATTCATTCGACAACTTAGCTGCGAATCGACATTCGCCTAAGTACGAAAATACTCCGAGTGATGAGCAATCCTCACACTCGGGGACTTAGCTGCGAAACATCTTTCGCGTAAGTTAAAACCCCTGTCGGGTGGATATCAGTCCATTCACTTGACGGCCTATTTGCGAATCCGTCTTTGCTTGGGTTAAAAAAAATATATATATATATTCCGAGTGATGAGCAATCCTCACACTCGGGGGCTTAGCTGCGAAACACGTTTTGCCTAAGTTAAAAACCTCATCGAGTGGATGGTAATCCATTCACTCGACAACTTAGATGCGAATCGACATTCCCCTAAGTTCAAAAAAATTCCAAGTGATGAGCAATCCTCACACTCGGGGGTTAGCTGCGAAATATGTTTCTCCTAAGTTAAAAACCTCGTCGAGTGGATAGCAATCCATTCACTCGACAACTTAGATGCAAATCGACATTCGCCTAAGTTCAAAAATACTTGGAATGATGAGCGATCCTCACACTCGGGGGCTTAGCTGCAAAACACGTTTTGCCTAAGTTAAAAACCTCATCGAGCGGATGGTAATCCATTCACTCGACAACTTAGCTACGAATCGACATTCGCCGAAGTTCATAAATACTTCGAGTGATGAGCGATCCTCACACTCGAGGGCTTAGCTGCGAACACGTTTCGCCTAAGTTAAAAACCTCATCGAGTGGATGGTAATCCATTCACTCAACAACTTAGATGCGAATCAACATTCGCCTAATTTCAAAAATACTTCGAGTGATGAGCGATCCTCACACTCGGGGGCTTAGCTGCGAAACACGTTTCACCTATGTTAAAAACCTCATCGAGTGGATGGTAATCCATTCACTCGACAACTTAGATGCGAATCGACATTCGCCTAAGTTCAAAAATATTCCGAGTGATGAGCAATCCTCACACTCGGGGGCTTAGCTGCGAAACACGTTTTGCCTAAGTTAAAAACCTCATCGAGTGGATGGTAATCCATTCACTCGACAACTTAGATGCAAATCGACATTCGCCTAAGTTCAAACATACTTCGAGTGATGAGCGATCCTCACACTCGGGGGCTTAGCTACGAAACACGTTTTGCCTAGGTTAGAAACCTCGTCGAGTGGATGGTAATCCATTCACTCGACAACTTAGCTACGAATCGACATTCGCCTAAGTTCATAAATACTTCGAGTGATGAGCAATCCTCACACTCGAGGGCTTAGCTGCGAAACACGTTTCGCCTAAGTTAAAAACCTCGTCGAGTGGATGGTAATCCATTCACTCGACAACTTAGATGCGAATCGACATTCGCCTAATTTCAAAAATACTTGGAGTGATGAGCGATCCTCACACTCGGGGGCTTAGCTGCGAAACAAGTTTTGCCTAAGTTAAAAACCTCGTCGGGTGGATAGTAATCCATTCACTCGACAGCTTAGCTGCGAATCGACATTCGCCTAAGTTCGAAAATACTCCGAGTGATGAGCAATCCTCACACTCGGGGTCTTAGCTGCGAACATGCTTCGCCTAAGTTAAAAAAACTCAGTGGAATAGACGATTGAAAGCCAAATACGAACAAAATCCAAAGGGTAAAACACGGATAAACGTTTCGTATGAAAGCAAATGTGCTCAGGCCTAAGGCCTGAATGAAGTTTTTAAGAGTACAAATCCACTCGTCATACCGAGGCAAATTTAACTGTTTCTTTCAAAGATAAGTTTTTCAAGCGGGAGACGGACTGGCGGGCTCGACTAAAAATGTCCAGGTCAATACCGTTGGCGATTCTAGTGGCCGCTTTGATGAAGGTCTCCATGAAGTCCTCAGATTGGAGTTTCTTCGTGTTGACCACCTGAAGTTCCTTCTGCCTCTCCTCCTTCACGTCCCTGCAATGGACCCTAACGAGTGATAACGCCACATTGGCCCCACACCGAGCGGCAGATTTCTTCCAGGCCTGCACTCGACTTGGAAGTTCGTGCATGTGACAGCCCAAGTGCTGTCCCTACCTTATTTGGCATGTAACCCCATGTATGAACCTTGTGTCATGAGCTTATGAGATGTATTGCACCTTGTCATTCATGTGTGTTGCATTCATGCATCATTTCATCATGCATCATTCTCATTTCATTTTTTTCTTGCCATGTGGTTTTCTTGTGCTTGCTAAGATGTGATGGTGGTGAGTGTGTTTTATGTGATGTGAGAGGTGTTTGTGTGTGGTTGGATTCATGTGTGCAACCTCTTCTTCTCCCCTCTCTTTTCCTTTGCAACATCCCCTTCCAATACCCCCCCTCTCTTCCTATTATTCTGATCAACAGATTTAAGTTGTTCTAAAAATTGTTTAAAAATGTTTAAGAGGTAGCCCTGGTCATGTTATTAATTTAGGGTGATGCTCTTTTATTATTTGGGGTCATTTGTATTTGTGATTTAAATAAAACAGGAGCTGCCATTTTATATATTAAATAAATTACTTGCTCTAAAAATCAACTTAATATTTTTATTAAAAGGGGCTCTTTATTTCATTCACTACAGTATTTTGATTTTGCTCTAAAAACCTTTTTACATGCCCTGGGATTTATTTTGTAGCTGGTTTTTAAATTAAAGAAACCCTTTGCTTTTCTCTGTTTTATTTGAGAGAGAGAGGAGAGTGGGCCGCGGCCCAGGCCACGTGGGCAGGGATGGCTACCTGCTCCCGTCCCTTTCCATCAGTGCAGTGTGAGACAGAGAGCTCCGCCCCGCCTTTTCCGTCGTCGTCGCCGTCTGCCCCGTCGCCTTTATAGCCTCCTCGACGTGCGTGCCTTTTCCCCTAGGATTCCTCTCCCTCCTCGCGCTGCCGCCCCCCTTCTCTCCTCCTCTCCTGTGCCCGGCAAGCTAGGTTTCAGAGGGTCCAGAGTGCGCAAGGTGAGGTTCAGTGTAGTTGCACGCTGCCGCGGGAGCTTCTCCGGCGAGCCACTCGAGCAGGAGGTCGTCTGGGTCGTGCCGCCATTGCTTCTTCCTCCTCGACGTCCTCTGCATCCTCGAGGGACGCCAAGACCGCGCCTTCTTCTTCTTCCTCGTCGTCGTCGGGAGCCCTGCGCCGCCGTCTTCTTCCCCTGCTTCGTCTCCGGCCCTCTTCTTCCCGTCGTCGACTACATCACGTCCGGCTCGTCGTTTCCTTCCCAAAGGTGAGCCGCCGGTCCCCGTAGGCCTTCTTCTCCGCGTGTATCGCCGTTATTCCTCGCCGCCGTTGTCTATCGCCGCCGAGAGCAAGTCGAGCACCTGCCGCTCGCCTCCTTCCTCCTCACCGCAAGGTGAGCAGGGGAATGGGTTCCCTAGCTGTTCCTGCGTGTGCGTGAGTAGTTACGGTTGCCGGATCCGCCGTGTGTAGCTGCAATTTGGCCGCCGCCGTCGCCTGTCGCCGTTGCTCTAGCTTTCTTCAGTTTCGTCAGGTTTCGCAGGTGTGTGTGTGTGTGTGTATAGACAGTTCGATTCCCCTCCTCTGTTAAGCAACTTCAGCGTAGCGTAGTGGTGTGGCGCGTGTGTGGATGACCAGGAGGTCAGGGGTTCGACCCCCGAACCCTCCCCTTTTTATTTTTTTTGTGTTTTCTTTTCTTCTTTGTTTTTTTCTTTCTCTCTTGCTATGTATATGTATGTAAGTGCATTTCCAGCATGTGTGTGTGTTGTTTTCCTTTGTCATGTGAGTGCATATGCACATGTGTCATGATATCATGTTCCTAAGTTGCTAATTAACCTTTTCCAACAAGTATCAATAGGGTTCATGCCCTTTTGGGCCATTTTCATTTATGCACTTAAGTGTCATAAGTCACCCATGCCTTAGGAGGTCAAATTTCGACCCCCCTTATCTCCCTCTTGACCCAAGAAAGTATAGGGGTATGAGTGATGCATTTGGGGTAGAATCAACCCAGGAATGCATCTGTGAAGTCAGATTTGACTTTGGGGCAACTTCACAAAACTGCATTTTTATGCTGTGATGCCCTTTTGTCCATTTAATATGATTTAATCTTTGTATGGTTTTAAGTTCTTGCCAACATGGAATTGGTAGTTAAAGTTTCTGGTAATGTCCCAGTATTTTGTTATTCATTCTAAGTCACCAGGTCAGTGGCTACCTTGCCGTTAAGTTGCTATGATGATGTTGTTTCCTGCCAACCTAAATATGGCCAAGTCTGGGAGAACTGCTGTTATTGTTTTGCCATGTAGAGTGGGTTGTAGCTAGTGATGTGTTTGGAATTTGAGTATGCTCAGTGCTAGTTATTTGTAGTAGATATTGCCTTATACTATCCTGTTAATTGTGGTGCCACTAGGAGCTCTCTAGCATATATAATCAGTGCTGTCAACTTGCTACTTTATAATCTCAGATTCCAGAAAACTGGAATTTTCACTAAGTCCCAGAAAACTGTTTCATCATGCCAACTTGATTGCATCTTGCTTATTGATGTGTGGCTTCTTTGCTGGTGGTGTGATTGGATGAATTGATGTGTATGTTGAGTAGATTCTGTCCATATCTTGTTTGTGGCTGTAGGCTTCCTGTTGCTGTGATCTGTAGAAGTTGCTATAATGCTGTTTAGTGGCAGATTTAGTGTTTTATTGTTTTGTGGGTTGTGGGAGCTATGCTCCATGGAATTGATTTATTCTTGAGTCTATTGTGATTTATTTTTCATCACCTACCCGGTGGCTGCCTTGGAATGCCAAGAATCAGCCCATGGCTTGGTGATCTTGTGATTTTGCCTCCGTACCTTGTCATGAGCGTATCGTGAGAACCGTAACTCCGTTTCTTGCGATCTTTATATGCTTTTCTATCGATTTTGCATGCTGCATCCACATTTTCCATGTTCATCCATGTATAAATAACTTAACATGAGGTTCTGTCCAGATTCATTAATAAACAACTTTGCACGTGAAACATGACTAGTCTTGGATTGCCATGTTAGAATTCTTCATAAATGAATCATGTATCATTTTGGTTGTGCATTGCACCTTGGTTGGATGTTTATTTTTGCTGTTTCTATTGGGTAGACGCGAGTGTTGATACTGAGTACGAGGACCCAGGAGAGTACCACTACGAGGATCCCGCTACTTGTTTCGCTGAAGAACCAACAGGCAAGATGCCCGTACCCGGATCCCGATACTATTTTTTCTTGCTAGTTTCTCGCTCTTATCATTACAATGGCGCTACCTACCACTTGATATCAGCCCCCATGTTGCCTTTGATTGGCTAAAATACCGCTGCTCAGCCCCTCTTATAGCATTTTTAGTTGCAGGTGCAGGTTGTTCCATGTGATAACATGGATTTGGATATCACAATAAATTCTGTTATTTAATTTAATGCACATATATATCTTGGTATTGGTGGAAGGCTTGTCCTTTTGCTAAGTGATTTGTTCTGCTATTACCGCCATTAGTTCCTTGTTACCGGTGTTATGTTTTCCATACTTTGCGCTCCTAATATGCTCGGGGTTGTTATGGGGACCCCCCTGTTTATTCGGTTGAGATTAAAACTTGTCTGGCAAGAGCCAACATTGGTACTACATTTGCTTAACAACTTAATAAAATTGCATAGGGTCTTGCAAACTCGTGGATAATTTAATCAACCCCCGGGCCAGTGCTCCGCATGAGTGTTGGTCCAACCCAGAGCAGCTTATTAATGCCGCCCGGGGCAACTCGGTGATTGGCGTGGTAACCATCGCTCATCCATCGTGTCCTAAGAATGAGATATGCGGCTCTTATCGGGTTCGTCAACACGTCGGGAGGTCTTGCTGGATTTGTTTTACCTTTATCGAGTGTCTTGCGTGCGAAGTCTGACTTTCTTCGGGTTTACTTGAGGTGTTGGAATTCCTTTGGAATTACCTATGATGATCGCGAGAACCGCGGTCGAGGCATTCCCATAGAGTGTGGTTAATTTTGTAATGGATTAGTTGGAGCACCCCTGCAGGGTTAAATCTTTCGAAAAGTCGTGCCCGCGGTTATGTGGCAACTTGGATATTTGTTTAACATCCGGCTATAGTAAACTTGAAGTAAACTCTAACTAAAATACACCAACTGTGTGAGGAACCGTAATCGTCTCTGCTCGTGAACATGATCCGAGAGAGAACACGGTGGGGTTATGCTTGACGTAAGTAGGTGTTCAGGATCTCATAGAGATCATACTAGATTCGATCGTTCTTCGTAGGCCACTCATATTTATTTCATGTTGCGTAATCTAGCCACCATATATGCTTAGTGCTACTGCAAACTAAACACCACCCCTTCCCAACCTTTAAGCTTGAATAGTCTCGGTACCCGGGCACATGATAGCTGAGTCCTCTGTGGCTCACAGTTTACTACAACACTCCAAGTACAGGTTCAGATGAGTACGTGCCGGATGATTTTACCCAGCTCCAGTGGGAGTATGATGAGGAAAGAGGTAGGATGTACGAGACGTATCCGGATGAGTAGAGGACCTGGTCGTGATCTTTGGGGCAGCGAGATAGTTTCATTTGCATCTATTTTATCGTTTGATTTCGTCCGTAGCCGGACCCTGTTTTCATCTTGATGATTGAACTCTGAGTGGATTGTAATTTAGCATGTGGCGAGTGTAAGCCAACTTGTATTCTCATCTCTTCTGTAAAGTATGATGCAATGTTACTATACTTGCTAACGGCAAGATGCGCCTCTATCCCTTGCGAGGCCCTCGTATCTTAAAATGGATAGGCGCGCATCTTGGGCATGACAAGTTGGTATCAGATCCATACGACCATAGGAGCCTTTGCTTGTTCGAACTTGGCCGAGTCGTGTCTAGTAAAAACTATTTTGAGTCTAGTGATATCAGAGAATAGGATTCTTTTTACTCCTCTTCTATGCTCTGGTGAGGTTTCTGACTTAGGAATTTTGATTCTACTCCTCTTCTCGCTCAAAAGTTTTTTTAGGATAACGCGGGTATTTTGGAGTCTATATGATGCCGATGTGACAGTTTTCTGTCTTGGTGCCTCCTGTCTGACTTGATTTCTTCCAGGGAGTCGAGCTCCAAGGATTGTTGGCACATCGTTATCATTCAGCTTCCTTGATATCTCAAGACGGAGAATGTTCGGAATTACTTCAATACTTATCGTGGTGAGATAAGGTTGGAGTCACCCAGTACTGGGGAGGCGTCCGGGGTACCACCATGGTTTAGTATCATTGTGAGCTCGAGGATTCGAGATTAGACGAGTTTGCGGAGTTTCTTGAGTTATGGTGTGGAAGGTTGCGGATGCAGTTGCAGCTGATTACCTAGGGTAGGTTCCTGAGTCCGCAACCCGAATCGCATAAACAAGAAAGTTTTCGGAAGTTCATAGGTGGGAAATCTTGTAGTTATATAGGATCATCTTCTTCAGATGTATATGGGCATGTACATTTGTTCCGAGTGCTTAGCTCAATACTTTTGTGTTATTGCAAGTGGCTTCTAATTTCTGATGATGTGATCATAACCGAAGAAGCATTCTTACTAATTTTTCACTAGGAAGGCTATGTTGTTAATTGCTCAATTTCTTTCAAGCATTTGATTAGGTTATGATTCATCTTATCAATGAGGTGCTGATGCGTTTTGTCCATCTTCAGAATGGCTCCACCCACTCGCAACAATCCGGGTCGTGGTGAGGAGCAGACTGATGTTCCACCGCCACCCCCGCCACCGCCTCCTCCGCCTCCTCCTCCAGAAGCTTGGCAAGCTGTGATGGCCGTAACCAATGCGAACACTCAGATGTTGCTCAGACTGTTGCAAGAAAGGGAGCAGACTCAACAGTGTTTTCAAGGCAATTTTCAGAATCAGCTTGAATTTGCAACACTCAATCAGTTCCTTGCCAACCAGCCCAAGAGTTTCACCTGTTGTGAGCAGCCTCTAGATGCTGATGATTGGCTTCGTGATATGAGTAAGCATTTTGAGTGCAGCAATGTCAGGCCAGAGGACTTTGTCAGGTTTGCATCGTTCTAGCTAAAGGGTCAAGCAGCTGATTGGTGGCAGCAGTACAAGGATTCCAGGGGCGATCGTGTTGTTACTTGGGATGATTTCCGTCGTGACTTCATGGCTCATTACATTCCGACAAGCTTTGTCGAAGAAATGCGTGAGAAGTTCAGGCACCCGAAGCAGGGAAGCAAGTCTGTCTATCAGTACAATGTCGAGTTCCAGAATCTAGCCCGTTATGCCAAGCAAGATGTTCCAGATGACAAAGCTATGATCTATCAGTTCAGAGGTGGTCTCAAGGATGAGCTTCTTCCAGGCCTAGTTCTTCAAGAACCTCGTGAGTTTGATCAGTTCTATAACATGGCTTTGAAGATTGAAGCAGCTCAGCTCAAGTTGGAGAACTCTAAGAAGCGTTCAAGGGATTCATATTCTTCTTCTTCCGGCTCTCAGATGGTTCCAAAGTAGCAGAAGTATTGGGTGCCTAATCCTCCTCCGTTTCGTCCTCCTCAGCAGCAGAAGCAGTTTGGTGGTTATGGTTCTTCCCACCCACCCAACCCAGGATTCCAGCAGAGATCCCAGGCGTCCAAGGGTGTTCTTGTTCCTCCTCCAAGCAATGTTCGTCCGCTTTTTGAGGTGACTTGTCACAAGTGTGGTTAGAAGGGCCACTATGGAAACAAGTGCAACCAGCGGCGTCTTCCGCCTCCTCCTCCTGTCAAGCCTCCAAGCAATGCTATGGTGAAGCATAATCCCAAATCATTCAGAGTGAATATGGTGAATGCAACTGAAGCAGAGCAGTCTCATGATGTGATTATGGGTAATCTCTCAGTCAATGATTTTCCTGCAAAAGTATTGTTTGATTCTGGTGCATCACATTCATTCATATCCAAGCCTTTTGTCGCTATGCATGAGTTTTCTGTGGAGCATTTAGCTAGTTCGTTTCGTGTGGTTTCTCCGGGGATGCGCATGAGTTCGCATATGATCGTTCCAGATGCTTCTATCAAGATTGGGAATTACTCTTTTCTGGCTTCTCCAATTGTTCTCGGGAATTCTGATATTGATCTCATTCTGGACATGGACTTCTTGGCTATGAATAAGGCTCATATTGATTGCAAAGCAAAAGAAGTCGAGCTAACTCATCCTTCAGAAGATGTGATTATTTTTGCGGCTCGTGATGACACAATCCGTCTCTTTGCTCTTAATGAGAAGGGTGAAATCTCGGCGATTTCTCAAATTCCGGTGGTTTGTGAGTATGAAGATGTCTTTCCAGAGGAATTGCTAGGAATGCCTCCGCACCAGCCAGTTGAGTTCATGATTGATCTCGAGCCTGGAACTGAACCGGTCTGCAAGCGCCCGTATAAACTTGGCCCTGAAGAGCTGAAAGAGTTGAAGAAGCAGCTACATGAGCAAGAATGTCTGGGTCTGATCAGACCAAGTTCTTCTCCATGGGGTTGTGGTGTTTTGTTTGTCAAGAAGAAATATGGCACGGATCGTCTTTGTGTCGACTACCGTCCATTGAACAAGAAGACAATCAGAAACAAGTACCCACTTCCCAACATCAATGAGTTGTTTGAACAACTGAAAGGTGCCAAGGTTTTCTCCAAGTTGGATCTTCGAATGGGTTATCATCAGATTCACATTCGCGAAGAAGACATTCCCAAGACCGCTTTCAGGACAAGTTTTGGCTCTTATGAGTACACCGTCATGTCGTTTGGTCTTGCTAATGCTCCTCCAACCTTCTCAAGAATGATGAATTTCATTTTCTCTCCTTTCAAGAATGAATTCGTCTTGGTCTATCTGGATGATATCCTTGTGTTCTCGGAGACATAAGAAGATCATGCAAAGCATCTCCGCATTGTGCTTGACAAATTAAGAGAGCATCGGTTCTATGCCAAGTTTTCCAAATGTGAGTTCTGGCTCAATGAAGTGGTATACCTTGGGCATGTCATCTCTGTCGAGGGAATTAAAGTGCACCCTGAGAAAGTGGAGGCATACTTGAAGTGGGAACCTCCTCAGAATGTGAAGCAGCTTCGGAGCTTCCTCGGGATTGCTAGTTATTGCAGAAGATTCGTGGAGAACTTCTCTCAAATTGCTAAGCCTCTGTCCAACCTCCTCCAGAAGGGCGTCAAGTATGTTTGGTCTCCTGAGTGTGATGTGGCGTTCAATATACTCGAGCAGAGACTGACTTCAGCTCCAGTTCTTGTTCCACCTGAGCAGTCCAAGCCTTTCCAAGTTTTCTGTAATGCTTCTCTCCAAGGTCTTGGTGGTGTTCTCATGCAAGACAATAAGATTGTTGCTTATACAGCGCGTCAGTTGAAGCCGGCCGAGAAGAACTACCCCACTCATGATCTTGAGTTGGCGGCAGTTGTGCATGCTCTAATGACTTGGAGGCATTTGTTGTTGGGTAGAACAGTTGAGGTGTACACCGATCACAAGAGCTTGAAGTACATTTTCACTCAACACAATCTCAATCTTCGGCAATCTCGTTGGGTGGAAATGCTTGATGACTTCAATCCAAGCATTGAGTATACTCCGGGGAAAGCAAATGTCATTGCAGACGCGCTCGGCCGTAAGGCGTACTGCAATAGTCTCATCCTGAAGCCTCTTTAGCCCGAGCTTTGTGAAGCATTCCGCAAGCTCGACCTTCAGATGATTCTGCAAGGATTCCCTGCCAATGTTCAAGTCTCTCCGACTCTGGAAGATCAGGTTCGCCAAGCGCAGCTTCTTGACGCTATGGTCAAGAAAGTGAAGAAAGGTGTGGCCAAGAGCATTCCGAAGTATAAGTGCTTTCGTATTGATGACAAAGATACCTTGTTCTTTGAGGACCGTCTTGTGGTTCCAAAAGGTGATCTCAAAAAGGTTATCATGGACGAAGCACATAATTCTCTGCTATCCATTCATCCAGGCAGTTCAAAGATGTATTAGGATCTGAAGCAAACCTTCTGGTGGACTCGCATGAAATGTGAAATTGCTCAGTTCGTGAACGAGTGTGATGTTTGTCGCAGAGTGAAGGCGGAACATCAATGTCCAGCAGGTCTTCTTCAGCCTTTGCCTATCCTAGAGTGGAAATTCAATCATGTTGAGATGGATTTCGTTACTAGGTTTCCCAAGTCCAAGAGAGGCAATGATGCCATCTTTGTGGTTATCGACAAGCTGTCAAAAGTTGCTCATTTCCTGCGAGTCAAAGAATCTATCTCGGCAACTCAGCTTGTAGAGTTGTATACGTCAAGGATAGTGTGTTTGCATGGTATTCCTCAGCTCATCTCTTCTGACCGTGGAAGTCTCTTCACTTCCAAGTTTTGGGAGTCCTTCTAGACTGCTATGGGTACCAAGATCCGTTTTAGCATGGCGTTCCACCCGTAGACAAGTGGTCAAGTTGAGAGAGTCAATCAGATCCTTGAAGATATGCTCAGAGCCTGTGTGATTTCATTCGGCATGAAGTGGGAAGACTGCCTTCCATATGATGAATTCTCATACAACAATAGCTTTCAAGCAAGCTCAGGCAAGGCCCCTTTCGAGATTCTCTACGGCAGAAAGTGTTGTACCCCGCTTAACTGGTCTGAAACCGGTGAGCGTCAGATATTGGGCAATGACATGATCACTGATGCAGAAGAAGTGTGCCATGTCATTCGTGAGAACCTCAAAGCAGCTCAGTCCCGACAGAAGAGTTATTATGATAACAAACATCGGGATGTTTCTTTCCAAGTGGATGATCTAGTCTATCTCAGAGGCTCTCCCATGAAAGGCACTCAGCGGTTTGGAATTAAAGGGAAGCTAGCTCCTCATTTTGTTGGTCCTTTCAAAATTGTTGGAAAGAGAGGTGGTCTTGCATATCAACTAGAGCTTCCTCCAAATTTCGCAAATGTGCATGATGTCTTCCATGTTTCTCAGCTCCGGAAATGTTTCAAGACTCCTGAGTGGACCATTGACCTCCAAGACATCGATCTCCAAGAAGATATCTCTTATCGTGAGCACCCAGTTGCCATTCTTGAAGAAACTGAGCGTAAGACTCGCAACAAGTCTATCAAGTTCCTCAAGGTGAAGTGGTCTCATCATTCCGACAAAGAAGCTACTTGGGAACGCGAGGACCTTCTCCGTTCTAAATTTCCAGACTTCTTTCGTTCCTAGATCTCGCGTCGAGATCCTCTTTGTCACAACCCTAGCAAGTGTCATAGGCTAGCAATGTGTTTGCATCATCATCATCATTGCATCAATATGAAATGGGGAGAAAGAAAAGAAACCCCAAGCATTCACGAATTAAAGAAATTCCAGATAAATGAAATTTCAACAAATCCAAAATGCCCATAAAAAATGTCCCCTATGTCTGATAATTAGGGACATGGACATACCAGGGGCCATTTGAATTAATTGAACATTTAAAATAATTTGAATTAATGGTTTAAGTCCCTGGAAAATGATAAAGAAAGCAATTATCATTATCACTGTTTTCAAAATAATCTGAAACTGTTGTTATGAGTTTGGAATATTCAAACTTCAATTTAGAAAATATGTGGGTCATTGTGAAAAGTTATTTGGATCTACAAAGAAATAAAACAAATGTTAGAAAGCAGAAAACAGAATTAAAAAAAAGAAGAAAAGAAGAGGCTTACCTGGCCCAGAGAAGGAGGCGGCCTAGCCCACTAGGGCCAAGCGGTCATCTTCAACCTCTGCCAGTAGGCAGAGGCGAAGTGCCGCGCGGCGCCAGCGAGGCCTCCACCTCCTCCCTGCTCGCCTGGCTGCCGTGGCCCCCCTGAGTGCGTCACGAGCCGCCTCGTGCCTTCTCCTCTCCTCCGTCGCTGCTCTCTCTCGCGCGCGTGCATTCTCCCCCTCTGTCTCCGCCATGGCCGAGAGCTTCCCGAGCTCGTCGCCGACGTTCTAGCCAACCCCCGTGCCGCCTGAGCCAGCCAAAAGGACCGCCTGGACCTCCTCTTCCTTCCAGACGAGCCACGCATCGCCGAAGGTCTTCTATCGCCGTCGCGCCCCTGTCTTCCTCCTCGGGTCGCCAGAGAAGAATTCAAAGGTCGCCGCCGTTCCAGGTCCTCCCCGAGCCAGCCGTTGACGACACTGCACTCGCCGTGAGCCCCCGGTTCTTTTCCCCCCTTTTCCCCCTTGATTTGAGTCGCGTAGCGCCGATTTCCCTTGAGCCCGAAAGCTCCCCGCCGCCGGTGAGGTCGTGGTCGCCGTCGTGGCGACCCAAGCTAGTTTCTGAGTGCGCCATCGTGCTCAGGAGGCTTCCAGGAAACCTCTAGAGGTCTCGGATGCCCCGTTCAAGCTCTGGCTCGACGAGCCCGTGCTCGTCCGAGCTCCGGCCGCCGCCAAGCTCATCGCCAGCGCCGATTCCGACCACCTCTGCTCCAGGGAAGGGTCGGAATGGACGCACGCGTGTGCGTAGATCAGTTTGGTGCCCTCCGCCGTCCATTTGGTCGCCGGAGGAGGAAACCCGAGCCCCACCGCCGCTTCTAGAGTCGCCGGCGGCTCGTCGCCAGTGGCTCTAGTCGTTTTGACCACGGGGGTTGACCCTGACAGGTGGGGCCACCCCCTGGTTAACCCTGGTTAGTTTAAAAAAATTAATTAATTAAAATAATTAAGCTAGTTAGTCTATGACATGTGGGCCCAGGGTCTGTTAATGATTAGGATTAGTTTAACTTAGTTAATTAAGCTAATCAGACACTGACATGTGGACCCCACATGTCAGGTTTGACCCTGGCCGGGTCTGATGACCAGCTGACGTCATGATGACATCAGGCTGATGTCATAAGTCAATTTCCTATTTAAACATAATTCCAGAAATTATTTAAAACTTTGAAAAATCATATAAATTAATCTCTAAGTCAGATGAAAATAATTTATATATGAAAATTTATCAGAAAAATCCAATGAATCCAATGGTGCTATCCTCATGCATGATAGAGCAACCTAAATAGATGAACATGGACATTTTAGCATTAGGTCAACATATAGAATTTGAAATGAGAACAACTTTGAACCTATATTCAAATGCATTTCAAATTGACATGATCACTAGTTACATTAGCTCATCCATGCATACTATCATGCCATGATCATGCATCATATTGTTGCATCTGCTTGTATTGAATGTTTTCATCTGGAGGATACTAATCCGTACCCTGACGAAGGAGAGAACTCTTCAGCAACCCAGCAAGGCAAGCAACCTCATTGATCATTCTGATAACATCCCACTCTCTCGCTCCTGCTCTCATTTATTGCATTAGGACAAACGATCACATGTCAGTTATACACGGTAGATGATCCTATTCTTATGCATGACCTGATCTTGTCACAGTAAATAGCTATGTAGGAGTACAGTGTTGTTCATATACGATTTGATGAGCTTATAATGAATACGATTTGGTAAAGGTAGCGATGAGAGGCTATGTAGGAGTACATAGTGGGTTGTCTCATTGGGACCGTTCTTAGGAACTGGGTTCCGTGTTTGTGATCCGAGACTAGATACTACCACACATTGGGATACTTAACTGACCCTCTCGACTCATCAGTCGCTTAGTCTTTGGTCCAGGTATTGCAAGTAGTTTCTGCTGTTTATAGCATGCTGGAGGCCGTGCGTAGCGCTGACCCTCGGGGTGGGTTACGACGCGGTAGGCAGTGGCACGGTGTACCAAGGGTCACCCGAATGGTGGGCTTGGGAACCCTGCGCACATCGTTTGGGACCGTAACGGAAACTTCGGCCGGACTTCCGTGCAGGTCAGTCTCAAATAGGCGGTATCCTGGACTAGAGGTCTTATGTGATTGACGGTCGTGGCCGACTCCCTCGCTGGGCATCCTCTTGAAGGCTGCCGAGGTGCATGGTTTTATGAGCACACGACGATAAGTGGCGAGAGAGTGTGTGAAGAAGTACACCCATGTATGGTTTTGAAACTATTCGAATAGCCGCGTCCTCGGATATGGACTACTTGGATAACTTATGCTATTCATAGATAATCAAATGGAGACATCTAAAAATCTCAAGACAAGTGTGAGTACCGTGGATGGCACTCTTCCGGAAGGGGAAGGTGAGTCCATGGTGGTGTATTGAGATGGAGTTAGTGGACTCGTGTGCGATAATTGAAATCGTAACAAAGAATTTAAAACTGAGTAGTGTAGGTTAGCCATGAGTCAAAGCTGGCATTCTGCATAAACTCCACCACCCCCTTTGTTGATACATGAGCATAAATAGACTAGGTCCGTTTTAAAGACTTGCTGAGTACGATTGTACTCATCCTTGCTTAATTAATGTTGCAGAAGAAAACCAGGACCCATCAGGTGGGTTTTATCTAGACATTGACGATGCCGAATAGCTGGTGTCCCAGCTACGATCTTGCCCGTGTGGTGGGATGTAGATAGTCAGGCCTTGTGCCTCTTTTATATTTTGCCGTCTGTACTCAGACAGCTTAAGTTTCCGCTGGCTTGTATGACTATGTTTGTATGACTTGAGTGCCGGGTCATGTGACCCCTGTCTGTATGAACATATTATGCAAGGCTCGTCTGAGCCTCTTAAATAAAAGTCATGTTATTGCATGGTTATGTTGTGATGCCATGGTTGTATCTATGCATATCGAGCATGTCGTGCGTACGTGTGACGTGCAACGGTATGTATGGGATCCGACACCTAGTCGTGTGCCTTTAGTAGTACTCTTTACGGGAAACTGCCTCTTTGTGCTTCCACCGAGCCATGGTAGCTTGCTACTGCTCCGGACACATTGATTGACCGGCATGTATCCTTCTTTGCTGCTGTGTCTGTCCCTTCGGGGAAATGTTATTGGAAATATGCCCTAGAGGCAATAATAAATTAGTTATTATCATATTTCCTTGTTCATGATAATCGTTTATTATCCATGCTATAATTGTATTGATCGGAGACTTAAATGCATGTGTGGATACATAGACAAAACCATGTCCCTAGTATGCCTCTAATGGACTAGCTCGTTGATCAAAGGATGGTTAAGGTTTCCTAGCCATGGACATGAGATGTCATTTGATAACGGGATCACATCATTAGGAGAATGATGTGATGGATAAGACCCAAACTACAAACATAGCATATGATCGTGTCAGTTTATTGCTACTGTTTTCTGCATGTCAAGTATATGTTCCTATGACCATGAGATCATGCAACTCACGGATATCGGAGGAGTGCCTTGTGTGTATCAAACGTCGCAACGTAACTGGGTGACTATAAAGGTGCTCTACAGGTATCTCCGATGGTGTCTGTTGAGTTGGCATGGATCGAGACTGGGATTTGTTACTCCGTGTGACGGAGAGGTATCTCAGGGCCCACTCGGTAATACAACATCACAATGAGCCTTGCAAGCAATGTGACTAATTGTTAGTTGCGGGATCTTGTATTATGGAACGAGTAAAGAGACTTGCCGGTAATGAGGTTGAACTAGGTATGGAGATACCGACGATCGAATCTCGGGCAAGTAAATACCGAAGAACAAAGGGAACGTTATACGGGATTAACTGAATCCTTGACATAGAGGTTCGACCGATAAAGATCTTCGTAGAATATGTAGGAACCAATGTGGACGTCCAGGTCCTGCCATTGGTTATTGACTATAGAGGTGTCTCGGTCATGTCTACATAGTTCTCGAACCCGCAGGGTCTGCACACTTAAGGTTCGGTGACGTTTCGGTAGTGTAGAGTTATGTATGGTGGTGACCGAAGGTTGTTCGGAGTGCCGGATGAGATCCCGGACGTCACGAGGAGCTCCGGAATGGTCCGGAGGTAAAGATTCATATATAGGAAGTCCCAGTTTGGTTTCCGGAAAAGTTTCGGGCTCATCGGTAGTGTACCGGGAGTATCGGTAGTGTACCGGGAGTGCCGGTAGTGTACCGGGGGACCTCCGGGAGGGGTATTTCGAACCCAAGAGGTCCATGGGCTGTGGGAGAATAATAACCAGCCCTTAGTGGGCTGGGAAAACAGCCACAAAGGCCCATGGCGCAGGAGAGAAAGTCCTAAAGCAAAAAGTGGAAAATCAGCCAATAGGAGGCAATCCTACTCCAACTAGGATTGGAGGTGAAGTAGGATTGCTCCCACCTCCTATTTCGGCCGACCCAAAGGCCTTGGCTGCCTCTCCTCTCCTCTCCTCCTATATATACTAGTGGATTGGGTGGTTTTTGGACAGAATTTCCGGCCACGTGCTACCCGTTCCACCGGTGCATAGTTTCTCCTCTAGATCGGTTTTCTGCAGCGCTTAGGCGAAGCCCTGCCGGAATTGCTCCACCACCATCACCGGAGCGCCGTCACGCTGCCGGTGAACTCTCTCTCCTCTCCACCTCCTCTTGCTGGATCAAGACGGTGGAGATCGTCATCAAGCTGCACGTGTGCTGAACGCGGAGGTGCCGTCCGTTCGGCGCTAGATCGGAAGGACCGTGATCGAGATCGCGAGACAGTTCGTGATGAGATCGCGGAACGGATCGTGATGAGTTTGCGGGACAGATCGTGATCAAGATCGTGAGACGGATCGTGATGAGATCGCGGGACGGATCGTGATGAGTTCACGGGACGGATCGTGATTGGATCGCGGGACGGATCGTGATGAGATCGCGGGACGCTCGGCGATTTGGATCGCGAAGATGTTCGACTACACCAGCCGCGTTTCTTAACGCTTCCCGCTTAGCGATCTACAAGGGTATGTAGATCCACCCTCCCTCTCGTAGATGCTCATCACCATGGATAGGTTTGCGTGTGCGTAGGAAATTTTTTGTTTCCCATGCGACGTTCCCCAACAATGGCATCATGAGCTAGGTTGATGGTTCGATGAGATCTCGAGTAGAACACAAAAGGTTTGTGGGCGTTGATGCTGAGATTGCTTCCTCCCTTGGTCGGATTTTGGTTCAGCGGGATTGTGAGATGAAGCGGCCCGGACCAACATTACTCGTACGCTTACGAGAGACCGGTTCCCTCGATGCAACTTGTTGCTTAGATGGCTTGCGGGTGACAGTTTCTCTCACTTTAGTTGGGTCGGATCCGACAAAGGCGGTCCTTGAGAAGGTTGAAAAGCAATCTATGTATCACCGTTGTGGTTTATGCGTAGGTGATAATCGTTCTTGCTAGATACCCGTAGCAGCCACGTAAAACTTGCAACAACAATTAGAGGACGTCTAACTTGTTTTTGCAGGGTATGTTGTGATATGATATGGCCAATTACATGATGTGATATATGTGATGTATGAGATGATCATGTGATGTATAGATTATCACAACTTGCATGTCGATGAGTACGGCAACCGGCAGGAGCCATAGGGTTGTCTTTAATTATTGTATGACCTGCGTGTCAATCATTAAGCGCTATGTAATGCTTTACTTTATCGCTACGGTAGCAATAGTAGTAGAAGCATCTAGGGCGTGACAACCCCGATGGCGACACGTTGATGGAGATCATGGTGTCATGCCGGTGACGATGGAGATCATGCCGGTGCTTTCTAGATGGAGATCAAAAGCACAAGTTCATGGCCATATCATGTCACTTATGATTTGCATGTGATGTTAATCCTTTTTATGCACCTTGTTTTGCTTAGGACGACGGTAGCATTATAAGGTGATCCCTCACTTAATTTCAAGATAAATTGTGTTCTCCCCGAGTGTGCACCGTTGTGAAAGTTCGTCGTGTTGAGACACCACGTGATGATCGGGTGTGATAGACTCTACGTTCACATACAACGGGTGCAAGCCAGATTTGCACGCGCAGAACACTCGGGTTAAACTTGACGAGCCTAGCATGTACAGACATGGCCTCGGAACACAAGAGACCGAAAGGTCGAGCATGAGTCATATAGTGGATATGATCAACATAGATGTTCACCATTGAAGCCACCTTAACTCACGTGATGATCGGACTTGAGTTGGTGAATTTGCATCATGTATCACTCGAATGACCCGAGGGATGTCAATTTGAGTGGGAGTTCTTAAGTAATATGATTTATTGAACTCATTATCATGAACATAGTCAAAGTGTCTTTGCAAATTATGTTGTAGATTACTAGCTCGCGCTGTAGCTCCCTTGTATTTTTATATGTTCCTAGAGAAATAGAGTTGAAAGATGTTGGTAGCAATATTGCGGACTGGGTCCGTGATCTGAGGATTGTCCTCATTGCTGCACAGAAGGCTTATGTCCTTAATGCACCGCTCGGTGTGCCACCCCCTCTAGCGTCGTCTATAGATGTTGTGAACATCTGACAGGCACGTTTCGATGACTACTTGATAGTTTAGTGCGTCATGCATTACGGCTTAGAATTGAGGCTCGGAAACGTTTTGAACGTCACGGAACATATGAGATGTTCTAGGAGCAGAGATTGTGATCTCAGGCTCGTGCCTGTGTTGCGAGATATGAGATCTCCAACAAGATTCTTTGCCTGTAAGATGAAGGAGAATAGCTCAATCGTTGAGCATGTACTCAGATTGTCTGGGTACTACAATCGCTTGAATCAAGTGGGAGTTGATCTTCCAGATAAGATAGTGATTGATATAGTTCTCCAAGTCACTGTCACTAAAGCTACTAGAACTTAGTGATGAACTATAATACACCAGGTATAGAAGTATTGATCCCTGAGCTGTTCGCGATGTTTGACACCGCGAAGGTAGAAATCAAGAAGGAGCGTCAAGTGTTGATGGTTAATCAAACCACTAGTTTCGAAAAGGGCAAGAGCAAGGAGGGAAACTTCATGGATAGCAAGTCAGTTGCTGCTCCAGTGAAGCAACCCAAAGTTGAACTCAAACCCGAGACTAAGTGCTTCTATTATGAGGTGAGAGGTCGCTGAAGTGGAACAACCCTAGATACTTGGTAGATAAGAAGGCTAGCAACATCGACAGAAGTATATTTGATATACGAGTTATTGATGTGTACCTTGCTAGTACTCTTAGTAGCACCTGGGTATTGGATGCCGGTTCGGTTGCTAAATGTTAGTAACTCGAAATATTAGCTATGGAATAAACGGAGAACTAGCTAAGGGTGAGGTGACGATATGTGTTGGAAGTGTTTCCAAGGTTGATGTGATCAACATCGCACGCTCTCTCTACCTTCAGGATTAGTGACGAACCTAAATAAATGTTATTTGGTGTTTTGCGTTGAGCATGAACATGATTAGATCATGTTTATTGCAATACGGTTATTCATTTAAGTTAGAGAATAATGGTTATTCTGTTTACATGAATAATACCTTCAATGGTCATGCACCCAGTGAGAATGGTTTGTTGAAATCTTGATCGTAGTATTACACATGTTCATAACATTGATGTCAAAAGACACAAAGTTAATAATGATAGTACCACATACTTGTGGCACTGCCGCTAAATGTCATATTGGTATAAAGCGCATGTAGAAACTCCATGCCGATGGATATTTGGACTCATTCGATTTCGACTCGGTTGAGACATGCGAACCATGCCTCTTGGGCAAGATGACTAAAGGACCCCATTGGATGGAGCGGGCAAGTGATTCATTGGAAATGATACATGTTGATGTATGCAATCTAGTGAGTCTTGTAGCGTGTAGTGGATATCGTTATTTTCTTACCTTCACTGATGATTTGAGTAGATATAGTGTATATTTACTTAATGAAACACAAGTCTGAATCGTTTGAAAGGTTCAAGCAAATTCAGAGTGAAGTTTAAAGATCATCGTGACAAGAAGATAAAAATGACTCCGATATGATCGTGGAGGTGAATATCTGAGTCACGAGTTTGGCATACAACTTAAGACAATGTGAAAGTTGTTTCACAACTAAACGCCACCTGGAACACCATAGTGTGATGGTGTGTCCAAACATCATAGTTATGCTCTATTGGACATGGTGCGTAATATGATGTCTCTTGTCGTTTTACTACTATAATTTTGGGGTTATGCATTAGAGACAACTACATTCACTTTAAATAGGGCACCATCTAAATCCGTTGAGATGACACCATGTGAATTATGGTTTGATAGAAACCTAAGCTGTCATTTCTTAATATTTTGGGATGTGACACTTGTGTGGAAAATGTTTTCGCCTAATGAGGTCGAACCCAAGGCGGACAAATTGCATCTTCATAGAATACCCTAAGATCAGTTGGGTGAACCTTCAATCTCAGATCCTAGTGCAAAATGTTTGTTGCTTAAACGGATCCTTTCTCGAGGAAATGTTTCTCTCGAAAGAATTGAGTGGGAGGAAGATAGAACTTGATGAGGTTGTTGAACCTTTGTTCAACCAGAGAGTAGCGCAGCGCAGAAAGATGTTTCTGTGAAGCCTACGTTAGTTGAAGAGGAAGTTAATGATGATGATCATGAAGCTTCAGGATCAAGTTACTATCGAACTTCGTAGGTCGACAAGGATGTGTACTGCTCCTAAGTGGTACGACAACTCTGTCTTGGAGATCATGTTGTTGGACAACGATGAACCTACGAGCTATGGAGAAGCGATGATGGGCCCGGATTCCGACAAATGGTTAGAGGCCATGAAATCCGAGATAGGATCCATGTATGAAAACCAAGTGTAGACTTTGGTAGACTTGCTCGTTGGATGGCAGGTCGTTGAGTACAAATGGATCTTTAAAATGAAGACAGACACTGATGGTGAATGTCACTATTTGTAAAGCTCGACTTGTTGCAAAGATGTTTGTGACAAGTTCAAGGAGTTGACTACGATGAGAATTTCTCACTCGTAGTGGTGCTAAAGTCTGTTGGAATTATGTTAGCAGTTGCTGTGTTTTCAATTATGAAATCTGGCAGATGGATGTCAAAACATCGTTTCCTTAACGGTTTACTTGAGGAAAGGTTGTATGTGATACAACCAGAAGGTTTTGTCAGGCCTACGGATGCTAAAAGGTGTGCAAGCTTTGGTGATCCTTCCATGGACTGAAGCAAGCGTCTCGGAGTTGGAATATACGCTTTGATGAGGTGATCAAAGTTTTGATGTTTATACAAAGTTTACGAGAAACTTGTATTTGCAATAAAGTGAGTGGGAGCACTATAGAATTTCTGATAAGTATATGTGGATGACATATTGTTGATCAGAAATAATGTAGAGTTTCTAGAAAGCATAAAACGGTCATTTGGAAAGTGATTTTCAAAGGAAGACCTGGATAAAGCTACCTAATTGTTGAGCATCAAAATCTATAGAGATAGATCAAGATGCTTGATGAGACTTTCAATGAGTGTATACCTTGACAAGATTTTGAAAGAGTTCAAAATGGATCAGCCAGAGAAATAGTTCTCGTCTGATTTGTAAGGTGTGAAGTTGAGTGAGACTCAAAGCTCGACAACGGCAGAAGAAAGAGAAAGGACGAACGTCGTCCCCTATGCCTTAGCCATAGGCTCTATATTATGCCATGCTGTGTACCTCACCTATGTGTGCCTTGCCATGAGTCTGTCAAGGGGTACAAGAGTGGTCCAGGAGTGGATCACTGGACAGCGGTCGGAATTATCCTTAGTAACCAGAGGACTAAGGAAATGTTTCTTGATTGTGGAGGTGATAAAGAGTTCGTTGTAAAGAGTTACGTCGATGCAAGCTTTAACACCTATCCGGATGACTAGTAGTAGCAATCTGGATACGTATAGTGGAGCAGCCATTTGGAAATAGTACCAAGTGGAGTGTGGTAGCAGTGTTTACGGTTTGACATAGAGATTTGAAAAGTACACACGGATCTGAATATCGCAGACCCGTTGACTATAAGACCTCTCTCACATGCAAAGCATGATCGAGCCCCAAAACTCATTGGGTGTTAGATTCATAACAGTTTGAATCACATGGTGATGTGAACTAGATTATTAACTCTAGTGCAAGTGGGAGACTGTTGGAAATATGCCCTAGAGGCAATAATAAATTAGTTATTATCATATTTCCTTGTTCATGATAATCGTTTATTATCCATGCTATAATTGTATTGATCGGAGACTTAAATGCATGTGTGGATACATAGACAAAACCATGTCCCTAGTATGCCTCTAATGGACTAGCTCGTTGATCAAAGGATGGTTAAGGTTTCCTAGCCATGGACATGATATGTCATTTGATAACGGGATCACATCATTAGGAGAATGATGTGATGGATAAGACCCAAACTACAAACATAGCATATGATCGTGTCAGTTTATTGCTACTGTTTTCTGCATGTCAAGTATATGTTCCTATGACCATGAGATCATGCAACTCACGGATATCGGAGGAGTGCCTTGTGTGTATCAAACGTCGCAACGTAACTGGGTGACTATAATGGTGCTCTACAGGTATCTCCGATGGTGTCTGTTGAGTTGGCATGGATCGAGACTGGGATTTGTTACTCCGTGTGACGGAGAGGTATCTCAGGGCCCACTCGGTAATACAACATCACAATGAGCCTTGCAAGCAATGTGACTAATTGTTAGTTGCGGGATCTTGTATTATGGAACGAGTAAAGTGACTTTCCGGTAACGAGGTTGAACTAGGTATGGAGATACCGACGATCAAATCTCGGGCAAGTAAATACCGAAGAACAAAGGGAACGTTATACGGGATTAACTGAATCCTTGACATAGAGGTTCGACCGATAAAGATCTTCGTAGAATATGTACGAACCAATGTGGACGTCCAGGTCCCGCCATTGGTTATTGACTGTAGAGGTGTCTCGGTCATGTCTACATAGTTCTCGAACCCGCAGGGTCTGCACACTTAAGGTTCGGTGACGTTTTGGTAGTGTAGAGTTATGTATGGTGGTGACGAAAGGTTGTTCGGAGTCCGAGATGAGATCCCGGACGTCACGAGGAGCTCCGGAATGGTCCGGAGGTAAAGATTCATATATAGGAAGTCCCAGTTTGGTTTCCGGAAAAGTTTTGGGCTCATCGGTAGTGTACCGGGAGTATCGGTAGTGTACCGGGAGTGCCGGTAGTGTACCGGGGGACCTCCGGGAGGGGTATTTCGACCCCAAGAGGTCCATGGGCTGTGGGAGAATAATAACCAGCCCTTAGTGGGCTGGGAAAACAGACACAAAGGCCCATGGCGCAGGAGAGAAAGTCCTAAAGCAAAAAGTGGAAAATCAGCCAATAGGAGGCAATCCTACTCCAACTAGGATTGGAGGTGAAGTAGGATTTCTCCCACCTCCTATTTCGGCCGACCCGAAGGCCTTGGCTGCCTCTCCTCTCCTCTCCTCCTATATATACTAGTGGATTGGGTGGTTTTTGGACAGAATTTCCGGCCACGTGCTATCCGTTCCACCGGTGCATAGTTTCTCCTCTAGATCGGTTTTCTGCAACGCTTAGGCGAAGCCCTGCCGGAATTGCTCCACCACCATCACCGGAGCGCCGTCACGCTGCCGGTGAACTCTCTCTCCTCTCCACCTCCTCTTGCTGGATCAAGACGGTGGAGATCGTCATCAAGCTGCACGTGTGTTGAACGCGGAGGTGCCGTCCGTTTGGCGCTAGATCGGAAGGACCATGATCGAGATCACGAGACGGGTGGTGATGAGATCGCGGAACGGATCGTGATGAGTTCGCTGGACAGATCGTGATCAAGATCGTGAGACGGATTGTGATGAGATCGCGGGATGGATCGTGATGAGTTCGCGGGACAGATCGTGATCAAGATCGTGAGACGGATTGTGATGAGATCGCGGGACGGATCGTGATGAGTTCATGGGACGGATCGTGATTGGATCACGGGACGGATCGTGATAAGATCGCGGGACACTCGGCGATTAGGATCACGAAGATGTTCGACTACACCAACCGCGTTTCTTAACGCTTCCCGCTTAGCGATCTACAAGGGTATGTAGATCCACTCTCCCTCTCGTAGATGCTCATCACCATGGATAGGTTTGCGTGTGCGTAGGAAATTTTTTGTTTCCCATGCGACGTTCCCCAACAAATGTCTCGCAGTGTAATGGAGTCCTTGTAACTTGTTACGACTCCTCTACACACGCTTGAGGCCGACACCTGCATTGCTGGGTTATGTATGCCTGTTTCCGTACGGATGTGCTACTTGGGTTCTATGACTAGTCATGTCGGCCGGGTTCTTTGTTGTGTGATTGCTAGCGACATGTTCACATACGTGAGCCAACAGACGCAAACGGTCCCGGCCAAGGTAAGGTGGCTGCCGTGGAGTACCGTGCGTGAGGCCGCAAAGTGATGTGGCTTGTTACAGTATGGAATCATATAACCTAGGATCGGGGTCCCGACAGCGTTGGTATCAGAGCCTGACTGACTGTAGGACTACCAAGCCAAACCGGTCGAAGTTGAGTCTAGAAACACTATAGATAAGTAGGGGAATTGATTGTGGAAGGGAACGTAAGGCTCTTTTTACTCCTCTTCCCAAGTTATTCTATGCTGGGTCATTCTCATCTTTTCTACGGGGATAGGAACTAGGATTCTCATCTATTGCTTAGGATGATGAGTTACTAGCCATGGACCAATAGCTAGCTTGCTTGTGAATAAGTGCAGTTATTTTAGTGTTGTTGGTGTGACAAACAGATGGAGAAGAGATTTGAGTCTAGATAGTCGAGTGGTTATGCCTTTCCAATCTCTTTTCAATTGCCTCAAAAAAATTTGTTGAGCAATTATAGTCGTTATGCTGTCCAATTTCTGCTAGGATCTCTAATGTCTTTGCATCATTCGATGTTTCAGATGCCATCTCGTCCTTTCCGTCAGGTGGTCCGTTTGACTAGGTGCATCGATGTGCCGGGTCACACGGCCATGCTGGTTAGAGTGATGATGGAGGCTGGATATCGCTGGTACCCGGAGTACACAGTGGAGGAGCAGTATCGAGATTTCTACCAGAGTCAGTATCTGTGTACCGTTAGGATATACCCTTCATATCCTGGAGCTGCAGAGCCGCTTCACTAGACTCATGGATTGGGAGTTACCATAGATATGGCAGTTCAAGAAGCCGCTTACACCATGCTGACTATTATGAGGTTTCACCATGGTCTGCTTCAGAACACGGAGTTCTGCTATGTTCCTGCTTCCATGGGAGGAGAGGATGGATATCTCAGTGCAGCCTATTCTGATCATTCTCATGAAGACCCTAGACTGCAGGTGACCGCTCAGATGTTGGAGAATAGGGATCGTGATGCACGTGCCCTACGCATGGAGCTCTATGCTACCCGTGCCCGTCTTTGGACAACCTTGACGTAGTTGGCACCTGTCGTGCAGACAGGTTATGGAGATTTGGAGATGCTGACTCCCTCGCGGACTCATTTTCCAGCACATGTAGACTGGCCTGATGTTGGAGGCATCACCCCTCTTCGAGGACCGCTGTTGCCGCCGACAAGGGGACCAAGGCCACACCCGTGTCCTTATGGTTTCCATGGATCCCAGGCTAGAGTGTTTCCAGATCCTCAAGTTCAGCTCCCAGGTCATGGGGGTAACCTGTACGAGGCATTCTACGGTGATGTTTGAGTGCGTGGATGTTAGACCTAGTATGGTAGTAGTTGTATCGCCACAGTCCTGCGTGTCTTGTGGGATATGATTAAGGTCGAGATTTGAGTTCCGGACGTGTAGATAGATAATGTATAGGATGCTTGTAATGCCTCCGATGAGTGGTGTCATCTCTCTGTAGTTGTTTTCAGCTTGGGTTTGTATTGAACTAAGCCATGGTGTGTATGAAACCTAATGTTCATATGGTAGTTGCTTTACCATGTTGATTGGTGTTTATCTTACATGACATGTTGATCAGTGCATTCCTTAATTCATGCCCTAGAGTTGTTGTTCCCCATGTCTAAGCTATGGATTGTTTTCCTCAGGATGGTGTCAACCAGGAACAACCCCGTGCATGCTCATGAGCAAGGCGAGAGTAGCCAGCCAAGGCAAGAAGAGCTGCCACGAGCACCATCTCTAGCGGAGGTGATGCTAGAAGCTGAACGGAATAAGAGGGAGACCAATAGACTGTTAGAGAGAATTGAACAGAACACTGCTCGCGCTCCCCGAAATGATCACCATGATGGAGTGTCACTTGGTGACTTCATTAAGTTGTGTCCGCCTAAGTACCATCACTCGATCGATCCCCTCGATGCGGATGATTGGCTGACCAGTATGTCATGCAAGATTCGAGCTGCAAATGTTTCAGAGGCCAACAAGGTGACCTTTGCGACATACTTTCTAGAGGGACCTGCCAACCTGTGGTGGGAAAGCTATGAAGTTATGCGTCCCCAGGGACCTGCACCAACCTGGGCAGAGTTCAGCGCCGCATTCCGTATCCATCACATCCCGGAAGGGCTGATGGACCGCAAGAGAGAGGAATTCTGTGCCTTCACACAGGGCAGATTGTCAGTGGATGCATAGAGTCACGAGTTTGGTAATCTTGCTCGCTATGCCCCAGAGGAAGTCTCAACTGATGCCAAGAAGCAGGCTAGGTTCCGCAAGGGACTTAATGCTAAGCTTTGCCGAGATCTTCGCTTGCATGAGTGCACGACCTTCCAGGCTCTCGTCAATAAGGCCATCAATGCTGAGTACGGACAAACCGACTACGAGGCCTTGAGGAAACATAACCACGACTTCAACCCTGCATCGGGTTCAGGACCCAACAAGCACCGAATATGGGTACCCAATGCAGCTATGCCGACAAGGTACACTACGAGGCCATCCTTCCAGGCACCTCGTCCAGTTCAGTCCCACCCTCCACCCAGACCATTTGGAGGACCACAAGTAAATGTTGCCCCTCGTGCCACAGTGGTATGTTACAAGTGTGGAGAACCGGGACATTATTCTCGTGAATGTCCCCAGAACAATGCCAAGCCCGCTGGACGCGGAAAACCAGGGAAAGCCTTCTATGTGAAGCCAACTCCTGCCCATGGGCGAGTTAATTCTGTGTCTGCTGAAGAAGCTCTTGAAGACCCTGATGTCTTTCTTGGTACGCTTCTTGTTAATAGCCATCCAGCATCTGTTCTATTTGATACTGGGGCATCTCATTCATTCATCTCAGAAAGTTATGCACAGTTGCATAACATGTCTTTCTGTGACATGCCCACTCCTTTAGTAGTTCAGACTCCTGGTTCAAAGTGGCAAACTTCTAGAGTGAGCCATGACAATGAAATTCTAGTGGATAGACTAGTATTCCTAGCATCTTTGATAGCTCTTATGTCTTCGGACATCAATATCATTCTAGGTATGGATTGGATGAAAGCCCACTATGCCAAGATTGATACTCATTCTAGGAATGTTCAACTTACACATCCCTCGGGTGAGACAGTTAATGTCTCTACTCGAACAATCAAGCGCCAATGTCATGGCCTATGCACTAAGTCGTAAGTCTTATTGTAACAATTTGATGTTACAACAAGGTCAACCGCTTCTCCATGAGGAATTCAGGAAGTTAAATCTTCACATTGTTCCTCAAGGATTCCTATCCAACTTGGTGGCGAAACCTACTCTTAGGGATCAAATAGTAGCTATCCAGAGATATGACAAAGGTATATCTCGGATTAAGGAGAATATTGCTAGCGGAAACGCTAAGAATTTCTCTAAGGATGATGAAGGTGTGGTGTTCATTCAGAATCGGTTGGTGGTTCCCAAGAGCACTCGTCTAAGACAACTAATCCTTAAGGAGGCTCATGATTCTCCTCTCACAATTCATCCAGGTAGTACCAAGATGTATCAGGACCTACGCCAGAGGTTCTGGTGGACTAGGATGAAGAGACAAATTGCTCAGTATATTGCTAACTGCGACGTTTGCCGTCGTGTGAAAGCAGAACATCAAAGGCTTGCTGGCACCCTTCAACCCTTAGCTATTCCTGAATGGAAATGGGATAAGGTCGGTATGGATTTCATCACCGGTTTTCCCAGGACCAAGAGAGGGAACAATGCTATATTCGTAGTCATTGATCGTCTTTCCAAAGTGGCTCATTTTCTTCCTGTTCGGGAAAGCATTATTGCTAGTCAGCTAGCGGAGTTATATGTTTCTCGAATAGTTTCTCTTCATGGTGTTCCTTTGGAGATTAACTCAGACCATGGATGTATCTTTACTTCTCGATTTTGGGAAAGTTTTCAAACTGCCATGGGGACCCATCTATCCTTTAGCACTGCTTTCCACCCTCAATCAAGTGGTCAAGTTGAGCGAGTCAATCAAATTCTCGAAGACATGCTCCGAGCTTGTGTTATATCTTTCGGTATGAACTAGGAGAAATGTCTTCCATTTGCCGAATTTGCTTATAACAATAGTTATCAATCAAGCTTGGGCAAAGCCCCTTTTGAAGTTCTCTATGGACGAAGGTGTCGAACACCTCTTAACTGGTCAGAAACCGGCGAGAGGCAACTCTTTGGTCCGGATATGATCCAGGATGCAGAGGAGCAAGTTCGCATTATTCGTGAAAAGTTGAAAACAGCCCAATCCCGTCAAAAGAGTCAATATGACCGTCATCATAAGTCGGTGACTTATGAAGTCGACGAGAAGGCTTACCTTCGGGTTAGACCTCTGAAGGGTACCCATCACTTCGGTATCAAAGGCAAGTTGGCTCCTCGTTACATTGGACCTTTTCGCATTATTGCTAAACGAGGAGAGGTTGCATACCAATTGGAACTTCCTTCGCATCTTTCCAAAGTTCATGATGTCTTCCACGTCTCTCAACTCAGGTGTTGCTTTTCGGACCCTGTCCGAGAAGTGGACCACGAAGCGCTTGATCTCCAAGATAACCTTACATATCGGGAATACCCTGTTCGTATTCTTGATCAAGCTGAGCGTACCACTCGGTGTCGGAACATCAAGTTTCTCAAGGTTCAGTGGTCGCATCATTCCGAAAAGGAGGCGACATGGGAAAGAGAAGATCGTCTTCGACTAGAGTACCCCGCGCTCTTCCCGACGACTTCAAAAATTTCGGGACGAGATTCTTTTGAGTGGGGGTGAGTTGTCACAACCCTAGCAAGTGTCATAGGCTAGCAATGTGTTTGCATCATCATCATCATCATTGCATCAATATGAAATGGGGAGAAAGAAAAGAAACCCCAAGCATTCATGAATTAAAGAAATTCCAGATAAATGAAATTTCAACAAATCCAAAATGCCCATAAAAAATGTCCCCTATGTCTGATAATTGGACATGGACATACCAGGGGCCATTTGAATTAATTGAACATTTAAAATAATTTGAATTAATGGTTTAAGTCCCTGGAAAATGATAAATAAAGCAATTATCATTATCACTGTTTTCAAAATAATCTGAAACTGTTGTTATGTGTTTGGAATATTCAAACTTCAATTTAGAAAATATGTGGGTCATTTTGAAAAGTTATTTGGATCTACAAAGAAATAAAACAAATGTTAGAAAGAAGAAAACAGAATTAAAAAAGAAGAAGAAAAGAAGAGGCTTACCTGGCCCAGAGAAGGAGGCGGCCCAGCCGACCAGGGCCAAGCGGTCATCTTCAACCTCTGCTAGTAGGCAGAGGCAAAGTGCCGCGCGGCGCCGGCGAGGCCTCCACCTCCTCCCTGCTCGCCTGGCTGCCGTGGCCCCCCTGAGTGCATCACGAGCCGCCTCGTGCCTTCTCCTCTCCTCCGTCGCCGCTCTCTCTCTCACGCGCGCATTCTCCCCCTCTGTCTCCGCCATGGCCGAGAGCTTCCCGAGCTCGTCGCCGACGTTCTAGCCAACCCCCGCGCCGCCTGAGCCGGCCAAAAGGACCGCCTGGACCTCCTCTTCCTTCCAGATGAGCCACGCATCGCCGGAGGGCTTCTATCGCCGTCGCGCCCCTGTCTTCCTCCTCGGGTCGCCGGAGAAGAATTCGAAGGTCGCTGCCGTTCCAGGTCCTCCCCGAGCCAGCCGTTGATGGCGCTGCACTCGCCGTGAGCCCCCGGTTCTTTTCCCCCCCTTTCCCCCTTGATTTGAGCCACGTAGCGCCGATTTCCCTTGAGCCCGAAAGCTCCCCGCTGCCGGTGAGGTCGTGGTCGCCGTCGTGGCGACCCAAGCTAGTTTCTGAGTGCGCCATCGTGCTCAGGAGTCTTCCAGGAAACCTCTAGAGGTCTCGGTTGCCCCGTTCAAGCTCTGGCCCGACGAGCCCGTGCTCGTCCGAGCTCTGGCCGCTGCAAAGCTCATCGCCGGCGCCGATTCCGACCACCTCTGCTCCAGGGAAGGGTCAGAATGGACGCGCACGTGTGCGTAGATCAGTTTGGTGCCCTCTGCCGTCCATTTGGTCACCGGAGGAGGAAACCCGAGCCCCACCGCCGCTTCTGGAGTCGCCGGTGGCTCGTCGCCGGTGGCTCTAGTCGTTTTGACCACGGGGGTTGACCCTGACAGGTGGGGCCACCCCCTGGTTAACCCTGGTTAGTTAGTTAGTCTATGACATGTGGGCCCAGGGTCTGTTAATGATTAGGATTAGTTTAACTTAGTTAATTAAGCTAATCAGACACTGACATGTGGACCCCACATGTCAGGTTTGACCCTGGCCGGGTCTGATGACCAGCTGACGTCATGATGACATCAGGCTGATGTCATAAGTCAATTTCCTATCTAAACATAATTCCAGAAATTATTTAAAACTTTGAAAAATCATATAAATCAATCTCTAAGTCAGATGAAAATAATTTATATATGAAAATTTATCAGAAAAATCCAATGAATCCAATGGTGCTATCCTCATGCATGATAGAGCAACCTAAATAGATGAACATGGACATTTTAGCATTAGGTCAACATATAGAATTTGAAATGAGAACAACTTTGAACCTATATTCAAATGCATTTCAAATTGACATGATCACTAGTTACATTAGCTCATCCATGCATACTATCATGCCATGGTCATGCATCATATTGTTGCATCTGCTTGTATTGAATGTTTTCATCTGCGTTGCGGTAGGCCCTAATCCGGAGGATACTACTCCGTACCCTGACGAAGGAGAGAACTCTTCTGCAACCCAGCAAGGCAAGCAACCTCATTGATCATTCCGATAACATCCCACTCTCTCACTCCTGCTCTCATTTATTGCATTAGGACAAACGATCACATGTCAGTTATACACGGTAGATGATCCTATTCTTATGCATGACCTGATCTTGTCACAGTAAATAGCTAAACCTTGCAACCTAGCATACCTGGTAGATGCTTGTGCCATGATGTGCTTAGCTTACTTTGCCTGCTATGCTTGCTATGCTTAGAGTTGTGTCAAGTCGGATTCATCTGGGTGATGAACTGAGTGAAACAGTGTTGTCCGATGTGATGAGCTTATAATGAATACGATTTGGTAAAGGTAGCGATGAGAGGCTATGTAGGAGTACATAGTGGGTTGTCTCATTGGGACCGTTCTTAGGAACTGGGTTCCGTGTTTGTGATCCGAGACTAGATACTACCACACATTGGGATACTTAACTGACCCTCTCGACTCATCAGTCGCTTAGTCTTTGGTCCAGGTATTGCAAGTAGTTTCTGCTGTTTATAGCATGCTGGAGGCCGTGCGTAGCGCTGACCCTCGGGGTGGGTTACGACGCGGTAGGCAGTGGCACGGTGTACCAAGGGTCACCCGAATGGTGGGCTTGGGAACCCTGCGCACATCGTTTGGGACCGTAACGGAAACTTCGGCCGGACTTCCGTGTGGGTCAGTCTCAAATAGGCGGTATCCTGGACTAGAGGTCTTATGTGATTGACGGTCGTGGCCGACTCCCTGGCTGGGCATCCGCTTGAAGGCTGCCGAGGTGCATGGTTTTATGAGCACACGGTGATAAGTGGCGAGAGCGTGTGTGAAGAAGTACACCCCTGCAGGGTTTTGAAACTATTCGAATAGCCGCGTCCTCGCATATGGACTTCTTGGAGAACTTATGCTGTTCATAGATAATCAAATGGAGACATCTAAAAATCTCAACACAAGTGTGAGTACCGTGGATGGCACTCTTCCGGAAGGGGAAGGTGAGTCCATGGTGGTGTATTGAGATGGAGTTAGTGGACTCGTGTGCGATAATTGAAATCGTAACAAAGAATTTAAAACTGAGTAGTGTAGGTTAGCCATGAGTCAAAGCTGGCATTCTGCATAAACTCCACCACCCCCTTTGTTGATACATGAGCATAAATAGACTAGGTCCGTTTTAAAGACTTGCTGAGTACGATTGTACTCATCCTTGCTTAATTAATGTTGCAGAAGAAAACCAGGACCCATCAGGTGGGTTTTATCTAGACGTTGACGATGCCGAATAGCTGGTGTCCCAGCTACGATCTTGCTCGTGTGGTGGGCTGTAGATAGTCAGGCCTTGTGCCTCTTTTATATTTTGCCGTCTGTACTCAGACAACTTAAGTTTCCGCTGGCTTGTATGACTATGTTTGTATGACTTGAGTGCCGGGTCATGTGACCCCTGTCTGTATGAACATATTATGCAAGGCTCGTCTGAGCCTCTTAAATAAAAGTCATGTTATTGCATGGTTATGTTGTGATGCCATGGTTGTATCTATGCATATCGGGCATGTCGTGCGTACGTGTGACGTGCAACGGTATTTATGGGATCCGACACCTAGTCGTGTGCCTTTAGTAGTACTCTTTACGGGAAACTTCCTCTTTGTGCTTCCATCGAGCCATGGTAGCTTGCTACTGCTCCGGACACATTGATTGACCGGCATGTATCCTTCTTTGCTGCTGTGTCTGTCCCTTCGGGGAAATGTGTCGTAGTGTAATGGAGTCCTTGTAACTTGTTACGACTCGTCTACACACGCTTGAGGCTGACACCTGCATTGCTGGGTTATGTATGCCTGTTTCCGTACGGATGTGCTACTTGGGTTCTATGACTAGTCATGTCGGCCCGGGTTCTTTGTTGTGTGATTGCCAGTGACATGTTCACATACGTGAGCCAACAGACGCAAACGGTCCCGGCCAAGGTAAGGTGGCTGACGTGGAGTACCGTGCGTGAGGCCGCAAAGTGATGTGGCTTGTTACAGTATGGTATCATATAACCTAGGATCGGGGTCCCGACACTCTTGTAGTGTGGGAGAGTTGTGACAGCCCAAGTGTTGTCCCTACCTTATTTGGCCTGTAACCCCATGTATGAACCTTGTGTCATGAGCTTATGAGATGTATTGCACCTTGTCATTCATGTGTGTTGCATTCATGCATCATTTCATCATGCATCATTCTCATTTCATTTTTTTCTTGCCATGTGGTTTTCTTGTGCTTGCTAAGATGTGATGGTGGTGAGTGTGTTGTATGTGATGTGAGAGGTGTTTGTGTGTGGTCGGATCCATGTGTGCAACCTCTTCTTCTCCCCCCTCTTTTCCTTTGCAACATCCTCTTCCAATACCCCCCTCTCTTCCTATTATTCTTATCAACAGATTTAAGTTGTTCTAAAAATTGTTTAAAAATGTTTAAGAGGTAGCCCTGGTCATCTTATTAATTTAGGGTGATGCTCTTTTATTATTTGGGGTCATTTGTATTTGTGATTTAAATAAAACAGGAGCTGCCATTTATATATTAAATAAATTACTTGCTCTAAAAATCAACTTAATATTTTTATTAAAAGGGGCTCTTTATTTCATTCACTATAGTATTTTGATTTTGCTCTAAAAACCTTTTTACATGCCCTGGGATTTATTTTGTGGCTGGTTTTTAAATTAAAGAAACCCTTTGCTTTTCTCTGTTTTATTTGAGAGAGAGGAGAGTGGGCCGTGGCCCAGCCCACGTGAGCAGGGACGGCAACCTGCTCCCGTCCCCTCTTCGTCAGTGCAGTGTGAGACAGAGAGCTCCGCCCCGCCTTTTCCGTCGCCGTCGCCGTCTGCCCCGTCGCCTTTATAGCCTCCTCGACGTGCGTGCCTTTTCCCCTAGGGTTCCTCTCCCTCCTCGCGCCGCCACCCCCCTTCTCTCCTCCTCTCCTATCCCTGGCAAGCTAGGTTTCAGAGGGTCTAGAGTGCGCAAGGTGAGGTTCAGAGTAGTTGCTCGCCACCGTGGGAGCTTCTCCGGTGAGCCCTCGAGCAGGAGGTCGTCTGGGTCGTGCCATCATCGCTTCTTCCTCCTCGATGTCCTCTGCATCCTCGAGGGACGCCAAGGCTGTGCTTTCTTCTTCTTCCTCGTCGTCCCCGGGAGCCCTGCGCCGTCGTCTTCTTCCCCTGCTTCGTCTCCGGCCCTCTTCTTCCCCGTCGTCGACTACATCGTGTCCGGCTCGTCGTCGCCTTCCCAAAGGTGAGCCGCCGGTCCCTATAGGCCTTCTACTCCGCGTGTATCGCCGTAATTCCTCGCCGCCGTTGTCTGTCGCCGCCGAGAGCAAGTCGAGCACCTGCCGCTTTCCTCCTTCCTCCTCAACGCAAGGTGAGCAGGGGAATGGGTTCCCTAGCTGTTCCTGCATGTGCGTGAGTAGTTAGGGTCGCCGGATCCGCCGTGTGTCGCCGCAATTTGTCCACCGCCGTTGCCTGTCGCCTTTGCTCTGCCTTTCTTCAGTTTCGTCAGGTTTTGCAGGTGTGTGTGTGTAGACAGTTCGATTCCCCTCCTCTGTTAAGCAACTGCAGCGTAGCGTAGTGGTGTGGCGCGTGTGTGGATGACCAGGATGTCAGGGGTTCGACTCCCGAACCCTCCCATTTTTCTTTTTTTGTGTTTTCTTTTCTTCTTTGTTTTTTTCTTTCTCTCTTGCTATGTATATGTATGTAAGTGCATTTCCAGCATGTGTGTGTGTGTTGTTTTCCTTTGTCATGTGAGTGCATATGCACATGTGTATGGTTGTGTGTGTATGCACAAGTGGCATATATACACATGTATGCATATATGTGTGTGTATGCTATGCATACACACATGAGTGTGTGTGTGTGTGTTCTTTTATGTTGCTCATATGAGTGTGTGTGCACATGTTCTTGAGTGTGGTGGTGTCTCCTTTATTTTGTTGTGTGTGTGAGTGGTTTTGCCATGTGAGTGTGTGTGTGTGTGTGTGCATGTGGGTGTGTGGTGCACCATGCATGGAACATGTGTGTGTGTTCTCTTTGCAGACCCATACATGTGTGTGTTCTCATGTGTATGTGTAGTGTAGGAAAGGTGTGTGTGCTTCTTGCATACACCCATATATGTGTGTGAGTGAGTGTAGTGTCTAGGTGTGTGTATGTGTATGTGGGCATACATGTATGAAAGTGCATGTGTGCCTATATACACACATGCTTGAGTGTGGTGCTTGTGTGTGTAGGTGTAATGAGAGGTGTGTGTATGTTATACAGACACACACACATGTGCATGAGTAGCTCCATGTGTACGTGTTCTCTTTTGTGTACATAGTAAGCATAGTTTCTCTTCTAGGTAGTTTCATCTTTGAAATGATGCTATGCCATGATATCATGTTCCTAAGTTGCTAATTAACCCTTTTCCAACAAGTATCAATAGGGTTCATGCCCTTTTGGGCCATTTTCATTTATGCACATAAGTGTCATAAGTCACCATGCCTTAGGAGGTCAAATTTCGACCCCCCCCTTATCTCCCTCTTGCCCCAAGAAAGTATAGGGGTATGAGTGATGCATTTGGGGTAGAATAAACCCAGGAATGCATCTATGAAGTCAGATTTGACTTTGGGGCAACTTCACAAAACTGCATTTTTATGCTGTGATGCCCTTTTATCCATTTAATATGATTTAATCTTTGTATGGTTTTAAGTTCTTGCCAACATGGGATTGGTACTTAAAGTTTCTGGTAATGTCCCAGTATTTTTGTTATTCATTCTAAGTCACCAGGTCAGTGGCTACCTTGCTGTTAAGTTGCTATGATGATGTTGTTTCCTGCCAACCTGAATATGGCTAAGTCTGGGAGAACTGCTGTTATTGTTTTGCCATGTAGAGTGGGTTGTAGCTAGTGATGTGTTTGGAATTTGAGCATGCTCAGTTCTAGTTATTTGTAGTAGATATTGCCTTCTACTATCCTTTTAATTTTGATGCCAGTAGGATCTCTCTAGCATATTTAATCAGTGTTGTCAACTTGCTACTTTATAATCTCAGATTCCAGAAAACTGGAATTTTCACTAAGTCCCAGAAAACTGTTTCATCATGCCAATTTGATTGCATCTTGCTTATTGACATGTGGCTTCTTTGCTGGTGGTGTGATTGGATGAATTGATGTGTATGTTGAGTAGATTCTGTCCATATCTTGTTTGTGGCTGTAGGCTTCCTGTTGCTGTGATCTGTAGAAGTTGCTATAATGCTGTTTATTGGCAGATTTAGTGTTTTATTGTTTTGTGGGTTGTGGGAGCTATACTCCATGGAATTGATTGATTCTTGAGTCTATTGTGATTGATTTTTCATCACCTATCCGGTGGCTGCCTTGGAATGCCAAGAATCAGCCCATGGCTTGGTGATCTTGTGATTTTGCCTCCGTACCTTGTCGTGAGCGTATCGGGAGAACCGTAACTCCGTTTCTTGTGATCTTTATATGCATTTCTTTCGATTTTGCATCATGCATCCATATTTTCCATGTTCATGCATGTCTAAATAACTTAACATGAGGTTCTTTCCAGATTCATTAATAAACAACTTTGCACGTGAAACATGACTAGTTTTGGATTGTCATGTTAGAATTCTTCATAAATGAATCATGCATCATTTTGGTTGTGCATTGCACCTTGGTTGGATGTTTATTGTTGCTGTTTTTATTGGGTAGACATGAGTGTTGATACTGAGTATGAGGACCCAGGAGAGTACCACTACGAGGATCCCGCTACTTGTTTCGCTAAAGAACCAACAGGCAAGATGATCATACCCGGATCCCGATACTATTTTTGCTTGCTAGTTTCTCGCTTTATCGTTACAATCGCGCTACCTACCACTTGATATCAGCCCCCAAGTTGCCATGACAGCCTCTAACCTCCACATCCTAGCAAACCTTTGATTGGCTAAGTTACCGCTGCTCAGCCCCTCTTATAGCATTTTTAGTTGCAGGTGCAGGTTGTTCCATGTGATAACATGGATTTGGATATCACAATAAATTATGTTATTTAATTTAATGCACATATATATCTTGGTGCTGGTGGAAGGCTTGGCAGGACCCAACATTGGTACTACATTTGCTTAACAACTTAATAAAATTGCATAGGGTCTTGCAAACCCGTGGATAATTTAAGCAACCCCTGGGCTAGTGCTCCGCATGAGTGTTGGTCCAACCTAGAGCAGCTTATTAACGCTGCCCGGGGCAACTCGGTGATTGGCGTGGTAAGCATCGCTCATCCGTCGTGTCCTGAGAGTGAGATACGTGGCTCTTATCGGGTTCGTCGACACGTCGGGAGGTCTTGCTAGATTTGTTTTACCTTTATCGAGTGTCTTGCGTGTGGAGTCTGACTTTCTTCGGGTTTACTCGAGGTGTTGGAATTCCTTTGGAATTACCTATGATGATCGCGAGAACCGCAGTCGAGGCATTCCCACGGAGTGTGGTTAATTTTGTAATGGATTAGTTGGAGCACCCCTGCAGGGTTAAATCTTTCGGAAAGCCGTGCCGCGGTTATGTGACAACTTGGATATTTGTTTAACACCCGGTTATAGTAAAGTTGAAGTAAACTCTAACTAAAATACACCAACTGTGTGAGTAACCGTGATCGTCTCTGCTCGTGAACATGATCCGAGAGAGAACACAGTGGGGTTATGCTTGACGTAAGTAGGTGTTCAGGATCTCATAGAGATCATACTAGATTCGATCGTTCTTCGTAGGCCACTCATATTTATTTCATGTTGAGTAAGCTAGCCACCATATATGCTTAGTGCTGCTGCAAACTAAACACCACCCTTCCCAACCTTTAAGCTTGAATAGTCTCGGTACCCGGGCACATGATAGCTAAGTCCTCTGTGGCTCACAGTTTACTACAACACTCCAGGTACACGTTCAGATGAGTACGTGCTGGATGATCTTACCCAGCTCCAGTGGGAGTATGATGAGGAAAGAGGCATGATGTACGTGACATATCCGGATGATTAGAGGACCTAGTCGTGATCTTTGGGGCAGCGAGATAGTTTCATTTGCATCTGTTTTATCGTTTGATTTCGTCCGTAGCTAAACCCTGTTTTCATCTTGATGATTGAACTTTGAGTGGATTGTAATTTAGCATGTGGCGACTGTAAGCCAACTTGTATATTCATCTCTCTGTAATGTATGATGCAATGTTAATATACTTGCTAACGGCAAGATGCGTCTCTATCCCTTGCGAGGCCCTCGTGTCTTAAAATGGATAGGCGCGCATCTTGGGCGTGACAGTCCAGGCAAGCCATCATAGAGTTGAGGTCGAGTTGAAGAGTGTCCTCAGGCCATAGCTCTTTTTCGATTCTCTTCATTGCAAACTTCAGTCGGACAAGATACGCCTGGCCGCCCTAGAGCCGGAAATTGAGTCGGAGCATGTTCATGGCCACTGCGTCTGCGACAGGAGACTTGGTGGGATCCAGATTGGGCTCAACCTCCTCCGTCTCCTTCTCAAAGTCTTGGCAGAATTCTGTTGAAGAATGGGGAATGGGAGGAGAATCAGTGAACGGCGACCATCAAAGATTTTACAAAGCTCAATCAACAAGAAACACTTACCGTCGAGCAGGATATACATCTTCCTCAAGTACTCGCCCAAATGCTTCTCCAGGCCATTGCTCCTCTTGTTCAGCTGCTGGGCCCTTTTGACGAGGTCTGCGCGCTCCTGCTTTAGCTTGTTGTTCTCTTCTTCCAGCTTCTGGGCGGCTGCCAGCTTCTGATCTGCAGCTTCAGTTTTGTCCCTGGCCACCCGTTGGGCGTCGGCGAGTGCTTTGTCCTTCTCCTCCAGTGCCTTCTTCATGGAATATAAAGAAACAACCTTGTTGAGTCGTGCTTGGAGTCGACGGTTTTCATTGCGCACATCTGTTAGAGTGAGAGCACTCAGTTCAAAACATGAAAAGTGAAGATGGGAATGCTGACAGTCGACAGTAATTACCTCCCAAAGACTTCAGCTTAGCATGCGCTTGCTCTAGGGCGTTGTTGGTAACCGCCAGATCCACCTGCAACCGGTTCCTCTCATCCTCCATGTCCTTGTACTGCGTTCCAAGTTTGCAAGCTGTCTAGAACCAACAAAAGACAGGAGTTCAATCAGCAAGTGGTTCCTGGATAGTCGACTGAGTTATGAACAACACCGAATGACCATTTTGGAAGAATTCAAGCAGAAAGTCCACTCGACATGTCGAGTGGCTTTGGCGCTCCGTGCGCCATAAACAAATTCAAAAGCTGTCTCTCTTAAGACCCCTACCGATGCAAGCACTCGACAGTGGTCTCGGGGACTACACCCAGTGGGTGCGCTAAGAGCGCCCCCACTGAGACGGTTAAGTCTCGATCCGTCGAGTGACTCGTCAGAAAATACACTCTACATGTTGAGTGACATTAGTACCATGCGTACGACAACAGACTCTAAGACCCCTGCCGATGCAAGCACTTGACAGCGGTCTCGACCCAGTGGGTGCGCTAAGAGCGCCCCCACTGAGACGGTTAATTCTTGATCTGTCGAGTAACTCGTCAGAAAATACACTCGACAAGGTCAGCCCTGTCGTCACACTCGACCCGTCGAGTGACGCACCCCCCTACTCTATGAAGTGCAGTCTATCCTTATGCAGCGTCATATCATGGTTTGCCAATAATATCCATGAAACCTGCAGGGTAACTATGGAGTGGTGTGATTCAAAGGCAAAATGTATACTATATACAATAAACTCTAAAGACCCCTGCCGATGCAAGCACTCGACAGCGGTCTCGGGGACTACACCCAGTGGGTGCGCTAAGAGCGCCCCCACTGAGACGGTTAATTCTCGATCCACCGAATAACTCGTCAGAAAATACAATCGACATGTCGAGTGACACTAGTACCACGCGTACTATCAATCCCAATCCTACTCGATATTCGAGTAGAGAAAGTTCAAACATTCTACAGCAATCACCCAGTGGGTGTGCAACAGCCAAGAAAAGACAAGAATTCAATCGACAATGGACTTACAATCAAACTTACTCGAACATTGGTGTGGAGGGCTGCGTTGACGTCAAAAGCCAATTTGCTGGCCTCGTACGCCTCCTTGGTCCTCAGCATGAGCTGCTCTGCCTGGATCATGGCTTCCTTCGCAACTCCGATTTGATCTTCCGGGGTGCGATGCAGAGAGAAGGTCGTCACAGGTGGGGTCGGCGTGGTCGCAGGAGCAGATGAGACAGTCTGAGGGGGGCCAGTTGGAGTCGATGCTACAACGGTCGAGATGGCTGGAGGAGCATGTGGTAGAGATGTTGCTGATTCAGCCCTGGGTTGTGTCGAGCCACGTCCCCCCTGGGAAGACTCTACAGTCGAACGCTGAAGCGCTTGCGCCGATGACGCTCCTTGGATGCAAGGGAGCGAGGTGTCCAGTCGCCCCTTGTTGTCCTCCACCTGAATGACCTCTGCATCGACAACCGACGGTGTTAACATTTGCATGTGTCGAGTCCCACTTGGACGAACCAACAACTATCTAACCACTATGAGAAGTGGCCGCGTCAGCAGTGTCGACATCCATCGCATCCCCTCCATCTCGATGAGGCGAAGACATAGATGTAGCAGCTCTGACGAATTGAGCGGCATTCTGTCAAAAACAACTCCAGACTTTGGTCGACAGAACAAGTACGGAAATAAACTCTTACATGGAGACGACAGGCACTTCCACCCTCATGCGAGGCAGAGCCTTGCGAGGCTTGGTGATGGCTTGCTTGGGCTGCTTCGCCAGTTTTTCGATCGGCTCAGCAGTCAAGGGCGGCTGCGCTTCAGGTTCTTCTCACTAGGGCCCGGAGCCCTGTCCTCAACAGTTGACGGGTTTTGGCGGGACTTGGTGCGGTTTTCTCGGCGGGGAGGTGACTCAACTTCTTCCTCCTCGCTGAAGTCCTCGTATTCTTCCTCGGAGTCAGAAGAACCATCGTCGTCCACACTGCCGCCCTCGCTCACCATGCCATCTTCAACATGGTTCCCATTCGGAACGAGCGAGTGCATGTGCGTTCATTCCTGCATGATTCAAGCAAATAAGTCAGTTCAATATAGCACTTGACAGTCCAATACATCAGTCGACATCACACAACTCACCAGGTTCTTTGGCAGGTTTTCGGCCGAGTATGGCCGGATCCTCTTGCCTCCCAAAGGGTTGTCACAGGCTCCGATGATGCTACGAAGCCACTGCTCGACAGTTTTCTGAGGAACTTGCTCAGGATGCGTCCTTGTCGAGTCCTCGGGGCCCGCATAGTGCCACATGGTGTGGTCCCTGGCCTGGAGCGGCTGAATACGTCGACCAAGAAATGTCTCCAACAGGTCCATGACAGTCACTCCACCTCAGATCAGTTGCACCACCGCTTCAACCAAGATGCCTAATTGGACATGCTCCTCTTCAGTCACCTTCAGGGACTTGGGAACAGCTGGACGGTCAGGTGTATATGGGGGAAGGCCAGGCCACATATTGGGCGATGATGCGTCCTTGTAGTAGAACCAGGTCGACTGCCAACCTCTTATAGACTCAGGAAAGGTCATGGCAGGGAAGGAGCTATGAGCTCTTTTCTGAACTCCTAACCCACCACACAGCTGGAGCATGTGGGTCTTCCAATCAGCGGGGAGGGCTTTCTTCACAATCTGGGATCTTACTGTGAAGAGGTATTTGAACAATCCCCAATGGGGAGAGCAGCCCAGGAAACATTCGCACAGAGTGACGAATGCAGACAGATAGGCGATGGTGTTGGGCGAGAGGTGGTGCAGTTAGGCACCAAAAAAATTCAAAAAGCCCCTAAAGAATGGGTGGGGCGGCAGAGAAAAACCTCGCTCGACGTGGGAGAGAAGGAGGACCCGCTCCCCGTCGCACGGCTCCGGCTCGCGCTCCTCCCCCGGCAGCCTCCAGGGGTCGTTCGCCACGAGCCCGTCGGAGACGAGGCCCTCCATGTATTCGCGGGTGATGATAGAGGGGAGAAAATCCCCCTGCATCCAGCCCGCCGGCGCGGTGAATCGGGCGGTCGAGGGCTTCTTGCCCTTGAGCTTCGCCGTCCCCTTCTTTGCTCGCTCCAGCTTCTCAGTCAGATTATTCATCTTCGTCGCGGCAGCTCTCGTCGAGGGAGATCGGAGTTGGGCACTGGGAGCGGAGGAAGCAGAGGAAAAGAGAGAGAACTGGCGGAGGTACTGTGCAAACTGCAGCGAAGACAGGTTTATACGCTGCCGGGTGTCTCACTGATCAGTGGACCTGCGAGGTTACCGCGCACGCCAACCGCTGGCGGCACCCGGTACGTGGCGATACGACCGGCATGAAAATCGAGGCGTCGCGCCCCCGCTTGCCCCGATCGTGACGTAATCTTCGCGCGAGCGCGCGCTTCCCAAATTTTCGTATCCCGGAAGATCCGGGTCTGTTAGACCGACCCATCGCCTCCCAAGATACTACCAGCTCACTCAGACCAAAACAAATGTTGAACATCCACTCGGACACCTTTAAGGCTGAATGGATCCGGGCGAGCGGAGAAGAATTCAGTCGACACAAGTTTCGTTGAAGCCCCGGATATCATTCGGAAGATTTTGTGTGTTGACCCTGAATGAATGCTAATGCTCCGAGTTCAATCGACTCAAGTTTCATGGAAATCTCAAATATCATTCGGAGGATCTGATGCACTAACTCAAGGCCTACGAAGATACCTCCTTCCACCACTCAAAACCTGATCCATTCGGGGGCTAATGATGAGGACATGTACCTAGGGTAGGGTCCTAGGCACGGCCCACATACCCTACCTAAGGACACCACATGGGAGGAGTTGAAGATCAAGCATGAACTTCTGAGTGGATCCCTGGAGACGTAATCCACTCGACAGTAATCCACTCGGAGACTCCCGCTCTCACTCGGCAATCGCGTGTCACTCGGAAGACCTCGCTTTCACTCGACGCCAGAAGACCAGGAGCCATCATCAAGAGCCTAACGGGCAGACGCTAGTTCAATGGTCATTAATAACTTTTATTACGTATGTTACCTGTAATGGCAGACTTTAAACCCCACGACCAGACCCTTTGATGCGGGGCCATTATGAGGGGCAGCGAACTCTATATAAGCTGCCCCTCCCCTCCTGCATAGGAGTTCGCAACCATTGTAATATCTATACTCCACTCAACATAAAGCTCCCGAGCACTGAGACGTAGGGCTATTACGTCCACGAGAGGGGCCTGAACTCATACATCCATGTGTACACCCTCGCCGTAGCTAGGACTCTGCCCTCTCTCTTCGTACCCCTACCATCTACGGTCAGGCTCGTTCCCACGACAAAGCCCAACACGAGTCTACAAGAAGAAGGTTGTGTAGTAGACATTAACGACTCACCCAATGCCAAGCACTGCATCCCCTAGAACAATATATACACACAGCAAGACAGGTAGCATGCAATGAATAGTGGCCCATGGTAGTTCGATTTTAATGCACTGATTCTTAAGTCTTATGAAGGAGTCATGAGCCCTTCGGAAATGATATTTGATAAGGTGGACCTCTTGCTCAGGATTACCGACCTCCAACCGGATAATAAGACTTTAGAGTTTAGCAATGCTTTGGGCAACTGGCTTGGAGAGGTTGTTAAGGTCGATGTAGATAAGGACGACTTTGCCCAGGGAAACTCTTTACGTGTTAGAACAAGGATCTCTATGTATGAACCGCTTATGTGAGGTTTCTACCTTAAAACCTCACTGGAGGATAAGGTTGGACGTGGTTTAAATTCTTCTATGAAAAAGTTCCCCATTTTTGCTTCGAATGTAGTAGACTTGTGCATCCGAAAGGAGTCTGTGAACCACCAGCGGATCCTTCGTCTCAGTGGGAGGATGGTTAAGGGCCTCTCCAAGTAGAAGCAATAGGGACAATGCTAAAGATGCATCAGAGGGGGTGTTAGCCAGTAGTTTTAATAGTCAAAACGGTGATCGACTGGGGATCTTTGATAGTGGATGTTTGGGCCACAACAACAAGAAGAGGCTCCGACAAAACGCATGTTGCATGCTGAATTCTCAAGATCGGCGGACTCGCACACTGGTGTGGGTCAGCGGTCACGCAATTTGGAGGTGAAAAATCAAATAAAAAGCAGGAGTGGCAGGGTGAGTGCCACTACTGTGGACCTGAGGGATGGGCTTGAACAGTGCCATGAACATGCGATCTGTGATAAGCTGATGCAACAAAGGAGTATGGGTGAGGGATCACAGGATCGGGAACGGATGAAAAGGGAGCAAGATTACGTGCACGGCCCATGCAATTGGCATGGGGATGAAGGCAGGGCCCCAAAGGTTAGGAGGGGATATAGAGGAGATCCTCGAGGGATTAAACAAGGGGCCTATGTATGCGAGATCAAGATAAACCATGAGAACATGTCAGGGAAAGAGCCTCACAGAGGCATGATGATGGTAGTAGGAAGTGGGGGCTTAAGCAGGTATGGGTTGCAAAGGATCGTGTGCAAAAACATACCTCACATCGTGCTTACATTCGCGACACAAGGCATAAAACGTCTAGCATGTTTGAATGCATCTGGGATCAACATGAGTCAACGGCAGAGCCCGTTGGATGGGGCTGCCGGACACCACGAATCTCCTAGCTAGCAAGGAACTGTCGAGGGTTGGGATTCACCTTGACAGTTGGCGAGTTGAGGGACCTAATCAAGTCCCACTGTCCTATGGTGGTGTTCTTGAGTTTGACTTTGAAATCGGGTAAAGCTATGGAGAGGTTGCAATGGAGTTTGGGGTTTCGGAAAGGGGTGGCGATAGGATGTTCGGGAAGGAGCGGTGGTCTTGCTATGTGGTGGAGGGGCGAAATTCAGGTGATGCTAAGGCCTTGTGTTAGTGCTACAATGATGCTGAAATGCGGTGGGCAGGGAAGACCTATAGAGTCACCAGATTCTATGGGGAACCCAAGACAAAACTGCTTAAGAAGTCTTGGGATGTTATACACTATATGCGCTCTCAAGACAACATGCCATGGGTATGCCTGGGAGATTACAATGATGCTCTATTCCACACTGATCAAAGGGGGGCATTTGCATAGCTTTACATCGATGGAAGATTTTCGGGACTGCTTAGCTGAGTGTGGATTAGCAGACATTGGATTCTCGGGCAACCCATACACTTGGGATAATAAGCGTGATGGAAATGACAATATTCAAGTTCGTCTAGATCGAGCAACCTATTCTGAATCGTTTTTGGGCCTCTTCGTAGAAACCTTGGTATAGCATGTGATGACAGAGGAATTTGACCACCACGCGATCCTTGTGCGTGTGTGTGAGACAGCTCAACAACGGAACATGGGGGAATACCCACCTTTCAGGTTTGAGGAGGCATGGAAAAAACATGAGCAGTATGATGGGATGATTGCTGCAGCATGGGACGAGACATGATTGGGTGATGTTGGCCTGATTGGGGTGTGGTAGAAACTTGGGAAGGTGTGACGCCCTCGATTTGATCGAATGCTGATCATACACGCAATACGCATGATCAAGATCAGGGACTCAGTGGAATATATCAAACCACAACTCTAGACACAAATTAAAGTCATACAAGCTAGGGGCATTGAGGGTTCGAATACATAAGCTCGAATACAAATGAGTTAGCGGAAGCAACAATATCCGAGTACAAACATAAGTAAACTAGTTTACCTTAAGAAGGCTAGCACAAACATCACAAGGATCGAAAAGGCAAGGTGAAAGCACATTTGCTCCCTTGGTGGTTTTGGTAATTAATAACAACATATATGTCATTGAACTAATGTTTCCACTAAGAATGTTTCAGGAAAAGTTCAATGATGGGTTGGCAAAAGGATTGTGGAATACCCCAAGATGCAAGGAAATAGATTGGCAATGCCTCAAGCAAACAACTCTACATTTTACCTTTTGTGAGAAATCACTTTGAGTCCATAGAAAAGCCAATACTATTAAAAGGGGGTAAGGTTTTGGTGGTGAACAAAATGCTCATAGGTGCACAAGTGATAGTCACCACATACACCCACAAGCTCTTCCACAAAAGTCTATCCAAAGACAAATATCCAAAATTGGTGCAACCAACACTTTCCACTGAGTGCCACCGATTCCCAGAAGCAGACAGACTCAGCCAAACCCTAGCTTTTCGATACAACCGATTCCACTTTGGTGTCACCGAGTTTGGGTTGCCAACTTCCTGTTACGCAAGTTTACAAAATCAGTCCCACCGAGTTTTGTGAATCTGCGTCACCGAGATTAGCAATCTGATTGTTGGTCACCTTATCAATGCAACCAAGTTTTATGTATCGGTCTCATCGAGATTCAAAAGTTTCTACCTTTGAGGCAACTCGGTACAACCGAGATTTACACATCAGTTTCACCGAGTCTGACTCATTAGGTGTAACGATTGGATTTTTGGAGATGCCTATATATACCCCTCAACCACCACTCACTCGAAAGAGAAGTACTCAGAACAGTTCCCCACTCATACCTACTGATTTTCTGAGAGAGAGCCATCTACTCATGTGTTGAAATCATGTCATTCCATTCCTACCATGTGAATCTTGATCTCTAGCCTCCCCAACTTGCTTTCCACCCAATAAACCTCTTCCACCAAGCCAAATCTGCGAGAGAGTGATTGTGTGTTGAGGAGTCTATCATCTTGAAGCACAAGAGCAAGGAGTTCATCAACGTTATCAAGCCTATTACCTTTTGGAGGGTGGTGCCTCCTAGATTGGTTAGGTGTCGCTTGGGAGGCTTCTACTTCATGTTGTGGAGTGAACCAAGAAGTTTGTAAGGGCAAGGAGATCGCCTACTTCGTGAAGATCTACCCCGAGTGAGGCTAGTCCTCCGTGGACGTAGGCCGTCATGGTATAGTCAAGGTTGCTTCTTAGTGGAACCCTCCGTGGGTAGATCCCTCCGTGTTCTCTTGCAACCGTTACCCTCCGTGGGTTCAAGACTCCATGAACGTGCATGTACGATAGGACCACCTATCGGAACCACGGGAAAAAACATCGTGTCACCAATTGCGTTTGATCTTCCTACCCTCTCATTACTTACATGCTTGTCTTTACTTTCCACTGCAATACAAGTAGACATGCATGTGTAGGGTGTACTTGACTTGCTATGAATGCTAAAATATGCCAAGACTTAAAATTGGGAAAAAGTAGATTTTTCATTGGTCAAGTAGTCTAATCCCCCTCTAGCACTACTTTTGATCCTACACAAGGCCTCCTGCCTGAGAGCCTTCTAACTACTCAGCAGCCTCCACGTAGTAGTACGCTCTGTCTTGGTAGTAGTAGTCATTGGCGGGATCAACTAGCTCCTGGGTTCCATCATCTGATCGTAGCTTTCGTCTCTAGGGGAAAAGGGGAGCAAAGCAATGGTAAGTACTCATCCAAAGTACTCGCAAGACTTACATAAGAACCATGCTAAGTATGCATGGGTATCAAAGGAATGGGGCTACATCTTTGGACTGAACTTCAAAAATGCCAAAAGAAAGAGAAGGCCTAGTCCTATCGAAGACTAGTGCTATCTCTTGAGGTTGCGATGGTTTTCCCTTGAAGAGGAAAGGGTGATGCATCGAATTAGATAAGTATTTCCCTCAGTTGATGAGAACCAAGGTATCAACCCAGTAGGAGGAACAAGCAAGTCACCAATGCATGCACCTACATAAACAATCAAACTCTTGCACCCAACGCTATAAAGGGGTTGTCAATCCCTTCACGGTTATTTGCAAGGATTATGTTGGGGATATAACCCCACGGTTAGACCCGCCCCCGAGGCTCCGGGTCACACCTGGCGGCTCGTACACTAGCCCAAGAACGACCCGTGAAGACTTAAGCCCAAGACGTTGGGCGTCTTGACAAGATGGGCCGTGTCGGGGGGATAACCCCCGGGTACCCCAAAGACGGCGAGTCGGGTGGGGTGCCTGCCCGCCTGGGCCGGCTGCCCCGACTCACGCCCGTGACTGGCTGCTCTGACCAGCGGGCTGCGCCCACCAGCCAGTAGCCCGGAGCCAACTACGACGTCCCATCGGGCACGCACGGACCATACGGACACATCCCGAGGCAGTGCACTAGTGGTGAGCGGTGGCGCACTGCATGGGTGTCGCACAGTACTATCTACAGTGTAACCTGTCCCCTGGACACTGACTTATAAACTGCACCAGGGGATAGACATAGCTTAGTCCCCAAGCTACATATGGCTTGGGATGTAAGATACCCATGGTGCTTACACCTCAAGCTGCTTGGATGTAAGCTACCCACTGTAGATTACATCCCAAGCTACCCACTCATGTCTATATAAAGGTCTCATGCCCACCACATATAGAGGCTCCTTTCACACTCATGTATGAGGCAACAAGCCTCATGGCTCTCCTCCCCAAACAGCTCCAGGAGCGACCATATACCAAATGTACCACATATATACAGACATGTAGGAGTAGGGGTATTATCTCTCCGGAGAGCCCCAAACCTGGGTAAACCAGCGCGTGTTATTCGCATACCCGTCCCGGATCATCAATGGCAGCCTTGCTCTCACCTCGATAAGCCACCCCACGGCATCTGCCGTCTCGCGTGAGCCCCCGTGAGAAAACGACGACAGTTGGCGCCCACCATGGAGCCCGCTGCTGTTGGAACCACGGTCCGAGCGGGACCCTCTTCGTCATCATCGCCGCGGCGTCGCCGCTATCTTTCCGGGGGCTCGACTCCAACTCGCCCCCGGGACAAATGCGTGCGACGCCGCATCCTCGCCGCCGGTCTCGTCGCCGCCGCTGCGGCGTCACCGCTATCTTTCCGGGGGCTCAACGACAACTCGCCCCTAGGACAAATGCGTGCGACGCCGCGTCCTCGCCGTCGGTCTCGTCGCCGCCGCCGCGACGTCGCCGCTATCTTTCCAGGGGCTCGACTCCAACTCGCCCCCAGGACAAATGCGTGCGACGCCGCGTCCTCGCCGCCAGTCTCGTCGTCGCCGCCGCCGCGTCGCCGCTATCTTTCCATGGGCTCGACTCCAACTCGCCCCAGGACAAATGCGTGCGACGCCGCATCCTCGCCGCCGGTCTCGGCGCCGCCACCGCGACGTCGCCGCTATCTTTCAGCGGGCTTGACGCCCCCGAGACAAATGCATGCGGCCCCGCGTCCTTGCCGCCTGTCTCGTCGCCGCCGCCGCGGCGTTGCCGCTATATTTGTAGGGGCTCAACTCCAACTCGCCCCCGGAACAAATGTGTGCAACGCCATGTCCTCGCCGCCGGCCTCGTCATCACCACCGCGGTGCTCGCGCCGCCTCTCCGGTGGCGCTCGGGAGCCCGACACCAACACGCTCTCGGGACTACCGCATGAGATGGCGTGTCCTTGCCGTCCGCCTCGTCTTCACCACCGCGGTGCTTGTGCCGTCTCTCCGGTGGCACTCGGGAGCCTGACACCAACACACTCGCGGGACTGCCGCAAGAGACGGCATGTCCTCGCCGTCGGCCTCGTCATCACCACCACGGTGCTCACGTCGTCTCTCCAGTGGCGCTTGGGAGCCCGACACCAACACGCTCCCGGGGCTGCCGCACGAGACGGCATGTCCTTGCCGTCGACCTCGTCATCACCACCGCAGTGCTCGCGTCGTCTCTCCAGTGGCGCTCGGGAGCCCGACACCAACACGCTCCCGAGACTGCCGCACGAGATGGCGTGTCCACGCCGCCGGCCTCATCATCACCACCATGGTGCTACCGTCGTCTCACCGTCGGCGCCCAGGGGCTCGATGCCAACACGCCCCCGTGGCGGCCGCACGGGACGGGTCGGACCCTCCGTCGACCTCGCCCACCTCCAGTTCGCTCCAACGCGCCACCGACCGCACGGGACGACACGCCCGTGCCGTCTCACCCGTCACGGCTCCTGCGTTGCTACATCCATACCATGCCTCGCACCTCTCCACCATGAGCCGGCTCCGCCACGCGGGTCTGCCCGGTCCTCTACTCTGCCTCGTCCGGCCGGCACGCCACCACAACCTTGGCTAGCCCGAGTCCGCGCGCCACGCCTGCTCTCCTCCGTGGCTCCGGGCGTCCGTCCTGCCCACGCGCCACATCGTCCCGCGGTTGGCGGCTCTCCCACGCCCGACCGCGTCGGCACGGCCCCCCGCCTCTGTGGCCGGCTCTGTGTGCCTGCATGCCAGTGCGCAGGCTCCGCTCGAGCCCGCCACACCCGACCGCTGCCTCCCGTAGGCTCGCCGGCTCGCCCTCGAGGCACCCCGCTGCCGCCTCCCACGAGCGCTCCAGCACCGGCTGCCGTTATGCCGGCCCTGCCATGCTGCTCACACCGTGCGCCCGCTCCTCGACCGCTCGTGCACCTCGCAGGCTGCCACCTCCTCCCTCGCCGGCTTCGCCCTGCATCATCGGCGCCTCGCCCAAACGGCTCGCATGCTGGCAGGGTCCGCCTCGCACCCGGCCGGGCCGGGCCGGCTCCGCCCCAGCCCGTGCGCGCGCCGGCTGCCGCCTCCCGCCCGCTGGCTCCGGTCGGCTGCCTCACTCCCTCGTGCCGACTGCGCCTGACGCGTCCCTGTCGGCTGTCGCTCCCCAATCACCGTGGTCAGCTACCCACGCGAAGAAAAATAGAGGGGCCACCTATCTAGGAAAAGTCAAAGGCGCCTGTTGTGCAAAAAAGAAGAAGAAGAGGAAAAGAAGGCACCGTCTGTCTGCCTCAACGCCCATTTGGTCGGATCCGACCGGCCGGGCCCCCTTCGAGCACCCGAAGGCTCGAAGGCTACACCCAGCGGGTGTGCTGGCGCACTCCGCAAGTGCCAAGCCACGCCGGCTTTCGTTAACAACAACCGTCTCGCCTACACGCAAATCAACGAGCCTCCCCGCCCGGAGGCGCGTAGGCTACTTCTAGCAGCGCCTCGCGTTCATTAGCCGGAGGACCCCGCATCTGCCTCTGGCAGCGCTTGGTGGCGCCCCGCGCTCATCAGTCAGAGGACCCCGTGTCCGCCCTCGGCAGCGCTCCACGCTCATCAGCCGGCGGACCACGCGTCCGCACTCAGTAGCGCCCCGTGCTCATCAGCTGGCGGACCACGCGTCCGCACTCGACTGTGCCCCACGCGCATCAGCCGATGGACCCCGTGTCCGCCCTCGGCAGCACCCGCGCCCACAAGCCGACGGACCCTCCGTCCACGCCCGGCAGCGCCTCGCGCTCGACAGCCGGCAAACCGCGCATCCGCCTTCGGCAGAGTTCCACGCCCACAACTAGCAGACCCTGCGTCCGCGCCTGGCAACGCCTCGTGCTTGACAGTCGGCGGACCTCGTGCCCACTCTCGGCAGGGTTCCGTGCCCATCAGCTGGCAGACCCCACGTTCGACTTCGGCAGTGCCTCGCGCCCTTCAACCGACACACCCCGCGTCCGCCCTTGGCAGGGCTCCGTGCCCATCAGTTGGCGGACCCCGCGTCCGCCCTCGGTAGTGCCTCGCGCACATCAGCCAGAGGACCCCGTATCCGTCCTCGGTGACGCCTCACGCCCTTCAGCCAGCGGACCCCACGTCCGCCCTCGGCAGCGTCTTGGGCACACCAGCCAGCGGACCCCGCGTCCGCCATTGGCAGCGCCTCACCTCATCAGCCGGCGGACCTCGCGTCCACGTCCGACAGCGCCTCGCACTCAAACAGCCAGCGGACACCGCATCCGCACCCGGCGGCGCCTCGCGCCCATCAGCCGACGGACTCCACGTCCGCGCCCGGCTGCGCCTCGCAACCGTCAACCGGCGGACCCCAAGTCCGCGCCCGGCAAGGTCTCGTGCACGTCAGTAGGACCATGTCGGCTACAAACCACGTTGGCCGACATCGACAAAACTGCCTCGCCGGCACCCAAAAGCAAAGTGAGATCTCCACGCGCATACCCTTGCACCGTATACACAAAACAAATAACCCCGAGCAGCCCTCGGGGGCCATCTCCGCATTTATTCTACTGCCTTACTATTTTCCCCGGCTCCAGCTAGTCTTGGCTCGAGGCTGGCCGCTTGGTCCGATACGTTTGTTCCCACGGGACGGTTTAGTAGCGTGCACGGGACCAAAGGCCCACTCTTTGTCTCAGCTACAGACCGCACCGCGGCTGTCCGGCTAGCGAGAGCAAGCACTTGAGGTCACCACACGCGAAAAGCGTCCAGGAAGAAAACAGCTTGGGCGACCTGGTCATTTTTCATTTATGAGTATTTGCTCGGTTGAGTCGTCTCCCAAAGTCCGAGTACTATACGCTCCATTCCGCGGCCCACTGTTCGTCTCAGCTACAGACCGACTCCCGGCTGTCTGGCTAGCAAGAGCAAAAGCCAAAGATCGGAGAAAACATGAAAAAGACTTAAGGGGGGTTCGGACGAAACCGAGTCGACACCCTTTGCATAAAACTCATGCACTACCAAAATCAAATATTTGATATATCTGTACCGACTTAACCTTGTCTTTTGCATGATCATTTCTATGAGGAACCTCCTCGCTTGGAGGCTCAGAGGCTACTCCTAGCAGAGCACCGCGCTCAATAGCCGGTGGACTCTGCGTCCGTCTACGGCAAGGCTCCACGCCCATCAGCCGGCGGACCCTCCGTCCACGCCCGGCAGTGCCTCGTGCTCATCAGCGGCGGACCCTACGTTCGCCCTCGGCAACACCCTACGCTCACCAGCGGTGGACCCCGCGTTTGCCCTCGGCAGCGCCCCGCGCTCATCAGCCGGAGGACCCCGTGTCCGCCCTCAGCAGCGCCTTGCGCTCATCAGCCGGCGGACCCTGCGTCCGCCCTCGGCAGCGCCCCACGCTCATCAGCCAGCAGACCCCGTGTCCGCCCTCGGCAGCGTCCCGCGCTCGTTAGCCGGCGGACCCCGCGTCCTCCCTCGGCAGGGCTCCACGCCCACTAGCCGGTAGACCCTCCGTCCACGCCCGGCAGCGGCTTGCGCTCGACAGTCAATGGATCCCACATCCGCCTTTGGCAGGGCTCCATGCCCACCAGCCGGCGGACCCTCCGTCCGCGCCCGGCAGCGCCTCGCGCTCGACAGCTGACGGACCCCGCGTCCGCCTTCGGCAGGGCTCCACCCCACCAGCCGGCAGATCCTCCATCCATGCCCGGCAGCGACTCGCGTTCGCCTTCGGCAGGGCTCCATGCCCACAAGCCGGCGGACCCTCCGTCCACTCCCGGCAGTGCCTCGCGCTTGACAGCCGGCGGACCCCGCGTCCTCCTTCGTCAGGGCTCTGCACCCCTCAGCCGGCGGACTATCCGTCCGCGCCCGGCAGCGCCTCGCGCTCGAAATCCAGCGGACCCCGTGTTCGCCTTCTGCAGGGTTCTGCGCCCACCAGCCGGCGGACCCTCCGTCCGCGCCCGGCAGCACCTCGTGCTCGACAGCTGACGGACCCCGCGTCTGCCTTCGATAGGGCTCCACCCCACAAGCCGGCGGACCCTCCGTCCACGCCCGACGACGCCTCACGCTCGACAGCCGGTGGACCCCACGTCCGCCTTCGGCAGGGTCCACGCCCACAAGCCGGCGGACCCTCCGTCCACGCCTGGCAGCGCCTCGCGCTTGACAGCCAGCGGACCTCGCGTCCGCCTTCGGCAGGGCTCCACGCCCACAAGCCGGCGGACCCTCCGTCCGTGCCCGGTAGCCCCTCGCGCTCGACAGCCGGCGGACCTCGCACCCACCCTCGGCAGGGCTCCACGCCCATCAGCTTGCGGACTCCACGCTCACCCCCGGCGTCACCTAATGCTCATCCGCCAGCAGTCCCTGCGTCCATGCCTGTCACCTTCGAGGCCACCGTCTACTTCAGCAACAACAAGGACCCTCCGCCCAACCCCTCGAGTCGCCCAGAGGCTCGGAGGCTACACCCAGCGGGTGCGCTGGCGTGCCCCCACTAGAAGAAAGCCACGTCGTCCCCAACCCGTGATCGACGGTCATTGACAACTTCTGCAACAACAACGACAATGACTACGAAAACCCTCCGCCCGACTCTACGAGTCCCCCGGAGGCTCGGAGGCTACTGTCGGGGGGATAACCCCCGGGTACCCCAAAGACGGCGAGTCGGGTGGGGTGCCTGCCCGTCTAGGCCGGCTGCCCCGACTCATGCCCATGGCCGGCTGCTCTGATCAGCCGGCTGCACCCGCCAGCCGGTAGCCCGGAGCCAACTACGACGTCCCATCGGGCACGCGCGGACCAGACGGACACATCCCGAGGCAGTGCACTAGTGGTGAGAGGTTGCGCACTGCACGGGTGTCGCACAGTACTATCTATAGTGTAACCTGTCCCCTAGGCATAGACTTATAAAGTGCACCAGGGGACAGACATAGCTTAGTCCCCAAGCTACATATGGCTTGGGATGTAAGCTACCCATGGTAGCTTACACCTCAAGCTACTTGGATGTAAGCTACAATGGGTAGCTTACATCCAAGCAACCCACTCATGCCTATATAAAGGCCTCATGCCCACCACATATAGAGGCTCCTCTCACACTCATGTATGAGGCAAGAAGACTCATGGCTCTCCTCCCCAAATAGCTCCAGGAGCGACCATGTACCAAATGTACCACATATATATAGACATGCAGGAGGAGGGGTATTATCTCTCCGGAGAGCCCCGAACCTGTGTAAACCACTGCGTGCTATTCGCATACCCGTCCTGGATCATCCACGACAGCCTTGCTCTCATCTCGATAAGCCACCCCATGGCATCTGCCGTCTCGCGTGATCCCCCTTGAGAAAACGATGACAGGCCGGGACGTATCCCAGACGGAGAAAGCATGAAGACCCGGGCGGGTCAGCCGCCCAGAGACAACTTGCTCAGGAAGGCAAGACAATGTAGAGACGGATTCAGACACGTAGTGAGAGTCGATTACAACTTGTATGACCCGTGGTCTTGACCTCCTATATAAAGACGAGACCCGGGGCGACTTAGAGATCGAGAACTAGGTCAAATAATTCGCTCCCTTGTAATCGATACACCTAGCAATACAAACACAAGCAGGACGTAGGTAAATACCTCTACTTGAGCGGCTAAACTTGGGTAAACTCATGTCCTTCGTCCCGATCAACCCCTTTGAGTCCATCACCTTTACGATGGCCTCGAATTCAAATCCGTTCACCCGGACATCTGCCGTGAGAAAACCACAACAGTTGGCGCCCACCGTGGGGCTCGCGCTCGATGGTATTGAGTTCTCAAAGGGCTCTCTCCCAGGGCTCGAGGGATACGTGGTCGGAAGGATGAACAAGAGTCGTTGTGGTCGACTCTACATCGACGAAGCCAGCTGGGGTCTTGATGCCGGCTCTATCGAATATGGATTCCGGGTGCCCTTCGGCCGGATCCGTGTCTTCATCGGCAGGATCGACGGATCTACACCCGGGCCGGACATCTACACCAGCATCGTCGAGCCGGCTCGGCGCGCGCAACCTGCCCGTGATGTGCGACAAGCCCGTGTTAACCCGGGATGGAAAAACGTCTTCGTGGGCTTCACTCAAGGTATGGATCTTGAAGCTTCCGCATCGTAGGAGACTCTTGTCTGTTTAGAGGATGAATCTTTGAGCGGAGAAGCAGAGTAGATCTACCAGCTTCACGATGGTGGGCTCGGGGGCTACGACGAGCTTTACTCTGAGTCGGAGTATTCTAAGCCGGACGATTTTGGGCCGCCGGTTCATGCGGCCGTGTTCATGGCGGGGTCGGCCCGAGGTGCGGGCAGCAATACCGCCGGAGCAGCAACCTCGGGGGCTGACCTGCCGTCGGCTCAAATTCTTGTGGATCTGATGAACGAGCTCGCGACCCTGATGGCCACTGAAGTCACGCCAGATAATCAAGCCGCTCGGAACTTTGAGATTGTGAGACTCATGGACCGGATGGCGGATGAGCAACAGAGGATAGCTGAGCTAAAAGTTCAGATGGAGGCAGAGGCAGAACGCATTAAGACGGATGCCTTCCGCCTTGGGCTAGAACAGCAATCGGCGGCTGAGGTGCATCGAATGAGGCATCAATCCTGCTTACCAAAACATTATGAGGCTAGGAATCTCTTCAATATGCTAGGAACAGGACTATCAGCGGATGCGCCTGGAAGTCAGCCGGCGGCTCGACCGCAGCTTAACCTGCCCCGACAAAACCAGGCCTCACCAGTGGTCTTTCCAACGTCGGCGGGTCACTATTCCAACCCGAGAGAGAAAATGGTGGCCGCGGCCAGCCGTCTTGAAACAATCCCTATTCCAGATGAGGCGCCTTTTCCGGAAGAGGTACGGAATGCCATTGGGTACCTTTAGATGGCGATGGCCTAGCGGGAGAAATATGCTTATAGCCGGAGCCGCATTCATTCAACTCCTCCCCAGCCACAGCTTTAGCCGGTGCTATGAATCGCCAGTGGTCTCCAGCAGCGATCGACGCAGAGGGCCTCCGGGGGATAATCGGGCGGCTCAAGATGCACAAGCGCTCATAAACCGGGCGAGAAACCAGCAAGAGGCGGCAACTTTGGCCACGGCGGCTCACCAAGAGCCTGCACCCTCCGTATCAGTAGGAGTGGGAGTGACCACAAGGGGTGTGGGAGTGCCATGCTTAGAACCGGCTCTGCGGAGTGAGCGGTTGTCAAAGGATTTCAAAGGACCTCGCAAGGTCCCGAATTACACTGCTGACTTACCTCTGGAGGCCTGGATCGAAAGTTATGAGCTGGCTATGGAGATGTTGGATGTTAGTGAGGCGGTGTGTGCTAAGAACTTCATCATGATGCTTGAAGGTTCAGCTCGCACGTGGTTAAAGGGTTTGCCACCCAATACCATCAATTCATGGGTTTAATTGAGGGCAAGGTTCATCAAAAACTTTCAAAGGACTTGCAAACAGCCTATGACTATTGTGGATCTCGATCATTGTGTCCAGCAGGAGAATGAGTCGGCTCAGGACTAGGCGGGTGAGGATCCGGATTTGGATCCGGCGGCTCAGTGTCTGGTCATCATGGTCAGGGCAATCAAGGAGGACATCCTCAACACTCTGGTAACAACAATCAGCAACAACATAATCAATCTGGGTATCAGAGTAATCCCAAGCAGCTCAGTTCGGGCCAGTATCATGTTTTTACAACCATCCTTAACAAGCGGGATCAGAAATTGCACAAGCGGGCGGTTAATGCAGTTGCGCCGGCTCTGCTGCAATACCTAAAGTGGTCTGAGTATGACATAACATGGAGCCAGGAGGATCACCCGCCGCGTGTCGATGACCCGGGTCGGCTGGCCCTAGTAGTTGCCCCCCAAGTGGGAGGATATATGGTGAATAAGGTAGTCATGGATGGTGGCAGTAGCATCAACATCCTGTATTATGATACCTTCTAGCGGATGAAGCTGCTTGATAAAGAACTTAAGCCCTCATCAACAGTTTTTCATGGTGTAGTACCGGGCAAGTCAGCTTACCCGGTGGGCAGGATTTGTTTGGAAGTCGCCTTTGGTGACGAGTACAACTACAGGGTGGAGTCCTTGTGGTTTGAAGTGGTCAAGATCAAGAGCCCTTATCATGTGTTGTTTGGGCGGCCGGCTTATGCTAAGTTCATGGCTAGCCCCTGTTATGTCTACTTACAGCTCAAGATGCCCGGGTTAAAAGGCACGATGATTGTTCATGGTGATCGGAATACGGCTATTGAGTGCGAATAAGGGGACGCGGCTTATGCGGAATCCAGTTGTGCTAAGGCGGAACTCAAGTTCTACAAGGAAAATGTCGACTCGGAGGATATGACCCCGCTGAATAAGCCTACCACAGAGCTTGAGCCGCCCCTCAAGTTTTCGGCGGATGATACCAATGCAGTGGATTTTACTCCGGTTGACTCATCCAAACAGTTCATTATTGGGGCTAACATGGATCCCAAATAGGAAAGCGCTCATCAAATTCATCCATGAGAATCTGGACATCTTTGCATGGAAACCTTCTGACATGCCGGGTGTACCGAGAGAGTTTGTTGAGCTTAACCTTAATGTGGATCCTAAGTTTAAACCTGTCAAGCAATTTCTACGGCGGTTCAATGAGGAGAGACGCAAGCCCATTGGGGAAGAGGTCGCACGGCTCTTAGCAGCGGGCTTCATGGTCGAGGTCAGTCACCCGGAGTGGCTTGCTAACCCAGTGCTTGTTCTCAAGAAGAACGGCACATGGCATATGTGTGTGGACTATACGGATCTTAACAAGGCCTGCCCGGCTAATCCTTTTGCTCTCCCTCGTATTGATCAAATCATTGATGCTACGGCGGGTTGCGAAATTTTATGCTTCCTGGATGCTTATTCGGGATATCATCAGATCAAGATGGCGGTTGAGGACCAAGAGAAGACGGCTTTCCTTACGCCTTTTGGAGCCTTCTGCTATGTGTGTATGCCTTTTGGGCTCAAAAGTGTGCAGGCAACTTATCAGCGTTGCGTGTAGAATTGTCTTCACAATCGGATTGGACGCAATGTTCATTCTTATATGGATGATATTGTGATCAAATCAAGGTAGAAGGAGACCCTTCTTGATGACTTAAAGGAAACCTTTGACAATTTGCGGATCTGTAAGATGATGCTTAACCTGGCAAAGTGTGTCTTTGGTGTTCCGGCTGGCAAGCTCTTGGGATTTCTGATTTCTAAGCATGGTATTGAGGTGAACCCGGATAAGATCAAGGCTATCACCTCCCTGGCTAAGCCAGCTTGTATCAATGATGTCCAATGCCTGGCAGGGCGGATCGCCGCATTGAGCCGGTTCATAAGCCGCCTTGGTGAGAAAGCCATCCCTCTATATCAAATGATGAAAAAGACGGACAATTTTTTCTAGAGTACGGCGGCGGGTGAAGCGTTTGAGACACTCAAGAAGCAGCTCACTGAGCCACCGGTTTTAGCCGCACCGGCTGAAAAAGAACCCTTGCTCCTATACGTGGCGGCTAACAACTGGGCTATTAGTGCTGCCATTGTGGTCGAGCGCTTGGAAGCAGGGAAGGAGTATCCGGTTCAGAGGGCGGTTTATTATATCAGTGAGGTCCTGACAGAGTCCAAGCAGAGGTATCCACATTGGCAGAAGCTAGTGTATGGTGTGTTCATGGCCAACCGCAAGTTAAAGCATTACTTCTTAGGGCACCAGATCACCGTGGTCAACTCTGCTTCGTTGGGGGACATAATTCAAAACAGAGAAGCTACTGGTAGGATTGCTAAGTGTTGGGGAATGTTGCATGGGAAACAAAAAATTTCCTACGCACACGTAGATCTATCCATGGTGATGAGCATCTACGAGAGGGAGAGTGGATCTACGTACCCTTGTAGATCGCTAAGCGGGAAGCGTTAAGAAACGCGGTTGGTGTAGTCAAACGTCTTCGCGATCCAAATCGCCGAGCATCCCGCGATCCAATCACGATCCGTCCCGCGATCTAATCACGATCCATCCCACGAACTTGATCACGATCCATCCCACGAACTTGATCACGTTCCTTCCGATCTAGCGCCGAACGGATGGCACCTCCGCGTTCAGCACACGTACGGCTTGACGACGATCTCCACCGTCTTGATCCAGCAAGAAGGAGCAGAGAGGAGGAAGAGTTCTCCGGCAGTGTGATGGTGCTGCGGCGATGGTGGTGGAGCTATTCCGGTAGGCCTTCACCTAACCGCTGCAGAAAACCGATCTAGAGGAGAAACTATGCACCGGAGGAACGGGTAGCACGTGGCTGAAAAAACTAGTGCAAAAGCCCTAAAACCACTAGTATATATAGCAGGAGAGGAGGATAGGAGGCAGCCTTGGCTTTCCAAGCCAAGGGCTTCAGCCGAACCTACTAGGAGAGGAGGAATCGTCCTCCATTCCTAGTAGGACTAGGATTGCTCCTTTTTTTCCTGTTTTTCCTTTTTCCACCTTTTTCTTATTGGGTTTTCTTCTCCAGCCACATGGGCATTGTGTGGGAGTTTCCACCAGATCACTAAGGGATGATATTCACTCTCCCACAGCCCATGGAGCCTCTTGGGTCGAAATACCCCTTCCGGAAGCCTCCCGGTACACTACCGGCACTCCCGGTACACTACCGATGAGCCTGAAACTTTTCCGGTGACCAAAACACGACTTCCTATATATGAATATTTACCTCCGGACCATTCCGGAGCTCCTCGTGACGTCCGGGGTCTCATTCAGGACTCCGAACAACCTTCGCTCGCCACCATACATAAATCTATACTACTGAAACGTCACCAAACCTTAAGTGTGCAGACCATGCGGGTTCGAGAACTATGTAGACATGACCGAGACACCTCTACGGTCAATAACCAATAGCGGGACCTGAATGTCCATATTGGCTCCTACATATTCTACGAAGATCTTTATCGGTTGAACCTCTATGTCAAGGATTCAGTTAATCCCGTATGATGTTCCCTTTGTTCTTCGGTATATTACTTGCCCGAGATTCGATCGTCGGTATCTCCATACCTAGTTCAACCTTGTTACCGGCAAGTCTCTTTACTCGTTTCGTAATACAAGATCCCGTGACTAACACTTAGTCACATTGCTTGCAAGGCTTATTGTGATGTTGTATTACCGAGTGGGCCCTGAGATACCTCTCCGTCACACGGAGTAACAAATCCCCGTCTTGACCCATGCCAACTCAACAGACACCCTCGGAGATACCTGTAGAGCACCTTTATAGTCACCCGGTTACATTGCGATGTTTGATACACACAAGGCACTCCTCCGATGTCCGTGAGTTGCATGATCTCATGGTCATAGGAACATATACTTGACATGCAGAAAACAGTAGCAATAAACTGACACGATCATATGCTACGTCTGTAGTTTGGGTCTTGTCCATCACATCATTCTTTCTAATGATGTGATCCCGTTATCAAATGACATCACATGTCAATGGCTAGGAAACCTTGACCATCTTTGATTACCGAGCTAGTTCACTAGAGGCATACTAGGGACAATGTGTTGTCTATTTACCCACACATGTAATGTGTTTCCAATCAATACAATTATAGCATGGATAATAAACGATTATCACGAACAAGGAAATATAATAATAAACACTTTATTTATTGCCTCTAGGACATATTTCCAACAGTCTCCCACTTGCACTAGAGTCAATAATCTAGTTCACGTCACTATGTGATTTACATTGTAATGAATCAAACACCCATGCAGTTCTAGTGTTAATCATGTTTAGCCCTTGGAAGAGGTTTAGTCAACGGGTCTGCAACATTTAGATCCGTGTGCACTTTGCAAATATTTATGGCCTTCTCCTTGATGCAATCGCGGATGGAGTTGAAGCGTCGCTTTATGTGTCTGGTCCTCTTGTGAAACCTTGGTTCCTTGGCCAGAGCAATGGCACCAGTGTTATCACATAACAGGTTCATTGGATTCAGTGCACTAGGCACTACTCCAAGATCTGTCATGAACTGCTTCATCCAGACACCTTCCTTCGCCGCCTCCGAGGCTGTGATGTACTCTGCTTCGCATGTATAATTGGATACGACGCTTTTCTTGGAACTGCACCAGCTTACTGCTCCCTGTTGAGAATAAATACATATCCAGTTTGTGACTTCGAGTCTTCCGGATCAGTGTCAAAGCTTGCATCGACGTAACCCTTTACGACGAGCTCTTCATCACCTCCATAAACGAGAAACATTTCCTTAATCTTGTTCAGGTACTTAAGGATATTCTTGACCGCTATCCAGTGCTCCATTCTAGGATCACTTTGAAACCTTCCGGCCATACATATGGCAAGGCTGACATCCGGTCTTGTGCACATCATTGCATACATGATAGAGCCTATGGCTGAAGCATAGGGGATGACACTCATCTTTTCTCTATCCTCTGTAGTTACTGGGCATTGTGTCTTACTCAACTTCACACCTTGTAACACAGGCAAGAACCCCTTCTTGGACTGATACATTTTGAACTTCTTCAAAACTTTATCAAGGTATGTGCTCTGTGAAAGTGCTATTAAGCGTCTCGATCTATCTCTATAGATCTTAATGCCTAATATGAAAGCAGCTTCTCCTAGGTCCTTCATTGAAAAACTCTTGTCCAAATATTCCTTCACGCTTTCCAACATTTCTATATTGTTTCCAATTAGCAATATGTCATCCACATATAATACTAGAAACGCTATAGAGCTCCCACTCACTTTCTTGTAAATACAAGTTTCTCCATAAACTTGTATAAACTCAAACGCTTTGATCACCTCATCAAAACGCTTATTCTAACTCCAAGATACAAACTTGTCAGCATTCTCTGGATCGACAAAACCTTCTGGTTGCATCATATACAACTCTTCCTCAAGGAAACCGTTGAGGAACGCTGTTTTGACATCCATCTGCCAAATTTCATAGTCGAAATAAGCAGCTATTGCCAACATGATTCTGACAGACTTAAGCATCGCTACAGGTGAGAAGGTATCATCGTAGTCAACTCCTTGCACTTGTGAAAAACCCTTTGCCACAAGTCGAGCTTTATAGACGGTGACATTACCGTCCGCGTCTGTCTTCTTCTTAAAGATCCATTTGTTCTGAATGGACTTTTTCCCTTCAGGTAATACTTCCAAAGTCCATACTTTTTTTTCATACATGGATCCCATCTCGGATTTCATGGCCTCTAACCATTTCTCGGAATCCGGGCCCATCACTGCTCCTCCATAGCTCGTAGGTTCATTGTTGTCCAACAACATGACCTCCAAGACAGGGTTGCCGTACCACTCAGGAGTAGTACGTGCCCTTGTCGACCTACGAGGTTCAATAGTAGCCTGATCCGAAGCTTCATGATCATCATCATTAACTTCCTCTTCTATCGTCGTAGGTTCCATAGAAACATCTTTCTGCGCTTCGCTACTTTCTGATTGATGTAAAGGTTCAATAACCTCATCAAGCTGTATTTTCCTCCCACTCAATTCTTTCGAGAGAAACTCTTTCTCAAGAAATGTTCCATTCTTAGCGACAAACACTTTGCCTTCGGATCTAAGATAGAAGGTATACCCGACTATCTCTTTCGGGTATCCTATGAAGATGCATTTCTCCGCTTTGGGTTCCACCTTTTCAGGCTGAAACTTTTTGACATAAGCATCACATCCCCAAACTTTAAGAAATGACAACTTTGGCCTCTTGCCAAACCATAGTTCATATGGCGTCGTCTCAACGGATTTTGATGGTGCCCTATTTAAAGTGAACGCAGCCATCTCTAATGCATAACCCCAAAACAATAGTGGCAAATCAGCAAGAGACATCATAGATCGCACCATATCTAATAAGATCCGATTACGACGTTCGGACACACCATTACGCTGTGGTGTTCCGGGCGGTGTCAACTGTGAAACAATTCCACATTGTCTTAAGTTACTGCCAAACTCATAACTCGGATATTAACCTCCTCGATCAGATCGCAAGAATTTAATCTTCTTGTTACGATGATTCTCAACTTCACTCTGAAATTGGTTAACTTTTCAAACGTTTCAGACTTGTGTTTCATTAAGTAAATATACCCATATCTACTTAAGTCATCAGTGAAGGTAAGAAAATAACGATATCCACCACGCGCTGTTACATTCATCGGACCGCACACATCAGTATGTATGATTTCCATAAGTCACTTGCCCGGTCCATTGTTCCAGAGAATGGCGTTTTAGTCATCTTGCCCATGAGGCATGGTTCGCATGTGTCAAGTGATTCAAAATCAAGTGACTCTAGAAGTCCATCAGCATGGAGCTTCTCATGCGTTTTACACCAATATGACCTAGACGACAGTGCCACAAGAAAGTGGTACTATCATTATCAACTCTACATCTTTTGGCATCAATGTTATGAACATGTATGTCATCACTATCAAGATTCAATATGAATAAACCCCTCACATTGGGTGCATCACCATAAAAGATATTACTCATATAAATAGAACAACCTTTATTCTCAGATTTAAATGAGTAACCGTCTCACAATAAACAAGATCCAGATATAATGTTCATGCTTAACGCATGCACTAAATAACAATTATTCAGGTTCATCACTAATCCCGAAGGTAAGTGAAGAGAGAGTGTGCCGACGGCGATCACATCAACCTTGGAACCATTTCCCATGTGCATCGTCACTTCATCCTTTGCCAGCCTTCGTCTATTTCGTAGGTCCTATTTTGAGTTTAAAATGTGAGCAACCGAACCGGTATCAAATATCCTGGCACTACAACGAGAGCTTGTAAGGTACACATCAATAACATGTATATCATATATACCTTGTTTGTCGTTGGCCGCCTTCTTGTCAGCCAGGTACTTGGGGCAGTTCTGCTTCCAGTGACCAGTTCCCTTGCAATGAAAGCACTCAATTTCTGGCTTAGGTCCATGCTTGGGCTTCTTTACAGGTGTAGCAACTGCTTTGCCATCCTTCTTGGTTTTACCCTTCTTGCCCTTGACCTTGCCATTTTTCTTGTAACTAGTGGATTTATTGACCATCAACACTTAATGTTCTTTCTGGATTTCAGACTCAGCGACTTTCAGCATCGCAAACAGCTCGACGACTGACTTGTTCATCCCGTGCATGTTATAGTTCATCACAAAGCTCTTGTAACTAGGTGGCAGTGATTGAAGAACTCTGTCAGTGATCGCCTCTAGTGGAAGGGCAATTCCCAACTCCGCTAGACGAGTTGCATACCCAGACATTCTGAGTATATGTTCACTGATAGACCCGTTCTCCTCCATCTTGCAAGCATAGAACTTGTCGGAGGTCTCATACCTCTCGATCCGGGCATTCTTCTGAAAGATAAACTTCAACTCCTGGAACATCTCATATGCTCCATGACGTTCAAAACATTTTTGAAGTCCCGGTTCTAAGCCATACAGTATTGCACACCAAACTATTGAGTAATCTCCAGAACGTGCCTCCCAAGCATTCTTAACGTCTTCGGAGGTCATGTCTTCTGGTTGGTCACCAAGCGGTGCATCAAGGACATATGATTTCAGGGAAGCCGTGAGGATAATCCTCAGATTACGGGCCCAGTCAACAAAGTTACTTCCATCATCTTTCAACTTAGCTTTCTCTAGGAACGCATTAAAATTCAGGGTCCTACAACGCGAGCCATTGATGTACAACATAAATATGCAAAGGTTACTTAGACTATTGTTCAAGATAATGAGTTTAGTTAATCAAATTACTAAAGCTCCCACTCAAATTGACATCCCTCAGGTCATCTGAGTGTCACATGCTCCAAATTCACCAACTCAAGTCCGATCATCACGTGAGTTGAGGTGGCTTCAAGGGTGAACATCTCATGTTGATCATATCTACTATATGACTCATGTTCGACCTTTTGGTCTCTTGTGTTACGAGGCCATGTCTGTACATGCTAGGCTCATCAAGTTTAACCCGAGTGTTCTGCACATGCAACATTGGCTTGCACCCGTTGTATGTGAACGTAGAGTCTATCACACCCGATCATCACGTGGTGTCTCGACACGACGAACTTTCGCAACGGTGCACACTCGGGGAGAACACAATTTATCTTGAAATTAAGTGAGGGATCACCTTATAATGCTACCACCGTCCTAAGCAAAACAAGGTGCATAAAAGGATTAACATCACATGCAAATCATAAGTGACATGATATGGCCATGAACTTGTGCTTTTGATCTCCATCATGAAAGCACCGGCATGATCTCCATCGTCACCGGCACGACACCATGATCTCCATCATCTTGATCTCCATGAACGTGTCGCCATCGGGGTTGTCGCGCCCAACATGCTTCTACTACTATTGCTACCGTAGCGATAAAGTAAAGCATTACATAGCGCTTAATGATTGACACACAGGTCATACAATAATTAAAGACAACCCTATGGCTCCTGCCGGTTGCCGTCCTCAACGACATGCAAGTCGTGATAATCTATACATCACATGATCATCTCATACATCACCTATATCACATCATGTAATTGGCCATATCGTATCACAACATACCCTGCAAAAAGAAGTTAGACGTCCTCTAATTGTTGTTGCTTGTTTTACGTGGCTGCTATGGGTATCTAGCAAGAACAATTCTCATCTACACAAAACCACAACGGTGATACACTAGTTGCTTTTCAACCTTCTCAAGGACCGCCTTTGTTGGATCCGATCCAACTAAAGTGAGAGAAACTGGCACCCGCAAGCCATCTATGCAACAAGTTGCGGTCGAGGGAACCGGTCTCCCGTAAGCGTACGAGTAATGTTGGTCCGGGCCACTTCATCTCACAATACCGCTGAACCAAAATCCGACCAAGGGAGGAAGCAACCTAAGCATCAACACCCACAAACCTTTTGTGTTCTACTCGAGATCTCGTCTACACATAGCCCTAGCTCATGATGCCACTATTGGGGAACGTTGCATGGGAAACAAAAAAATTCCTACGCACACGCAGATCTATCCATGGTGATGAGCATCTAAGAGAGGGAGAGTGGATCTACGTACCCTTGTAGATCGCTAAGCGGGAAGCATTAAGAAACGCGGTTGGTGTAGTCGAACGTCTTCGCGATCCAAATCGCCGAGCGTCTCGCGATCCATTCACGATCCGTCCCACGATCTAATCACGATCCGTCCCACGAACTTGATCACGTTCCTTCCGATCTAGCGTCGAACGGACGACACCTCCGCATTCAGCACACGTACAGCTTGATGACGATCTCCTCCGTCTTGATCCAGCAAGAGGGAGCGGAGAGGAGGAAGAGTTCTCCGGTAGCATGATGGCGCTCCGTCGATGGTGGTGGAGCTATTCCGGTAGGGCTTTGCCTAAGTGCTGCAGAAAACCGATCTAGAGGAGAAACTATGCACCGGAGGAACGGGTAGCACGTGGCTGAAAAAACTAGTGCAAAAACTCTAAAACCACCAGTATATATAGGAGGAGAGGAGGAGAGGAGGCAACCTTGGCTTCCCAAGCCAAGGGCTTCAGCCGAACCTACTAGGAGAGGAGGAATCCTCCTCCAATCCTAGTAGGACTAGGATTGCTCCTTTTTTTCCTTTTTCCACCTTTTCGGCCGAACCTACGTGGCACTTAGGACTCCAGGGATCCGCGGATGGCGGCTTATCGTCAGGCGGTGGATGTCATTATTGGTCACTTCAAAGGTTATCAGGTGGATCACATTGATCGTCGCAGGAACGAGGCGGCTGATGCCCTATCAAGGTTAGGCTCTCAGCAAAAGCCGGTGTGGCCCAATATCTTTCTGGATGTCTTACATCACCTGACTGTCAAATTACCCTTAGAGGAAGATTTGGCTGTTCCTGACCCAGAGGGACAATTGGTGGCGGCTCTGCATGCTATTCCGGATTGGACGGTGCCTTACTTGACATATTTGACTCGGGGCGAGTTACCTGATGATGAAAATCTGGCCAGACAGATCACCCGGCGGTCTAAGTCCATGACAATATTTAATGGTGAGTTGCACAAGTGCAGCGTCACCGGGGTGTTTCAACGTTGTGTCTCACCAGAGGAGGGTAAGGAAATCCTGAATGAAATTCACGCTGGAGATTGCAGACATTATGCCAACTCAAAGTCTCTAGTGGCCAAGGCTTTCCGGCATGGTTTCTTCTGGTTGACGGCTCATAGGGATGTAGAGGATCTGGTCCGCAAATGTGATGGTTGTCAAAAGTTCGCCCCGGCGTGCTCATGTTCTGGCTCAAGAATTGCGCATGATACCAATTACTTGGCCGTTTGCAGTCTGGGGGCTTGATATGGTCAGGCATTTCAAGAGATCCAAGGACAAGAAGACACACCTCTTGGTGGCGGTTGATAAGTTTACCAAGTGGGTAGAGGCTGAGCCGGTCAGCAAGTGTGACGCGGCTACAACAGTTCAGTTTATCAAAAAACTGATATATCGTTTTGGTTATCCTCACAGCATCATCACGGACAATGGCACGAACATGTCCAAGGGGGCTATGAAAACATTCTGTGATCCTGAACACATCCGACTTGATGTTTCTGCAGTTGCTCATCCACAGTCCAATGGTCAGGCGGAGCGTGCTAATCAAGAAATCTTGAGAGGTATAAATCCCTGGCTTATGGTTCCTTTACAAGGGACGTCGGGTTGTTGGGTAGAAGAGTTGCCGTCCGTATTATGGAGCATGAGAACTACCCCTATCAGATCCATAGGTTATACACCTTTCTTCAGGGTTACGATGCAGAGGCCATGCTACCAAGTGACATCCGGCATGACTCGCCATGAGTGGCGGCTTATGTTGAGACGGACAATGAGACGGCACGTCAAGGCACGTTGGATTCCTTGGAGGAGGAACGGGAACTTACGGCTGCTCGTTCGGCGATCTATCAGCAAGACCTGCGCCGCTATCATAGCCGCAGAGTCAAGACCCGGACATTTCAAGAAGGAGACTTGGTGTTGTGGCTGATTCAAGATCAAACACATATGCATAAGCTATCTCCATGGGAAGGACCTTTCGTGGTCAGCAGAAATCTCAATAACGGGTCATATTACCTCATTGATATCTGAGACGACTCAGATACCTCGGGTTAGGAAACCCGCCGGCCGTGAAACATAGCGCATCTATGGCCTTATTATACTTAAGTTGTTGAGAGTCGACATTGTACACTATCATTGTACATATCATATTTATATATGAATAAAGTAGCATCCCTGCAAGTCGGGGCCTCTGCCATTTCGCATATCTTTATCCATGCAAGAAAGATCCAAGACATAGCTGTCGAAGGGGGCTTCCCACCTCCGGGTGTAGCTTATCTAACCCTAACAGCCGGCTCTTAAGCCAAAAATGTTGACAAGTCAACATACCTGTCAAAGGGGGCTTCCCACCTCCGGGTGTAGCTTATCTAACCCTAACAACCGGCTCTTAAGCCAAAAAATGTTGACAAGTCAACATAGCTGTCAAAGGGGGCTTCCCACCTCTGGGTGTAGCTTATCTAACCCTAACAGCCGGCTCTTAAGCCAAAAAAGTTGATAAGTCAACTTGGTTGTCGAAGGGGGCTTCCCACCCTCCAGGTGTAGCTTATCTAACCCTAACAGCCGACTCTGAAGCCAAAAATGTTGACAAATCAACATAGCTGTTGAAGGGGGCTTCCCACCTCCGGGTGTAGCTTATCTAACCCTAACAGCCGGCTCTTAAGCCAAAAATGTTGACAAGTCAACATAGCCGTCCAGGGGGCTTCCCACCCTACGGGTGTCGCTAATCAAACCCTATCGGCCGGCTCTTAAGCCAAACAGTTGACTCCGTCAACACGTTAGGAAGATACATCATCTTTGGGTTATGCTTTTAAGCCGCCCTCCTAAAAATATAAAGATACATCTATTCTTGCAGGAAATTAAGCTGCCAAGAGCCGGTAAAGCATCCAATGAGAAGTGCAAGGAAGATGACATATATATGTTAAGCCGACTGTTTCATATGTGCGCGATGGCACAATTTAGGAAAAGGCAAAGTTACTACCAGTCTATTACATATGCGCTCTGTGGAGCCCAAAAATATCTTAAAGTTTTTTACACCGCTCATGGCAGGTCACAATAGCTGACTCATCAACAGGGGATCATAATTCCATTAGCTGGCTAGTGGGTCACCCTGCTCCGGGTCTTCGACTGCCTTGATCTGAAGATTTTCCAAGTCCCAGTTGCAGTTTGTTAAATCCGCCAAGGTTCCTTCTTCAAAGAAGGGGGGTGGGTCAAGTTCAGAGGCAAAATGATTCTTACTGCGGGCAGGCGTCAGATCCTTGGACTCAAAGAGAGGGCCGCAGATTCTTTTTTGGTCAGCGTTGTAAGCCGCCTGATAAATCACTAAGTTGACCTCCTCTGCTAACACGGAGGCAAGGAATTTGGAGTCCTTCACACACCGTGCGTAGTCAGCGTCTGTAAACTCGGAGCCATCATCCTTTTTGGAGGGAAACCCATCCATCATATCAGCCGGAGTCAACTCTAGAGCCAAAGCCAAGGCCCGGCTTATGGCTGCGATTGCCCCCTGACGGGCGGCTGATTTCTTCAATTCTACAATTTGCTTTGGCAGCGTGGACAGAAGCTCTAAGACCCATTTGATAGTTGGAGGGGTAGTATCCTTGTACAGTACAACCTTGATTGTGCATACATCACCACAATAAAGTTGCTCTGTCAAAGTATACATGGCCTTCAGGGGAAGCAAGTTGGCGGAAGCAAGTTGGCGGCTCCTAGGACCTGCATAAGACGGACGCCTCATCATGAGTCGCGAGCACAAGTTCAATACATAAATTGACTTAAGTTATCAAATACTTACCAAAGATGGCAGCTGTCATCCTATTAATGTGGTGCTTCAAGGACTGCAGCTCATCAGACACGATAATAAGCTGCTGATCAGCATCATCCACCCATTTAGTAAGGGTGGCTTGTTCAGTTTTAGCAGACTCCTTGAAGGTTGCAAAGTCGGTCTTGATCTTGGTCAGTTCTTCGGAGAGGAGCCGACATTTTTCATCAGCTTCACTTCATGTGGCTTGTTGCATGGCCAGATTATTTTTTAAGCCGACCACTTCTGACCCGGCTTCATTTAAAGCTTCTCGTGACATATCAAAGTATGGAATGAGCATTAGAAGGAGAAGTTTAAAAGACTCAGCAAGTCTCAAACAGATTGCAAGCAATATGTATGACACTTGGGGCCTATTGTCTATTTGATCTCTTAAGTTAAAAGGCAGTCCTGGTTCATCTTTATCAAGTTAACCCGGAACTTGGGGGGCTACACTTGGCTCTACTAGCTATCTTCAATGAAGCTCTGGCTCAATGTTATCAAATTTGAGCCGGCCCTTGGGGGCTACGAATGATGATTTGTGATTACTGTTAAATAAGCTGAGGCCTATAGACTAAGTATTTCTACTTTTAGCAAGTTCTGAAGACCCGAATTATCATCAGTCAATATTAACCCGGCTCTTGGGGGCTCCGTAAGGGTATAAGGAGAGTGAAGAATACCTCATATCTCTTCTTCATTAAATTGACAAGCTTGAGCTCCAATTCCCGATTTGTGGAAAGGTGGTTCAAATAGCCGGCATGAAGTTCGTCAGTGATCATCTTCTCAAGGGCGGGGAGCTCCAAATCTAGCTTCTTGGAGGCTTCAGCAGTCTCACTATGCCTCGTCAGCACATGAGGCTGAGGAGAGTGGAAGCCGACGCTGGTAATAAAAACATCCGGAGCAGCTGTTTCCTCGGTAACTCTTGCGGGGCTGGGCGGCTTGGAATGGTCCTTTGGAGGATTCTCAGGAATTACATCATCAGCCGCCGGCTCAGTAGAAGGACAAGTTTCTTCAGGTGCCTCCTTGGAAGCCGCCGAAGGATCGACATCCGGCATGGGAGCATCCGGCTTGGCAGGCCCCAAATCTTGGACATTAGGGCCAGGGGAGGACTTGTTGGTTTTCCTTCGTTTGGCTTGAGACCTGAAAAGCATAAAGTTTAGAGCCCAAGGTTCACAACCGCCAAAGACTCGGGCATAAGGCATGAAAAGCACGTACAACGAGTTAATCTTCGAAGGAGGCAGAGCAGTGGCTGTAGAGTCACCAGATGAAGGAGACGATCCCTGAACAACAGTCTAGATAACGTAAATCCATTTTGGAATTACAAAGGAAGGATTAGTAAAATCAAGCAAATAAGAAATGTTTACCTCAGCTAGACGTTTCCTCTGAGTCAGAGAATTAGGCAACCCGGACATGAGAACGGTAGAGTCGGCGCTCCGGGTCTAGCATCAGGCGGCTTGTTGTTGCTTTTTCAAAAGAAATTGGGGGTCTAGGTAAGCAAGAGGATGAGAAAGGGGAACTTTTCGAACGACCTGCCGTATCTTCTGGGGTACAAAGTATTCTGAGTCGGACGAAACATAAGTTACCTCAGGGGCATTGGCGTGGCTGGTCTCTGCCTCGTCCTGTGAATGGTTGTTTTCAATAAGGTGAATACATAGGTGGCAAAAAATAGTCAAGCTATACCTTTGAGCAGTATGATTCCGGCGGTTCAAACCATTCTTCCTGAGGAGTGGTCTTCTTCTTCTTCTTAGCCGCGGCTTTCTTCTTGGTTTTCTTCAGAGGAGGAACATATTTCTTCTTCGAGAAGACAGAGTTAGCCTGAAAAGATAAGCCGGCAACTAGTGAGGGAATTGCCAAGACATACCTAATAAAGAGAAGAGATTTTAAAGAGTCGCCTTACATTTGGGGCCGGGTTAGTGACACAGAATGGTGCCAGCCCAATGGCACTGCAAGATCTTGAAGTTTCATGGACAAGACTCTAGATGATAGTTGTAATATCATCCTCTGTTAATGTTATCCGGCTGAAGCAGAGTGACTCATCATACTAGCCCGGATATTCGCACATAAGGTGATTTCGCCGGCTCAAGGCCATAATCCTCCAAGAAATCCAGCAACGGATCAAATCTAATCCCGTCAGTCCGTTGGCCATAAGAGCTATAATCTTTGCATGAGCCGGCTCGTGCTTCGCCCGTTCAGCAGTTGACAGCCGGCCAGGAAGCTCAGAGGTTGTCTTGAGCCGGGATGGGCGGTAACCCAGCAGCAGGTGCTCACCCTCTGGGGAGGTATCTTTACAGTAAAACCAAGTCTTGTTCCAATCTTTTGGATGACTCGGCATCTGAACAACCGGAAAAGTTATGTCCCGGCGCCTCGGAATTGAAATCCCGCCGAGTTCTAAGCTTGGGTTGGCCTTCACCTCTATCTGGCGGTTTGCATAAAAAAACTCACGAAAGAGACCAACAGACGGCTCCGTTTGCAGGCACACTTTGCTGAGCACTTGGAAGTTGCATATGTCGGAAACAGAGTTGGGAGCGAGGTCTTGAGGGCGCAACTTATAGAAGTGAAGAACATCTCGAAAGAACTTTGACCCGGGGTGTCGGGACCCCGATCCTAGGTTATATGATTCCATACTGTAACAAGCCACATCACTTTGCGGCCTCTCGCATGGTACTCCACGGCAGCCACCTTACCTTGGCCGGGACCGTTTGCGTCTGTTGGCTCACATATGTGAACATGTCGCTGGCAATCACACAACAAAGAACCCGGGCTGACATGACTAGTCATAGAACCCAAGTAGCACATTCGTACGGAAACAGGCATACATAACCCAGCAATGCAGGTGTCGGCCTCAAGCGTGTGTAGACGAGTCGTAACAAGTTACAAGGACTCCATTACACTGCGAGACATTTCCCCGAAGGGACAGACACAACAACAAAGAAGGATACATGCCGGTCAATCAATGTGTCCGGAGCAGTAGCAAGCTACCATGGCTCGGTGGAAGCACAAAGAGGCAGTTTCCCGTAAAGAGTACTACTAAAGGCACACGACTAGGTGTCGGATCCCATACATACCGATGCACGTCACACGTACGCACGACATGCCCGATATGCATAGATACAACCATGGCATCACAACATAACCATAAAATAACATGACTTTTATTTAAGAGGCTCAGACGAGCCTTGCATAATATGTTCATACAGACAGGGGTCACATGACCCGGCACTCAAGTCATACAAACATAGTCATACAAGCCAGCGGAAACTTAAGTTGTCTGAGTACATACGGCAAAATATAAAATAGGCACAAGGCCTGACTATCTACAGCCCACCACACGGGCAAGATCGTAGCTGGGACACCAGCTATTCGGCATCGTCAACGTCTAGATAAAACCCACCTGATGGGTCCTGGTTTTCTTCTGCAACATTAATTAAGCAAGGATGAGTACAATCGTACTCAGCAAGTCTTTAAAACAGACCTGGTCTATTTATGCTCATGTATCAACAAAGGGGGTGGTGGAGTTTATGCAGAATGCCAGCTTTGACTCATGGCTAACCTACACTACTCAGTTTTAAATTCTTTGTTACGATTTCAATTATCGCACACGAGTCCTCTAACTCCATCTCAATACACCACCATGGACTCACCTTCCCCTTCCGGAAGAGTGCCGTCCACGGTACTCACACTTGTCTTGAGATTTTTAGATGTCTCCATTTGATTATCTATGAACAACATAAGTTCTCCAAGTAGTCCATATCCGAGGACGCGGCTATTCGAATAGTTTCAAAACCCTGCAGGGGTGTACTTCTTCACACACGCTCTCGCCACTTATCGTCGTGTGCTCATAAAACCATGCACCTCGGCAGCCTTCAAGAGGATGCCCAGCGAGGGAGGCGGCCACGACCGTCAATCACATAGGACCTCTAGTCCAGGCTACCGCCTATTTGAGACTGACCCGCGCGGAAGTCCGGCCGAAGTTTCCGTTACGGTCCCAAACGATGCGCGTTGGGTTCCCAAGCCCACCATTCGGGTGACCCTTGGTACACCATGCCACTGCCTACCGCGTCGTAACCCACCCCGAGGGTCAGCGCTACGCACGGCCTCCAGCATGCTATAAACACCAGAAACTACTTGCAATACCTGGACCAGAGACTAAGCGACTGATGAGTCGAGAGGGTCAGTTAAGTATCCCAATGTGTGGTAGTATCTAGTCTCGGATCACAAACACGGAACCCAGTTCCTAAGAACGGTCCCAATGAGACAACCCACTATGTACTCCTACATAGCCTCTCATTGCTACCTTTACCAAATCGTATTCATTATAAGCTCATCACGTCGGACAACACTGTTTCACTCAGTTCATCACCCAGATGAATCCGACTTGACACAACTCTAAGCATAGCAAGCATAGCAGGCAAAGTAAGCTAAGCACATCATGGCACAAGCATCTACCAGGTATGCTAGGTTGCAAGGTTTAGCTATTTACTGTGACAAGATCAGGTCATGGATAAGAATAGGATCATCTATCGTGTATAACTGACATGTGATCGTTTGTCCTAATGCAATAAATGAGAGCAGGAGCGAGAGAGTGGGATGTTATCGGAATGATCAATGAGGTTGCTTGCCTTAATGGGTTGCGGAAGAGTTCTCTCCTTCGTCAGGGGACGGAGTAGTATCCTCCGGATTAGGGCCTACCGCAACGCAGATGAAAACATTCAATACAAGCAGATGCAACAATATGATGCATGATGATGGCATGATAGTATGCATGGATGAGCTAATGTAACTAGTGATCATGTCAATTTGAAATGCATTTGAATATAGGTTCAAAGTTGTTCTCATTTCAAATTCTATATGTTGACCTAATGCTAAAATGTCCATGTTCATCTATTTAGGTTGCTCTATCATGCATGAGGATAGCACCATTGGATTCATTGGATTTTTCACATAAATTTTCATATATAAATTATTTTCATCTGACTTACAGATTAATTTATATGATTTTTCAAAGTTTTAAATAATTTCTGGAATTATGTTTAAATAGGAAATTGACTTATGACATCAGCCTGATGTCATCATGACGTCAGCTGGTCATCAGACCCGGCCAGGGTCAAACCTGACATGTGGGGTCCACATGTCAGTGTCTGATTAGCTTAATTAACTAAGTTAAACTAATCCTAATCGTTAACAGACCCTGGGCCCACATGTCATAGACTAACTAGCTTAATTATTTTAATTAATTAATTTTTTTAAACTAACCAGGGTTAACCAGGGGGTGGCCCCACCTGTCAGGGTCAACCCCCGTGGTCAAAACGACTAGAGCCACCGGTGACGAGCCGCCGGCGACTCCAGAAGCGGCGCTGGGGCTCGGGTTTTCTCCTCCGGCGACCAAATGGACGGCGGAGGGCACCAAACTGATCTACGCACACGCGCGCGTCCATTCCGACCCTTCCCTGGAGGAGAGGTGGTCGGAATCAGCGCCGGCGATGAGCTTGGCGGCGGCCGGAGCTCGGAAGAGCACGGGCTCGTCGAGCCAGAGCTTGAACGGGGCATCCGAGACCTCCAGAGGCTTCCTGGAAGCCTCCTGAGCACGATGGCGCACTCAGAAACTAGCTTGGGTCGCCACGACGGCGACCACGACCTCACCGGCGGCGAGGATCTTTCGGGCTCAAGGGAAGTCGGCGCTACGCGGCTCAAATCAAGGGGGAAAAGGGGGGAAAAGAACCGGGGGCTCACGGCGAGTGTAGCGGCGTCAAAGGCTGGCTCGGGGAGGACCTGGAACGGCGGCGACCTTCGAATTCTTCTCCGGCGACCCGAGGAGGAAGACAGGGGCGCGACGGCGATAGAAGCCCTCCGGTGATGCATGGCTCATCTGGAAGGAAGAGAAGGTCCAAGCGGTCCTTTTGGCTGGCTCAGGCGGCGCGGGGGTTGGCTAGAACGTCGGCGACGAGCTCGGGAAGCTCTCGGCCATGGCGGAGACAGAGGGGGAGAATGCACGCACGAGAGAGAGAGCGGCGACGGAGGAGAGGAGAAGGCACGAGGCGGCTCGTGACGCACTCAGGGGGGCCACGGCAGCCAGGCAAGCAGGGAGGAGGTGGAGGCCTTGCCGGCGCCGCGCGGCACTTCGCCTCTGCCTACAAGCAGAGGTTGAAAATGACCGCTCGGCCCTGGTGGGCTGGGCCACCTCCTTCTCTGGGCTAGGTAAGCCTCTTCTTTTCTTCTTCTTTTTTTAATTCTGTTTTCTGCTTTGTAACATTTGTTTTATTTCTTTGTAGATCCAAATAACTTTTCAAAATGACCCACATATTTTCTAAATTGAAGTTTGAATATTCCAAACTCATAACAATAGTTTCAGATTATTTTGAAAACAGTGATAATGATAATTGCTTTTTTATCATTTTCCAGAGACTTAAACCATTAATTCAAATTATTTTAAATGTTTAATTAATTCAAATGGCCCCTCGTATGTCCATGTCCCTAATTATCACACATAGGGGAAATTTTTGATGGGCATTTTGGATTTGTTGAAATTTCATTTATCTGGAATTTCCTTAATTCATGAATGCTTGGGGTTTCTTTTCTTTCTGCCCATTTCATATTGATGCAATGATGATGATGATGATGCAAACACATTGCTAGCCTATGACACTTGCTAGGGTTGTGACAACTCACCCCCACTCAAAAGAATCTCGTCCCGAGATTTTTGAAGTCGTCGGGAAGAGCGCGGGGTACTCTAGTCGAAGACGATCTTCTCTTTCCCATGTCGCCTCCTTTTCGGAATGATGCGACCACTGAACCTTGAGAAACTTGATGTTCCGACGCCGAGTGGTACGCTCAGCTTGATCAAGAATATGAACAGGGTATTCCCGATATGTAAGGTTATCTTGGAGATCAAGCGCTTCGTGGTCCACTTCTCGGACAGGGTCCGAAAAGCAACGCCTGAGTTGAGAGACGTGGAAGACATCATGAAATTTGGAAAGATGCGAAGGAAGTTCCAATTGGTAGCCAACCTCTCCTCATTTAGCAAGAATGCGAAAAGGTCCAATGTAACGAGGAGCCAACTTGCCTTTGATACCGAAGCGATGGGTACCCTTCAGAGGTGTAACCCGAAGGTAAGCCTTCTCGTCGACTTCATAAGTCACCGACTTATGATGACGGTCATATTGACTCTTTTGACGGGATTGGGCTGTTTTCAACTTTTCACGAATAATGCGAACTTGCTCCTCTGCATCCTGGATCATATCCGGACCAAAGAGTTGCCTCTCGCCGGTTTCTGACCAGTTAAGAGGTGTTCGACACCTTCGTCCATAGAGAACTTCAAAAGGGGCTTTGCCCAAGCTTGATTGATAACTATTGTTATAAGCAAATTCGGCAAATGGAAGACATTTCTCCCAGTTCATACCGAAAGATATAACACAAGCTCGGAGCATGTCTTCGAGAATTTGATTGACTCGCTCAACTTGACCACTTGATTGAGGGTGGAAAGCAGTGTTAAAGGATAGATGGGTCCCCATGGCAGTTTGAAAACTTTCCCAAAATCGAGAAGTAAAGATACTTCCACGGTCTGCGGATCAAATCACGTCTTATAATAAGAAGAAATCTTTCTCGGTATCAATCCCCTTGCCCCTCATTCTTTGAGAATCAGAAGGATCCTTTTCGAGTTTCCATTTCTTCATTTGGAATCTGGGCTCTTCTATCTTCGACTTATTTTTTTGGCTTTATTCTTTATTTATTTCATTTCGATTTTTCCCTCTTCCTCTATCCCTATCCTCTAGGTACAGCGTTTGCATCAATAGAGAACCTTTTCCTCTGTATGAATCTATATTATTCCATTCCAATTTCTTCCCGAAACTTCCCAAGAAAAATCCCGAATTGGATCCAAAATTGACGGGTTACCCAAAGGAACACCATGAAGAGAAACTATTCGAGAAACATATAACTCCGCTAGCTGACTAGCAGTAATGCTTTCCCGAACAGGAAGAAAATGAGCCACTTTGGAAAGACGATCAATGACTACGAATATAGCATTGTTCCCTCTCTTGGTCCTGGGAAAACCGGTGATGAAATCCATACCGACCTTATCCCATTTCCATTCTGGAATAGCTAAGGGTTGAAGGGTGCCAGCAGGCCTTTGATGTTCTGCTTTCACACGACGGCAAACATCGCAGTTAGCAATATACTGAGCAATTTCTCTCTTCATCCTAGTCCACCAGAACCTCTGGCGTAGGTCCTGATACATCTTGGTACTACCTGGATGAATTGTGAGAGGAGAATCATGAGCCTCCTTAAGGATTAGTTGTCTTAGACGAGTGCTCTTGGGAACCACCAACCGATTCTGAAAGAACACCACCCCTTCATCATCCTTAGAGAAATTCTTAGCGTTTCCGCTAGCAATATTCTCCTTAATCCGAGATATACCTTTGTCATATCTCTGGACAGCTACTATTTGATCCCTAAGAGTAGGTTTCGCCACCAAGTTGGATAGGAATCCTTGAGGAACAATGTGAAGATTTAACTTCCTGAATTCCTCATGGAGAAGCGGTTGACCTTGTTGTAACATCAAATTGTTACAATAAGACTTACGACTTAGTGCATCAGCCATGACATTGGCTTTCCCCGGGGTGTAAGTTATCCCTAAGTCGTAATCTGTAATAAACTCTACCCACCGTCTTTGCCTGAGATAAAAATCCGGCTGGGTGAAAATATATTTCAGACTTTGGTGATCAGTGAATATCTCGCAACGATTATCCAGAAGGTAATGTCGCCATGTCTTTAGTGCATGGACTACAGCTGCAAGCTCAAGATCATGTGTTGGATAATTATCCTCATGTGGACGCAACTATCGAGATGCGTATGCAATCACATGACGATCTTGCATGAGAATGCAACATAATCCTTGTCGCGAGGCGTCGCAATAGATAACAAAGTCCTTAGAGAAGTCTGGTGGCACCAGAACGGGAGCAGAGGTCAGTCGTCTTTTCAACTCCTGAAAACTATGCTCGCATTGTGGGGTCCATTCGAACCTTTTATCTTTCTTGAGGAGTTCAGTCAGAGGTTTCGCAACCTTGGAGAAGTTCTCAACAAAGCGGCGACAATAGCTCGCTAAGCCAAGGAAACTCCGAACTTGCTTAACCGATTCAGGTTGAGTCCAATCAAGGACGGCCTGAACTCTCTCGGGGTTGACAGCAATACCTTTGCCAGAGATCACGTGGCCCAGATAGGTCACTTCCGGCAACCAGAATTCACACTTGGAGAATTTGGCATATAGGCGATGCTCTCGAAGTTTCATCAATACCAGCCTTAGATGCTCGGCATGTTCCTGTTCGTTCTTCGAGTAGATGAGTATATCGTCGAGGTAAACCACGACAAATTTGTCCAAATACTCCATGAAGATCGAATTCGTCAGTCGAGAGAAGGTGGCTAGAGCATTGGTTAAACCGAAGGACATGACGGTGTACTCGTATTGGCCATAACGAGTGACAAAAGCCGTTTTTGGAATGTCCCCGTTTCCAATTCTGATTTGATGGTATCCCAACCTCAAATCCATTTTGGAAAAGCCAGAGGATCCAGCGAGTTGATCATACAAATTGTTGATCCTGGGGAGCGGATACTTGTTCTTGATAGTGACCAAATTCACTGGTCGGTAATCCACAACCATCCGATCCGATCCATCCTTCTTCTTAACAAAGAGGACGGGGCAAGCCCAAGGAGAAGAGCTAGGACGAATGAAACCTTTATTCAAAGCCTCATTGAGTTGGGTTTTTAGCTCGGCTAGTTCTAAGGGTGCCATCTTATAAGGTCTTCTGGCTATTGGGACTGTCCCTGGGATAAGTTCTATCACGAATTCAACATCTCTGACAGGTGGAATACCTGGCAGTTCTTCTGGAAAGACATCCGGGAAATCACGGACTACCGGAATATCTTCTAGCTCGGGGAGAGGGCTAGCATTTAGGGAATAGAGTTGGCGCTTGATTGTTCGAATAGAGACATTAACTGTCTCACCCGAGGGATGTGTAAGTTGAACATTCCTTGAATGAGGATCAATCTTGGCATAGTGGGCTTTCATCCAATCCATACCTATAATGATATTTATGTCCGAAGACTTAAGAGCTATCAAAGATGCTAGGAATACTAGTCTATCCACCAGCATTTCATTGTCATGGCTCACTCTAGAAGTTTGCCACTTTGAACCAGGAGTCTGAACTACTAAAGGAGTGGGCATGTCACAGAAAGACATGTTATGCAACTGTGCATAACTTTCTGAGATGAATGAATGAGATGCCCCAGTATCAAATAGAACAGATGTTGGATGGCTATTAACAAGAAGCGTACCTAGAATGACATCAGGGTCTTCAAGAGCTTCTTCAGCAGACACATAATTAACTCGCCCACGGGCAGGAGTTGGCTTCACATAGAAGGCTTTCCCTGGTTTTCCGCGTCCAGCAAGCTTGGCATTGTTCTGGGGACATTCACGAGAATAATGTCCCGGTTCTCCACACTTGTAACATACCACTGTGGCACGAGGGGAAACATTTACTTGTGGTCCTCCAAATGGTCTGGGTGGAGGGTGGGACTGAACTGGACGAGGTGCCTGGAAGGATGGCCTCGCAGTGTACCTTGCCGGCATAGCTGCATTGGGTACCCATATTCGGTGCTTGTTGGGTCCTGAACCCGATGCAGGGTTGAAGTCACGGTTATGCTTCCTCGAGGCCTCATAGTCGGTTTGTCCGGACTCAGCATTGATGGCCTTATTGACGAGAGCCTGGAAGGTCGTGCACTCATGCAAGCGAAGATCTCGGCGAAGCTCAGCATTAAGTCCCTTGCGGAACCTAGCCTACTTCTTGGCATCAGTTGAGACTTCCTCTGGGGCATAGCGAGAAAGATTACCAAACTCGCGACTGTATGCATCCACTGACAATCTGCCCTGTGTGAAGGCACATAATTCCTCTCTCTTGCGGTCCATCAGCCCTTCCGGGATGTGATGGATACGGAATGCGGTGCTGAACTCTGCCCAGGTTGGTGCAGGTCCCTGGGGACGCATAACTTCATAGCTTTCCCACCACAGGTTGGCAGGTCCCTCCAGAAAGTATGTCGCAAAGGTCACCTTGTTGGCCTCTGAAACATTTGCAGCTCGAATCTTGCGTGACATACTGGTCAGCCAATCATCCGCATCGAGGGGATCGATCGAGTGATGGTACTTAGGCGGACACAACGTAATGAAGTCACCAAATGACACTCCATCATGGTGATCATTGCGGGGAGCGCGAGCAGTGTTCTGTTCAATTCTCTCTAACAGTCTATTGGTGTCCCTCTTACTCCGTTCAGCTTCTAGCATCACCTCCGCTAGAGATGGTGCTCGTGGCAGCTCTTCTTGCCTTGGCTGGCTACTCTTGCCTTGCTCATGAGCATGCACGGGGTTGTTCCTGGTTGACACCATCCTGAGGAAAACAATCCATAGCTTAGACATGGGGAACAACAACTCTAGGGCATGAATTAAGGAATGCACTGATCAACATGGCATGTAAGATAAACACCAATCAACATGGTAAAGCAACTACCATATGAACATTAGGTTTCATACACACCATGGCTTAGTTCAGTACAAACCCAAGCTGAAAACAACTACAGAGAGATGACACCACTCATCGGAGGCATTACAAGCATCCTATACATTATCTATCTACACCTCCGCAACTCAAATCTCGACCTTAATCATATCCCACAAGACACGCAGGACTGTGGCGATACAACTACTACCATACTAGGTCTAATATCCATGCACTCAAACATCACCGTAGAATGCCTCGTATAGGTTACCCCCATGACCTGGGAGCTGAACCTGAGGATCTGGAAACACTCTAGCCTGGGATCCCTGGAAACCATAAGGACACGGGTGTGGCCTTGGTCCCTTTGTCGGTGGCAACAGCGGTCCTCGAAGAGGGGTGATGCCTCCAACATCAGGCCAGTCTACATGTGCTGGCAAATGAGTCCGCGAGGGAGTCAGCATCTCCAAATCTCCATAACCTGTCTGCACGACAGGTGCCAACTGCGTCAAGGTTGTCCAAAGACGGGCACGGGTAGCATAGAGCTCCATGCGTAGGGCACGTGCATCACGATCCCTATTCTCCAACATCTGAGCGGTCACCTACAGTCTAGGGTCTTCATGAGAATGATCAGAATAGGCTGCACTGAGATATCCATCCTCTCCTCCCATGGAAGCAAGAACATAGCAAAACTCCGTGTTCTGAAGCAGACCATGGTGAAACCTCATAATAGTCAGCATGGTGTAAGCAGCTTCCTGAACTGCCATATCTATGGTAACTCCCAATCCATGAGTCCAGTGAAGCGGCTCTGCAGCTCTAGGATATGAAGGGTATATCCTAACGGTACACGGATACTGACTCTGGTTGAAATCTCGATACTGCTCCTCCAGTGTGTACTCCGGGTACCAGCGATATCCAGCCCCCATCATCACTCTAACCAGCATGGCCGTGTGACTTGGCACATCGATGCACCTAGTCAGACGAACCACCTGACGGAAAGGATGAGATGGCATCTGAAACATCGAATGATGCAAAGACATTAGAGATCCTAGCAGAAATTGGACAGCATAACAACTATAATTGCTCAACAATTTTTTTTGAGGCAATTGAAAAGAGATTGGAAAGGCATAACCACTCGACTATCTAGACTCAAATCTCATCTCCATCTGTTTGTCACACCAACAACACTAAAATAACTTCACTTATTCACAAGCAAGCTAGCTATTGGTCCATGGCTAGTAACTCGTCATCCTAAGCAATAGATGAGAGTCCTAGTTCCTATCCCCGTAGAAAAGATGAGAATGACCCAGCATAGAATAACTTGGGAAGAGGATTAAAAAGAGCCTTACGTTCCCTTCCACAATCAATTCCCCTACTTATCTATAGTGTTTCTAGACTCAACTTCGACCGGTTTGGCTTGGTAGTCCTACAGTCAGTCAGGCTCTGATACCAATGCTGTCGGGACCCCGATCCTAGGTTATATGATTCCATACTGTAACAAGCCACATCACTTTGCAGCCTCACGCACGGTACTCCACGGCAGCCACCTTACCTTGGTCGGGACCGTTTGCGTCTGTTGGATCACGTATGTGAACATATCGCTGGCAATCACACAACAAAGAACCCGGGCCGACATGACTAGTCATAGAACCCAAGTAGCACATCCGTACGGAAACAGGCATACATAACCCAGCAATGCAGGTGTCGGCCTCAAGCGTGTGTAGACGAGTCGTAACAAGTTACAAGGACTCCATTACACTGTGAGACATTTCCCCGAAGGGACAGACACAGCAGCAAAGAAGGATACATGCCGGTCAATCAATGTGTCCGGAGCAGTAGCAAGCTACCATGGCTCGGTGGAAGCACAAAGAGGCAATTTCCCATAAAGAGTACTACTAAAGGCGCACGACTAGGTGTCGGATCCCATACATACCGTTGCACGTCACACGTACGCACGACATGCCCGATATGCATAGATACAACCATGGCATCACAACATAACCATACAATAACATGACTTTTATTTAAGAGGCTCAGACGAGCCTTGCATAATATGTTCATATAGACAGGGGTCACATGACCCGGCACTCAAGTCATACAAACATAGTCATACAAGCCAGCGGAAATTTAAGCTGTCTGAGTACAGACGGCAAAATATAAAAGAGGCACAAGGCCTGACTATCTACAGCCCACCACACGGGCAAGATCGTAGCTGGGACACCAGCTATTCGGCATCGTCAACGTCTAGATAAAACCCACCTGATGGGTCCTGGTTTTCTTCTACAACATTAATTAAGCAAGGATGAGTACAATCGTACTCAGCAAGTCTTTAAAACAGACCTAGTCTATTTATGCTCATGTATCAACAAAGGGGGTGGTGGAGTTTATGCAGAATGCCAGCTTTGACTCATGGCTAACCTACACTACTCAGTTTTAAATTCTTTGTTACGATTCAATTATCACACACGAGTCCACTAACTCCATCTCAATACACCACCATGGACTCACCTTCCCCTTCCGGAAGAGTGCCATCCACGGTCACACTTGTCTTGAGATTTTTAGATGTCTCCATTTGATTATCTATGAACAGCATAAGTTCTCCAAGTAGTCCATATCCGAGGAGGCGGCTATTCGAATAGTTTCAAAACCCTGCAGGGGTGTACTTCTTCACACACGCTCTCGCCACTTATCGTCGTGTGCTCATAAAACCATGCACCTCGGCAGCCTTCAAGAGGATGCCCAGCGAGGGAGGCGGCCACGACCGTCAATCACATAGGACCTCTAGTCCAGGCTACCGCCTATTTGAGACTGACCCGCACGGAAGTCCGGCCGAAGTTTCCGTTACGGTCCCAAACGATGCGCGTAGGGTTCCCAAGCCCACCATTCGGGTGACCCTTGGTACACTGTGCCACTGCCTACCGCGTCGTAACCCACCCCGAGGGTCAGTGCTACGCACGGCCTCCAGCATGCTATAAACACCAGAAACTACTTGCAATACCTGGACCAAAGACTAAGCGACTGAAGAGTCGAGAGGGTCAGTTAAGTATCCCAATGTGTGGTAGTATCTAGTCTTGGATCACAAACATGGAACCCAGTTCCTAAGAACGGTCCCAATGAGACAACCCACTATGTACTCCTACATAGCCTCTCATCGCTACCTTTACCAAATCGTATTCATTATAAGCTCATCACATCGGACAACACTGTTTCACTCAGTTCATCACCCAGATGAATCTGACTTGACACAACTCTAAGCATAGCAAGCATAGCAGGCAAAGTAAGCTAAGCACATCATGGCACAAGCATCTACCAGGTATGCTAGGTTGCAAGGTTTAGCTATGTACTGTGACAAGATCAGGTCATTCATAAGAATAGGATCATCTATCGTGTATAACTGACATGTGATCGTTTGTCCTAATGCAATAAATGAGAGCAGGAGCGAGAGAGTGGGATGTTATCGGAATGATCAATGAGGTTGCTTGCCTTGCTGGGTTGCGGAAGAGTTCTCTACTTCGTCAGGGTACGGAGTAGTATCCTCCGGATTAGGGCCTACCGCAACGCAGATGAAAACATTCAATACAAGCAGATGCAACAATATGATGCATGATGATGGCATGATAGTATGCATGGATGAGCTAATGTAACTAGTGATCATGTCAATTTGAAATTTATTTGAATATAGGTTCAAAGTTGTTCTCATTTCAAATTCTATATGTTGACCTAATGCTAAAATGTCCATGTTCATCTATTTAGGTTGCTCTATCATGCATGAGGATAGCACCATTGGATTCATTGGATTTTTCTCATAAATTTTCATATATAAATTATTTTCATCTGACTTACAGATTAATTTATATGATTTTTCAAAGTTTTAAATAATTTCTGGAATTATGTTTAAATAGGAAATTGACTTATGACATCAGCCTGATGTCATCATGACGTCAGCTGGTCATCAGACCCGGCCAGGGTCAAACCTGACATGTGGGGTCCACATGTCAGTGTCTGATTAGCTTAATTAACTAAGTTAAACTAATCCTAATCATTAACAGACCCTGGGCCCACATGTCATAGACTAACTAGCTTAATTATTTTAATTAATTAATATTTTTTTTAAACTAACCAGGGTTAACCAGGGGGTGGCCCCACCTGTCAGGGTCAACCCCCGTGGTCAAAACGACCAGACCCACCGACGACGAGCCGCCGGCGACTCCAGAAGCGGCGGTGGGGCTCGGGTTTCCTCCTCCGGCGACCAAATGGACGGCGGAGGGCACCAAACTGATCTACGCACACGCGCGCGTCCATTCCGACCCTTCCCTAGAGCAGAGGTGGTCGGAATCGGCGCCGGCGATGAGCTTGGCGGCGGCCGGAGCTCGAACGAGCACGGGCTCATCGAGCCAGAGCTTGAACGGGGCATCCGAGACCTCCAGAGGCTTCCTGGAAGCCTCCTGAGCACGATGGCGCACTCAGAAACTAGCTTGGGTCGCCATGACGGCGACCACGACCTCACCGGCGGCGGGGAGCTTTCGGGCTCAAGGGAAATATGCGCTACGCGGCTCAAATCAAGGGGGAAAAGGGGGGGAAAGAACCGGGGGCTCACGGCGAGTTCAGCGGCATCAACGGCTGGCTCGGGGAGGACCTGGAACGGCGGCGACCTTCGAATTCTTCTCTGGCGACCCGAGGAGGAAGACAGGGGCGCGACGGCGATAGAAGCCCTCCGGCGATGCGTGGCTCGTCTGGAAGGAAGAGGAGGTCCAGGCGGTCCTTTTGGCTGGCTCAGGCGGCGCGGGGGTTGGCTAGAACGTCGGCGACGAGCTCGGGAAGCTCTCGGCCATGGCAGAGACAGAGGGGGAGAATGCACGCGCGAGAGAAAGAGCGGCGACGGAGGAGAGGAGAAGGCACGAGGCGGCTCGTGACGCACTCAGGGGGGCCAAGGCAGCCAGGCGAGCAGGGAGGAGGTGGAGGCCTCGCCGGCACCGCGCGGCACTTCGCCTCTGCCTACTAGCAGAGGTTGAAGATGACCGCTTGGCCCTGGTGGGCTGGGTCGCCTCCTTCTCTGGGCTAGGTAAGCCTCTCTTTTTTTAATTCTGTTTTCTGCTTTCTAACATTTGTTTTATTTCTTTGTAGATCCAAATAACTTTTCAAAATGACCCACATATTTTCTAAATTGAAGTTTGAATATTCCAAACTCATAACAATAGTTTCAGATTATTTTGAAAACAGTGATAATGATAATTGCTTTATTTATCATTTTCTAGGGACTTAAACCATTAATTCAAATTATTTTAAATGTTCAATTAATTCAAATGGCCCCTGGTATGTCCATGTCCCTAATTATCAGACATAGGGGAAATTTTTTATGGGCATTTTGGATTTGTTGAAATTTCATTTATCTGGAATTTCCTTAATTCATGAATGCTTGGGGTTTCTTTTCTTTCTCCCCATTTCATATTGATGCAATGATGATGATGATGCAAACACATTGCTAGCCTATGACACTTGCTAGGGTTGTGACACGGGGGGTATGATACCACGTTTGACATGATATGAAAATACCACTACTTCGCCCTCCCGAGGAACGGGCTTCAGATCCTTACCCGGAACCCGCCAATGGATGAAATCTTTGGCAGGAAGGGTGCCCGCGTGTAAAAGTCCATTAGGAACTCTTCAGTGAAGCAAGAGCCGACCCAATTGCATGAGTTGGAAGCACAAGACATGGCGGCGGCTCAAAACTGTGCAAGGTATCAAGGTACGGCGAGTCAGGGAATGGCAGACGTCTACGAGCGGTTAAAAGCCTAAGATTTTAAGACTAAGCCGCCAGGATCCGGTTGGTGAGAGACGGAATTACATGGCGGGTCAACTTTATGAGAAGACAAGGCAAAATTGGGCTAAGTGTGGAAAATAGGTTTCACAAAGTATCTCTGAGATTATGGATCTACAAAAAAGAGAAAAATGGTTTTATTTCAAACCTAGAGACGAACTATCAAAACGGCGAAAGTTTGAAAATGGCAGGCGGAGCCGTTACAGATCTGCGCTGTGCTACTATCGGTTTTCTATAGAACGCCGCATTGGGGACAGGATGTCATAGAGTTCTTATGGACTAAGCATGGCCGGCATTGGAGAGAAGCTCGTGTTCGAGAGCAGCGGAAGAACTCCATGAAACCCTATCGAAATGGTTACAGATCTAGGGGAGGAAAGACTCACCGGAGACGGCGAGGTGGACGCGGGCAGAGCTCTAGAACAAACAGGTTGATGCAATGGCCTCGACGACGATAGTGTGAAGACGGCACCGGAGCAAGGTGTGCTGGAGCGGTGGCGTCAGAGGAAAGAAGATGAAGAGCGAGCGGGGAGGAAAACAAATGCCAGCCCCTCACGGTCCTATTTAATAGGCAAGGATGGAAACAAGCGAGAAAATTCAGGCGGCGGATATCATTTGACCGAGGCGGACGCCTCGATTCCCGGACCATCCATTTAATAAGGGAAAGATTCGTTGCAAACGTCATAGGATCTTTCTGATAGATTTGACATGACGTTACGGCGGGTCATTATTTTCAGGTAACATAAGGGAGGCTCACCGACGATTGAGAAGGAGGTTGACGTGAGCAAGCTCAAATCAACCTGGGGCCTAATGTTGGGGATATAACCCCACGGTGAGACCCACCCCCGAGGCTCCGGGTCACACCTGGCGGCTCATAAACTAGCCCAAGAACGGGCCATGAAGACTTAAGCCCAAGACGTTGGGCGGCTTAACAAGATGGGCTGGGACGTGGCCCGGACGGAGAAAGCATGAAGACCCGGGCGAGTCAGCCGCCCGAAGACAACTTGCTCAGGAAGGAAAGACAATGTAGAGATGGATTCAGACACGTAGTGAGAGTCAGTTACAACTTGTATGACCCGCGGTCTTGACCTCCTATATAAAGGCAAGACCCGGGGCGACTTAGAGAGAGATCGAGAACTAGGTCAAGCAATTTGCTCCCTTGTAGACGATACACCTAGCAATACAAACACAAGTAGGACTTAGGCTATTACCTATACTTGAGGGGCTGAACCTGGGTAAACTTGTGTCCTTCATCCCGATCAACCCCTTCGAGTCCATCACCTTTACGATGGCCTCGAATCCAAGTCCATTCACTCGGACATCTGCCGTGAGAAAACCATGACAGATTAGATCTCATAGAGATAGATGTAAACGAAAACAGAAATTAAAACATAAATAAATTGCAGCAAAGTATTTTTGGTATTTTTGGTTTATAGATCTGAAAATATATTATGGAAAGTAGACCCGGGGGCCATATGTTTCACTAGAGGCTTCTCTCTTGAAGGAAAATATCATGGTGGGTAAACAAATTACTGTCAAGCAATTGATAGAAAAGCGAATAATCATGTAGTTATCCAAGGCAATGATAATGCATATAGGCATAACGTTTTTTTCAAGTAGACCAAAACGATTCTGCATCTACTACTATTACTCCACACATCGACCGACTCCTGCCTGCATCTAGAGTATTAAGTTCATGAAGAAGAGAGTAACACATTAAGTAATATGACATGATGTAGAGGGATAAACTCAAGCAATATGATGAAAATCCCATCTTGTTACCCTTGATGGAAACAATACAATATGTGCCTCGATACCCCTACTATGTCACTGGGTGAGGACACGGCAAGATTGAACCCAAAACTAGGCACTTATCCCATTGCAAGAATTACCAATCTAGTTGGCCAAACCAAACCAATAACTCGAAGAGACTTGCAAGGATATGAAATCATGCATATAACCATTCAGAGAAGATTCAAATAAGATTCATGGATAATCTGAACATAAACCCACAATTCATCGGATCTTGACAAACACACCACAAAAGAGTATTACATCAAATAGATCTCCATGAAGATCATGAAGAACATGGTATTGAAGATCAAAGAGAGAGAAGAATCCATCTAGCTACTAGATATGGACTTGTAGGTCTGTGGTGGACTACTCACGCATCATCAGAGGGGCAATGGAGTTGATGTAGATGCCCTCCATGATCAAAACCTCCTCTGGCAGATTACCGGAAAAGGCTCCAAGATTGGATATCTCGGGAACGGAGGCTTCTGGCGGTGGAAAAGTATTTGCGTGGCTCCCTTTGGTGTTCGGGAATGTTTGGGTATTTATAGGATGAAGTATAGGGTTAGGAGACCTGCTAGGAGACGGCAAGCCTGCCAGGCGCGACCAGGGGGGTGGCCATGCCTACCAGGCTTGTGATCTCCTGGTAGATTCCCAGGCGTGCACTCCAAGCCTGGTGGATTTGTTTCCTTCCAGAAAAAATCATTCGAAGATTTTATTCCGTTTGGACTCTGTTTAATATTCCATATCTGCAAAACTCAAAAACAAGGAAAAATCAAAAACCGGCACTAGGCTCTAGATTAATAGGTTAGTCCCAGAAATAATATAAAATAGCATATTAATGCATATAAAACATCCAAAACAGATAATATAATAGCATGCCATCATAAAAAACTATAGATACATTGGAGACGTATCAACATCCCCAAGCTTAATTCCTGCTCGTCCTCAAGTAGGTAAATGATATTTTTTATGTGGAGTGCTACCTAACATATTTATCCATGTAATATTCTCTAATGTGGCATGAATATTCAGATCCATAAGACTCAAAAATGAAAACAATAACATTTCAAGCATACTAGCAAAGCAATTGCATCTCTTCAAAATATAATGGCAAAACAAAGTTATCCCTAAAATACCATAAGGTCTGGCTATGCTCCATCTTCCCCACACAAAATATTTATATCATGCGCAACCCCGATGACAAGTCAAGCAACTGTTTTCACACTTCTATTTTTTCAAAAAAATTCAACTCTCACACAATACATGAGTGTGAGCCATGGATATAGCACTATAGGTGGAATAGAATATGGTGGAGGTTGTCAAGGAAAGGGAGAAGATAGTCTAGTCTCATATCAACTAGGCGCATCAACGGGCTATGGAGATGCCCATTAATAGATATCAATGTGAGTGAGTAGGGATTGCCATGCCACGGATGCACTAGAGCTATAAGTGTATGAAATCTTGAGAGGAAATTAAGTGGGTGTGCATCCAACTTGCTTGCTCATGAAGACCTAGGGCAATTTGAGGAAGCCCATTATTGGAATATACAAGCCAAGTTATATAAATAAAAATTCCCACTAGTATATGAAAGTGACAAAATAGGAGACTCTCTATCATGAAGATCATGGTGCTACTTTGAAGCACAAGTGTGGAAAAAGATAGTAGCAATGTCCCTTCTCTCATTTCTCTCATTTTTTTTCCTTTTTTCTCTCTTTTTTTGTGGGCATCTAAGGCCTCTTTTTTTATTTGGGCTTCGCTGGATCTTTTATTTTTCATAAAGTCCGAAATCTCATTCCCACTTGTGAGGGAATCATAGCTTACATCATCCTTTCCTCACATGGGACATCCTCTAATAAGGATAATCATCACACTTTTACGTACTTACAACTCAAAAGAAAGTTACAACTTGACACCTATGACAAAATATGACTCTATATGCAATATGGAAGTGATGGTGCATGTCATAAAAGGAAAAGGTGGAAGTTGCATGGCAATATATCTTGGAATGGCTATGGAAATGCCATAATAGGTAGGTATGGTGGCTGTTTTGAGGAAGGTATATGGTGGCTGTTTTGAGGAATGTGGATTTTTTGTACCGGCAAAAGTTGCACAGTACTGGACAGGCTAGCAAAGGTGGAAGCGTGAGAGTGCGTATAATACATGGACTCAACATTAGTTATAAAGAACTCACATACTTTTTACAAAAGTCTGTTAGTCATTGAAGCAAAGTATTAAACACATGCTCCAAGGGGAGAGGTTGGTAGGAGTAAACCATCGTGCGCTTCCGACCCTCACACAAAAGTCGACAATCTATAAAAAAATCATGCTCCGACTTCCTTACATAATGGTTCACCATACGTGCTTGCTACGGGAATCACAAACCTTTACACAAGTATTTTTACCAAATCACAATTACTTCCTAACATGACTCTTAACATTAACATCTTTATATCTCAAAACTTTATGCAAGGAATCAAACTTCTCATAGTATTCAATGCACTTAATATGGAAGTTTTTATTATAACCCTCTTGGATGCCTATCATATTAGGACTAAATTCATAACCTAGACCAATTACCATGGTGTTTAGAGAATCTCAAAATAATATAAGTGAGGTACGAGAGTTCATTATTTCTATAAAATGCAAACACCACCGTGCTCTAAAAAATATAAGTGAAGGACATAGAGCAAAATTGCCTATCTCAAAAGATATAAGTGAAGCACATAGAGTATTCTAATAAATTCACGATTTAGCGTGTCTCTCTCAAAAGATGTGTGTAGCAAGGATGATTGTGGCAAACTAAGAAGCAAAGACTCATATCATACAAGATGCTCCAAGCAAAACACATATCATGTGGTGAATAAAAATATAGCCTCAAGTAAATTTACTTGAGGGTGCCTTGGGGGTGCCTTGGGCATCCCCAAGTTTAGGATCTTTGGCATCCTTGAATATGACTTGGGGGTGCCTTGGGCATCCCCAATCTTAGGCTCTTGTTACTCCTTATTCCATAGTCCATCAAATCTTAGTACACGTAGGTTTGGTGGCATAGGCTCGGCATCGGCGACGTCACTCGACGCCGTTACCCTCCCTATCGGTGAAGCCGAGGTCTCCCCTATCCACCCCCGAACCCCTCCTGGACGAAATTTCAAAATTCAGCCAGAATTGGGTGGCAGCGGCGTCCTGCGCATCGTATCCTTCATGGAGGCGCCGTCTTGGGAGGACCTGCTATTCGGAGGAGAGATGTTGTGGATGGTGGGCTCCGAGTAGCTCCAGCAGTGGCGATGGTGTGGAGGTTGCCAGGTGGTGCAGCGTTGTATCTTCCGCATCATTAACGACGAGTGTTCGCGGCATGGTGCAGCTGCATATCGACGACGGATGCCGCTAGATGGACGAGTGCAAGGTGGTCGAGCTGTCTGGCACCATGGTGGCGTCGACGACTGGCCTGGCAAGGTATGTGCGTCCGTACCTTCTCTAGAGATGGATCGGTGGAAGAAGGCGGCGGCAGCCTCGGTGAGTGCGCCGGACCGGTGTGTGGCCTAGTCCCAGTATGTGTCTAGGATGGGATATCCGGTATTAGATGTTAGGATTTGGTTCGATGTCTGTTTGGTATTAGGCTCGGACATTCGGCACCACTGCATCAAGGGTATCGGAGTAGCGACAGATGTTGCCTAGATGGTGGCTTCAGGCTTACTAATGTACTACTTTGTGTTGGAAACATGCCCTAGAGGCGATAATAAAATGGTTATTATTGTATTTCCTTGTTCATGATAATTGTCTATTGTGCGTGCTATAATTGTGTTAACCGGAAACCATAATACATGTGTGAATACATAGACCACAACATGTCCCTAGTGAGCCTCTAGTTGACTAGCTCGTTGATCAATAGATGGTCACGGTTTCATGGCCATGGACATTGGATGTCTTTGATAACGGGATCACATCATTAGGAGAATGATGTGATGGACAAGACCCAATCCTAAGCATAGCACTAGATCGTGTAGTTCGTTTGCTAAAGCTTTTCAATGTCAAGTATCGTTTCCTTAGACCATGAGATTGTGCAACTCCCGGATATCGTAGGAATGCTTTGGGTGTGCCAAACATCACAACGTAACTGGGTGGCTATAAAGGTGCACTACGGGTATCTCCGAAAGTCTCTGTTGGGTTGGCACGAATCGAGACTGGTATTTGTCACTCCGTGTGACGGAGAGGTATCTCTGGGACCACTCGGTAAGACATCATCATAATGAGATCAAAGTGACTAAGGAGTTAGCCACGGGATGATGTATTACGCAATGAGTAAAGAGACTTGCCAGCAACGAGATTTAGCAAGGTATAGAGATACCTACGATCGAATCTCGGGCAAGTATCATACCGATAGACAAAGGGAATTGTATACGGGATTGATTGAATCCCCGACATCGTGGTTCGTCCGATGAGATCATCGTGGAGCATGTGGGAGCCAACATGGGTATCCAGATCCCGCTGTTGGTTATTGGCCGGAGAAGTGTCTCGGTCATGTCCACGTGTCTCCCGAACCCGTAGGGTCTACACACTTAAGGTTCGATGACTCTAGGGTTATAGGGAAATGGTATACGTGATTACCGAAAGTTGTTCGGAGTCCCGGATGGGATCCCGGACGTCACGAGGAGCTCCAGAATGGTCCGGAGGTAAAGATTGATATATAGTGTACCGGGAGTGCCGGGAGGGTGCCGGAGGACCCCGGGAGGGGTGTGACGACCAAAGGACTTCGTGGGTCCTTAGAGGAGGTGTGCCAGCCCTTTGTGGGCTGGCCAAGACCTTCTAGAAAGGCCCATGCGGCTGGAGATAAGAGATAGGGCTGAAAAGGGTTTAAAAGGAGGAGATCCACCTCCCTTGTGGGAGGTGGACTCTTCCCCCACTTAGGTCGAAGCCCTCCTCTTTGGAGGAGGGGCCAAGGCAGCCCTCCCTCTCCCTCCTCCTATATATACCCAAGGGTTTGGCCTCTTGAGAACAGATCTGAACTCTCTCTCACGACAAAGCCCTACCTCTCTTCCTCCTCCTCCGCAGCGCTTAGGCGAAGCCCTGACGGAATACCTTGCTACTCCACCACCACCACACTGTCGTGCTGCTGTTGGAGCTCTTCCCCAACCTCTCCTTCCTCCTTGCTGGATCAAGGCGTAGGATACGTCACCGGGCGGCACGTGTGTTGAACGCAGAGGCGCCGTTGTTCGGCGCTTAGATCGGAATCCACCGCGATCTGAATCGCTGCGAGTACGACTCCACCAACCGCGTTCTTGTAACGCTTCCTCTTAGAAATCTTCAGAGGTATGAAAATGCAATATCTCCCCACTCGTTGTTGGTTTCTCCATGGATAGATCTTGGTGACCGTAGGAATTTTTTTGATTTACTACTACGTCTCCCACCACTTTGTAAGGTATTTTCTTCTTAATAAATAATAAAGTGACCGTATGCATCGTCCAGATGCAGAGGCCGGGGGTCCATCCTTTTTTTCTAAAAATATAGTCTATCAAATCTTTACCCAAAACTTGAAAACTTCACAACACAAAACTTAATAGAAAACTCATGAGATCCGTTAGTATAAGGAAATAAATCACCACTTTAGGTATTGTTGTGAACTCATTCTTTATTTATATTGGTGTTATACCTACTGTATTATAACTTCTCCATGGTTCATACCCCATGATACAACCCGTAGATTCATCAAAATAGGCAAACAACTCAAAGAAAATAGAATCTATCAAAAACAGAACAGTCTGTAGCAATCTGAAAACTCGTATACTTCTGTAACTCAAAAAAATCTGAAAATTAGGAAACCCTAGGAAATTTATATATAAATATTGTGTAAAACTTCCAAACTCATTTGACGCTCCAAAAAATTTAGACAATTCCTGGACTGAGCGCAAAAGTTGCTGTTTTTCAGCAAGATCAAATCAACAACTACCATAGATCACCCCAAAGATTTACTTGGCTCAAACACTAATTAAAACACCAGAACACAATTATTACAGAAGTAATAATGTGGGAAAGACTCAAAAACAAAAGCAAAAACAGAACTCAAAAATAAAGTTGGGTTGCCTCCCAACAAGCGCTATTGTTTAACTCCCCTAGCTAGGTATAACGATTTCAATGATGCTCACATAAAATGTAGTAATTGAAATATGCAAGAAAGCATCATGAATATCATGATAAGCAAATTTAGGTCTTACCCACTTCCTATGCGTAGGGATTTTGTGTGCAAACAATTTATGTGAGCAAGAATCAACTAGCATAGGAAGGTAAAACAAGCATAACTTCAAAACTTTGAACACATAGAGAGGAAACTTGATATTATTGCAATTCCTACAATCATATGTTCCTCCCTCATAATAATTTTCAGTAGCATCATGAAGGAATCTCACAATATAACTATCACATAAAGGATTCTTTTCATGATCAATTATAGCATACGTGTCATCACCAAAACTTGGGGAACAAAAAATATCATCTTCATCTAGAATAGCATCCCCAAGCTTGTGGTTTTGCATATCATTAGCATCATCGATATTCAAAGAATTCATACTAACAACATGGCCATCATGCTTTTCATTCAAGGAACTATCATGAATCACCTTATAAATTTCTTCTTTCAACACTTCATCAAAAATTTCAGATTCATGATTTTCCAACAAAACTTCATGAAATAATCAAGTGCACTCAACTCACTAGCAATTGGGTCATCATAATTTGGCCTTTTGAAAATATTGGCAAGTGGATGAGGATCCATATCAATAGATTTTTAGCAAGCGAAGATGCAAGCAAATAGAAGGCACATGGAAACACAAGCAAACATAACAAACAAGAGATCTGACGACAAAACGACAAACGAAAGAGAGAGGGCAAATAAAACGGCAAATTTGTGAAGTGTGGGAGAGGAAAACGAGAGGCAAAAGACAAATAATGTAAATGTAAGAGATGAGTTTGTGATGGGTACTTGGTAGGCTTCACGTAGATCGTATTGACTTGCTATGTATCCTCCCCAGTAATGGCGCCAGAAATCATTCTTGCTACCTCTTGAGCTTGTGTTGGTTTTCTCTTGAAGAGGAAAGGGTGATGCAGCGAAGTACATAAGTATTTACCTTAGTTTATGAGAACCAAGGTATCAATCTAGTAGGAGGAACAAGCAAGTCACCAATGGATGCATCTACACAAACAATCAAACTCTTGCACCCAACGCTATAAAGGGGTTGTCAATCCCTTCACGGTTATTTGCAAGGATTACATCCGATAGAGATAGATGTAAACGAGGACGGAGAGTAAAAGATAAATAAATTGCAGAAAAGTATTTTTGATTTATAGATCTGAAAATATATTTTTAAAAGTAGACCCGGGGGCCATAAGTTTCACTAGAGGCTTCTCTCTTGAAGGAAAATATCATGGTGGGTAAACAAATTACTGTCAAGCAATTGATAGAAAAGCGAATAATCATGTAGTTATCCAAGGCAATGATAATGCATATAGGCATAACGTTTGTGCCAAGTAGACCGAAACATTTCTGCTTCTACTACTATTACTCCACACATCAACCGACTCCTACCTGCATCTAGAGTATTAAGTTCATGAAGAAAAGAGTAACGCATTAAGTAAGATGACATGATGTAGAGGGATAAACTCAAGCAATATGATGAAAACCCCATCTTGTTACCCTTGATGGCAACAATACAATACGTGTCTCGCTACCCCTACTATGTCACTGGGTGAGGACACCGCAAGATTGAACCCAAAACCAAGCACTTCTCCCATTGCAAGAATTACCAATCTAGTTGGCCAAACCAAACCAATAACTTGAAGAGACTTGCAAGGATATGAAATCATGCATATAAGAATTCAGAGTAGATTCAAATAAGATTCATGGATAATCTGAACATAAATCCACAATTTATCGGATCTTGACAAACACACCACAAAAGAGTATTACATCGAATAGACCTCCATGAAGATCATGAAGAACATGGTATTGAAGATCAAGGAGAGAGAAGAATCCATCTAGCTACTAGGTATGGACCCATAGGTCTGTGGTGGACTACTTACGCATCATCGGAGGGGCAATGGAGTTGATGTAGATGCCCTTCGTGATTGAAACCCCCTCCGGCATATTACCGAAAAAGGCTCCAAGATTGGATCTCTCGGGAACGGAGGCTTCTGGCGGTGGAAAACTATTTGCGTGGCTCCCTTTGGTGTTGGGGGAATATTTGGGTATTTATAGGACGAAGAATAGGGTTAGGAGACCTGCCAGGAGACGACAAGCCTGCTAGGCGCAGCCAGGAGGTGTCCGTGCCTACCAGGCTTGTGATCTCCTGGTAGATCCCCTAGCGTGCCCTCCAAGCCTTGTGGATTAGTTTCCTTCCAGAAAAAATCATTCGAAGATTTTATTCCGTTTGGAATCCATTTAATATTCCATATATGCAACACCCAAAAACAAGGAAAAGACAGATACTAGCACTAGGCTCTAGATTAATAGGTTAGTCCAAAATAATATAAAATAGCATATTAATGCATATAAAACATCCAAAAGAGATAATATAATAGCATGCCATCATCAAATATTATAGATACGTTGGAGAAGTATCAGCTAGCATCTTCAGTGTCTTGCAGCATTAGAAGAGTGTAGATTAGCATATTATATGTAGTAAGTTTGTTTAGTAACGCCCAAAGATTGTTTCTCGACTCCTTGTGAGAAAGCAATCTCGGGGCCATCAATTCCATTTCACATTTCCAGTATCTAGTTCTAATTGTATAGATCAAGATACAATTCTGAACGTCCCTTACCATGGACACGACTATTCGAATAGATATACTTCCTTGCAATGGTGCAAAAAATTACCCAACATGCTCAATTAATTCTTGCCGGACACACTCGCTCGGGTCATGCCTGGGCTTGGCTGATGGACACGCCGTAGACCTACCTAGCCTCAATAGAGAGGCCACACGTCGGTCTACATCCTAAATGCGAAGGGGTCATGGGCCAATCTCCCTTTGCAATCCTCTGTGTTGCGAGGCTGGCCGGTGTCAGTCCTAGGACCTCGTTATACAAAGAAGGTGCTTACGCGAGCCACCCGGGCGCGTGCCACTCAATTGTGACATCTGAAGAGCGGTCGGGCGAATGTACGACGCACATTCCCATACTGATTCCCACGTGGTGGTAAGTGGAAAAAAGGCTAGAGGCCTACTCAGATCACATATCCAAACCCGTTAGTGTCTTGGTAGCTGCTACATCTCAGATGTATCTATAATGTTTTTGTTCCATGCTATTATATTATATGCTTTGGATGTTTTATATGCATTAATATGCTATTTTATATTATTTTTGGGACTAACCTATTAACCTAGAGCTTAGTGCCAGTTTCTATTGTTTCCTTGTTTTTGAGTATTGCAGAAAAGGAATACCAAATGGAGTCCAAATGGAATAAAATAATATATGATGATTTTTCTAGGACCAGAAGGAACCTACCAGACTTGGATAAGAGGCTAGAGGGTCTACGGGTGGGCCACAAGCCACCCTGGAACGGCCAGGGGGCGCCCCCTGGCTTGTGCGCCCCCCTGTAGCTCCTCCAACCCTAATCTTTGGCCTATAAAATCAGAAATATCCCCCAATACAAAAAAGAGCCACAATAATACTTTTCCACCGCCGGAAGCCTCCGTTCCTAAGAGATCCAATCTTGGAGCCTTTTCCGGTAATCTGCCGGAGGGGGATTCAATAACGGAGGGCATCTACATCAACTCTATTGCCCCTCCGATGATGCGTGAGTAGTTCACCTCAGACCTATGGGTCCATATCTAGTAGCTAGATGTCTTCTTCTCTCTCTTTTTTCTTCAACACCATGTTATCCATGATCTTCATGTGGATCTATCCGACGAAATACCATTTTGCGGTTTGTTTGTCAAGATCCAATGAATCGTGGGTTTATGATCAACTTATCTATGAATATTATTTGGATCTTATCTAAATTATTGTATGCATGATTTCATATCTTTGCAAGTCTCTTCAAGTTATTGGTTTGGTTTGGCCAACTAGATTGGTAATTCTTGCAATGGGACAAGTGCTTAGTTTTGGGTTCAATCTTGCGGTGTCCTCACCCAGTGACAAAGTAGGGGTAGCGAGGCACGTATTTGTGTTGTTGCCATCAAGGATAAAATGATGGGGTTTTCATTATATTGCGTGATTTTATCCCTCTACATCATGTCATCTTACTTAATGCATTACTCTGTTCTTCATGAACTTAATACTCTAGACGCAGGCAGGAGTCGATCGATGTGTGGAGTAATAGTAGTAGATGCAGAGTGGTTTCAGTCTACTTGACACGGATGTGATGCATATATGCATAATCATTGCCTTTGATATCGTCATAACTATGCGCTTTTCGATCAATTGCTCAATAGTAATTTGTTCACCCACCGTATTGTTTTCCTTCAAGAGAAAAGCCTCTAGTGAAACCTATGGCCCCCAGGTCTATTTTCCATATTATATTTTCAGATTTATATACCAAAAATACCTTGCTGCAATTTTATTTACTTTTTACTTCTAGCAAAATTTAATATCTTTCTCTTTTATATCTAATCCTTGCAAGTAACCATGAAGGGATTGACAACCCCTTTATAGCGTTGGGTTCAAGTGTTTGATTGTTTGTGTAGGTGCATAAATTGGTAGAAAAGCAAATAATCATGTAGTTATCCAAGGCAATGATCATGCATATAGGCATCACGTCCGTGACAAGTACACCATAACGATTCTGCATCTACTACTATTACTCCACACATCGACCGACTCCTACCTGCATCTAGAGTATTAAGTTCATGAAGAAGAGAGTAACGCATTAAGAAAGATGACATGATGTAGAGGGATAAACTCAAGCAATATGATGAAAACACCATCTTGTTACCCTTGATGGCAACAATACAATATGTGCCTCGCTACCCCTACTATGTCACTGGGTGAGGACACCGCAAGATTGAACCCAAAACCAAGCACTTCTCCCATTGCAAGAATTTCCAATCTAGTTGGCCAAACCAAACCAAAAACTCGAAGAGACTTGCAAGGATCTGAAATCATGCAAATAAGAATTCAGAGGTAAATTAAATAAGATTCATGGATAAATTGAACATAAACTCGCAATTCATCAGATCTTGATAAACACATCACAAAAGAGGATTACATCGGATAGATCTCCATGAAGATCATGAAGAACATTGTATTGAAGATCAAAGAGATAGAAAAGGCCATCTAGCTACTAGCTATGGACCCGTAGGTCTGTGGTGGGATCCTCACGCATCATCGGAGGGGCAATGGAGTTGATGTAGATGCCCTCCGTGATTGAAACCCCCTCCGACAGATTACCGTAAAAGGCTCCAAGATTGGATCTCTCGGGGACGAAGGCTTGTGGTGGCAGAAATGTATTTGCGTGGCTATTTTTTATGTTGGGGGAATATTTGGGTATTTATAGGCTAGAGAATAGGGTTAGGAGACCTTCCAGGGAGTGACAAGCCTGCTAGGCGCGGCCAGGGGGCCCGCGCCTAGCAGGCTTGTGGCGCCCTCGCACCTCCCTTGACATGCACTCCAAGCTTGATCGACTTGTTTCCTTCTAGAAAGATTCCTTCTGAAGGTTTTATTCCGTATGAACTCCGTTTAATATCCCGTATCTACAAAACTCAAAAACAAGGAAAAAATAGAAACTGGCACTTGGCTCTATATTAATAGGTTAGTACCAAAAATAATATAAAATAGCGTATTAATAGGTATAAAACATCCAAAACAGATAATATAATAGCATGCCATCATTAAAAATTATAGATACGTTGGAGACGTATCATGCATCACGAGGTATCACCCTCGGCACTCGATAGTAGCTATGTAGAGTCATACAACTAGGGGGTGAGGTGATGTGAGAGGCTGAGGCCGTCGATCATGTTGATCAAGGCATCAATGACGAAGCGGGGCCAACCGGGACAATGGTGAGGGGTCATTGGTGGATCACTAACCAACCTACACTAAGCATATAGGATAACATGTAAGGAAATAATAGGAGGTTACAAAATACAGGTTATGCATCAGAATAGGAGGTATCAACAATAGTAGCAAAATCTAATGTGAGCATGAGAGAGAAATAATGGGTGATATAGGAATGATCAAGGGGGTCTTGCTTGCCCGGATACTCTTCTGAAAGGGGCTGGACGTCAGGGGCGTAGTTGTACACGGAGGCAACGTCAGTCTCGGTGTCTATCAGAGAGAAGAGGTGGAAAGAAACAATAAATATAAAGCAAAAATTCCAACACGATGTATGTATTGACAATATGCAGTGATAAGGGTGACCTAACGTAGTGCTACATGTTAGAGACGGAGCGGGAAACTATCTGTGTATATTTCCCGGGTCTTTGGCTTTATTGGATAGATGAATCAAAGGGGAAAGTGGGGCCATCGAGCGGGAAATGCCACCATCTTGAGGTAGAACTTGGGCAGGAGCACTTTTGCCCTTCGGCGGAGCGATTCCGCCGGGGAACTTCCCTCCCGGAGGAGGAAATCTAAGCCATCGTCATCACCAACAACCCTCTCATATTTGGGAGGCCATTCTTCATCAACATCTTCAACAGCACCATCTCCTCTCGAAACCTAGTTCATCTCTTGTGTTCAATCTTTGTACCGAAACCTCAGATTGGTACCTGTGGGTGACTAGTAGTGTTGATTACCTTGTGTAGTTGATTACTATATGGTTTATTTGGTGGAAGAATATATGTTCAGATCCATGATGATATTCAATACCCATCTGATCTTGAGCATGTATATTATTCTTGAGTAGTTACCTTTGTTCTTGAGGTCACGGGAGAAGTCATGTTGCAAGTAATCATGTGAATTTGATATGTGTTCGATATTTTGATGATATGTACATTGTGATTCCCTTAGTGGTTTCATGTGAACATCGGCTACATGACACTTCACTATGCTTGGGCCTAAGGGAATGTATTGTGGAGTAGTTATTAGATGATGGGTTGCTAGAGTGATAGAATCTTAAACCCTAGGTTATGCGCTACTTTGTAAGGGGCTGATTTTGATCCACAGATTTAATGATATGGTTAGATGTTATCTTAATAATTTTCTCGCAGTTGCGGATGCCTGCGAGGGGGTTAATGATAAGTGGGAGGTTGTTCAAGTAATAACAGCACCCAAGCACCGATCCACCCACATATCAAATTATCGAAGTACCGAACACGAATTAAACCAACATGATGAAAGTGACTAGATGAAATTCCCGTGTACGCTGAAGAACATTTTGCTTATTACAAGAGATAGTTTTGTCCTTTCCTTTTCTGCAAAAGGAATGGGCTACCTTGCTGCACTTTATCTAATGTTACCATTACTTGCTCGTTACCAATTATCTTGCCATAAAACTACCTATTACCTACAATTCCAGTGCTTGGAGAAATTACCTTGCTGAAAACCGCTTGTCATTTCCTTTTGCTCCAACTTGGGTTCGACACTCTTGCTTATCGAAAGGACTACGATTGACCCCCTACACTTGTAGGTCATCAAGACTCTTTTCTAGCGACGTTGTCGGGGAGTGAAGCACTCTTTGTAAGTGGAAATTGGTAAGGAAAAACTTGTACTATGTGCTGAAATTTATTGTCACTTGTCACCATGGAAAACAATCCTTTGAGGAGTTTGTTCGGTATCTTCACCTCGACCGGAACCAAAATTAGTTGCTCCTCAACCTACCGCACCTACTGAAAATATTGGTTTTGAAATTCTTTTGGGTATGATAGAACAACTGCTAGCTAGTCCTTATGCAGGAGACGGAACTGAACATCCTCATATGCACCTAATACATGTGGATGAAATTTGTGGATTATTTAAGCTTGCAGGTTTATCCGGAGATGAAGTTAAGAAGAAGGTTTTCCCCATTATCTTTGAAGGGAAAATCATTCACATGGTATAGGCTATGTGATGATATTGGATCATGGAACTGGAATCAATTGAAATTGGAATTCCACCAAAAAATTTATCATATGCATCTAGTTCATCGTGATTAGAATTATATGTGTGTGTGTATGTATGTACGCAATTTTTGGCCTCATGGAGGAGAAAGCATCTCTCCAGCATGGGGAGGCTTAAGTCAATGTTATATTCATGCCCCAATCATTATCTCTCAAGAGATATTATTATTCAATTTTTTATGCTTGGCTTTTTCATAATGATCGGTCCATGCTCGATACTTCTTATACTTGTTCTTTTATGAAGAAGACTATTGAATTCAAGTGGATCTCTTAGAAGAATTAAATGCAACTCTTAAGATTGAGTTTGATTGTGTTAAATCTTTTATGAATACCGATGCTTTTCACAAGTTTAGCACTAAATATGGACTTGAGTCTGAGATAGTAGCCACTTTTTGTGAATCATTTGCTACTCATGTTGATTTCCCTAAGGAGAAGTGGTTTAAATATCATCCCCCTATTCAAGAAGAAAACAAAGAATCGATCATATCTAAAGAAGTAACTATTGTTCACAATGTTGATCCAGTTGTGCCTACTGCTTTTATGAAGAAACCACCTTTCCCTGTTAAGAAACCACCTGTGCCTACTGATCCAGTTATCCAGTTGTGCCTTTCCCTGATAACGAAACATGTTAAGGTATCAACTATAGTTCGCAAGAGTAATATTAAAGCACCTAAGCCCTCTGAACAAATTAAAGTAGAACCTAGTGTTGCTATGGTTAAACATCTCTTGGTAGAAAATATTGATGGGCATGCTATTTACTTCTGCGATAAAGCGTCTAGAATTCCTAAACCCGATGAAAAATATAAACATAGCCCCATAGTTGGCATGCATGTTGTCTCAATTAAAATAGGAGATCATTGTTATCATGGCTTATGTGATTTGGGTGCTAGTGTGAGTGATATTCATTTTACCTTATACCAAGAAATTATGAATGACATAGCACCTGCTGAAATAGAAGATATTGATGTTACTATTAAACTCGCTAATAGAGACACCATCATGCCACTTGCAGTTGTTAGAGATGTTGAAGTCTTGTGTGGTAAAATAAAATATCCTACTGATTTTCTAGTTCTTGGTTCCCCACAAGATGACTTTTGTCCCATTATCTTTGGTAGACCTTCTTGAACACTGTTAATGCTAAGATAGATTGTCAAAAAGAAACCATCAGTGTAAAGTTTGGTGATGTGTCTCATGATTTCAATTTTTCCAAGTTTAGTAGACAACCTCGTGATAGATAATTATCTAGTAAGGATGAAATAATTGGTCTTTCTTCTATTATTGTTCCTCTTACTGAATCCACTAGAACAATATTTGCTAGACCATGAAAATGATATGCACTTGTGTGAAAGAAATGAAATAGATAAATTTTTCTTTGAACAACAACCTCTACTAAAACACAATTTGCCTATTAAATCTAGGAGGTCCTCCTCCACCTAAAGGTGATCTTGTTTTTGAATTAAAACAATTACCTGACACTTTGAAGTATGCTTATCTTGATGAGAAAAAGATATATCCTGTTATTATTAGTGCTAACCTTTCAGATCATGAAGCAGAAAGATTATTAAACACTTGGAGGAAGCACTGGGCTGCTATTGCATATACTCTTAATGATCTTAAGGGCATTAGTCCCACTCTATGTCAACACAAGATCAATATGGAACTTCTTTTGATGATTGCTTAAGCAACCTTGATCGAGTTTTATAGAGATTTGAACATACTAATCTCGTCTTGAATTGGGAGAAGTGCCACTTTATGGTTAATGAAGGTATTATCTTGTGGTATAAAATCTCAGAACGAGATATTGAGGTGGGTCAAGCTAAAGTTGGTGCAGTTGAGAAAATGCCATGTCCTAAAGATATTAAAGGTATTCGATGTTTCCTTGGTCTTGTTGGTTTATATATGAGGTTTATTAAAGACTTATCCAGAATTTCTAGGCCTCTTACTAACATTTTACAAAAGGATATTCCCTTTGTTTTTTATGATGATTGTGTAGAAGCCTTTGAAACACTTAAGAAAGCCTTAACCACTTCACATGTTGTTCAACCACATGATTGGAACTTGCCTTCTGAAATTATGTGTGATGCTAGTGATTATGTTGTTGGTGCTATTCTAGGACAAAGAGTTGATAAGAAATTAAATGTTATCCATTATGCTAGCAAAACTCTAGACAGTTCCTTAAGAAATTATGAAACTACTGAAAAAGAATTTTTAGCAGTTGTGTTTGCGTGTGATAAATTTAGATCTTACATTGTTGATTCCAAAATTATTGTTCACACCGATCATTCTGCTATAAAATATCTTATGAAAAAGAAAGATGCTAAACCTAGACTCAGTAGGTAGGTTATCTTGGTTCAAGAATTTGATTTACATATCATTGATAGGAAAGGAGCTGAGAACCCCATAGCCGATAACTTGTTTAGATTATAAAATATTCTTTATGACCCACTACCTATTGATGATAGTTTCCCTGATGAATAGTTAGCTGCAATAAATGTTTCTCAAAACACTCCTTGGTATGTTGATTATGCTAATTACATTTTTGCCAAATATGTACCACCTAGTTTCACATACCAACAAAACAAAAAAATCTTCTATGATTAAGACATTACTTTTGGTATGACCCACATCTTTATGGAGGACATCATGCGGGATATTGATACGTCCCTTTTGCATCATGCTTTTATATTGATATTTATTGCATTATGAGCTGTTATTACGAGTTAAGGTACAATACTTATGCCTTTTCTCTCTTATTTTACACGGTTTACATGAAGAGGGAGAATGCCGGCAGCTGGAATCCTGGACTGGAAAAGGAGCAAATATGAGAGACCTATTCTGCACAACTCCAAAAGTTCTGAGGAGTTACGGAGAATTATTTTGGAATATATAAAAAATACTGGGTGAAACAAATACCACGAGGAGGTCAGAAGCCTGTTGGGCGCGGCCTACCCCATGGCCATGCCCTGGTGGCTTGTGGGCCCCCGTGTAGGCCTCCGACACCCATCTTCTGCTATATGAAGGCTTTTGACCTGGAAAAAAATCAAAATAGAAGTTTTGGGATGAAGCGCCACCGTCTCGAGGCTGAACTTGGGTAGAACAAATCTAGAGCTCCGGCGGAGCTGTTCTGCCGGGGAAACTTCCCTCCTGGAGGGGGATATCGAAGCCATAGTCATCACCAACGATCCTCTCATTGAGAGGGGGTCAATTTCCATCTACATCTTCACCAGCACCATCTCCTATCCAAACCCTAGTTCATCTCTTGCATCCGATCTTTGCCTCACCACCTCAGATTGGTACATGTGGGTTGCTAGTAGTGTTGATTACTCCTTGTAGTAATGCTAGTTAGTTTACTTGGTGGAACATCATATGTTCAGATACTTTATGATAATTAATACTCCCATGATTATGAACATGAACATGCTTTGTGAGTAGTTACGTTTGTTCCTAAGGACATGGGATAAGTCTTGTTATAAGTAATCATGATGAGAATGTTGTCTCTCCTCTAGTGGTGTTATGTGAACATCGACTACATAACGCTTCACCATTATTTGGGCCGAGGGGAAGACATTGGGAAGTAATAAGTAGATGATGGGTTGCTAGAGTAACAGAAGCTTAAACCCTAGTTTATGTGTTGCTTCGTAAGGGGCTGATTTGGATCCATATGTTTCATGCTACTGTTAGATTTATCTTAATTCCTCTTTCGTAGTTGCGGATGCTTGGGAGAGAGTTTAATCATAAGTGGGAGGTTTGTCCAACTAAGGGAAGCACCCAAGCACCGGTCCACCCACATATAAAACTATCAAAGTAACGAACGCGAATCAAATGAGTATGATGAAAGCTAGCTTCACAGAAATTCCCATGTGTCCTCAGGAGCGCTTCACTTTATATAAGAGTTTGTCCAGGCCTGTCCTTTGCTAAAAAAAGGATTGGTTTACCTTGCTGCACCTTTGCTACACTTGTTACTTGTTACCCATTACAAAGTACCTTATCACAAAACTATCTGTTACCAATAATTTTAGTGCTTGCATAGAATACCTTACTGAAAACTGCTTGTCATTTCATTCTGCTCCTCGTTGGGTTTGACACTCTTACTTATCGAAAGGACTATGATAGATCCCCTATACTTGTGGGTCATCAGAGATAGAACTACACATAAGGTATTATAGTTTGGTTTTTATTGGCCTACTCTCTTCAAGGATACCCGTAAGTTTGTCTTGTCTTGTGATGAATGTCAGAGAATTGGTAATATTAGTAAGCGTCAGTAAATGCCTATGAATCAGTCACTTGTTGTTGAACCAGTTGATCTTTGGGGTTTTGAATATATGGGACCTTTTCCTTCCTCTAATGGGTATACTCATATTTTGGTTGCTATTGATTAGTTCACTAAGTGGGTAGAAGCTATTCCAACTAGTAGTGTTGATCATAACACCTCCATTAAAATGCTTAAAGAAGTTATCTTCCCAAGGTTTGGAGTCCCTAGATACTTAATGACTGATGGTGTTTCACATTTTATTCATGGTGCTTTCCGTAAAATGCTTGCTAAATATGATTTTAACCATAGAATTGCATCACCCTACCATTCTCAATCTAGTGGTCAAGTTGAACTTAGCAATAGAGAAATAAAATTGATATTGAAAAATTTCAATAGGCCCTGAAAGAATTGGTCTAAGAAACAAGATGATGCACTTTGAGCCTATAGAATAGCTTATAAAAATCCTATGGGTATGTCTCCATACAAAATGTTATATGGGAAAGCTTGTCATTTGCATGTACAGTTAGAACACAAGGCATTTTGGTCACTTAAAGAACTCAACTATGACTTCATACTTGCCGGTGAAAAGAGGTTATTTGATATTAGCTCACTAGATGAATAGAGAACCCAAGCTTATAAGAATGCCAAACTATTTAAAGAAAAAGTTAAAAGATAGCATGACAAAAGAATCCAAACTCGGGAATTGAAAGTTTCAGAATATGTTCTTTTGTACAATTCTCGTTTCAGATTTTTTGCAGGAAAACTTCTCTCCAAATGGGAAAGACCATATGTTATCGAAGAGGTTTATCGCTTTGGAGCTATTAAGATTAATAATGCCGAAGGTACCAACCCGAAGGTGGTTAATGGACAAATAATTACACATTATATCTCAGGTACGCCTATTAATGTTGAAAGCAATGCTATCCAAACCATGACACCGGAGGAACACATAAGAGAAACCTTCCAGAACAGTCCAGAATCGAAAAAGAAGAGGTACGTGATACGGTAAGTAAACAGCCTCCAAAAAGTCTGCAAGAATATATTTTTGTCAGCTTTGGAATATTAAAAAAATGGGATAATGGTATTTGTGCCCTTAGTTGTGTCACCGTCAATAGGAATACCCCTAGTTTTGGAAAACACGCGGTCATGCCCACATCACTTTGCTCGTCTTGTGCTTTTGCCCTTTGACCGTTCGACCATCATTTTTGAAAACTTCATAACTATTGCATACTAACTCGGAAAAATGCAAATGATATATCAAAATATTCAGAAACACATCACCTATACGTGCATGTCATTTGCATTCATGAGAAAATTGTTGGGAAGTCCCCATATCAGTTTTAGCTCATATAGGTGATGAGGACTTTCTAACACTTTTGTCATCAATGCAAATGACATGCACATATAGGTGATGTGTTTCTGAACATTTTGATATCTTATTTGTATTTTTCCAACTTAGTATGAAATAGTTATGAAGTTTTCAAAATGAAAGTCAAACGGTCAAAGGGCAAAAGCACAAGACGAGCAAAGTGATGTGGGCATGACCACATGTTTTCCAAAACTAGGGGTATTCCTGTCGACGATGACACAACTTAGGGCAAAAATATAATTATCCCTAAAAATTTAGGAAAATAAGAAATAAACAGGAAAGCAACCGAGGTGAGCACGATACACCAGGGCGCGCCTGCCTTTCCAGGCGTGCCCTGGTGGGCTGTGCCCACCTCGGGAACCTTGCCGACTCCATTCTCCTTTGTTTGCTTTCTTTCCAAGAATAAAAATTCTCTCTATATATTCCCGATTGTTTTGACCATCGCATCGTGAGATTTTCATCTGTTCTTGCTTCGTGCTGTGTTCCTCACAAATCTGTAAATATGGCGTCTCAAGATTCGGAGGGAGAGAGCTATGTATCCCATTATGTTGTTGATCCAATGATCTTTGGGGATATTTACCCCTATATATGGTCCTCGGAGGAGGAAGAAGACACCGACTTGGAGGAAATAGAAGACGCTGGCCTGGACGCATGCTTAGATGAATATGAAGCTCAACTACCTCAACATGGAAGTATGCACGTGGAGTTCAAGAATTCAAGCCTTCCTAATGGTGGGAATAAACGCAATACTCCTTTTATCCCTTCTCATTTTCTGCAGGAGAGCAAGGCAGCTCTATGCAAGAGGATATTGAAACTTGAACAAGAGAATTAAGATTTATGGGAAGAAAACTTTATCCTCAAGCGTAAATTGGACAAGAAGAAGAATACTCCATTATCACCACCTTCATCATCTTCACCACCAAAGGAGATTTGAGTACACGAGTATGGGCACTCCCCTTGGCTTGAGCCAAGCTTGGGGGAGATGCCCCGGCATCATATCACCATCACTTTTTACCTTTGCTTTTTATTTCGATCCTCAGCCTTTTCGTGATTAGTTGAATAAAATTTTAGTATGATCTATTTTCGAGTGCTAGTTTCGTGATCTATCTATCTATGTAATCGAGTGAGAGTTATATAATAAATTTTAGTTTGAGCTCTTGCCTCTTTACCTTTTTGTTGCAATCATAATAAAAGAAAATAAATGAACAATATCATATGCCAATCTTATGGTGAATAATGACATCACATAAGGAAAAGTATAAGTGGTATTGGAGACTGAAAAACATAGCATTAGTCAATGATGCAACTCATGAAAGAATTACTTAGGGAAGAGAAGATTCACATGCAAATATACTATCTTGGACATGTTTTATGATTGTGAGCCCCTGTTAAATATTATATGCCAAAAATAATTGACGTTGGACAAGGAAGACAACATAATGATTTATGTTTGTTCATATCCACATAGAAGTTATGTTGTCATAGATCCTTCAACATGTGGTGCTTGCTCAATATGTTTCATAGCCAAAAAATTACGCACTAAGTAGAGATACTACTTGTGCATCCAAAATCCCAATCCCAAACACATGTTTTGAGAGTCCACTATACCTTCCTATGGATTGAATAAGATCCTTCAAGTAAGTTGTCATCAGCACACTATGGCAATAAAAATTGCTTCTAAAAGTGTTGGATCAATTAGTGTAAGAGAAAATTGAGCGTTGCACGAACTTGTGATGGAAACGTAATAAAAGCTATAGACTGCATAATAAAGGTTGCTATCACAAGGGGCAATACAACGCGACGTTCTTTTGCACTAAGGGATTTGGCATGCAAACTAAAAAGCGCATGTCAACCTCTGCTTCCCTCTACGAAGGGCCTATCTTTTACCTTTATGTACTTACTTTTATGCAAGAGTCAAAGTATTCTTCCCTATTCCTTTTTATTTTTCTCCTTTTGCAAGCATCATGTGGTGAGGAAAGATCTAGGCACATATATCCAGTTGGATATGAGTGAGCATGAGTTATTATTGTTGATGTCACCCTTGAGGTGAATATGTTGGGAGGTGAAACTATAAGCCCCTATCTTCCTATGTGACCGGTTGAAACTTTTTGCTCATGGGTATGTTGTGAGTGTGATACGTCCATTTTGCACCATCATTTTATATTGATATTTATTGCATTATGGGCTGCTATTACACGTTATGGTACAATACTTATGGCTTTTCTCTCTTATTTTATAAGGTTTACATGAAGAGGGAGAATGCCGGCAGCTGGAATTCTGGACTGGAAAAGGAGGAAATCTGAGATACCTATTCTGCACAACTCCAAAAGTCCTGAAAATTTCCAAAGAATATTTTTGGAATTAATAAAAAATACTAGCGCAAAAATCAACCGGAGGGGGGGGCACCTACAGGCCACAAGCCTGCTAGGCGCGACCACCCCCCCTAGCTGGCCTAGCATGCTTGTGGGGCCCCTGTGGCTCCTCCGATGCCCATCTTCTGCTATATGAAGCGTTTTGACCTGGAAAAATCAGAAGAGAGCTTTTGGGACGAAGCACCGCCGTCTCGAGGCGGAACTTGCACAGAACCAATCTAGAGCTCCGGCACAGCTGTTCTGCCGGGGAAACTTCCCTCCCTGAGGGGGAAATCGAAGCCATCATCATCACCAACGATCCTCTCATCGAGAGGGGGTAAATATCAATCAACAACTTAACCAGCATCATCTCCTCTTCAAAACCTAGTTCATCTCGCATATCCGATCTTTGTCTCAACACCTCAGATTGGTACCTATGGGTTGCTAGTAGTGTTGATTACTCCTTGTAGTTGATGCTAGTTGGTTTACTTGGTGGAAGATCATATGTTAAGATCCCTTATGATAATTAATACTCCTCTGATCTTGAACATGAACATGCTTTGTGTGTACTTACGTTTGTTCTTGAGGACATGGGATAAGTCTTGTTATAAGTAATCATGTGAATTTGGTATTCGTTCGATATTTTGATGAGATATATGTTGTCTCTCCTCTAGTGGTGTTATGTGAACGTCGACTACATAACACTTCACCATTATTTGGGCCTAGGGGAAGGCATTGGGAAGGAATAAGTAGATGATGGGTTCCTCGAGTGATAGAAGCTTAAACCCTAGTTTATGTGTTGCTTCGTAAGGGGCTGATTTGGATCCATATGTTTCATGCTATGGTTAGGTTTACCTTAATTCTTCTTTCATAGTTGCGGATGCTTGCGATAGGGGTTAATCATAAGTTGGAGGTTTGTCCAAGTAAGGGTAGCACCCAAGCACCGGTCCACCCACATATAAAATTATCGAAGTAACAAACGCGAATCAAATGAGCATGATGAAAACTAGCTTGACATAAATTCCCATGTGTCCTCGGGAGCGCTTTGCTTTATATAAGAGTGTGTCCATGCCTGTCCTTTTCTACAAAAAGGATTGGTCTATCTTGCTGCAAATTTGCTACACTTGTTACTTGTTACTCGTTATGAATTATCTTATCACAAAACTATCCGTTACTGATAATTTCAGTGCTTGTAGAGAATACCTTACTGGAAACCGCTCGACATTTCCTTCTGCTCCTTGTTGGGTTCGACACTCTTACTTATCAAAAGGACTATGATAGATCCCCTATACTTATGGGTCATCAAGACTCTTTTATGGCGCTGTTGACGGGGAGTAAAGCGCCTTTGGTAAGTGGAATCTAGTAAGGAAAAAATTATATAGTGTGCTGAAATTTACTATCACTTGTCACTATGGAAAGTAATCCTTTGAGGGGCTTGTTCGGGGTATCTTCACTTCGACCGGAAGCACAAAGAATTGTCCCTCAACATACTGAGCCTACTGAAAATATTTATTATGAAATTCCTTCGGGTATGATAGAGAAGCTACTAGCTAATCCTTTTGTAGGAGATGGAACACTACATCCTGATTTGCATCTAATCTATGTGGATGAAGTTTGTGGATTATTTAAGCTTGCAGATCTACTCAAGGATCACATCAAGAAGAAGGTGTTTCCTTTATATTTGAAGGACAAGGCATTGAAATGGTATAGGCTATGTGATGATATTGGATCATGGAGCTACAACCGATTGAAAATGGAATTTCATCAGAAGTTCTATCCTATGCATGTACTTCATCGTGATCGGAATTATATTTATAATTTTTGTCCTCGTGAAGGAGAAAGAATCGCTCAAGATTGGGGGAGGCTTAAGTCAATGTTTATATTCATGCCCCAATCATGAGCTCTCGGGAGAAATTATTTTTCAGAATATTTATGCCCGGCTTTCTCATCATGATCAATCCATGCTTGATACTTCTTGTGTTGGTTCCTATATGAAGAAAGATATTGACTTCAAATGGGATTTATTGGAAATAGTTAAATACAACTCTGAAGATTGGGAACTCGAGGAAGGTAAGGAGTCAGGTATGGAACTAAAGTTTGATTGTGTTAAATCTTTCGTAGACACCAATGCTTTTCGTGAATTTGGCACCAAATATGGACTTGATCTGAGATAGTAGCTTCTTTTTGTGAATCTTTTGCTGCTCATGTTGATCTCCCCAAGGAGAACTGGTTTAAATATCATCCTCCCATTGAAGTGAAAGTAGTTGAACCTATTAAAGTAGAAGAGAAAACTATTACTTAAAATTTTGATCCTGTTATTCCCACTACTTATATTGAGAAACCACCTTTCCCTGATAGAATAAAGGATCATGCTAAAGCATCAACTGTGGTTCATAAGACTTGTGCTAGAACACCTACACCCCTTAGAAAATTAAGGTTGATCCTAGTATTGCTATGGTTAAGTTTCTGTTGGTTGATAATATTGATGGGCATGTTATTCAATTTTGTGATGAAGCCGCTAGAATTGCTAAACCTAATGCTAAAAATAAACATAGACCCATTGTTGGCACGCCTGTTGTTTCTGTTAAAATAGGAGATCATTGTTATCGTGGCTTATGTGATATGGGTGCTAGTGTGAGTGCAATTCCCTTTTCCTTATATAGAGAGATTATGAATGATATTGCACCAGCTGAGTTAGAGGAAATTGATGTTATAATTAAGCTTTCTAATAGAGACACTATATCACGAGTTGGGATTATTAGGGACGTTGAATTCTTGTGTGGGAAAATAAAATATCCTACTGATTTTCTTGTTCTTTGCTCCCCACAAGATGATTTTTGTCCCATTACATTCGGTAGACCCTTCTTGAATATCGTTAATGCCAGGATAGATTGTGAGAAGGAAACTGTTGCCGTAAGTTTTGGTGATACGTCTCATGATTTTAATTTCTCAAAATTTCGTAGACAACCCCATGATAAAGAATTGCCTAGTAAGGATGAAATTATCGGCCTTGTTTCTATTGTTGCGCCTCCTACTAATCCTTTAGAGAAATATTTGCTAGACCATCAAAATGATATGCATATGAATGAAAGGAAGGAAATAGATAGGATTTTCTTTGATCAACATCGTATCCTGAAACACAACTTGCGTGTAGAAATACTTGGGGATCCTCCTCCACCCAAGGGTGATCCCGTGTTTGAGCTTAAACAATTACCAGATACTTTGAAATATGCTTATCTTGATGAAAAGAAGATATATCATGTTATTATTAGTGCTAACCTTTCAGAGCATGAAGAACAGAGATTATTGAAAACTCTGAGGAAGCACCGTGCTGCTATTGGATATACTCTTGATGATCTTATGGGCATTAGTCCTACTCTATGTCAGCACAAAATTAAAATGGAGCCTGATGCTACACCAGTTGTTGATCACTAATGACGGTTGAATCCTAAAATGAAGGAAGTGGTAAGAAATGAAATATTAAACCTTATGAAGGCATGTATCATGTACCCTATTGCTGATAGTAGATGGGTTAGTCCCGTTCATTGTGTCCCTAAGAAAGGAGGTATTACCCTAGTTCCTAATGATAAAAATGAATTGATCCTGCACAGAATTGTTACAGGTTATAGAATGGTAATTGATTTTACGAAATTGAATAAAGCTACTAGAAAATATCATTACCCTCTACCTTTCACTGATCAAATGCTAGAAATATTATCCAAACACACACATTTCTGCTTTCTAGATGGTTATTCTGGTTTCTCTCAAATACCTTTGTTAAAAGAGGACCAAGAGAAGACCACCTTTACCTGCCCTTTTGGTACCTTTGCTTATGGACGTATGCCTTTTGGTTTATGCAATGCACCTGCTACCTTTCAAAGATGCATGACTGCTATATTCTCTGATTTTTGTGAAAGGATTGTTGAGGTTTTCATGGATGATTTTTCCGTTTATGAAACTTCTTTTGATGATTGTTTGAGCAACCTTGATCAAGTTTTGTAGAGATGTGAAGAAACTAATCTTGTCTTGAATTGGGAGAAGTGCCACTTTATGGTGAATGAAGGCATTGTCTTGGGACATAAAATTTCCGAAAGAGGTATTGAAGTTGATATGGCTAAAGTTGATACTATTGAAAAAATACGTGTCCTACGGATATCAAAGGTATAAGAAGTTTCCTTGGTCATGCTGGTTTCCATAGGAGATTTATTAAAGATTTCTCTAAGATTTCTAGGCCTCTCACTAATCTTTTGCAAAAATATGTTCCATTCATTTTTGATGATGATTGTGTAGAAGATTTTGAAATTGTCAAGAATGCTTTGATTTCTGCACCTCTTGTTCAACCACCTAATTGGAACCTACCCTTTGAAATTATTTCTGATGCTAGTGATTATGCTGTTGGTGCTGTTCTAGGACAAAGAGTTGTCAAGAAATTAAATTTTATTCATTATGCTAGCAAAACGCTAGACAGACCTCAAAGAAACTATGCTACCACTGAAAAAGAATTTTTAGTAGTTGTGTTCACTTGTGATAAGTTTAGACCTTATATTGTTGATTTTAAAGTAACTGTTCACACTAATCGTGCTGCTATTAAATATCTCATGGAAAAGAAATATGCTAAACCTAGACGAATCAGGTGGGTTCTTCTGCTACAAGAATTTGATTTGCATGTTGTTGATAGAAAGGGTGTTGATAACCCCGTAGCAGATAACTTGTCTATGTTAGAGAATGTTCTTGATGACCCACTACCTATTGATGATAGCTTCCCTGATGAACAATTAGCTATCATAAATGCTTCTCATAATGCTCCTTGGTATGTTGATTATGCTAATTACATTGTCGCTAAATTTATACCGCCTAGTTTCCCATACCAACAAAAGAAAAAGGTTTTCTATGATTTAAGACATTACTTCTGGGATGACCCACACCTTTATAAAGGAGTAGATTTAGTTATTAGACGTCGTGTACCTGAGCATGAACAGGAATAGATCCTACGGAAGTGGCATTCCAAGGCTAACGAAGGACACCATGCTGGAGATAGGACTGCACATAAGGTATTACAATCTGGTTTTTATTGGCGTACTCTCTTCAAGGATCCTCGTAAGTTTGTGTTGTCATGTGATGAATGTCAAAGAATTGGCAATATTAGTAGACATCGGGAAATGCCTATGAACTACTCTCTCATTATTGAACCATTTGATGTTTGGGGTTTTGATTATATGGGACATTTTCCAACATCCAACGGGTATACTCATATATTAGTTGATGTTGATTATGTTACTAAGTGGGTAGAAGCTATTCCAACTAGTAGTGTTGATCACAACACCTCTATTAAGATGCCTAAAGAATTTATTTTCCCTAGATTTGGAGTCCCCATATATTTAATGACTGTTGGTGGTTCACATTTTATTCATGGTGCTTTCCGTAAATTGGTTGCTAAATATGATGTTAATCATAGAATTGCATCCCCTTATCATCCTTAGTCTAGTGGTCAAGTAGAATTAAGCAATAGAGAAATTAAATTGATCTTGCAAAAGACGGTTAATAGATCTAGGAATAATTTGTCTAAGAAACTTGATGATGCATTATGGGCTTATAGAACTGCTTACAAGAATCATATGGGTATGTCTCCATATAAAATCGTTTATGGTAAAGCATGTCACTTACCTCTAGAGCTAGATCACAAAGCTTATTGGGAAATCAAAGAGCTCACCTATGATTTCAAACTTGCTGGTGAGAAGAGGTTATTTGACATTAGCTCACTTGATGAATGGAGAACCTGGGCCTATGAGAATGCCAAGTTGTTTAAAGAAAAAGTTAATAGATGGCATGATAAAAGGATACAAAAGCGTGAATTCAATATAGGTGATCATGTCTTGCTATACAATTCTCGGTTAAGATTTTTTGAAGGAAAACTTCTCTCTAAATGGGAAGGGCCTTACATTGTTGACGAAGTATATCGTTCCGGTGTCATCAAGATCAACAATGCCGAAGGCATAAATCCGAAGGTGGTAAATGGGCAAAGAATCAAACATTATATCTCAGGTACTCCCATTAATGTTGAAACCAATGATATCAATACCATAACTCCGGAAGAGAATATTAGGGAGACCTACCAGAATGTTTCAGACTCCGAAAAGAAACAGGTACATGGTATGGTAAGTAAACCGACTCCAAAACTTTCCCAATAGCAATTTTACTCATTTTTGGAATATTTAAAAAATAGGAAAATAAAAAGAAGTCTGAACAACGCACGGGGAGGCGATAAGCCTGCTAGGCATGACCACCCCCGTGGCCACGCCTAGGGGCTTATCACCACCCCGTGCGCCCCCCGGACTCCGTTTTCTTGTGGTACACCCCTTCGGGTCAGCAAAAATTCATTTTATAATGTCCCAAAGGTTTGCACTTTCGTATCACAACATTACCTCCTGTTTTTGTTTGAGCTATTTCTGCAGAAGATTTAGATCGTCATGGCGTCCTCAAGTGCTCCGAAGGACAAGTTTTTCGAGAAGGTCATCAACCCTTACCTTGCGGAGGTGCTGCAACACCCTCAAACCATTGAGATGCATGAGGGGGTGCTGCACATCTGTGACGTCGAGGGGCAAAAGAAGATCGGAAGCTTGGAAACAAGGCTCGAAGCAATAGAGCAACAAGTCTTCAAGTGTCAAGGGACGGTGGAACGTGGACTCAATGCCAATCATATGATGATCTCAGAGTTTACACATAAACACAAGCTGGATACCAAGGACATCGGGGAGTGCATCTTCAAGCTTTACGAGAAAATTGAGCATCTCCAAGCCCAGATCTATGATCTGAAAAAACAAAACTATGAGTATGAATACAGATTTAAGACAATGAGTTTGGCTGCAGATTTGAGGATTCCGAAGACTCGTTCATGTTTTTACGATGGTGAGCCTATTCCTTGGAAGACCGAGGACAAGCTTCCATCCTCATCAACAACTCCACCACCATCACCTCCGAAGAAGGACATCTAAACACAGGGGTATGGGCACTCCCCTTGGCTTGTGCCAAGCTTGGGGAGGCGCCCTGGTATCGTATCACCATCACACCTTTTTCCTTTTTGTTTTCTTGTTTTTCTTAGTTCGATCCTTTTTTATTTTGTTTTGATCTAGTAGAATAAAGTGTTAGTATGATCTACCTTTTAGTTTTTGCTTTTGCTCCCCTTATGTAAGCAAGTCCGAGAGTTATATAATAAAAACTAGGCTTGTGGGGGCCCTGTTCTTTATATGAAGATTTTTGACCTGGAAAAATCAGAAGGGAGCTTTTGGGTTGAAGCACCGCCGTCTTGAGGCGGAACTTGGACGAAACCAATCTAGAGCTCCGGTAGGGCTGTTCTGCTGGGGAAACTTCCCTCCCAGAGGGCGAAATCGAAACCACTGTCATCACCAACGATCCTCTCATCGAGAGGGGGTCAATCTCCATCAACATCTTCACCAGGACCATCTCCTTTCCAAACCCTAGTTCATCTCTTGTATCTGATCTTTGTCTCAACACCTCAGATTGGTACATGTGGGTTGCTAGTATTGTTGATTACTCCTTGTAGTTAATGCTAGTTGGTTTACTTGGTGGAAGATCATATGTTTAGATCCTTTATGATAATTAATACTCCTTTGATCTTGAACATGAACATGCTTTGTGAGTAGTTACGTTTGTTCCTAAGTACATGGGATAAGTCTTGTTATAAGTAATCATGTGAATTTGGTATTCCTTCGGTATTTTGATGAGATGTATGTTGTCTCTCCTCTAGTGGTGTTATGTGAATGTCGACTAGATAGCACTTCACCATCATTTGAGCCTAGGGGAAAGCATTGAGAAATAATAAGTATATGACGGGTTGCTAGAGTGACAGAAGCTTAAACCCTAGTTTATGCGTTGCTTCGTAAGGGGCTGATTTGGATCCATATGTTTCATGCTATGGTTAGGTTTACCTTAATTCTTCTTTCGTAGTTGCGGATGCTTGCGATAGGGGTTAATCATAAGTGGGAGGTTTGCCCAAGTAAGGTCATCAACCAAGCACCGGTTCACCCACATATCAAATTATCAAAGTAACGAACGCGAAGCAAATGAGCATGATGAAAACTAGCTTGACATAAATTCCCATGTGTCCTCGATAGCGCTTTGCTTTATATAAGAGTTTTTCCAGGCCTGTCCTTTGCTACAAAAAGGATTGGGCTATCTTGTTGCACCTTTGCTACACTTGTTACTTGTTACTCGTTACGAATTATCTTATCACAAAACTATCTGTTACCGATAATTTCAATGCTTGCACAGAATACCATACTGGAAACCACTTGTCATTTCCTTCTGCTCCTCGTTGGGTTCGACACTCTTACTTATTGAAAGGACTATGATAGATCCCCTATACTTATGGGTCATCAGAGTGTTAGCAATCATAGAAGCTTAAATGATGGTTGAGTATGTGGACTTGCCAAAAGGCTCCGACACTAGACCCTTCCTGAAAATATGATGAATTGTAGTTGCAAAGTTGACTGATAACATAGTTTGTTGGTTTCAAATAAGGTTTATGCTTTATACTTCTATGTTGTGATGAATTGTTACTTGTTCATGAGAAGTTATATGATGTTGTTATTGAATAAAAGTTATATGAACAAGTTCTATAATAAAGTTTGTTGTTGTTATGATAATAAGCACGATGCTACTATGTCCGTATTTTGTTTTTATCGACACCTCTCTCTCAAACCATGTGGACATATTTTTAGATATTGGCTTTCGCTCGAGGACAAGCGAGGTCTGAGCTTGGGGGAGTTGATACGTCCATTTTGCATCATGATTTCCTACTGTTATTTACAATTTTTTTATGAATAAATAATGCTTCATGGATTATTTCTAATGCCTTTTGTCTCATAATTTGCATGGTTTGCACAAAGAGGGAGAATACTGGCAGCTGGAAATCTGGACCTAAAAAGCATATAAAAGATACCTATTCTGCACATCTTTAAATGAGCTGAAACTTCACGGGGATTTTTTATGGGATATGTAAGAAATAATGGAGAAAATAACTACTAGAGGGGCCCACCCCGATGAGCACAAGACACCAGGGAGCGCTAGCCCCCCCAGGCATGCCCTGGTGGGTTGTGCTTAGCACGGCCCACCTCCGAAGCCCATCTTCTGGTATATAAGGTGTTTTGACCTAGAAAAAAAGCAAGAGAGTACTTTTGGGACGGAACGCCGCCATATCAAGGCGGAACTTGGGGAGGAGCACTTTTGCCCTCCGGTGGAACGATTCCGCCGGGGGAACTTCCCTCCCAGAGGGGGAAATCGAAGCCATCGACATCACCAACAACCCTCTCATCTCTTGGAGTCCATTCTTCATCAACATCTTCAACAACACCATCTCCTCTCAAACCCTAGTTCATCTCTCGTGTTTAATCTTTGTACCGGAACCTCAGATTGGAATCTGTGGGTGACTAGTAGTGTTGATTACCTTGTGTAGTTGATTACTATATGGTTTATTTGGTGGAAGATATCATGTTCAGATCCATTATGCTATTGAATACCCCTCTGATATTGATCGTGCATATTATTTGTGAGTAGTTACCTTTGTTCTTGAGGTCACGTGAGAAGTCATGTTGCAAGTAATCATGGGGATTTTATATATGTTTGATATTTTGATGATATGTATGTTGTGATTGCCTTAGTAGTGTCATGTGAATGTCGACTACATGACACTTCACCATCCTTTGGCCTAAGGGAATGCATTGTGGAGTAGTTATTAGATGATGGGTTGCTAGAGTGACAAAAGCTTAAACCCTAGTTTATGCGCTACTTCATAAGGGGCTGATTTGGATCCACATGTTTAATGCTATGGTTAGTTGTTATCTTAATACTTTTCTTGTAGTTGTGGATGCTTGCGAGAGGATTAATAATAAGTGGGAGATTTTTCAAGTAAGAACAACACCCAAGCACCGGTCCACCCACATATCAAATTATCAAAGTAGCAAACACGAATCAAACCGACATGATGAAAGTGAATAGATGAAATTCCCGTGTACCCTCAAGAACACTTTTCTTATTATAAGAGATATTGTTGGCCTGTCCTTTTCCACAAAAGGATTGGGCTACCTTGCTTCACTTTATCTACCGTTACTGTTACTTTCTCGTTACCAATTATCTTGCTATCAAACTACCTATTACAAACAATTTTTAGTGCTTCCAGAAATTACCTTGCTAAAAACCGCTTGTCATTTCCTTCTGCTCCTCGTTGGGTTTGACACTCTTACTTCTCAAAAGGACTACGATTGACCCCCTACACTTGTGGGTCATCAGGGCTCGATGTGTTAGTGACTGTAGCGAAACCATTTAGTTAATTAATTTATTATGAGTTAATTAAGCGGCATCGCCCGGTTGTCAGCGGCTATTAGGATGGGGATTAGTGGCTAATCTCACGGGGTCCACCTGTCGGTGGCCCACGGGTCGGGTCGAACGGCCGGCGCAACTTCAACGAGCACCAGTGAGGGTGGAATCGCACGGGAAGGGCACACACACGACCAAATGGTCGCTCACAACCACCCAAATGACGAGTGTGACACAGTGCATCTAATGGAGCCAACCGCGCGAGCTGTTGAGGCCGGAATGAATGACGGTGGTGACCTACGGCAGCAGACGAAACACGAGATCGACATAGTTGAGGCTAGGTTGCATGGCGAGCCCATAATATGCGTCATACACCTTCCTGGGATCACGAGGAGCATGCCTGTGCAACGAACTCAAGCTGAAGAGGCCAGGAGCACGAAGCTCATTGGTCATGGCGGCGGCTGACGTGGCTTGAGACTGCGTCGGTATTTCCCTAAAGCGGAAGGGATGATGCAGCACAGCTACGGTAAGTATTTCCCTCAGTTATGAAACCAAGGTTATCGAACTAGTAGGAGAACCAAGCAACACTATGTAAACGGTACTTGCACACAAAGAACAAATACTTGCGACCCGACGCGTAAGACAAGTTGTCAATCTCTCCACGGTAAAAGATAGATTGGTTTTCATGCGATTGGATAAATAGATCACGTAAGAACACAAAATAAAAGATGTAAATAAAAAGTGCAGCAAAGTATTTTTGGTTTTTTGGAATAGAAGATCTGAAAGCCAATGTGGAAAAAGATAGATCGGAAAGCAATATGTTAAAAGATAGACCAGGGGCCGTAGGTTTCACTAGTGGCTTCTCTCATGAGTATAGCACACGATGGGTAAACAAATTACTATTGGTAAATCTTCTAGAAGATCAAATAATCATGAAGATATCCAAGGCAATGATCATTATATAGGCATCAAGATTACTACACCGAAACAATTCTGCATCTACTACTATTACTCCACACATCGACCGCTATCCAGCATGCATCTAGTGTATTACGTTCATGGAAAAACGGAGTAATGCAATAAGAAATGTGACATGATGAAGACAAGATCTATGCATGTAGGAATAGACCCCATCTTGTTATCCTCAATAGCAACAATACATGTGTGCCTTGCTGCCCCTTCTGTCACTAGGAGAGGACACCACAAGATCGAACCCATCACAAAGCACCTCTTCCCATGGCAAGAAAAAACAATCTAGTTGGCCTAACTAAACCAAAGATTCGAAGAAGAAATATGAGGCTATAAGTAATCATGCATATAATAGATCAAAGAAGACTCAAATAATATTCATGAATAGAAACTGATCATGAACTCAAACTTCATCGGATCCCAACAAACACATTGCAAGAAGTCATTACATCAAATAGATCTCCAAGAGACCATTGTATTGAGAATCAAAAGAGAGAGAGAGAGAGAGAGAGAGAGAGAGAAAGCCATCTAACTACTGCCTACAGACCCGTAGGTCTATCGTGGACTACTCACGCATAATGGGAGAGGCACCCATAAAGACGATGCACCCCTCCGTGATGGTGTTAGATTGGATTTCGCGGTTCTAGAAATTGCGGCAGCTGGAACTGTGTTTCATTGACTCCCCTAGGGTTTTTGGAATATTTGGGTATTTTATAGAGCTGATAGGCGGTGGAGAGGGGTCCCGAGGAGGGCACAACCCACCAGGACGCGCCAGGGGCCTCTAGCGCGCCCTAGTGTCTTGTGGCCTCTGTAGCCCTCCTCTCTGGTGCTTCACTGGACCTTCAGTTTTCTTCTGGCCCAAAAGAATCTCCAAAAGGTTTTTTGGTGTTTGGGCTTCGTTTAATACTGATATTTTGTGAAGTAAAAAACAAGCAAAAAACAGCAACTGACACTTGGCAGTATAACTGACACTTAGTCCCAAAAAATGATATAAAGTTGATATATAATAATTATAAAACATCCAAGGTTGATAATATAACATCATGGAATAATCAAAAATTATAGATACGTTGGAGACGTATCAGCGGGCGGATCTTGGAGCTTGTGCAATGACGACTAGAGGAAGAAATCAACGCTGGGGCAGAGGGGTTTTGGTCGGGGGCTCACAATGGATGGCTTGACGCGGACGGCGAGCTCGAGGATGATCGGGAGCCGACGAATCGGCGATACATAATTCCTATGGCCGTGAATGAAGAAGAAGACGCTCCGCTCAATCTCGGCCTTCTCTTGTTGCTTGGTTCATTGTGGTCGAAGAGGATGACGAGAAGGTTCTTCTGGGCATGACGACGATGCACGGGGACTCGGGTGGATGCGCGTACATCGAGTGGTGGTGATGATGCCGCTCGTTGGTGGGAGAGAGAGACAGAGATGGGAGAGAGAGAGTGAGGGGGAAAGAGGGGCTCTAGGGGTAGGGTTGGCGCCAGGGGGAAGCCGACGACTTGAGGGCGCCAGTGAGCCACCGGATTGCCGCCCCGTGGCCATCAGTGTCATGGACGGGCGCTCGGCCGGCCACCGCGTAGGCTGAATAGGGGGAGGAAGGGGAAGCCTTGGCTAGTCCAGGTGGGCTCGCACTATGCACTAGGCCCAGTGCACAATGTCCCTCGCCCCTTTTCTATTTTTTGCTTTTCTTTATTTTGTTCTCTGTTTTGCAATTAGTTGGCCCACCAAATTAAAAAAAATTATCTATGAAACTTGGTACATAAATCATGCGAAATATTCTGGTTTTGCAAAAAAAGTTTCAGAGTAATTTGTAAAGTTTAAATATTTTTAGAAATTGAAAAGATCGAGTTATTTTCTACTTTCTCACGATTATAATTCCTAGGGGCATTTTTGTGGTTTAGGTGATGTTGCTTTCCGTAACATAATTACTTAGGGATTATTTGCCACCTAACCAACAATTTTGTTTGACAGTTTGAAAATAATAATTTATTTGGCTTTATTTAAAGTTGAACTTGGCTTTGATTTTTATCAAGTGGCAATTTGGCTTAGTAATCATGATGACATCGCACCATTAGTGTAAAGTTACTGTAGCATGACACACGGGGTGGTACAGACGGTAACCAGCAGGATGCAGATGTGGGGGAGGCAAGTTTTCGGGTCAATCGCGAAGAAGATTGCAAAGATAAAGACTCATCTCGTAGATGCCAAATCAAGGGCAAGGCTGCCTCTACACTCATTGGAGGTCCGAGAAATTGAAGATTAGTTGAGGGAGGTGTATGAACAGGAGGAGATTATGTATCGACAGAGGTCGAGGGTGGACTGGCTTAAGGCGGGTGATATGAACACAAATTATTTACAGAGTCTCGCTAGTCATGGGAAGAAGAAGAACACAATGAAAGCGTTAAGGAGGGCTGATGGCACAAGGTGCATGACACACGATGAGATGAGAGAGATGGTTGCCTCGTTTTACGAAGACTATTTAATTCAGGAATTTCGAAGGGGGCTCGGGCATTGCTAGCAAACATTGTTCAGGTGGTCACGGAGGAAATGAATGACAAACTAACTGCTCCTATTTGCGAGATGAAATCCAAGCAGCTCTTTTTCAAATGGGACCTACCAAAGCCCACGGACCCGATGGACTGTCTGCCCTCTTTTATCAACGTCACTGGATGTTGCTGAGAGACGACATTTCCCAGGTGATTAAAGATTTTTTTTGAATGTTGTAGTGAATCCAAAGTCTTTCAATGCTACTGTTATTATTATGATACGAAAGGTGAACTCACCGGAGTTATTTTCGCAATTCCGACCCATTAGCCTTTGCAACGTACTATACAAGATTGCGACCAAGGTTTTAGCAAACAGGCTCAAGCAAATCCTTCCGCTCCTTATCTCTGAAGAACAAAGTGTTTTTGTGTCAGGGCATCTCGTAATGGACAATGTTCTTGTACCGTATGTGTGTGTGCATGCTATTCGCACTAGGTAGAGGAAGAAACCCTTATGTGTTGTCAAATTGGACATGATGAAGGCGTATGACCATTTGGAGTGGTGTATTTTGGAACAAGTAATGGGCTCCTTTGAGTTTTCTCCAAGGTGGATAGAAATGATTATGCGCTGCATTTCGCCAGCAAGATTTCGTGTTAAGCTGAATGGGGGATTCTCAAGAGATTTCCTTCCATCCCGTGGACTTCGGCAAGGGGATCCACTATCCCCTTACCTCTTCTTATTTTTTGTTGATGGGTTCTCAGCTCTGATGAGGAAAGCACAAACTGGTAATATGATAAATGGAGTGTGCTCTTTGCGGATGGCAATGTTGTGTTCTTGGAGGCTTTGTAGGATAATATGGAAGTGCTAAAAGAAATCTTGAACAACTATGAGAGGGTGTCTGGGCAGCATGTGAATCTCCAAAAATCTGTAATTTACTTTCGCAGGGGCTGTCAGGAGGATATGAAAGTGCAGCTGAAAATGCTATAAGAATTGACGCGGAGGCTCTAAGTGAGAAATATCTGGGTTTGCCGACTCATGTGGGACGATCAAAATACGGCACTTTTAAATATGTAACTGGAAGTTCTAAGGGTAAGGTGACTGGTTGGAAGGGTCAGGGTTTATCCAAAGCAGCAAGAGAGGTTTTGGTTAAATCGGGTCTCCAAGCCACTCCTACTTTCACCATGACTTGGTTCAACCTCACAAACAAAACATGTCGGAACCTGACTTCGATCTCGTCTAAATTCTGGTGGGGTGCAATGAATGGGGAAAGTAAGGTGCATTTGATATCATGGGAGAAAATGTGTGCATCCAAGAGGGAGGGGGTTTGGATTTTAGAGACACTGAATCTTTTAACCAGGACCTCCTAGCAAAGCAAGCATGGGGCATCCTTCAGGTCCCGGACTCCCTCCTGTCTAGGGTTTTGAAGGCTTGTTGTTTCAAGGAGAGTACAATTATATCTGCTACCCGCCCTTCGAATGCATCCTATACGTTCAGGAGTATTTCACATCGTCATGACATGCTGAGACAGGGGTTGGTGTGGCGCATTGGAGACGGATCAAGTGTCAATATCTACCATGATAACTGGATCCTGAGGCAAGGATGTCTGAAACCACCGAGTCGGGTGTTCATGCCGGGAGTTACTAAGGTGGCCGATATGTTGATACATGGTGGACCTAGATGAAAAAACACAATGATTGATGACACGTTTTGTCCATCGGATGCGCAAGACATCAAACAAATTGCTGTTGGTGGCCCGGGTGTTGAGGACTATATGGCATGGAACTACACTCGAAATGGGTTGTTCAGTGTAAAGTCTGCATATGATATGTGTATGGCGATGAAAAGAGCGAGACATGGACAGACATACTCCTTGTCTTCAATCAATAAAGAAAGGGGTACTTGAGCCTATGGTATACATCTACACCGGGGAAAGCGAAGATACATATGTGGAGAATCATTAGGAATGGATTAGTTGTGGGCAGCGAACTTAATCAACATCGGTTCAAGCCAGGTGGTTTTTGTGTTGTGTGTGGCAGGGAATAGACTTTATTGCATATATTTTGGTCATGCCAACATTCATCTCAGTTTTGGCAGCATCCGCGTTCAGAGAAGGGCGTCATGGTGGCAATCCCATCGCTCTTTACAGACTCCTAGAGAACGCTATCACGCTGGCTCATAGGATGGTTCACCGGTGCGTCTGACAAAGAGAAGGAAGCGATGGTCCAAGCTACATATGGTTTGTGGTTGGCAAAGAATGAGGCAAGGGATGGAAGGAAGATCGCTCCACCGAAAAAGTGGTGGATTTGGTCCGCTCTCACCTGATGGAGTGGAGAAGTACACATTAAATACCGACCAAAGTCCCTAAGGGTATTATCAGGCAATGCTGGGTGCCGCCCGAGGCAACCTGGGTGAAAATTAATACGGATGGAGCGGTCTCTAGAGCCGGAAACAGATGTGGAGGTGGAGTCGTAGTGCGAGATCACATGGGCGCTTTTCTGACAGGAGTTTGCCACCATTTCGACCACATTGTTTATCCTAAAGTGGCAGAGATTCTGGCCTGCAGAAGGGGTTTGCAAGTGGCGATCGATCTGGGTTTTGAAAGGGTTCATATGGAACTTTATAACAAAGCGGTGGTACAGATGATCTGCGATACGAACCGAAACATCTCGGCCATGGGGGCATGGATTCAAGAGATAAATGAGATGCTAAGCACACAGACCGAATTTTGGGTGGCCTGGATCCGAAATTCTGCCAACGAAACCACGCATAAATTTGCTGAGGTAGGTGATGAACTATGTCAGGTGTGGACGGGGCTCCTCAAGACTTTGTTTTATCTGTGATTTCGGATGATATTCCTAGCCACTCTGGCTAAATAAAGTGCGGCGACATTGACTCTCTCTCAAAAAAAAAGAGGATTAGAGGGCGTTTAGCCTCACACCGCATGCGTGGGGTTAGTTAACTAGAGTCCGGAGGTGGCCTGCATGCACTGCACCGCACCGCGCGGGTTGAGTTAATTATCCGGGGCATTTTGTCTCACACCGCACTGTTGGTTAATTAACCAGGGACATATCTTGTAACAAAGGCGCTGATAATATCATACATCTCATGTTCCAATGCGAAAAGTCTGAGGAAGTTTGGAAAATGATGTGGGTATATGATGTGATCAAGAAGGCGTGCAAAGTGAACCGGTCTGGAGAAATAGTCCTCGAGCAACTTCTGTGTCTCCGGGACTCGGATGTTCATGTCCTGGGTTTGCCAAATTTGCGAGAAACTATAGCAACCACTGCCTAGTACTTATGGTTTGAACAGAGACATCTCATTCACGATGGGCAAACACAAACAGCAGCCCAAATTCTTCTGACGGTGAAGAGCCTCACAACAAACTATGTTATCGCATGTAGTCTGAAGGCGAAGAAGCGATCAACACCATGGATGAAACCACGCCCGGGATATATGAAACTGAATGTGGACGTTGGATTTGACCAAGACAATTTAAATGGGTCGGTTGGTGCAATTATTCGCGATCACACTGGAAAGTTTATTGCCGGTGCAAACGAAAAATTAAGTTCTTGTTATGATGCTTTCGTAGCTGAAGCAATAGCAGTTAGATTCGGACTGAACTTGGCACGTATGGTGGGTTGCAGCAAGATTGAGGTGGCCTCGGATAATGAAGGGGTTGTCTATGATCTCAATGAAGGTGTCTCGAATTCAGTAGCAAATGCCATTATCAATGACTGTTTATTCGTGAAGTTAGATTTTAACCATATGTTGTTTGAGCATTGTAATAGAGGTTGTAATCAGGCTGCTCATGAACTTGCAAAATTAGCTAAGTACGCTCCTCCTAGTGTCTGGATGGATTTGCCACCAGAGGAACTGATTCCCTTCCTTGTAAGTGATACATTCGTTTTGATGGAATAAAGGAACACATGAGTTATCAAAAAGAAAAAAAACAGGGACAGATGACCAGCGCTGCACCGCGCCGCGCCGCGCCGCACCGCACCGCGCGCTCGTGGGCGGCATGCAGGGACGGACGGACGAGGGAACCGGTGGGTTCTGTCCTGTTGCCGAACTGAAAGCCAAGTGACACCACGGCCACATAGATGGAGGGACGTAATGCAGATCAATTGCGAGGATGTCCATTACTGCTTTAAGAAATGTAGGTAGGTTGGCTGGCTTGTCGGATTAGATAAGCAGGTTTTGGCCTGGGCTGAGTCTTTTTTTTTCCTTTTTGAGGGAAGCCTGGGCTGAGTCGGTTGGTTGGTAGGTATAGATTGTTTATGATTGATTGTGGAGTGTGTGTTTGCGGTGTCCCTGTTTCTAGTGCAATCGTATAGCACTTGTTAGTATCCACACACACACACAAAAGGCGTATTTACATGCCGATCTATCAGCCAGTAGTAAAAAAGAAAAGAAAAAAATTAGGAAAGGTTTATGCTTGCAATGCACACGTTGTTCAAAATTTTACATGGAAAAATGGACTCTAACAGGAAGGGACCATGCCCTGTGTGTCTTCCTGGAGCGAATGAGTATGCGCTATCGGGGGCTCCGGTGAAGGAATAGATCGTTCCTCATGGAAAACTGCTCCCAGCAAATGCTCGAAGGGCCCTCCCATGCACACCACTAACCCCTCTCCTCCTCAACACATCCTCTTTTGCCATGCTAACGGAGTGAAATTGCCATGGCAATGTTTTTTTTGTACGAAACCTCGTCAAAAGGGCAGGGTGCTCCTGCAATTTCATAAAGAAGAATAGAGTTGACCCGGTTTATAAGGAAAACTAGGCCGAAAACCACACAATTGCTTGATTGATTAAGGGACAATCAAGCGAAAACCAAGACCAAGCCACAACCAGCCAACTCAAACTCCACCGCCTACTAGTCCGCTATCCAGAGAGAAGTGAACGAGCTCTTCGGAGACGCCTTCAAGAAGGGAACACGACACCCTCAAGCGTCGTCGTCGCCGGCATCGACCCCATCGATCAAAAAGCTTTCGCCCAGAAACCGCTCAACACTCCCCGCCGAAACCCGGGGAAGGGTCAGGCCATCACCAACAGCTACCGCGACAACCCAATGCACGATCAACCACATGCTAGTAGAGAGGAAGGAACCCTTCGACGATGACTCGAAAGGAAAAGGCGCCAACGCGCCATCATCGCCGGTAACTGATCCCCATCGAAAGCAAGGTTTTCACCCAGAGCCATTCGCCCTCCACCTCAGCGAGCCCCGGGGGAAGGGGCTCAACCAACGCCGGAGAAGATCACCCACAATGGCAGACCATGACCGCCGAAACCAAGAGCATCCCGGTCGAGCCACTACAACCCCCAGGAGATGAAGACCGCCAACGTGCAGCCACAACCGTCCACCATCGCAGCACCACCGTGGCCACCACCACCGCAGCAACCAACGCCGCATCACGAAGCGCAGCACCTAGATTGATGCACCTCGCACCAGATCCCATCGGAGCTGCGAAGGCGAAGCAGCAGAGCAGCAAGAATGCGGTCCCTCCGCAGCACACCTCGCACCCCAGAGAAGCCCACCTGCCACGCTCAGCCGGTCACCGCGTCCGATGCATGCCTGTCGCCGTCGCGCCCGACCGGCCATCGTGCCCCACGCGCACAGTCGGGACCGAGCCGCCGCCACGCGCACGCACGCCATCCACGCCCAAGCCATGCCGGAGCCCGGACCGAGGCCGCCGCCGCGGCGTCCCAACCGCCGCCCGCAGCCGACGCCAAAAGCGCCCCGCCGAGCCATCACCCCACGGCGCCAGGGCCGCCGCTGCAGGCCGGCCACGCCTGCACACCACCAGATCCAGGCGTGAGGGCCCCGGATCCGCCACCCCCGCCGGCAGAGAGGAGCTCCAGCCCGCCGAGGCAGAGCTCGTGACGACCGTGCGCCGGCGCCACACGAGCTAGCCACGGGCCACCCACGCCCTGGAGATGGAGCCCCGCTGCCGCCGCTGCCACATGGGCTTTGCCCGGTGGCGCATCCCGGCGGCCGAGGGGGGAAGACGACGGCGGAAGAGGCTATCGGTGGTGGTTTGGGTCGCCGCCCGTGACGCACGTGCGGGGTGGCGCAGGGTCGTAGGTTTGAAAGATCCTAGAATACGCTATGACAATGTTATCAAGAGTAAAAGTTGCTATATTGTCATGTGTGCAAAGACCATGCTGCAACATGGAAGGACTGTTGTGCTCACTATTCAAACATTCAGTAATTGTCATGCTGGAAAGAAAGATGATTGCCATGTTACAAAAGGAGAATTAATATCCTACATCAAAAGAAATATTTCACAAAATGTCCATGGTTTGTCGTGGTAGAACAGGAAGAATTTCCATGCTATAGCATGGACAATTGGCATACTGCAATACACATATATGTCATGTTGTGTTTAGGAATTTGCCATGTTGCATTAGAAGAGAAAGGCATGCTACACATAGAAATTGCCATGGTTATAAAAAAAGAATGTCATTGTTCAAAAAAATTGCATCGAAGGGGAGGGGTGTCAAGAGAAAATGTTCGCATCATTTTTCTTCGTTCGCTAGGGAGGGTGATGGAGCAAATAGGTGGCCCATGAGAACTGCGATCTGTCGGCTGAGATTCATGGAAAGAGATCGAACGTGGCACAAGTCGTTCCCTGGAAAAAATGTTCCCAGAGAATGCCACTTCTATAAGGTTCCTGTAAAAATAGTCCAGTTTCTATGGGAATATGGAAATATATAACACGCCATGATAAGGAGTTGTGCAGTCCATTAACCATGTTGCGAAAAACCATGAGATGCCTCCCGACACTCTCAAGAGACTTCATAGACACCGCCACCCCAAAAAACTCAACCCCTCCGCCATTGTAGGAGGTTGAATTTTAGCGAACGACGACATATAATTTCCAACGGAGCTACCTTCCACTTCCCTTCCCAACACCTATCACCTATCCACCTGCCCCCTTGTCGTTTGTCACCGGCCAACATTATTTATGGTGTCCCTCCTGCGTAGCTCCCCGTGCCTTGAAGGCGGTGGTTCTAGGTGTCTTCCTTTCGGTGCTCAGTGCATATATACCTTATGCGGCATGTACCAGCTCGCCCGCCTACATTTGATGCACAAAGGTATCGTCCTTTTCCTTGTCGGTGGTGAGGACGCATTGGATTAATGCCGACCGCGTCATGATAAGTAGTCTATGGGTGCATTTATCACCAGCCTCATGTCCAGCTCTAACCGTGGCTCGTATGTTGTGGTGTCGGGTGCATTTTGAGAGAAATGCCAACTCGGATCTAGTGTTTGAGATGACCACGACAACTTTAATGCATCATTTACCTTGATGGGAGCATGGTTGTAGAGTTGTAGATATGTTCCTAGCGTCCAGGAAACCAACACCTTGTTGCTAGTCACTACCGCAAGTGCAAAACCTTGCTCAACTCATTGGGTGATGGGTATGGTTCCTGGCGAAAGCTTTGCAATGACGACACCCATGGGCATCACTCGCTTATTGAAGGAATCGTAATGAAACATTTTCCCTTACCTTTGACATGGATCTTCTCACTCTTCTAGTGGTGACAATAGTAGTCTAGCCTTAGGCATCAGCATGCAAACATTCATCTACTCTAGCCTTTTGGTGTTGCCGTCAATGTCGACCCCCATTGTTGTTCATGCTGAAGTCCCTCCCACGATAGTCCATGTGTTGTGATGAGCGTTGTGATGTCGGGGCTATCTCAGTCGATCTTTGCTCTTTGATAGTGCAAACTACTTACTCGAATTTCCAAATTGCTTTGGTTGTCCTCGTGGTGGAGCTTGCAGTGAAGGGCTATGTTCATCAGTGGCCTCACGATTACAAGGCTCCAATACCATGCCTCTTGTGGCGGAGTTTTGTGGTCAATGGTGATAAGACTCGTTAATTGTATTTGTTCTAGTATCACACCGTATGGAGAAATGACAAGTATGTAGGTGTTGTTGAGATATAAACCACCAGATATCGGTATTGTGATGCCCTTTCGATGGCACTAGTGGCACTCCTCCATGGTGATGGTTGTTGTGTATGCTTACTAGGTTGTGCTTTGTCATGTCACTCACTTTGCTCTTTTCTTTTTTTCCCTGTTGTAATTTTCCAATGCTGGCATTGTATGGTCACGGGCTATGTATCCTGACTAATGACTTCATGTATAGGATGTTACAATGTCAAGAACTTGGTCTTGTAACCTTCCTTTTTTGAATACATTTGGATAAGGAGTCTTTCCTTGGTAGCATAGCTTAAAATGCAACTTTAGTCTAGGAACTCCCAGACTTTGTGTGTGTGTGTGTGTGTGTGTGTCATAATAAGGAAATTACCTTGACCACACTAGCAACTGCTACATATGTTTACGAGTTATAGGTCAATGTTCTTATGTGTTGTTTAGGATGTTGATTTTCTAGATCCCAAAAAATCTAGCATCGGGTTGCCTTGTAGCATTGCTCATCCCTGATTGGGTCCTTAGTAGCTAGGTCTTGCCTGGCAGGTTGTCTCTTGTCATAGTGCTACAGTAGTGGTGTGACTAACATGTCATGGCTTAGGCGTGGGGATTGCATCGTCGGGCGAAAAGCATTTGGGTAGCGATGTTTGCTGGTGTCGTGCTCCTTCATGTAGGTATCCTTTTGGTAGTCTCTTTTTTACACCTCCCACGGTTTGTGCTCCCACAGAAATGTTAGATACGGGGTTATCCGAATCTAGCGATGACAATGCATCCGCTTTGTTCTTCCGCCTTGGATACATCATCTAAAATCCTGGCCCATAGTAGGCGATTTTTCTTCTCGCCAACCCTTTGGCTTGGAGCCTCTACAAGACTGGATGTGCTCATAGTGGCCCGCTGGGGGTCTACCTGAGCATCATGGGGTGGTGTTTATTGTGTATTTCCTATTAGCCTCACTAGCGACACATCGATGTTGCTTGTATCGCCGGCTCACCGTATTTTGGCTTCTAAGGGCATGTTAAGGATCTCCCCAGCTTCTCAAATCCTGAACTCTACGACGGAGTGCAGCCGAACGGTCCAAATCCCAGCTATGCGTGAGAGAAGCTAGCGAAACTTGCAGTGTATTTTTTGAGGAGTCGCGGAGCTAGGAAAGTCGAGCTCCTCTGAAACAACGAAGTTGGAGTTGCCAAGAATTACAAGTATGTGCCACCGCTAAGTGAGTTTGCATTGCGTACCGATTCGTTTGTTCGTAGCAAATATTACAATTTTGTGCCACCACCAAGGCAGTTTCTTCTCCTAAGCGGGCTTCCCATGTCTAGATGGGCTGTCGTAGCAAGCTGGGCTCTCCTGAGCTGCTATTTCTCATTGCTAAGTGGGCTAACAGCTTGTTTCAACGACGAGAGTAGAAGCTACGCTACTGAACGGATCGTTTGCTCCAGAATTTTTCTCAAGAAGTTGGCTGTTAGCAGGCGGCGATGGAGTTGAGGATTTTGTAGCTGGGGGGAGCTCCCGAACACACCCTAAGAAACACATATGTATCACCATATGTTCTCGCTATATAATGCCCTTTGAATGTATCCATCGGGATCCTTAGAGTGCTCTTGCCACATGTCTATCTATTTCACCCCGATCCTTCAAATAGTCTTCTTGCCTTCAATGTTCAGAACATCTTAGCAGAGCTCCATGTATGACTTTCAGTTAGACGTCATCGTGGTGGCATATGAGTTGTGGCTTCGTTTGGTTTGTGATCACGCCTTAGCTTGACTCTGAGTTTATTTCCACTACGTGGGAAGTATACATCTGTTTATGTCGTGGTCTTGGCTCATTAGGTCTTTTGTCTTTGTTGTTGAATTGCCTTTGCAGACCATGGTCATTGATGCATGAGGTGTCGGCTTTTGGGAGGGTATGGTTCGATCATGTAGCCTTCCCATTTTTCTTTTTGACTGTAACTTCTTGCGTGTGATAACCTTATTGTTTATTCTCTTGGTTGGCCATGGTGGAAGCTTTTTAGGTGGGCTTAAGGCCCTCGTAGACCTTTAACCCCAGCTCCCCAAATAGGTAGCATGATAACCAACCTTCTAATTAGAGAGATTTCAATGTTTCCTCGATGAGGTCAATACCAACATTGCATTTTTGTATTTAGCAAAACACTCTTCATTCAAATGTAGTATATGTCATCTTTGATCGAGATAATTAAAAGGTAATCATAAGATACCATTTAGGGAGTTGGCCCCAATAGATGGGGAGGATTGTGAGTGGACGAAAGAACGAAAGTATCGGGGGTAGTTTCCATTGCTATCAAAAGCTTCTCTGCATCACTTGGTACAAAGTTAGGGGTTCAAGTCGATTGGTTGGAGGTGCATGCACCCGAATGTGCCTTTGCTCGAGGTCATCCACCACACCCATGGGTACATGCCACAACATGTGCACATCTAATATTATCACATTGGCACCAAAAAACTTGCTCCCCTCCAACCACCACAAATAAAAACGGGTATCTAGCCATGAGGAAATCATTTTTCCCATGCACCACATGTGCCATCAAGGTATCTATTGTATGTGTTTGCTTTGATATTTTGACTGTAACTTTTCAGCCTAGAATGTATCAATGTATTCACTCCTTTATACACACTTCAAAATTAAATTACTAGACCCTAAATTAACAGTTGAAGTTTCAAATATTCAAAAAATTATAGGATTTTTGTTAAAGGTGGTAGATTTTTTTTTCAAATGTTGCTACAAATCTTTAGAAGGTATATATTTCAATTAATTTTAAAATACATTTTATTATAGTGTTTCATTATTTCAACATTTTAAATGCACTTTTGTCATGATTCAGGAATATTTTAATATATTTTACAAAAAATTCAAATGTGGGTATAATGGACTTAGTCATGATTTAGTTTGTATTATTCTTGAGTCATTAAATTGAAATGCATTATAGGAATGATACAATTACTAGTTTCATATGCATGTTAATCATGGTACAATCATGATTCCTTGTATTTCAACAACAATTCACAATATGTGAAATTTCATATTTGGACGCCTTACAACTTTACTCTGGATATCCATTCTAGAATAGATTGAGTGACATTTTAGATCATTATACATTTTACATCAATTCTAAGATGATTTAAGACATTTCCCATATGTTTTCAGAGTTGTTTTAGAGAGAAATATCACATCAACTATTTTAGTCACGTTTTATAATTTAAGATACACCCCGCATAAAATTCAGTGTCATTTCATACATGTACTAAAAAAGATCCATATACATGCATGTCCACATACATCCCTCCTCGTTATCCAAAACTAGAAAAAGGTTACTATCCTTTCATTCTATTTTAGCATAAATTGAGAGACGCAACATGTCAACTTCACAAACAAAATAGCAATTACATTTGGTAAACATATATGTGTATAGTTTTCACAAAATTCACTCGACTAATATAGGTTTCAAAATATTTCTCACAAAAAATGAAGAAACAAAGATACATTCAAATTATCAAGAAAAAATGGGTTATCTTCTAGTTTGTCTAAATCCCGCCCATAGGAAGAAAGTAACCAAAAACACAATGCCACATTACCACTTTGCATGGTATCCCACACTTCGGCTTATTTATCCCATGCTTAATCCAGTGAGAAATCAAATCCAAGGTAAACAACTACTCCACGTGGCCAGCCACAATCCCATCTTAAGCATAATCCACACCACGATATGTTGTTCACTGCATCAAGGAGGCTTTGGGACGCAGGCTCTGGATGCTATGATTGGTCCGTTGAGGAGCACTGCATCCTCCCACACCCAACCCTTCCTACTTCCTCATGCTACCACTTCACTTTTTTGCGTGTTAGTGTACCCAAATCATGCAAATAGATATGGTGGAAGTTGTAGAGGAAAGAGCAAGAGATGACACCATGTCCTCTAGCGCCACCTCCCAACACTATGCTCACACCATTATCTCTTCTTTTGTTTATGGTTGAGAAAACGAGGGAGGGGGAGTCAATGGTCAGGTATGTATATATGTATTTATTTGTATATGGATCTCACACATTGTGTATTCCTCTTAACCACTTTGTGTGGTTCCTTATCAATGAAGGAACCTACCGTGGATTCGTGTTGGCATACATGTTAGAAATATTCTCGAAATAGGTTGTACTAATAACCAACCTTCTAATTGAGAAACTATAGCATCCCCCCTATGAGGTTGAAACCAACATTGAATTGTTCTATTTATCACAACACTCTTCATTCAAATATAAATAATGTCTTCTTGGGGAGTTGGTGCCGATGTCCGAGGAGGCTTGCAAGTGAGAGGAAGCGAGAAGGTAGTAGGGGTAGTGTCCATGGGTACGGGTGTTGGTAAATGTAGTAGTAAATCAAAAAAATCCTACGTGTCACCAAGATCAATCTATGTAGAAACCAGCAACGAGCAAAGGGGAAGTGTATATTGATACCTTTGAAGATCGCAAAGCGGAAGCGTTACTAGAACGAGGTTGGTGGAGTCGTACTCGCAGCGATTCAGATCGCGGCGGATTCCGATCTAAGCGCCGAACAATGGCGCCTCCGCATTCAACACACGTGCATCCCGGTGACGTCTCCTATGCCTTGATCCAGCAAGGAGGAAGGAGAGGTTGAGGGAGAGCTCCGGAAGCACGACGACTTGGTGACGATGGAGCTGCGTGGTACTCCGGCAGGGCTTCGCCAAGCACTACGGAGGATGAGGAGGAGGAGGAGTTGGGCTACGCCGAGGGGGAGAGAGATGCGTGTCTCCGGCAGCCCCTAGGGCTCCACTATATACAGGAGGAGGAGGAGGAGGAGGGAGGGCGCAGCCCCTAGGGTTCCCACCCTAGGGCCGGCAGCCAGCCCTAGATGGCCTTGGGGCGGCGGCCAAGGGAGGGAAGGATGGTGCGGCAGCCCTAGGCGTCTAGGGTGGGCCTTAGGGCCCATCTGCGCTAGGGTTTGCCCCCCTCCCACCTTTGCTGCGCCTTGGGCCTTGGTGGGAGGCGCGCCAGCCCACTTTGGTGCTGGTCCCTTCCTACTCTCGGCCCACGCAGCCCTCTGGTACCGGTGGACCCACATGGTGGACCCTCGGACCCTTTCGGTGGTCCCGGTACGTTGCCGGTGATGCCCGAAACACTTCCAGTGACCAAAACCTCACTTCCTATATATGAATCTTTACCTCCAGACCATTCCAGAACTCCTCGTGACGTTCGGGATCTCATCCGAGACACCGAACAACCTTCGGTAACCACGTACACTATTTCCCTATAACCCTAGCGGCATCGAACCTTGAGTGTGTAGACCCTACGGGTTCGGGAGGCACGTAGACATGACCGAGACACCTCTCCGGTCAATAACCAATAGCGGGATCTGGATACCCATGTTGGCTCCCACATGCTCCACGATGATCTCATCGGATGAACCACGTTGTCAGGGATTCAATCAATCCCGTATACAATTCCCTTTGTCTACCGGTATGACACTTGCCCGAGATTCGATCGTCGGTATCCCTATACCTTGTTCAATCTCGTTACCGGAAAGTCTCTTTACTCGTTCCGTAACACATCATCCCGTGGCTAACCCTTAGTCACATTTACCTCATTATGATGATGTCTTACCGAGTGGTCCCAGAGATACCTCTCCGTCACACAGAGTGACAAATCCCATTCTCGATTCGTGCCAACCCAACAGATACTTTCGGAGATACCTGTAGTGTGCCTTTATAGCCACCCAGTTACAATAGACAATTATGATGAACAAGGAAATATAATAATAACCATTTTACTATTGCCTCTAGGGCATATTTCCAACAGTCTCCCACTTGCACTAGAGTCAATAATCTAATTACATTGTGATGTATCGAACACCCATAGAGTTCTGGTGTTGATCATGTTTTGCTCGTGAGAGAGGCTTAGTCAACGGATGTGCGACATTCAGATCTGTATGTACTTTACAAATATCTATATCTCCTTCCTGAATGTAGTCACGGATGGAGTTGAAGCGGCGCTTGATGTGTCCTGTCTTCTTGTGAAACCTGGGCTCCTTGGCAAGAGCAATAGCTCCAGTGTTGTCACAGAATAGAGTCATCGGGCCCGACGCATTGGGAATTACTCCTAGGTCAGTGATGAACTCCTTCATCTAGACTCCTTCCTTTGATGGTTCCGAAGCAGCTATATACTCTGCTTCACATGTAGATGCCGCCATGATGCTTTGCTTGCTGCTGCACCAGCTGACTGCCCCTCCGTTCAAAATATACATGTATCCGGTTTGTGACTTGGAGTCATCCGGATCTGTGTTGAAGCTAGCATCGACGTAACCCTTTACAACGAGCTCTTCGGCACCTCCATATACGAGAAACATGTCCTTTGTCCTTTTCAGGTACTTCAGGATATTCTTGACCGCTGTCCAGTGTTTCGCTCTGGAATCACTTTGGTACCTCCCTACCAAACTTATGACAAGGTTCACATCAGGTCTGGTACACAGCATGGCATACATAATAGAGCCTATGGTTGAAGCATAGGGGATGACACTCATCTCTTCTCTATCCTTTGCCGTGGTCGGGCATTGAGTCATACTCAATCTCACACCCTGTAACACAGGCAAGAACCCCTTCTTGGACTGATCCATATTGAACTTCTTCAATATCTTTTCAAGGTATGTGCTTTGTGAAAGACCTATGAGGCGTCTCGATCTATCTCTATAGATCTTAATACCTTCTTAGCATCTTTAGAGTGGACAAAAACTTTCCGGCTGCATCATATACAATTCTTCCTTAAGGAAACCATTTAGGAATGCCGTTTTGATGTCCATTTGTCAGATCTCATAATCATAAAATGCGGCGATTGCTAACATGATTCGGACAGACTTCAGCATCGCTACAGGCAAGAAAGTCTCATTGTAGTCAACTCCTTGAACTTGTCGATAACCCTTAGCGACAAGCCGAGCCTTATATACGGTCACATTACCATCCGCGTCAGTCTTCTTCTTAAAGATCCATTTATTTTCTATGGCTCACTTATCATCGGGCAAGTCCACCAAAGTCCATACATTGTTCTCATACATGGATCCTATCTCGGATTTCATGGCTTCAAGCCATTTGTTGGAATCTGGGCCCGCCATCGCTTCTTCATAGTTCGAAGGTTCATCGTTGTCCAACAACATGATTTCCAGAACAGGGTTGTCATACTACTCTGGTGCGGAACGTGTCCTTGTGGACCTTCTATTGGAAATATGCCCTAGAGGCAATAAATAAAGTATTTATTATTATATTTCCTTGTTCATGGTAATTGTTTATTGTCCATGCTATAATTGTATTGATCGGAAACACATTACATGTGTGGATAAATAGACAATAGTTTGTCCCTAGTATGCCTCTAGTGAACTAGCTTGTTGATCAAAGATGGTAAAGGTTTCCTAGCTGTTGACATGTGATGTCATTTGATAATGGGATCACATCATTAGGAGAATGATGTGATGGACAAGACCCAAACTACAAACGTAGCATATGATCGTTTCAGTTTATTGCTACTGTTTTCTGCATGTCAAGTATATGTTCCTATGACCATGAGATCATGCAACTCACAGACACCGGAGGAGTGCCTTGTGTGTATCAAATGTTGGAACGTAACTGGGTGACTATAAAGGTACTCTACAGGTATCTCCGAGGGTGTCTGTTGGGTTGGCATGGATCAAGACTGGGATTTGTTACTCCGTGTGACGGAGAGGTATCTCAAGGCCCACTCAGTAATACAACATCACAATAAGCCTTGCAAGCAATGTGACTAAGTGTTAGTCACGGGATCTTGTATTACAGAATGAGTAAAGAGACTTGCCGGTAACAAGGTTGAACTAGGTATGGAGATACCGACGATCGAATCTCGGGCAAGTAACATACCAAAGAACAAAGGGAACATCATACGTGATTAACTGAATCCTTGACATAGAGGTTCGCCCGATAAAGATCTTCGTAGAATATGTTGGAACCAATATGGGCATCTAGGTCCCGCTATTGGTTATTGACCGTAGAGGTGTCTCGATCATGTCTACATAGTTGTCGAACCCGCAGGGTCTGCACACTTAAGGTTTGGTGACACTTCGGTAGTATAGAGTTATGCATGGTGGTGACCGAAGGTTTTTCGGAGTCCCAAATGAGATCCCGGACGTCACGGGGAGCTCTGGAATGGTCCGGAGGTAAAGATTGATATATAGGAAGTCCTGCTTTGGTCGCCGAAAAGTTTCGGGCTCATCGGTAGTGTATCGGGAGTGCCGGTAGTGTACCGGGAGACCATCGGGAGGGGTATTTCGACTCAAGAGGCTACATAGGCTGTGGGAGGGTGAATACCAGCCCTTAGTGGTCTATTTGAAGTCCCACATAAGGCTCATGCAGCTGGGAAGAAAAGCCCAAAGATAAAAGGGTGGAAAAAGGCAAAAAGACCAAAATAAGGAGGAGTCCTCCTCTCCTCCCACTTCGGCCAAAGCCTAGAGGGCTTGGCCCTTGCACCAAGCCTCCTCCTCACTTCCTCTTATATATACTAGAGGTTTTAGGGGTTTTGCACTTGATTTTCAGCCACGTGCTACCCTTTCCTCTAGTGCATAGTTTCTCCTCTAGATCGGTTTTCTGTAGCGCTTAGGTGAAGCCCTGCCGAAATTGCTCCACCACCATCGCTGCGGCGCCGTCACGCTGCCGGATAACTCATCTACCTCTCCGCTCCCTCTTGCTGGATCAAGAAGGCGGAGATCGTCATCAAGCTGCACGTGTGCTGAACGCGAAAGTGCCGTCCGTTCGGTGCTTGATCGGAACGGATCGTGATTGGATCGCGGAACGCTTGGCAATTTGGATTGCGAAGACATTCGACTACAACAACCGTGTTTCTTAATGCTTTCCGCTTAGCGATCTACAAGGGTACGTAGATCCACTCTCCCTCTCGTAGATGCTCATCACCATGGATACATCTTGCGTGTGCGTAGGAAATTTTTTGTTTCCCATGCAACGTTCCCCATCACCTTCGAGGTTCAATAGCAACTTGATCTGAAGTTTCATGATCATCATCATTAACTTCCTCTCCAGCCGGTGCAGGCTCCACAGAAACAACTTTCTGTGCTGCTACTCTCCGATTCGAGTGGAGGTACAATTACCTCATCAAGTTCTATTTTCTTCCCACTTACTTCTTTCGAGAGAAACTCTTTCTCTAGAAAGGATCCTTTCTTGGCAACAAAGACTTTGCCTTCCGATCTGAGGTAGAAGGTATACCCAATAGTTTCTTTGGGGTATCCTATGAAGACGCACTTTTTCGCTTTGGGTTTGAGCTTCGCAGGTTGAAGTTTCTTCACGTAAGCATCGCATCCCCAAACTTTCAGAAATGACAGCTTAGGTTTCTTTCCAAACCATAATTCATACAGTGTCGTCAAAACGGACTTAGACGGTGCCCTATTTAAAGTGAATGCGGCAGCCTCTAATGCATATCCCTAAAATGATAGCGGTAAGTCGGTAAGAGACATCATAGATCGCACCATATCCAGTAGAGTGCGATTACGATGTTCAGACACACCATTTTGTTGAGGTGTGCCAGGCAGCATGAGTTGTGAAACAATTCCACATTCCCTTAGGTGCATGCCAAATCATGACTCAAATATTCTCCGCCACGATCAGATTGCTGGCACTTTATTTTCCTGTCACGTTGATTCTCTACCTCACTCTAAAATTCCTTGAACTTTTCAAAGGTTTCAGACTTGTGTTTCATTAAGTAGACATACCCATATCTGCTTAAGTCATCAATGAGGGTGAGAACATAACGGTAGCTAACGAGGATACATACCTAGGGTAGGGTCCTAGGCAAGACCCACATACCCAACCTAAGGACACTACATGGGAGGACTTGAAGATCAAGCATGAACTTCCGAGTGGATTCCTGGAGACGTTCAAAGCCACTCGACAGATATCCACCCGGAGATTCCTTCCTTCACTCGGCAGTCGCGTGTCACTCGGAAGACCTCGCTTTCACTCAACGCCAGAAGACCAGGAGCCATCAGCAAGAGCCCAACGGGCAGACGTTGGTTCAATTGTCATTAGTAGCTTTTATTACGTACGTTACCAGTAACGGCGGACTTTAACCCCACGATCGGACCCTTAGATGCTGGGTAATTATGAGGGGCAGTGAACTCTATATAAGTTGCCCCTCCCCTCCTGCACAAGGGTTCGCAACCATTGTAATCTCTATATTCCACATGACATAAGCTCCTGAGCACTGAGACGTAGGGCTGTTACCTCCACGAGAGGGGCCTGAACTCATACATCCATGTGTACATCCTCGCCGTAGCTAGGACTCTGCCCTCTTCTTTCGTACCCCTACCATCTACTGTCAGGCTCGTTCCCACGACAGTTGGCGCCCATCGTGGGGCAGGCGTCTAAGCGACTTCCGGCGAGGTTGCATTTTTCATCCTTTGACATGTCTTCCGGCGGTGTTTTTGCTCTGGGCCACAAGATCCGTTTTGGAGCGCTCACCTTCATCGCCGATGATTCGGCATGGCTCCAGGAAGTGCCTCCCGATGTTGAGGCGCTCCCGGTCCGCGGGGCCGCGCACTTCCGCGTGAGTTCCTGCGGCGTGTTGCTGCGTCAGCCTTTGACTCCTTATTCATTGGCTCCCCTCACTGTTTGCGGTCGCAAGCGGTCCGGACGTTCGCGACTTCAGCGTTGGGTCAAACACGCAGTGGCGCGTCAAACTTCTCCGCAAATTGCAGCACTCGAGCCCGCCGAGTCCCTTCACGGCGTGTTCGAGTCGGATTCCGATCCGTCCGACGTGCCTTCCGAGTGCGAAAGCTGCGATCCCGTAGTGGAGGTCTTGATGGCGGGCTCTCATCAGAGTTCACCGCCTGGCTTTGGCCATGGTAGGCGCGAGGTTGGAGGTCCGTCGAAAGAGCAGTCGCATCGCGGGGAGGAGGTTCTTAATACTCCCATCGTCAGTGCGATTGCCGAGGCCCAAGCTTTGGAGGCCGCGTGCATTCGTCTGGAAGAACTCCAGGCAGAGCTTGACGAGCGCGCTCGCCAGCGCCCGCCGCACCCCAATCGACGTCAGCGACAGCTGTTTTCGACTGGATCTCACGACGACGTTGAGGTATATCGAACTCCTGTGTTAAATGTTGTTGCTGTTGCTAGGATAGCAGATTCCATTCAGTCGTCTCGGTCAGAGGCTAGAAGAGGGTTGATGCAGATCAGAGCACTGTTAGATGCAACATAGCATCAGAATTCAGTAGTTTCTCAGTCCCGCAACAGGATACACAGCAATTGACCCAGGGCAGAGACCGTTCAGACGGCACACAGCCCTGGATCACCCTTGCGCCATCGAGATGGCGGTTTCCGTGACGGGCAAGACAAAGATCAGTTTATTGCGAAGACGACCATCGAGTACCCACTCCTCCGAGGAGTGGTCCGTACGCGCCCCGGCGCCAGGACGATAGGCGCTCCTTCGGTGATGAGCGGAATGCGGGCTTTGACGCCCGCGCCCTCCTTGTTCAGAAGCGGATTGACAGGTCAGAGCCCACAAGGAAGGATACGACAGAGATTTTCCGAGGGGTAGTTCAGCCATGGTTTCTGGTCCTGAATGTTTCAGTAGAGCCATACGTTCTGCAGAGATTCCCCCCAACTTCAGGTTGGCAGCGGGAATTGGGAAGTTTTCTGGTGAATCAAAGCCAGAGACTTGGTTAGATTATTACCAAGTGGCTGTGCAAATCGGTGGCGGAAATGACAGTGTGGCAATGAAGCACCTGTCCCTGATGTTGGATGGTTCAGCTCGCGCTTGGCTGAATCGCCTGGCTCCTTCCAGTATACATTGCTGGGAGGATCTTTCCCGAGTGTTTGTCCGAACCTTTGAGGGCACTTGCAAGCGTCCGGTAGGTCTGGTCGACTTACAACACTGTGTCCAGAAGCCCAATGAAACTTTAAGGAATTATATTCAGTGATGGTCCACTCTGCATCATACAGTGGAGAATGTGTCGGAACATCAGGCTGTTTGTGCATTCAAGGCCGGTGTGAGATACAGAGAACTTTATCTGAAGTTTGGGCGAACTGGTGATATTTCACTCAGCAAGATGATGGAAATCGCCACTCGGTATGCCAATGGCGAGGAAGAAGAATGTCTCCGTAGCGGCAAAGGAAAGGCAGTCGTCAATGAGGCTGGCGGGAGCAACACTCGAAAACAGAAGCGAAAGGCTGAAGATCCGGTTCAGGCAGAAGCGGCAGCACTGGCGACTCAGTCGAAGAACAATGGCAAAGCTAAGGCACAGTATGCCCCCAAGAAAGGGAAAAACCAGTCAGGAACTGATATCATGGATCAGCCGTGTGTAATACACACGAGGAAAGATGCGGAAGGCAATCTGATTTTGCCCAAGCACACCACTCGACAGTGTTGGACCCTTACCAGCAATTCAAGGGAGACATGCCGAGTGATAAATATCCTGAGAAGGGAGATGAATATGAGGATAAGGAAACATTCCCGGATGTCAGTGCTACACTGGTGATCTTTGCTGATGTTGAGAGCAGGAGCTGTCTGAAAGTCATCAACGGAGAAATCAACATGGTTGTACTAGACACCCCCACCTACCTCAAATGGTCCCAATATTCTATCACATTTGACCAAACAGACCATCCTGCTCATGTGGCCACTCCCGGTCGACAGGCTCTGGTAGTTGATCAGGTGGGGGGGGACTCGACTTAGAAAGGTCCTCATGGACGGCGGCAGCGGCCTGAACATTCTCTATGCGGATACCCTGAAAGGGATGGGCATTCGGATGTCCCATCTAAGTGAGAGCAGCATGCAGTTTCACGGGGTCATCCCAGGAAAGAAGGCCAAGTCACTCGGCCAGATAGCATTGGATGTGGCATTCGGGAATGACAAAAATTTCCGAAAAGAAAAGTTGACATTTGAAGTCGTGGATTTCAAGAGTGCTTACCACGCCATTCTGGGTCGACCCGCGTATGCACGTTTCATGGCCCGACCATGTTATGTGTATCTCAAGTTGAAAATGCCAGGCCCTAAGGGCGTGATCACGGTCATTGGCAATCGACAGCGGGCCGAAGAGTGCCTCCAGCAAGGCTCCAATATCGGCGATTACCAGATGGCCATGGTTGAGTTGGAGGAGTACAAGAAAACCACCGATCCTGCCGATTTGCTCCGTGCAAAGAAGCCGGCTTCCGAGTCGGCATTTCAGTCGACAGGGGAAGTGAAGAAGGTACACATCCATCCGACAGATCCTACTGTTGCCCCGGCGAATATCTCATCAACACTCGATAGCAAATAGGAAGCCAAGCTCATCTAGTTCCTCCATGAGAACTAGGATATCTTCGCATGGAAGCCTGCTGACATGCCGGGGATTCCCAGGGAGCTCGCTGAGCACCATCTATGAGTGGATCCAAAAGCCAAACCCGTCAGGGAGCATTTGCATCGCTCAGCGGTGGAGAAGCGCAAGGCAATCGGAGAAGAAGTGGCCCATCTCTTGCCAGCCAAGTTCATTAGGGAGATTTACCACTCCGAGTGGCTCTCGAATGTTGTGATGGTGCCAAAGAAAGATAAGTCGTTGAGCATGTGCATTGACTTCAAACATCTCAACAAGGTGTGCCCAAAGACCATTTTCTGCTCCCTCGCATAGATCAAATTGTTGACTCGACAGCGGGGTGTGAGCGTTTATCATTTTTGGATGCTTATTCTGGGTACCATCAGATCCGTCTGTATGGCCTGGACGAAATAAAGACAGCCTTCATCACCCCATTTGGGTGTTTTTGTTACATCACCATGCCTTTTGGTCTCAAGAATGCCGACGCTACTTTTATGCGCATGATTCAGAAATGTTTACTTGACCAGATCCCTCGGAATGTTGAGGCGTACATGGATGATATAGTGGTCAAGTCCCGCAAAGTTTCCGACCTGTTGGCTGACTTGGCCGAGACATTCGCCAATCTGAGGCGATTCAACATAAAGTTGAATCCGGCCAAATGTACTTTCGGTGTCCCTGGCAGGAAGTTGCTCGGTTTACTCGTTTTCGCGCAAGGAATTGATGTCAACCCTGAGAAAATCAGCGCCATCACCCGTATGAAGACTCCCGTGCGAGTGCACAACGTTCAGAAGCTCACAGGTTGCTTGGCAGCATTGAGTCGATTCATTTCTCGTCTTGCGGAGAAGGCTCTGCCCTTATATCAGTTGATGAAGAAGTCCGACACGTTCGACTGGACTCCCGAAGCCGAAGCAGTGTTTGTTGAGCTCAAAGCCCTGCTCTTCACCCAGCCGGTGCTTGCCGCTCTTGCCAGCAAAGAGCCCTTGCTCCTGTACATCGCAGCCACAAATCAGGTCGTCAGTACAGTACTGACTATCGAGCGAGAAGAGGAGGGTAAAGCTTATAAAGTCCAGCAGCCAGTTTATTATGTCTCGGAAATATTGTCCCCCTCAAAGCAAAGATATCCACACTATCAGAAGATGGTTTATGGTATTTACCTATCAGCGAAGAAGGTGGCGCATTATTTCCAAGACCACTCGATTTCAGTCGTCAGTGATGCTCCTCTATCCGAAATTTTCAACAATCGAGATGCATCAGGTCGAGTGGCTAAGTGGGCAATCGAGCTTGGACACTTTGACATTAGATTCGAAGCCAAAAAGGCAATCAAGTCCCAAGCATTGGCGGATTTCATGGCCGAGTGGATCGAACAGCAACAGCCTATCCAAGTTCACTCGGCGCATTGGAAAATGTTCTTTGATGGCTCCAAAATGTTGAATGGGTCTGGTGCTGGGGTTGTCCTGATATCTCCTAGGGGCGACAAGCTCAGCTATGTCTTGAAAATTTACTTCGATTCCTCCAATAATGAGGCAGAGTATGAAGCACTGTTGTATGGGTTGCGCATGGCTATCTCACTTGGCGTCAAGCCCCTGATGGTTTATGGCGACTCAGACTTGATGGTGAATCAAGTGATGAACGAGTGGGATGTTCGAAACCCTGCTATGACTGGATACTGCAATGCAGTCCAGAAGTTGGAGAAGAAATTTGAAGGCCTGGAACTTCATCATGTTCCCCGACTGAAAAATCAAGCGGCCGATGAGCTATCAAAGATTGGTTTCACTCGACGGCCTGTCCCCAGCGGTGTGTTCTTGGAGCACTTGCACACTCCTTCGGTTCAAGAAGATCCTTTCACCGAAGAGCCCCCATAGGCTTTGAGTTCCACTGACTCGACAGAAGTCGATGTCCCTGCAGTGATTGACCTGGTCATGGAAATTCTGGTTATCATTCCCAATTGGACTGTGCCTTACATTGCCTATATCCTCAGACAAGAGCTCCCTGAAGATGAAAGAGAGGCTCGGCAGATGTCCACAGGTCCAAGGCTTTCACTGTCATGGGAGATCAGTTGTTCAGAGAGAGTGCGACTGGTGTCACCCAGCGCTGCATTTCCCCCGAGGAAGGTCGAATGATTCTAGACGAGATTCACTCGGGAACTTGCGACCACCATGCATCTTCAAGGACGATTATCGCTAAAGCATACCGAGCTGGTTTTTACTGGCCAGGAGCTAATGAGATGCTTAAAGACATCGTTGATCATTGCGATGGTTGCCAGTTCTATGCGAACCTGACACACAAGCCGGCGTCTGCTCTGAAGACAATTCCTCTTGCCTGGCCGTTTGAAGTTTGGGGACTCGACATGGTTGACCCCTTCCAACCCGGAAAAGGAGGAATCACTCACTTGTTGGTAGCAGTCGACAAATTCACCAAATGGATAGAAGCCAAGCCAATCAAGAAGCTGAACTCCCGTACGGCGGTCAAGTTCATGAGAGAGATAATTTATCGATACGGCATTCCACACAGCATCATCACGGACAACAGCACTAATTTTGACTCGGAAGAATTCAGGAACTTTTGTAACTCCCAAGGGACCCGAGTGGATTATGCATCTGTTGCACATCCTCAAACCAATGGGCAAGTCGAGCGGGCTAATGGTCTCATCCTGCAAGATCTGAAGCCTCGTCTCATGCGTGATTTGCATCATGCCGCCGGAGCTTGGGTAACTGAGCTACCGTCTGTTTTGTGGGGTCTGAGGACAATGCCTATTCGGTCGATTGGACGAACTCCTTTCTTCCTTGTCTATGGTGTTGAAGCCATATTGCCGAGTGACTTAGCTCACAATTCTCCTCGAGTGGAGCTGTATTCTGAGGCTGAAGCTGAACAGGCTAGACAGGACGGCGTAGATCTTCTGGAGGAGGAAGGAGAGATGGCTCTGATCCGGACTACTACCTATCAGTGGGACCTCCAGCGCTTCCATGAGAAGAATGTCAAGAGTTGGTCGTTTCATGAGGGAGATCTGGTGCTTTGAGTGAATCAACACCGACCTCACAAGCTTGCTCCTACTTGGGAAAGTCCTTTCGTCGTCACTAAGGTGCTAAACAATGGAGCCTGTCACCTGTACAATCTCATGAAGCGGATAGATGAGCCACAAGCCTGGAATGCAGATTTGCTCTGGCGTTTTTATACTTGAGACAGGGATCTTTTGATGTAATAAGAATACTTCATCAATGCAATTCACGTTTCTGCAATATATATCGTCGATTCCAATCGTATAGTTACATTCTTGGGGATACTCCGAGTGATGAGCAATCCTCACACTCGGGAGATTAGCTGTGAACATGTTTCACCTAAGTTAAAAACCCTGTCGGTGGACAACTGTCTATTCACTCGACGGCCTATTTGCGAATTTGTCTTCGCTTAGGTTCAAAGATACTCCGAGTGATGAACAATCCTCACACCCGAGGGCTTAGTTGTGAACATGTTTCGCCTAAGTTAAAAACCCTGTCGGGTGGATAGCAGTCCATTCACTCGACGGCCTATTTGTGAATCCGTCTTTGCTTAGGTTCAAAAATATTCTGAGTAATGAGCAATCCTCACACTCGGGGGCTTAGCTGCGAAACATGTTTCGCCTAAGTTAAAAACCTCATCGGGTGGATAGTAATCCATTCATTCGACAACTTAGCTACGAATCGACATTCGCCTAAGTTTGAAAGTACTCCGAGTGATGAGCAATCCTCACACTCGGGGGCTTAGCTGCGAAACACGTTTCGCCTAAGTTAAAAACCTCGTCGGGTGGATAGTAATCCATTCACTCGACAACTTAGCTGCGAATCGACATTCGCCTAAGTTCAAAAATACTCCGAGTGATGAGCACCCTACACACTCGGAGGTTAGCTACGAATCGACATTCGCCTAAGTTAAAAACTACTCCGAGTGATGAGCAACCCTTACACTCGGGGGCTTAGCTGCGAACACGCTTTTCCTAAGTTAAAAACAAACTCAGTCGAACAGACAATTGAAAGCCAAATACGAATAAAATCCAAAGGGTAAACTGCGGATAAACATTTCGTACGGAAGCAAATGTGCTCAGGCTTAAGGCCTGAATGAAGTTTTAAGGGATACAATTCCACTCGGCATACCGAGGAAAATATAAGTGTTTCTTGCAAAGACCAAGTATTTTAAACGGGTGACAGGCTGGCAGGCTCGACAAAAGTGTCCAAGTCGATGCCGTCGGTGATTCTGGTGGCAGCCTCAATGAAGGTTTCCATGAAGTCCTCAAACTGGAGTTTGTTCATGTTTACCACCTGGAGCTCCTTCAGCTTCTCCTCCCTCACGTCCCTGCAATGGACCCTAACAAGTGATAACGCCACGTCAGCCCCGCAGCGAGCAGCATATTTCTTCCAGGCTTGCACTCGACTGGGAAGTTCATTCAGCCAAACCATTATAGAGTTGAGGTCGAGCTGAAGAGTGTCCTCAGGCCAAAGCTCCTTGTCTATTATCTCCATTGCAGATTTTAGTCGGGCAATATATGCCTGGACGCCCTAGAGCCGGAAGTTGAGTCTTAGCATGTTCATGGCCACTGCATCGGCAACTGGTGACTTGGTGGGATCCAGATTGGGCTCAATCTCTTCTGTCTCCTTCTCAAAGTCTTGGCAGAATTTTTTTGAAGAATGGGGAATGGGAGGAGGATCGGTGAACTGCGACCCTCAAAAATTTTACAAACTTCAGTCGACAAGAAACACTCACCATCGAGCAGAATATATATCTTCCTCGAGAATTCGCCCAAATGCTTCTCTACGCCATTACTCATTTTGTTTAGCTGCTTGGCCCTTTTGACGAGGTCCGCACGCTCCTGCTTTAGCTTGGTGTTCTCCTCCTCCAACTTCTTGGCGGCCGCCAGCTTCCGATCTGCAGCTTCAGTCTTGTCCCTGGCCACTCGTTGGGCGTCAGCAAGTGCCTTGTCCTTCTCCTCCAGTGCCTTCTTCATGGAATATAAAGAAACAACATTGTTGAGTCGCGCTTGGAGTCGACGGTTTTCATTGCGTATGTCTATTCGAGTGAGAGCACTCGATTCAAAACATGAAGAGTGAAGAGGAGAATGCGGAAAGACAGCAGTAATTACCTCCCAAAGACTTCATCTCAGCACGCGCTCGCTCCAGAGCATTGTTGGAGACTGCCAGATCCACTCGCAGCCGGTTCCTTTCATCCTCCATGTCCTTGTACTGTGTCCCAACTTCGCTAGCCCTCTGGAACCAACAAAAGACAGGAATTAAATCGTCAAGTGGTGCCTGGGACAGTCGACTGAGTTATGAACACCGGCGAATGACTATCTTACAACCTTGGAACAACCTAAGAAGAATTCAAGCAAAAGTCCACTCGACATGTCGAGTGGCCCTGGTGCTCCGCGCGCCGTAAACAAATTCAAAGCTGTCTCTATTAAGACCCCTGCTAGTGCAAGCACTTGATAATGGTCTCGGGGACTACACCCAGTGGGTGCACTAAGAGTGCCCCCACTGAGACGGTTAACTCTCGATCCGTCGAGTAACTCGTCAGGAAAAAACACTCGACATGTCGAGTGACTGTAGTACCACGCGTACGACAAGTTTTCAAGCCTACTGCTTATCGTCTGCGATTAACAGTAGCCTCGGGGACTACACCCAGTGGGTGCACTTAGCATGTCCCCACTGGTTATTAAAACATTCGACAAGGTCAGCCCTGTCAAAACACTCGACCCGTCGAGTGACGTGCCTCCCAGCTTTGTGAAGTTCAATCTATCCTTATGCAGCGTCATATCATGGTTTGTCAATAATATCCATGAAACCTGCAAGGTAGCTACGGAGTGGCGTGATCCAAGGCGAAATATATCATGTATACCATAAACTCTAAGACCCCCGCCGGTGCAAGCACTCGACTCGGTCTCAGGGACTACACCCAGTGGGTGCACTTAGCATGCCCCCACTAGATTTGCTGATTCTCGATCAGTCGAGCGGCAAAGACATGTTGGGAGACGTAGTAGTAAATCAAAAAATTTCCTACGTGTTCACCAAGATCTATCCATGGAGAAACCAGCAACGAGTAAGGGGAGAGTGGATCTTCGTACCTTTGAAGATCGCTAAACGGAAGCGTTACAAGAACGCAGTTGGTGGAGTCATACTCGTAGCGATTCAGATCGCGGTGGACTCCGATCTTAGCGCCGAACAACGGCGCCTCCACGTTCAACACACGTGCAGCCCGATGACGTCTCCTACGCCTTGATCCAGCAAGGAGGAAGGAGAGGTTGAGGGAGAGCTCCAGAAGCACAAAGGCATGGTGATGGTGGGGCTGCATGGTCTCCGGCAGGGCTTCACCAAGCACTACAGAGAACGAGGAGAGGGAGGAGTAGGGCTGCGCCGTGGGAGAGAGAGATGCGTGTCTCAAACAGCCCCAAGGGCACCACTATATATAGGAGGAGAGGGAGGAGGGTGCCCACCCCTAGGGTTCCCACCCTAGGTGGTGCGGCAGCCCTAGATGGGATCTTGGCCGACGGCCAAGAGGGAGGGAGAGGTGGTGCGGTAGCCCTAGCTGCCCTAGGGTGGGCCTAGGGCCCATCTAGGCCTAGGGTTTCCCCCCCCCCCCCTCTCTCCTTGCTGCTCCTTGGGCCAGGTGGGAGGGGCGCACCAGCCCACCTAGGGGTTGGTTCCCTCCACCTTCGGCCCATGCAGCCCTCCGAGGCTCGGGGCCCCACCCGATGGACCCCAGGAACCCTTCCGATGGTCCCGGTACGTTACCGGTGATGCCCGAAACATTTCCGGTAACCAAAACCTCACTTCCTATATATCAATCTTTGTCTCTGGACCATTCCGGAACTCCTCGTGACGTCTGGGGTCTCATCCAGGACTCCAAACAACTTTCGGTAATCACGTCCACTATTTCCCTATAACCCTAGCATCATCGAACCTTAAGTGTGTAGACCCTACGGGTTCGCGAGACACGTAGACATGACCGAGACACCTCTCCGGTCAATAACCAACAGCGGGATCTGGATACCCATGTTGGCTCCCACATGCTCCACGATGATCTCTTCGGATGAACCACGATGTCGGGGATTCAATCAATCCCGTATACAATTCCCTTTGTCTACCGGATGATACTTGCCCGAGATTCGATCGTCGGTATCCCTATACCTTGTTCAATCTCATTATCGGCAAGTCTCTTTACTCGTTCCGCAATACATCATCCCGTGGCTAACTCATTAGTCACATTGAGCTCATTATGATGATGTCTTACCGAGTGGGCCCAGAGATACCTCTCCGTCATACGGAGTGACAAATCCCAGTCTCGATTCGTGCCAACCTAACAGACACTTTCGGAGATACCCGTAGTGCAGCTTTATAGCCACCCAGTTACGTTGTGACGTTTGGCACACCCAAAGCATTCCTACGGTATCCGTGAGTTGCACAATCTCATGGTCTAAGGAAATGATACTTGACATTGGAAAAGCTTTAGCAGACGAACCACACGATCTTGTGCTATGCTTATGATTGGGTCTTGTCCATCACATCATTCTCCTAATGATGTGATCCCGTTATCAACGACATCCAATGTCCATGGTCATGAAACTGTGACCATCTATTGATCAACGAGCTAGCCAACTATAGGCTCACTAGGGACATGTTGTGGTCTGTGTATTCACACATGCATTACGGTTTCCGGTTAACACAATTATAGCATGAATAATAGACAATTATCATGAACAAGGAAATACAATAATAACCATTTTATTATTGCCTCTAGGGCATATTTCCAACAAAACATCCATCATTGGAATATCCATCACTCTGAGAAGTGCAGTCTATCCTTATGCAGCATCATATCATGGTTTGTCAATAATACCCATGAAATCTATAGAGTAACTGCGGAGTGGTGGGTACGATAAGCTCTAAGACCCCTGCCGATGCAAGCACTCGACAGCGGTCTCGGGGACTACACCCAGTGGGTGCACTAAGAGTGCCCCCACTGAGACGGTTAACTCTCGATCCGTCGAGTAACTCGTCAGAAAAAAACACTCGACATGTCGAGCGACTCTAGTACCACGCGTACTATCGATCCCAATCCTACTCGACTACGATCTGATATGTTCGAGTGGAGAAGCACCCACTGGGTGTACAGTAGCCAAGAAAAGACAGGAATTCAATCGGAAATATACTTACAATCGAACTTACTCGGACATTGGTGCGGAGGGCTGCCGTGACGTTGTAAGCCAACTTGCTGGCCTCGTATGCCTCCTTTGTTCTCAGCATGATTTGCTCTGCCTGGATCATGGCCTCCTTCGTAGCTCCGGTCTGATATTCCAGAACACGATGCAGAGAGAAGGTCGTCACAGGCGGGATCGGCATGGTTGCTGGGGCAGCTGAGGCAGTCTGAGTGGGTCCGGTTGGAGTTGACGTCACAACGGTCGAGACAGCTGGAGGAGCATGCGATAGAGGTGCTGCGGGTTTAGCTCTGAGTTGTGTCAAGTCGCCTATCCCTTGGGAGGACTCTGCAGTCAAGCGCTGAGGCGCCTGCGCTGATGAAGCTCTTCGGATACGAGTGCGCGAAGTGTCCAGGTGCTCCTCGTCATCCTCCACCTGAATGTCCTCTACAACAACAACCGACAATGTTAACATTTGGATGTGTCGAGTCCCATTCGGACGAATCAACAACTTTCTAACCTCTATGAGAAGTGGCAGCGTCAGCAGTGTCAATGTCCATTGCCTCCCCTCCATCTCGATGAGGCGAGGTTATGGACGTAGCAGCTCTGACGGATTGAACAGCACTCGGTCAGCTACAACTCAAGGCCATAGTCGACAGAAAGAATTCGAAAATAAATACTTATGTGGAGACGACAGGTATGGCCATCCTCATGCGAGGCAGAGCCTTGCGAGGTTTGGTTGTGACTTGCTTGGGTTGCTTGGCCAGTCTTTCACTCGACTCAACAGTCGAAGGGTGACTCCACTTTGGGTTCTTCTCACTAGGGCCCGGAGCCCTGTCCTCAATAGCTGTCGGATCTTGGCGGGACTTGGTGCGGCTTTCGCGCTGGGGAGGTGACTTGACTTCTTCCTCTTTGCCGGAGTCTTCGTATTCATCCTCAGTGTCAGAGGGACCGTCGTCGTCCATGCTGCCACCCTTGCTCACCATGCCATCCTCAGCGTGGTTCCCGTTGGGAACAGGCGAGTGCATGTTCGTCCACTCCTGCATGATTCAAGTGAGGAAGTTAGTTTATAAGTCAATGTATCACTCGACAGTACAAACACATCAGTCGACACCACACAACTCACCAGATTCTTTGGCGGGTTTTCAGCCGAGTAAGGTCGGATCCTCTTGGCTCCCAAAGGATTGTCGCAAGCTCCAGTGATGCTACGAAGCCACTGCTCGACAGTTTTCTGTGGAACCTCTTCTGGATGCGTCCTGGTCGAGTCCTCAGGGCCCGTGTAGTGCCACATAGTGTGGTCTCTGGCTTGGAGCGGCTGTCGACCAAGAAACGTCTCCAACAGATCCATACCAGTCACTCCACCCCGGATCAGCCGCACCACCCTTCAACTAAGATACCCACTTGGACATGCTCCTCTTCGGTCACCCTCAGAGACTTGGGGACAGCTGGATGGTCGGGTGTATAGGAGGGAGGCCAGTCAACATATTGGGTGATGCTGCATCTTTGCGGTAGAACCAGGTCGACTGCTAGCCTTTGATATACTCGGGAAAAGTCATGGCAGGGAAGGAACTACGGGCTCTTTTCTGAACTCATAAACCTCCACACAGCTGAAGCACATGAGTCTTCCCATCAGCGGGGCGAGCTTTCTTCACGGTCTGGGATCTGACCGTAAATAGGTGCTTGAACAGCCCCCAATGGGGAGAGCAGCCCAGAAAACACTCGCACAAAGTGACGAAAGCAGACAAATATGCAACGGTATTCGTCGAGAGGTGATGCAGTTGGGCGCCGAAGAAATTCAGGAATCCCCTAAAGAACGGGTGGGGTGGCATGGAGAAACCTCTTTAAATGTGGGAGAGAAGGAGGATCCGCTCCCCGTCGCGCGGCTCCGGCTCGCGCTCTTCCCCCGGCAGCCTCCAGCGCTGTCTGCCACGATCCCGTCGGCGACAAGGCCCTCCATGTCCTCGCGAGTGACTACGGAGGGAAGAAAATCCCCCTGCATCCATCCCGGCGGCGTGGTGAACCGAGCGGTCGAGGGCTTCTTGCCCTTGAGCTTCGTCGCCCCCTTCTTAGCCCGCTCCAGCATCTCTGTCGTGTTCTTCCTCATCGGCACAGCGGCTCTCGTCGAGGAGGAATGGAGTGAGGCGTTGGGGGTAGAGGAGGCAGAGGAAAAGAGAGGAAGAATGGGCGGAAGTACTCTGCAAACCAAGACGCGTGAGGCTTTATACTCTGCTGAGTGTCCCACTGTTCAGTGGGCCCACGAGATCACCACGCACGCCACCCGCTGACGGCGCCCAGTACGTGGCGATATGACCGGCGCGAGAATCGACGCGTCGTGCCTCCACTTGCCCTGCTCGTGGCGTCATCATCGCGCGTGCGCTTCCCAAATTTTCGTATCCCGCAAAATCCGGGTCAGCCAGACCGACCCGTCGCTTCCCAAGATACTTTCAATTCACTCGGAGAAAAATAGGAGTCGAACATCCACTCAGACACTTTTAAGGCTGAATGGATCCGGGCGAACAGAGAAGAATTCAATCGACGCAAGTTTCGTTGAAATCCCAAATATCATTCGGAAGATTTTGCGTGCCGATCCTGAATGGATGTTAATACTCAGAGTTCAGTCGACGCAAGTTCCATTGAAACCCCAAATATCATTCGTAGGATTTGATGCACTAACTCAAGGTTGACATTGATACCTCATTTCACCACTCAAACCCAAATCCATTCGGGGGCTAATGACGAGGATACGTACCTAGGGTAGGGTCCTAGGCAAGGCCCACATACCCTACCTAAGGACACCACATGGGAGGACTTGAAGATCAAGCATGAACTTCCGAGTGGATTCTTGGAGACGTTCAAAGCCACTCGACAGATATCCACTCGGAGACTCCTTCTTTCACTTGGCAGTCGCGTGTCACTCGGAAGACCTCGCTTTCACTCGACGCCAGAAGACCAGGAGCCATCATCAAGATCCCAACGGGCAGATGTTGGTTCAATTGTCATTAGTATCTTTTATTACGTACGTTACCAGTAACGGTGGACTTTAACCCCACGATCGGACCCTTAGATGATGGGTAATTATGAGGGGCAGCGAACTCTATATAAGCCGCCCCTCCCCTCCTACACAAGGGTTCGCAACCATTGTAATCTCTATATTCCACATGACATAAGCTCCCGAGCACTGAGACGTAGTGTTGTTACCTCCACGAGAGGGGTCTGAACTCATACATCTGTGTGTACATCCTCGCCGTAGCTAGGACTCTGTCCTCTCCTTTCGTACCCCTACCATCTACTGTCAGGCTCGTTCCCACGACAGCAGCCACCCCGAGCCTCAATGCTTATTGGATCGCATACATCGGTATGTATTATCTCCAACAAGTCAGTTGCTTGCTCCATTGTTCCGGAGAACGGAGTCTTGTTCATCTTGCCCATGAGGCATGGTTCGCACGTGTCAAATGATTCAAAATCAAGAGACTCCAAAAGTCCATCGGCATGGAGCTTCTTCATGCGTTTGACACCAATATGACCAAGGCGGCAGTGCCACATGTAAGTGGGACTATCGTTATCAACCTTTCATCTTTTGGTACTCACACTATGAACATGTGTAACATCACGTTCGAGATTCATCAAAAATAAACCATTGACCAACGGGGCATGACCATAAAACATTTCTCTCATATAAATAGAACAACCATTATTCTCAGATTTAAATGAGTAGCCATCTCGCATCAAGCGAGATCCAGATACAATGTTCATGCTCAAAGCTGGTACTAAATAACAATTATTAAGGTTAAAAACTAATCCCGAAGGTAGATGTAGAGGTAGCGTGCCGACGGTGATCACATCGACCTTGGAACCATTCCCGACGCGCATCATCACCTCGTCCTTTGCCAGTCTCCGCTTATTCCGCGGCACCTACTTGGAGTTACAAATGTGAGCAACTGCACCAGTATCAAATATTCAGGAGCTACTACGAGCGCTGGTAAGGTACACATCAATAACAAGTATATCACATATACCTTTAATGTTGTTGGCCTTCTTATCCGCTAAGTACTTGGGGCAGTTCCGCTTCTAGTGACCGGTACCCTTGCAATAAAAGCACTCAGTCTCAGGCATGGGCCCATTCTGGTTCTTCTTCCCGGCAACTTGCTTACCGGGCGCGACAACTGCTTTGCCATCCTTCTTGAAGTTCTTATTACCCTTGCCTTTCTTGAAACTAGTGGTCTTATTCACCATCAACACTTGATGCTCCTTTTTGATCTCGACCTCCGCTGATTTCAGCATCGAGTACAACTCAGGAATGGACTTCTCCATACCCAGCATGTTGTAGTTCATGACAAAGCTCTTGTAGCTAGGTGGAAGCGACTGAAGGATTCTGTCCATAACTGAGTCATCCGGAAGATTAACTCCCAGTTGAGACAAGCAGTAGTGCAACCCAGACATTTTGAGTATGTGCTCGCTGACAGAACTATTTTCCTCCATCTTACAACTGAAGAACTTGTCAGAGACATCATATCTCTCGACCCGGGCATGAGCTTGGAAAACCAATTTCAACTCTTGGAACATCTCATATGCTCCGTGTTGCTCAAAACGCTTTTGGAGCCCCGGTTTTAAGTTGTAAAGCATGTCGCACCGAACCAGGGAATAATCATCACAACGCGACTGCCAGGCGTTCATAACGTCTTGAGTTGCGGGGAAAATGGGTGCGTCACCTAGCACTGCATCAAGGAGATAGAATCTCTTGGAAGCTATGAGGATGATCCTCAAGCTACAGACCCAGTCGGCATAGTTGCTTCCATCATCTTTCAGCTTGGTTTTCTCTAGGAACGCGTTGAAGTTGAGGGCAACATTAGTGTTGGCCATTAGATCTACAATACAGATTGTAAAGATAATTTTAGACTAAGTTCATGATAATTAAGTTCACATAATCAAATTATTTAATGAACTCCCACTTAGATAGACATCTCTCTAGTCATCCAAATGACACATGATCCACGTCAACTAGCCCGTGTCCGATCATCACGTGAGACGGACTAGTCATCCATGATTGAACATCTCTATGTTGATCGTATCATCTATACGACTCATGTTCGACCTTTCGGTATCCCGTGTTCCGAGGCCATGTATGTACATGCTAGGCTCGTCAAGTCAACCTAAGTGTATTGCGTGTGTAAATCTGGTTTACACCCGTTGTATGCAAACGTTAGAACCTATCACACCCGATCATCACGTGGTGCTTCGAAACAACGAACCTTAGCAACAGTGCATAGTTAGGGGGAACTCATTTCTTGAAATTTAAGTGAGAGATCATCTTATCTAAGCTACCGTCGTTCTAAGCAAATAAGATGTAAAACATGATAAACATCACATGCAATCACATAGTGACATGATTTGGACACTATCATCTTGCTCCTTTGATCTCCATCTTCTGGGCACCATGATCATCATTATCACCAGCACGACACCATGATCTCCATCATCGTGTCTTCATGAAGTTGTCTCGCCGACTATTACTTCTACTACTATGGCTAACGGTTAGCAATACAGTAAAGTAATTACATGGCATTCTTGATTGACACGCAGATCATACAATAAATTAAGACAACTCCTATGGCTCCTGTCGGTTGTCATACTCATCGACATGCAATTCGTGAATCCTATTACAAGAACATGATCAATCTCATACATCACATATATCACATCACATCCTTTGGCCATATCACATCACATGGCATATGCTGCAAAAACAAGTTAGACGTCCTCTAATTTGTTGTTGCATGTTTTTACGTGGCTGCTATAGGTTTCTAGCAAGAACATTTCTTACCTACGCAAAAACCACAACGTGATATGCCAATTGCTATTTACCCTTCATAAGGACCCTCTTCATCGAATCCAATCCGACTAGAGTGGGAGAGATAGACACCCGCTAGCCACCTTATGCAACAAGTGCATGTCAGGCGGTGGAACCAGTCTCACGTAAGCGTACGTGTAAAGTCGGTCCGGGCCGCTTCATCCCACAATACCGCCGAATCAATATAAGACTAGTAACGGCAAGCAAATTGACAAAATCGACGCCCACAACAACTTGTGTTCTACTCGTGCATAGATTCTATGCATAGACCTAGCTCTGATACCACTGTTGGTAAAAATTCCTACGTGTCACCAAGATCAATCTATGTAGAAACCAGCAACGAGGAAAGGGGAAGTGCATCTTCATACCTTTGAAGATCGCAAAGCGGAAGCGTTACTAGAACGCGGTTGGTGGAGTCATACTCACAGCGATTCAGATCGCAATGGATTCAGATCTAAGCGCCGAACAACGGCGCCTCCGCGATCAACACACATGCAGCCCGGTGACGTCTCCTACGCCTTGATCCAGCAAGGAGGAAGGAGAGGTTGAGGGAGATCTCCGGAACCATGATGGTGTTGTGATGGTGGAGCTGCGTAGTACTCCGGCAGGGCTTCGCCAAGCACTACGGAGGACGAGGGGAGGAGGAGTAGGGCTGCGCCAAGGGAGAGAGAGATGCGTGTCTCTGGCAGCCCCAAGGGCTCCACTATATATAGGAGGAGGAGGAGGGAGGGAGCAGCCCCTAGGGTTCCCACCCTAGGGCCAGCAGCCAGCCCTAGATGGCCTTGGGGCAGCGGCCAAGGGAGGGAAGGAGGGGTGCGGCAGCCCTAGGCGGCCTAGGGTGGGCCTTAGGGCCCATCTGCGCTAGGGTTTGCCCCCTCCCACCTTTGCTGTGCCTTGGGCCTTGGTGCGAGGCGCACCAGCCCACTCTGGGGCTGGTCTCTTCCCATTCGCGGCCCACGCAGCCCTCTGGTGCCGGTGGCCCCACACGGTGGACACCCGGACCCTTCCGGTGGTCTCGGTACGTTGCCAGTGATGCCCGAAACACTTCCGGTGACCAAAACCTCACTTCCAATATATGAATCTTTACCTCCGGACCATTCCGGAACTCCTCGTGACATCCAGGATCTCATTCGGGACTCCGAACAACCTTCGGTAACCACGTACACTATTTCCCTATAACCCTAGCGGCATCGAACCTTAAGTGTGTAGACCCTACGGGTTCGGGAGGCACGTAGACATGACCGAGACACCTCTCCGGTCAATAACCAACAGCAGGATCTGGATACCCATGTTGGATCCCACATGCTCCACGATGATCTCATCGGATGAACCACGATGTCGGGGATTCAATCAATCCCGTATACAATTCCTTTTGTCTACCGGTATGACACTTGCTTGAGATTCGATCATCGGTATCCCTATACCTTGTTCAATCTCGTTACCGGAAAGTCTCTTTACTTGTTTCGTAACACATCATCATGTGGCTAACTCCTTAGTCACATTGAGCTCATTATGATGATATCTTACCGAGTGGGGCCCAGAGATACCTCTCCGTCACACGGAGTGACAAATCCCAGTCTCGATTCGTGCCAACCCAACAGATACTTTTGGAGATACCTATAGTGTACCTTTATAGACACCCAGTTACGTTGTGACGTTTGGCACACCCAAAGTATTCCTATGGTATCCGGGAGTTGCACAATCTCATTGTCTAAGGGAACAATACTTGACATTAGAAAAGCTTTAGCAGATGAACTACACGATCTTGTGCTATGCTTAGTATTGGGTCTTGTCCATCACATCATTCTCCTAATGATGTGATCCCGTTATCAATGACATCCAATGTCCATGGTCATAAAACCGTGACCATCTATTGATCAACGAGATAGCCAACTAGAGGCTCACTAGGGACATGTTGTGGTCTATATATTCACACATGTATTACGGTTTTCGGTTAATACAATTATAGCATGAACAATAGACAATTATCATGAACAAGGAAATATAATAATAACCATTTTATTATTGCCTCTAGGGCATATTTCCAACAACGGGAAGTTTCTCTACATCACTTGGTATCAATTCCAAGGTTCCACCACAATGTCATTGGTGTGAAAAATCCTAAATGAGAAGGGTGGTATTTTGTGGACGAAACTATGATTAGTTCAAACTGACATCTATATTTTTCATTTAAGAATTGAACGAATTAGAGGAGAGAGTGGTGGATTTCATCAACCCTACCGAGCTTACAAAGTATGTACTTGTGCATTTTTCTTCAACACTTGATGACATCCCTTGTGGGCCGCCGAGACATTCCATACAAACAGACACCATATGAGGAAAACCACTACAATATGTAGTAACGATCGTATGTATTAGTACCCGGTTCAGACTCCTAGCCCTCTATCTTCAACACAATGTCATGGAGTTCTCAGCAACAATGCTATATTGGGCACTCGATACCCCGCAGAGAGGGACTCCTATTTCGCCTAGTTTTAGCCTAAAGCTATGTACTCCCATATATATACAATATAGAGGAAGGCAGAAAGTGGGAATTTTACCCACATTGGGGGGCTAAACCTGGGTACATTGTGTATCCCCCTTTACTTGTGTTCATCTAATGGTATCCTGACGTGACATCCTCACAACTACAAATCCACATACTTATGTAGCCATGTTCGAACCCAATGGAAATCCCTCAACAATAAGTTAGGAATGCTTTTATGAAAGTTGCAAATGACTTTGCAATATTTAGAAAAATTCAAATATAACCATTCTAGATACGATTTAATTTCAAATTCGTACGAATTTAAGTAAAAACTATATTTATTCAAGAAACTTTCTAGAGTCATTTTCCCCGTTTCTTGGAATGTCATAAGTTTTTAGCCAAATTCAAAATCTAAGCGCATTTAGGCCATTATGCATTCATGATCCGGTCATGATTTCAAAATCATTTTGAGATATATTCACTCGATTTCAAACACATGTTAATCATGATTCCTTGTATTTTAGTAACAATTCACAAAATCCAAAATTTCAGATTTCAAAAACCTTTTAGGTCAACTCCAAAGATCCATTATAGAATGATTTTAGAGAAACTTTAGAGAATTTAATATATGTTTTAGATCAATTCAATTACAATTTAATTCATTTCAATGCATTTACATGATTTTTTTTATAAACTTCAAGAACATATTTCATTCACATATCATAATGTTAGATACATTCTGCTAAAGTTCATTGTCGTATCATACATGTACTAAACAATTTCCACACACATGCATCACAACATACATCCCTGCTCATTATCCAAAACCCAACAAAGTTTATTGGCTTTTCATTCTTTTTTTGTATTTGAAATTCAAAGATACTATCCGTGCATTTCACAAACAAAACAACAATTACATTTGGTTAATTATTGGTGTATATTTCTCAAAAAAATTCATTGATCTAATATAAGTTTTAAGGCATGTCTTACAAAAGGTCGATGCAAGAAAGACTCTCTATCTCTCTCTCAAATTATCAATAAAATCAACAAATTGGGTGATGCTTCAAATTTGTCCCTTGAAAAATACAGATCGACTTGCTTAACTCTTGTCCAAATGAAGGAACTAAACCAAAACAAGACGCAACGCCGCCCACCATTTCATGCTATAAACTTCGGGAGAAATTGAATCTAAGAAAAAAAGTCAATTCTACTTGGCAAACCAGAAATCTATCTCCCACACCATCATATTCTCGATATGTTGCTGCCAGTGTGAAGGGCCTTTGAGACGCCAATCCGGATTATGTGATAAGGCCGTCGAGGAGTGTCGCATCCTTCTAGGCCCAGCCCATCTCGCCTCTTGGTGCTACCATCGAGGAGTGCCACATCATCCTAGGCCCAGCCCCTCCTGCCACCTTGCGTTGTCATCAAGGAGGGCCACATCATCCTAGGACCAATCCATGCAGCTTCCTCACACTGCCACATCACCTAACTACATGCTACCATGCCCCCGATTGTGGAAAGAAACACAATGGGGAGTCACAGAGGAATGAGCCATCACTTCCATCATGTCTTTCGACGCGAGAAAGTATCACATGGAAACCTATTACTCGGTGGAAACTTGGAAACCCAGATGTGGATTGTCGGATCCGTAACTTGAGCTCCTGATTGAACCTCAAATTTTTGCATACAAGCAATGCAGGGCTAGTTATTGTAACACACAAAGCTCCTGGACTTCCTTTCAAAACACAGAATGGTGGGAGGATGACCCAACCCTTGGATTTTAGATCCAATAGCCCATGTCAAAGTTTCTAGGTTTTCATCAAGATGTTGGTTTCCAGTAGATACTTTCTCCTTTCGGCGCCACCGCCTAACACCAAGTTCACACCTTCATATCTTCTCTCATTTGTATATTGAGAAAATGATAGGAGGGTCCACTAGACGAGTGTATATATACATATATTCATTTGTATGGGCCCCACACATTGTGCATTCATATTAACCACCTTATTTATTCTCAAAAAAATTGTTACACCACAATCTGACACGTGAATTTCCACGAAGCAACCTATACAATGTATTCGTGTTGCTTACACATTAATATATTTTTCTCAAAAGGGCTAGTATTGATAACCAGCCTGCTATTTGAGAAAGTATATCCCTCCCCCTCCCGCCCAAACAGGTCAAAGCCAATTTTGCATTGCCCAATTTAGCACCACACTCTTCATTCAAGGTTCACTTGTGAGTTAATAAGTCAACATTACACAATGTCTTCTTTGGATGTTGGTATCAATGGCCGAGGAGGCTTTCAAGTGAGAGCAAGAGAGAAGGTATCAGGGGTAATCACATGACTATCGGAAGTTTCCCTACATCACTTGGTATCAAGTTCAAGGCTCCACCCAATGTCATGGGGATGGGTCATATTTTATACGTGGATTTCAGAGTAGCGCAACCGGCATCTATATTTTTCGTTTACGAATTGATGTAGTCGTCGTGGCGACAACCCCCAACAATACGAACAAATAGCAACGTAGGGGACATCAAATAAGTTTCAATTGACCGAGAGGAGAGACGACAGTGGTGGATTTCTGCACCGGGCCTACCGAATATACGCACCATGTGTTTGTGCATTTTGCAACACTTGAGCTCATCTCTCAGGGGATGGTGAGGGAGTTACTATTGAACCTAGTTGAAAGATGTTATTTATGGGCTTAGACCATGTGGATCGTGTAGGACACCAAAACACGGCCTCCCTCGAGATGGCCCACCACACCAAGGGCTGCATAAATACCCACCGAATGCACAACTAATCTTATCACATTGGCACCGGACAAATAACTCCTCCCTGCCACCACAAAACAAGATGGATATCCTAGCACCTCACACAAAGTCTCCTTTCCAATAGAAGGAAGGGTCCAAAATCTAGCTATTAGTTAGGGAGCCTTTCTAGAGACTCAATGTCCAGACGCACAGACGTCTTCATTATCTTTACAACAAAAAGAAATGGACATGAGACAAAATAGCCGGACTCATCCAATGCAAATCACTACACCACTAGAGCTATATATGCCCACGAACGGGCAGGCGCGGATCAGACATCTCCATACACCGCAACCATGCATGATTTGCAGAACCAAATCATCCCCACTATGCTCACCATTCATTCACAGCCATGTCCTAGCTACATATATTTTCTAGAGCTTTTAGTATAAATCATCCCATACTCAATATTCTTTCATAACCATTGCCTACCTACATATATTGCCCGGAGCTTTTAGTCTAAATCATCCCCCATATCCTCAACATTTTTTCACAACCATGGCCATATAATCTCCATGAGTTTCTAGTTTTTAATCACTATTGCTAATCTGTTAGAGAGTTCGTTGTGTTTGATCAAGGAGGACAACCATGGAACTGGACATGTATAACATGGTGGTGCAGGCGAATGGCAGCGTCACGTACCAGCCGACCGACCCGACGACGTGGGGCGCGTGGGCGCACGAGGGGCACCGGCTGTGGGCGTCCATGTCGGAGGACTTCTGGCTGTACGAGTACAAGGTGCGGCGGTGCCCGCAGCCGTACAGCCACGACTGGACGGCGTGCCCCTACGCGCACAAGGGCGAGCGCGCCCGGCGCCGCGACCCGCGCCGCTTCAACTACGTCGCCGTCTCCTGCCCGGAGTACCGCGCCAACGCCCACGCGCACGCGCAGCTCGGGCTCGCCGGCGCCGGGCACCCGCCGCCGACCTGCGCGCGCGGGCTCAGGTGCCGCTACGCGCACGGTGTCTTCGAGCTGTGGCTGCACCCGTCCCGGTTCCGCACGCGCCCGTGCGAGGCCGGCACGCGCTGCCAACGCCGGATCTGCTTCTTCGCGCACTTCTCCCGCGAGTTCAGGGGCGAGGACCACGTCGCCGCCTTCGCCTCCGCCGCCACGGTGCCGCCTCCGACCTTCGCCATGTCGCGGATGCTGCCTTCGACGACCTTCGCCATGCCGCGGACGCCACCCCGCATCCTCCAGCGTGCTCCATCCAGTCGAGCGACGCATCCGCAGGCTGTTCCAGCTCCACCGTTGTTCGATGACCTCACCCTGCGGGCCACTCCAAACAGGCTTCGCATGCTGAGCCTGCGCTCTGCCATCACCGGGGACGATGTTTTCTCCTCCCCAACTGCCACCGCCGCCGCCGTCGTTACTGCTGCCACCACCATGCCGAACCTGAGGGCGCCCTTAACGGCGTACGAGAACAAGGACGACGATAAATCCGTTCACTATGCCGGTGACGAAGACTCCCTGTTGAACGACTACCCGCACCGAGATCTCATCATGGACTTTATGCGCTAAATATCCGAGGTATATATGGCAGTGAATAATAAATCTCCGGCCGGGCGGTCAGCCGGATCTATCCCGGAGATAGTGTCACTGCACGCGTGACGACCGCGGCAGCGCGTGCATGCGTGCCTATCGTGTCTGCATGTGCATGATTCTTATTACATATTTATACTAGTTTGCAGGTCGTTTTTCCTAAAAAAATGTTTGCATGTCGTGCATGGGCGCCAAGTGGCGGTGGTCGGTCATGAGGAACGTGCATATATTTGTATAGCTTTTTTGTCATAAATAAGTGTCGTCTCCATGTGGAGATATATATCAGATGAAGATGTGCAATGTTATAGTAGTTAATTATTGTTATTTTTATTATGTTGTTGTTTTATCAGACGGGCAAATGTATAATGTTTGTTAAGCACCGAAAATGCTCTTTAGAGCTCGGGCTTCATGGAGCCCGAGTTTGACTTTAGCAAAATTCAAATTTTCATGGTTTAAATTTTTTTGAAAAAAATACACACATACTTAGAGACATAAAACACATGTGTGTAAATTTTCAGGACGAAACAATTTAAAATGAGTGCTACACAAAAAGAACAAATCTAAGGCTTTTTAGTAGATGTATTATTCATCCTCAAAGTCCATGAATTTGTCTTTTTTACACAGATCGCGTTTTAGGGTATTTCATCCTCAAATTTTGCATACACACATAACATCCTTTTTTACTTGTATGATTTTTTTTCAGATTTTTTTAAAACTGAAAAGTATGAATTTTAAATTTTTCAAAAAATTCGGGCTTCATAGAGCCCGTGCTCCAAAACGCCCTACTCGTTAAGCACCTACAAATAAATGATGTGTTGAACTCGATGCCTCTTCAGTTCTTTATCTGTCTAATTTAGTAATTTATCTGTAGCAAGAATAGCCATGATGTTAGAAATGTGATTCATGGTGCCACTTTGTCTGGTAGTGTATATATTAGTTCCGCTTCTTTAGCGAAACAAGGATATGGGAACTGTCTGTTAGACTGCACAAAATGGAAGTAATATAGGTATTAATATATATGCCATCTAAGCAAAAAGTATGATGTGGCATCTAATTAATGAAAAGAGAGAGAAATTGAGTAACTTAGCGTATGCATATTACTACCCCTATGAATAACATAACGCATACCAGGGACAAGATGAGTCTATAAGCTAATAAATGAAAGGCTCAATGTTACTACTCATATGTTATTATCCATTATGGAGGTAGTAACTTAGACTAGTAACATATGCATGTTACTACTCTATATTACTTCTTATCGTGAGTAGTCTTAGTGGAAATACATCCCTGATCTCATTTTCCTATGCAAGGAAATAAATTCTCCCATCCGGGATGGGAAAGCATTGAGAACTAGGTGATGCCTTGCCGAGGGACTATATGTTACAAGTAATGTTTGTAATCATTGTTAAACTTCATGGCAAAGATGTTGGGTAGAGAGGGTTGGCGGAAGTAATGTTATAAGTTGCTGACGTGTTTATGCATTTGAACAAAATAATATTCACCAAGTAAGGCAAAATTTTAAATTTAGTTGTATTGGTTTAAAAGGATTAACCATCCAAATATTGTCAATATCTGTGAGAAAAATGAACTGGAAAGCATGATGCAAAATTCCTAAGGTAGGCTCTCCCTGGAGGTTAGTATTATGTTTTTTTAGGGTTTAGCCAAACTTTATTCATCAAACGCCACATGAGGTGGGATACGGTTCGCATCATGGGGTTGGCCAAACCAAACGTGGCGCCCCTGACCGAGATCAAGTACAAATTTGGCTAAACAATGTGCTTCATGGTTGACAGCATGACTTCCATAAATAAAAGAACAATTAAAAGTTGAAGCTTGAAGTTTGATCTCCTTGATGATAGCTCCGTAGTCTCCTCTGACTCCCAAGTTGATGTCGCCGACGGCTTGTTTGGAGTCAGAAGAAATGACAAATTGATGCAAATTCAGATCCGACGCAAGTGCGACAGCCTCTCCGCATGCGATGACCTCTAAGGTAGTGTTGGAAATATGCCCTAGAGGCAATAATAAATTAGTTATTATCATATTTCCTTGTTCATGATAATTATTTGTTATCCATGCTAGAATTGTATTGATCGGAGACTTAGATGCATGTGTGGATACATAGACAGAACCATGTCCCTAGTATGCCTCTAATAGACTAGCTCGTTGATCAAAGATGGCTATGGTTTCCTAGTCATGGACATGAGATGTCATTTGATAATTGGATCACGTCATTAGGAGAATGATGTAATGGACAAAACACAAACTACAAGCGTAGCATATGATCGTGTCAGTTTATTGCGACTGTTTTCTGCATGTCAAGTATTTATTCCTATGACCATGAGATCATGCAACTCAGTGACACCGGAGGAGTACCTTGTGTGTATCAAACGTCGCAACGTAACTGGGTGACTATAAAGGTGCTCTATAGGTATCTCCGAGGGTGTCTGTTGGGTTGGCATGGATCAAGATTGGGATTTGGTACTCCGTGTGACGGAGAGGTATCTCAGGGCCCACTCAGTAATACAACATGACAATAAGCCTTGCCAGCAATGTGACTAAGTGTTAGTCACGGGATCTTATATTACGGAACGAGTAAAGAGACTTGCCGGTAACGAGGTTGAACTAGGTATGGAGATACCGACGATCGAATCTCGGGCAAGTAACATACCGAAGAACAAAGGGAACATCATACGGGATTAACTGAATCCTTGACATAGAGGTTCGACCGATAAAGATCTTCGTAGAATATGTAGGAACCAATATGGGCATCCAGGTCCCGCTATTGGTTATTGACCGTAGAGGTGTCTCGGTCATGTCTACATAGTTCTCGAACCCGTAGGGTCTGCACACTTAAGGTTCGGTGACGTTTTGGTAGTATAGAGTTATGTATGATGGTGACCGAAGGTTGTTCGGAGTCCCGGATGAGATCCTGGACGTCACGAGGAGCTCCGGAATGGTCCGGAGGTAAAGATTGATATATAGGAAGTCGTGTTTTGGTCGCCGGAAAAGTGTCCGGCTCATCGGTAGTGTACCGGGAGTGCTAGTAGTGTACCGGGGGACCATCGGGAGAGGTATTTCGACCCAAGAGGCTACATGGGCTGTGGGAGGAGGTAAACCAGCCCTTGGTGGGCTGGCCGAAGCCTCCTCTAAGGGCCCATGTGGCTGGAGTGGTTTGAGAAGGAAAAAATCCAAAGGTGAAGAGGTGGAAAGAGTTTCCAAGTGGAAAGGAGGAATCCTACTCCTAATAGGATTGGAGTAGGACTCCTCCACCTCCAATTTCGACCAAAACTTGAGGGTTTGAGGCTGCCTCCTCCCCTCCCTCCCTCCGATATATACTAGAGGATTTAGAGGAAATAGCTAACCCTAATAGCCACGTGCTACCTCTCCTCTAGATCGCAGTTTCTCCTCTAGATCGGTTTTCAGCGGTGCTTAGGCGAAGCCCTACTGGAATAGCTCCACCACCATCACCGCAACGTTGTCGCGCTGCCAGAGAACTCATCTACCTCTCCGCTCCTTCTTGCTGGATCAAGAAGGCGGAGATCGTCATCGAGCTGTACGTGTGCTGAACGCGGAGGTGCCGTCCATTTGGCGCTAGATCGGAAGGACTATGATCAAGATGGCGAGACGATTCGTGATTGGATCGCGGGACGGATCGTGATGAGATTGCTGGACGGATCGTGATTGGATTGCGGGATGGATCGTGATGGGATCGCGGGATGCTCGACGATTTGGATTGCGAAGACGTTCGACTACACCAACCGCGTTGCTTGACGCTTCCTGCTTAGCGATCTACAAGGGTATGTATATCCACTCTCCCTCTCGTAGATGCTCATCACCATGGATAGATCTTGCCTGTCCATAGAAATTTTTTGTTTCCCATGCAACATTCCCCAACAGTGGTATCAGAGCTAGGTCTATGTGTAGATGAGATCACGAGTAGAACACAAAGAGTTTGTGGGCGTTGATGCTTAGATTGCTTCCTCCCTTGGTCGTGTTTTGGTTCAGCGGTATTGTGGGATGAAGCGTCCCGGACCAACCTTACTCGTACGCTTACGAGAGACCGGTTCCATCGACTGATGTGTAACCTCGTTGCACAAAGATGGCTGGCGGATGTCTGTTTCTCCCACTTTAGTTGGATCGGATTCGACAAAGCCGGTCCTTGAGAAGGTTGAAAAGCAACTTATGTATCACTGTTGTAGTTTTGCGTAGGTGAGTATTTGTTCTTACTAGATACCCGTAGCAGCCACGTAAAACATGCAACAACAATTAGAGGACGTCTAACTTGTTTTTGCAGGGTATGTTGTGATATGATATGGCCAATTACATGATGAGATATATGTGATGTATGAGATGGTCATATGTTGTTTAGAATATCACGACTTGCATGTCGATGAGTACGCAACCGGCAGCAACCATAGGGTTGTCTTTAATTATTGTATGACATGCGTGTCAATCATTAAGAGCTATGTAATGCTTTAATTTATCGCTAAACGGTAGCAATAGTAGTAGAAGCATGGTGGGTGCGACAACCACGATGGCGACACGTTGATGGATATCAAGATGATGGAGATCATGGTGTCATGTCGGTGACGATGGAGATCATGTCGGTGCTTTCATGATGGAGATCAAAAGCACAAGTTCATGGCCATATCATGTCACTTATGATTTGCATGTGATGTTAATCCTTTTATGCACCTTGTTTTGCTTAGGACGATGGTAGCATTATAAGGTTATCCCTCACTTAAATTTCAAGATAAATTGTGTTCTCCCCGAGTGTGCACCGTTGCAAAAGTTCATCGTGTCGAGACACCACGTGATGATCGGATGTGATAGACTCTACGTTCACATACAATGGGTGCAAGCCAGTGTTGCACATGCGGAACACTCGGGTTAAACTTGACGAGCCTAGCATATACATACATGGCCTCGGAACACAAGAGACCGAAAGGTCGAACATAAGTCATATAGTAGATATGATCAACATGATGATGTTCACCATTGAAACCACCTCAACTCACGTGACGATCGGACTTGAGTTGGTGAATATGGATCATGTATCACTCGAATGGCCGGAGGGATGTTAATTTGAGTGGGAGTTCTTAAATAATATGATTAATTGAACTCATTATCATGAACATAGTCAGTAGTGTCTTTAAAAATTATGTTGTAGATTACTAGCTCACGTTATAGCTCCCTTGAATTTTTATATGTTCCTAGAGAAATAGAGTTGAAAGATGATGGTAGCAATATTGCGGACTGGGTCCGTGATCTGAGGATTTTCCTCATTACTGCACGAAAGGCTTATGTCATTAATGCACTGCTCGGTGCGCCAACCCCTCTAGCGTCGTCTGTAGATGTTGTGAACATCTGACAGGCACGTTCTGATGACTACTTGATAGTTTAGTGCGTCATGCATTACGGCTTAGAATTGAGGCTCCGAAACGTTTTGAACGTCACGGAACATATGGGATGTTCTAAGAGCTAAAATTAGGATCTCAGGCTCGTGCCCGTGTTGCGATATGAGATATCCAACACGATTCTTTGCCTGCAAGATGAAAGAGAATAGCTCAATCGTTGAGCATGTGCTCAGATTGTCTGGGTGCTACAATCGCTTCAATCGAGTGGGAGTTGATCTTCCAGATAAGATAGTGATTGATATAGTTCTCCAAGTCACCGTCACTAAGATACTAGAACTTGGTGATGAACTATAAAATGCCAGGGATAGAAATATTTGACACCGCGAAGGTAGAAATCAAGAAGGAGTGTCAAGTGTTGATGGTTAGTCAAACCACTAGTTTCGAGAAGGGCAAGAGCAAGAAGGGAAACTTCATGGATGGCAAGTCGGTTGCTGCTCCAATGAAGCAACCCAAAGTTGAACCCAAACCCGAGACTAAGTGCTTCGATTATGAGGAGAGCGGTCGCTGAAGCGGAACAACCCTAGATACTTGGTAGATAAGAAGGCCGGCAACATCGACAAAAGTATATTTGATATACGTGTTATTGATGTGTACCTTGCAAGTACTCCTAGTAGCACTTGGGTATTAGATACCGGTTTAGTTGCTAAATGTTAGTAACTCGAAATAAAAGCTACGGAATAAACGGAGAAGTAGCTGCGAGGTGATGATGTGTGTTGGAAATGTTTCCAAGGTTGATGTGATCAACATCGCACGCTCTCTCTATCTTCGGAATTAGTGACGAACATAAATAAATGTTATTTGGTGTTTTGCGTTGAGCATGAACGTGATTAGATCGTGTTTATTGCAACACGGTTATTCATTTAAGTTAGAGAATAATGGTTATTATGTTTACATGAATAATACCTTCAATGGTCATGCACCCAGTGAGAATGGTTTGTTGAATCTTGATCGCAGTAATACACATGTTCATAACATTGATGCCAAAAGATACAAAGTTAATAATGATAGTACCACATACTTGTGGCACTACCGCTAAATATCATATTTGTATAAAGCGCATGAAGAAAACTCCATGTTGATGGATCTTTGGACTCATTCGATTTCGAATCGGTTGAGACATGCGAACCATGCCTCTTGGGCAAGATGACTAAGGACCCCATTATCCAAATGGATGGAGCGAGCAAGTGATTTATTGGAAATGATACATGTTGATGTATGCAATATAATGAGTCTTGTAGCGTGCGGTGGATATCGTTATTTTCTTACCTTCACTGATGATTTGAGTAGATATAGTGTATATTTACTTAATGAAACACAATCTGAATTGTTTGAAAGGTTCAAGAAAATTCAGAGTGAAGTTTAAGATCATCATGATAAGAACATAAAAAATGTATGCAGTATGATCGTGGAGGTGAATATCTGAGTTACGAGTTTGGCATACGACTTTAGACAATGTGAAAGTTGTTTCACAACTCACGCCACCTGGAACACCATAGTGTGATGGTGTGTCCGAATGTCATAGTCGTACTCTATTGGATATGGTGCGTGCTATGATGTCTCTTATTGTTTTGCTACTATAATTTTGGGGTTATGCATTAGAGACAACTACATTCACTTTAAATAGGGCACCATCTAAATCCGTTGAGATGACACCATGTGAATTAGGGTTTGATAGAAACCTAAGATGTCATTTCTTAATGTTTGGGGCGGCGACGCTTGTGTGGAAAATGCTTTCACCTAATGAGCTCGAACCCAAAGCAAACAAATGCATCTTCATAGAATACCCTAAGAACAGTTGGGTGAACCTTCTATCTCAGATCCAAGCATAAAATGTTTGTTGCTAAAACTGGGTCCTTTCTCGAGAAAGAGTTTCTCTCGAAAGAATTGAGTGGGAGGAAGATAGAACTTGATGAAGTTGTTGAACCTTTATTCAACTAGAGAGTAGCACAGTGCAGGAAGATGTTTCTATGAAGCCTACGTTAGTTGAAGAGGAAGTTAATGGTGATGATCATGAAGCTTCAGATCAAGTTATTATCGAACCTCGTAGGTCGACAAGGACGCGTACTGCTCCTGAGTAGTACGACAACCCTGTCTTAGAGGTCATGTTGTTGGACAACGATGAACCTACGAGCTATGGAGAAGCGATGATGGGCCCGGATTCCGACAAATGGTTAGAGGCCATGAAATCCGAGAAAGGATCCACATATGAAAACCAAGTATAGACTTTGGTAGACTTGCTCGTTGGACGGCAGGTCGTCGAGTACAAATGGACCTTTGAGATGATGACAGACGTTGATGGTAAATGTCACCATTTATAGAGCTCGACTTGTTGCAAAGAAATTTCCGACAAGTTCAAGGAGTTGACTGCGATGAGACTTTCTCACTCGTAGAGATGCTAAATTATGCTAGCAGTTGCTGCATTTTTCAATTATGAAATCTGGCAGATGGATGTCAAAACATCGTTTCCTTCCTTAAGGAAAGGTTGTATGAGATACAACCAGAAGGTTTTGTCAGTCCTAAGGATGCTAAAAGGCGTGCGAGCTCCAGCAATCCATCTAAGGGCTGGAGCAAGCATCTCGGAGTTGGAATATACACTTTGATGAGGTGATCAAAGTTTTGTAGTTTATACAAAGTTTACGAGAAACTTGTATTTACAATAAAGTGAGTGGGAGCACTATATAATTTTTGATAAGTATATGTGGATGACATATTGTTGATCGGAAATAACGTAGAATTTCTGGAAAGCATAAACGGTTGTTTGAAAAGTGATTTTCAAAGGAAGACCTGGATAAAGCTGCCTAATTGTTGAGCATCAAGATCTATAGAGATAGATCAAGATGCTTGATGAGACTTTCAATGAGTACATACCTTGACAAGATTTTGAAAGAGTTCAAAATGGATCAATCAGAGAAAGAGTTCTCGCCTGATTTGTAAGGTGTGAAGTTGAGTGAGACTCAAAGCTCGACAACGGCATAAGAAAGAAAAAGGACGAACGTCATCCCCTATGCCTTAGCCATAGGCTCTGTATAGTATGCATTGTGTATCGCACCTGTGTGTGCCATGCCATGAGTCCATCAAGGGGTACAAGAGTGATCCAGGAGTGGATCACTGGACATCGGTCAAGATTATCCTTAGTAACTAAAAGACTAAGGAGATGTTTCTCGATTATGGAGGTGGTAAAGAGTTCGTCGTAAAGAGTTACGTCGATGCAAGCTTTAACACCAATCCGGATGACTCGTAGTAGCAATCTGGATACGTATAGTGGAGCAGCCATTTGGAATAGTACCAAGTGGAGTGTGGTAGCAGTGTTTACAGTTTGACATAGAGATTTGCAAAGTACACACGGATCTGAATGTCGCAGACCTGTTGACTATAATACCTCTCTCACATGCAGAGCATGATCGAGCCCCAAAACTCATTGGGTGTTAAATTCATAACAATGCGAATCACATGGTGACGTGAACTAGTTTATTGACACTAGTGCAAGTGGGAGACTGTTGGAAATATGCCCTAGAGGCAATAATAAATTAGTTATTATCATATTTTCTTGTTCATGATAATCGTTTATTATCCATGCTATAATTGTATTGATCGCAGACTTAGATGCATGTGTGGATACATAAACAGAACCATGTCCCTAGTATGCCTCTAATAGACTAGCTCGTTGATCAAAGATGTCTATGGTTTTAGTCATGGACATGAGATGTCATTTGATAACGGGATCACATCATTAGGAGAATGATGTGATGGACAAGATCCAAACTACAAACGTAGCATATGATTGTGTCAGTTTATTGCTACTGTTTTCTGCATGTCAAGTATTTGTTCCTATGACCATGAGATCATGCAACTCACTGACACCGGAGGAGTACCTTGTGTGTATCAAATGTTGCAACGTAACTGGGTGACTATAAAGGTGCTCTACAGGTATCTCCGAGGGTGTCTGTTGGGTTGGCATGGATCAAGATTGGGATTTGTTACTCCGTGTGACGGAGAGGTATCTTAGGGCCCACTCAGTAATACAACATCACAATAAGCCTTGCATGCAATGTGACTAAGTGTTAGTCACGGGATCTTGTATTACGGAACGAGTAAAGATACTTGCCGGTAACGAGGTTGAACTAGGTATGGAGATACCGACGATCGAATCTCGGGCAAGTAACATACCGAAGAACAAAGGGAACATCATACGGGATTAACTGAATCCTTGACATAGAGGTTCGACCGATAAAGATCATCGTACAATATGTAGGAACCAATATGGGAATCCAGGTCCCGCTATTGGTTATTGACCATAGAGGTGTCTCGGTCATGTCTACATAGCTCTCGAACCCGCAGGGTCTGCACACTTAAGGTTCGGTGACGTTTCGGTAGTATAGAGTTATGTATGGTGGTGACCGAAGGTTGTTCGGAGTCCCGGATGAGATCCCGGACGTCACGAGGATCTCCGGAATGGTCCGGAGGTAAAGATTGATATATAGGAAGTCCTGTTTTGGTCGCCGGAAAAGTGTCGGGCTCATCAGTAGTGTACCGGGAGTGTCGGGAGTGTACCGGGGGACCATCGGGAGAGGTATTTCGACCCAAGAGGCTACATGGGATGTGCGAGGAGGTAAACCAGCCCCTAGTGATCTGGCCGAAGCCTCCTCTAAGGGCCCATGCAGCTGGAGTGGTTTGAGAAGGAAAAAATCCAAAGGTGAAGAGGTGGAAAGAGTTTCCAAGTGGAAAGGAGGAATCCTACTCCTAATAGGATTGGAGTAGGACTCCTCCACCTCCAATTTCGACCAAACCTTGAGGGTTTGAGGCTGCCTCCTCCCCTCCCTCCCTCCTATATATACTAGAGGATTTAGAGGAAAAAGCTAACCCTAATAGCCACGTGCTACCTCTCCTCTAGATCGCAGTTTCTCCTCTAGATCGGTTTTCAGCGGTGCTTAGGCGAAGCCCTAATGGAATAGCTCCACCACCATCGCCGCAACGCCGTCGTGCTGCCGGAGAACTCATCTACCTCTCCGATCCCTCTTGCTGGATCAAGAAGGCGGAGATCATCATCGAGTTGTACGTGTGCTGAACGCGGAGGTGCCATCCGTTCGGCGCTAGATCGGAAGGACTATGATCAAGATCGCGAGACGATTCGTGATTGGATCGCGGGACAGATCGTGATGAGATCGCTGGATGGATCGTGATTGGATCGCAGGATGGATCATGATGGGATCGCGGGATGCTTGGCGATTTGGATCGCGAAGACGTTCGACTACACCAACCGCGTTTCTTGACGCTTCCTGCTTAGCGATCTACAAGGGTATGTAGATCCACTCTCCCTCTCATAGATGCTCATCACCATGGATAGATCTTGCGTGTGCATAGGAAAATTTTTGTTTCCCATGCAACGTTTCCCAACAGGTAGCTGGGTCGTGGAGGCCGAAGATCGACAGGGCTGAGCTCCCCAGATAATTTCCTTCACCATCCCGGCAAACCGCAGCTGCCACCCCTCTTCGACCAGCTCGAACTTCGGCATCGACGTGTATCTTGCAGTGACCAGGTAGTGCAGTTTTTGGCCTCCTTGCTGTAGTACTGCGAAAAGCTGGCATGTGACGAACCTCTTTTCCTCCTTATTCCCTAAGCATCTCCAGCTCCTGGATAAATCGAACCACAAAAGAATGTTTAGCATGGGGACTTTGGAAGATTCCCTCATGGATGGTCTTTCTCCTAGCTGCCCAGATTTCCCATAATGTTGCTGAAAGCTTGACGAATAGCTCATGAGATAATGACTGCATATGTGTAATAACCACTGTTTCGCATTGGGTTCGGAGGTGGCCGCGATCTTCTGTCCTAGCTCTTCATCAACTAATGCCCACGTACATCTCGACATGGTGCAATCCAGTAGAGAGTGCTTCCAAGAGTCAGGCGCGCCACAAATGCCGCAAGAGCTAGAGTCCGACATGTGCCCTAACGTCATTGGTAGGTATCGAATGTTGTGATAAATGACATAGAAACATCCTTACTTTTCCTAGGAAAGTCGTCTTCCATAGAGTTTTCCACTCCTTCTCCTCTTGAGCCAGGTTGGATGGGCCGGCCGACCCCTCAAGCCACACTTCCCTTCTTTGCCGAATTGCTACTAGCATGTTGTACACTGAACGAACTATAAAGTTTCCCTTCTTCTCAAAGAACCAGCTCCAGAAATCAGGGATGTTTCTTGTGCATAGAGGAATTTCTAGTATGACATTCACATCCACTGGCATAAAGACTTCATTCACCCTCTGTATATTCCATGTAGCTGACGTTGAGTCAATCAACTCCGAAACTAGGATGGGTGGGTTCTGTGATATACACCCATAGGGGCGCAGCATCTCACCCCGTGGCAGCCATTGATCATTCCAAACCCTTGTGCCCTATCCATTACCAATCCTTTTAATCAAACCAAGTTTGAGGGTGTCTCTTCCTTCTATCATTGCCCTCCAAATTTGACTAGGATGGCTTCCCAATACCGCCTCTAGGATTGATGAGTCTGGGTAGTAGATGCTCTTTAGGATTCTTGCACTGAGCGCTTCCGGGTTTTGTAATAGTCGCCAAGCTTGCCTTGCGAGCATAGCCATGTTAAACAACTCAAAATCTTTAAAGTCGAGGCCTCCCATGCTCTTAGGTTGTGTCATGGTTTTCCAAGAAACCTAGTGTGGTTTTCGGTGTCCCTGTATGGATCCCCACCAAAACTTCGTGATAAGCATATTGAGATGTTCGCAGAGGCCCCTTGGAAGCTTAAATCATGACATAGAATATACAGGTACGGCCTGGGCAACCGCCTTAACCAGCACCTCCTTCCCGGCCGCAGACATAGTATTTTCGATCCATCCCTGAATCTTACTCCACAAGCGGTCCTTCAAATATTTGAAAGCCCCATTCTTTGAACCGCCTATGTCAGATGGCATACCCAAATATTTTTCATTGAGAGTCTCATTGGGGACATTAAGCAACGTTTTAATCTCCTGTCTTGTCCCTTCCGGAACACCCTTGCTGAAATAGATAGATGATTTGGAGTGGTTTATCCTCTGACCCGTTCCTTGACAATAGATATCCAAAACGAGGTTCACCTCGGTCGCTCCCATATCCTTTTCCTTAAAGAACAACAGGTTGTCATCGATAAATAAAAGATGGTTCACCGGTGGTGTCGAGGGTGCCACTTGTAAACCTTGCAGATTGGATGACTCACTTCTAGATTTTAGAAGGCACGAAAGGCTCTCTGCTGCCAACAAGAACAAGTATGGAGAAATCGGGTCCCCTTGTCTTATACCTCTGGAAGGGTTGAACTCCTCAAGTCCCTTGCCATTGAACATTACTGAAAATTTCACCGATGAGACAAGACCCATAACTATTTGTACCCATCTGTCCGTGAAACCTAGCTTAAGCATTATAGCTTGTAGGTAAGACCATTCGACTCTGTCATAAGCCTTCATCATGTCGAGCTTTAGAGCACATGATTGATGTTTCTTCGCCTTATTCCTCTTCATAAAGTGCAGGCACTCATACGCCATGATGATGTTATCCGTGATTAATCTCCCTGACACAAAAGCGGACTGCTCTTCTGATATTATGTCAGGTAAAACTACCTTCAGACGGTTAGATATTAGCTTAGAAGCAATTTTAGAAAAACATTGCAAAGACTAATAGGATGGAATTGAGTCAACATGGTTGGGTTCTTGACTTTGGGGATCAAAACCAAGATAGTCTCATTGATGCATTAAGCCGGCTCCTTACCCTCAACTATTTTAGCACCACTTGGCTCACTTCATAACCACATACCTCCCAGTGATGCTGGAAGAAATGCGCTAGAAAGCCATCCGGGCCAGGAGCTTTAGTCGGGAACATCTGGAACAAGGCGGTTTTGACTTCAGTCTGGGTATATGGTGCATTTAGCATCTCGTTCATTTTCGGAGTGACCTTGCGTGGGACTGTGTCAAGCACCTGCTGCATATTTTGGAGCCCTTCGGACGTATAGAGATCTTTGTAAAAGTTGTTTGTCATAGCCTCCATCTGGATGGAATCTTCTGTCATCTCGCCGTCCGGACGTAGCAAAGCTTTAATCTGGCCGATAGGCACACGTCCCCTATCTCAAATTATTGGCCCATTAGACGTACAGAAGGCAAAAACAGTGGGAATTCATAAATAGTACTACTTCAATCTGAAGTTTTGGACGAATGCATGGAAACCGCAGTATGATATTTTTCATGAAATGCAGTAAAAAACTATAAAAAAATAGCCGCATTTAATCAAAAGTACTCCAAAAAGGCTACATGGAAACACCTATTGGTTCCATACAAAACGCAGTTTTCCCTTCTTAGGCCCCTCCCAATGCTCCATCTTATACACGTGCTAAGGCTGCCACATAGGCAAAAAATCTGATGTGGCATGGTATTTAAAAGGAGAGAGATGTGTATGGTGATCCCAGAAAGAAACGATGCCAAACGCGTGAACCTAGGCAAAATACTTAAATGAAAGGAATGCCGCCAATGCATGAAGAACTTTAGTACTTAAATCATTAAATAGAGTGTGTTTAGCTACAATAAGTTAAGCACCTATGCATTGGGGGCTTTGGTTGCTAAGCTTTTAAATATGCTTAGCACCTCATCTTAGCACCAATGTATTGGAAGTAGCCTTAATCATCTTGCATTATCCTTTTTGAATACAAATTCATGCAAGCAAAGAGGAACTGAATGTGATCATTTATACCTACTAATAAAAGAAATAGATACTCTTGGTCTGTCATGCTATTTTGCAAAAAAACCTTCAAGTTTTTGATAATCAACCTGCGGTACATATTAATCGATTTAAAAAAAAAATCCATATTTTTTAATCCTAACTTCAAATTTAACATGTTATATATGAAATTTGATTAGAAAAATATGTAGAATCTGAATATGATATTATTTTACCTGTTAACCATTTAAAACATGTTATTTACGATGAAACCTTAATCAATAGCGCATGATCAGCCTTTTCTTCATACCGGTGCCTATCCGGATTGCAAAATGAACACTTCGGCAAAACAAGAATGAGAACCAAAAGCAATATCTATGACCACGCATGCACGCCTCGTCAAAACCTCGTAGAAAACAAAAACAAAAACAAAAAGACATGAACCTATGGATTCATGTAATCTAGGTATACACGTACAAGAGCCATGGAACTTCAGTTTAACATAAAAGTGTGTTGTTGAATGGTAGTTTCTTTCAGATTTCCTGTTGGAGGCATAGAGTTGACACGATTTTTGAATATGGTGAGATCAAGTTGACACGATTTAGTCAAAAACAGTAGTCGATGAACAATTTGCTACTGTGCATTCCCAACTAATTTTCATTTGAAAAGTGGTCAAAATTAGGAGTTTTTTTACCAAAATTAGGAGTTTTTTTACCTTCTGTTAGCTTTGCAACATGCTAATTGCCTGAGCTTGAGTACCACAAATGTGATGTTTTCACTTTCTTATCCTAACCGTTAGTGTGAAAACTAGAAATTGTTTACCTACCTGAAACTTTCTTGTACATCAACTGTCGTTCAGAAAGAGATCTCTTCAGAAAACAAATACTACTGTACTAGAGTACTCTGAAAAGTACTACTCCTTCAGCCAGTACATAATATGTAGGCTGTTGCTGGATGGTTCCGAAAATTCCAGATAAAACCAAAACGACACATCCTTGTTCAGTTGCAGCTAGCAGAATTTGTTCCATTCCAAGTCATTTTCTTCAATAATCAGGGGCTCACCCCCTGCTCCATTTCATCGAAACGAAACCAGATACAGTTATCCAGACCAAGTTCAACAGAAAATTAACGAACACGCTCTCATCTCACTCACTCATCTAAGGACGAAATTTCCAACTGCAAGCTAGGGATACAAACTCAAAAACAATATTTTACAACCATAACCGCCAGCTGATCTGCACCGCACCTTTTTGGGAACACAAACGCCACACCTTCAGATCAGATCCCAATGACATGGATTCGAAGTCATTTTCAATGATGAATTGATTTCCTGACAATTCACAAGAGCATTTTTCAGTTTTAGATGAAAGCACACAATCCATTTCCAAAACCATGGTTGCAAAAGTAACAGCAGGATCAGGAAGCAGCTTCGCTGCATGTTTCACATTTACTGCGGAATTGTAACTGTCCGACCCTTTTCTTACTGAGCTGATCCAACGGCCCTTTGACGAGTTATCTGTCCTGGTGGTAAGAACAAAGTTAAACAAGCACAAGGTGAAAATATAAGCAATCACAGCAAAAGCAAATCACATGTTGCAGTATAATTTATTGCATAAACATATCCCTTATCAGAGCATTCACTGTAAGCAAATTCAGAAGTTCCAGAGCACCTGAAACACATTACATGTCCTGGCGGCAATTACAAAAAATGAGTCTTTGTCATTAGCATATGTAATGCTGAAAAATCAACCCCATCAAACCAACTCTTACATCTAATGGCATCAAACATGAACAATAACAAATATGAAACACAAACATATAAACTCAATTCTGATGATTTATAGCTCATGGCAGAGAAGTGAGCTCATACTTGTTCACGGAGAGTTTGCTGCGTAGAGGTTGCAGCTTCAGGAACATCAATATGGCATTCATTTTCTGTAGATATTTCTGGCGCAGGTATCTGTAGTGGTCTGGCTTGAACACCTAGTGAAGGAACTTGGAGGGCAAGACCAGTCGATAACAGATTGTCGGGCATTTGCACTGGATGATCAGCAGGTGGAGTTGCCTCTTCACGATCTGCTGAATCTTGCTCAACTTCTTGGTGTCTTGCTCTCTCAGAATTATCCTGAGTATTTTCTTCGCGATTTGCTGAATCTTGCTCAATTTGTGGGTGTCTCGCTCTCGCAGAACTATCCCGAGTATTTTCTTCACGATTTGTTGAATTTTGCTCACTTTCTTGGTGTCTCAAAGAACTAACCTCAGTATTTTCTGCATGCATACCACTAAGATTAGGTTGATCCCTCTGTAGGATGCCAGCATGTGAGAGTAGCGCCCACAGGTGGGTGATGAACTCGCCGCCCCGTGTGAGCTGCTCGATGTGCTCGTCAACATTATCTGATGGCGCGATGTAGAGCAGCATCTCAGACCAGAAATCAGCTAGCACCTTCCAACGCCTGGTAACATCTTCTATCTCCTCGAGCTGCTTGCCCAGCTTAGCGCCACTATGGAAAATGGTAGCCTCTGACTCTTCCTCTCCATAATCCTTCAGTGCTTGATACTTATCCCTCCCATATAGCAGACATTTCTTGGCTTCCCCTGCCACTGCATCGAACACACGACTTGTATCGTATTCGTGCCCTGGAAGAAGTTTTGGTGCGGAGACCAGCAGGTATGCGCAGTATTTCGACAGCTTTGTGGCAACACCAAGATGGATCTTGAGCTCTGTTCCCTCATCTGGGCAAAGGCCACATCCAAGCGTTCCCCTCTCGCAGTACCATGTCGCAATGTGCCAAGTCAGGATAATGCAGCTTGTGTCTGATTCTGAGTGCACGGCCCGTTCACAAGCCCATAAAAGGTGTCCTGCTCCATTGGACACTAGTGATGATTTTCCATTCGTTAGTGCACCATTGGAACGTTTGAGGGAGTAAATAAGTGATTTCTGTATTTGTGCAGTTATCTCTGTAGATTTCCCACGTTTTCGACCAACCCTCCGTGTGTGATAGTCTATTGAATGGAGGATAGGCGAAGATATTGTTAGTCTACCAAAATAATCCTTGAACTTGTCACATAACTTAGGACGGTAATCAAGTAAAGAGTACTGCCCAAGCTTGTGCTGCCAATAGTGTTTGTTTGGTGTCCAATGCACACCAATTTTAGCAAGAAGCCCTTTCAATCTAAGCAGCACGCAGCGGCAGCAGCAGGTGGAGCAGGAGCAGCAGCTTCCCCTTGTGTTCAATCGTGCTTGTTCTCTGAGATACTGACAGACAAAGGATACTCTGCTCCAAATGCTAGTCCAGTAAAGTAGCAGTTGAAGCAATTCAAGCAAAGCAGCAGATGCAAGTATGAATAAGCTGATCGTCATGTCACCTTCTTGTATGGGTGATGGAGGCTGGACGACTATCGAAGGTATTGTAAGACAGAGTAAGAAGGCAGAAAATAAGGATGAAACTGTTGCCGCCCTTGATCCATAATAAATGGCGGCAGATGTGGTGAAAAAGAAATCATACATGAATGCTAACTCAACCTCAATCAGCCTAAAAGCCCGGTTGCAGTCTGTGGTACCTTCCTCATTCTCCCGTAGCAGCCCATTGAAGACGAAATCATGTGCCCTTTCTTTCGATTCGCCACAGGCAAAACCAAAGTACCGCCTTCTCAGCAGAAGAAAAAGAGAGAAGGAAAGACATGTATCCTTTAGCTCATTGTCTAGTGAAATGTCATCACACAGCCATATCTTCTCTATGTCAATGACTTCATTGCCATCTGATGTAAATCGTGATGCATACGATGGAGCACCCAACTTGGAGTTGTCGAGGGGCCAGTCAACCAGGTAATGGCAACCTTTCATGGTGGTGGGAACAAATTCACCCTTGGTGTGCTCGTCGTACATGTAATCAGCAACAGTTTTATTCAGGTTCCATGAGCAGCTTGCCAGCACACATGGTGCTTGTATACAATTGAATTTATATTGAGCAACAGTATATAAAGTAGCAACAAAGGGGAGAGAATTCCCATTTTCAATCGCAGTCATCAAAAGCAATACCCCATAGGCCCATATACATTGTAGAGCACCAACCCGTAGAGGACCCTCGTTACGTGTTTATTGTCATCAAGACTATAAGCTGTGTTGGTACAGACGTGGAGGATGAAGAATGTTGCGGCCCAAACGGGATACATGCTGCTCTTCACCTTGGAAGATTGCATTGAACCAAGGGTGTATGTTCCCAGTAAGGACAGAGTGTTTGCGACCAAGGTACCTTTTTGGATGAACCAGTTTCTGGAGCGGCGGCGCTGGGGCCCAATTGTGGCAAGGAATACATAGGCCAATGCATTGAGTAATACAAGTGTGTCGATGCGGACAACATGGCATCCCCACAAATCTCTTGCATAACGGTACACTCCTCTTACATCAAGATGGACCTCATTCTTCAACATCATGCAGGTATCATTAACCTTCAAATTGTAATATGTAACCAATTATAGACAATCCGCATCTAAGAACAAACTTATCTCGATGTTCATATTTTGTATGCTTATTGCAGGTACTATCTACACGTACGCGAAGACCTTATAATAGAAATAAGTACTATCATCTTAGAATTTTACATTTTCTACCATTTTCAAGAAATATGTAGAAAGAAAAACAGAAAGGAATAAGTTTAAATTATTTCAGATACATACCATAGCTGAACTCGCTCCAGTTTGCTAAAAATGAGCTTCCTGCACCTCTTTTCTCACCACCAATCTGTCCTCGTAGAGAACACCAGTCTGCCGCTCAAGAAGTCTAGATTACGTAAATGATGCGTAGACGAAGTCCGAACTGCAAGCAGAAAAAGGAATAGATGGCTAAAGGCTGTTAGAAAATAATATCCATAACCCTTATTTCTGTTGCTGTGGTGCAGGATACTGCTTGCTTGGATGAAGCATGCACCACAATTTTACATGGCCAGGAATTCATCCTCTCTCATGGGGCGAGGGGTTGTCTTTCAAATAGGTGATGGGGACTGCTTACAGGATATTTGGTGGCTAACTGGTTATGAAGCAGCACCATGGGAGTTTTACCATGGTACACGGAATATTTCATTACATAAAACATGAAGGTTGTAAATCGCATTACGAGTCTGGGCATACTTTCGTGGTATTACATAAAACCTAGCTAAATGAAATAATTGGGACTAATTTTGTCTGTACTTTCGTATTGCAAGGGAACACCAATGTTAAAAATGACCAAAGAAACGAAAGTTACTTACCACACCGAGGGCATTGACTGGAGAAGCACTCTCTTTCCATGTTCATCACTTTGGTAGGGGTGAACCCCCCCCCTCCCCCTCCCCCCGTGTGGCGGCCCTGCGCCACACCGGGGCAACCTCGCCTGCGGCCTCCGGTCGCCACCAGCGGCCCCTCCTCTCCCGTCGTCGTCGTGGAGGGCGTTGCAGGCTAAGCCTGTGGGCCGCAGCGGCAATCCTCCTCGGCCCACGATTGGATCTGGGTGGTGGCGTTCTACTACGGTCGGATCAAGGCGGCGCGGGCCGGCGGCGACCAGGGTCGTTGTGCCGGAGCCAGAGTCGGAGAGATCTCCGCTGCGGCGGCTGGGGAGTCCGATCTGGGCCCAGATGGGCTTCAACGGACCGCTTCACACGCTGTCGTGCATCTCCGCTGATCCGGCGACGTCAAGCGGCTTCTGGGCTGGTCTTGCAACACGAAGACGTCGGGGGCTCCGGCCCTGGGCCCGGCGGTGGTGGCCATCTCCTTCGCCGGAGGTGGTCGGCCTGAGGCTGGGTGGTCGGATCTCCAGATTCGTCATCTAGTCCCGGCTGCGAGTTGGGGAGACAGAGTTGCCGGTGAAAACCGAGCCGATGGCGGGCGATGGCGACGTTTTGCGTCATTACCTTGATGAAGGCATCGTCGTGTAACTATTGTCAACCCACTCGTGCTGCTTCGGGGGAAACCCTAAGATCTGGTCATCCAGATCGGGCGATGGTGGTACCGCGGTGTCGTTACTTTCTTGGGAGCATCGTTTGTGGAGCAGCGCTGGATGAAAGAGGCAGGAGGTGGAACGGCTAAGTCTTGCACGGAGCTTCGGCGAAGATGTCAAATCATGCCTGGCCGACAGGTGCTACGCTGTGTCATGCCTGGTCAGCAGGTGCTACGCACGACAGATCCTTCAGAGTCTTCGCATCTGGATGGACGGGCGTGGGGCGGTGGTGCCGTTGGGCGTCATGGTGGCGTCGACGGATGTCTGGACTGGCAAGGACGATGCGGATCTCTATCTTGAAGATGGGTCAGCGGTCCGAGGATGATGGCGGCTTCTGAATTCTACAACGTGTGTATGTGGTGCGCGTTTTAGGTCTGTTGCGCCGGCTGTTGGTCCCGATACGTTATGTGGATGGATCGGCGACGACACTGGTTTTAGATATTGGGAACGAGAGCACTCCACATTATCAAGTTTGTAGGTGTGACTCATGGCTTCAGGTGGCTTGATGTATTTTTTTTATCAGTCTTTTATGCAATAATTAATAAAGATGGATGTATGCATCGATTGATGCAGAGACCGGGGGTTTAACCTTCTTTTTTAAAAAAAAGGCGCGAAGTAGACTCCTCAAACAAAAGCTAGCAATAGTGATTCCGATAACGAACCATGGTTCCCCTAGGTTGTTTCCATTGAACTCCTAGCTATCCCGGATGAAGCTGCATTACATGTCCAAATAAAATGCCAGGATGGCTACGGAGACATGCATCAGAGCAGAAGCAACATAAAAACTCTTGAAGAATATGGTAGAAGCTAGATAAGTGCAGTACCACTCGGTGTTTTCTCTTACCCAATCCCATTTTGCCAAGTCCGACGTGGTATCCGTAAGTCAGAACGTAAGTGACGCCGCCAGCGGACACCACTAGCTGTCCACATATCAAAATATCAAATAGGTGTGATATGCAGCAACCACATAACTTAATTTATGCGGCCATCCATGTTCCTGTACACAGATAATGTACCTATAATTAGATAGAAAATATTCCAAAAAATCACAATAAAACTGTCAATTGAGATTTCAGACTTGGACACTACAGACAAACCACTTTTGTTTCTTTGGTCGTTCTTTTCCCCCTTTCCTCGCGAGGGTTCTTGGCGGGAGCACCCAAAAGAAAAAGGAAAGAAAAAAAGGTGCTCGTCAGCTATTCTTCTGCTGCATTTTTGTTTCCGCGGCATTGAACTAAAGAAAATGATTCCGCTGGGAGTACCTTGGAGCAAGCAGGGAGGCAGGAGGAAGATGACAGCCGCACCGCCTCCCAGGAGCCGACCCACCGCTCCCGCGTCCGTCACATCTGGAGCGTGGGATCGCGCACGCCCTGGTGCCTCACCTCTGGAATGGGGACGAGGTTTCCAGCAACGACGCGCACCTGGAAGGAGTCGACGGCGCATACTAGGGCGTCAGGCCGCCGGAAGGGGGAGGGAGAGCCGACGAGAGAACGAGCTGGCTTGGCTCCGCAGAAGGCAGAGGTCAGGTGGCGGTGAGGCGGACGGAGATGCGGTCGGCCGCCGAAGGCGATGAAGCGAGTTTTTTTTTCTTGTTTTGACAGAGAGTGATGAGGCAACACCGCTGGGCTTGGTGGGCTTGTCCACATGGTTTTAGCAGGGCCCAACGTTTTCCTGTTTGACAGCATTTAGCAAGAGCCAACCTAGACTAAAAAACTTTAGACTAAAAAAAAGGGAAAATAGACTCAAAAAAAGCAGGAGCCAACTTTCTCAACAGAAAAAAAGTAGGAGCCAACGTACCCATTCTTTTCACTCTCTTGTTTTCTCGCTAGATAATCGCCGTTGAACCCCCCTCAGAAAAAGAGAGAGAATCACCTTTGAGAACTTGAGATCATGTCTCGTCTTCCTCCTCATAACTGCATATTGACTAGTCCTAAAGCAAAAATGCATATTGATTATATCTCTATCTCTACCTAATAATAAAGCACGGACAGCTTCTGATCATCCGTCATCGAAATTGTCCTTAGAGTTGCTATAAATTACCCGCCATGCCATATAAGTGAACAAAACGATTGGATTTTTTTTCAAAGTCGGTGCCGTCGGAGACGGTTCTTATACTATGATGCCCTTAAACACTACAGATAACACAAGTAGTGCGCTAGCTAGAGCTTCGCCCAGGAGATCTGGGTTCAATCCAATGGTTCTCCACCTTTTTTCTTTGCTTTTTCAGCCATCATGCTTTTCCGCAAGTGTTCATGGGCCTACCATGTTCTCCACCTTTTTCCGCACCTTTTTCTTTTCTTTCTTATTTCTGTTTTTTTCTTTTTTAAATTAATTTTGGATTTTGGTATTTTTAGAAAGTCTTCTCATATTATAAAAAATCACGATTTAGAAAAATGTTCATAAAATAAATAGTCATGATTTTATCTTATATACAAAACGTATCCGGGAATCCGAAAAAATGTAAATTTTAGAAAATGTCCATAAAAATTAAAACAAATCCATTCAAAAAGATCCGTAAATACATGATTAAAAACCCATGTTTTTTAATACATGATCGTTAAGGTAAAAACTTAACACACCTAGATATAGGATAAACGGCAATACAAACAGGCATGTTTGATCTTAGGAAATCAGGCCTGGAGAACGTTTATCCTTTTTGCTCTCATCAGTTGCATGTAAATGATAAGCGATGACTTGGGAGAGGCGTCATTTTTTTACGGGGCATCATGTTGAAATGCAAAATCTGTATTCATAAGGAGATCTTGATCCATGCAGCTACGATATTGTTTTTACTCCTATTGCAATGCACGGGCATATTTCCTATTGCAACGCATGCGGCTAGACGTTGCAAATTCTATAATCACCTTGACGCGGTTATCAAAATGTTGCACCTATGTAAAAATATATGTCACTTTGTTATCCTGATCCGTAGGAGTTTCGATTAGTGAACCTCAAGTTAGTCCGGTCTCCGAAGCACTCTCGCCATCACCATGAACCGAACGTCAATAGTTGACACTACTCCTCCACTACTCCTTCAACATCTTTCCTTGCGGAACTAGGAAAGCCGCAAACAAAACTGTATACATTTAATAATTGTTTTGTAAAGACTGTATGCTTGAAAACATAATTCTTTCTCATGTTGAGAATAATTGATTTGGATCATAAATTAATAAGTTATTCATATTTAAGTCTATGCTAAGGAAGTTATTTTCTTCCGTACGGGCATTTTTGCTAGTAGAAGAAAACTGCATATTGATCTACCAAGATAAAAAAACGACAAAAGGAATTTATTAATAACGTCAAGATATCAATTATCCATCGACTTTACTAGACTTTCTTTTGCGCATTATTTTAGAGAGGCAAACCAGGTAACTGATGAGTTAGCTAAACAAAGCTTTAGGACTAGAGCTTTTGGTTCTTGGAATTCTTCGGTCCCGGACTTTATTTCCCGCCTCCTTGTAAACGACATGACTATTATATGAGGAATAAAGTTTTAAACCGATCAAAAAAAAGGTGTCCAAAGGCACTCAGGATACACACAGCCAAAAACAAAAAGGAAAAGGAAAGAAGAAAAAAAGACCCCGCCACGGTGACCAGTGACTAGCATCAACAATACCCTAACCATCGCCAAAGGCAACACACGGATTACAAAAAATGTTTTCCAAAAGTAGTGCCTCCAAGAACGAAATAATGCACAAGCGTTCTCGTTGTTCGATCGAAAATCTTTAGTTTTCACCCTAGAGAAAGACTCTCCCCGCCTAGCCCTCGTCTTGGTGGTGCATGTAGCGTCGTCTCAAGCCGTGGGGAGGTGTGTCTCCGACGGATCTCACGAGATTCGGTCGGAGGTTGTTTCTGGTGGATCAAAACTAAGCTCTGGTATTTGTTAGTCTATATGCTGATGTGTCTTCGGTTGTATCATTTCGACCTACGTGTTTTTTGGTCGGCAGCGGTTGTTGTTTTAGTGCACTGGTTTTATGGGGTCTTAGCACGAAGATTTCCTGACTGTCCATCAGTGACGGATCTACAACCCAGACCTGCGAGGCCCGGGCCCAGGACGTGACGCTCAAATCCTTTGTTAGCTGTAGCAGCAGGTGCACTGTTTGGCACTGTAGTGATACTATAGCAAGCCTGGGGCACGGGGCTTGGTCCAATCCTGGCTTCGCCGCTGTTGTCCACTACAACAAGTATTGTCCGACTCCGGCACTTGAGGGGTGATGATGTTGGCGCGTCTTCGGTACGCTTCGGTGCTTGTAGTCGTCGCTAGGTGGTCTACTGATCTGTATGTAATTTTAATTATTTATTATATTTGTTCTATCATCATGATTGAATATGAATGGATCAGAAGTTTTCTCGGAAAAAAGGACTTGATGACATGGTTGGTCGTAGTTTTCTTGAAGGAAAAAAGACTAGTAATGTTTTGTGCAAACAAGGGAGAGACCGGTAATGATACTCTGAATGCAGCTTTATGTGAAACCCGCGTCACTATATAACCCATCCGGCGACGTAGCCAACCAGACACCATACGACCTACGTTCCTTGCACACGCACGACTCCCGTGCACGCAATGGCGTCCAAACCGATCTTCGCCTGCGTCCTCCTCCTGATCGCCGTCGCCGCCGCGGCAACCACACCGGCCGGAGCGAACCCCATCGCCATCGTCGGCGGCGGCTCCAACGAGACGACCACGACGTGCGTGCCGACGCTTCAGCGGCTGCTGTCGTGCCTGGACTTCATCGAGCACCGCACCGACGCGATCCCGCTGCCCTGCTGCGTCCAGGTGAACACCACGGTGGCACAGCAGCCGTGCTGCCTCATGCACGTCCTTCGCGGCGACGTCGCGCGCCTCATGGGGCCGGACTTCGACAGCGCCCGCGCCATGGTCAATGTCACCTCCAGGTGCCTCGGCGACGGCTCGATCCTCATGTCCATCACTCGTTCGTGCGCAGGTTCGTGATCCCACGTACCAAGTGTACTTTTCCTTTTACTATGGATTTGCTGTCATCGTCCTTGATTTTATGTGCTGTTCTTCAGGCAAGCCACTTCCGCCGCTCACGCCCGAATATCCCTTCACTGCCGCGTTGCCGCCGCCGCCGCCGCCGTCATCGTCGTCAGGTGAGCAGATCAGTTCTGAGATCACCGTGCTTTTGTGTATACGCATGCTGGATTGATTGATTGTTCGGACGTATGATTCCGGTTTCCGTTTGGTTCTCTCTATGCAGGAGCAGGACGAATGGAAGGCTTGTCTTACGCCGTATTGCTAGTTGCGCTCGTTGCAAGCTTCTTGTGATCTATCGGCAAACTGGCGATCAGCTGGCTGGACGTGGAACAAATCTGGACATGTTTTATGTTGAACAAACAATAGTTAATTCTTGTGTTTCTCTTTCTTTCTTTACCTTATGTTTCTTCTGTAATTTACACACGTACATGCTTATGATTAGAGCATCTCTGCAAGCTTCCTGAAAATCCTTCCTTTTTTTTAACACGTTCTTCAAAATCATTCCCCTAAGAGCATCTATAGTCGGACTTTGCAAATCCGGTCCCTCAAACGTCCGCGGATGCGCCTGGACGCGTCCGCAGGCACTGACCGGACATCCCTTAAATTTTGCGTCGCACATTCACATATAGCAAAATCGGACCCTTAAATCCATGCAATCCATGCACGTCGATCATACGAAACAAACTGTGTGAATGCCAAAGTTCGAAAGAAAGTAAAGCAAAACAAATCATAGTTTAACAAACCGGACATGGCAAAATGAAATCAATGTCCGAGCGTGACAGATGGCCTCCGATCACTCGTTGTGCGGCTGCTGCGAGAAGAGGACTGCGTCCTGCTCCTCCTGAATCCTTGCCGCCAGCTCCACCTGCATCCGGGCATGCTGCTCTGTCTGAATCCTTGCTGCCTCCTCCGCCTGCATCCGGACTGCCTCCTCCGTCGCCCTTCGGGAGTTGATCTCCTTCTTCTTGTACGCAAGCCACTTCTTTGCATGCTCATCCAAGCCGGTCTCGTCCGCCAACATGATCTTTGCATCTTTCGTGTCCTGCACGAGTTGCAACTTCTCCTTCTCGACATCCATGTCGGCAAATGTCTTGGCCTTCTCGAGCACCCATTTGATCACTGCTTCGCGCTTCTCCAACTCGATTTTCTCCCTCTCAATTGCAAGCTTCTTCTCCACCCTAGTTCTGTCCCATTGCATCCTTTCCTTTTGCGCTTTCATGAGGAGCTTGTACCTCTCCTCCTTCATGCTCCCCCTAACCGAAAAATGCCCATCCATGTTGATGACATTTTGGTAGCCGCGGCATCACGGGTGAGACGTGCCTTCTCCCACTTGTTTCCCATGACTTGACGGTTGTCCTTTGGCACGGTGGCTTTTCCGTTCTCGTCCACGATAACATCGTCCTCTTCATCGTCCAACCCAATTGATTGGGTGGAGCTTGAGCCACCATTCCTTTTCTTGGCGGCCTTGAGGTCGACCACAACTAGGGTCCACTTCGGCTTGCCATTCAACAGGAGCCAACGATGGCTAAAAGCAAATGGCTTCTTCTCCTCCTCGTGATACAAAGTTGCCACCACTGCCGTCCAGGGAACAACATTTGTATGAGCACGAGAATGCTAACGCAAGAAACATATGCAATGGACGAGAAGATGAGGCAATCGAGTTTACTTGAGTTGCGATTCCTAACCCACTTTGAGGGTGTTTGGTTACTTGTGCATAGTAGCTGACGTACTTGTTCACTTCCCTTTGAATGATCCCCCCACGATGTTGGAGAGATGCCACATTGCGAGTGCTCACGATAGGATGCGGCTGCACGTACTCCTTTTGCTCGTGAAACTCCTTCCAAATCTTCGTCCAATAGGTTCCCCCCTTTTGATCCGTGCCGCATATTGGATCCATCGTTGTGGCCAACCAAGCTCTGACCAACAAGATGTCCTCGTGTCTTGAGAATGTCGGACCTCTTGCCTTTGTCGTCTTCTCCTTCTTCTTCTTCCTCGGATTGGGGTCGGATGTGTTCCCAACTTCAAAAGTGGTGGGGGCCTCCAATTCATACTCCACTTGGGTCGATTCTTCATTCTCATTGATCATTGTCGACATGAACGCCTCCTATATGATTAAGATTTGTGCAAGTATTCATCATGAGCGAAAGAAACTAGAGGGCAAGAGCAAAGAAAACACATCGAGTCATGTTCGGTCATTCCGTCGAACATGTTGAGGTCAGCCCGGGAAGTGCCGGAGCCCGTGCTCGTCCGCGCCCGAATGAGCTCCGGCGAGTCACACATGTCCACCGTCGGCATCTGCGTGGGTGGAAAGTTGTCCGGAATGGCCTAGCCGCCTCTCGAATCGTCGTTGGGGTTGGTAAACGTAATCCTCGCTGGCGCTCGGAGAGAAGGGGTACGGGGATCCGGCCACAGCGGAGGAGACATCTGCTCCAGCGTGTCCGAACCTTCCTGCGATGCCTTAGCCACCACCTCCCTCTCTCGCTGCCGGCGTCGTCGCAACTTGCGGGAGACATTCTCTGCCTTGCAAGTCACCGCAGACGAATTCACGCCGTCGACGGACGAGGCGGACTGCGTCTCCGTCAAGGCGGTGTGGGTCGGGCTAGACGACATCTCCGGCGGTGGATCGGGACCCGAGGTGAGGATTGGGAGCAAGGGTGAAGGCGGGCGAGGGTTGGAGCACAGGAATTGTTCTAGAGCGGCGGGAGGAGGAGGAAGGGTTTGGGGAATTTGGTGCAATTTGGGGTGGGGACGGTCTGTCGGGTCCGACGTGGCTGGCGTGCCCGGGCACGTTCGAGCGCCCCCATACCCGCCTCAGAGCATCTACAGCCAGACTTGCCAAATCCGACCCCTCAAACATCGCGGACGCGCCCGGGCGCGTCCGCTGACAGTGACTGGTCACCCCTTATAAAACACATTTCACATCCGGACATCTCAAATTAGAAACCTCAAATCCATATTATTACATGCAACATGATCCGATTTTTAGCAGAGTTCGTCCGGTTCTGCTCCCAGCTCGCCCCTTCGTCGTGGCCATGCCCGACGGCCGGCTGCACTCCCGAGAGTGTTGGTTCGGTTGCCAGCAAGGTAGAGTAGGGCATGGGACACGAGCTGGATCACGGGACTCAATGCCCTGCCGCCTCCCATGCCCTACTCTTCATCGTCGGAGACCGGAACCCGAACGGTGTCGGTGGACGTCAGATTGATGATGGATCCGTCCGGGGAAGAGCCTCCGACGTCCACCATGATGCGGTTGCAGTGCCCTGAGTGATGCGCCATACGGGGTGCCGGAGAATGTGACTCCGCCTCGCCAACGTCCGTCGCCGCGAGGGCTTCCGCTGTCTCTCACGCCCGCTGCCTTGCACGACGTCCACGTCGAGCCATGCCTTCGTCACGAAAATCAGCGAGCCACCGGAGGGGTTGCGCGTCCGCTAACGCGTTCGGACGCCAGGCAGACCGCACGGCCTCCGGTGAGGCTGCGGCGACCTGCCTAACGCCGGATCCATGCGCCATTTGGGCGGACGCAATGGATTCCCGACGGAGGGAGTCCGAGCCGAGCCGTCCACGGGCATCCTCCTGGGCGCGGCGGAGCGCAAGCCGGACGATCATCTCCTCCTCGGGGCCGCGCGGGATGAGCTTGGGGTCGATGGATCTGAAGTTGAAGGACTCGGATCCACTGCCCGTCATGTCGGAGACGACCGGAATCCGTCGGAGGAGAGCTTGGGTGGCGGAGGGGAGTGGAGGGGAGGGAGTGAAGTGGCTAGGGTTTGGTCCGGGGAGCGGATGGGGACGAATATATGTGGGGTAGGGTGGGCCAGCATGGGACAGCTCCAACGTGGCGGGCGTGCCCGAATGCCCCCATACCTGCCTCATATTTGGGCTGGATACGGGGGTGTCGGTCAGCGCAGGCGTTTGAGGCCCGTTTGAGGGATCCGTTTGGATCAAAAAAAGTGACCGGACACTGAACGGGCGGCCTGTCCGGACGTTTGAGAAGAATATAGGGGGTCCGGCTGTAGATGCTCTCATATTTAGACTGGATATGAGGATGTCGGTCAGCGGTCATTTGAGGACCATTTGAGGACGAGCAAATAAAGTTGCCACCTGAAATAAACTAAAGTCGTCATTAAAAAATGATCCGGATGGCATGCTTAAAATCCTAATTTTAATTTGATAGACGTATACAACTCTTAAACCTACATCCAGCTCAAAAAATAAGGAAACTCCTGAACCTACACGCTGCTTTTACACGTCGTGATTATTCCTACTCCTTCCGTTTCTAAATATAAGACCTTTTAAAGATTATACTATGGACTACATATGAATGTATATAGTCATGTTTTAGAGTTTAGGTTTACTTATTTTGTTTCGTATATAGTTTGAATGAAATCTTTAAAAAGTCTTATATTTATGAACGGAGGGAGTAGTTAGCACACATACGTGGTCAGAAACTTTATCATAGCCGATTAAATCATAACTCTGACGGATGGATTGGATCGGAATAAAACCGGCTTCTCTACCAAGTCGCGAAAATATATACTCGCAAGCTAGGGCAGCCAAGTTGCTTCGTCGTGGTTCCAACTTCCAAGCCAAGATGCGGAATACGGCCGGCGGCGGCGCCACCAATGCCGCGTACATCCCGCCACACCTCCAAGCCGCCATCCTGCTGCACCTCCCGTCCTTCCACCTCCGCCGCCTGCGCCGCATCTGCAAGCACTGGCGCGATGTCATCGCAGAGGCGCTGAAGCTCCGCCGGCCGCCCGCCCCGACCCACACCATCGCGTTCTTCCGGGGATGCAGCGCGGGGGCGGGCGTCCAGGCGATGCTCGGACACGGGTTCCTCTTCGACGAGCAGTGGAGGCTCGCGGCGAGTTTCACCGTCGACAAGTCGGCCAGACTGATAGGCACGTGCAACAGCCTGCTCTGCTTCCTCAGCAAGCACGCCAACGTCATCAGGGTGGTGGATCCCTTCGCCGGCGCGTCCAACGACGTGCCGCTCTCGCCGGCCAAGCACGGGAGCATGGTGGACAGCGAGTACTGCTTCGGCTTCGACTCCACGACGAGGCAGTACAAGATCGTGCACGTGCACAGCTATACGTCCAACTCTCTTCCGAGCAAGGACGGCGCCTCCGCGGAGAAGGAGCTGCACGTGTGCACCGTCGGATCGTACAGGCGGTGGAGGAGCGTGCGCATCCACACCGAGCTACACGGGGTGCCGTAAAAGGACGACGGCTTTGGGGAGAAGAAGCCGGCGTGCTGCGACGGGGCAGTGTACTGGCTCGGCATAACGGCGGACGGGACCTCCAGGAACGCGCGCTTCGACCTGACGACGGAACAGATCACCTCGGCGGCCGATCGGCCGGTCCACGGCCAGATGCCGGCGACGCAGATCTCGTGCGTCTATCAGGGGGCAAAGCTGGGCCTGTGCGGCGCGCAGTTCAAGTGGTACGGCGAGTGGCGGGACGGCTGCTGGCCGCACAACGTCACCGCCTTGCCGCACACCGTCGCCGACGTATATTACAAGAGAAGCTACCTGAGGCTGGGCCAGGTCTTCGGGCGCCGCCTGCCGGGCGCGCACGCCCTGCAGCGGGGGCACCTGCTGGTGCAGGAGCAGGGTGGAGCGCTGTACGCGCACGAGGTCGGCGGCAGCAGCCCGTGCATGAGAGAACTCCGTCTTGTCGGGGATAAGAAGCTGCTGGTTGCTGTACATGTAGGCCGCATGGAGGAGGAGCCAGCGGAGCGGTGGTACAAGTTCGTTCCCGTTCACGATGGCCTAACTCAACAGAGAAGCAAGTCAGCAGAGAGACAAGTTGCTAGAATCGCGTACTACAGCGAACTGCGCTTCGTAAGCACTTTTGCCTACACCCCGACGCTTTATGACTATACTACTACATCAACGGGGGCACCAGCAGCTGGTTCCTATGCGCTCCATTTTGGTGGCAGCAATGTTTTGCCCCTCTAGCTACGAGTTTTATAGAAAAAAAGGGAATGACATGGTAGGTAAAGAGATGATTGATGTCATTGCCATTGCGAACTATAGTAGTGTGGAGCTGTTAAACTTTCTACGTATCATCATCATTATTGCTAGCAAAGGGTTTGTGCCTTGTTCATGAAAAAAAAATTATAATAGCCAATGGCCATGATCACATTTTGCTGCATCATCGAGATACGTTGTTACTTTTTTTTCAGTTTGTGTGTCACCCCAGGTTGCTCTCATGAGGATTCGATATTGCGCCAGTTAGCTCCAGCGCATGGCATTGGCAGAGCTGGCCAAACGGGCCAGGCTTTTTGGACCGGCCCAAAAGCATGGCGGCCCGGCATGCTACGGGCCAGGCCCGACACGATTTAATTGGGTCGTGCCATGCCCGCGGCCCGCCTCGGGTTGTGCCTGGGCCTGAAGGCTGGGCACGTGGGCCGGCACGGCACGACCCGTTTACTAAACGCGCCTGGGCGGGTCATGGCGTGCCGGGCCGCCCGTTTGGCTAGGTTTGGTGCATGGTTGGCTAACCACTAGACCAATTAAGTCGTAGTTAAATATTGAAACGCAAAATTTCTAAAAAACTAAAATTTAGGCACCTTATTAAGAAAAACGTGATTTCTTCCAAAAAAATGTAAACAAAATTAGAATGTCCACAGGTTTTAAAAATACATCACAAATTAGAAAAAAAATCATTGATTTTCCATAAAAAATCTTAAATTTTAAAAAAGTTCATCAATTTTATAAAAAATCATAAATTCTAAAAAACATTCACCAATTTTGAAAAAAAAAGAAAAAAGAAAATCACAAATTTGAAGAAAAGTTCACTGATTTTGAAAAAAAAACATCAATTTTGAAAAAAAGTTAATAATTGAAGACTGATAGATGGTGGACACTATAGGGTGCCTGCCAAGAATAGTTTGCGGTGGCGGGCTTTTTGTAGTACCCGCCACGTGGTCTTGATGTGAATTGCCCGCCTCTCTTCCCCCTACCTTAGAAAGTTTTGAATTCGCGTTCTCATTTCTCTCATCTCACCCACTTCCCAAATCCGCCCACCGCTGCTACATGCCCTGGTCCTTGCCGACCCTGCTTGCTCGCCTCCGGAGACGCCGCCGCGCAGTGGGAACATCGTGTCACGCCCCTCTCCTCCGACACCGTCGCCGTGGGGTTACCACGATTATACAACCGTCGGAGGAAACAATGGAACCCTAGATCGCCTAGGGGGGAAGAAAACAAGGTAGTACGTGATGTGTCAACCGTGTACAAAAACTAGCTAGTCGTAATTGGCTTGAATACAGAATCGGTAGTAACAGTAACCTCCAGACCCAAGTGCAACATGCCGAAGTACAGGTGACGCACTCTGGCTGGCCCATGTATCTCTACTATTAAAGGAGGATCGAACATCGTCGTCGTCGTCGTCGTGATGGTTCGACCACCTCCCCCAGGCTATCGATACGTCCTCCCACCTAGCGTCACCCCTCGCTCGATGTGATTCCCTCGCGTGATTTCCTGGATCTCAATCAACCACGCACGATCGTAGGAAACAAAACCAACCCCCGCATGCGCTATGATCCCCTCAGGCCGCTTCCCACTACGTGTGAAAATCTCCACGATCCCCCTCTCATGGATGAGAACCACCGTCTCCCGGATTCCAGTGCCAGAGATCCCTTCTTTCTCGGTATTCTTGTGCATCGCAACTTCGATCATGGTGTTGACGGCCGCAGACTCCGGCCACCGGCACCGCTCGTACCACCACAATCGCGTGGCAACGCCTCCCGCCACTCTTGTTGCTCCTTCACGATGCTCAATCATGGAGCACACCACAACCTCAGCTACTCCAAGGACGTCGCTCCCACAACAACCTCCCTGTCGCTCAAAGGTTTACTAACAATGCCACACTTGTTTTATATTGTAGCTAAATGGTGGATGAACCATGGGACAAGTGCTTCAAAACTTAGGGTCTTGGCTGCAAGGATTCTTGGTTTGACATGTAGTTCCTCTGCTTGCGAGAGGAACTGGAGTGTATTTGATCAAGTAAGCTAATGCATATACTTTTCTTATACGTGTCCATTTGTTTCTTTGCTTGTCCATTTGATTATACATATGGTATCCTTATTGCATGAGGATCATTTGTTTCTCTGTTTGTCCATTTGATTATACATATGGTATCCTTTCTTGCATGAGGATAATTTGTTTCTCTGCTTGTCCATTTTATTATATATATGGTACCCTTTATTGCATGAGGATCATTTGTTTATGTGCTTGTCCATTTTACAGGTTCACACAGAGACGTAACAGACTCTTGCATGACAAGATGAGTGACCTTGTTTTCATCAAGTTCAACTGCATACTGAGGGACAGGAAGCTGAAAATAATCAAGGACCCCATTGAGAAGCACGTGGTGGATGTGTTAGAAGATGACGACAATGAGTGGGTCACTGGTGTGGTGCCAAATATCAATAACGAACAATCTGAAATAGAGGAACATGAAGAAGAACTACCTTCATTTTGTTACTCATGATGATAAGTACTCCCTTCATCACAGTTTAGAAGGCATGCACGTGTACCTAGGTCATTCATTTGACTTATATAAAATATATTTTTTAATATAAAAATTATATCATTAAAAAAAAGAACATCTAAAGTTTCTAATGATATATTGTTTGTAATATATGCTTCTCATTTGGTCAAATTGATGATCTAGGTACACGTGCCGGACTTGTAAACTGAGATAGAGAGAGTATGTATGTCGACTATTTTACGGGCTGAGCTCTTTTAGCAGGGGGCTTATCAGGCAACGAGAGGACGGTTGTAGACCTCCTCAACCAAAGTCAACAGAGAGCAAAGAGTTGACCGTGTGTTGGCCGATGTCAAAGTAATATTCGGATACATTCAGAACCTGTAGCATATGTGTGAGGGTAGATGTCAAATTCCTGGTTAATCGAAGTGGTGATAACCTTCACTTCATTCTTATGGACAGAACTGTAAGTCTCAAGCATGTCAGATTGCTAAAATAAACATATGCTTATCATCATCTAACATTTCCTAAAACAATTCTAAGGGTGCCAAAATGGAAGCTATAGTATCTAGAAAAGATTTAGTGAATAGATTCAATCTTACATTGCACATGGGGAGGAACTACATCATTCATGGTGTTATTGTGCGGCCTAACTTTGAAGAACTGGAGCGTAGATACATTCAACACACATATGAGTGTTCCTTGAGTGCAAGGACATTTGTTGAGTCTCTCTCATTTCAATTTCCAACGTATCCCAAGCATTTGATGTCATTCCAGGAAATTCAGAGGTGTCCAAAGCAAACTTTCGTAGGTATGCATTCAGGCATATAATTTCTACTAACACAAAGATAATCTTGCACCTAAATTCGACTAATGATATTTGATACAGACATAGTTGCCATAGTCGTTCATTATGATATACATGAACTCATCGGGGGATATCCAGGTGCTGAATTATATAGAGAGGTCACCTTCATGGATATTTGGTATGTGTAGTTGGTATATAATAGTGCCAACTCTTCTACATAGAAATTAATTCAAAACGTCCTTGACATGCTTACTATTTTTAAACGTTTCAAATTGTAGGGGCAAACTTATGGTTGTTGGGATTTGTGGTGGCAACTTGATTCAGAACTTATATAGGTGGTCAACAACCGAAGGCAACAAACCTGTTGTCCTTGCCACTATGCTTGGTAAGGATTGCAAATACGGTAATCTATGCATCTATACCGATATGTATTGCATATTCTAAGAAAGTGTATTGTTATGTCAACCTAATTATATTTTTTGTCTTGACTATAGGAAATCTGGAAAGTTCAAAATACACCAACCTTGCATTCAACCCGGATCATCCTGTAGCACGCGCACTTGATGATGAGTTGTTCTGACTTATAATTAACTACAAATCAATTACTTATGATTGTTAATAATATATGTAGGACAAAATTAATATTACTAATTGTAACACACACACACACACACACACACACACACACACACACACACACACACACACACACATATATATATATTGAGCAGATATGCGCTAGAAAATAATAGGGGGGTTGATTGACATGAAGTTTGTTCGGCAATTTATTGAGTGGAGGTGGGATTTCCTAGCACGCAAGTTGTCTATAAATGATCCCCAGCGCGGGAGTATGCAAAGAAAGCTTGGCGCACGTAGTATAAATAGTAGACATTGGTTGTGTCTATTACACATGAGTATGTGTTTCAATTTGTAAGTTTAGTTATCGCGTACTTGGTTTGTATCCATTATGTAGATGACTGTTTCGTCATGTTTGTCTGTCTCTATGGTGTTTTAAGGGATGTGCTAATTTTATGAATGTTTTAGTTATTATCTACATTTCAAAACAAGTTTGTCCATGCTCATATATTTTCAATTACCTTTGACATTGTTCTCTTCATAAAATATATTCAATAAAAAGGCACTCGTCTAAAATATCCAAAGTCCATGCTATCATTTTGCCAAGTAATATTTTCATATCATATTTCGTATGCCATGACAACGCACGGGCATTTAACTAGTGGAGGTTAATTTGCTGAAAAGATAGTATACATGCGTCATGTAAATCAAATGTACCATATAACAATCCTAGTTATACCACGCCAAGTTTGAAGGGAAAAAAATCCGAAAGTACTGGCAGGCCTACAAAAACATGCAAACACAATGTTTCTTTCCATGCATCAGAGAAGAGAATTCCTGAAGAAATATCACACACACAAAAAGTGCGTACTCATCATGTGGTTGTGGCGTGCTGGTACCCAAGTCCAATGCAAAGAAGAGATGGAAAAGATTGGCATCCATGATATGACTGAACAGCCAAAATACGCACATTTAATTTTCAGCGGCCTGATTCATCAATCTACGGCCAAGCAACACAGGGACAGCCCAATGAACTAGTATAAAAAAAAACAAGATGGGACGCTGGTGGTACACATACATTGCTCCCATCTTGGTGCAGCCAGTCATCTCGGCGGGGATGGAGCCGTGCAAGTCGTGCAAACGGGGAGAGGGAAGCTCGAAACGAAAGCAGAGCCTGGTTCCGCGGCAAAAAACACATATTTGATTTTTATGCGAAACTAATTCACGTTTTGAACTGCATATGGAAAAAATTCACAAACTAATCGTTTTTGTGACGTGTGACAGTCAGACGCTGTACGACACTATACAGTGTCTTCGTCTTAGGCGCCGCATCCCGGCCAGCTTGGCAGCCCGGGGCCAGGCACGGCCCCACATCCAGCCGTGCAGCGTCTAAGTCCTAGGCGTCACACATGTAATGTGCAGCGTCTATCCCATAGGCGTTGCACTGCCTGTGTGTCAGTTAGGCTGCCTCCACCCCCTCCACCCCCCACACACCCAACCCACCCACACGCTTCTCTCCCGCTCTCTTCCCCTCTCTTCCCCTCTCTCCCCCTCTCTCCCCCTCTCCCCCTCTCCCCCTCTCAAATCCTTCTCAAATCTTGCAAATCTAGAGTATTTGTCCGTGGATTTCGAAGCCAACTCCTCCCTTAAGGTGGTAAGCTCCTCCGATCCCCGCGTTTTCATCGAAAGGAATTGTCACGTTAGCTCATATCTTGCTAGTTTGGGGAAACCCTAGTTGTTGCTTGGATTTGGAAATTTGTGTTGAAACATGTTATGTATCTTTCCCAATTTGCTATGGTTAGGCTTCCAACTATGCTAGGGTTAGGGTTATGTGTGTTGTTATGTTGGGGTTAGGGTTAGGGTTATGCTATGGTTAGGGTTGTGGTTATTATTAAGTGGGGGTTAGGGTTATTGTTTCATATCTATGTTAGGGCTTATGTATTTTGTGCAAATATCCGGTTAAGTACTTATTGGATATATGTGTTTTTTTGAATTTTTTTAGGGATGGGAAAAACACGTGTTTATGTTCATCATGCGGATAAAGAGGCCTTATTGAAAGGCAATATTGAGCCAGACTCGGATGAGCTTGACATGGTGTTTGATAGGAGTCCTAGCTATGAGGATGTCTTGGAACAAGTGAGGCAGGATTTGAACTGGATGGACCCAAGTGACGTTGTTGAGTTGGAGGGAAGGCATAATGTTGGTTTTGGAATGCACATTCGTTGAAAGACAATGTGTGTGAACTCCAATCAACGTTGGGTTGCATACAAGGAGACGGTTGCCGAATCTCTAGACAAGGCTCTTGAGTTATTTGTGATGGGGAACGTTGCATGGGAAACAAAAAATTTCCTACGCCTCACCAAGATCAATCTAGGAGATGAGCATCTATGAGAGGAGAGATTGGATCTGCGTACCCTTGTAGATCGCTAAGAGGAAACGTTAAAGAACGCGGTTGATGTAGTGGTATGTCTCCGCGATCCAAATCGCAAGCCGTCCCATGAACTCCCAATCAAGTACTGAACGTACGACACCTCCGCGTTCAGCACACGTGCAGCTCGATGAAGATCTCCGCCTTCTTGATCCAGCAAGAGGGAGCGGAGAGGTAGACTAGTTCTCCGACAGCGTGACGGCGTTGCGGCGATAGTGGTGGAGCAATTCCAGCAGGGCTTTGCCTAAGCGCTACTGAAAACCGGTCTAGAGGAGAAAACGATCTAGAGGAAGAAAGAGGACATCACTTGGCAGAATTAGGGTTAGGGGCTGCCCTCAAAATCCTCTAGTATATATAGGAGGGAGGGAAGAGGAGGCAGCCCTAGCCTCTCCTCCAAGGAGAGGTTCGGCCGAACCAGAGGGGAGGAGTCCACCTCCCACAAGGGAGGTGTATTCCAAGTGGGACTCTTCCCTAACTTGGCTCCTACTCTTCCTCCTTCTTCCCTTGCGCATAGGCCCTTATGGACTGGCTTGCCCAGCTCACCAGGGGATGGTGCGCCACCTCTAAGGCCCATGTGCCCCCTTGGGGTATGTGGGCCCCACTTGGTGGTCCTCGGAACCCATTCGTCACTCCTGGCACACTGCCGGAAATGCCCGAAACTTCTTCGGAGTCCAAACACCACTTTCCTATATATCAATCTTTACCTCCGGACCATTCCGGAGCTCCTCGTGACGTCCGGGATCTCATCCGGGACTCCGAACAACCTTCGGTCACCACCATACATAACTCTGTACTACCAAAACGTCATCGAACCTTAAGTGTGCAGACCCTGCGGGTTCGAGAACTATGTAGACATGACCGAGACACCTCTACGGTCAATAACCAATAGCGGACCTGGATGCCCATATTGATTCCTACATATTCTATGAAGATCTTTATTGGTCGAACCTCTATGTCAAGGATTCAGTTAATCTCGTATGATGTTCCCGGCAAGTCTCTTTACTTTGTACTACCTGGATCACATCTTTATTGATTCCTACATATTCTTCGGTTTGTTACTTGCCCGAGATTCGATCGTTGGTATCTCCATACCTAGTTCAACCTTGTTACCGGCAAGTCTCTTTACTCGTTTCGTAATACAAGATCACGTGGCTAACACTTAGTCACATTGCTTGCAAGGCTTATTGTGATGTTGCATTACTGAGTGGGCCCTGAGATGCCTCTCCGTCACACGGAGTAACAAATTCCAGTGTTGATCCATGCCAACCCAGAAGATACCCTCGGAGATACCTGTAGAGCACCTTTATAGTCACGCAGTTATGTTGCGACGTTTGATACACACAAGGCACTCCTCCGGTGTCCGTGAGTTGCATGATCTCATGGTCATAAGAACATATACTTGACATGCAGAAAACTGTAGCAATAAATCGACATGATCATATGCTACGTTTATAGTTTGGGTCTTGTCCATCCCATCATTCTCCTAATGATGTGATCCTGTTATCAAAGGACATCTCATGTCAATGTCTAGGAAACCTTGACCATCTTTGATCAATGAGCTAGTCTACTAGAGGCACACTAGGGACAAAGTGTTGTCTATATATCCACACATGCAATGTGTTTCGAACCAATACAATTATAGCATGGATAACAAACAATTATCATGAACAAGGAAATATAATAATAAACACTTTATTTATTGCTTCTAGGGCTTATTTCCAACAGCCTCCCACTTGCACTAGAGTCAATAATCTAGTTCACATCACTATGTGAGTTACATTGTAATGAATCGAACACCCATGCAGTTCTGGTGTTGATCATGTTTAGCCCTTGGAAGAGGTTTAGTCAACGGGTCTGCTACATTCAGATCCGTGTGAACTTCGAAAATATTTATGTCCCTCTCCTCGATGTAATCGCGGATGGAATTGAAGCGTCGCTTTATGTGTCTGGTCCTCTGGTGAAACCTTGGTTCCTTGGCCAGAGCAATGGCACTAGTGTTGTCACAGAACAGAGTCATTGGCTTCAGTGCACTGGGCACTACTCCAAGATGTGTCATGAACTGCTTCATCCAGACACCTTCATTCGCTGCCTCCTAGGCTGCGATGTACTCCGCTTCGCATGTAGAATCGGCTACCACGCTTTGCTTGGAACTACACCAGCTTACCGCTCCCCCGTTGAGAATAAATACGTATCCGGTTTGCGACTTAGAGTCATCCGGATCAGTGTCAAAGCTTGCATCGACATAACCCTTTATGACTAGCTCTTGATCACCTCCATAAACGAGAAACATTTCCTTAGTCCTTTTCAAGTACTTAAGGATATTCTTGACCGTCGTCCAGTGCTCCATTCTAGGATCACTTTGAAACCTTCCGGCCATACTTATGGCAAGGATGACATCGGGTCTTGTGCACAGCATTGCATACATGATAGAGCCTATGGCTAAAGCATAGGGGATGACACGCATCTTCTCTCTATCTTCTGCAGTCACTGGGCATTGAGTCTTACTCAACTTCACACCTTGTAACACAGGCAAGAACCCCTTCTTGGATTGATCCATTTTAAACTTCTTCAAAACTTTATCAAGGTATGTGCCTTGTGAAAGTGCTATCAAGCGTCTCAATCTATCTCTATAGATCTTAATGCCTAATATGAAAGCAGCTTCTCCTAGGTCCTTCATTGAAAAACTCTTGTTCAAATATTCCTTCACGCTTTCCAGCATTTCTATATTGTTTCCAGTCAGCAATATGTCATCCACATATAATATTAGAAATGCTATAGATCTCCCACTCACTTTCTTGTAAATACAAGCTTCTCCATAAACTTGTATAAACCCAAACGCTTTGATCACCTCATCAAAGCGCTTATTCCAACTCCGCGATGCTTGCACCAGTCCATAAATGGATCGCTGGAGTTTGCAAACTTTGTCAGCATTCTCTGGATCAACAAAACCTTCTGGTTGCATCATATAAAACTCTTCCTCAAGGAAACCATTAAGGAACGCTGTTTTGACATCCATCTGCCAAATTTCGTAGTCGAAATATGCAACTATTTCTAACATGATTCTGACGGACTTAAGCATCGCTACGGGTGAGAATGTCTCATCGTAGTCAACTCCTTGAACTTGTGAAAAACCCTTTGCCATAAGTCGAGCTTTATAGACGGTGATATTACCATCCGCATCCGTCTTCTTCTTAAAGATCCATTTGTTCTGAATGGCCTTTCGCCCTTCAGGTAATACTTCCAAAGTCCATACTTTGTATTTCATACATGGATCCCATCTCGGATTTCATGGCCTCTAACCATTTCTCGGAATTCGGGCCCATCATCGCTCCTCCATAGCTCGTAGGTTCATTGTTGACCAACAATATGACCTCCAAGACAGGGTTGCCGTACCACTCAGGAGCAGTACGCGCCCTTGTCGACCTACGAGGTTCAACAGTAACTTGATCCGAAGCTTCATGGTCATCATCATTAACTTCCTCTTCAACTGTCGTAGGCTCCACAGAAACATCTTTTTGCGCCGCGCTGCTCTCTGGTTGAAGTAAAGGTTCAATAACCTCATCAAGCTCTATTTTCCTCCAACTCAACTCTTTCGAGAGAAACTCTTTCTCAAGAAATGTTCCGTTCTCAGCGACAAACACTTTGCCTTTGGATCTGAGATAGAAGGTATACCCAACTGTCTCTTTCGGGTATCCTATGAAGACGCATTTCTCCGCTTTGGTTTCCAGCTTTTTAGGCTGAAGCTTTTTGACATAAGCATCACATCCAAAAACTTTAAGAAACGGCAACTTTGGCTTCTTGCCAAACCACAGTTCATATGGTGTCGTCTCAACGGATTTTGATGGTGCCCTATTTAAAGTGAATGCAACTGTCTCTAATGTATAACCCCAAAACGATAGTGACAAATCGGGAAGAGACATTGTTAGTGCATCTAGTGCCCCTTAGTGATTTTGGTGTGTTGAAGACTTATAGGTTAAGAGACTAATGCGTTCGTGAGTGTAAACATGCTTCATAAGTCGATGAGGAGGTTGATACAACCGGAGATTACCGACCCCTAAAAATGTATGTCTTCAACTGAAGACTTTGCTGAAGACTTTGTGAAGACTTTGCTGAAGACTTTGTGAAGACTTTGCTGAAGACTTTGTGAAGACTTTTGCATTGAAGAAATCGGTGTGACCTTGAAGATATGAACGAGGACTATGAAGCATGAAGACATTGTTTTCGTAGTTTCATTTCCTTTCCTTGAGTCATAGGAAACACCGTACTGTTAAAGGGGGTCAAGGTAATACTAAGGAAAATTTCCAACTGATGATTAACTCCAAAAATCTCAACCTACACATTCAATTGAGTGAAGCTTTTGGAAATCTCTTTCGTCTCAGTCAATTTCTTCAGTGACAGAGACGAAGTTCTTCTGGTCGCTGAGGAAATTGTTCTGGCTGAGGAGTTAGGATTTTGCTAGTGCGAATTGCCTATAAGTGAGGAACGTGATATGTCTGAGGACTTTCATTGTTCGAAAATCCGACCGTTGCTGTGCTTAGCGCCAGCTGTCCCCAATCATTCCTATCCACATAACGGTCATGTCATTGGGGGCATTAATGTCATATCATGTCGGGATGCGCCCCCGGCTATAAATAGCCACCCCCCACAACCACTAGCTGGTTGGCTGCTCTGAGAGAGAACTGATACTTGTCATTTGAGAGCATCCCATCCTCCGAGGGCTTTTGTCCAAAAGTGAGGAAAAATCCATAATCAAACCACCAACCCAAAGTGGTTGAGCATCACTGAAGAAATTCCTGTGTGGAACCGACGCTTGTTACCTTTGAGGACTGTGCATCCTCCAGACGGTTAGGCGTCATGGTCTAGTGTGTCCTGCAGTTAATTAGGGACCATGAAGTGACCTTGGTCTAGAGCATCCAGCAGTAAATTGTGGATCGCCGGGTGACCAGTTTGGGAGGGTTTTGGAAGTCTGCCCTGAAGACTTACCACGAGTGTTGGGCGAGGACTGTGTGACCTTAGCTCAAGGAGAATACGGTAAGGATTGTGTGTCCTGGGACTGTGTGTCCTCTGGTTTAAATACCAGGCCGCTCCAAACCAGACGTACGACTGTCACAGCAGTTGGAACTGGGTCATCAAATCATTGTCTTCATCAGGCTACCTGGTTCTATTTCCTCAACCCCCTTATTCCTTGTTTACATGTTGATGAAATTGATCTTTACTATTTGAAGAATTTGACTCAAGACTTACACAATTTCCTCACCTCAAATTCTTCAAGTTACCTTGTTCATCACTACTTATCCTGTATCACGCTACTCATAATTTGTGCATGTTTCATATCATCATGATGACTATGCTGCCGCTATGTATTCCATGCACTGAGTACTTATTCTGCTGTTAGTTATTCATCACATTTCAAATTCCTCAAAGTTGAAATTCCTCAAGTGATGAATTTATAAAAATCGCCTATTCACCCCCCCTCTAGTCGATATAACGCACTTTCAATTGGTATCAGATCAGGTACTCCGTGTCTCTGTGTGATTTTGGTTTAACCACCTGGAGTTTTAGTTATGTCGACTGCAGGTATGATCAAGGTTTCTGCGGGTTGTCCTACCTTCGATGGGACGGACTACCCCTACTGGAAGAACAAGATGCGTATGCACCTTGAAGCTATTGACAATGATCTCTGGTATGTTGTGGAAAATGGTGTGCCCTCTGTCACTCCCACTGTTATAGCTGCTGATGTGAAGAGATTCAAGCAACTCGACTCTCAAGCGAAGCATATCACCTGCGGTCATCTGAGCAAAGGTCAGTATGGCAGAGTGAGTGCTCTGGAGACTGCGAAGCTTATCTGGGATAGGCTGTCCAAGGTGAATGAAGGTGTCTCCACTCAACGTGACTCACGTGTGGATGTTCTTCGCAATCTCTTCAACCGCTTCAAGAGGCTTGACAATGAAAATGTCCAACAAACGTTTGATTGCCTCACTGATATTTCCAATGAACTTCAAGCACTGGGTGCCACTGATATCACGGACCATGAAGTGGTGAACAAACTGCTAAGATCACTCGATTCCTCATTTGATACCTTGGCTTTGATGATTCAAGAACGTGGAGATTACAAAGCTCTTGATCCTGCTGATATTCTCGAAAGACTCAATACTCATGAATTCCAACAAGCTGAGAAGAGAGACCTCTACGGACCAAGCTATGGAAGATCTCGTGCTCTGAAGGCAAAAGCAATTTCCTCATCTAAAGAAGAAGATTCTGACGGCAGCCTTGGAGATCCTGAAGAACTAAGTCAGGAACTAGCTATGCTTGTGAGGAAATTCTAGAAGTTCTCTAGGAGAGGCGGATTTGGAAAGTCATCAAAAAGTGGCTTGAGGAAATTAGATTCCTTAGAAGATTACAAGAAAAGAACATGTCATCATTGCAAGAAGCCAGGCCACTTTATCTCTGACTGTCCTCTACGGGAAAAAGACTCAAAGAAGAAGAAGAAATACAAAGATGATAGTTCTGATGACTTGAAGAAAAAGAAGAAATCTTCAAAGTCCTCATCTGGAAAATCCTCATCTTCAAAGTCCTCAAGACACAAGAAGAATGGTTCTAGAAAGGCTCGAGCATTCATCGGCAAAGAAATGGATTCTGAGGAAGAATCTGAAGAATATGAAGAAGAGGAAGAATCTGAAGAAGAATCAGAATCTGGTGTTGCTAGCCTTGCTCTCGCTACTGCTTTCGTCAACAAGTCTATTTTCAATGTTGATGAATCTGACTGCACCAACAACTCCGACGTCAGCAATGATGACTATGCTCCCACCTATTGCTTCATGGCAAAAGGTTCAAAGGTACAAAAACATCATTCCTCTTCTGGATCAAGTGAAGGTGAATCTGATGAATATGTGAAACCTAGCTATGCTAAACTTGTTAAGCTTGCCACTAAACAACAAAGTGCACTTGAAAAGCTTCAAAAAATGCTAGACAAAAGCGATGATCTGTTAAACCGTGAAGTGGATCGTACTCAAACTCTGTCTGTCGATCTCAAAAGTCTTCAGACAAGGTATGATAACCTACAGAGTCATCATAATGACCTCTTAGCCGATCATGAGAAGCTTTCTTATGAATTTCTTCAGAGAAAGCAAGATCTTGAGAAACTAAAGGTGTCACATGAGGATCTCCAAAGGGAAAATGATTCCTTACTGGCTCAACAGATCAGTACCGCTCAGGAAGAATTTGTCCCACCTTGTTTGAAATGCATCGAATGTGAAACTGCTAATTCTTCACCTGAATGTTCAAATGCTTCTATTACTGCAAATTCTTCAACTATTCCAGTGGTTTCAAATTCCTCATCCGAGGATACCACAAGTATCATTGATGACAATGCAGGTTTGAAGGAATTGTATGTGACAGGCATATACAAAAGTCTCAAAGGGCATCAAGTCCTTTGCGATGTCCTCAAAAAGCAGATTCTGAACAGGAACCCTAGGAAAGAGGGTATTGCCTTTGTGAGGAATCTCAACGTTGATGGTTCATACTGGACACCTGAGCAGTATCCCAAAACCTCATGGGTTGCTGCAAAAGGCACTCCTATAGATCCATCTACTTTATCAGGCTTTACATTCGAAACTCCATATTCCTCTGGTGAGTCACTTGACTCTAACTTCAAATTCTTCAAAAATCAGAAAGGTGAAGTATTTGCTAGATTTGTTGGAACTAACTGCAGGAATGGCTCTCCATTGAAGAAAATTTGGGTTCCCAAGAGCTACCTACAAAATCTTCAAGTGAATGTCCTCATGACACCACTATTGAATAAAAGGAACCCCAGATCAAATTCCTCAAGTGGACCAAATTCCTCAAATGGTCAAAACCATCAATCTCGTGGTAATGCTTCTGTTTCGCAGGGAGGACCTAAGAGTTATGAATATATGCATCATTCTTCAAACCATTATGTTCATAAGTCCTCGAAGAATTTCTCTGCTTATTCATACGAATACTCTAACCCTCGACCTGTGGAACGAAGCGCAATTGCTTCAATGCCTCCCTTCTCTTATGGTGCTCGCAGGATGATGAACTCTTTGCCACCCCCTGAGATGTGGGTGGTGAAGAAATCGAACTAATCGTTTATTGCAGGGTCAGGTCTCCAGATGAATTTGAAACATCTAATGAACTTGCTGGAGACCTGAGGAAATGCTTGAAAGGACGCAAGCTAACCATGTAGAAATGAATTCCTCATTTCTCACGTCCTCACATTACTTGCTTGCTATATTGTGTGATAAAATTCTATCTGATGAAATTTATGTCATATTCTTCACTCTGAAGCATATGAGTTCATAAGTTGTACTAATTCATCTGCAGGATGATACTCCAAAAGCTACAGAGTGGGTCCTCGATAGTGGATGCACAAACCACATGACTGGTGACAAAAGTCTTCTGATGAATTTGCCACTTGATCCATCTCATCTGAAGCATATCACTTATGCTGACAAAGGAAAAAGCAAGGACCTCAGCCTGCCATATGCCTACTTGCAAAGTCCTCAGAAGGATGGTTGTGGCATCGACAACTTGGTCATGCGGGTATGAGGAACTTGCACACGCTCGTGAAGCAGAAGCATGTCATTGGCATCGAAGGCGTCAAATTCCTCAAGGATCACCTTTGTGGGGCTTCTGAATCTGGAAAGATGACCAAATCCAAGCATCCCTCAAAGACAATCATGACCACTACTCGTCCCTTTGAATTACTTCATATGGATCTCTCTGGTCCCACTCACTATTCCGTACTAACAAATGCTTCAAGTCTGTATGGATTTGTCATTGTAGATGATTACTCTCGCTACACATGGGTGCATATCATTCTGTACAAGAATGAAGTACAGGATGTCTTCAGGCGATTTGCTTCAAGAGCCTCCACCAACTTTGGCGTCAAGATCAAGCATATCAGGAGTGATAATGGGACTGAGTTCAAGAACACGAATCTTGATGAATATCTTGATGAACTTGGTATTACTCATGAATTATCTTCCCCTTATACTCCTCAGCAGAATGGCGTCATGGAAAGAAAGAACAAGACTCTCGTCGAGATGGCCCGAACCATGCTTGATGAATACAAGACTCCTCGTCGCTTCTGGCCTGAAGCAATCAACGCTGCATGCCACATCATCAACAGGGTATATCTTCACAAATTCTTCAAGAAAACCTCATACGAGCTCATGACAGGCAATAAACCCAATGTAAGTTATCTCAAAGTCTTCGGTGCAAAATGTTGGATCAGAGATCCTCACCACAGTTCTAAATTTGCACCGAAAGCACATGAAGGTTTCATGCTTGGTTATGGAAAGGACTCGCACACCTACAAAGTCTTCAACACCTATCATCACAAGGTTGTTGAAACTGTAGATGTGCGGTTCGATGAAACTAATGGCTCGCAAAGAGAGCACCTGCCTTCTGTGATAGATGAACAGTCTCTTGAGGAATCCATCAAGCTGAAGGCAACTGAAGATGTTATTCCTACTGAAGAAATCATCCCTGCTGGTGAAGACTCTCATGCAGAGATACCTAAAGAAAATGGTGCTGATGAAAGTCCTCAGACAAGTCAACCTGCACATACAAGAGTGGCAAATGAAGTTTAGATTGACAAAATCATCGATAACATCAATGCACCAGGTCCTCTCACATGCTCTGGGGCTTCTCATTTAACTAACTTTTGTGGGAACTTTGCCTTTGTCTCTATCATAGAGCCCACCAAAGTTGATGAAGCATTCAAGGAGCCAAAGTGGATTCAAGCTATGCAAGAGGAATTGCATCAATTCAAGCTCAACAATGTGTGGGAACTTGTGAAGCGGCCAAATCCTCGCAAACATAACATCATAGGTACAAAGTGGATCTACCGCAACAAGCAAGATGAAAACGGCCTCGTTGTGAGAACTAAAGCTCAACTTATAGCTCAAGGCTACACACAGGTTGAATAAATTGACTTTGATGAAACTTTTGCACCTGTTGCTAGACTTGAAGCTATTCGAATACTACTTGCTTACGCTAATCATCACAATATCATCTTATATCAAATGGATGTGAAAAGTGCATTCCTCAATGGTAAGATTGAGTAAGAAGTATATGTTGCTCAAACCCCAGGTTTTGAAGATCCTAAGCATTTTGACAAAGTCTTCAGACTCAACAAAGCTCTCTATGGCCTCAAGCAGGCCCCACGAGCATGGTATGACACTCTGAAGGAATTCCTCATGAAGAAAGGCTTCAAACCCGGTTCACTCGACCCAACTATTTTCACAAAATCCTATGACAATGAACTGTTCATATGCCAAATATATGTTGATGATATTATCTTTGGATGTACTGACAAACGCTACAGTGATGAATTTGCCTATATCATGAGTGAAGAATATCAAATTTCTATGATGGGAGAATTGAAATTCTTCTTAGGTCTTCAAATTTGTCAGCAAGACAATGGCATTTTCATCTCACAAGAGAAATACTTCAAAGATGTTCTGAGGAAATTCGACATGCAAGACTGCAAAGGCGTCAAAACTCCAATGCCTTCAAAAGGACACCTCTGCACTGACGAAAATGGTAAAGATTTTGATCAGAAGGTATACCGCTCCATGATTGGCTCTTTATTGTATCTGTGTGCATCTAGGCCTGATATAATGCTAAGTGTGTGCATGTGTGCTCGATTCCAAGCAACACCGAAGGAATCACACCATAAGGCTGTGAAACATATTCTTCGATACTTAGCTCACACACCAACGCTTGGATTGTGGTATCCCAAGGGCTCAAATCTTCACCTCGTCGGATACTCTAATGCTGACTATGCTGGAGATCGCGTGGATCGCAAGTCAACCTCAGGCACATGTCATTTCCTCGGACGATCATTAGTCTGTTGGTCCTCGAAGAAGCAGAACTGCGTGTCACTCTCTACTGCAGAAGCTGAGTACATTGCTGTTGGCTCGTGTTGTGCTCAGTTACTATGGATGAAGCAAACCCTCAAGGACTACGGCATCAAGTTGAAGAATGTGCCTATCTACTGTGACAACGAGAGTGCCATCAAGATAGCATACAACCCAGTTCAGCACTCCAAGACTAAGCACATCGAGATTCGTCATCACTTTCTTCGAGATCATGTACTCAAGGGCGACATTTCCATCAACCACATTCCCACTGAAGAACAACTGTCTGATATGTTCACAAAGCCCTTGGACGAAAAGAGATTTTGCAAGTTGCGATGTGAGCTAAATATCTTAGAATCTTCGGATGTTCTTTGAAGAAGAACACACATCCTAACACTTATGCAAAATTGATGACTTAGATGTACAACACACGAAGTAACGTTTTTCTTCAAAACTATGAAGAATAACTCTCTAAGTGTGAAGAAATTAATGAAGAATTTGATTCTCAGAACCCTACGACAACTGTACATGGTGTCTAAAATCATCATTCTTATACGGTGGGTAACGCCACCAACCAAAAGTTGAGATTCTTCAAAATTGGATTGTCATCATTTCTACCAATTCTTCAAATTTTCAAATTCCTCAACTTTTCAAATTCTTCAAAACTTTGAGAGACTTATTTTTATTTGACTATATATATCTATGAGTTTTCAATGTCCTCAACAACATTCACTTATTGCTAAATTCTTCAAGTTTGATTTTCATCTAAGTGAATGTGATCGGACCCTATACCTCATCTATGCTAAACTCAACCAAGTCTGTTCTCAAATTCATCATATGCGCTCTACTTTGAAACTCGTTCAAAGTCTTCACTGTGTCCTTGGCAGCTGAAGAATTTGCGAACGGATACTTTAAAACTCTACCAAAATTTTCGGCGGTTCCCGCTCAAACCGTTCCTATTCCAGCGACTGGATAACCCACGATCCCCCCATATCTCCACTACTCAGAACGTGGGTGACACCTGTCGCAAGGAGAGCAAGAGTCAGGGGTAAACCTGTCCAAAATCCTCGGGTGAATCCGTTTTCACTCTCCCTATAAATACCCCCTTCACTACAGTTGAGCTCGGTTACTCTCCTCTCCTACCTCTCCCAAGCTCCTGCCCAGTGCTGCCACTGAAATCATCGTCGCCGGTGAGGAAGAGCTTCGCTGCCTCAACTTCATCGTCGTCGTACTCACACCGGTCGCGGAAGTCTTCATCCCGCCGCCGCTGTAGCTGTCTCCCTCAGCCAAGTTAGGGCGTGGGAGATCCAAACGGACGAACCTCCCCATTTCACCTCAGAGTTCGTCGTGTCCTTCAGCAGGGTAATTAAGATTATTTTTACTGCCCTTGGTTTGATCTTCATTTGACTCTACTATTCCTCAAAAGATGTTTATTCGTCATAGATTAAATTATCAAGCACCTTACATCTCCTCATTCTTGATGATTTTCCCTGAGTAATAATTTTCTTTAAGATTCGTCAATTGTGCGAATTCCCAAATTTGCACAACTCTAGAACCTGAGACAAAGAACACTTAGTGAAACTCCTCAAGACATCCATGGTCAAATTCCTCAAACTTATTGTTTTTCCAAAATTTCTGAGAACGCATATGACCTCTTCAAATTCCTCGCACCTATACTTTGTTCACAGGTACAGATATGTCTGTTGCTGAATCACTAGGTTCTCATCAAGTTAACTCATTTGCAACGCTACTTGAAGAAAAGCTGTGTAACTCCTCAGAATCTTCAAGAGTTCAAGATCCTCATTTGATGAAAATGGCAGATAAAAGAACTCAAAAAGGAGGAAAGAAACCCGACATGCAGACAGCCTTTGAGATCCCTGATGAAATCTATGATGACTATTGCACGCCAGATGGAGAAACTCATGGCAAGGAGACAACGAAATAGAGAAAAATTCGTCTGCAGAAGATTGAACGGAGATGGGCTAAGGAGTGGAGATAATATTGTTATGTTACTCCCAAGTACATGATCAAATTCGTTGTGAAGCCTCCTTGCAGCAGGCCTCCCATTGCCAAGAATCAAATAGCTGATCCTACTAGTCTCAAGACTGGTGAGGACTTTCCTGACTTATGGGAAAAGCAGCAGGCCAAGCTGGCTAAGAAGGCCAAGGATGCTGTGAAGAAGTTTAATGAGGACTCTGCTGCTGCTGCCGCTGCTGGTGCATCCTCAGGTGGTCCGAAGAAATCAATACTGAAGAAGTCTGCTATGAAACAAATTTCTTCATCCTCAAAGTCCTCACAGCCAATTCCTCAAGCTAAAAGGCCTCAATCGTCTAAGTCCTCTGCTACTGGAACTGTGGCTTCTCAGTCTTCAGCTGCTGTGAAAAAGTCCTCAACCCCAGTACACTTGGCAACATGCAAGAGGACCGAGGGTTTCTCAAGAAAGCTGAAGAGCTCTGCAAGCCCTTTTGATACTAAGTCTTCAACCAGTCCCTCTGGACTGAAGCTGAAGAAAGCTGTTGGTATAGCTCTACGACCAAGCTCCAGCAAGGCCATTGTCAAAATTTCCTCAAGAGCTGAGGATGATGATGAAGATGATGCTGATGATGACGAACTTGAAGAAATCATCAGACACAGTCAGCTGAAGGCTGCCACTGCCAAGGACAGCTCAATTCCTCTGCTGCTGGATCCAAAGACGATCCTAGACTTCATCGACATCTGGCTTGAGGATCCACAGACACCTCTCTCTGCACTGAAATTGCCTCCCAACGTGGACCATGTCCTCACACACTTCATCGCTGAAGAAAAGTGGAAGAGAGAGAAAGCCAAGAGAGCCAAGGCAAACATTGCTCGCAAAGAGAAGTTTCTGCGCGACAATGTGATGAATTTGACTCCGAAACAGCTTGTCACTGTTCAGTCTGAGATCCACAATCTCTCTGAAGAACAAGAAAAACTTGACAAAGAATGGAAAGGAGCAAAAGACAGATTCGTCAAGGTTGCTCAAGCTGCAGTGAAGGATTACAACACATCCACTCTTGCTCGTACTACTGCTTGTACTACTGCTCCTCAGCCTCCGACTGCTGAAATTCCTCAAGCTGCTGAGGAATCTGTATCTAAAGTTCCTCACCCTGCTGAGGAATCTGCACCAGAAGAAGCCCCACCTGCTGATGACGCTGCTTCTGCACCAGAAGCTGCTACCAATGTTGCTGAGGAAACTCAGCTCACTGATGAACCTGCCAGGACAACTGCCACTGTTGTGCCTGAGGAAAGTGAGAGGCCAGCTGAAGATTTAGCTGCGCCTAAAGAAAAAGATGCTGCCGAGAAGACATCTCTTAAAAGGAAGGCATCAGACTCTGAAGCTCCTGCTGAGAAAAGATTGAAGACTTTGACAAGTTCTTCAATGATGCCAATTGATGCCAGTCCTATTTCCTCAGCACCGTCTCTGGAAATAGTTCCCTATGGCATAGAATACACCATTCCCACGGAAGATGATGATATCCATTCTGCTGCTTCCACAGAGCAGATGGAGAAAGAAATTGAGGTCGAAGACATTTATTCACCTCCCCAAGAACCATTACTTTTGCTTCAGTACAAGGAAGAAAATGCTCCAGCTGAAGACATGGATGAAGACGTTGATGTTGGTAGCACCACACCTGTCATTCACGATGAATTCTGGGAAACTGCTCATCCCACGTCCCCAATGACAACTACGTTGTCTATCATTCCTCAGTTGTCTGTGCAAGCTGAGGATGTACAAACAGACTCTGAACCTCTGTATCTTCCAGACCCTGAAGACATTCCAGCTAATGAAGATATTGATGTCCAGATCACTGATGAAGCTCCTGCTGCTGAGTGTGATGAAAATGAAGAAGTTCACATCACTGATGAAGATCCAACTCCTATAGCTGAGGAAGTTCCTGCAACTGAGGAACCTGTCCTCCAGCTTGTTCCTCATATGCGTGAGGAAATCAAAGGGACTGCCATGTCGAATCTGCAACCTGTGCAGTGAATGCCATTCAAAGGCCCTGGTCGTCCCACATTCATTAAATCCAACTTCTTCAACGAGCACATATTCTTCTCAGGCTCCAACCCATATGACAATGCTCGAGTTGGTCGCTCACGGTTCTGGACTGCTTCTCAGATGAATTACTATGCATCTGTTCTCTGTGAGAAGAAGAAGATATTTGAGCATCATCATATTCCTCATGTAGACATGGAATCAATTCCCTCATACACACATGTGCTTCAAGTCTTATATGATGCTGGCTTACTTCCCTTCTACGTTGATATCTGCGATTGGAACAAGGAACTAATTCTTCAGTTCTATGCAACCCTGTTCATCAGTGGAAATTCCTCAGACATAAACTCTTGGGTGCTAGACTGGATGACTGGATCAAAGCACTACACAGCCACTTCATCAGAATTGCTTCAAACAGTTCCTCTTCCAATTCCATCAAAAGAATCTCGTTGTCTGTTTAATGGTCCACCATTGCCAAATCAACTGATGAATGTGCTAATGAAGAAATTGGCACCTGGAAAGCCTATGAGGACTGTCTTTCTTGTAAAGAACCTGTTATATGTGCCAAGGACCATATACAGAATCCTCACCCACACTATGTGTCCTCAGAAAGGGCATAATTCTGAAGACAAAGCAGTTGAAGGAATCATGAAGAATGTGCTGTTCAATATCATCCATGGGATTCCCATAAACTTCCATGATTTCTTCATGAGATCACTCGCTCAATCTGCAATGGCTCCATTTGAATTGAAGATCTTCGCTCCATGGATCATGAATTTCATCAGATCCAAGTCTTCAATTCCCTACAAAGCTGACTTTCAGAATCACTTTGCATTCCTTCTGCTGATAGAAGTCCTCAAGAGTACCATTGCTGAAGGAAAAGGCAAGGAAGTCATTGATGAAGGAACTCGTCCCATGGATGGACAGTTTCGTCAAGCTGCCTCCTACTCAACAAATGATGATTCTGCTACTCAGGACTCTACAACAAAAGCCTCAGCTCCAAAGCCTCGTGCCACTGCCCCTCGTGTGATGACTGACCGAGAACTTCTCCTCAGTCTTCATCAGAAAGTTGTCAGAAATCACAAGTGGGTCAAGCGACAGTTGGGTGCTATTCTTCATAACATGACAGTAACTCAAAACTCTGTGAAGAAGAATCACTATTATGCTCATGAAATCTTCAAGCGCACTTGGGCCACTATGTCTGTTGTCTTGCCTCCTGATGAACTTGATGAGCTGAATCTTAAGGAAAACTTTGACTGGGCTCGTCAACCTCCGAAGAAGTTCAAGAAAGTCCAAGTTCCTCAGCTGGTCGCAAGTTCATGTTCTTCATCGCGCGAGATGGATGATGCTGAGGAGACTGAAGATACTGCTGCGGGCCCTGCTTCAACGAACGACCCCGACAACGCTGTCGCTCCTTCACCAACATGATGAATTTCTTCAAGGGCGTTAGTCCTCAGTTTTCGTCCCTTTTTGTCTTCAGTGACAAAGCGGGAGAAAATTTGAGTTAGTCTTCAAGCGGGTCTATATAAATGGGCTGTTTTATTTTAAGTTACAACTCTCGTTCTTCTAATACTTTTGATTGGGTTGTAAACTTAAGTCCGATGGTGGTCTGACTCTTTTGAACTATTTCCTTGCATGTTTAATTCCTCAAGTATCTTAATGCATGCATGTTGAATTTCGTCAGACCCCATCTTCTTCACGCATTTTTAAATTTCTCATATCAAATATTCAAATGCGTGTATGGATTACAAGATATAGGGGGAGTTCTTCATGTTTTAACCTGCCATGTGTATTTGCAGTCCAAAGCAAATTCCTCAAATATGCACATTTTCTGGGGGAGCTCATCTATATCTTGCAATCAACTTCCTCATACTCTGCACTTACATTCCGTATCTTTAATCCCCGTTGAAAACTTAATCTATTTGTCATCAAACACCAAAAAGGGGGAGATTGTTAGTGCATCTAGTGCCCCTTAGTGATTTTGGTGTGTTGAAGACTTATAGGTTAAGAGACTAACGCGTTCGTGAGTGTAAACAGGCTTCATAAGTCGATGAGGAGGTTGATACAACCGGAGATTACCGACCCCTAAAAATGTATGTCTTCAACTGAAGACTTTGCTGAAGACTTTGTGAAGACTTTGTTGAAGACTTTGTGAAGACTTTGTTGAAGACTTTGTGAAGACTTTTGCACTGAAGAAATCGGTGTGACCTTGAAGATATGAACGAGGACTATGAAGCGTGAAGACATTGTTTTCGTAGTTTCATTTCCTTTCCTTGAGTCATAGGAAACACCGTACTATTAAAGGAGGCCGAGGTAATACTAAGGAAAATTTCCAACTGATGCTCAACTCCAAAAACCTCAACCTACACATTCAATTGAGTGAAGCTTTTGGAAATCTCTTTCGGCTCAGTCAATTTCTTCAGTGACAGAGACGAAGTTCTTCTGGTCTCTGAGGAAATTGTTCTGGCTGAGGAGTTAGGATTTCGCCAGTGCGAATTGCCTATAAGTGAGGAATGTGATATGTCTGAGGACTTTCATTGTTCGAAAATCCGACCGTTGCTGTGCTTAGCGCCAGCTGTCCCCAATCATTCCTATCCACATAACGGTCATGTCATTGGGGGCATTAATGTCATATCATGTCGGGATGCGCCCCCAGCTATAAATAGCCACCCCCACAACCACTAGCTGGTTGGCTGCTCTGAGAGAGAACTGATACTTGTCATTTGAGAGCATCCCATCCTCCGAGGGATTTTGTCCGAAAGTGAGGAAAAACCCATAATCAAACCACCAACCCAAAGTGATTGAGCATCATTGAAGAAATTCCTGTGTGGAACCGATGCTTGTTACCTTTGAGGACTGTGCATCCTCCAGACGGTTAGGTGTCATGGTCTAGTGTGTCCTGCAGTCAATTGGGGACCACAAAGTGACCTTGGTCTAGAGCATCCAGCAGTAAATTGTGGATCGTCGGGTGACCAGTTTGTGAGGGTTTTGGAAGTCTGCCCTGAAGACTTACCACGAGTGTTGGGCGAGGACTGTGTGACCTTAGCTCACGGGGAATACGGTAAGGACTGTGTGTCCTAGGACTGTGTGTCCTCTGGTTTAAATACCAGGCCGCTCCAAACCAGACGTACGACTGTCACTGTAGTTGGAACTGGGTCATCAAATCATTGTCTTCATCAGGCTACCTGGTTCTATTTCCTCAACCCCCTTATTCCTCGTTTACATGTTGATGAAATTGATCTTTACTGTTTGAAGAATTTGACTGAAAACTTACACAATTTCCTCACCTCAAATTCTTCAAGTTACCTTGTTCATCACTACTTATCCTGTATCACGCTACTCATAATTTGTGCATGTTTCATATCATCATGATGACTATGCTGCCGCTATGTATTCCATGCACCGAGTACTTATTCCGCTGTTAGTTATTCATCACATTTCAAATTCCTCAAAGTTGAAATTCCTGAAGTGATGAATTTATAAAAATCGCCTATTCACCCCCCTCTAGTCGATATAGCGCACTTTCAGACATCATAGAGCGCACCATATCTAATAAGGTTCGATTATGACGTTCGGACACACCATTACGCTGTGGTGTTCCAGGCGGTATCAATTGTGAAACAATTCCATACTGTCTTAAGGACTGCCAAACTCATAACTCAGATATTCACCTCCTCGATCAGATCGTAGGAATTTGATCTTCTTGTTACGATGATTCTCAACTTCACTCTGAAATTGCTTGAACTTTTTAAACGTTTCAGACTTGTGTTTCATTAAGTAAATATACCCACATCTACTTAAGTCATCACTGAAGGTGAGAAAATAATGATATCCACCGCGTGCTGCAACATTCATTGGACCGCACACATCAGTCTATATGATTTCCAACAAGTCACTTGCCCGTTCCATTCCAGAAAATGGCGTTTTAGTCATCTTGCCCATGAGGCATGGTTCACATGTGTCAAGTGATTCAAAATCAAGTGACTCCAAAAGTCCATCAGCATGGAGCTTCCTCATGCGTTTTATACCAATATGACCCAAACGGCAATGCCACAAGAAAGTGGTACTCTCATTATCAACTCTACATCTTTTGGCATCAATGTTATGAACATGTGTATCATCACTATCAAGATTCAATATGAATAAACCCCTCACATTGGGTGCATGACCATAAAAGAAATTAGTCATATAAATAGAACAACCATTATTCTCTGACTTAAATGAGTAACTGTCTCACAATAAACAAGATCCAAATATAATGTTCATGCTTAACGCAAGCACTAAATAAAAATTATTCAGGTTCATCACTTATCCTGATGGTAATCGAAGAGAGAGCGTGCCGACGGTGATCACATCAACCTTGGAACCATTTCCCACGCGCATCGTCACTTCGTCCTTCGCCAGCCTTCGTTTATTCCGTAGTTCCTATTTTGAGTTGCAAATGTGAGCAACTGAACCGGTATCAAATACCCAGACACTACAACGAGAGCTAGTAAGGTACACATCAATAACATGTATATCATATATACCTTGTTTGTTGTTGGCCGCCTTCTTGTCAGCAAGATACTTGGGGCAGTTCCGCTTCGAGTGGCCATTTCCCTTGCAATGAAAGCACTCAGATTCTGGCTTGGGTCCAGCCTTGGGTTTCTTCATGGGAGGAGCAACTGCTTTGCCACCCTTCTTGGAGTTACCATTCTTGACCTTGCCATTCTTCTTGAAACTAGTGGTTTTATTGACCATCAACACTTGATGTTCTTTCTGGATTTCAGACTTAGCGACTTTCAGCATCGCAAATAGCTCGACGACTGATTTGTTCATCCCGTGCATGTTATAGTTCAGCATGAAGCTCTTGTAGCTAGGTGGAAGTGATTCAAGAACTCTATTAGTGATCGCCTCTGGCAGAAGAGGCATCCGTAACTCTGCCAGACGAGTCGAATACCCAGACATTCTGAGTATATTTTCACTGATAGACCCGTTCTCCTCCATTTTGCAAGCATATGTAGAACTTATCGGAGGTCTCATACCACTCGATCCGGGCATTCTTCTTAAAGATAAACTCCAACTCCTAGAACATCTCATATTCTCCATGACATTCAGAACGTCTTTGAAGTCCTAGTTCTAAGCCATACAATATTGCATACCGAACTATTGAGTAATCTCCAGAATGTGCCTCCCAAGCGTTCTTAACGTCTTCGGATGACAAGTCTACGGGTTGGTTACCAAGCGGTGCATCAAGGACATATGCCTTCTGGGAAGCCGTGAGGATAATCCTCAGATTATGGGCCCAGTCCACAAAGTTACTTCCATCATGTTTCAACTTAGCTTTCTCTAGGAACGCATTAAAATTCAGGGGTGCTACTGCGCGAGCCATTGATCTACAACATAAATATGCAAAGGTTACTTAGACTATTGTTCAAGATAATGAGTTTAGTTAATAAAATTACTAAAGCTCCCACTCAATTTGGCATCCCTCAGGTCATCTGAGTGACACATGATCCATATTCACCAACTCAAGTCCGATCATCACGTGAGTTAAGGTGGTTTCAATGGTGAACATCATCATGTTGATCATATCTACTATATGAATCATGCTCGACCTTTAAGTCTCTTGTGTTCCGAGGCCAGGTATGTACATGCTAGGCTCATCAAGTTTAACCCGAGTGTTCTGTATGTGCAACACTTGCTTACACCCATTGTATGCAAACGTAGAGTCTATCACACCCGATCATCACGTGGTGTCTCGACATGACGAACTTTCGCAACGGTGCACACTCGGGGAGAACACAATTCATTTTGAAATTTAAGTGAGGGATCACCTTATAATGCTATCGTCGTCCTAAGAAAAACAAGGTGCATAAAAGGATTAAAATCACATGCAAATCATAAGTGACATGATATGGCCATGACCTTGTGCTTTTGGTCTCCATCTTGAAAGCATCGGCATGATCTCCATCGTCACCGGCATGACACCATGATCTCCATCATCTTGATATCCACGTGTCACCATCTGGGTTGTCTCCCACCATTCTTCTACTACTATTGCTACCGTTTAGCGATAAAGTAAAGCATTACATAGCGCTTAATGATTGACACGCAGGTCATACAATAATTAAAGACAACCCTATGGCTCCTGCCGGTTGCCGTACTCAACATCATGCAAGTCGTGATATTCTATACAAAAACATGATCATCTCATACATCACATATATAACATCATGAAATTGTCCATATCACATCACAACATACCCTGCAAAAACAAGTTAGACGTCCTCTAATTGTTGTTGCATGTTTTACGTGGCTGCTATGGGTATCTATCAAGAACGATTCTTACCTACGCAAAGACCACAACGGTGATATGAAGATTGCTTTTCAACCTTCTACAAGGACCCCTTAATCAAATCCGATCCAACTAAAGTGGGAGAGACAGACACCCGCCAGCCATCTTTATGCGACGGAGTCACATGTCAATCGATGGAACACGGTCTCTCGTAAGCGTACGAGTAAAGTCGGTCCAAGCCGCTTCATCCCACAATACCGCTTAACCAAGAAAATACTAAGGAAGGAAGCAATATGAATATCAATGCCCACAAACTCTTTGTGTTCTACTCAAGATCTCATCTACGCATAGATCTGGCTCATGATGCCACTGATGGGGAACGTTGCATGGGAAACAAAAAAATTCCTACGCTTCACTAAGATCAATCTAGGAGATGAGCATCTATGAGAGGAGATATTGGATCTACGTACCCTTGTAGATCGCTAAGAGGAAGCTTTAAAGAACGCAGTTGATGTAGTGGTATGTCTCCGTGATCCAAATCGCAAGCCGTACCACGAACTCCCGATCAAGTACCAAACGAACGACACATCCACGTTCAGCACACGTGCAGCTCGGTGAAGATCTCTACCTTCTTGATCCGGCAAGAGGGAGAAGATAGGTAGACGAGTTCTCCGGCAGTGCGATGGCGTTGCAGCGATGGTGGTGGAGCAATTCCAGGAGGGCTTCGCTTAAGCGCTACTGAAAACCGATCCAGAGGAGAAAACGATCTAGAGGAAGAAGAGGGCAACACTTGGCAGAATTAGGGTTAGGGGTTGCCCTCAATATCCTCTAGTATATATAGGAGGGAGGGAGAGGAGGCATACCTAGACTCTCCTCCAAGGAGAGGTTCGGCCGAACTAGAGGGGAGGAGTCCACCTCCCACAAGGGAGGTGGATTCCAAGTGGGACTCTTCCCAAACTTGGCTCCTACTCTTCCTCCTTCTTCCCTTGCGCATAGGCCCTTATGGGCTGGCTTTCCCAGCCCACCAAGGGCTGGTGCACCACCTCTAAGGCCCATGTGGCCCCTTGGGGTATGTGGGCCCCACTTGGTGGTCCTCGAAACCCATTCGTCACTCCCGGTACACTGTCGGAAATGCCCGAAATGCCCGAAACTTTTACAGAGTTCAAACACCACTTTCCTATATATCAATCTTTACCCCTGGACCATTACGGAGCTCCTCGTGATGTCCAGGATCTCATACTTGACTCCGAACAACCTTCGGTCACCACCATACATAACTCTATACTACCAAAATCTCACCGAACCTTAAGTGTGCAGACCCCGCGGGTTCGAGAACTATGTAGACATGACCGAGACAACTCTACGGTCAATAACCAATAGCGGGACCTAGATGCCCATATTTATTCCTACATATTCTATGAAGATCTTTATCGGTCGAACCTCTATGTCAAGGATTTAGTTAATCCCGTATGATTTTCCCTTTGTTCTTCGGTATGTTACTTGCCTGAGATTCGATCGTTGGTATCTCCAAACTTTGTTCAACCTCATTACCGGCAAGTCTCTTTACTCATTTCATAATACAAGATCCCGTGGCTAACACTTAGTCACATTTCTTTCAAGGCTTATTGTGATGTTGCATTACCGAGTGGGCCCTGAGATACCTCTCCATCACACGGAGTAACAAATTCCTTGTTGATCCATGCCAACCCAGCATATACCCTCGGAGATACCTGTAGAACACTTTTATAGTCACCCAGTTACGTTGTGACATTTGATACACACAAGGCACTCCTCCGGTGTCCGTGAGTTACATGATCTCATGGTCATAGGAACATATACTTGACATGCAGAAAACTGTAGCAATAAACCGACACGATCATATGCCACGTTTATAGTTTGGGTCTTGTCCATCCCATCATTCTCCTAATGATGTGATCCCGTTATCAAATGACATCTCATGTGAATGTCTAGGAAACCTTGACCATCTTTGATCACCGAGTTAGTCTACTAGAGGCACACTAGGGACAAAGTGTTGTCTATATATCCACACATGCAATGTGTTTCCAACCAATACAATTATAGCATGGATAATAAACAATTATCATGAACAAGTAAATATAATTATAAACACTTTATTTATTGCTTCTAGGGCATAATTCTAACAATTTGCCTCCAAGAAGGTTGAGTCTAGTTTGCATTTGGACTTGAACCGAAACCCCTCCCCGTTGGTTGCTAGTACTCCTCCACCCATGAACCAAGATCAAATGAGTGAACCTCAGTTGATGCAAAAAAGTTTAGCCAACATTGAGACCGATTTCAAACTACCAAGATGAAGATTTTAAAGAGGATAATGATGAGTACGAGGAGGATGACAACAAAGTTGATCTCCATGACAACAATGTGGGTGATCTCGACAAATATAATGTGCAAGAGACAATGGACCAATCCATCCCTTTTTCCCGTTCATATGCATCGGGATCGGATGATGATGGTCCTGATGAAGAAGTTGATGAGGAGGGATTCACAGCAAAGGAGGCCGAAGCATTTAAGAAGGTATTCCGACGGGATCACAAGACACCATTGTTCAAGGATCTTAGTCTCGCGGATGAAGCCGTTGTAGATGGTGGCAAATGTATATCTTTTGGAGCTAGGCCAAGTTCTGACCGTGATTTGGGAGACGGCAAGAACGGGATATATCCTGGTTGTGAGTTTGAATCCTTCTTGGAATTGAAGATGTGGCTTGACAACTAGTCAGTTACGCATTATCGTCCACAGAGTGGCCAACTCGGACGTCCATATGCGTTACATGGTTAAATGTGAAGTGCTAAGATGTCCATGGATTGTACGTGCAAGGCGATGGAAAGGAGGTCCCACTTGGCGCATAGTGAGTTGTGTACCAAGTCACATGTGTCGACACAAGAATGCGGATGGCAAGCTTGTGTCCCAAGAACAGCGCAACATTGATGACAAGTTTTCAGACAAGCATGAGAAATGATTGATGTAATGTCCTCGTTACCTGCTCAGGCGTAATTGTGTGCAACTCGGTGATGTACTTTTGGTACATGAGATTGACATCGTTCGTCATCTCGAATACCACATCCCACTTGTAAGCCCAAGTGGGGCGCCATAAATCGGCTTCTTCATCCCAAGAATTAAACTTGACATTCTCTGGGCGTCCAACAGGCAGACACTCCTAGCTCCATATAGAAAGTAGAAGCTTATATATTACCACCAATGCATGCACTATCGGTGATCCTGCAACACGCATCGTCCAGCCGCATATCAAAGAAGACAATGTTAACAGCAAGGTTGCATTGCTAATGAAGAAATGGATTGATAACAAAACAAACCAACTACCTGTCGGTTTAAGTAGGCAAGAGTTGCTAAACCCCAGCTCCATCTGCTCTCGAAGACGGTCAACGCCTTCAGCCACATCCATGGAGCGTTCTTGCCTGTGGCATCAGGAAACAAAGTCCTCGAGATAACGTACCACATATAAACACGAGCATGTGTCTGGATCACATCATCAATGGCACCTTGAGGGCAATGCGCGGAGTTTGCTTGAATCCACGTGAAAGGAGCTCCGACTGCTTTCCTTTCCTTCTTCTCTTGTCCCTCATATACATGAGCCTCAGCCTCGGTAGGAGCCATATCGATAACAACAGTCATCTGCTGGCGCCACCCATTAGAATTGGTGCTCATACAGAGAGGCCTCCCGTCGATAGGAAGATCGGTGATCAAGGAGACATCCTGGAGCGTCACGGTCATCTCCCTGTCCGAAGATGGAAACTGTGCGTCTCCGGCCTCCATCGATCAACAAGAGAGGACACTAGTGGAGCGTTGAGGTTCGGCGTGGACCGGCTGACCAATTGAATCGACGGGAGGAGTCCTGCCTGCTAGATGTAGGGTGTGTACCACAGATCGTAGGACATGGCAGCACCAGAGACCCCGTGATACCGAATCTTCAGAGGTTCAAGCATCCACAAAAAAACATAATGACAAATCTTAGGGCATGTGAATTTCAACTAAAGGCAAATTCACAAAATATTTACATTACTCATTATTGCCATCCCCTGCTCATGCATCATGTAGGCCCGGTGTCGTGTGTCATAGGCATCGTCGAGAAGCCAAACCATCCTTACAAAGTGCAAACAATACACATATATGAGTTCATCTCATATGTGTTCACCTAAACATCTCATATGTATTCATCTACAAGAATCTGAACATCTCCTTCTAACACAATGAATAAATGATTTACAATACTCATCTGAAAAATTCTCATATATATCTCCTATGTCATATGTGTTCATCTCAACAGCTCATATTTCAAATAAACTCAACATCTCATATATATATATATATATATATATATATCTAAAAAAACTGAACAATCTAGGGTTTCACTAACAAGAAGCATATATTGTGAACTAATGAACAATACTACACACCTAAATCACAACACCCAATCTTGGACAAATAAAGACTCAAACCAAGCAAATCAAGGGTTCCACCCAATCTTGGACAAATCTCTAAAATGGCAACAATTTTATGGAGGAAAAGAAAGGGAATGGAGGAGTTTACCTAGTAGAAGGGATTAGAGATCGATTCCACGGCTCAAATCTCCAGATCTGAGAGGAGTTTGGGAGGGGGATCAAAGGGGGCGCCGCCGCCGCTCTCTGGACAGAAAGGGACGGCCTGGGAGGGAGAGGGAAGAACTGCCTAGAAAGGACTGGCCCGATGCGGCTTAAAGCATCTCCAGCCACGCCCCCAACAACCCCCAGGCAATTTTTTAGCGCCGGCGGGCGAAAATCGGCCCATTCGTGCCCCCAGGAGTCCGTTTTTTGCCGGGTTGGGCCGAAATAACAGCCGACGCACCCCGAGCCGAACCCGGCACGCTGGGGGCGCCAACACAAGCGAAAAGGGGCGTGGGGCCACTTTGTCGGCGAGAGGAGAATGAGAGGGAAGACGTTTCCCGCTCCCGTCGTTTCTTCCCGCTTCCCCCCGGCTTCCCTCTCATTCTCTCCATTCCTCCCGCCAATCTCCTCCTCCTCCCCTCCCAGCCGGCCACCATGCCACCGAAGAAGTACGTGGTCCCCCGCGCCGCGACGCCTGCGATCGCCACCGTCGCCCAGCTGAAGCAGAGGAAGCCGAGGGCACCGCCGTCCAAGCCCCCGGGCATGTGCAACGCCGACTGAAGGGCAGAAGTTCAACGTCGGGAGGCTGTCACCACCGACCGACAGAACACGGCCAACGCCAAGAAGGCCCGGGACAGTGCGACGCGGCTTGCGGCGGCAGAGCAGGCGGAGCGCGCGGGAATGATGAATCCACCCGGTGGTCACGGCTAGTACGCGCCCTGGAGCCAGCAAAGCGTCAGATCTTCGGCCAGCTTCTCGTCGTCACCACAACCCTGGGGCTGCACGCCGTCGCCAGGCTACGCCAACGGTGACATGCATGGCGGGTTCAACCCCAACGTCACCTTCCCCCATGGTCACCCGGCCCAGCGCACGCCCTTGCCCACCTTCGCCGGCATGCAATACCCTCCGTACACCTACTCTCCGCCAGCCTACGCATCCTCCCCGACACCGCCTCTCCGCCGTTGTGCGCTGCCCTTCTCCCAAGCCTCCACGTTGCATCTCGGTGATGCCGACGCGACAAAGGCCGACATGGACGACATCATCACAGTCGGCTTGGCCGCCACCGCCTCGTCCCCCGGGTTTACTACCCAGGACGACACAATCAACCTCAATGGCGACATGGACGGCGAGCTCGACTACTGTGAGGAGGAGACGGAGACGGAGCCGGAGGAGGAGGACGAGGAGGACGAGAAGGAGGAGGAGGAGGCGCCAGCGCCTGCTCCGGTGAGGAAACGAAAGAAGAAAAAGAAGGGAGCGGCCCGGACCGGCGAGCCGCGTATCAAGTGGACGTCCAAGGAGAACGAGTGCCTCGCCGAAGCGTGGAAAGTTGTTTCCCTCGACCCGATCACCGACACGAACCAGAGCATCGATACGTATTGGGACCACATCAAGGCCAAGTTCGACGAGCACAAGCTCGTCGACCCCTACTTCAAAGGCGTGTACATGCAGCGCGGGGCGAAGGCAATGGAGAACCATTGGGGGCTCATCCAATCAGCGTGCAACAGATGGCATGGTAACGTCGAGGAGATCGCGGCTCGTCCGGAGAGCGGCACCAGCATCGAGGATCAGGTATGGCACGCCGGCCTCTTCCTTTTCTTTTCGCCTGGTGCACGTCGTTCACTGGTTGTTCCTCGGCGCAGTTGCTGCGGATGTTTGGCTTGTTTCGGCAAGACAGCCGCAGCGACCAAGATTTCAAGTACCTCCACGTCTTCAAGCGGGTCGAGAAGTGCGACAAGTGGGCAGAGGTCCAGCACGCCGACGCCAAGGCCAATGAGACCTACAAGCCGGACGCACCGACGCCAGGCGCGGGCGACGGGCGCCCCGAAGGCAACAAAGGCGCCCAGAAGGGGAAACACGTCGACTCGGCAACCGCGCGGGTGTAGGAGTCCATTGAGCATTGCCTCGCCGACGCACAGGCCCGGGCCGCCCTACGTGAAGAGAAGACCGAGGCACGGTGGTTGGCGTTGGTGTCGAACAACGCTGTCAAGCTCGACCTACTCCGGACCAACGTCGCCGCGAAGAAGAGGAACACCGACCTGGCTTTCCTAATGGGCGGGGCAGACATGCTCCAGAGCAACGAAGAGCAGTTCAAGGCGTGGTACTTGGCGGAGCGCGACCTCATCCTGAACCAGATGTCGTCGACAGTGCTGCCAACTCCCACGCCCACGCCGACCTCGCCGCCAAGCCCGAGCGATGATGTCTCCACGATGCCCAGCAGCACGGAAGCCGCGCCGACACCGCCCAGCACAGAAGCAGCTCCGCCAAGCCCGCGCACGCCGACTGCGCCGACACAAGAGGTCGACCCCGCCGTGTGATGCGTTGCCCACGCGCCATTTCTTTTTTTATACGCCGAACCTTTCACCCGATCGCCGAACTCTGTCGCCCGAACTGGGCCGATGATCGCTGGACTTGTGGCGTTTATTTCTGAGCGGGAATGACCAGGTTTGAATTTGCTGCGACTTGGGGGTATGCCTGGGGGCTTTACTTGAATTTGCCCCCAAACGCCTCTTTTTCGGTGCCTTGGAAGGCCGAACGGCTGGAAATGCTCTTACCTAACTATGCAACGCCTAAGGGTTAGGCGTTGCATCGCTGCACGGCTGGATGTGAGGCCTGGCGTGGCCCTGGGCTGCCACGCTGGGCGGGGTGCGACCCCTAAGTCCAAGATGCTAAAAAAGATTAGTTTGTGAATTTTTTTCATGTGCAGTTCAAAACGTAAATTAGTGTAGCGTCAAATATGTGTTTTTTTTCCTGGTTCCGCTGCAGTTTTGTTGTGCAGTTGCGAGCTTCGCGAAGAACAGCAGTTAAAACCCACCACGACCACCACTTCCTCCACTTCTCCGCTCTCACCCCACACCAATGCCATGACTCCCCTGCTCCTCTGCCTCCTCGCCACCGCCGCCGCAGCGTCCCTCCCCGCCGATTTCACCCGCCTCCTCGCCGCCAAGGCCGCCCTCTCCGACCCCGCCTCCTCCCTCGCGGCATGGGACCCGTCCCAATCCCTCTCCCCGTGCCGCTGGCCGCACGTCCTCTGCCGGCCCCCCGGTGACCCGGCCGTGGCCTCGCTCCTCCTCTCCAACCTCTCCCTCGCCGGAGAGTTCCCGACCCAGCTCTGCTCGCTGAGGTCCCTCGCGCGCCTCGACCTCTCCTACAACTCGCTCGCCGGCCCCCTCCCTGCCTGCCTCGCCGCGCTGCCGTCACTGCGCCACCTCGACCTCGCCGGCAACGCCTTCTCCTTAGACGTGCCCAGGAGCTACGGCGCCGGGTTCGCCTCGCTCGCCACGCTCAGCCTCGCCGGCAACGACCTTTCCGGCGAGTTCCCGGCGTTCCTGGCCAATGTCAGCTCCCTCGAGGAGCTCCTGCTCGCGTACAACCCCTTCGCGCCGTCGGCTCTGCCGGACGCCTTCCCCGATGGGTTGCCGCGCCTCCGCGTACTGTGGCTCGCTGGGTGCTGCCTCGTCGGCCTGATACCGTCTTCCGTCGGCAGCTTGAGGAGCCTCGTCAACCTCGACCTCTCCACCAACAACCTCACCGGCGAGATCCCGGAGAGCATCGGGCGCTTGGAGAACATCGTGCAGATCGAGCTGTACAAGAATAACCTCTCCGGGAGGCTGCCGGGCGGACTGGGCGGGCTCAAGAAGCTCAGGTTCTTGGACGCCGCCATGAACAGGCTGTCCGGCGAGATACCGGCGGACCTGTTCCTCGCGCCGAGGCTGGAGAGTCTGCACCTGTACGAAAACAAGTTGTCAGGCCCCGTGCCGTCGACATTGGAGAAGGCTCCTGCGTTGAGCGACTTGAGGCTGTTCACAAACCGCTTCGTCGGGGAGTTGCCGCGGGAGTTCGGGAAGAACTGCCCGCTCAAGTTCCTTGACCTGTCAGACAACCAGATTTCCGGTCGCATTCCCGCGACTCTGTGCAGCGCGGGGAAGCTGGAGCAGCTTCTGATTCTGAACAACGAGCTCGCGGGCTCGATTCCGGCGGAGCTGGGGCAATGTCGGACGCTGACGCGTGTGCGGCTGCCGAACAATCGGCTGTCCGGAGCCGTGCCAAGTGACATATGGGGCCTGCCACGCCTGTACCTTCTGGAGCTCGCCGGCAACGCTCTGTCCGGCACCGTGGGGCCAGCCATTGCCTTGGCGAAGAACCTGTCGCAGCTGCTGATATCCGACAACCACTTCGCCGGCGTGCTGCCGGCGCAGATAGGCAGCCTGACAAGGCTGGTCGATCTATCGGCCGCCAACAACGGGTTCTCCGGTCCTCTGCCGGCATCACTCGCTGATTTGTCCACGCTCGCCCGGCTTGATTTACGGAACAATTCGTTCTCCGGCGAGCTGCCACACGGTGTTCGACGGTGGCAGAGGCTTACACAGCTCGACCTTGCACATAACCGTCTCACCGGGAACATCCCGCCGGAGCTGGGGGAGCTCCCTGTGCTGAATTCCCTTGACCTGTCAAACAACGAGTTCACCGGCGGCGTGCCTGTGCAACTGGAGAGCCTTAAGCTGAGCATGTTCAATCTGTCCAACAACCGGCTCGCCGGAAATTTGTCTCCTCTGTTCTCCGGCGACATCTACGAGGACAGCTTCCTGGGCAACCCGGCCCTCTGCCGCGGCGCATGCCGCGGTGCACGGAGAGCAACCGCCCGCCGCGACAGCCTCGTCGGGAGCGTCGAGTCCGTGCTCACCATTGCCGTCGCCATACTCATCCTTGGCGTCGCGTGGTTCTGGTACAAGTGCCGGAGCCAGAGCCAGTACAAGAGGCGCGGCGGCGCGGAGGCCGGCGGCAACAAGTGGATAGTCACGTCGTTCCACAAGGTGGAGTTCGACGAGGAGGACCTCCTGAGTTTCCTTGACGACGAGAACAACGTGGTCGGCACGGGCGCCGCGGGCAAGGTGTACAGGGCCGTCCTCGCGAACGACTATGTCGTGGCCGTGAAAAAGCTGTGGCGTGTCGGCGGTGCCGCCGCGGCGAGGAAAGACAAGGACGGCATGAAGGACACCTTGGAGGCGGAGGTTGCGACGCTGGGCAGGATCCGGCACAAGAACATCGTGAAGCTGTGGTGCTGCCTCCGCAGCGGTGACCGCGGGCTGCTAGTCTACGAGTACATGCCCAACGGCAGCCTGGGCGACCTCCTCCACGGTGGCAAGGGAGGCCTGCTGGACTGGCCGATGCGGCGCAGGATCATGGTCGACGCCGCGGAGGGGCTCTCCTACCTCCACCACGACTGCGCGCCGCCCATCGTGCACCGGGACGTCAAATCCAACAACATCCTGCTCGACGCCGAGTTCGGCGCCAAGGTCGCCGACTTCGGCGTCGCCCGGGTCATCGACGACAGCCGCGGCCCCGGCGCCGTGTCAGCCATCGCCGGATCCTGCGGCTACATCGCTCCCGGTGAGCAGTCAACGCTTCTTTATCCCGGACTTTATTAATTTGCCGATGAACTGACGACCGTGATTTGACTGCAGAGTACTCGTACACGCTGCGCATCACGGAGAAGAGCGACGTGTACAGCTTCGGCGTGGTGATGCTGGAGCTGGTGACCGGCAAGAGGGCCGTGGAGCCGGAGCTCGGGGACAAGGACCTGGTGAGGTGGGTGCGCGGCGGCGTTGAGCGCGAGGGGCTGGACTCGGTGCTGGACCCGAGGCTCGCCGGCGAGTCGTGCACCTGCAGGGACGAGATGCGCAGGGCGCTCGGCGTCGCGCTGCTCTGCGCCTCCAGCCTCCCGATCAACCGGCCGTCGATGAGGTCCGTCGTGAAGCTGCTCCTCGAGGTCAGCAGCAAGCCCGCCGTGGGCGTGGTGGTGGAGGAGAAGGAGCCTCTTGGTGTGTGATTCATGCATGGCATGTCTCAGAAAGCAGGATATAGTAATAGTTTGATATTGGCTCACTTGGTCAGCATCGCCACACTTACTTACGATACAGCTTAACTAGCCAGCAGAGGACTCTATTAGCGAGGTTGATCTATGCAGTGTAGGCCTATAAAAACTCTTTTGAAGCTTGAGTATTTTTCTCTTGTTTTTGTTGTCACGGCACACAGATGATAGATCTGTATCTAGGGTAGACATGGATAAGAATATGTTGCTACGGCTGGCAAGCCAATTTCAGAAGAAAGTGACAGTATAGCAGTGTAGTGACGAAGTGGAGCTGCAAGAGAACAAGTAGCTCACTGTGTGGAGGCAGTGCTGGCCTTTCTTTCTTGCCTGCAGCGTCTGCGTCCGGAAAGCTGGAGGTTTTTGTAGCTGCTGCATGTGCTACTGCTGCTTGCTGGGGAGGACCATGGCTAGTTGGAGCTTTGGAGTGCATGATAGTCTGATAATACAGTTGCAAACAGAAACAGGCGCGATGGCTGTCGGGGGGATAGATCCTACTAGGTAGGTTTGCCGTTAGGAGATCAAGGAGTAATGCTACGTCTATAAAGGCCCACTTAAATTTTTTAGGTATAAACAGATGTGGAGAATTGTGATTGGTAATAGGGAGACAAGGGGCAATTTCCTCTTTATGAGGTGTATGAAGACTTGAACCATTTTTTTATGAGCTTTGCTACACCTACGTAAGAATGTTACGAACAATTACATAGGAGATTAGTTGGCAGGTTTGGATTAGCGGGAGGAGGGGGCCATCCTAAAAATCAGGGGGAGGTTAGTGAGAGAAGGACACGTATTTACGTAAGACAATTTACTTAAGTTCCTTACGTAAGTGTAGGATTTTCGTTTTTTTATTGTGTATCAGCCTAATTTTCATGGAGATGCTTACAAGAAGTTTGGGGCAATGGGCGGTGCCTCATCAACTTCCCGAAACTAGTAATCATGCACATGCAATGCATGTATGTAGTAATACATACCATATAAGTTAAAACCACATTATAATATATGTGATAGCTACCTTCCACTAATCTCTTAATCAAGGAAGAATTCAGTGGCTATGTCGATTATAGAGAGCAATTGGATGAGAGGTAGGAAAAGAAGTTAGCTAGATACAACACAACACTGACGCCGTCGCCGATCCGATCTGATCCCTATGGATAACTCTCACTTACTAAGACCACGACCAAGTGCTTCCTCGCTCACTCTTCCTTGGGCTCGAACATGTAGGAGATCCAGTGCGGATCGAAGAACTTGTGGTTGGGCTTCTTTTCTCTTCTGGTCCTGTTGGGCTTCTCGTTCTTCTCACCTGCCCCTTTAGTCGTGGTTGGCCTTGTCGTCAGGTTGTTGACACCCCCTCCTTCTTGAGAACCGACTTGTCCCCAAGTCGAAGCACGAGGGAATCAGCGCTTGAGATCTTCGATGTCCTCCCACGTGTCCTGAGTCGCGTCCTCGTATTGCCAACGCACGAGCCCTTGCTCCCATATCTTGCGGGCATCTCGATGCCAATGACGATCGAGGATCTTGAGAGGGGTGTCGATGACATTCGTGGACCGAGGTAGCTGAGAAGATGCACTTGTACCTGGGATCAACGCGTGCCGCAATTGCGACACGTGAAACACTGGGAAAATAGAAGAGTTAGCTGGCAGTTGGAGCTCGTATGTGACCTCGTCGATGCCCCTGATCACTGGAAAGGGCCCAAAAAGCTTGAAACTAGCTTGTGGTTGGCCCTGCGAGCCACTGATGTCTGAATGTACGGCTGTAGTTTCAGAAATGCCTGATCACCCACCTGAAATTCATGCCAACAAAGTCATTTGTCGGCCTGATCTTTCATGATCTGCTTACCCCGGATCAAGTGTTGGCACAGTATGTCCTGCATTTGTTGTCGTTCCTCTAGGCACTGATTGAGTTCAAGGAGGGGTGATGCATGATCAGGTGTGATGCCCAGCCACCTTGGCTCATGGTCATAAACCACCGTGAATGGAGTCTTGCCCAGGGTGGAGTGAAACGCCGAATTCTACCAGAATTTTACCAAAGCTAACCATCTGTTCCAGCTCTTGGGTGTGCTATGAACAAAACATCGCAAGTAAGTCTCGAGACATTGATTCACGCGTTCCGTTTGACTGTCGGTCTGGGGTGATGAGATGAGCTCATCTTCAGGTCCACCCCTTGCAGTCTGAATATGGCGTGCCACACCTTGCTACTGAATACTGCATCTCAGTCTGAGACCAGCGCCACTGGCATGCCATGCAACTTATACACGTGGTCGATGTATAATTATGTGATCTTCATAGCTGTATAAGGGTGAGTCACAGGAAGGAAGTGGGCATACTTGGAAAAGGTGTCCACCACCACCAGGATGAAGTTGGCTCACCCTGACATGGGTAGTCCTTCGATGAAGTCCAGCAAAGCCATATCCCAACATCGCTTCGCTATGGGCAGAGGGTGGTGTAAGCCAGGGTAGGGTGATCGATCCAGCTTAGCTTGCTGGCAGATCTGACATGTTTGAAAATAGGTCTTGATCTGCATTTTCATACCCAACCATGCGAAAAGCTGCTTGATTCTGCTGTAGGTTGCGGGAAATCCGAAATGGCCACCAATCGCACTATCGTGGAGGGCCTGCATAATTTGGGTCTGCATTTTTACATTATTCCCCAGCCAAACTCGCCCTTGGAAGTGAAGAACTCCTTGTCGAAATGTGAATTTCCCCCAGCCACCGGTGCCAATGCTAGCTGGGTGATTAGTTGTTCCGCCTTAGAATCATGCGTGTATCCTTGTGTCACATCCTTTAGCCATGCGAGTTGACAAACAGAAACCGCATTGACCTGTTGCGATTGGTCGATAGGGCGGCCGAAGAGTGCATCTGCCGCGTTGTTCTCTAAACCCTTGCGGTAGCACATACGATATTGGAGCCCCATCAACTTAGTAAAGGCTTTTTGTTGCCATGGGTTGTGCAGTCGTTGTTCCTCGAGGTGCACCAGGCTTTTCTGATCCGTTTTAATTATGAATTCTAAAAACTACAGATAATCTCTCCATTGATCGACGGCTAGGACCGTGACCAGATATTCCTTTTCATAGGTCGATAGCCCTTTTGTTTGGGGTCCCAAAGCCTTGCTCAGGTACGTGACAACCCACAAGTATAGGGAATCACAACAGTTTTTGAGGGTAGAGTATTCAACCCAAATTTATAGATACGACACAAGGGGAGCCAAAGAATGTTTGAGAGTATTAGCAGTTGAGTTGTCAATTCAACCACACCTGGAGATAAATATCTGCAGCAAAGTAATCAGTGATAACCCACAAGTATAGACGATCTATCGTAGTGCTTTCGATAAGTAAGAGTGTCGAACCCAACGAGGAGCAGAAGGAAATGATAAGTGGTTTTCAGTAAGGTATTCTCTACAAGCACTGAAATTATCGGTGACAAATAGTTTTGTGATAAGATAATTCGTAACGAGTAACAAGTAACAAATGTAGCAAAGGTCGAGCAAGGTAGCCCAATCCTTTTTGTAGCAAGGGACATGCGTGGAAAAACTCTTATATAAAGCAAAGCGCTCCCGAGGACACATGGAAATTTCTGTCAAGCTAGTTTTCATCATGCTCATTTGATTCGCGTTCGTTACTTTGATAATTTGATATGTGGGTGGACCGATGCTTGGGTGCTGCCCTTACTTGGACAAACCTCCCACTTATGATTAACCCCCCTCGCAAGCATCCGCAACTACAAAAGAAAATGAAGGTAAACCTAATCGTAGCATGAAACATATGGATCCAAATCATCCCCTTACAAAACAAAGCATAAACTAGGGTTTAAGCTTCTGTCACTCTAGCAACCCATCATCTACTTATTACTACCCAATGCCTTCCCCTAGGCCCAAATAATGGTGAAGTGTTATGTATTTAACGTTCACATAACACCAGTAGAGGAGAGACAACATACATCTCATCAAAATATTGAACGAATACCAAATTCACATGATTACTTATAACAAGACTTATCCCATGTCCTCAAGAACAAATGTTGGAAATATGCCCTAGAGGCAATAATAAAATGGTTATTATTGTATTTCCTAGTTCATGATAATTGTCTATTATTCATGCTACAATTGTGTTAACCGGAAACCGTAATACATGTGTGAATACATAGACCACAACATGTCCCTAGTGAGCCTCTAGTTGGCTAGCTCGTTGATCAATAGATGGTCACGGTTTCATGACCATGGACATTGGATGTCGTTGATAACGGGATCACATCATTAGGAGAATGATGTGATGGACAAGACCCAATCCTACGCACAGCACAAGATCGTGTAGTTCGTTTGCTAAAGCTTTTCAATGTCAAGTATCATTTCCTTAGACCATGAGATTGTGTAACTTCCGGATACCGTAGGAATGCTTTGGGTGTGCCAAACGTCACAACGTAATTGGGTGGCTATAAAGGTACGCTACAGGTATCTCCGAAAGTGTCTGTTGGGTTGACACGAATTGAGACTGGGATTTGTCACTCCGTGTGACGGAGAGGTATCTCTGGGCCCACTCGGTAAGACATCATCATAAGGAGCTCAATGTGACTAAGGAGTTAGCCACGGGATGATGTGTTACGGAACGAGTAAAGAGACTTGCCGGTAATGAGATTGAACAAGGTATAGGGATACCGACGATCGAATCTCGGGCAAGTACCATACTGATAGACAAAGGGAATTGTATACAGGATTGATTGAATCCCTGACATCGTGGTTCATCCGATGAGATCATCGTGGAGTACGTGGGAGCCAACATGGGTATTCAGATCCCGCTGTTGGTTATTGGCCGGAGAGGTGTCTCGGTCATGTCTACGTGTCTCCCGAACCCGTAGGGTCTACACACTTAAGGTTCGATGACGCTAGGGTTATAGGGAAAAGGTATACGTGATTACCGAAGGTTGTTCGGAGTCCCGGATGAGATCCCGGACGTCACGAGGAGCTCCGGAATGGTCCGGAGGTAAAGATTGATATATGGGAAGTCCAGTTTTGGTCACCGGAAAGTTTTCGGGCTCATCGGTATTGTACCGGGAGTGCCGGGAGGGTGCCGGAGGACCCCGGGAGGGGTGTGACGACCAAAGGACCTCATGGGCCCTTAGAGGAGGTGTGCCAGCCCATTGTGGGCCAGACAAGACCTTCTAGAAAGGGCCCATGCGCCAGGGATCTGGAGATAGAGGCAAAAGGGATTTAAAAGGGGGAGATCCACCTCCCGTGTGGGAGGAGGACTCTCCCCCCACTTCGGCCGAATCCCTCCTCCTTGGAGGAGGGGCCAAGCCAGCCCTCCCTCTCCTTTCCCCTATATATATGCAAGGGTTTGGGCAGGTTTGAGACGACGAACTCTCTCTCTCTCTCGCTGCAGCCCTATCCTGCTTCTTCCTCCTCCGCAGTGCTTAGGCGAAGCCGTGCCGGGATACCCTGCTACTCCACCACCACCACGCCGTCGTGCTGCTGCTGGAGCTCTTCCCCAACCTCTCCTTCCTCCTTGCTGGATCAAGACGTAGGAGACGTCACCGGGCTGCACGTGTGTTGAACGCGGAGGTGCCATCCGTTCGGCACTTGATCGGATCTACCGCGATCTGAATCGCTGCGAGTACGACTCCATCGACCGCGTTCTTGTAACGCTTCCGCTTAGCGATCTTCAAAGGTATGAAGATGCAATCTCTCCCGTCTCGTTGCTGGTTTCTCCATAGATAGATCTTGGTGACACGTAGGAAAATTTTGATTTACTACTACGTCTCCCAACAGTTAACGTTCACATAACACCAGTAGAGGAGAGACAACATACATCTCATCAAAATATTGAACGAATACCAAATTCACATGATTACTTATAACAAGACTTATCCCATGTCCTCAAGAACAAATGTAACTACTCACAAAACAAGTTCATGTTCAAGATCAGAGGAGTATTAATTATCATAAAGGATCTGAACATATGATCTTCCACCAAGTAAACCAACTAGCATCAACTACAAGGTGTAATCAACACTACTAACAACCCACATGTACCAATCTGAGGTGTTGAGACAAAGATCGGATACAAGAGATGAACTAGGGTTTGGAGAGGAGATGGTGATGGTGAAGATGTTGATGGATATTTATCCCCTCTCGATGAGAGGATCATTGGTGATGACGATGGCTTCGATTTCCCCCTCTGAGAGGGAAGTTTCCCCGGCAGAATAGCCATGCAGGAGCTCTAGATTGGTTCTGCCCAAGTTACGCCTCGAGACGGCGGCGCTTCGTCCCAAAAGGTCTCTCTTGATTTTTTTTCCAGGTCAAAACGCTTCATATATCAGAAGATGGGCGTCGAGGGAGCCAAAGGGGCCCCGCAAGCCTGCTAGGCTCGACTAGGGGGGTGGCCGTGCCTAGCAGGCCTGTGGCCTGCAGGTGGCCCCCCTCTGGTTGATTCTTGTGCTAGTATTTTTTATTAAATCCAAAAATATTCTTCATAAATTTTCAGGACTTTTGGAGTTGTGCAGAATAGGTATGTTAGATTTTCTCCTCTTCCAGTCCAGAATTCCAGCTGCCGGCATTCTCCCTCTTCATGTAAACCTTGTAAAATAAGAGAGAAAAGACGTAAGTATTGCACCATAACATGTAATAAAAACCCATAATTCAATAAATATCAATATAAAATCATGGTGCAAAATGGACGTATGAACTCCCCCAAGCTTAGACCTCGCTTGTCCTCAAGCGAAAACCGAGATGATGAATATGTCGACATGTTTAGAGATAGAGGTGTCAATAAAATAAAATATGGACATGAGGGCATCATGATCAAATTTAGAACAAAAATAATCATTTTTATGACATTCTTTATACTAGAGTAACAATTCATTCACAAGATAAAGTATGAACCATGAACTCTATTGACAACCTACAAACTATGGTCTGAGTCATTGAATTAATTGAAATTTATCATAACATTGGAAAGAGTTAGTATAAGAGCTTGTAAAGCAAATCCACATACTCAATCATCTTTTCGTTTTTGACAATTGCTAGCACTCACACGGTACCCACGATATCAAAGCTTCAATCAGACACAAAGGAAGATAGGGGCTTAACGTTTTGCCTCCCAACTATTCACCTCAAGGGTCATGTCTACCATAATAGCTCATGATCACACACATCCGAGTGGATATATAAGTCTAGATCATTCCCCAACACATAATGCTTGCCAAGAGAGACGAAATATAGGAAGTGGTGAATACCACCATGACTCTTGCATAAAGGTAAGTACTTCAAATGTAGAAGTAACAGATAGGCCCTCCATAGAGGGAAGCAGAGGTTGTCATGCGCTTTTTTTGTTTTGGCACACATAAATTCTTAGTGCAAAGGAACGCCGTGTTGTATTGCCCTTTTGATAGCAACCTTTATTATGCAGTCTGTCGCTTTTATTTCTTTGCTATCACAAGTTCGTACAATGATTATTTCCCTTACAATAAAAGATCACACATATTTAGGAGCAATTTTTATTGCCTTTTGCACCGATGACAACTTACTTGAAGGATCTTATTCAATCCATAGGTAGTGTTGGGGATATAACCCCGCTATATGACCCGCCTTGGAGGCTCCAGCTGATATTATTGGTTTGTAAGCCGGCCCAAGGGTGAGCCGTAAAGCTGGTGGCCCAGGAAGATATGCGTCTCACAGTATGGGCCGCATGATGGCCCGGATGGAGAAGACTTGGACATGTAAGCTGCCTCAAGGACAAACTTGGACAGGAAGATAGAGAGAGACTCGGAGTCACAAGAAGACCCGGATAGATAATTGTAAAGACCCGGTGGTCCTGACCTCCTATATAAAGGCAGACCCGGGGCGACTTAAAGGATAGGTAATCGAGAACTAGGTCAAGCTTCTAGCTCCTTGTAATCGATACACAAGTAATACAAGCACAAGCAGGACGTAAGCTATTACCTCAACTTGAGGGGCCGAACCTGGGTAAATCCGTGTATTTCGTCCCGATCAACCCCTTTGAGTCCACCTCATTAGAGATGGCCTCGAATCCAAGTCCGTTCACTTGGACATCTGCCGTGATAAATCCACGACAGTTGGCGCCCACCGTGGGGCTAGCGCTTGGTGGTGTTGAGTTCTCAAAGGGATCTCTCCCAGGGCTCGAGGGATACGTGGTTGGAAGGATGAGCAAGAGTCGCCGCGGCCGGCTCTACATCGACGACGCCGGCTGGGGACTTGATGCTGATTCTGTGGAGTATGGATTCCGGGTTCCGTTTGGCGGAATCCAGGTTTTCATTGGAAAGGTTGATGGATCTACACCCGGGCCGGATATCTGCACCAACATCGTTGAGCCGGCTCGGCGTCTCCAACCTGTGAGTAGCGTCCGGCCTGCCCGCGCCCATCCGGGTCAGAAGCATGTTCTCGTGGGCTTCACTCAAGGTATGGACCTGGAAGCGTTCGGGTTGCAGGGAACTCTTGTTTGCTCGGAAAACGAGTCCTCCAATGGGGAGACAGAGTCAGTGTATCGGCTCGGTAACGGTGGCCTTGCGGGCTACGGCGACACCTAATCTGAGGCAGAGGGCTTTGAGTCGGATGTTCCGAGACCCCCTGTTCATGGCGGGGTCGGCTCCAGCCGCCGGTCACACAACTGCGGGAGCCGCCGCGGCGGGTGATAGCCCGCCGCCGCCGGCTTAGGTTTTAGTGGAATTGATGGACGAGCTTACGTCTCTCATGGCCACGGAAGTGACACCAGATAATTAGGCTGCCCGGAATCTGGAGGTGACATGGATCAAGGGCCGGATAGCAGAGGAACGACAAAGGATGGCGGAGCTGAAGATCCGGATGGAGGAAGAAGCGGAGCGTATCAAGGCAGATGCTTTCCATCTAGAGCTGGAAAAAGGTCAGCAGCCGCGGTTCACCGGAGGAGGCATCAATCCCGTTTGCCGGAACGTTACGAAGCAAGGAACCTGTTTAATACCCCTGGTGCAGGGCGGGCTGCGGGTGCGCCGGAGAGACGCCCAATGGAACGCTCGGCGACTCATCCACCCCAGCATAACCAGGCTTCACCTGGAGTTTTTCCAACACCGGTGGGTCATTATTCTAACCCGGCCGAGAACATGGTGGCAGCGGCCACCCGACTCGGGACGATCCCCATCCCGGATGAAGCACCCTTTGTGGAGGATGTGCGAAACGCCAATGGATACTTACAAACAGCCATGGCCCAGCAAGAGAGATATACCCACAGCCGGAGCCGGGTTCATTCTACCCCTCTCCCTAGCCAAAGCTTTAGCCGGCGTTATGAGTCGCCGGTGTGTTCTAGCAGTCATCCGCGTCGGGGGCCACCGGAGGATGAGCAGGCGGCTCTAAATGCACAGGCCCTCGTGGACTGGGCGAGGAATAGGCGAGAGGCGAAGGTAGCAGCGACCCGTCCAGAGCCGACGGTCTCCGTGTCATTGGGAGCCCGAACAGCGGTTAGCACCAGAGCCGTAGGGGTGCCGTGTTTAACTCCGGCTCTGAGAAGTGAGCGACTGTCGAAAGATTTCAAGGGGCCTCGAAAAGTTCCAAATTACACAGCTGATTTATCCCCTGAGGCTTGGGTTGAGAGTTATGAGCTGGCCATGGAGATGCTGGACGTTAGTGAAGCGGTGTGTGCAAAATATTTCATCATGATGCTTGAGGGTCCGGCTCGCACATGGCTGAAAGGCCTGCCGCCTAACACGATAAGCTCATGGGCGGAGCTAAGAGCGAAGTTTATTAAGAATTTTCAGGGGACCTGTAAGCAGCCTATGACCATTGTGGATTTGGACCATTGTGTTCAACACGAGAATGAGTCGGCCCATCATTGGGTCCGGCGGGTGTCGACCATTATTCACTCTTCAGAGCAGATCACGGCGGCTCAAGCAGTGCTCATCCTGGAAAAGAACTGTCATTTTGTTCCATTGAAGCAGAAGCTCGGCCGGCTCAAGCGCACGTGTCAGGATATGGGAGAGCTCATGACGGCCCTGACAAAGTATGCCGACTCAGATAACACCAAGGATCCAGGCTCAGATGAGGAGAAAGCCAATCAAGGGAAGAAGAACAATCAAGGCAAGGGTTTTGTGAACAATGGAAATCAGAATAAACGGAAGAACGCCGAGGGCGGGTCAAAGCTAGTGGCAAACACCAACACAGGACAGAACCATCCCGGGGGGAATGGAAAATTTAGGCCGTTTCACCAAAGGAACAGAGGTCCTTTCAATTTAGAAGAAGTGCTTAAGAAGCCTTGTCCGGAGCACGGCACGCCTGATAAGCCGGTGTTGCATGCATGGAATGATTGCTTTATCATGCAGAGATTCAAAAAACTAGCATTCCCAGCCATGCAATAACTAGGGCGGTGGCCCGCCGGGTGGCTCAGGACACGGCGGATCAGGGGCTGGATTCGGCGTCGGCGGTTCAGGAGCTGGGCACCCGGGTCAGAATAACCAAGGAGGACCCCAACAACATCCTGGCAACAACAGCAATAACAACAATCAGCAGCAGCAACAGCGCAATCAATCCGGGTTCGAGAGTAACCCGAAGCAGCTCAATTCTGGACAGTATCATGTATTCACAACCGGTCACAGTAAATGAGATGAGAAGTTGCGGAGGCAAGTGGTTAATGAGGTTGCGCCGGCTCTCCCGCGGTACTTGCCATGGTCCGAGTATGACATAATGTGGAGTCGGGAGGATCACCCGCCACCGGTAGATGACCCGGGCCGACTGGCTTTAGTTGTGGCCCCTCAGGTGAATGGTTATATGGTGAACAAGGTGCTCATGGATGGAGGCAGCAGTATCAACACCCTTTATTATGGCACCTTCCGGCGGATGAAGTTGCTTGACAAAGACCTTAAACCTTTTTCTATCGTCTTTCATGGTGTGGTCCCGGGTAAGTCGGCATACCCGGTGGGCCGAATTTCTTTGGAAGTGGCTTTTGGCGATGAGTATAATTACAGGGTGGAGTCCTTATGGTTTGAGGTGGTTAAAATCAAGAGTCCCTATAATGCACTGTTTGGGAGGCCGACTTATACCAAATTCATGGCTAGGCCTTGCTATGTTTACTTACAACTCAAAATGCCCGGCTTAAAAGGTACAATTACTGTTCACGGTAATCGGAAAACGGCTCTTGAGTGTGAGGAAGGAGATGTGGCTTATGCAGAGTCTAGCTGCGCCCAGGAGGAGCTTAAATTTTACAAGGAGAACGTTGACCCGGAGGATATGACCCTTCTGAACAAGCCTACTACGGAGGTTGAGCCGCCACTCAAGTTTTCAGCGGATGATACCAAGACAGTAGATTTCAACCCAGGCGACTCATCCAAGCAGTTCATCATTGGGGCTCACATGGATCCCAAATAGGAAAGTGTGCTCATCGAATTCATCCCTGAGAATCGGGACATCTTTGCATGGAAGCCTTCTGACATGCCGGGTGTACTAGGAGAGTTCGCTGAGCACAACCTTAATGTGGATCTGAAGTTTAAGCCAATTAAACAGTTTTTGCGACGGTTCAACAAAGAGAGACGTAAAGCTATTGGGGAGGAAGTTGCCCGGCTCTTGGCTGCAGGCATTATAGTGGAAGTTTTTCACTCGGAGTGGTTGGCTAACCCGGTGTTGGTGCTAAAAAAGAACGGCACCTGGCGTATGTGTATAGATTACACGAACCTCAACAAGGCTTGTTCGGTTGACCCCTTTGCACTCCCTCGTATTGATCAGATTATCGATGCTACAGCCGGATGTGAAAGTTTATGCTTCCTGGATGTGTATTCAGGTTATCATCAGATCAAGATGGAGGCAAAAGATCAGGAGAAGACGATGTTTATTACACCCTTTGGGGCATTCTGCTACATCTCCATGCCTTTCGGGCTCAAGAGTGCCCAGGCGACTTACCAACGATGTGTACAGAACTGCCTTCACAGTCAGATTGGCCGTAATGTTCATGCTTACATAGATGACATCGTGGTGAAATCCAGAAAGAAGGAAACCCTCCTAGAGGATCTGAAGGAAACTTTTGACCATCTCCGGGTCTACAAGATGATGCTTAACCCGACGAAGTGTGTTTTTGGTGTTCCAGCAGGAAAACTTTTGGGTTTCTTGGTCTCTGAGCAGGGCATCGAGGCTAACCCGGATAAAATTAAGGCTATCACTTCTTTGGGAGAGCCGACATGCATTAATGACGTTCAGCGCCTCGCAGGACGGATTGCTGCGTTGAGCCGGTTCATAAGCCGGCTTGGGGAGAAGGCCATTCCCTTATATCAGATGATGAAAAAGACGGACAAGTTTAAATGGAGCAAAGCAGTGCCTGAAGCACTTGAAGCTCTTAAGAAGCAGTTGACTGAGCCGCCAGTATTAGCCGCTACAGCTGAGAAAGAGCCGTTGCTCCTTTATGTGGTGGCTAACAATAGAGCGGTTAGTGTGGCAATTGTGGTTGAGCACAAGGAGGCAGGGAAAGAGTATCCTGTGCAGAGTCCGGTTTATTATATCAGTGAGGTTTTGGAAGAGTCTAAACAGAGGTATCCGCATTGGCAGAAGCTGGTATACGGAGTTTTCATGGCCAACCGCAAGTTAAAGCACTACTTTCTAGGGCACCAGATAACTGTGGTCAGTTCTGCCCCGTTGGGAGATATCATTCAAAATAGAGAAGCCACGGGAGGATTGCCAAGTGGGCCTTAGAGCTGGGTCCTCTTAACATCAAGTATTTTCCTCATACAACGATAAAGTCCCAAGCTTTGGTGGATTTCATAAATGATTGGACAGAATGCCAAGCTCCTGAAGAGAAACCGGACAACACATATTGGACTATACACTTTGATGGGTCCAAACAGCTAGAGGGGTCTGGTGCTGGGGTTGTTCTCACCTCCCCCAAGGGTGACAAGTTTTGTTATGTGCTCCGGCTAATGTTTCCTTGTACTAACAATGCAGCTGAGTATGAGGCGCTGCTCCATGGTCTCAGAGTCGCTAAAGAGATGAACTTAAGCCAGGTTAGATGCCTAGGCGACTCAGACCTTGTGGCTTAGCAAGTTTCAGGTACTTGGGATTCTAAGGATCCGCGGATGGCAGCTTATCGACAGGCGGTTGACATCATTGCCGATCATTTCAAGGGGTACCAGGTAGATCATATTGATCATCACAGGAATGAGGCAGCTGATGCTTTGTCACGGTTAGGTTCTCAACGAAAGTCGGTACCGCCTAATGTTTTCTAGATGTATTGCATCATCTGACTATCAAGGTGCCCTCTGAGGAGGATCTGGCCATTCCTGACCCGAAGGCGGAATTGGTGGCGGCTCTACATGCTATCCCAGACTGGACTACTCCTTATCTGGCGTACTTAACACATGGTGAGTTACCATAGGATGAGGATCTGGCCAGGAAAATCACCCGACATTCTAAGTCTATGACGATTATCAATGGTGAGTTACACAAATGCGGTGTGACAGGTGTCTTTCAGCGTTGCGTATCACCAGAGGAAGGCCGACAGATCTTGAGTGAAATTCATGCTGGTGACTGTGGACATCATGCCGGGTCAAAATCTTTAGTGGCCAAGGCTTTTCGGCATGGGTTTTTCTGGTTGACGGCTCACAAGGATGCAGAGGACCTAGTCCGTAAGTGTGACGGCTGTCAGAAGTTTGGCCGGCGTGCTCACGTTCCGGCTCATGAGTTGAGGATGGTACGAATCACTTGGCCGTTTGCGGTCTGGGGGCTTGACATGGTGGGACCTTTCAAGAGATCCAAGGATAAGAAAACACACCTCCTGGTGGCGGTTGAGAAATTTACTAAGTGGGTTGAGGCAGAGCCGGTTAGCAAATGTGACGCGGCTACGGCGGTTTAATTCATTAAGAAGTTGATCTATCGCTTTGGTTACCCGTACAGTATCATTACTGACAATGGAACAAATTTATCCAAAGGAGCTATGAAATCATTCTGTGAGAAGGAGCGTATCCGGCTTGATGTTTCAGCCATAGCACATCCACAATCTAATGGTTAGGCGGAGCGAGCCAATCAGGAAATTTTAAGAGGAGCCAAACCACGGCTCATGGTTCCTTTGAAACGGACACCCGGATGTTGGAGCATCCGGACTACCCCTAACAGGTCTACAGGTTTTACACCTTTCTTCATGGTGTATGGTGCCGAGGCAGTTTTACCCAGCGATATCCGGCACGACTCACCAAGGGTGGCGGCTTATGTTGAGATGGACAATGAGGTAGCACGCCAAGATGCGTTGGACGCCTTGGACGAAGCACGAGAGTTAGCAGCAGCCAGGTCAACAATTTATCAGCAAGACCTGCGACGCTATCATAGCCGCAGGGTGAAGACCCGGATGTTCAAGGAAGGTGACCTGGTGCTCTGGTTGATTCAAGACCAATCTGGAATGCATAAGCTACCTCCACCATGGGAGGGGCCTTTTGTGATTAGTAGAAACCTTAACAACGAGTCATACTATCTCATTGATATCCGAGATGAGTCGGACACCGCTGGTCAGGAGACTTTGCGACCATGGAATATCGCGCATCTGCGACCATATTTTACTTAGTAGGCATTGAAAGCCGCTATCATTATATATATCATATTTGCATGAGTAAAAGTTAGCATCCCCACAAAGACTGGAGCCTCTGCTCTTATGTATATCCTTGTGCAATCAAGATGAAATTTTTCTAGGTCACAGAATTGAGTTAAAGTGGTTTGTTTGCTGTCAAACGGCTGATCTATCATCCGGATTTATGCCCTATCAAGCGCCGTTACAGGGAGGCTTCTTGCCTTCAGGTACAGCTTACATCTCCCCTGCACGGTCTGCTTTTACGCTATTTCAAGGAGGCTTCTTGCCTTTGGGTATAGCTTACATCTCCCTTGCACAACCGGCTTTATGCCCAATTAAGCACTGTTGCAAAGAGGCTTCTTGCTTTCGGGTATAGCTTACATATCCTTTGCACAGCCAGCTGTTATTAAACTGTTGCGAGGAGGCTTCTTGCCTTCGGGTATAGCTTACATCTCCCTTGCACAGTTGGATTTATGCCTAGTTTGGTTACATTAAGCGTTGTTGTTGGTGGAGGCTTCTTACCTTTGGTATAGCTCACATGACCCTAAGACAGCAGCGTGTACACCAAATTCTAGTTGCTTATCAACTGCGGCCATCGAAGGGGCTTCTTACTGACGGGTATCGCTTATCTCACCCTAATGGCCGGCTTTATGCTACTTCCGGTTACTTATTAACTACGGTTGTCGAAGGGGGCTTCTTACCGACGGGTTCGCTTATCTCACCCTAACAACCGGCGTTTACGCCAAAACTTAGTTGTTGAAGGAGGCTTCTTGCCCTCGGGTATAACTTACATCACCCTTCAAACAGCCGGCTATTGCAATCATTAGCCGCGACTGTCGAATGGATGCTTCTTGCCACAAGGTATAGCTTACATCACCCATCAGCAGCCGGCGTTCGCGCATACAATACACAATACTTGCTGTTAAAAGGAGGCTTCTTACCGCCAGGTATAGCTTACATCACCCTTCATACAGCCGGCTTTAGGCCGTTTCCGGTTCATCAAACAGCCGCAATTGTCGATAGAGGCTTCTTACCTTCAGGTATAGCTTACATTATCCTAAGACAACCGACTCCTTAAAGGATTTATCTACAAGAGCTGGAGCCATGTTGCTCGTGTTGACAAAGTTCAAGTTCTTCCTAGATATTATCCGGCTCTAAAACTTATGGAGAAGGAACGACGTCTTCAGAAGACAAACACCTCTCATCTGCAAAGTGCAAAACATATCTATGCAAATGAGCGATCAACCAATGAAGAGCCGGCAATACGACAAGTGGAAACAAAGAGATGGAAATATATACAAACGACATTATCTTTAGAACGGCAGAAGTCATTCCTAGCCTATTACAAAAGTTGCTCTCAGAAGAAGCAGAGATATTATCAAGTTTTAAGCCGCCCACAACGGGTCATTACAAGAGCCATCGCTCAGAATGTTACAAAGTGTAAAATCAGTTGGGCGGTTCACCCTGCTCCGGTTCTTCCGCCGGCTTGATCCAGAGATTCCCCAAATCCCAGTTGCAATCAGCAAGGGCAGCGAAAGACCCCTCAAAGAAAGGAGACGCATCAAGCTCACATGGGAAGAGGTCCTTACCGCGGGCGGGTGTTAGATCCTTCCACTCGTAGAGAGGCCCGGGGATTCTCTTCTCATTAGCGTCATAAGCCACTTGATAAGTGGTTAAAACAGCTTCATCTGCCAGCACAAAAGCCAGATGGCGTGAGTCTTTAACACATCGGATGTAATCCTCCTCGGTGAACTCTGAGTCGTCGTCCTTCTTCGATGGATAGCCGCCCATCATTTCAGCCGACGTCAGCTCAGGCGCAAAGGCTAGAGCCCGGCTCAATCCAGCGACGGCTCCTTGACGAAAAGCGGATTTCTTCAGTTCTTCTATCTGTTTAGGCATGGTGGAGAAGAGTTCCAAGACCCCTTTTAGAGCGGTGGGGATCTTCTCCTTGTATTGAACACTCTTGATTGTGAAGATGGCGCCGCAGTATAGCTGCTCGGCGAAGGTGTAGATGGCCTTTAGTGGCAGAAGGCTAACAGAAGCCAACTGCCGGCTTCTGGGACCTGGATAAGCCGGATAAACATTAATGAGTCGCCAGTTCTCAAAAGCACGATTGAGAGATAAAGTAAATGGAGATTTACCAAACAGGGTGGCTGACATCTTTTCTATGTGCCGTTTCAGGCCTTGGAGTTCTTCCGCCACGGCTATAAGCCGCTGGTTGGCCTCGTCCGCCCGTTTGGTCAGAGCGGGCTTTTCAGACTCTCCCGATTCTTTCAGGGAGGCAAGCTCAGTTGTGGCATTGGCCAACTCCCCAGACAGGAGCCGACACTTTTCATCGGCAATACTCCGGGCCTCCTGCTGAGCTGCCAAATTGGCTTTCAGATCCGCCAGTTGAGAGCCGGCAGCGCTTAATGCATCTTGAAGGTATATCAAAGTACAAGATAAGCAGCTGAAGGAAAGATGATAAATGCCGAGTGTTGACAACAAGACTATGCAAGTCTCAAACAGATTGCAAGCAATATGTTTGACACTTGGGGGCTAATGTATATTTGATCTTTGGAGTTTACAATTTAGTTCTGGTTCATCTTCTTCAAAGCTAGCCCGGAACTTGGGGGCTACTACATGGCTCTTCAAAAATCGTTCATGATAGAAGACCCGGTTCAATTTTGTCAAAAGTTGAATCGGCCCTTGGCGGCTACGATTGGATCTTCAAATTGTCGACAAGAAAAGACCCGACTCAAATAAAATTTGAGTCGGCCCTTGGCGGCTACGATTGGCGATTCATTATATCTGTAGTGCAGGTTTAACATCTAGCATATTTTGACAAAGGCATTCTCTACAAACCTCAAGGAAAGATCCGGCTCAACTATAAGCTAGATTAAACCGGCTCTTGGGGGCTAGGAAAGGTTATGGCAAGAAAAGAAATATATACCTCATACTTGGTCTTCATTAGAGCAACCAGCCGAAGTTGTAGATCCCGGCTGGTGGTAACCCGGTTTATATACCCGGCATGCAGTTCTTCAGCCGTCATCTTCTCATACGATGAATCAAAATCCAGTTTCCTTGAGGCCTCGGCCGACTTTGTATGCCGGGTCAACACATGCACCGAAGGAGATTTCTGAGCAGACCCGGTGATGACAACATCTGGAGTTGCAGGGGTCTTGGCAGGAGTTGTCGGCTTGGAAGGAGCCCTTGGAGGACTCTCCATTATAACATCGACAGCGGTCGGCTCTGTAGAGGCAGCTAGTGGAGCCTCTTCTGCTGGAGCCTCCTCCGGCCGTGCAAGGTCCGGTTGTTCAAGTTCCTGGTCTTGGGGAATAGGGCCGGGGGAGGGCTTGTTGGTCTTACGACGTTTTGCTTGAGCACTGTAACATAAGAAGGATCAGCACTTGAAGAGGTTAATATCGTCATGATAACAGCCGGAGGCCCGAATGTCATAATAGAGAACACTTACAGCGGATTGATCTTGGGTGGTGGTAGAATCGACGCCAAAGATTCGCCAGAGGAAGGGGTCTTCTGAAAGAGTAAGACAGGAAAAATGGGAAGACATCAAAGTTATAAAGGAAAATCAAAGGAAAAGTAGAGACATAAACCTCTGTGGGACGTTTCTTGGGAGCCGGCGAGTTTGGTAGCCCGGACACGAGCTCGGTAGAGCCGGTGCTTCGGGTCTGGCGACGCTCAACCTGTTGTTGCTTTTTCAAGAAGAAATCGGGAGCCAGATGAGCGAGAGGGTGAGAAAGAGGAAATTTTCTGACAACCCGCCGCGGCTTTCGGGGGACGAAATGTTCTGAGCCGGAAGAGATATACTTTACCTCAGGAGCATTGGCATGACTGGTTTCCACTTCCTCCTGCGAGTAAAACAAGTATTAATAAACAGGAAGGTAAAGGGTCAAGCAAACAAATTAAGATCTACCTCTAACTCGGACGACGCTGGCTGTTCAAACCAGTCTTCTTGCAGAGTGCTCTTCGTTTTCTTCTCCGTAGCCTTCTTCTTCTTACTGGCCTTCTCCGGAGGAGGGACATACTCCTTTTTCCAGAAATCTGAGTCGGCCTGCACGAAGTGATCCGGAGGAAAGGGTAATAAATCAAGCAAAGGACAAGTAACATGCAAGAGATGGATGGTAAAGAGGTTAACTTACATCAGGACCCGGATTGGTGACGCAGAAAGGCGCTAAGCCGATGGTGCTGCAGGAGCCCGAGGCTTCATGAACAAGACTCCGGACAGTCATGCAGAGGTCATCCTCTGTCAAGGTGGCTCTGCTGAAGCACAAGGAGCTATCATATTTTCCTTCATATTCGCACATAAGCCGGCCTCTACGGCTTAAGGGCATGATCCGCCATTCAACCCAGCAGCGGATTGAATCTGTTCCTGTGAGTCTGTTTGCCAGGAGCACCTTCAGTTTAGCATGAGCCGTTTCGAACCTAGCACGATCCGAGGCTAAGAGCCAGTCAGGGAGCACTGAGTCTGTCTTCAGCTGGGAAGGACGGTAACCCGGCAAGCGGTGTTCATTCTCAGGAGATGTATCCTTGCAATAAAACCAGGTCTTGTTCCACTCCTTGGGGTGACTTGGCATCTGGAGAGCCGGAAAAATAATGCCTCTACGCGCTGGATAGAAATCCCTCCAAGCTCCAGACCTGGTCCGCCTTTAAACTCCGTTTGGCGGTTGGCATAAGAGAACTCACGGAAGAAACCCACAGACGGCTTGGACTATAGATAAGCTTCACAGAGAACTTGGAAATTGCAGATGTTGGAGATGGAATTTGGCGCCAGGTCTTGAGGGTGAAGCTTGTAAAGATGGAGGATGTCTCGGAAGAACTTTGAGCCGGGCGGTATGAACCCTCGCTCAATGTGATCAGTAAAAACTACTACTTCTCCCTTCTTGGGGGCAGGGCGGGTCTCATCACCCGGAACCCGCGAGTGAAGAACCTCTTTTCGGGGAAGAGTACCCGCTGTGACAAGCTTTGATAAATGCTCTTCGGTGGCGCAAGACCCAACCCAGTTGCACGAATTGGTGGCACGAGTCATAGTGGTCACTTAAGTATTGTGCAAGGTAAGAGGGGTGACTATTCAAGCACAAGCAAGTAATTATGACGGCTTACAATTTTAAGGGTTCTACGGATAACATGGGAGACCCGACTAGTGAGAGTCGGAGGAAGCCTAAATGGTTCAAAAAGGGAAGGGCGATCGAAAATCGGCTAAGTCCTACACAAATATTTTTCACAGATCACTGCAGAAATTATGGATCTACAAAAGGCGAAAAATGAAACTTATCCTGACCTAGCGATGAACAACGGAAGGAAAGAAACGGACCGTAGCCATCGCGTCCCACGCATTGCGCGCGGCCAGCCTGCACGTGGCGGTGGAGCAAGCACGCATTCTAAAAACACCTACGGCATCGGGGTATGCCCGCAGGCGGTAGTGCCGGAGCCCGAGCGGCGGCGGCGGAGCCCCCGGTAAAAACCCTATTATGACGGCGGCGATCTAAGGAACATGAGAACTCACCGGAGATGGCGCGGTGGAGGTGGACGATTCTCTGGTACGTTCAGGGTGATGCAGCGGCCAAAGTTGGGGACGATGTACGGACGGGGCCGGAGCAGGACCTGAAGACGCTGGGGCGACGACAGGGAGAAGAAGAAGAAGAAGGGGCACGAGCGGGAGAATGAAAAGGCTTCGACCCGCACGGGTCATATTTAAGGAAGGAATGAGGAAGGCGCGAAAATCCAGGCGACGACAACGTTTGATACGTCAGCAGATTCTCGGGATTCTCGGGATGACAGTTAATGAGAGATACGGTGATACGTCAGCAGATTCCATGACATCACGCCGGGTCATTTTCGGGCGGCTCGCCAAAATTAGAAGAGAAGGATGAAGTGAGCAAGCTCAATTCAACCCGGGGCCTAATGTTGGGGATATAACCCCGCAATATGACCCGCCTTGGAGGCTTCGGCTGATATTATTGGTTTGTAAGCCGGCCCAAGGGTAAGCCGTAAAGCTGGTGGCCCAGGAAGATAGGCGGATCTCAGTATGGGCCGCATGATGGCCCGGACGGAGAAGACTTGGACATGTAAGCCACCTCAAGGACAAACTTGGACAGGAAGATAGAGAGAGACTCGGAGTCACAAGAAGTCCCGGATAGATAATTATAAAGACCCGGTGGTCCTGACCTCCTATATAAAGGCAGACCCAGGGCGACTTAGAGGATAGGTAATCGAGAACTAGGTCAAGCTTCTAGCTCCTTGTAATCGATACACAAGTAATACAAGCACAAGCAGGACGTAGGCTATTACCTCAACTTGAGGGGCCAAACCTGGGTAAATCCGTGTCTTTCGTCCCGATCAACCCCTTTGAGTCCACCCCGTTAGCGATGGCCTCGAATCCAAGTCTGTTCACCCGGACATCTGCCGTGATAAATCCACGACAAGTAGGTATGGTGGACTGTCATGGCAAAACTGGATTGAGGTGTTTGAATGCACAAGTAGTATCCCTACTTGGTGCGGAAGTTTTGGCTAATATGAGGTGGAAACAAGCACGACATGTCTGAGGATCTAAAACCATATAACTTCTATCCGGAGGCAAGCAAACATAACCTATTATGTTGTCTTCCTTGTCCAACATCAACATCTTGGCATGTAATATTTTAATGAGTGGTCACAATCATAAAAGATGTCCAAGATAATATATTTATATACGAATCTCTCTTTCTTTATCACTTCCTTATCAATTGCACCAATGACCAATTACTATGTTTGTTAACTCCCAACAAATTTCAATCACCATTCTTTTTATATGTGAAGTCTGTTAGAGTATTATATATAGTCATGTAACCTTTTGTATTTACCCTATTGTATAAGGGGTTTCCTGCATATTTTCCACACCTGTACATGTATATATACTGGCCTTTGGCCTCTTGGAAATACAAGTTGCATATTCCTAACATGGTATTAGAGCCTTAGGTTTTTTCCGCACGTGCAACTCGTGCTCTCCCAATCCAATTTTGGTGCCGCCGCTGGTGTTGCCCCTTCTTTCCCGGCCGACGGCTGTCGCTGCCTTTGTTTCCTCGCTGAAGGTGGTCGCTCGTCCCGTCGCTACCGAGTCCCGCTCAGATCACCTCGCCTCGCCCCATTTTCCGCTCGGGATCAGATCGCCCTGCCCTGCCCCGTCTTCTCCTCGCGAATGGATCGCCCTACTGTCTTCCGCTCGAGATCGAGTTGCCGATCGCCCTGCTGTTTCCATTGATACGCCCAATCTAGACGCTAGGTCCGCCCACGCTCCTCGATCGAAGCTGCTCCCCTCGACACCTGCTTCCGTCGGGTCTGTTTCTGCCCGCTACGCTCGACGCCCGCTTCCGCCGGGTCCACGCCCCACCCGTACTCCCCGCCACCGCCCACGTCTCGCACGATTGGATCGTCAGGATCGATCGCTCGTGGGTTCCCGTCGCCAGGATCGCCCCTGACTCCCACTGGTTCCTGATTCGCCTCGCCCAGCCAGCGTCAGTTTAGATCGAGGGATGCTCTCCTGTCTGGTCCTACTGCCTACTAAAAAAAGGAAAAAGAAAAAAATATCTTCGTCATCAGGCTATGTTACTGTTCCTCGCTGTCCGCTGATCTTTGATGGTACCAACTACACTGAGTTTATTGGATTTATGCGCATTCATATGCGTGGTCTTCGTCTTTGGGGCGTTCTTTATGGCGAGGTCTCCAGTCAGCCGTGTACGATTCCTCTTGTGGCTTCTACTCCGCCGACGCCACCGGTTCTTCTAGCGGACGCTACTCAGGTTGCGAAGGATGCAGCTAAGCTTGCTGACGAGGCTGTTGTTTGTGCTTATGATGAGTGACTTTCGACTTATGAGGAGGCTCTCTCTACTTATCATCAGGCTCTGTCTGCTTACACCTAGTGGCTCGATGATGATGCTCGTGCTGCCGCCGTTCTCACTGCCAGTGTTCTCCCTCAGTTTGCCTCTAAGTTTTTGGGCCTTCCTACTGTCTTTGAGATGTGGACACGTCTTCATCAGTGCTATCAGCCCACTAGTGATGCCTTATATTTGTTTGTGGTTCGTCAGGAACATGCTATCTGGCGTCAGCTTGATTCTCTTCGCACTGCTGGTTGTCGTACTTGCCAGTGCTGCCAGGCTGTCCGGGCTGATTTGGAGTTTCTTCCTGTCTATGAGTTCTTGTCTCGGCTCCGTAAGGAGTTTTAGCCCCGACGTTCTTAGTTATTTGCTTGTGGTCGTATCTCCCTCATGGAGGCGCTTTCTGAGAGTCGTGCAGAGGAGACTCGCCTACGTTGTGTTGGTCTACTTGAGATTCCTTCTGTGCTCGCTGCCCGGTTTCCTGCTCAGCCGCATGCTCCACCGACTCCTTCCCACCCCAGTGCTCCGCCACTCTTGCATACTCCTACGAGCGGTCAGGGTCGCTCTCGTCCTCACTGTGGCTACTGCAATACTGATGGTCATGTTGAGTCTCAGTGCTTCCAGAAGAAGAAACACCTGCGTAAGGCATGATCATCAGCTTCAGGGACTTCTTCTTCTACTTTGACATCTTCAGCCACCGCTTTGACTAAGCAGGATATTTTGCAACTTCAGCGTCTGCTTGTCGCTTCAGGTTCTCCTTTGATGGGTACTGCAGGTTCTATGACTGATGCTTCCCGCATTGAGCAACCACCCTCTACTCAGTCAGGTACATCCTCGTGGGTTCTGGACTCCGGAGCTTCTTTTCATATGTCTTCTCATTCTTCCGCTTTGTCCTCTCTTAAATCACTTGATTTTCCTGTTCATGTACTCACTGGTGATGGTACTCCTCTTTCTGTTGCTAGTCGAGGCAATCTTACCACAACTACTCATACTGTTCCTGATGTAGCTCATGTTCCTCGACTTACCATGAATCTATTTTCTGCTGGTCAACTTACTGATTCTGGTTGTCCGCATCATCCTTGACGTTGACTCTTGCTTTGTCCAGGATCGTCGAACACACACTTTGGCTGGGGCCGGCCCTCGCCGCCGTGACTCTCAAGGTCTTTGGGAGCTTGACTGGCTTCATGTTCCTTCCGCTGCCACCACCATCGCCAGTTCATCCGCTTTTGTCGCTTCAACTACCGACTCCTTCCAGAAGTGGCATCATCGACTTGGTCATCTTTGTGGTTCTCGTTTGTCGTCTCTAGTTTGTCGAGGCCTTCTGGGGTCTGTCTCAGGAGATGTCTCTTTAGAGTGTTAGGGTTGTCGACTTGGTAAACAGATTCACTTACCGTATCCTACTAGTGAGTCAGTATCCCGATGTCCTTTTGATTTAGTCCACTCTGATGTATGGGGTCTGGATCCCTTCGCTTCGAAAGGGTGTCATCGCTACTATATTATTTATATAGATGATTTCTCTCGTTACACTTGGTTACACTTTATGACTTCTCGTAGTGAAGTTCTCTCTATATATAAGCGTTTTGCTGCCATGGTTCACACTCAAGTATATTTCCAAGATGTTGTGTGGTGTTATTGCTAAGCAAGGAACTCTTTCTCAGTTCTCTTTCCCTAGTGCTCATGCTCAGAATGGCGTGGCTTAATGCAAGCATCGTCACCTTCTTGAGATGGCTTGTGCATTGATGATCGCCGCCTCTCTCCCCCCTCACTTTTGGGCAGAGGCCATCACTACCTCCCACTATCTCATCAATCTCCAGCCATCCGCTGCCCTACAGGGTGGTGTTCCATTCGAGCGTCTTTTTGAGCGTTCTCCTGATTATTCGACTCTTCGGTTGTTTGGTTGTGTTTGCTATGTTATTCTTGCCCCTCGCGAACGCACCAAACTGACTACTCATTCTGTTGAGTGTGTCTTCTTAGGCTACAATGATGAACATAAGGGCTATTGTTGTTGGGATCCTATTGGTCATCGGATACGCATCTCTCGGGATGTGACTTTCGATGAGTCTCGTCCCTTCTATCCGCGTCCATCTTCGTCTACTTTTTTAGTGGAGGATATCTCTTTCCTCATCTTTCCTGACACACCTATCACCCCCAGTCCCCCACCTAGCCTTTATCTATCAGTCCTGCTAACCCTACTTCTCCACCTATTGCTGATGATTTGCTGCCACCATCTCCCATGGTTTCCTCATCTCGCATGTCACCGGATTCCACACCTTCATTCCTGGTGCCTTCTTCGTCTCCACCTCCTGATTCTACCTCGACGATTCCTCCTCATATTCTTCCATCTTTTCCTCAATATTATACTCGTCGATCACATAATATGGATGCATCTACTGATGTGCCCTCCTCCTTGTCTCAGCCTACCTATGGCTTACGTTCTTGTCCGCTTCCGCATGTTGATCGCTATGGTTTTTCCACCGCTGGTGCTGCTGTTCTTGAGCCGGCTTCTTATCGCCAGGCTGTTGTTCATCCTGAATGGCAGTTTGCGATTGCAGAGGAGATTGCTGCTCTTGAATGCACCGGTACATGGGATCTTGTTTCTCTTCCTCCAGGTGTCCGTCCCATCACTTGTAAGTGGGTCTACAAGGTTAAGACTCGCTCTGATGGTTCTCTTGAGCGTTACAAAGCTCGTCTTGTGGCTCATGGCTTTCAGCAAGAGCATGGTCGTGATTTCGACGAGACTTTTGCTCCTGTGGCCCATATGACCACTATTCGTACTCTCCTTGCAGTGGCCTCTACATGCCACTGGTATGTATCTCAGCTTGATGTTAAGAATGCCTTCCTTAATGGTGAGCTACGTGAGAAGGTCTACATGCAACCACCACCTGGGTATTCTGTTTCTGATGGCATGGTATGTCGTCTTCGTTGCTCTCTCTATGGCCTTAAGCAAGCCCCCCGTGCCTGGTTTGAGCGTTTTGCCTCTGTGGTGACTGCCGCTGGTTTTTCAGTGAGTGCTCATGATCCAGCGTTGTTTGTCCACCTTTCACCTCGTGGACGTACTCTTCTTCTTCTCTATGTTGATGACATGATCATCACTGGTGATGACCCTGAGTATATTGCCTTTGTAAAGGCCCGTCTTAGTGAGCAGTTTCTTATGTTTGATCTTGGACCTCTTCGTTACTTTCTTGGGATTTAAGTCTCTTCTACCTCTGATGGATTTTTTATATCTCAGGAAAAGTATATACATGATCTTCTTGCTCGTGCTGCTCATACTGATGAGCGCACTGTTGAGACTCCCATGGAACTCAATGTTCACCTTCATGATACTGATGGTGACCCCTTGCGTGACCCAACGTGTTATCGTCATCTTATTGGGAGTCTTGTCTATCTAGTTGTCACTCATCCGGATATCTCTTATCCGGTTCATGTTCTGAGTCAGTTTGTCTCTGCTCCCACTTCACTTCACTATAGTGACCTCCTTCGTGTTCTTCGGTATCTTCGGGGCACGATCTCTCACCATCTATTCTTTCCTAGCTCCAGTTCTTTACAGCTTCAGGCCTATTCAGATGTTATGTGGGCTAGCGATCCTTCTGATCTCCGTTCACTTTCTGCTTACTGTGTTTTTCTTGGTGGTTCTCTCATTGCCTAGAAGACGAAGAAACAGACTGCAATTTCCCGTTCGAGTGCAGAGGCTGAGTTATGAGCTATGGCTCTTTTGACGGCAGAGGTGACTTGGTTACGGTGGTTACTTCAGGATTTTGGTGTTTCTGTCACTACACCTACCCTGCTTTTATCCTACAATACATGTGCTATTTTTTCGGGAATGTTGCATGGGAAACAAATTTTTTCCTATGCACACACAGATCTATCCATGGTGATGAGCATCTACGAGAGGGAGAGTGGATCTATGTACCCTTGTAGATCGCTAAGCGGGAAGCGTTAAGTAACGCGGTTGGTGTAGTCGAACATCTTCGCGATCCAAATTGCCGTGCGTCCCACGATCCAATCACGATCCGTCCCGCGATCTAATCACAATCCGTCCCGCAAACTTGATCACGATCCGTCCGACGAACTTGATCACGATCCTTCTGATCTAGCGCCGAACGGACGACACCTCCGCATTCAGCAAACGTACAGCTTGATGACGATCTCTGCCGTCTTGATCCAGCAAGAGAGAGCGGAGAGGTAGAAGAGTTCGCCGGCAGCGTGACGGCGCTCCGACGATGGTGGTGGTGCAATTCCGGCAGGGCTTCGCCTAAGCACTGCAGAAATCTGATCTAGAGGAGAAACTATGCACTGGAGGTAGCACGTGGCTGAAAAAACTAGTGCAAAACCCTAGAAATCCACCAGTATATATAGGAGGAGAGGAGGAGGAGAGGCAGCCTTGGCCTCCAAGTCTAGGAGGCTTAGGCCGAAGGAGGTGGAGGAGGTGCAGTCCACCTCCAATCCTAGTAGGACTAGGATTCACCTTTTTTAGCCTTTTTCCACCTTTTCCTATTGGGTTTTCTTCTCTAGCCACATGGGCCTTGTGTGGGAGTTTACACCAGCCCACTGAGGGCTTATATTCACTCTCCCACAGCCCATGAAGCCTCTTGGGTCGAAATACCCCTCCCGGAGGTCTCCCAGTACACTACCGATGAGCCCGAAACTTTTCCGGCGACCAAAATAGGACTTCCTATATATGAATCTTTACCCCCGGACCATTCCGGAGCTCCTCGTGACGTCCGGGATCTCATCCGGGACTCCGAACAACCTTCGGTCACCACCATACATAACTCTATACTACCGAAACGTCACCAAACCTTAAGTGTGCAGACCCTGTGGGTTCGAGAACTATGTAGACATGACCGAGACACCTCTACGGTCAATAACCAATGGCGGGACCTGGATGTCCACATTGGTTCCTACATATTCTACGAAGATCTTTACCGGTTGAACCTCTATGTCAAGGATTTAGTTAATCCTGTATGATGTTCCCTTTGTTCTTCGGTATGTTACTTGCCCGATATTCGATCGTCGGTATCTCCATACCTAGTTCATCCTCGTTACCGGCAAGTCTCTTTACTCGTTTCGTAATACAAGATCCCGCAACTAACACTTTAGTCACATTGCTTGCAAGGCTCATTGTGATTTTGTATTACCGAGTGGGCCCCAAGATACCTCTCTGTTACACAGAGTAACAAATCCCAGTCTTGATCCATGCCAACTCAACCGACACCCTCGGAGATACCTGTAGAGCACCTTTATAGTCACCCAGTTATGTTGCAAAATTTGATACACACAAGGCACTCCTCCGATGTCTGTGAGTTGCATGATCTCATGGTCAGTGGAGCACATACTTGACATGCAGAAAACAGTAGCAATAAACTGACACGATCATATGCTACGTTTGTAGTTTGGGTCTTGTCCATCACATCATTCTCCTAATGATGTGATCCCGTTTATCAAATTGACATCTCATGTCAATAGCCTAGGAAACCTTGACCATCTTTGATCAACGAGCTAGTTCACTAGAGGCATACTAGGGACAGTGTGTTTTTTATTTACCCACACATGTAATGTGTTTCCAATCAATACAATTATAGCATGGATAATAAACGATTATCATGAACAAGGAAATATAATAATAAACACTTTACTTAGTGCCTCTAGGGCATATTTCCAACAGTCTCCCACTTGCACTAGAGTCAATAATGTAGTTCACATCACTATGTGATTTACATGGTAATGAATCAAACACCCATGCAGTTCTGGTGTTGATCATGTTTAGCCCTTGGAAGAGGTTTAGTCAACGGTTCTGCAACATTCAGATCCGTGTGCACTTTGCAAATATTTATGTCCTTCTCCTCGATGTAATACCGGATGGAGTTGAAACGTCGCTTTATGTGTCTGGTCCTCTTGTGAAACCTTGGTTCCTTGGCTAGAGCAATGGCACCAGTGTTGTCACAGAACAGGTTCATTGGATTCAGCGCACTAGGCACTACTCCAAGATCTATCATGAACTGCTTCATCCAAACACCTTCCTTCGCCGCCTCCGAGGCTGCGATGTACTCTGCTTCGCACGTAGAATCAGCTACCATGCTTTGCTTGGAATTGCACCAGCTTACTGCTCCCCCATTAATAATAAATACGTATCCAGTTTGCGACTTAGAGTTGTCTGGATCAGTGTTAAAGCTTGCATTGACGTAACCCTTTACGACGAGCTCTTCATCACCTTCATAAACGAGAAACATTTCCTTAGTCCTTTTCAGGTACTTAAGGATATTCTTGACCGCTTGCCAGTGCTCCATTCCAGGATCACTTTGAAACCTTTCGGCCATACTTATGGCAAGGCTGACATCGGGTCTTGTGCACAGCATTGCATACATGATAGAGCCTATGGCTGAAGCATAGGGGATGACACTCATCTTTTCTCTATCTTCTATAGTCACTGGGCATTGAGTCTTACTCAACTTCACACCTTGTAACATAGGCAAGAACCCCTTCTTGGACTGATCCATTTTGAACTTCTTCAAAACTTTATCAAGGTATGTGCTCTGTGAAAGTGCTATTAAGCGTTTTGATCTATCTCTATAGATCTTAATGCCTAATATGTAAGCAACTTCTCCTAGGTCCTTTATTGAAAAACTCTTGTTCAAATATTCCTTCACGTTTCCAGCATTTCTATATTGTTTCCAATCAGCAATATGTCATCCACATATAATATTAGAAACACTATAGAGCTCCCACTCACTTTCTTGCAAATACAAGCTTCTCCATCAACTTGTATAAACTCAAACGCTTTGATCACCTCATCAAGCACTTATTCCAACTCCGAGATGCTTGCACCAGTCCATAAATGGATCGCTGGAGTTTGCAAACTTTGTCAGCATTCTCTGGGTCGACAAAACCTTCGAGTTGCATCATATACAACTCTTCCTCAAGGAAACCATTGAGGAACGCTATTTTGACATCCATCTGCCAAATTTCATAGTCGAAATAAGTAGCTATTGCCACCATGATTCTGACAGACTTAAGCATCGCCACAGGTGAGAATGTCTCATTGTAGTCAACTCCTTGAACTTGTGAAAAACCCTTTGCCACAAGTCGAGCTTTATAGACATTGATATTACCGTCCGCGTCTGTCTTCTTCTTACAGATCCATTTTTTCTGAATGGCCTTTCGCCCTTCAGGTAATACTTCCAAAGTCCATACATTGTTTTCATACATGGATCCCATCTTGGATTTCATGGCCTCTAACCATTTCTTGGAATCCGGGCCCATCACTTCTCCTCCATAGCTCGTAGGTTCATTGTTGTCGAACAACATGACCTCTAAGACAGGGTTGCCGTACCACTCAGGAGTAGTACGCGCCCTTGTCGACCTACGAGGTTCAATAGTAGCTTGATCCTAAGCTTCATGATCATCATCATTAACTTCCTCTTCTACCATCATAGGTTCCATAGAAACAAATTTCTGCGCTGCGCTACTTTCTGGTTGAAGTAAAGGTTCAATAACCTCATCAAGATCTATCTTCCTCCCACTCAATTCTTTCGAGAGAAACTCTTTCTCAAGAAATGTTCCGTTCTTAGCGACAAACACTTTGCCTTCGGATCTGAGATACAAGGTATACCCGACTGTCTCTTTTGGGTATCCTATGAAGACGCATTTCTCCGCTTTGGGTTCCAGCTTTTCAGGCTGAAGCTTTTTCACATAAGCATCACATCCCCAAACTTTAAGAAACGACAACTTTGGCCTTTTGCCAAACCATAGTTCATATGGCATCGTCTCAACGGATTTCGATGGTGCCCTATTTAAAGTGAATGCAGCTGTCTCTAATGCATAACCCCAAAACGATAGTGGCAAATCAGCAAGAGACATCATAGAATGCACCATATCTACTAAGGTTCGATTACGACGTTCGGACACACCATTACGCTGTGGTGTTCCGGGCGGTGTCAACTGTGAAACAATTCCACATTGTCTTAAGTGACTGCCAAACTCATAACTCAGATATTCACCTCCTCGATCAGATTGCAGGAACTTAATCTTCTTGTTACGATGATTCTCAACTTCACTCTGAAATTGCTTGAACTTTTCAAACGTTTCAGACTTGTGTTTCATTAAGTAAATATACCCATATCTACTTAAGTCATCAATGAAGGTGAGAAAATAACGATATCCACCGCATGCTGCAACATTCATTGGACCGCACACATCAGTATGTATGATTTCCAATAAGTCACTTGCCCGTTCCATTGTTCCAGAGAACGGCGTTTTAGTCATCTTTCCCATGAGGCATGGTTCACATGTGTCAAGTGATTCGAAATCAAGTGACTCCAAAAGTCCATCAGCATGGAGCTTCCTCATGCGTTTTACACCAATATGACCTAAACGACAGTGCCACAAGAAAGTGGTACTATCATTATCAACTCTACATCTTTTGGCATCAATGTTATGAACATGTGTCATCACTATCAAGATTCAATATGAATAAACCCCTAACATTGGGTGCATGACCATAAAAGATATTACTCATATAAATAGAACAACCTGATTTAAATGAGTAACCGTCTCGCAATAAACAAGATCCAGATATAATGTTCATGCTTAACGCAGGCACTAAATAACAATTATTTAGGTTCATCACTAATCCCGATGGTAATCGAAGAGAGAGCGTGCCGACGGTGATCACATCAACCTTGGAACCATTTCCCACGCGCATTGTCATTTCGTCCTTTGCCAGCCTTCGTTTATTCTGTAGTTCCTTCTTTGAGTTGCAAATGTGAGCAACCGAACCGGTATCAAATACCCAGGCACTACTACGAGAGCTAGTAAGGTACACATCAATAACATGTATATCATATATACCTTGTTTGTCGTTGGCCGCCTTCTTGTCAGCCAGGTACTTGTGGCAGTTCCGCTTCCAGTGACCAGTTCCTTTGCAATGAAAGCACTCGGTTTCTGGCTTAGGTTCGTGCTTAGGCTTCTTTGTAGGAGTAGAAACTTCTTTGCCATCCTTCTTGGTTTTACCCTTCTTGCCTTTGCCCTTGCCATTTTTCTTGAAACTAGTGGTTTTATTGACCATCAACACTTGATGTTCTTTCTGGATTTCAGACTCAGCGACTTTCAGCATCGCAAACAGCTCAGCGACTGACTTGTTCATCCAGTGCATGTTATAGTTCATTACAAAGCTCTTGTAACTCGGTGGCAGTGATTGAAGAACTCTGTCAGTGATTGCCTCGGGCGGGAGGGTAATTCCCAACTCCGCTAGATGATTTGATTACCCAGACATTCTGAGTATGTGCTCACTGATAGACCCGTTCTCCTCCATCTTGCAAGCATAGAATTTATCGGAGGTCTCATACCTCTCGATCCGGGCATTCTTCTGAAAGATAAACTTCAACTCCTGGAACATCTCATATGCTCCATGACGTTCAAAACGTCTTTGAAGTCCCGTTTCTAAGCCATACAATATTGCACACTGAACTATTGAGTAGTCTCCAGCACGAGCCTCCCAAGCGTTCTTAACGTCTTTGGAGGTCATGTCTTCTGGTTGGTTACCAAGCGGTCCATCAAGGACATATTGTTTCTAGGAAGCCGTGAGGATAATCCTCAGATTACGGGCCCAGTCCACAAAGTTACTTCCATCATCTTTCAACTTAGCTTTCTCTAGGAACGCATTAAAATTCAGGGGTGCTACTGCGCGAGCCATTGATCTACAACATAAATATGCAAAGGTTACTTAGACTATTGTTCAAGATAATGAGTTTAGTTGATCAAATTACTAAAGCTCCCACTCAAATTGACATCCCTCAGGTCATGTGAGTGTCACATGATCCAAATTCACCAACTCAAGTCCGATCATCATGTGAGTTAAGGTGGCTTCAATGGTGAACATCATTATGTTGATCATATCTACTATATGACTCATGTTCGACCTTTCGGTCTCTTGTGTTCCGAGGCCATGTCTGTACATGCTAGGCTCGTCAAGTTTAACCCGAGTGTTCTGCACGTGCAAAACTGGCTTGCACCCGTTGTATGTGAACGTAGAGTCTATCACACCCGATCATCACGTGGTGTCTCGACACGACAAACTTTCACAACGGTGCACACTCGGGGAGAACACAATTTATCTTGAAATTAAGTGAGGGATCACCTTATAATGCTACCGTCGTTCTAAGCAAAACAAGGTGCATAAAAGGATTAAAATCACATGCAAATCATAAGTGACATGATATGGCCATGACCTTGTGCTTTTGGTCTCCATCATGAAAGCACCGGCATGATCTCCATCATCACCGGCACGACACCATGACCTCCATCATCTTGATCTCCATCAACGTGTCGCCATCGGGGTTGTCGCGCCCAACATGCTTCTACTACAATTTCTACTGTAGCGATAAAGTAAAGCATTAAATAGCGCTTAATGATTGACACGCAAGTCATACAATAATTAAAGACAACCCGATGGCTCCTGCCAGTTGCCGTACTCATCGACGTGCAAGTCGTGATAATCTATACATCACATGATCATCTCATACATCACATATATCACATCATGTAATTGGCCATATCATATCACAACATACCCTACAAAAATAAGTTAGATGTCCTCTAATTGTTGTTGCATGTTCTACATGGCTGCTACGGGTATCTAGCCAGAACAATTCTCATCTATGCAAAAACCACAACGGTGATACACTAGTTGCTTTTCAACCTTCTCAAGGACCGACTTTGTCGAATCCGATCCAACTAAAGTGAGAGAAACTGGCACCTGCAAGCCATCTAGGCAACAAGTTGCGGTCGAGGGAACCGGTCTCTCGTAGGTGTACGAGTAATGTTGGTCCGGGCCGCTTCATCTCACAATACCGCTAAACCAAAATCCGACCAAGGGAGGAAGCAATCTAAGCATCAACGCCCATAAACCTTTTGTGTTCTACTCGAGATCTCATCTACACATAGACCTAGCTCATGATGCCACTGTTGGGGAATGTTGCATGGGAAATTTTTTTTTCCTACGCACACGCAGATCTATCCATGGTGATGAGCATCTACGAGAGGGAGAGTGGATCTTCGTACCCTTGTAGATCGCTAAGCGGGAAGCGTTAAGTAACGCGGTTGGTGTAGTCGAACGTCTTTGCGATCCAAATCGCCGTGCATCCCACGTTCCAATCACGATCCGTCCCGCGATCTAATCACGATCCATCCCACGAACTTGATCACGATCCATCCCACGAACTTGATCACGATCCTTCCGATCTAGCGCCGAACGGACGACACCTCCGCATTCAGCACACGTACAGCTTGATGACGATCTCCGCTGTCTTGACCAGCACGACAGAGCAGAGAGGTAGAAGAGTTCTCTGGCAGCATGATGGCGCTCCAGCGATGGTGGTGGTGCAATTCTAGCAGGGCTTCGCCTAAGCACTGCAGAAATCCGATCTAGAGGAGAAACTATGCACTGGAGGAACGGGTAGCACGTGGCTGAAAAAACTAGTGCAAAACCCTAGAAATCCACTAGTATATATAGGTGGAGAGGAGGAGGAGAGGAAGCCTTGGCCTCCAAGCCTAGGAGGCTTCGACCGAAGGAGGTGGAGGAGGTGGAGTCCACCTCCAATCGTAGCAGGACTATGATTCACCTTTTTCTAGCCTTTTTCCACCTTTTCCTATTGGGTTTTCTTCTCTAACCACATGGGCCTTGTGTGGGAGTTTTCACCAGCCACTAAGGGCTTATATTCACTCTCCCACAGCCCATGAAGCCTCTTGGGTCGAAATACCCCTCCTGGAGGTCTCCCGGTACACTACCGACACTCCCGGTACACTATCGATGAGCCCAAAACTTTTCCAGCGACCAAAATCGGACTTCCTATATATGAATCTTTACCTTCGGACCATTCCGGAGCTCCTCGTGATGTCTGGGATCTCATCCGGGACTCCTAACAACCTTTGTTCACCACCATACATAACTCTATACTACCGAAATATCACCAAACCTTAAGTGTGCAGACCCTAGGGTTCGAGAACTATGTAGACATGACCGAGACACCTCTACTGTCAATAACCAATGGCGGGACCTGGATGTCCATATTGGTTCCTAAATATTCTATGAAGATCTTTATTGGTTGAACCTCTATGTCAAGGATTCAGTTAATCCCGTATGATGTTCCCTTTGTTCTTCGGTATGTTACTTGCCCGAGATTCGATCGTCGGTATCTCCATACCTAGTTCAACCTCGTTACCAGCAAGTCTCTTTACTCGTTCCATAATACTAGATCCTGCAACTAACACTTTAGTCACATTGCTTGCAAGGCTCATTGTGATGTTGTATTACCGAGTGGGCCCCGAGATACCTCTCCGTTAGACGGAGTAACAAATCCCAGTCTTGATCCATGCCAACTCAATAGACACCCTCGGAGATACTTGTAGAGAACCTTTATAGTCATCCAGTTACGTAGCGACGTTTGATACACACAAGGCACTCCTCCGATGTCTGTGAGTTGCATGATCTCATGGTCATAGGAACACATACTTGACATGCAGAAAACAGTAGCAATAAACTGACACGATCATATGCTACGTTTGTAGTTTGGGTCTTGTCCATCACATCATTATCCTAATGATGTGATCCCGTTTATCAAATGACATCTCATGTCAATGGCCTAGGAAACCTTGACCATCTTTGATCAACGAGCTAGTTCACTAGAGGCATACTAGGGACAGTGTGTTGTCTATTTACCCACACATGTAATGTGTTTCCAATCAATACAATTATAACATGGATAATAAAAAATATTCATGAACAAGGAAATATAATAATAAACACTTTACTTATTGCCTCTAGGGCATATTTCCAACACTATTAGTATTGCACGCGATCCGGTGAAGCATGAGCTCACTAAGCATACTGGTGTTGATGCTTTCTATGTGCGCGCTGGTCTGCGGGATCAGGTTATTGCTCTTCAGTATGTGCCTTCCGAGTTACGGTTGGCATATTTTCTGACGAAGGCCCAGACTAGAGCGCAACATGGCTCCTATCTCTCCAAACGCAGTGTTGTTCACCCACCATGTGTTTGAGGGGGCGGGGGGAGGGGGTTAGAGTATTATATACAGTCATGTAACCTTTTGTATTTACCCTATTGTATTAGGGGTTCCTGCATATTTTCCACACCAGTACATGTATATATACTGGCCTTTGGCCTCCTGGAAATACAAGTTGCATATTCCTAACAAAGTCATCACCCCCATAAGATCACTATGTACACTCTTTGCTTTTGTTCAATCATTCTTTTATTTATTACCCTCATGAGCATAGTAATCTAGCGAAGCCCTCTCATCAAAACTAGTTTTTATTATATAACTCTCGAACTTGCTTACATAAGGGTTCAAAAGAAAAAACTAAAAGCTAGATCATAATAAAACTTTATTCTACTAGATCAAAACAAAATAAAAAATATCGAACTAAGAAAAGTAAAAGACAGGAAAAAGGAAAAAGATGTGATGGTGATACGATACCGGGGCACCTCCCCCAAGCTCGGCACAAGCCAAGGGGAGTACCCATACCCATGTGCTCAGGTGTCCTTCTTCGAAGGTGATGGTGCGATATTCTTGGCGATGATACCCTTCAGAATGCGATTCTCCTCTTCAAGCTTGTTATTTTGCTTTTTGAGATCCATTACTTCCTTGTACAGTTTTCCATTGACGGTTAGAGATCCCTTCGCCCATGGATGTTTCATTGTTGCGGGTGAAAAGACAACACTCTTTTTCAAGTTTTCATAAGTAAGAAATTTAGCATTGGGAAGAATGACTGAATTTGGGATTGCTGAGCTCAGAAGTTCCTCCCATGTGGTTCCTAGTTGTGGATGAGAGTTAACTTCTTGGCCTTCCTCCATGGCATCCACCCTTTTCAAGTTAGCCTCCATATCCTCATTCGTGGTTCGCCCAAAGTGGTTAGCTTCAATGTATGCCTCGGGCTCCTATGCCGGGTGAGAAACATGACTCTCCTCGGTCGACTCTTGTGAAGACATCTTGCTCTAAATCTGTTATAGAAACAACTCAAAATGAAAACATGAGGTATTTTCGTGATACGAAAGTGCAAACTTCGGGTGATTATATAATGAATTTTTGCAGGTCTGAAGGAGTATTCCACAAGAAAACGGAGTCCGGGGGGCACACGGGGTGGTGACAAGCCCCTTAGGCACGGCCAGGAGGGGTGGCTGCGCTTAGCAGGCTTGTCGCCTCCCCGTGCGTCCATCAGACTGCTTTTTATTTTTCTAATTTTTTAAATATTCCAAAACTGAAAAAATTGCTATTGGGAAACTTTTGGAGTCAGTTTACTTACCATACCACGTACCTATTCCTTTTCGGAGTCTGAAACGTTCTGGTAAGTCTCCCTAATATGCTCTTCCGGAGTTATCGTATTAATAAAATTGGTTTCAACATTTATGGGAGTACCTGAGATATAAAGTTTGATTCTTTGCCCATTTAACACCTTTGGCCTTCGGTGTTGTTGATCTTGATGGCACCGGAACGATATACTTCCTCACCAATGTATGGTCCTTCCCATTTAAAGAGAAGATTTCCTGCAAAAAATCTTAACCGAGAGTTGTATAGCAAGACATGATCACGTACATTAAATTCACGCTTTTGTATCCTTTTATCATGCTATCTCTTAACTTCCTCTTTAAACATCTTGGCATTCTCATACGCCTGGGTTCTCCATTCATCAAGTGAGCTAATGTCAAATAACCTCTTCTCACCATCAAGTTTGAAATCGTAGTTGAGCTCTTTGATTGTCCAATAAGCTTTATGCTCTAGCTCTAGAGGTAAGTGACATGCTTTACCATAAACCATTTTATATGGAGACATACCATAGGGTTCTTATAAGCAGTTCTATAAGCCCATAATGAATCGTCAAGTTTCTTAGACCAATTCTTCCTAGATCTATTAACTGTCTTTTGCAAGATCAATTAAATTTCCCTATTACTTAATTCTACTTGATCACTAGACTAAGGTTGATAAGGGGATGCAATTCTATGATTAACATCAAACTTAGCGAGCAATTTATGGAAAGCACCATGCATAAGATGTGAACCACCATTAGTCATTAAATATGTGGGGACTCCAAATCTAAGGAAAATAACTTCTTTAATCATCTTAATAGAGGTGTTGTGATTAGCACTACTTGTTGGAATAGCTTCTACCCACTTAGTAACATAATCAACATCAACTAAAATAAAAGTATACCCGTTGGACGTTGGAAAAGGTCCCATATAATCAAAACCCAAAACATCAAATGGTTCAATAACAAGAGAGTAATTCATAGGCATTTCCTGACATCTACTAATATTGCCAATTCTTTGACATTCATCACATGACAAGACAAACATACGAGCATCCTTGAAGAGAGTAGGCCAATAAAAACCAGATTGTAATACCTTATGTGCAGTTCTATCTCCAGCGTGGTGTCCTCCGTAGGCTTCGGAATGACACTTCCGTAGGATCTGTTCCTGTTCGTGCTCATGTACACAACATCCAATAACACCATTTACTCCTTCTTTATAAAGGTCTGGGTCATCCCAGAAGTAATGTCTTAAATCATAAAAGAACTTTTTCTTTTGTTGGTATGTGAAACTAGGTGGTAAAAATTTAGCGACAATGTAATTAGCATAATCAGCATACCAAGGAGCATTACGAGAAGCATTTATGACAGCCAATTGTTCATCAGGAAAGCTATCATCAATAGGTAGTGGGTCATCAAGAACATTCTCTAACCTAGACAAGTTATCTGCTATGGGGTTATCAGCACCCTTTTTGTCAACAATATGCAAATCAAATTCTTGTAGCAGAAGAACCCACCTGATAAGTCTAGGTTTAGCATCTTTATTTTCCATGAGATATTTAATAGCAGCATGATCAGTGTGAACAGTAACTTTTTAATCAACAATATGGGCTCTAAACTTTTCACAAGCGAACACAACTGCTAAAAAATCCTTTTTAGTGGTAGCATAGTTTCTCTAGGCATCGTCTAGAGTTTTGCTAGCATAATGAATAACATTTAAATTCTTATCAACTCTTTTTCCTATAATAGCACCTATATGGCATAATCACTAGCATCACACATAATTTCAAGGGGTAGGTTCCAATCAGGTGGTTGAACAACAGGTGCAGATATCAATGCATTCTTAAGAATTTCAAAAGCTTCTACACAATCATCATCAAAAATGAATGGAACATCTTTTTTCAAGAGGTTAGTGAGCGGCCTAGAAATCTTAGAGAAGTCTTTAATAAATCTCCTATAGAAAACAACATGACCAAGGAAACTTCTTATAGCTCTAATATCCGTAGGACACGACATTTTTTCAATAGCATCAACTTTAGCCTTGTCAACTTCAATACCTCTATTGAAAATTTTATGTCCCAAGACAATGCCTTCATTCACCATAAAGTGGCACTTCTCCCAATTCAAGACAAGATTAGTTTCTTCACATCTCTGCAAAACTCGATCAAGCTTGCTTAAACAATCATCCAAAGAAGTTCCGTAAACGGAAAAATCATCCACGAAAACCTCAACAATCCTTTCACAAAAATCAGAGAATATAGCAGTCATACATCTTTGAAAGGTAGCAGCTGCATCGCATAAACCAAAAGGCATACGTCTATAAGCAAAGGTACCGAAAGGGCAGGTAAAGGTGGTCTTTTCTTGGTCCCCTTTTGACACAGGTATTTGAGAGAAACTAGAATAACCATCTAGAGAAGCAAAAATGTGTGTGTTTGGATAATCGTTCTAGCATTTGATCAATGAAAGGTAGAGGGTAATGATCTTTCCTAGTAGCTTTATTTAATTTCCTAAAATCAATTACCATTCTATAACCTATAACAATTATCTACGGGATCAATTCATTTTTATCATTACGAACCACGGTAATACCTCCTTTGTTAGGGACACAATGAACGGGACTGACCCATCTACTATCAGCAATAGGGTAAATGATACCTGCCTCCAGGAGCTTTAATATTTCATTTCTTACCACTTCCTTCATCTTAGGATTCAACCATCGTTGGTGATCAACAACTAGTTTAGCATCAGGGTCCATTTTAATTTTGTGCTAACATAGAGTGGGACTAATGCCCTTAAGATCATCAAGAGTATATCCAATAGCAGCATGGTGCTTCCTCAGAGTTTTCAATACTCTTTGTTCTTCATGCTCTGAAAGGTTAGCACTAATAATAATAGGATATACCTTCTTTTCATCAAGATAAGCATATTTCAAAGTATCTGGCAATTCTTTAAGCTCAAACACGGGATCACCCTTGGGTGGAGGAGGATCCCCAAGTATTTTAACAGGCAAGTTTAGTTTCAGAACAGGATGCTGATGAAAGAAAATCCTGTCTATTAGATTTCTTTCATTCATATGCATATCATTTTCATGGTCTAGCAAATATTCCTTGAAAGGATCAGTAGGAGGCACAACAATAGAAGCAAGACCAATAATTTCATCCTTACTAGGCAATTCTTTATCATGGGGTTGTCTACGAAATTTAGAGAAATTGAACTCATGAGATGTATCCCCAAAACTTACGGTAACCATTTGCTTCTCACAATCTATCCTAACATTAACGATATTCAAGAAGGGTCTACCAAATATAATGGGACAAAAATCGTATTGTGGGGAACCAAGAACAATAAAATCAGTAGGATATTTTATTTTCCCACACAAGACTTCAACATCTCTAATAATCCCAACTAGTGATATAGTGTCTCCATTAGCAAGCTTAATTTTAACATCAATTTTCTCTAACTCAGATGGTGCAATATCATTCATAATCTCTTTAGATAAGGAAAAGGGAATTGCACTCACACTAGCACCCATATCTCATAAGCCATGATAACAATGATCTCCTATTTTAACAGAAACAACAGGCGTACCAACAATGGGTCTATGTTTATCTTTAGCATCAGGTTTAGCAATTCTAGCAACTTCATCACAAAATTGAATAACATGCCCATCAATATTATCAACCAAGATATCTTTAACCATAGAAATACTAGGCTTAACTTTAATTTGCTCAGGGGGTGTAGGTGTTCTAGCAGAACTCTTATGAACCACAGTTGAAGCTTTAGCATGATCCTTTATTCTAACAGGGAAAGGTGGTTTCTCAATATAAGAGGTAGGAATAACAGGATCAATATTATAAGTAATAGTTTTCTCTTCAAGTTTAATAGGTTCAACTACTTTCAATTCAATGGGAGGATGATATTTAAACCACTTCTCCTTTGGGAGATCAACATGAGCAGCAAAATATTCACAAAAAGAAGCTACTATCTTAGAGTCAAGTCCATATTTAGTGCTAAATTCACGAAAAGCATTGGTGTCTACGAAAGATTTAACACAATCAAACTTAAGGTTCATACCTGACCCCTTAACTTCGTCGAGTTCCCAATCTTCAAAGTTGCGTTTAATTCTTTCCAATAAATCCCATTGAAGTCAATATCTTTCTTCATATAGGAACCAACACAAGAACTATCGAGCATGGATTGATCATTACGAGAAAGCCGAGCATAAAATTTCTAAATAATAATTTCTCTTGAGAGCTCATGATTGGGGCATGAATTAACATTGACTTAAGCCTCCTCCAATATTGATCGATTATTTCTCTCTCACGAGGCCAAAAGTTATAAATATAATTCCGATCACGATGAACTAGATGCATTGGGTAGAACTTATGATGAAATTCCATTTTCAATCGGTTGTAGCTCCATGATCCAATATCATCACATAGGCTATACCATGTCAATGCATTCTCCTTCAAACATAAAGGAAAGACCTTCTTCTTAACATGATCCTTGGGCAGACCTGCAAGCTTAAATAATCAACAAACTTCATCCACATAGATTAGATGTAAATCAGGATGTAGTGTTCCATCTCGTGCATAAGTATTAGCCAACATCTTCTCTATCGTACCCGAAGGAATTTCATAATAAATATTTCCAGTAGGTTCAGTAGGTCGAGGGACAACTCTTTGTGTCTCTGGACGAGGTGAAGATACCCCGAACAAGCCCCTCAAAGGATTACTTTCCATAGTGACAAGTAACAGTAAATTTCAGCACACTATATAAATTTTTCCTTACCAGATTTGACTCACCAAAGGTGTTTCACTCCCTGGCAACGGCGCCAAAAAAGAGTCTTGATGACCCACAAGTATAGGGGATCTATCGTAGTCCTTTCGATAAGTAAGAATGTCAAACCAATTGAGGAGGAGAAGGAAATTATAAGAGGTTTCTAGTAAGGTATTCTCTTCAAGCACTAAAATTATCGATGACAAATAGTTTTGTGATAAGATAATTCGTAACGACTAACAAGTAACAAATGTAGCAAAGGTGCATCAAGGTAGCCCAATCCTTTTTGTAGCAAAGGACAGGCCTGGACAAACTCTTATATAAAGCAAAGTGCTCCCAAGGACACATGAGAATTTCTGTCAAGCTAGTTTTCATCATGCTCATTTGATTCAAGTTCGTTACTTTGGTAATTTGATATGTGGGTGGATCGGTGCTTGGGTGCTACCTGCTACTTCTCTGCAACGTCGCCAGAAATTGGCAAGTTGATCTTGTCTTGCGTTGGTTTTTCCCTTGAAGAGGAAAGGGTGATGTAGCAAAGTAGAGATAACTATTTTCCTCAGTTTGAGAACCAAGGTATCAATCCAGTAGGAGTATCAAGATGAGGCACCAAGAAACCTGCACAAACACCAACAAACTTGCACCCAACACGATAAAGGGGTTGTCAATCCCTTCACGATTACTTGCAAGGTGAGATCTGATAGTGATAATGAGTAAATATAAATAAGTAAATAAAATTGCAGCAACGTATTTTTGGTGTTTTATGTTCAGATCTGAATATATAATATGTAAAATAGACCCGGGGGCCATAGTGTTCACTAGAGGCTTCTCTCATGATAGCAAGTATTACGATGGGTGAACAAATTACTGTTGAGCAATTGATAGAATAGCGCAAAGTCATGATGATATCTAAGGCAATGATCATACATATAGGCATCACGTCTGAGACAAGTAGACCGATACTTTCTGCATCTACTACTATTACTCCACATATCGACCGCTATCCAGCATGCGTCTAGTGTATTAAGTTCATAACAAACGGAGTAATGCTTTAAGCAAGATGACATGATGTAGAAGGATAAATTCATGCAATATGATATAAACCCCATCTTTTCACCCTTGATGGAAACAACACGATGTGTGCCTCGCTACCCCTTCTCTCACTAGGTGAGGACACCGCACGATATGAACCCAAAACCAAGCACTTCTCCCATTGCAAGAACTATAGATCAAGTTGGCCAAACAAAACCCATAACTCGAAGAGACTTACAAGGATATGAAATCATGCATATAAGAATTCAGAATTGACTCAAATAATATTCATAAATAATCTCATCATAAATCCACAATTCATCGGATCTCAACAAACACACGTCTAAAGAAGATTACATCGGATAGATCACCATGAAGATCATTGAGAACTTTGTATTGAAGATCGGAGAGAGAGAAGAAGCCATCTAGCTACTAGCTATGGACCCGTTGGTCTGATGTGAAATACTCACGCATCATCGTAGAGGCAAGGATGTTGATGAAGATGGCCATCGGAGATGGATTCCCCTCCGGCAGGATGTCGGAACGGTCTCCCGATTGGTTTTTGGTGGTTCTGGAGGCTTGCGGCGGCGGAACTTGCGATCTAGGTTTATTTTTGAGGGTTTCCGTATTTATAAGGCCATCTAGAGTCGGGAACAAGTCGAGAGGTGGCACGAGGAGGTCACAAGCCCCCTAGCCGCGGCCAGGGGGCGCGCCTCCCAGGCTCGTGACTCCCTCGGGCCGCCTCTCCGGTATATTTTTCTTCAGGTATTTTTCATATTTTCCAAAAAAAATCATGGCAAAAGTTTTATTCCATTTGGACTCCGTTTGATATTCCTATATGAAAAAGGTCAAAAACACAGAAAAAACAAGAACTGGCACTGGGCACTGTTTTAATAAGTTAGTCCCAAAAATATTATAAAATAGCATATTCATGCATAGAAAACATCCAAAGTTGATAATATAATAGCATGGAACGATAAAAAATTATAGATATGTCAGAGACGTATCATTGCCCTTACTTGGACAAACCTCCCACTTATGATTAACCTCCCTCACAAGCATTCGCAACTACGAAAGAAGAATTAAGGTAAACCTAACCATAGCATGAAACATATGGATCCAAATCATCCCCTTACGAAGCAACCCATAAACTAGGGTTTAAGCTTATGTCACTCTAGCAACCCATCATCTACTTATTACTCCCCAATGCCTTCCCCTAGGCCCAAATAATGGTGAAGTGTTATGTAGTCGATGTTCACATAACACCATATAGGAGAGACAACATACATCTCATCAAAATATTGAACTAATACAAAATTCACATGATTACTTATAACAAGACTTATCCCATGTCCTCAGGAAAAAACATAACTACTCACAAAACATGTTCATGTTCAAGATCAGAGGAGTATTAATTATAATAAAGGATTTGAACATATGATATTTCACCCAGTAAACCAACTAGTATCAACTGGAAGGAGTAATCAATGCTACTAGCAACCCACATGTACCAGTTTGAGGTGTTGAGACAAAGATGAGATACAAGAAATGAAAGTAGGGTTTGGAGAGGAGATGGTGCTAGTGAAGATGTTGATGGATATTTACCCCCTCTCAATGAGAGTATTGTTGGTGATGATGATGGCTTCGATTTCCCTCTCTCAGAGGGAAGTTTCCCTGGCCGAACAGCCGTGCCGGAGCTCTAGATTGGTTCTGCCCAAGTTCTGCGTCGAGACGTTGGCACTTTGTCCTGAAAGGTCTCTCTTGATTTTTTCCAGGTCAAAACGCTTCATATAGCAGAATATGGGCGTTGGAGGAGCCACAAGGGCCTCACAAGCCTACTAAGCGCGGCCAGGGGGTGGCCACGCCTAGCAGGCTTGCCGTGCCTAGCAAGCTTGTGGCCTTCAGGTGGCTTCCCTCTAGTTGATTCTTGCACCAGTATTTTTTATTAAATCCAAAACTATTCTCCGTAAATTTTTAGGACTTTTGGAGTTGTGCGGAATAGGTATCTCAGATTTTCTCCTTTTCCAGTCCAAAATTCCAACTGCAGGCATTCTCCCTCTTCATGTAAACCTTTTAAAATAAGAGAGAAAAGGCATAAGTATTGTACCATAACGTGTAATAACAGCCCATAATGCAATAAATATCAATATAAAATCATGGTGCAAAATGGACGTATCAATCAGTAGCACAGTAATATGATAGTTTGATAGCAGTGGTAACAGTAACAGTAGCAGCAATAGTTTTATAGCAAGTGCAATAGTAATAGCAGCAGTAGTAACTTAGCGAGAACAATAAGTGGAAAACTCGTAGTCACTGGATCAGTGTATTTGTTGGATGATATTCATCATATTACAGTCATAACCTAGGGAGACATAGAACTAGCTCGAGTTTGTCAATATAATGTAGGCATGTATTCTGTATATAGTCATACATGCTTATGGAAAAGAACTTGCATCCCATGTTTTGTCCTACCCTCCCATGGCAGCGGGGTGCATAAGGAAACTATGGGATATTAAGGCCTCCTTTTAATACAGAACCGAAACAAAGCATTAACACTTAGTGCATACATGAACTCCTCAAATTACGGTCATCACCGTGAAGTATCCCAAACATTGTCACTATGGGGTTGACGGATCATAACACATAATAGGTGCATATGAATAGGCAAGATCGGATCAATAACATAGATATACTGATGGTAACATAAACGGTTCAGATCTGAAATCATGGCACACGGGCCCTAGTGACAAGCATTAAGCATGGCAAAGTCATAACAACATCAATCTTAGAACATAGTGGATACTAGGGATCAAGCCCTAACAAAACTAACTCGATTAGAAGATGAATCTCATCCAACTCCTCACCGACCAGCAAGCCTACGAAGGAATTACTCACCCCCGGTGGGCAACATCATGCAATTAGCGATGGAGAAGGGTTGATGATGACGAAGACCGAATATTCCCCTCTTTGGAGCCCCAAACAGGCTCCAGATGTGGCCTCCTGATGAAGAACAGGAGGTGGTAGCGGCTCCATATCGTGAAATGTGATAATTCTTTCTCTCTAATTTTTCCTCGAAGATTTGTGAATTTATAGCATTGGAATTAGGGTCAGGGGGCACGAGGTGTCCACCCTCTACCAGGCCGCACCAGGGGGGTATGACGCGCCCTGGTAGAGGGTGGGCACCATGCCCCCCTCTTAGGTGGCTTTTGGCTCCATAATTCCTCATATATTCCAAAATAAATCTTCAAAAAGTTTCATTATGTTCCGAGAAATTTTATTTCTGCTTAGAAACAACACCATGGTAGTTCTGCTGAATACAACATTAGTCTGGGTTAGTTTCATTCAAATCATGCAAATTAGAGTCCAAAACAAGATCAAAAGTGTTAGGAAAAGTAGATACGTTGGATACGTATAACCTACCCCAAGCTTAAACCCTTGCTTGTCCTCAAGCAATTCAGTTAAAATACTAAAAGTGAGAAAGAAAAACTTTTACGAAATCTTTTGTTCTTGTTTACATACATATGCTTAAGTAGCACCCATTTTCAACAAAGATCATGACTAACCATATCAATAATAACTCTTAGAAATTACATTAACTCATATCAATGGCACAAGTAAACATCGAGCAATAATAAGATATCTCAAGTGCAAACATTTATCAAAACAATCATGATATAATATGACAATAGTGGTATCTCGCTAGCCCTTTTTGAGAACATAAAACATAAATGCAGAGCACCTCCAAAGTTCGAGCAGCGACTAAACATTGTAATCATGGTAGAAAAGATCCAGTCATGATGCATCCAACATTCAGTATACACAATGCATGAGGGTGACAATAGTGCTATCAGATCTGGTGCTTATTTTTAGAAGGTGATGACTCAACATTAAAGTAAATAGATAGTCCCTTCGCAGAGGGAAGCAGGATTTGCAGAGGTGCCAGAGCTCAAGGACTAAATAAGAGATAGTATAATTTTGGGAGGTACACCCTTCCTGTCAACGTCACGACCAAGGGCTATCAATATCTTCCATGTTAAACAAATTACCGATGGTTCCCAAGAGGTAAAAGTAAATGTTTACTCCCCCTTCACCAACAAACACACTCCACAACGAGCCGAATCCACGGGTACCATCCAAACCAATAGCATTCCTAGGGGAGTTTTGTTTAATTATTTGCATTTATTTTGATTTTTGGACTGGGAATCCCTATTACCACCCTTCTCGTGCAAGGACGAGTGAATAAACACTCATCATGAGAGTAACCCTCTTATCATGGAAGATACTGACCACACCTTGTCGCTCCATGAGCGGTCCAGGCACACAAAATAGATGTTCATTTGAAATTTTAGAGGTGGCACATGCAAATACCGCATATAGGTAGATATGGTGGACTCATATGGAATAACTTTGGTTTAAGGGTTTTTGATGCACAAACATAATTCCCACTTAGGACAGGTGAAGGCTAGCAAATAGGTTGAGAAGCGGCCAGCTAGAGAGCGAATACGGTCATAAACATGCATTATGAATAAAAAACGTTGAATGCTATCATGAGTAGGATATGGACACCATGAACATAAATCATGAAGGCTATGTTGGTTTTGATTCAACTACATGTGTGAACATGTACCAAGTCAAGCCGCTTGAAACATTCAGAGGAGTATACCATATCATCATACTACATCACAACCATTTTAATGCATGTTGACATCCAAGATAAATCATTATCCGCTCCTAGCTACTTGAGCATGGCATGAACCACTATAATATCTAATTTTCATTGCAAACATGTACAATAAAATGTGCTAAATCATGGGTACTAGGTTAAACATATTTACATGTAGCGACCCGACCTGAAAGGTCGAATCTCCAGTGTTTCCGTACCATCCCAAGATCATGCTGGTACACACACGGCACATCAATGTATATATCAAAGGGAAATCACACAACATTTATTAATCGAAACCTCATATCGAGTCCTTTATTAAAATAGGAATTACAATAAAGTAGCTGAACGCCAACTCATGAGATGAACTAGATCAAAGTCTTGCGGAAGCATCGAGGTAGTTGAGTCCATCCTACTCCAAGGGCATCTAACCGAGCGTAGAGCGTAATCCTCACTCCGGGTCGGAAAAGTACTCTGCAACATGATACGTTGCAGCCGTGTAGGTCAGCATATTGAATATGCTGGCAAAGTCACCAAAGAGAAGAGGGAGAAGGTAATCATCTATTCTATATGCAAATATGGCAGTGGTGGTAAGTTTTGCGTAAAGCCAATTTTCCCTACAACCAGAGGGGCAAAGCAAAAGTTATTACTACAATGTTGGTTGATTAATGAGATGGTTCCGCCAACCAATTCTCATACCCAAGTTATTATTACCCACATCAATATAGTACTTGGTGTTGAGAGTTCCAGACAGTTCATTTCCTTTGGCTCAAGTTGTCCATGACCATGGACACGGCTAATCGATTAGGTTTGGCTACTCTACAGAGTTTTGCACACGTTCCCCCACAAGATTTGATCGCCTCTGTTGGACTTCTCGCACTTTAGGGTGTTTGAGAAACGGATGACCAAAACATGGTCTTCTAAAGGGTTTCCCTGAGACTACGCCGGGCCCATCCTATCCTACCGTTCTTCTACATCTCGTAGCACCGACAGTTCAGGGTTGCCACAATATCCAACCAAGCCAGAGCCCATAATGACTTGTGGCTGTGTAGGTAAGCCTTGGGTCTTGAAGCATCTATGCATCTCTTTGAGCCTGGGTGGACCTTTCCGCGTGAATACTGGCACTTCCCCAGCAACACCTAGGCTAACCACTAGATTCCCTAGGGCGGCGTTCAACCATCATCCACCCAGAGGTATGTTGAAAAATCGGAGTCTTGAAGTCATGATCATCTTGTAGGTCTTGAAATTATTACCTCATAACTCTCATGATTCACACAACCAAACCCGTCTACTAATAGCATAGCAAAAGAAATCAACGTTCCCGGGGCCAAGTGTCAAGGTTTGAGGGGTGCCTACCACATGATACTACATCAAGTAACCAAGTTTCCAAATTACCTACTTTGCATGCAATTAGGGAGATGGTAGAACTAATGCAATGAAACATGGTTGGACATGATCAAAGTGACTTGCCTTGCTGACGGTCCTCGTACTCGAGTGATTCTAGATAACAAGCTTCGCACTCCGAATGATCTAACGAAATCAAACAAGTGCACACCATAAGCATAAACACAAAACAATTCACACAATTCAGCAAGGTTTAACAAACAATACTAAAACCATTCAATAGTAACAACCAAGAGAAAGAAATCCAACAAAGTTTGACTCACAAATTTTTAGAGTCAAATTTACTACTACTTAAAGACAAACTACTATTTTAGTTCACCAAGCCATAGTTAGTAGAAAGGAAATAGTAAAAATAGATTTTGTAAACAGAATCAAATTCACTAAAACTCTTGTGTAAAGAAAAACTACTAAAATTTTATAATTTGTAAAACATTACTAAATGAAAATAACTAGAATTTTTTATTACAATAGAGTAGGAAACAAAAAATTATTATTATCTTCATTAATATTATTATCAGCAAATTACTTAACAGAAAAGAATTACGAAAATTATTTATTAGAAAACATAATTTAATCTTCTAAATAGTTTGTGGAAGCAAAACTAAATTGTTTTTAACAAAACTCTACCTAATGAAAAGAATAAGTATTTTCCTATAACACTAGAGTATAAAACTAAACAATCATTTTTATTATTAGCAAATAATGTCACCTAAATGTTTGAAATAGCAGAACCTAATGAAAACTACTAACAAAAGTTTAACTAATTCAGGTTCAAATTAATTTAAAATGAAAATAACTAAACTATGTTAAGAACTAAACAGTTTCTGTTGTTGTCAAAAACGCTAATCAAATTTATTCTAAAAATTCTCAAACTATGTAGGATGATATTTCTAACTAATGCATATCAGTGGCAAAAAGATTCACTCAAAAATAATTTTTTAAACTCATGTTATAAAGATTTTAGTAATTTAAGCAAATTCGGTTAGATTCAAATTTTAAAGTTCAAATTTGAAATTTAAGCATACAGACATGAACTACAACAAATTTTTGACCTAATTCTAAAAGAATCAATTAAAAACACCAAATATTTTGAAAGATATGATAAAAACAAAAACAGAAAACATTCTGTTTTCTAAAACAGAAAAGAAAAAGAAAAATTGCTAACGATCGGACAGAGGCTACGTGGCATGCTTTGATTAGCCGAGAGGGCATGCGTGCGTGAGCTAGCGAGCGGACGATCGAGACTTAGCGCGTACCGGTTCAGGATTTTTAAGTGATCTAATCTCGTGCGTTGACTGTAGATCCGACGGCTAAGAGTGGAGGTGGCGGCTTACAGAGGAGAGGTCGAGGTCTCCGGCGAGGTCGACGGCGGCCGGAGGTCGGAGGTGGTCGTGGGCGGCAGTGCGTTGGTCGGGGGTCACGTCCGAGGTGCTCAGGCGACGGCGGCGAAGCTCCGGCATCGATTGGTGGCGTCGGAGGGGGTCGGGGTGAGTGTGGCGACGGTCGCGAGCTCCGTGAGGTTTGGTCGAGTGCCGAACTCCGGCGAGGTTGTGGAGCAGCGTTCCAGCAAGGGAGAAGGGGGTTTCAGGTGGGGGATGGAGAGCGGAGGGACGGGGCTATTTATAGGGGCGGTGCGGTGGTCGGGGGAGGCACGAGGGGCGTGATCCACGGCGGAGAGATCTCCGACGAGGGAGGAGGCGCGGGGAAGGGGACGAGCGCGGTGTCTCCACGGTCGGATGGTGGGTCCAGCGCGTCAGTGAGAGGGGGAGGCGCGGTTAGCGTGTCGGTGGCCGACCCGGAGAGATTTCGGGTCTTAAAGGCTGTGGGCCGGCCCGTTTGTCATAAATCCGTTTTATTAATTATTTCCAGAGCGTTTAAAACACATTTAAAGCATTCAAAACATTTCCAAGTATAGGAAATATATATATCAAAATGATCAGGAGAATTAATGCTATTTAATGAACATTTTTCCTCTATCATATTGAATACTTTGAAAAATAATTATTTTCAAAAAAAATCCTATTTGATTTTAAGTCCTTTTGCAAATATTTTTCAAATGACCCCCTGGTTTTATTGTTCAAATATTTCACCAAGATGCCCCTGGTGTGGAGTGTCATGTTGCTCACCTCTTTTCTTTAAACTTTTCTAGAGGTTTTCCAATAGGTGAAACAAAGAAATGAAAAAGATGAAAGTGGCCTTTCAGGATATCAAGGGAAGCACTTCAACCACTCCATTCATTCAAACAATGTGATGATGATGCATAGCTATATTTTATAACATTCCAAAATGAATTTTTGGGATGTTACAAACCTACCCACCTTAAGATGAATCTCGCCCTCGAGATTCGGGTTGGCTAGAAAATAGGTGAGGGTGGTCTCTACGAAGATCTTCCTCACGTTCCCAGGTGGCTTCTTCCTCGGTGTGGTGACTCCACAGAACCTTACAGAACTTGACGATCCTGCTACGTGTAACTCTATTGGCAGTCTCGAGGATTTTGACGGGCCTCTCCTCGTAGGTCAGGTCACTGTCAAGTTGTATAGCCTCTAGAGGTACTATGTCTCTCAAAGGGATATCAGCCATCTCAGCGTGGCATTTCTTAAACTGGGAAACATGGAAGACATCATGAACTCTGGACAATCCTTTCGATAGTTCCAGCTTATAGGCAACTTCGCCTCTACGTTCAAGGATTTTGTAGGGACCTATGAATCTAGGTGCTAACTTTCCTTTAACACAAAACCTCTTGATTCCTCGAAGTGGGGACATACGAAGGTATGCCCGGTCTCCTACTTCATAGGCCACTTCCTTGCGTTTGTCGTCAGCGTAGCTCTTCTGTCGGGACTGAGCTATCTTGAGTCGGTCATGAATCTACTTGACCTTCTCTTCAGAATCTCGGATAAGGTCGGGACCAAAAAGTTTTCGGTCTCCAACACCATCCCACATCAATGGTTTTCTACACCTCCTTCGTATAAAGCTTCAAAAGGGGCCATCTTCAGACTGGTCTGAAAACTGTTGTTGTACGAGAACTCTGCGTAGGGTAAGTTGTCATCCCAACTGGACCCATAGTCTAGCGCACAAGCTCTCAACATGTCCTCCAAAATCTGGTTGACTCTTTCAGTTTGTCCATCGGTCTGCGGATGAAAAGTTGTACTAAATTCCATCCTTGTTCCCAAAGTTTCATGTAGCTGATGCCAAAACTTTGAGGTAAATTGGGTTCCTCTATCTGACACAATACTCCTCGAAACTCCATGCAGACACACGATCATGGTCATATATATCTTAGCTAACTTAGCACTGGTATAGGTGGTCTTTACTGGGATGAAATGAGCCACCTTGGTCAAGCGATCTACCACTACTCAGATGGAATCATAACCGGAACGGGTCCTGGGAAACGTGTGATGAAGTCCATACCAAGCTTATCCCATTTCCATTCGGGTATCGGCAAAGGTTGGAGTAACCCTGCTGGTTTCTGATGTTCTGCCTTTACTCGCTAGCAAACATCGCATACAGCAACATGTTCGGAAATACCCTTCTTCATCCCTATCCACCAGTAACTTTCCTTCAAATCCAGATACATCTTGGTGTTGCCTGGGTGTATTGAGTAAGGTGAATCATGGGCTTCCTGGAGTATCAAATTCCGGAGCTCTGGGTCATTAGGCACATAGATTCGGTTCTCGAACCACAGTGTTCCTTGTTCGTCCTCACGAAAACCTTTAGCCTTTTCACCCTTCATTCTCTGTTTTATCTCCATTATCTCCTTGTCCAACTTCTGGGCTTCCTGAATTCTTCCGGTCAAGGTGGACTAGATTTCTAGTGTGGCAACAAAACCTCTTGGAACTATCTCTAGCCGGAGTTCTCTGAGATCTTCGACTAACTCCTGGGGTAATCCTCCCGTTGTGAGTGTGTTCACATAACTCTTCTGGCTCAAGGCATCTGCTACAACATTTTCCTTTCCTGGATGGTAGTGTAATCTCATGTCATAGTCCTTGATTAACTCTAGCCATCTCCTCTGTCTGAGGTTCAACTCCTTCTACGTGAAGATATACTTTAGGCTCTTATGATCAGTGTAAACATCACAACTGTTCCCGACGAGGAAATGTCTCCAAGTCTAGAGTGCATGCACTACGGCTGCTAACTCCAGATCATGGGTGGCATAGTTCAACTCATGGGCTCATAGTTGTCTAGATGCATATGCCACAAGTTTACCCTCCTGCATGAGTACTCCTCCGAGTCCTTGATGTGATGCATCACAATAAACCTAGAAATCCTTCCGGATGTTTGGCAGGATCAACACTGGGGCTGTGAACAAACGTTTCTTCAACTCCTGGAAACTGGTCTCGCATTCCTCAGTCCAAATGTACTTAGACTCTTTCTTTAACAATGCTGTCATGGGCTTGGCAATCTTTGAGAAATTCTCAATGAACCTCCGGTAATATCCGGCAAGTCCGAGGAAACTACGGATCTCCTTAACTCGGATGGGTGATTTCCACTCGGTGACTGTTTCAACCTTAGCGGGGTCCATAGTTATTCCATCTCCGGAAATAATGTGTCCAAGGAATCCAACTTCCGTCAGCCAAAATTCACATTTGCTGAACTTAGCATATAACTGATGCTCTCTAAGCTTCTCAAGAACTAAACGCAAGTGTTCCTTGTGTTCTTCTTCGTTCTTGGAGAAAATCAAAATATCATCGATGAACACCACGACAAACTTGTCCAGGTATTCCATGAATTTTTGGTTCATAAAACTCATGAAATAGGTAGGTGCATTTGTCAAACCAAATGACATGACGGTATACTCATACAAGCCATACCTTGTGGTGAAAGCTGTTTTGGGTATATCCTGTTCATGAATTTTCAACTAGTGATACCCTGATCGAAGATCGATCTTGGAGAACACTTTGGCTCCCAACAGTTGATCAAACAAGTCATTAATCATCGATAGAGGGTACTTGTTCTTCATAGTGACCTCGTTCAATGCACGATAATCGATTAGCATCCTCAAGGTTTAATCCTGCTTCTCCACCAAAAGAACTGGGGCTCCCCAAGGTGAAGAACTTGGGCAAATATACCCCTTGTCCAACAACTCCTTAATCTGCTTCTTGATTTCTACTAAATCATTTGAGGGCATCCTATAGGGTCTCTTGGAAATTGGGGTTGTTCCTGGCAGTAACTCTATCAGGAACTCAATTTCTCTATCTGGTGGCATGCCTGGTAATTCTTCCAGAAATACATCTAGAAAGTCTTGTACCACTGGTACTTCCTCTTGAACAACTCCTGTGAGAGCATTTAACCGAGCACTCATCCGTGTGCGTCAGGATACATACTTAATCCTCTTGTTCTCTGGGGTGGTGAGCAAGATAGACTTGCTGGGGCAATCCAGGTTTCCTTCATACTTGGTCATCCAATCCATACCTAAGATTACATCCAATACCTGGGATTCTAAGACGATGAGGTCGGTGGGAAAAACGTGTTTTCCTATATTGAGTTTCAATGCGTGGCATCCTATACCTGCCAACATCATGCCTCCTGGGGAACTAACCTTAATGGGCTGACTAAGGGTTTTGGTGGGCAAACCATACTTTTCCACAACTACCCTTGATATGAATGAATGTGTTGCACCGGAATCAAAAAGTACCGTAACTGAACGGGAGTTCAAAAGGAACTTACCAACCACAGTCTCTGGCTGGTCATAGACTTCCTCCACATCCAGGTGGTTCACTTGAGCCTGGGGAAAAGGGTTGGGCTTCTTGGCTGCTGTGTTGCCGTTGTTGTTGCCATTTGCATTTCCCGTATTGTTCTAAGGGCAATCATTGGCACAGTGCCCGGTCTTCTAGCAATTGAAGCAGGTGACATGGTTCAGATCCTTCTGGACCGGGGCGGGACGGTGCTGGTTGCCATTCCTGTTTCCGTTCCCATTCTTGGAGTTGCCATTGCTGGGACGATTATTCCCATTGCTTCCATGGTTGTGGCCTTCATGGTTGTGCATGGCATGAGTGTGCCCTCCGTACTTTCTGGTTCCTGACTCGGTGTTCACGGAGTATGGGGAGTAGCAGGGTTTCTGGTGAGCTCCTGAGTGAGACTTCCCCTGTGAAAACTTCCTCTTGCGGTTCTCTATTTGCTGCTGCTTCCCCTACAAGATGAGGGCCTTGTCTACTAGCTCCTGGTAGTTGTTGAAAGTTGCTACCATCAATTGCACACTCAACTCATCGTAGAGTCCGTCCAAGAACTTCTCCTGCTTGGCCGCATCGTTGGCCATGTCTCCTGGAGCATAACGTGCCAACGTGCTGAATTCATCCACATACTGGGCCACGGAACGACTTCCCTAGCGTAATTTGTGAAACTCACGCTTCTTCAGACTCATGGCTCCCGCTGAAACATGAGCGGTGCGGAAATCTAACTTGAACTGCTCCCAAGTCACCTCCGCAATGGGGTATGTGGTGGAGTAATTCTCCCACCATGCAGTTGCGGGTCCCTCAAGTTGATGTGCGGCAAAGCGCACCTTTTCAGCATCAGTGCATCCAGCAGGAATGAGTTCTCTCTCCATCTTGCAGAGCCAATCATCGGCGACAATGGGCTCAGTGCTACTAGAGAAAGTTGGTGGTCTCAGCCTCAGAAAACGGGTGAGATTGTCACCCTGAGGTGGATGTTTGTTGTGGTGGGTGTTGTTCTGATTGTTGGTCTGATTCTGGATCAACACTTGCATCAGGGCATTCTGCTGCTGGAGGAGTTGAGTGAATTCCGGAGGAAAGGTGAATTCGGGTTCACGTCGAGGAGGCATCTTGCTGTTTTCAGAGGGATGAGGATTAGAATAGAACAAGGGCCTAGAGGAAAATTCACTACCCATATGCAATGCAACAAGCAATTCACACCAAACACGCATTCATTTATTCAACTCAAGGTTCAAACATCGAGATACAAATCTCCAATCAAGCTAAGCATCGACCTACGCTTTAACGTTGAAAATAAAAGATACATGGGGGGCATGACTAAGGTTCTCCTCAGAAGTAGATGGTCGTGGGTTCTCCGGTGGTGCTCTTCCTCATAGTCATCATCGTTGCTGATCGAAGGAGCCTCATCTCCTTCTGGGTGAAGGTTTTCTCCCATGTCCAGCTGTTCCTCCAGAGTCGCAATGCGAGTGTTCAGCTTCCCGATCCTCTTCAAGAGATCCTTCGCTTCATGCTCATGCTCGTACTTGGCTTCCCGTAGGTCAGCCTCGAGGTCGAGCTCGCGGTTCATCAGTTTCTTGATCGTCTTCGTGTCAGCCCATATCTGAAGCTCCAGAGTCCTGATGTGAGTCTCCAAGGTGTGGATATAGGAAATGTTGGAGTCTTCAGAGGGGGTGGTTATGATATTTCCATTGGCATCCCTGCGACAAACCATGCTAACTCCTGGTGAAATGGGACCACCTCGGTATTCCTCCTGAATACGTCCGAGGGCACGGTGTATCGCCATGTTCCTCCCAAGAATCCAGCTGGGTGCCACAAACTTGAAGTCGAGAGGCTCTATGCGATAACCAAAAGTCCTTCCGGGAATATGCACTTCGATCCTGTAACGATCGTCTTGAGGGTAAGACATGATCGCATTCTCGGTGATGGTTGGCAGAGCAATCCTTAAGTCCTTGACGATTCATACCAGCTCCTTGCCAAAAGGCATGGTAGCGTCAGGCTGGCAAAACTCCGTGAAGCGAACTGGGGCGAAGGTGGCCATCTAGAAAGAGTAGAGAAGTCAGAAGTGAGCAGATGAGAGAATAAGGATTTTTTTGAGACAAGTGAGTAAAATTGATCCTACGGCTTTTCCAATCCTAGGGGTTGCGTCCTACGGTCAGCGTGTGCTCCGATACCATTTCTGTAGTGACCCGACCTAAAAGGTCGAATCTCCGGTGTTTCCGTACCATCCCAAGATCATGCTGGTACACACACGATACATCAATGTATATATCAAAGGGAAATCACACAACATTTATTAATCGAAATCTCATATCGAGTCCTTTATTACATTAGGAATTACAATAAAGTGGCTGAAGGCCAACTCATGAGATGAACTAGATCAAAGTCTTGGGGAAGCATCGAGGTAGTTGAGTCCATCCTACTCCAAGGGCATCTAACCGAGCGTAGAGCGTAATCCTCACGCCGGGGCGGAAAAGTACTCTGCAACATGATACGTTGCAGCCGTGTAGGTCAGCATATTGAATATGCTGGCAAAGTCACCAAAGAGAAGAGGGAGAAGGTAATCATCTATTCTATATGCAAATATGGCAGTGGTGGTAAGTTTTTCGTAAAGCCAATTTTTCCTACAACCAGAGGGGCAAAGCAAAAGTTATTACTACAATGTTGGTTGATTAATGAGATCGTTCCGCCAACCAATTCTCATACCCAAGTTATTATTACCCACATCAATATAGTACTTGGTGTTGAGAGTTCCAGACAGTTCATTTCCTTTGGCTCAAGTTGTCCATGACCATGGACACGGCTAATCGATTAGGTTTGGGTACTCTGTAGAGTTTTGCACACGTTCCCCACAAGATTTGACCGCCTCCGTTGGACTTCTCGCACTTCAGGGTGTTTGAGAAACGGATGACCAAAACATGGTCTTCTAAAGGGTTTCCCTGAGAATTCGCCGGTGCCCATCCTGTCCTACCGTTCTTCTACATCTCGTAGCACCGATACTTCAGGGTTGCCATAGTATCCAACCAAGCCAGATCCCATAATGACTTGTGGCTGTGCAAGTAAGCCATGGGTCTTGAAGCATCCATCCATCTCTTTGAGCATGGGTGGACCTTTCCACGTGAATACTGGCACTTCCCCAGCAACACCTAGGCTAACCACTGGATTCCCTAGGGTGTCGTTCAACCATCATCCACCCAGAGGTATGTTGAAAACCGGAGTCTTGAAGTCTTGATCATCTTGTAGGTCTTGAAATTATTACCTCATAACTCTCATGATTCACACAACCATCATTAAGCAAGGTTTAACAAACAATACTAAAACCATTCAATAGTAACAACCAAGAGAAAGAAATCAAACAAAGTTTGACTCACAAATTTTTAGTGTCAAATTTACTACTACTTAAAGACAAACAACTATTTTAGTTCACCAAGCTATAGTTAGTAGGAAGGAAATAGTAAAAATACATTTTGTAAACAGAATCAAATTCACTAAAACTCTTGTGTAAAGAAAAACTACTAAAATTTTATAATTTGTAAAACATTACTAAATGAAAATAACTAGAATTTCCTATTACATTAGAGTAGGAAACAAAACAATATTATTATCTTCATTAATATTATTATCATCATATTACTTAACAGAAAAGAATTACTAAAATTATTTATTAGAAAACATAATTTAATCTTCTAATTAGTTGGTGGAAGTAAAACTAAATTGTTTTTAACAAAACTCTACCGAATGAAAAGAATAAATATTTTCCTATAACACTAGAGTATAAAACTAAACAATCATTTTTATTATTAGCAAATAATGTCACCTAAATATTTGAAATAGCAGAACCTAATGAAACCTACTAACAAAAGTTAAACTAATTCAGGTTCAAATTAATTTTAAATTAAAATAACTAAACTATGTTAAGAACTAAACAGATTCTGTTTTTGTCAAAAACTCTAATCAAGTTTATTCTATAAATTCTCAAACTATGTAGGATGATATTTCTAACTAATGCAAATCAGTGGCAAAAAGATTCACTCAAAAATAATTTTTTAAACTCATGTTATACAGATTTTAGTAATTTAAGCAAATTCGGTTAGATTCAAATTTTAAAGTTGAAATTTGAAATCTAAGCATACACACATGAACTAAAACAAATTTATGACCTAATGAAAAAAGAATCAATTAAAAACACCAAGTATTTTAAAAGATATGATAAAAACAAAAACAGAAAACATTTTGTTTTCTAAAACAGAAAAGAAAAAGAAAAATTGCTAACGATCGGACATGGGCTACGTGGCATGCTGTGATTGGCCGAGAGGGCGTGCGTGCGTGAGCTAGCGAGTGGACGGCCGAGACTTAGCGCGTACTGGTTCAGGCTTTTTAAGTGATCTAATCTCGTGCGTTGACTGCAGATCCGACGGCTAAGAGTGGAGGTGGCGGCTTACAGAGGAGAGGTCGAGGTCACCGGCGAGGTCGACGGCGGCCGGATGTCGGAGGTGGTCGTGGGCGGCGGTGCGGTGGTCGGGGGCGATGTTCGAGGTGCTCAGGCGACGGCAGCGAAGCTCCAGCGTCGATTGGTGGCGTCGGAGGGGGTCGGGGGTGAGTGTGGCGACGGGCGCGAGCTCCGGGAGGTTCGGTCGAGTGCCGAACTCCGGCGAGGTTGTGGAGCAGAGTTCCGGCAAGGGAGAAGGGGGTTTCGGGAGGGGAATGGAGAGCGGAGGGACGGGGCTATTTATAGGGGCGGTGCAGTGGCCGGGGGAGGCACGAGGGGCGTGATCCACGTCGGAGAGATCTCCGGCGAGGGAGGAGGCGCGGGGAAGGGGATGAGCGCGGTGTCTCCGCGGTCGGACGGTGGGTCTGGCGGGTCAGTGAGAGGGGGAGACGTGGTTAGTGCGTCGGTGGCCGACCCGGAGAGATTTCGGGTCTTAAAGGCCATGGGCCGGCCCGTTTGTCATAAATCCGTTTTATTAATTATTTCCAAAGCGTTTAAAACACATTTAAAGCATTCAAGGACTCTCCAAGTATAGGAAATATATATATCAAAATGATCGGGAGAATTAATGCTATTTAATGAACATTTTTGCTCTGTCATATTGAATACTTTGAAAAATAATTATTTTCAGAAAAATGCCTATTTGATTTTAAGTCCTTTTGCAAATATTTTTCAAATGACCCCCTGGTTTTATTGTTCAAATATTTCACCAAGATGCCCCTGGTGTGGAGTGTCATGTTGCTCCCCTCTTTTCTTTGAACTTTTCCAGAGGTTTTCCAATAGGTGAAACAAAGAAATGAAAAAGATGAAAGTGGCCTTTCAGGATATCAAGGGAAGCACTTCAACCACTCCATTCATTCAAACAATGTGATGATGATGCATAGCTATACTTCATAACATTCCCAAATGAAATTTTGGGATGTTACATTACAAAAACAAGAACAAGTTGAGTTCATACCCGCTTTTCTCTACCACAGTAAATTCATCAAATGTTGTCATTATTGCCTTTCACTTGCACAATCGAATGATATGGAAATAATAATAGTGCAAGAGTGCCATGGACTAAGGTGGAATCTGCAAACATTTTATTCAAGAGGAGAATACAAAGTAATATGGGTTCAGTGTTAGATCAACAACAATGCATACGAGAGCCACTGAACATTTGCATTGTGGTCTTCTCCTTGGTATGATTCGGTAAAAGAAAAAGACTTTCAGAGGAACACACTAAAATATTTTTGGATTTTTTAGTTTTTCTTGAATAGAGAAATTAAGAGAAGGAGAAAAAAAACGAGAAAACTATTTACACGGGAGAACTCCCAACAAGCAAATGAAGATATGAGAAATCTTTTTGGGTTTTCTTTTGATACTACAACTAACTAAAGTGAAAAACCCCGAAAATAAGCAAGAAGTATTTTTGGATTTTCTCAAAGTTTTTCAAACACACAATAAAATAACAAGAAGAATAAATCTAGCATGGATAATACAATGAAAGAGTGTGAACATCGACAACTGAAATGAAATGTGTGAACATGAATGTAATGTTAGTGGGCATACGTACTCCCCCAACCTTAGGCTTTTGTCCTAGCTTGGTAGTCACCATCCTTGGCCTGAATAATGGCCTGAGTGATAGTTTACCGAGGCTCTTGGTGCAACCACCTCAGCCCTCCTGGCAGCTTCCACCTCTGCATTGAATGTGCGGGCCTCGCTCTCAAGGACATAGTATCTTCCCTTGCTGTTAAAATCAAAGAGAGAAGGAGAAGGCAATACAATAGGCACAATGGGACCGTTATCAAACCTCAAGTTGTAAGTATAGTTATTAGCTGTACATTTAAGAAATCTATGGCGTTTCATGGCATCTAAGTCTAAGTACTAGTTAGGTAGGATAGGATCATTAGGCCAACAGGACACTCCCAACCTCGTAGTGAGGCGAGAGGCATAAATCCCTCCATAGAAATTACCATTAGAAGCATTGAGAGTCGGTCTCCGTGCAACAATTGCTCCTAAGTTGTAGTCTTTAATTCCAGTTAAAGTAGTGTATATAAGACTCAAATCATGAGCACAAAGCATGCTACAATTCTGCTTGCCTACAATGCATTTGCCATTAAAAAGTGCAAGGTATTGAATAGATGGAAAATGGATGCTTTTTATTTTGCCTTGTGTCACTCCTCTAATTTCACCACAACAAAGGTTTCTTAAAAATGATCCATACTCAGGTTTTGTTTGTTCCTCTAGCGAACCCCAATATGGAATCTTACACGCGTCAAAAAATACGTATAAAGGCATGGTGAAAGCATTAATATACAGACTAAATGAAACTCTTGACTCACGAGGAAAATATTTGAATTTCTTAGTAAATGTCTCTATGAGGGTGAGGTGTTGAGTGCACTTATCTTTGATGAAGGGAACCAGATCCGCGTTGCAAACATACTGTTCAAATTCATCCCTAATACCAGCACCTTCCATGAAGGTATTACATGACCAAAGGCATGATTTGGTTTGAGCATCCCATATCAAGATTCCACTAGGCTCAACATAAGATTATCGTATGGAACTTTCACTTTATGATGCCTCCGAGGATCTCCTCCTCGAAGAACTCCTGAAGAATTGCATTTTATTTGTGAACAATTTCTAAGAAAATGTGCACAAAATTTTGTTAACAAAACTAAATGAAATTGATAGCAACTACTCCTAGGGATGCATAGAGGCTATACCAAGCATTCAAACGACTTAGAACTCTAAGAATTCAACATGCAAGCTCATCTACAGCATCTCCAAGAGTAGCTAATTATTCTGAAAATAAACCACTAAATCAAAAACTAATTGGAGCAACGGAGAGTTACATATCGAGAAGCGATCCCCTAAAACAGTTTCGGAAATAGAGCTTTGAGCAAAGATATCAAAATCCACGGGTTCTTGAGAAAGAACACGAGGGAGAGAGCAATGATGAATTTTTCTGGAGTTAAGAGATGACATGGGCTAAAGGGATAAGTGAGGGGACCCACCTGGGGCCCACCCTCTACCAGGCCACGCCAGGGGGGGTCTGGCGTGCCCTGGTGGAGGATGGCCACCAGGTGCACCCCCCCTCTAGTATTATTTGTTCCATACATTTACAAATAATTAGAAAAAAATCATGTTAAGTTTTCAGCGCATTCTAAGAACTTTTATTTTTGGGTCGTTTTTTACTGCACGGAAAAAAATCAGAAGACAAGATAAGCATGGCATTTTATTTTATTTAACTAAGAAAAACAGAAAACTAAAGTGGATACAGATAGTTGTGTCTACTAAACTCATCAACTTCATACCTCTCGAAAATGATTCATTAATAAGGTTGATCAAGTCTTATTAACAACCGCTTTCAATTAGCATCAAACCGAAGAACTTTCGTAAAACACTAGGTTACCTCAACGGGGATAGAAATATCCCCAACCATAATAATATTATATCTCTTTTTGACAGTAGGTAGAGGTAATTGAAAGCTTCCAATAATGAGTGTCGAAGAATTTTCAGTAACATTCCCACCATTCACTTGGAATTGTTTCTTCGGAAAGTGCATCATATGCTCATTCCCATTGATATGAAAAGTGACCTTGCTTTTATTGCAATCAATAACAGCCCTTGAAGTATTCAAGAAGGGTCTACCAAGGATAATCAACATGTTGTCGTCCTCGGGCATCTCAAGAATAACAAAGTCCATTAAGATAGTAACATTTGCAAGGACAACGGGCACATCCTCAAAAATACCGATAGGTATGGCAGTTAATTTGTCAGGTATTTGCAATGATATTTCAGTAGGTGTGAGTTTATTCAAATCAAGTCTTTTATATAAATAGAGAGGCATAACACTAACACCAGCTCCTAAATCACACAAAGCCGTTTGGACATAATTTCTTGTAATGGAGCAAGGTATAGTTGGTATTCGAGGATCTCCAAGTTTTTTAGGCACCCCATCCTTAAAAGAATAATTAGTAAGCCTGGTGGAGATGTCTACTTCAGATATCTTTATTTTATTAGTGATGATGTCTTTCATGTATTTAGCATAAGGAGGCATCTTTAAGATATCCGTTAAGCGGGTACGCAAAAGACTGGCCTAATCATTTCAGCAAAGTATTCAAATTCTTCATCATCCTTTTTCTTAGATGGTTTAGGTGGAAAGGCATGGGTTTTTGTACCCATGGTTCTCTTTCTTTACCATGTTTTCTAGCCACAAAGTCTTTTTTATCATATCGTTTATTTTTAGGTTGTGGGTTATCAAGATCAATAGCAGGTTCTACTTCTACATCATTATCTGGTTCTTTATCATTACTAAGTTGGGTATCCTCATGAAAATGAGTATCATTATCATTATCAATAGGTGGATGTTCATTACTAGATTGAGTTTTAGCATCATAAATAGAAACATCATTATTATCATCAGGAGTTTTTCTATCTCAGGTTCACTAGAAGCATGCAGAGTCCTATCATTTTTCTTTTTCTTCTTCTTCTTAGAAGGACTAAGTGTATCCGTATTGATTCCTTGACAGCCTGTTCAATTATTTTAGGATGATCTTCAGGATAAAGAGGTTCTTGGGTCAGTCTACCTCCTTAGTTACTACTCTAATAGCATGATCATTCATATTATTATTCATTTCATCAAGCAATTCTCTTTGAGATTTAGCAACTTGTTGTAATTGAATTTGAACCATCGAGGCATGTTTTCCTACACCTCTAACATCATTACTGATTCTAAATAACAAGTCACTCAAACGAGCAATCATATCAGAATTATATTTCAACAGTTTCAGAACATTTGCATTGAAGTGCTCTTGTTTCATAATGTAGTTATCAAACCCATATAAGCATTAACTAGGATGTTTATTGTAAGGAATATCAACTTCATCAAACTTTTATTTCTTTTACCTCTACCACGTGTGGAGGTGGTGGTGTGTTGAGCCCATGTATTTCTTCAATAGGTGGTAAATTTCTAAAATCCTTAGCCTTAATACCTTTTTCCTTCATACATTTCTTTTCCTCTTGCATATCCTCATGACTGATAAATAAGATACCCTTCTTCTTCTTCGGAGTAGGTTCAACTGGTTGTTCAAGGAGAGTCCAATCACCATATTTCTTCAATATATTTTTCAATAGTTCCTCACCTTGTTCAGCAGTTTGTTCCCTGAAAACACAACTAGCACAACTATCTAGGAAGTCCCTAGAAACATCAGTTAGTCTATTATAGAAGATATCAAGTATTTCATTTTTCTTAAGTGGATGACCAGGCAAAGCATTAAGCAATTGGAGAATCCTCCCCCAAGCTTGTGGGAGACTCTCTTCGTCAATTTGCACAAAGTTAAATATTTCCTGTAAGGCAGCTTATTTCTTATGAGGACGAAAATATTTTTCAAAGAAGTAGTAAATCATATCCTGGGGACTACGCACACAACCAGGAGTAAGAGTATTGTACCATATCATAGCATCACCCTTTAATGAGAATGGGAATAATTTTAGAATATAATAGTAGAGAATCTTCTCATCATGAGCAAATTAGGTTGCTATATCATTCATCTTAGTAAGGTGTGCTACCACAGTTTCAGTTTCATAGCCATGAAGAGGATCGGATTCAACCAAAGTAATTAATTCCGGGTTGACATAGAATTCATAATCCTTATCGATAACAAAGATAGGTGAAGTAGCAAACTTAGGATCACATTTCATTTTAGCATTCAGAGTCTTTTCCTTATACTTGCATAGTAGTTTCTTAACATGATTTCTATCCTGACAAGAAAGAATCTCTCTAGCTATTTCTCCATCCAAAGCCTAACCTTCAGGTATCTTAGGCATTTCAAATCTAGGAGAGATAGGACTACTAGGTGTTTCACAATCATCAATTTCAAAGTTCTCATCAGTTTCAGCAGATTCAATGATTTCATTCTCTTTAGCTCTAGCAATTTGTTCATCGAGAAATTCACCTAATGGCACAATATTATCAAGCATAGTACTACCATCATTAGAAGAATCATTCATAGCAGAAGTAGCATCATCAACATGAGGATTAATAGCATGTGGTGGTGTTGCAAACTTACTCATAACAGAAGATGAATCAAGTGCAGAGCTAGATGGCAGTTCCTTACCTCCCCTCCTAGTAGAGGGAAAAATCTTGGTTATAGTATCCTTCAGATTCTTCATAGTGATCAATTGATATAAATCTTGAGTGACTCAACAAATATGGCTATGCTCCCCAGCAACGGCGCTAGAAAAAGGTCTTCATAACCCACAAGTATAGGGGACCGCAACAATTTTCGAGGTAGAGTATTCAACCCAAATTTATAGATTCGATATAAGGGGAGCCAAAGAATATTTGAGAGTATTAGCAGTTGAGTTTTCAATTCAATCACACCTGGATATAAATACCTATAGCAAAGTGATCAATAGCGAGTAATATGATAGTTTGAGAGCAGTGGTAATAGTAACAGTAACAATAGTAGTAGTAACTTAGCTAGAACAATAAGTGAAAAACTCGTAGGCACTAGAGCTATGTATTCGTTGGATGATATTCATCATATAATAGTCATAACCTAGGGCGACACAGATCTAGCTCCAGTTCGTCAATATAATGTAGGCATGTATTCTGTATATAGTCATACATGCTTATGGAAAAAAACTTGCATGCCATCTTTTGTCCTACCCTCCCATGGTAGCGGGGTCCATAAGGAAACTAAGTGATATTAAGGCCTCCTTTTAATAGAGAACCAGAACAAAACATTAACAGTTAGTGAATACATGAACTCCTCAAACTACGGTCATCACCATGAAGTATCCCAAATATTGTTACTATGGGGTTGACGGGTCATAACACGTAATAGGTACATATGAATAGGCAAGATCAGATCAAGAACATAGGTATAATGATGGTAACATAAACAGTTCAGATCTGAAATCATGGCACTCGGGCCCTAGTGACAAGCATTAAGCATGGAAAAGTCATAGCAACATCAATCTTAGAACATAGTAGATACTAGGGATCAAGCTCTAACAAAACTAACTCGATTACATTATGACTCGCATCCAACTCCTCATAGACCAGCAAGCCTACGAAGCAATTAATCACTCCCGGTGGGGAGCGTCATGCAATTGTCGATGGAGAAGGGTTGATGGTGACGAAGACCAAAGATTCCACTCTCCAGAGCCCCAAACGGGCTCCAGATCTGGACTCCCGATGAAGAACAGGAGGTAGCGACGGCTCCGTACCGTGAAACGCGATAATTCTTTCTCTCTGTTTTTTTGGAGATTTGTGAATTTATAGCATTGGACTTATGGTCGGGGCCCCCACGAGGTGTCCACCCTCCACCAGGCCGCGCCAGGGGGATCTAGCGCGCCCTGGTAGATGGTGGCACCCTGGGCCCCCTCTTAGGTGGCTTCTAGCTGCATAATTCCTCATATATTCCAAAATAAATCTCCACAAAGTTTTGTTCCATTCCGAGAACTTTTATTTCTGCACAAAAACAACACCATGGTAGTTATGCTGAAAATAGCATCAGTCCGGATTAGTTTCATTCAAATCATGCAAATTAGAGTCCAAAACAAGAGCAAACGTGTTAGGAAAAGTAGATACGTTCGAGACGTATCAGTACACAATTGGGTGTCCTTCCTGTTGCAGGACTGCACCGACCCCGTACTCGCATGCGTCAGCCTTGACAATGAATGGTTTGGTGAAGTTCGGCAATGCCAAGGTTGACGCTGCAATCAATGTTGTCTTTGGAGCTTCAAAGGCTTCACCTATGGCTGTTGTCCACTGAAACAGGTTGTTCTTGCATAGAAAAGCAATAAGGGGACGAGAAATCATGCCGAATTGGCGAACAAATCGTCGGTAGTATCTTGCGAGGCCAAGGAAAGCTTGAACCTCTTTCACTAATGTTTGCACCATACATGTTGCCACTTGTTGTACCTTGCTGCAGTCTGTGGAGACCCCCTTGGCAAAGATAGTGCGCCCCAAGTAGTTTAATTCTTGTTTGGATCTATTGATGTACCACTAGTCTCTTCATAGCAGAGCGAACACCTCACGCAGATGTTGAAGATGGAGAGCGAAAGATGCACTGAACACGACAATGTCATCAAAGAAGACCATTGCGACGCATGCAACACTGGGTGGAGTGTCGTGTTCATCATTTCGAGGAAAGTTGTCGGTGCTCCAACCAACCCATGTGGAACGACCTTGTAATCAAAGTGTCCCGAGTGCGTTTGAAAATCTGTTTTGTGCTCTTCCCCTGGTGCTAGTCGGATCTGGTGATAGCCAGCTCAAAGGCCGAGTTTGGAAAACTAGTGAGTGCTTGCCAATTCATCTAGGATTTCCGCGATGATAGGCATCGGATACCGACTGAAGATGGTCAAAGAATTAAGGCGCTTGTAATCAATACACATGCGCCACGTCCCATCTTTCTTCTTCACCAAAATGATGGGGGGAGAGAAAGGGCTACTGCTTTTTTGAATTATGCCTGCTTTCAGTAACTCCAACACCTGTCATTCAATATCTATTTTTAGCTCTGGCTTGTGTCTATATTGGCGCATGTTGACAGGTTGGGCCCCTTGCATCAATGGAATTTTATGGTCGTAGTAGCATACGGGCGGTAATCGTGTTGGTTCCATGAAGATATCTTCAAATTCAACCAACAGTTCTGCCACGACTGAAGGTAGCTCCTGTGATTGCACTATTACTCCCTGATCAACCTTGTCCGTAAAGCAGATTTGGACAACAAATGAAACAGTTGAATGATTGTGCATGCTTTCGAGTTGTATGCTGGAAAGGAGAGCACATGATGGTGACTTGGTCGCGAATCCTTGGAGAACCAAAATGTACCCATTGTTTCCAATTTGCATGCACCTGCGCGACCAATCTATCAGCATTGGGCTATGGTACTCCAACCAGTCCATCCCTAATATAACATCATATGATCCTAGAGGAAGCACTCTGAATGTGGTGGAGAAGGTATGTCCTTGTGTGTACCACTGATAATTCATCACTTCTTTTGTGCATTTTAGTTTTACTCCATTAGCCACTGACACTTTGATCGATCGCTGCATATCCTGAACACCTTGCAAATTGGAAGAAATTTTTTGAGAGACAAATGAAGCAGAGCTTCCTGAATCAACGCGCATCAGTACTTCCTGGCCTTGCAACCACCCGTGAATTTGCAAGCAACTAGGTGCTTAAGTGCCTGATGCAGCATGCACCGACAACCGCCAAACTTGCTCTTCTAAACTGTCATCAGTTTGTCGGTTCTCTGAATCGTCAAAATTTTGGGATGTATATAGACTTAATAGTTCCATTCGCTCCCCGATAATGCGCAATTTGACCGTGGGGGACAAGTGTGGTCATGCCCCTGACGTGGCTTGAGACTATGTTGGTATTTCCCCAAAGAGGAAGGGATGCAGTACAGCAACGATAAGTATTTCCCTCAATTATGAAACCAAGGTATCAATCTGTGGAGGAAGATCACGCATCCACGTAAGCAGCACCTGCACACAAATAACAAATACTTGCAACTCGACGCAAAAGAGAGGTTTTAAAGCTCTCTACGGTAATAAGATAGATTAGCTAATGATAGTTTTGGCAAATAGATGTCGCAAGAACACAAAATAAAATAAGTAAAAAAAAGTGCAGCAAGGTATTCTTGGTTTTTTCAGATTAATAGATCTGAAAATAAAAAGGCGAAATAGTAGATTGGAAAGCAATATGTTGGAAAAGTAGACCCAGGGGCCGTAGGTTTCACTAGTGGCTTCTCTCATGGGTATAACACACGGTGGGTGAACAAATTAATGTTGGACAATTGATAGAAGATCAAATAATCATGACGATATCCAGACAATGATCATTATATAGGCATCACGTCCAAGATAAGTAGACCAAAACAATTCTGCATCTACTTCTATTACTCCACACATCTACCGGTATCCAGCATGCATCTAGTGTATTAAGTTCATGGGAAAACGGAGTAATGGAATTAGAATGGTGAAATGATGTAGACATTATCTATTCATGTAGGAATAGACCCCATCTTGTTATCCTTAATAGCAACGATGCATGCATGTCTTGCTGCACCTTCTGTCAGTAGGAAAGAACACCACAAGATCGAACCCATCACAAAGCACCTCTTCCCATGGCAAGAAAAATTGATCTAGTTGGCCTAAATAAACCAAAGATTCAAAGAAGAAATACAAGGCTATAAGTAATCATGCAAATAAGAGATCAAAGAAGAGTCAAATCATATTCATGGATAGAAACTAATCATGAACTCAAAATTTATCGGATCCCAACAAATACACCGCAAAAGTCATTACATCAAATAGATCTCCAAGAGACCATTGTACTGAGAATCATAGAGAGAGGAAGCCATCTAGCTACCGCCTACGGACCCGTAGGTCTATGGTGGACTACTCACACATCATCGGAGAGGCACCTATGATGAAGATGAACCCCTCCGTGATGGTGTTAGATTGGATCTCGAGGTTCTGGAACTTGCGGTGGCTAGAATTGTGTTTCCTCGACTCCTCTAGGGTTTTCTGGATATTTAGGAATTTATAGGGCGAATAGTCGGTTGAGGGTAGTCCCGAGGTGGGCACCCTCCACCATGCCGTGCCAGGGCCTCTAGCGTGCCCTGGTGGAGGGTGGCCACCCTAGGCCCCCTATCTTGCTATTGTTTGGCCCATCCTGGCTCTTCTGGTCCATAAAAAATCCCCCAAAAGTTCCGTAGCGTTTGGGCTCCGTTTGGTACTAATTTTCTGCGAAGTAAAAAACAAGCAAAAACAGCAACTGGCACTTTGGCACTATGTCAATAGGTTAGTCCCAAAAACTGATATAAAGCTAGTATAAAATGATTGTAAAACATCCAAGATTGGTATTATAACAACATGGAACAAGCAAAAATTACAGATACATTGGAGACATATCAGCCCCTAGCATTCACCGCACTTAAAACACAAGCCTTTGGCATGACCATAATTGCGAAGTGGTCTTATTTTTGTTGTATCTCCTGTGGCTCGAGCACCCTCTGTATAGCGGCGATCATCTTCTGCTTGTTTTTGACCAGCCGCTCACGCCGGTGGTGCTAGAAGCAGCAGTGGTGTGGTTGTACGAGCATGACCTAGGTACGACAATTGTTTGGCCTGCTCCAAGCGTCTGTGCTTGTGTCCATCAACCACCTCTTCCTAGAGAATTGCGAGAGCACATGTTGTGTCCAAATTAGTTGGCCTTTGCACCATGACCATGACACGGATGTCGTTGTGAATTCCCTCCATGAACCTCGTCAAGAAATACAAAGGGTGTGTAGCATCAGAATATGAAATCAAATGGTTCATAAGTGTTTCAAATTGCTCAATATAGTCATCCACAAAAGATGTTTTCCACAGTGCATAGAACTATCGTATCCGTAGTTGGTGTCGATCGCAGCCAAAATGTGTGCAAAGGAGATCACAGAATGCCTCCTAATCCAGGGGTCCTATTTTAGAGTAAATATATTGCAGCCAAATAGCCGCAACATTGGAGAAATGTAAAGTCAACATGGGGACAAAGTAAAATTCATGATTTTTATACATGGCTAAGTAATGTTCGCACATGGTCGGCGGTATTGGACGAGAGGTAGGAGAAGAAGGTAGATACATACAACCCAATACCGCCGTCATCGCCGATCCGATCTGATCCCTTTGGATAACTCTCACCTACTACAACCATGACTAAGTGGTCCCTCACTCACTCTTCCTTGGGCTTGAACATGCAGGAGATCCACTGCGGCCCGGAGAACTTGTGGTTGGGCTTCTTTTCTCTTCTAGGCCTGTTGGGCTTGTCGTTCTTCTCAGCTGCCCCTTCAGTCCTGGTTGGCCTTGTCGTCAGGTCGCTAACAATATGTCAAAGAAGCATCAGTATATTTTTCATGGTTTTTTTACCGTTGATGACATTATAACAAATCATCAAATAAGACAAATTTCAACTTAGGGCACAATTTTTTCTTGGATGAATCATACATTTGATGAACTCTGAGTTAACATGTTGGCCAAACAATACCCATGTTTGGCTCAGCCAACATCAGAGATCATCTGAAGGACAAAACAAACAAGCAAAGGACTCCACATATGTCTTGATGGCGTCTCCAGAGCATTGGTGTGTGACCATGTTGTTAGTCGTAGTTCATGTTATGTGGCAGGTAATCCCGGCTAGAACGCAACCGACCCTGGGTGGATGGGTGCACAAGTCGCTGCAAGCGTGATTCATTGACTCACATTCCAAATATAGGAGATGCTCCAATCTGCAACAATTAGTTTTACCCACGAAGTCAGGTGACAACTGGTGTAAACAACACATCCATAAGCATATACATTACTAAATAAACACAACAAAAGGGGAAATTGGGTCATGTACGAAATCTTGGAAATTTCTTCTACCTCAGATTATTCAAATAAGTGACCTTCCTTTGACGTAGGCTCCGCGTGACAATTCCTAATTCAGCAAGACACTTCCTTTTAAAGAACCTAATTGAAGCAAAGATAAAAATATATGTTATGAAGCAATATCAAATTAAGCACGACACTCGCTTTTCCAAGGTCATCTTTGAAGAAAATATGCATATTTTTCTTATATTTTTTGCAATGGTTAATCATTTGTAACATACAATGATAACCAAAAAACTAAACCAAACATAAACATCATAGTTTTCTCTCCTATCAAGAAGTCACAAAAGGAACTTGGGTGCTATAGCTAGGTAGTTTAATTTTATCAAAGAAAACATATCACCTACTCTCTGTGACACGGGTACATATCTTATTGATAGTTTTTTTGAGTGCATCATGAGGATCCTATATTTGTTCCGAACAAATAAAGTTCGCCAACAGAGAAAAAAGGCATATAAAAAACTAAGTCCAACTCCAATGCATGACCCCAAACGGACGTACGTTTTGTTCGAATTTCGTCCGTTGGGGGGTGGGAATGGGGCCGTGTCCGCCCGAAGGTCCATTTGCGCCAGCCGTGCACCTAACGCGCGGCCACATCCTTGGCCGCATATGACCACATAGATCTTTCTGGTCTTGATTTTCTATTATTTCGGTCAACGATTTTTGGGATACATTGGAACACATTCACCAAATCTTGGCTAGAATAGCAAGCCCAAAGAAAACAAGAACCACAAGAATTTTTTTTAAAAGATATCTAATTTCCATAACTGCTCCCGTAAGTTGGACTAGTGTTTTTGATGCATTCGTTGTTGATCTGTAGAGTCTTGATCTTGAATGCTTCTTTATTCTTCAAGTCTAAATAAGTTGACTATGCTTCCGCACCTCTATTGTCATCTCTAGCGTCTGCTCTAGCAAGAAATGCGTGAACATCTATTAAGTTGTGCGATATTAGTAGATCAATGTATTCTTCTTCCCAAAACCAAAAGTTGCATCAATCCTACATAATGAATATTTGATTGTAAGTAAAAAAAGCCAAATCTAAAAGCACAACCAAAGAAACTAACACATACCCAGTCATTCTTGCACTAGATACACACCCATCCGGGGTGTTCCAGCGTGGTAGACACTTTTTGCACGACCGTTAGTGGATAGTCATTGCATTTTATGAGGGGCATCGGTTCGCCGACAAGCATTTGGGCCAGTAGGGAGCCCGGACAATCCTACACAATTCACAAGCTTAAGAAGGGGCATAAATTACAATTCACGCTGTCTCCATGGCAGACCACGACGCCATCCTCGTTATGTGAAAAATACCACAATCAAAAATCAAACGGGACCAGTACATAATCTGGACCTTTGAACATCGAAAAATCTGAAATAATATGTGAACTGGCGGAAGTCAAAGATAATACATAGAACCAAAAAAATGTACAGAGACATAGGCTTACAGGAGCAGTTTGTCGGAAGAATGGATCAACATGTAAAAGCAGAATAATTTATGCAGTTGCATGTATGAGTATAGTGCATTGACTATACTTTATTCATTCATCACATTCTTTTTTAGGAACATATAAGAACATACTTGCTTGCTTATAGATTAGACCTACAGCTTCCTTGGTGGCGAATAGTTAATAGTCTCAACCTTCAGTGTACAACAACCAACAGTCGTACTCTTGAATCCATGTAAGCTAGGTGAGTAAGTAGGTGATTAAGAATCATAAAGTAAAAAAAGAAATGTATTCAGGTTTTTGGTTGCATGAGATAAAAATAAAGAACACCAAAGTGAGGGTGTCCGGGACTAAGGGGTCCTTAGGCTGTGGGCTCATCTCTCATGGGCCAACTTGTTGGACCGCTCTGTGGAAGGCCGAACTATGAGGTGACCCCATGGTCAGTAAGGGAAGCTCCGAAGATTGGCGTGTCCTCCGAGTCTTGAAGGTAGGATCGGCGTATCTATCCCCGGTTGGGGGCTGGTTATGTGTAACCCTAGGTAGCCATGGTGTCTATATAAACCAGAGGGTTCCATTCGTAGAAAGGAGGTCGACTCATCTAGGGTTTTAGCTCATACGATCTCGAGGTAGATCAACTCTGTAATTCTCATCCACATCAGTATAATCAAGAAGGACGTAGCGTTTCACCTCCTCACGAGGGCCCGAACATGGGTAAACAATGTCTCCTTCGTCCCCTGTTACCCATCAATCCACGGTCCACAGCTTGGGACCCCCTACCCGAGATCTGCCGGTTTTGACACCGACATTGGTGCTTTCATTGAGATTTCCACTATGAGATCACTAGTAAGCGTCGATGGCTCACCTAATCATCAGTGATCAAGTATGCAATGAGGACACCTTCATTCCTGGGTAGGTTTTCACTTTCGGCAACATCATGCTGCGTGCTGGTCTGACCAGCCATCTAGGCTAGATCGGAAGCTTCGCCCTCGGTCAAGGCACCCAGTTCGAGAATCTAGAATTCTCTGCCGACTCCCGAGGCGATCTGACCCCCACTAGGCTCTTGGTCTTATCCGATGAGCATGGAAATCCCGAAGCCTTAACTTTGGGTCTCTTGCTCGGTCCCATTCTCGGCTCCCCCTTCACTTGAGAGTTGCCCTCGTGCTCGGGCCCAGCCTTAGTGCCCAAGCACCCGATTCGTCCCTTGCCGAACACCCATCCCTCGTGGATGCCCCATAGGTTACCTCCAAAAACCTTCAGGTGATTGACCCAGATAGCATCTCGATGTTAAATGAGGCGCTTGACCGGGCCCAGTCATTGGAGATTGTGGGCAACCTAAACCCGACCTATGTTCAGATCGGTCTGAGGTCAGGTCATGAGTAAATTCACAACCCACCCACCACCCACTTGGTAGCCACTTGCGAAAACTTAACTGATATGCGCCTCCGACGGGGCGGAGGACATGTACGAAGAGGTCGGCACCATAACCCCTATCAATACGGGACGATGGATAGCCACCTCCTCTTATGATGTCTATATGGTGGACACCCGCGTTGACAAGGATGAAAACACCCCCAAGCAGAACGGATAGAGATCCGAGGAGCCTTCAAAGCGCTAGAGGTAGCGGAAGCAATCCATGGTGAACAAGGGAAGGGGAGTTATCGTGGTCACTGGGGAAAATGATACCCGATAGACCCCGACGACCTCGAAGCCCTAGAGCAACCACAGGAGGACCCCGAGAAGCCCGATGACCCCGATGATCTTAACGATGCCGAGGACGAAAACTACCTCCCCCCAATCGAGGAGGATGATACCGATGTCTACTACAGAACTTTATTCTAGTAGACTCGTGTTGGGCCTCCAGGCGCAGAGTTTTGTAGGACAGTAGCAATTTTCCCTCAAGTGGATGACCTAAGGTTTATCAATCTGTGGGAGGTGTGGGATGAAGATGGTCTCTCTTAAAGAACCCTGCAATCAAATACAAGAAGTCTCTTGTGTCCCCAACACACCCAATACAATGGCAAATTGTATAGGTACACTAGTTCGACGAAGAGATGGTGATACAAGTGTAGTAATGATAGTAGATATTGATTTTTTTAATATTAACAATAAAAAGAGAGAAAGGTATCAAGTAACAAAAGTGAGCACAAATGGTATTGCATTGCTTGAAAACAAGGCCTAGGGTCCGTGCTTTCGCTAGTCCAATCTCTCAACAATGCTAATATAATTGGATCACATAACCATGCCTCAATGTGCAATGAAGAATCACTCCAAAGTTCTTATCTAGCAGAGAACATAAGAAGAAATTGTTTTTAGGGTATGAAACCACCTTAAAGTTATCATTTCCGATTGATCTATCCAAGAGTTCGTACTAAAATAACCAAGTTATCCTTTCCGATCGATCTATCTAAGAGTTCGTACTAGAATAACACACCATATGATACGCATCAACCAACTCTAATGTCACCTAGATACTCGAATGAACCCACAAGTATCCATGAGTTAATTATACGATAGCATCAAACAATTTTAGATTCATAATACTCAATCAACACAAAGAACCTCAAAGAGTGCCCCAAGATATCTATCGGAGAACATGGTATGAAAATGTGCAATCAACCCCTATGCATAGATTCCCAAGGTTACCGAAATCCACAAGTTGATGCTATAACATATATCAAGTGAATCACTTGAATACCCCAATGTCACTATGGGTATCTGCATGCAAGACATATAGCAAGTACTCTCGAATCCATAAAAGTATTCAATCCGGTAATAACAAAATCTCAAAGGGAAAACTCAATTCATCACAACAAGATAGAGTGGGGAAAACACCATGTGATCCAACTATAATAACAAAGCCCGTGATACATCAAGATCGTTCCATCTCAAGAACACGAGAGAGAGAGAGAGAGATTGAACACATATCTACTGGTACAAACCGTCAGCCACGAGGGTGCACTACTCCCTCGTCATCATGGCCTCCACCGAGATGATGAAGATGGCCACCAGAGATGATCTACCCTCTCCGACAGGGTACTGGAATGCCTCCAGATTGGTTTTTCATTGATACAGAGAGCTGTGGTGGCGGAACCAGGAGTCTAGGGTTATTTCTGATGGTTTCTATATTTATAGGAATTTTTGGCGTTGGTTTCATGCGAAGGTGGGCCATGAGGTGAGCACGATACACCAGGGTGCGCAGGGGGCCTGGCGCGCTCTGGTGGGTGGTGCCCACTTCGTGGCTCGTCTGGCCCTCCCACGAAGCGTCTAGTGCCAATTTTGTTCCCAAAAAATCATCAAAAAGTTTCGGGCGATTTCGAGAAATTTCATTTTCTCCACAAAAAACAACACCACAATAGTTTTGATGAAAACAACATCAGTTCGGGTTAGTTCTAAATAAATCATATAAAGTGCATCAAAACTATATAAAAGTATTGTAAACACAGGTGAATATGGCATGAATACTTCATAAATTATAGATACGTTCGAGACGTATCAGCATCCCCAAGCTTAGTTCTTACTCGTCCTCGAGTAGGTAAATGGTAAAAGAAATGATTTATGAAGTGTGAATGCTAGCATAGTGCATAAGTTTGATCAATGATAATTTCAACCACTTTTCTTGCATCATAACAACAAGTCTTTCTCATAAAACTAATCATGATAAAGTAGAAACTAATTCACATGTTATGGTTCAAGCAATGAATTCTCTTGAAACTTAACAACCTATGTTCTTAGTCACCAAACAATAATTCAACTTATTCTCAGGAAAGTCTAAGTAAGATCTCCACATACTCAATCATCATGTAGTCTTCTATGATTGCTAGTACTCAGAGCATATTTTTAGAACAAATGGCATCCATGAAAGACATAGCAAGATAGGGGCTTAATGTTTTGCCTCCCAACTCATTTATTATGGACATTATTGTCAACAATAATAATAAGTAATGATCAAATATATTTGACTGGCCATATGTGCTTAGATATTTCGCCACCACAAGATGCTTGCCAACTAATAGAAGTAGGTTGGAATAGGAAGTTGACTCAAGATTAAAAGTAAATAACATGAAAGTAAATAGACTGTCCCTTCGCAGAGGGAAGCATGCATATGTGCTAGAGCTCAGTGTTTAAAACGGATATAAATATAATTTTGGGAGGTGCACCCTTCCTGTCAACATTACGACCAAGAGTTATCAATATTTGCCATGTTAAACACATTAGCGGCGGTTCCCAAGTGGTAAAAGTAAAGGTCTACTCCCCCTCCACCAACAAATACACTCCATGGCTAGCCAAATCCACGGGTACCATCCATACCAACAATATTGCTGGGGTAGTTTTGTTTACTTATTTGCATATATTTTTTCGGGAATGGGAATCCCTATTAGTGTCCCACTCGTGTAAGGACGAGTGAATAAATACTCATCATGAGAATAACCCGCTTAACATGGAAGATATTGATTGCCCCTGTCGCTCCATGAGCGGTCCGAGCGCACAAAATAGATGCTCATATGAAATTTTAGAGGTGCCACATTCAAATTTACTTGGAACGGGAGGGTAATGCCGCATATGGATAGATATACTAGACTCTCATGGCAAGAAACTGGGTTTAAGGTTTTTTTGATGCACAAGTATTATCTCTACTTAGTACGAAGTTTTGGCTAGTAAAAGATCCTAAAGAAACACCACATGTTGGAGGATCCATAACAATATAACTTCTATGCAAATATACAGAACCATAACTCATTACGTTGTCTTCCTTGTCCAACTTCAACTAATTGGCTCAACTTTGAAAATATTAATACACAATCATAGAAGATGTCCAAGATAATATATTTGTATGTGAAAGTTCTCTTCCTTATACTAATCATTCACGAATTGCTTGTATGACCAATATTGTGATCGTCAAACTTCAATAGATTTTACTTTCTAAACCAGATGTGAAGCTAATACTAAGCATAAAGCACATTCACAATTTCATATTTATGATATATCATTGATTCACAATTTACACATAGGATATAAGTGAAGCTCAAGAGTAAACATGAAACTACTCTTCAAAAGATATAAGTGAATATCAATGAGTAGGTAAACAATCAAGTAGCTATGTGAGAGGGCTCTCTCTCAATAAATATTTTCATATCTAAGTATTTTATTAAATAGCAAGCAAAGTAAAAAATAGCACGGCAAGAATACACTAGTGCAGAATCGGCCTATTGTCGCGGGTCGTAAGGGCCTTTAGTGCTGGTTCTCGAATCGGCACTAAAGGGTGGGGACTAAAGCCTAGTCCCCTTTAGTGCCAGTTCAACATGGCCCGGCACCAAAGACCCTCCATGTGGCATCTGACGGCACTGTGGGCTGGGGGGCCTTTAGTCATGGTTGGTAACACCAACCGGGACTAAACGTATTTAGTTTTTTTAGTATTGTTTTATTTTTCCTTTTAATTCTTTAGGGGTTTATGAATTAATTATGGTTTAATTTTCCTTTTAATTAATTTTCATTTCAAACATATATTACGTTACTATGTACATACTGTACACACGTTGTGCATGCGCATATATATAAATATAAATAGAATTTCTCGTAGAACCGCGACCATTCACATGTATATATATACAATTTATCCTACAATTTGAGGATCATTACACATATATATATATGCAAGCCCCGCAGAAATCCAGTAATCCCTCAACATCTTGTAATGGTATTCTCCTTTGGGATCTATGACCTGGTCAAGTAGAAATCTAGCTAATTTCTCTTGAATTGCTCATACCCGAGCCTCTGGTATGAGCTGGCCCCGCACCTCCGACAGCTACAAGATGGAGATCAAGATGAATATATTAGTTGTGTGTATATATATTAGCTAGATCATGATAAAAAATTATGGATAGTGTTCTGGCAAACGTATCCAAAGATTTCTTTCGTTTCTGCTCCTTTCAGAGGTGATCATGCGAATGTACTCGCAAACGTAGTATCCGCATAAACTAGTCCCCTGCTCTTGCACCACGCACTTTACGAGAATAAAATTCAATCAGGTAATAATTAATCAAGCATGATAATGGTATTGAAACTACAATTGAAGAGATGCACGGACGTAGCTAGCTAGCTAGTAGTACTTAATTACCTTGGATCGCACCCATTTCAATTGTGGTGCCCAGTCGCCTGGGACCCGTTTGATGAACTTGGCCCAAGCCCTGCCGATCGGCAAAGAAAATGAATAAATGAGTTATTAACTAGTTGATATCAGCAAATGAAGTAATTATAGAGGCCGACATAGTGCGATAATGATTGAAATTACTTGTCAAGCAGCCCCCTCACGATTGCGTATTCAGATGCATCCTTTAATAGAGAGTTGAGTACTTCAACTTTTCCCTTGTCAACTTCAATGATTAACAAGATCCAGTGGTAACTGCATAACTCATCAACAACACTTATTAACATCTAGTAAGCAAAAAATAGAATTTGTAGTACAAGATATATATATATATATAGTAACACTCACCTGAAGTTGTAAGGAAGTAGTATTTGTGGATGGGTGTTTCGATGGATCAAAAATTCTGGCATTTTTCCTTGTGTCTTTTCTCAAATATGAAGTTTCCCATATCTTTTGATTAATCGTATTTGGGTCAATGAACCCAATGCCATAGCGTCCAGCTTGTTTCATTTCATGCATCATCATTCTGCACAATACCACAAAAATGAATATAGTGAGGATAATTCCAGGTAATGAACGAGAGCACATCTAGCTAGAGACTTTAAATTATAGAAAGAAATCACTTACAGACAATAGCAACTGACTAAATATTTGTCGAGTGCGTCTTGATTGAATAACTGAAACAACTCTGCATAATGAATCCACACGTCATTTTTATGGAAGTAATGCGTCTCTTGGACTCTCACCATGAGGGACTGTTCATTGGTATTTGTTGTTATTTGCATGTACGACGTATTCAATCCATACATTCTCGTTGGTAGAAGCTTGACATCTTCAGGCTTGACCAGAGGTTTGCCGCGGGCATATTGATATTTTACTTGTGACTCATTAAGCATGGGCCTCGAGGCCTAGGAGTTGTTCAACACGACACCAGCCTCTTTAGCCATCCTAATATGTTCTTCGGTTACTTCTGGCCGACCGGTGGTACTCACAGGTGTTTGTACAATGGGCGGAGGGATCGATTGCACTGCCTGTTCTCCCAGCTGGGGGATAGTTTTCCCACTTTTTCGCCAACTCCTTGGCTCGAGCTCGAGCTCGACTCCTTTTTTCCAGCAAGATATGACTTCTTGATAGACCGCACATAGTCGCTGTCCTTCTGAGCTTGTTGAGCCATATCAATGAATTGTTGTGAGACATGCTCAGGTACTTTCTCCTTTGGCAGTTGGGGCGGTTTTGGTCCAAAATGGGCCTTCAATTTGGCATCCACTACGTTGTCGAATTCCTCGTCGGTCAGGTGGTAAGGCAACTTCGGAAGAGGCTTCAGGCTGCTTGGACCATATTTGAATTTCTTGCCTATTGTACCGCTAGTCCTCGTAGTTGCAACCTCTCTCTTTCGTTGTTGCTTCAGAGACGTAGCATGTTGAGTCAACGGAGCACGCTGATGCCATGTCGGACCTGGAGGAGGAGTGGGCTGACGCGGTGCCAGACTTGGAGGAGGAGGAGTTGGCTGACGTCGTGCCGGACCTAGAGGAGGAGTCGGCTGACGCAATGCCAGACTTGGAGGAGGAGTTGGCTGACGTCGTGCCGGACTTGGAGGAGGAGTCGGAGTCGACTGATGCGGTGGCGGACCTGGAGGAGGAGGAATCAGTTGCCTTGGAAATACGATGCAATCCTTTTTCCATAGAATGATACGATGTATGGCCTCCCCCAGTGTTCTCTCCTTGTCACCTCCAGGAATGTCAAGTTGTAGCTCGTGATATGCTGACATCACGTCATCAACCCCGACACGAGCATAGCCAGCTAGAATGGGATTGCAATGGAAGGTTGCTTCTAGGGGATTTGCTAAAGCATAGCTGTCCGCCACCTTCATGGATAAGTTCTTCACTTTCATGCGTAGCTCACAGTTAGTCCTGTCTTTCATATCATCCACGGGGTACCTAGCTAGCAGTGCATCGTCATCGATATCAGCCGGGGCAGAACCCACACTGCTTCTCAGCATAGATGGGATGGTGGTATCAAATGATGGATCGATCTGCTCATGTTGCCGCTGAGACGCCCTTTCCTGGCTGAGTGAGTCGATCTGGTCGTGTTGTCGCTTGACTCTGGATTCCAACTCTAGGTGCTTTGATTCGAGGCCTTCAAGGCGGACTGCTTCCTCCTTCTTCTTCCTCTCCTCCCGCATCTTCTTTCTCGCACGGCTTCTGTAGTCGTCGTTCCGACCAGCAAACCCCTCAAACCACGGAACAACGCCTTTCCCTCGTGTTCGTCCCGGGTGTTCAGGATTCTTTAGGGCGCGCGTAACCTCGTCGTACTCTCTATCGGGCGTGAACACCCCCATTCAAGCTTCTTCCATTTTCATCAGAATTTCACCTGTCACTTTTTTAAGACTTTCCTTCACAATAATAGCCCCTGTCTTTGGGTCCAACTTCCCCCCATGCGCGTAAAACCATGTCCTGCACCTCGAGGGCCATGTCACTGTAACTGGAGTGACATTTGCACTAATCATATCTTTTTTGAATTTATCCCACTTAGGCAGGGCCGTCTAGTAGCCACCTGGCCCCATAGTATGGTGCCACTCCTTTTTTGCAGCATTAATCTTGTTCTTTCTCGACCATTCCTTAGCTAGTTCCGATTCCTTGAACTTCACGAAATCGTCCCAGTGATCTTTCGCCTTCACCAGTGCTCCCTCTAATTTTGGAGTCATCTTGTATCCTTTGATGTACGCAGCCCATGCATTTTTCTTGAAGGTGTTGAATGCGATCGCCATCTTTTTAAGAGCATAGTTTCTGACTTTATTCAAATCTGCATCTGTCAAGTTATCTGGTAGTGTGAAATGTGACATCAGCTCAGTCCAAAGCACATTTTTTGCTCTTTCATCGACAAAAGTAACTCCTTGTCGATCTCCCTTTGATGGCTTTTTCCATTCTTGTGTGGACATCGGGATTTGGTCCCTGACAATAACTCCGCATTGATTCTTGAACTTGGTCGCATTTTTCTTAGGTTCAAGCGGTTCACCAGTTGATGTATTGATGGAATCGATGCTGAACTTTACACCAACGTCCAACTTTCTGGCCCGGCCTCGCTTTACCCTGTCACTTGTAAAATATTTGCTCGATCCCGAGGCCTAAAAGAAGAAAGATTGATTCGTTAATAGATATACAACTCAATTAAGACATGTAATGATCATCAGATGGCTTATATAATAAATATACCTCGCCGGTCTTTGTTATATGAAGAACATTTTCTTCGTCAACATCGTTATCGAATTCATCTATTATTTCGTCTTCATCAAACATACAACCCTCACCGGAATTGTTTAGATATTGCGAGCCGTCATCATCTTCATGTTCATGCTCTGGGCTCGTGGAGCGTATGATGTCGAACAGAGCCTCTTCTCCTTCTCTGTCGGTATTGTCCATAGCTTATATTTAACTAACCCAGAAGAAAGATAAATCAATTTAGTATTCAATTTAGAATGCATGCAATCAATAAGGAAAACTGAATCATAGTACATAATATGCATCATCGAATATAATCTCGAATAAATTGTCTCGAATATTATTGAATATTATCACTAATACAACTCGATTATTATTAATTATATAATATCACTACTATAGATCCAGTTAACATCTTGCGCGGCAGGCGGTGGACACCCAAAGAGAAGGAACTATGATAGGATCATAGCTCGGGTGAGATCCCTGAAGAACCTTCCAGGTATTGGACAACCTGACGTCCAATGCATCCATGTACTGACAGACGTGCTCGTCCTCCTCCCTGACAGAATGGTGTACCACCTCTGGCGGGGCCAGCTGCCTCCGCACCGACAGTGGCCCACGCGAACTCCACCAAAGAAGATCCGGGTCGACGACGGGACCCGGGTTCCTCACCAAGCTACGCGCCCCTGAAGGTAGAACCTCCGAGTGCTAGCCAGGCGGGGCCCAGTCCCGAACATTGCCCCTCTGAAGCAGGGCGTTGTGAATGAGTCGACGATGAGGATGGGGGCCAGGCATCGTTGACTCCGAGAAGAAATTCTATGCAAATTTAAAAAAAATGCTTGACTGTGATTTTTGTAATTCTTTATAACTTGATTTTGCAAATACATAACAAACTTTTTTCTATGCTTTGTCAAAATTCCTCAAATATTTTCTATACATTATACATACATATACTAATTTCTATACATATATTGGATCAAATGTCAAATTCCTAAACCCTAAATGTCAAAATTTCTACATTGTATAAACCCTAAACCCTAAACCCTAAATTTCTACATTGTATCAAAATGTCAAAATTGCTCAATATTTCTATACATACATTATACTAATTAATTCCTCAAATGTCAAAAATGTCAAAATTCTTCTAAAAATGTCGAAATTCTTGCATCTAATCATCTAATCCTCTATACATCTAATTAATCATCTAATTATCAAAATTGTGTGTGTGTTCATCAAAATTGGGGGGGGGTTCGGGTCGGGAAGGGCCGGCGGCCGCCATGGCGGCTTATGGGCCGAGGGAGAGGGGGGAGCTCACAACGGGGCGATGGGGCGACAGCCAGGCGAGGGAGGTCAGGTTGGGCTCGGTTAGGCAAGGCGACGGCAACGCGAGGCAAGGTCAGGTCGGGCACGAGGAGGAACGGGCGCGGGTGGCGTCGCAGATCGGCGCGAGGAGGCGAGACGGTGACGGCACGGGCGACGTCGGGTAGGCGAGACGGCGACGGCGGCGATGTCGCGAAGATGTTGAAGAGGAGAGTAACTGATTTTTTTTAAGTGTAGTATATATAAGGAGGCCTTTAGTCGCGGTTGGTGGCTTGAACCGCGACTAAATACCCTCCTTTAGTCGCGGTTGGAGCCACCAACCGCGACTAAAGGTCTGGCTTCCTGCCGCTTGGGCTGGCTGAAATTGACCTTTAGTCGTGGTTGGTGGTTCCAACCGCGACTAAAGGGGGGTCTTTAGTCGTGGTTGGAGCCACCAACCACGACTAAAGGTGGTTCTCGCACACGCGTGGTGCAGGGGAACTTTAGTCCCACCTCGCCTAGCGAGGGGCAGCCGCACTGGTTTATAAGCCATGATGCGGCTACTCCCTCGAGCTCCTCTCTAAGCAGGCCTATGTGGGCCTATCGAACCTGTGCGGCCCTGTTGGGCCTACTGGGCCTTGCGGGCCTGCATTCTGGCCTAGGTTGGGTTTCTAGTCGTATGCAAGCCGTGGCGGCCTATTTTTTCATATTTTTTTTCATTTTTTTCTTTATTTAATTTCTTTTGTTTCTGAGTTTTTTTGTGATTTATTGAGAGTTAATGAGTGAATCATTTTGCGTTAGGTCATAAAAATTATAAACTTTATCTTAGTGGCAGTAGTTTTCAAATTCGAATAGTTTAAATTTGAATTATTTGAAATTTGTGTGAATCACTACTTTGTGAATAACTTTACTTTAAAAATAGATTTTCGAGTGATGCTTTTTTCTACTGTTTAATATTATCATGTTTTATCATTATATCCAATTTTGTAATTCTTAGGTTGTTTAAAAAATGAAATGCCTTACATAACAGGCGAGTTTTCATCTGAATCCCCGATACTTCGAAAGAGATTGTCCATTTTGCACACGAAGTGCATCCAGTTTTTGCCGTACACCTCTCAAATTTTTACAACATGCTATGTGGGTGAAATTATGCTACCATGCCAACTTTCAACCTTTTTAGAGTTCATTTGAAGTGTTTTTCAATTTCAAGGTTATTTTGCCTAACAAAATCAGTATATGGATGAAAAATACCAAATGAAGTCAGAAAGGGTTGAAAATTGATGATGTGGCTTTGAATGGTGCATTTTGAACACACAAAAAGTATGGAGTTCAAATAAGTTAAAAAAATGAAATGCCTTTGTAATAGGCGAGTTTTCGTCTGAAACCCCCATACTTCGAAAGAGATTCTCCATTTTGTACACGAAGTGCATCCAGTTTTTGCCGTAACCCTCTCAACTTTTTATAACATGCTATGTGGGTGAAATGATGATACCATGCCAACTTTCAACCTTTTCAAAGTTCATTTCAAGTGCTTTTCAATTTCAGGGTCATTTTGCTGAAAAAATGAGTAAGTGCATGAAAAATAGCAAATGAAGTCAGAAAGGGTTGAAAATTGATTATGTGGTTTGAATGGTGTAATTTGAACACACAAAAAATATGCAGTTCAAATAAGTTAAAAAAATGAAATGCCTTTGTAACAGGAGAGTTTTCGTCCGAAACCCTCATACTTCGAAAGAGATTGTCCATTTTGTACATGAAGTGTATCCAGTTTTTGCCGTAACCCTCTCAACTTTTTATAACATGCTAAGTGGCTGAAATGATGATACCATGACAACTTTCAACCATTTCAGAGTTCATTTGAAGTGCTTTTGATTTTCACGGTCATTTTAGCTCAAAATAAATCATGAAGTGCATGAAAAATAACAAATGAGGTCAGAAAGGGGTTGAAAAGTGATGATGTGGCTTTGAATGGTGCATATTGAATGCAGAAAAAGTCTTGAGTTAAAATAAGTTAAAAATGAAATGCCTTTGTAACAAGCGAGTTTTCGTCCGAAACCCTAATACTTCGAAAGAGATTGTCCATTTTATACACGAACTGCATCCAGTTTTTGCCGTAACCCTCGCAACTTTTTATAACATGCTATGCAGGTGAAATGATGATACCATGCCAACTTTCAACCATTTCAGAGTTCATTTGAAGTGCTTTTCAATTTCACGGTCATTTTAGCTCAAAATAAATCACGAAGTGCATGAAAAATAATAAATGAGGTCACAAAAGGGTTGAAAAGTGATGATGTGGCTTTGAATGGTGCATATTGAATGCAGAAAAATTGTTGAGTTAAAATAAGTTAAAAAAATGAAAAGCCTTTGTAAGAGGCAAGTTTTCGTCCGAAACCCCGATACTTCGAAACAAATTGTCCATTTTGTACACAAAGTGCATCCAGTTTTTGTCGTAACCCTCTCAACTTTTTATAACATGATATGTGGGTGAAATGATGATACCATGCCAACTTTCAACCATTTCAGAGTTCATTTGCACTGCTTTTCAATTGAGGGTCATTTTAGCTCAAAATAAATCATGAAATGCATCAAAAATAGTAAATGAGGTCAGAAATGGGTTGAAAAGTGATGATGTGGCTTTGAATGGTGCATATTGAATGCAAAAAATGTCTTGAGTTAAAATATGTTTAAAAAATTGAAATAACATAATAAATAACAAAATGAACATATATGTGCTTATGTAGGGAAAATTTGACCTGAAATCAAACTGGAATTCAGTTTGATTTGAGGTCAAATTTCCCCATATAAGGGCATCTATTTTCAATTTGAGAGGAACTCAACAAGGCAGAGAGGGGTGGGCTTAGAAACCGGTGCGAGCGCCCCTCGCTTGGTGAGGTGGGACTAAACTCCCACCACAGCCATGACCAACCTTTAGTCCCGGTTGGTGGCTCCAACCACGACTAAAGGTTCTCATGGGGCCACAGGTTGATGCCAGCCTGCCATCATACCTTGAGTGCCGATTGGAGCTACCAACCGGGACTAAAGGTCCGTAACGAACCGGCACTAATGATCCCCATCACGAACCGACACTAATGATCACATTAGTGCCGGCCCGAGAGCCAACCGGGACTAATGATGCGGACAAAAGGTCTGTTTTCTACTAGTGATAACACATATCATGTGAACAAGTAAAAATTTAGGCTCAATATAGGCTAACCGATAGTTGACGAAGAGAGGTGGGATGCGTAGCATCCCTAAGCTTAGATGCTTGAGACTTGTTGAAATATTTACTTGGGGCGTGACGGTGTCCTAGACTAGGGGGTACTCACCATGTTGCCTACCGACCTATGGGTCGGGCCTAGGACCCCCATGATGATTCACTAATGGGCCACATCGGGCAGCCCATGCTGAATACAAGAAGGATTCCACAAGACTTGGCGCACAAGACAAGGACTCCTCTAAACCCTAATGCCTACGGTACATATATAAACTGATGCGAGGCTAGTCAATCCTAATCTCATATTCATTACTACAATCTCGTGGTAGATACCTGTACTATGTATTATCCCCCATATCAATACAATGAAAAGCAGGACGTAGGGTACTATCTCCTAGAGAGAGCTCGAACCTGGGTAAAATCATGTGTTCATGTTACCATCGCTCCAAGACGCCTATCTTAGGACCCCTACTATGAGATTCGCCGGTTTTGACACCAACAATGGTGCTTTCATTGAGACCTGCTGGGTAGTCGCAGTGGTGCTACACGTCGAACCGATCTACATCGTCAACGTCGGCATCTTCGTCACCGGCTTGACTGGTCACCTCGGCTGTGCCGAGGAATGCGCTCCACGTCAGATCATGTAGATCAAACGGGTGTCTTCATTAACATAAACTCAATCTCAACCAAGATCATGGAAGAATCCTCCATGGTAGTCGGGGGCTCAGCGTCAACATTGCCCTCACGCGATCATGTAGTTTTTCTGGACAACGAACCCGGGTTGGTCGTCCCTGCCTTCTCGAGTGTTGTTTTGACGATTGCTTCAGTGGAATTGTGTGGGATTGAGTCTAGAACAATCTGAAAATTTTCATCACGTTCCGATGGAAGAATCTCCGGCGATCTACAATATACCGGAGCCCTGTCAAATCTTGAGAGGAATCTGGGTGAGTTTAGGGCGAGGGGTCCAGTATCTAGATCGGACATCCATTGGAAAATCCCACCGTTCATCATCTTCGGAATTCCTATACCGATCACCCCTACAAATTTCAGCTCGATCCGACGGTTCAAACTCCAGGAAACATCCGATGAGGACAATGAATTTTGGATGTATTTTCTGCGCGGAAACAAATCCGACTCGAATTCATATTTTTCATGAACGAACTGTTGGACGTCCTTTCTGATGGAAATTTTCTCATCATCTTGGTCATCCGACCACAATTCGGCATCACAAGAGCCGGACTATCATTAATAAAACCTTGCTGCCCCACGGGTGGAACGGGAAGTGTGCGATGTTGCTTCATCAAGCAAACATTGACCGCGTCATAAAATCCGACCTGCGCCGGCATCGTTGCATCGTCCCTTTTTCAAGCCAACGTCCACCACGCCGACCTGCTTTGACACCTCGGCTGGCATGAGACTTTGGCATCACCAACCGACCTACATGTGACTTCGGCGTCTGCCGATCATAGCTTCGCCATGTTAGCTGGACCAGGGACTTCGCCTTGCCACATCGGCCAAGCCGTGACATTACTTCGAAGTGCCGAACTGCTCGTTCGGTCATCTCGGGACGGGCTTGGGGGCTGGGACCTCAGTCATGCCGAAGACTACACAACAGATCTGTCAAAGTTCAATGGGCGTCTTTGTCTCGCTACAAGCCCGGATCGCATCATCAACATCGAGGACACTAACCAGCTAAGATGCTTTCATGCTAAAAACATTCAATTTTAAATTTTGTTCGGTTTGACCAAGCTTTATACTTTTTTGACAAAAAATTATTTGCAAAAAATTTGTTGGGGAAAGTTGCATGGGAAATAAAAAAATTCCTACACACACGCAGATCTATCCATGGTGATGAGCATCTACGAAAGGGAGAGTGGATCTACATACCCTTGGAGATCGCTAAGCGGGAAGCGTTAAGTAACGCGTTGGTGTAGTCGAACATCTTCGCGATCCATATCGCCATGCGTCCCGCGATCCAATCATGATCCGTCCCGCGATCCAATCATGATCCGTCCCGCGAACATCATCACGATCCATCCCACGAACTTGATCATGATCCTTCCGATCTAGCGCCGAATGGACGGCACCTCCGCGTTCAGCACACGTACAGCTTGATAACGATCTCCGCCGTCTTGATCCAGCAAGAAGGAGCAGAGAGGAAGAAGAGTTCTCCGGCAGCATGACGGCGCTCCGGCGATGGTGGTGGAGCAATTCCAGCAGGGCTTCGCCTAAGCACTACAGAAATCCGATCTAGAGGAGAAACTATGCACTGGAGGAACGGGTAGCACGTGGCTGAAAAACTAGTGCAAAACCCTAAAATCCACCAGTATATATAGGAGGAGAGGAGGAGAGCCTTGGCGCAAGGGCCAAGGCACATAGGAGTCGGTCGAACCAACTAGGAGAGGAGGATTGTCCTCCAATCCTAGTAGGACAAGGATTCGCCTTTTTTCCCCTTTTTTCCACCTTTTCCTATTGGGTTTTCTTCTCTAGCCTCATGGGCCTTTTGTGTGAGTTTCCACCAGACCACTAAGGGCTGATATTCATTATCCCACAGCCCATCAAGCCTCTTGGGTCGAAATACCCCTCCCGGTGGTCACCCCGTACACTACCGGCACTCCCGGTACACTACCGATGAGCCCAAAACTTTTCCGGTGACCAAAATAGGACTTCCTATATATGAATCTTTACCTCCAGACCATTCCAGAGTTCCTCATGACATCCGGGACTCCGAACAACCTTCGGTCACCACCATACATAACTCTATACTACCGAAACGTCACCAAACCTTAAGTGTGCACACCCTGCGGGTTCGAGAACTATGTAGACATGACTGAGACACCTCTACGGTCAATAACCAATAGCGGGACCTGGATGCCCATATTGGTTCCTACATATTCTACGAAGATCTTTATCGGTCGAACCTCTATGTCAAGGATTCAGTTAATCCTGTATGATGTTCCTTTTGTTCTTCGGTATGTTACTTGCCCGAGATTCGATCGTCGGTATCTCCATACCTAGTTCAACCTTGTTATCGGCAAGTCTCTTTACTCGTTCCATAATACAAGATCCCGCAACTAACACTTAGTCACATTGCTTGCAAGGCTTATTATGATGTTGCATTGCCGAGTGGGCCCTGAGATACATCTCCGTCACACGGAGTAACAAATCCCAGTCTTGATCCATGCCAACTCAACAGACACCTTCGGAGATACCTGTAGAGCAGCTTTATAGTCACCCAGTTACGTTGCAACGTTTGATACACACAAGGCACCCCTTCGATGTCTGTGAGTTGCATGATCTCATGGTCATAGGAACACATACTTGACATGCAGAAAACAATAGCAATAAACTTACACGATCATATGCTACGTTTGTAGTATTGGTCTTGTCCATCACATCATTCTCCTAATGATGTGATCCCGTTATCAAATGCATCTCATGTCAATGGCTAGGAAACCTTGACCATCTTTGATCAATGAGCTAGTTCAATAGAGGCATACTAGGGACAGGGTGTTTTCTATTTACCCACACATGTAATGTGTTTCCAATCAATACAATTATAGCATGGATAATGAATGATTATCACAAACAAGGAAATATAATAATAAACACTTTATTTATTACCTCTGGGGCATATTTCCAACAATCTCCCGCTTGCACTAGAGTCAATAATCTAGTTCACATCACTATGTGATTTACGTTGTAATGAGTCGAACACCCATGCAGTTCTGGTGTTGATCATGTTTAGCCCTTGGAAGAGGCTTAGTCAACGGGTCTGCAACATTCAGATCCGTGTGCACTTTGCAAATATTTATGTCCTTCTCCTTGATGTAATACTGGATGAAGTTGAATCGTCGCTTTATGTGTCTGTTCCTCTTGTGAAACCTTGGTTCCTTGGCTAGAGCAATGGCACCAGTGTTGTCACAGAACAGGTTCATTGGATTCGGTGCACTAGGCACTACTCCAAGATCTTTCATGAACTGCTTCATCCAGACACCTTCCTTCGCCGCCTCTGAGGTTGCGATGTACTCCGCTTCGCACGTAGAATCAACTACCATGCTTTGCTTGGAACTACACCAGCTTACCGCTCCCCCGTTAAGAATAAATACGTATTCGGTTTGCGACTTAGAGTCGTCCAGATCAGTGTCAAAGCTTGCATCGACGTAACCCTTTACGACGAGCTCTTCATCACCTCCATAAACGAGAAACATTTCCTTAGTCCTTTTCAGGTACTTAAGGATATTCTTGACCGCTGCCCAGTGCCCCATTCCAGGATCACTTTGAAACCTTTCGACCATACTTATGCCAAGGCTGACATCGGGTCTTGTGCACAGCATTGCATACATGATAGAGCCTATGGCTGAAGCATAGGGGATGACACTCAACTTTTATCTATCTTCTGCAGTAACTGGGCATTGAGTCTTACTCAACTTCACACCTTGTAACACAGGCAAGAACCCCTTCTTGGACTGATCCATTTTGAACTTCTTCAAAACTTTATCAAGGTATGTGCTCTATGAAACTGTTATTAAGCGTCTCGATCTATCTCTATAGATCTTAATGCCTAATATGTAAGCAGCTTCTCCTAGGTCCTTCATTGAAAAACTCTTGTTCAAATATTCCTTCACACTTTCCAGCATTTCTATATTGTTTCCAATCAACAATATGTAATCCACATATAATATTAGAAACCTATAGAGCTCCCACTCACTTTCTTGTAAATACAAGCTTCTCCATCAACTTGTATAAACCTAAACGCTTTGATCACCTCATCAAAGCGCTTATTCCAACTCCGAGATGCTTGCTCCAGTCCATAAATGGATCGCTGGAGTTTGCGAACTTTGTTAGCATTCACTGGATCGACAAAACCTTCGGGTTGCATCATATACAACTCTTCCTCAAGGAAACGGTTGAGGAACGTTGTTTTGACATCCATCTGCCAAATTTCATAGTCGAAATAAGAAGCTATTGCCAACATGATTCTGGCGGACTTAAGCATCGCTATGGGTGAGAATGTCTCCTCGTAGTCAACTCCTTGAACTTGTGAAAAACCCTTTGCCACAAGTCGAGCTTTATAGACAGTGATATTACCGTCCGCGTCTGTCTTCTTCTTAAAGATCTATTTGTTCTGAATGGCCTTTCGCCCTTCAGGTAATACTTCCAAAGTCCATACTTTGTTTTCATACATGCATCCCATCTCGGATTTCATGGCCTCTAACCATTTCTCGGAATCCGGGCCCATAACTGCTCCTTCATAGCTCGTAGGTTCATTGTTGTCCAACAACATGACCTCTAAGACAGGGTTGCCGTACCACTCAGGAGTAGTACGCGCCCTTGTCGACCTACGAGGTTCACTAGTAGCTTGATGCGAAGCTTCATGATCATCATCATTAACTTCCTCTTCTACCGTCGTAGGTTCCACAGAAACATCTTTCTGTGCTGCGCTACTTTCTGGTTGAAGTAAAGGTTGAATAACCTCATCAAGCTCTATCTTCCTCCCACTCAATTCTTTCGAGAGAAACTCTTTCTCAAGAAATGTTCCGTTCTTAGCAGCAAACACTCTGCCTTCGGATCTGAGATAGAAGGTATACCCGACTGTCTCTTTAGGGTATCCTATGAAGACGTATTTCTCCGCTTTGGGTTCCAGCTTTTCAGGATGAAGCTTTTTGACATAAGCATCACATCCCCAAACTTTAAGAAATGACTTTGGCCTTTTGCCAAACCATAGTTCATATGGCATCGTCTCAACGGATTTCGATGGTGCCCTATTTAAAGTGAATGCAGCTGTCTCTAATGCATAACCCCAAAACGATAGTGGCAAATCAGCAAGAGACATCATAGAACGCACCATATCTAATAAGGTTCGATTACGACGTTCGGACACACCATTACGCTGTGGTGTTCCGGGCGGTCTCAACTGTGAAACAATTCCAAATTGTCTTAAGTGACTGCCAAACTCATAACTCGGTTATTCACCTCCTCGATCAGATCATAGGAACTTAATCTTCTTGTTATGATGATTCTCAACTTCACTCTGAAATTTCTTGAACTTTTCAAACGTTTTAGACTTGTGTTTCTTTAAGTAAATATACTCATATCTACTTAAATCATTAGTGAAGGTGAGAAAATAACTATATCCACCACGCGCTGTAACATTCATTGGACCGCACACATCAGTATGTATGATTTCCAATAAGTCACTTGCTCGTTCCATTGTTCCAGAGAACGGAGTTTTAGTCTTCTTTCCCATGAGGCATGGTTCACATGTGTCAAGTGATTCCAAATCAAGTGACTCCAAAAGTCCATCAGCATGGAGCTTCCTCATGCGTTTTACACCAATATGACCTAAACGGCAGTGCCACAAGAAAGTGGTACCATCATTATCAACTCTACATCTTTTGGCATCAATGTTATGAACATGTGTGTCATCACTATCAAGATTCAATATAAATAAACCCGTAACATTGGGTGCATGACCATAAAAGATATTACTCATATAAATGGAACAACCTTTATTCTCTGATTTAAATGAGTAACCTTCTCACAATAAACAAGATCCAGATATAATGTTCATGCTTAACGCAGGCACTAAATAACAATTATTCAGGTTCATCACTAATCCCGATGGTAATCGAAGAGAGAGTGTGCCGACGGTGATCACATCAACCTTGGAACCATTTCCCACGCGCATCGTCACTTCGTCCTTCGCCAGCCTTCGTTTATTCCATAGTTCCTGCTTTGAGTTGCAAACGTGAGCAACTGAACCAGTATCAAATACCCAGGCACTACTACGAGAGCTAGTAAGGTACACATCAATAACATGTATATCATATATACCTTGTTTGTCGTTGGCCGCCTTCTTGTCAGCCAGGTACTTGGGGCAGTTCTGCTTCCAGTGACCAGTTCCTTTGCAATGAAAGCACTCAGTTTCTGGCTTAGGTCCATGCTTAGGCTTCTTTGCAGGAGTAGCAACTGCTTTGGCATCCTTCTTGGTTTTACCCTTCTTGCCTTTGCCCTTGCCATTTTTCTTGAAACTAGTGGTTTTATTGACCATCAACACTTGATGTTCTTTATGGATTTCAGACTCAGCGACTTTCAACATCGCAAACAGCTCGGCGACTGACTTGTTCATCCCATGCATGTTATAGTTCATTACAAAGGTCTTGTAACTAGGTGGCAGTGATTGAAGAACTCTGTCAGTGATCGCCTCAGGCAGAAGGGTAATTCCCAACTCCACTAGAAGATTTGAATACCCATACATTCTGAGTATATGCTCACTGGTAGACCCGTTCTCCTCTATCTTGCAAGCATAGAATTTATCGGAGGTCTCGTACCTCTCGATCCGGGCATTCTTCTGAAAGATAAACTTCAAATCCTGGAACATCTCATATGCTCCATGACGTTCAAAACGTCTTTGAATTCCCGGTTCTAAGCCATACAATATTGCACACTGAACTAGTGAGTAGTCTCCAGCACGTGCTTGCCAAGTGTTCTTAATGTCTTCGGAGGTCATGTCTTCTAGTTGGTTACCAAGCAGTGCATCAAGGACATATGATTTATGGGAAGCCGTGAGGATAATCCTCATATTACGGGCCCAGTCAACAAAGTTACTTCCATCATCTTTCAACTTAGCTTTCTCTAGGAACGCATTAAAATTCAGGGGTGCTACTGCGCGAGCCATTGATCTACAACATAAATATGCAAAGGTTACTTAGACTATTGTTCAAGATAATGAGTTTAGTTAATAAAATTACTAAAGCTCCCACTCAAATTGACATCCCTCAGGTCATTTGAGTGTCACATGATCCAAATTCACCAACTCAAGTCCGATCATCACGTGAGTTAAGGTGGCTTCAATGGTGAACATCATTATGTTGATCATATCTACTATATGACTCATGTTCGACCTATCGGTCTCTTTTGTTCCGAGGCCATGTCTGTACATGCTAGGCTCGTCAAGTTTAACCCAAGTGTTCTGCATGTGCAACACTGGCTTGCACCCGTTGTATGTGAACGTAGAGTCTATCACACCCGATCATCACGTGGTGTCTCGACACGACGAACTTTCGCAACAGGGCACACTCGAGGAGAACACAATTTATCTTGAAATTAACTGAGGGATCACCTTAGAATGCTACCGTCGTCCTAAGCAAAACAAGGTGCATAAAAGGATTAACATCACATGCAAATCATAAGTGACATGATATGGCCATGAACTTGTGCTTTTGATCTCCATCATGAAAGCACCGGCATGATCTCCATCGTCACCGGCACGACACCATGATCTCCATCAATGTGTCTCCATCGGGGTTGTCGCGCCCAACATGCTTCTACTACTATTGCTACCGTAGCAATAAAGTAAAGCATTACATAGCGCTTAATGATTGACACACAGGTCATACAATAATTAAAGACAACCCTATGGCTCCTGCCGGTTGCCGTACTCATCGACATGCAAGTCGTGATAATCTATACATCACATGATCATCTCATACATCACATATATCACATCATGTAATTGGCCATATCACATCACAACATACCCTGCAAAAACAAGTTAGACGTCCTCTAATTGCTATTGCATGTTTTACGTGGCTGCTACAGGTATCTAGCAAGAACAATTCTCATCTATGCAAAAACCACAACGGTGATACACTAGTTGCTTTCAACATTCTCAAGGACCGCCTTTGTCGAATCCGATCCAACTAAAGTGAGAGAAATTGTCACCCGCAAGCCATCTATGCAACAAGTTGCGGTTGAGGGAACCGGGCTCTCGTAAGCGTACGAGTAATGTTGGTCCAGGCCGCTTCATCTCACAATACCGCTAAACCAAAATCCGACCAAGGGAGGAAGCCATCTAAGCATCAACGCCCACAAACCTTTTGTGTTCTACTCGAGATCTCATCTACACATAGACCTAGCTCTGATACCACTGTTGGGGAACATTGCATGGGAAACAAAAAAATTCCTACGCACACGCAGATCTATCCATGGTGATGAGCATCTACGAGAGGGAGAGTGGATCTACATACCCTTGTAGATCGCTAAGCGGGAAGCGTTAAATAACACGGTTGGTGTAGTCGAACGTCTTCGCGATCCAAATCGCCGTGCATCCCGCGATCCAATAACGATCCGTCCCATGATCCAATCGTGATCCGTCCCGCGAACTTGATCACGATCCACCCCACGAACTTGATCACGATCCTTCCAATCTAGCGCTGAACGAACGGCATCTCCGCATTCAGCACACGTATAGCTTGATGAGGATCTCCGCCGTCTTGATCCAGCAAGAAGGAGCGGAGAGGAAGAAGAGTTCTCTGGCAGCGTGACGGTGCTCCGGCGATGGTGGTGGAGCAATTCCGGCAGGGCTTCGCCTAAGCACTGCAGAAATCCGATCTAGAGGAGAAATTATGCACTGGAGGAACGGGTAGCACGTGGCTGAAAAACTAGTGCAAAACCCTAAAATCCACCAGTATATATAGGAGGAGAGGAGGAGAGCCTTGGCGCAAGGGCCAAGGCTCCTAGGAGTCGGCCGAACCAACTAGGAGAGGAGGACTCTCCTCCAATCCTAGTAGGATTAGGATTCGCCCTTTTTTTCCTTTTTTCGACCTTTTCCTATTGGGTTTTCTTCTCTAGCCTCATGGGCCTTTTGTGGGAGTTTCCACCAGACCATTAAGGCTGATATTCATTCTCCCACAGACCATGAAACCTCTTGGGTCGAAATACCCCTCCCGATGGTCTCCGGTACACTACCGGCACTCCCGGTACACTACCGATGAGCCCGAAACTTTTCCGGCGACCAAAACAGGACTTTCTATATACGAATCTTTACCTCCGGACCATTCTGGAGCTCCTCGTGACGTCCGGGATCTCATCCGGGACTCCGAACAACCTTCGGTCACCACCATACATAACTCTATACTACCGAAACGTCACCAAACCTTAAGTGTGTAGACCCTGCGGGTTCGAGAACTATGTAGACATGACCGAGACACCTCTACGGTCAATAGCCAATAGCGGGACCTGGATGCCCATATTGGTTCCTACATATTCTGCGAAGATCTTTATCGGTCGAACCTCTATGTCAAGGATTCAGTTAATCCCGTATGATGTTCCTTTTGTTTTCGGTATGTTACTTGCCCGAGATTCGATCGTCGGTATCTCCATACCTAGTTCAACCTCGTTACCGGCAAGTCTCTTTACTCATTCCGTAATACAAGATCCCGCAACTAACACTTAGTCACATTGCTTGCAAGGCTTATTGTGATGTTGCATTACCGAGTGGGCCCTGAGATACCTCTCCGTCACATGGAGTAACAAATCCCAGTCTTGATCCATGCCAACTCAACACACACCTTCGGAGATACCTGTAGAGCACCTTTATAGTCACCCAGTTACGTTGTGATGTTTGATACACACAAGGCACTCCTTCGATGTCCGTGAATTGCATGATCTCATGGTCATAGGAACACATACTTGACATGCAGAAAACAGTAGCAATAAACTTACACGATCATATGCTACGTTTGTAGTTTGGGTCTTGTCCGTCACATCATTCTCCTAATGATGTGATCCCGTTATCAAATGACATCTCATGTCAATGGCTAGGAAACCTTGACCATCTTTGATCAATAAGCTAGTTCAATAGAGGCATACTAGGGACAGTGTGTTGCCTATTTACCCACACATGTAATGTGTTTCCAATCAATACAATTATAGCATGGATAATAAACGATTATCATGAACAAGGAAATATAATAATAAACACTTTATTTATTGCCTCTAGGGTATATTTCCAACAAAAATTTCTTTGTCAAACCTTTGTTTGTTACAAACAAATTCAAATACCCCATTTACTTGGGGGCTTCCTCTATGAAGCCATTGCTCTTGCATATGATTATTAATGTATCGCACCCTTCCTTGTTCGTGTTTAGGCCAATATATGCATCATGTTGACTTAAGTGTTCTGCAAAGCTGGGTTGCCTTGCTCCCGTGCTTACCCCTATGTTCCCGATTGTTCGGCTACGGAGTAAAGGGATCACCTCTACGATTGTCACGATCGGGTCATCTGAACTCGTACCTCAGACGGGTGAAGCTGAAAGCTAGCGCTCTTATTGTTTTCTACTATGGTCGGCACACGACGGAACTCACGCGTACACAAATCTTTTGCAAAGTCTCATAGTAATCATGAGAGACCAAAGAAATGTACCATTGGGGGCACTATTTTCTTTGAAGATGCTTCTTACATTACATAAGTAATGTAGCATAAGTTCCCTAGGCGCGCTTTTTCTGTTACAGTCTCATGGCTTGATTGCCTAGTTATCCCAAACACCGCCAATATTCTCGATAGGCATAGTAGATAACACTTTTCGGCCGTTGGCCGAAGAGGGAGAAGACGATAGTCGGTTAAGACGCGTTTAAAGCTCGGCCAAACACATATATGATATAAGTAATTCGTTACATACAATCATTATGCATAAAATTCTTTTACTCAAGTCACTCTGGGCTCTGAAATTTATACGAGCCATTTTGTAATAAATGTTGTTTTCTTCTTGGTCGTTGCAAAGTCTTTTTCTACTACTCCTTTTTTCGACACGAGTGTTCGGTCAATAGTTGGGTAGCCTAGTTTCTTTCTAAAGCCGCTTGAGTTTAGTTCACTAAACAGGCCTCGGTGAAACACTCCGCCCTCAAAAATATTGAGGTTGAAGCTAAAGGCTAACCCGCTTGAAGTCTGAGAGATCGGATATATCATGTTAAAGCACGACTGAAGCACATGTTAATTTTAAGACCAATTTTCGAATTGGCACCAACACACTTGATTTAGTTCGAACATCAAAAATTTTACATGTGTTTTTTGGCTATTCGACCATCATGGCACTTTTAAGCTATTTGTATGTTTTTATTAGGAGGCAGGACATCTTCTTGTTCGAGGTATTCTGCGTGGTGGATCTTCTCGAGAAATATTTTTTGACCCGCTGTTTGGCATCTTCCCCGACGACCTCCACCTCGGTGTCTCAGATATTTCTCTATATGCATCAGTTTTGAATTCTGTCTTCGGTCAATAGTTGGGTTGCCCGGCTCCTGTGCTTGCCTCCTACGTTTCGCTTTGTTTGGCTAGGAGTGCAAAAGGAGAACCACTATGATTGTACTTTCGGTTTAACTGGTCAAGTACCTTAGTGGAGAAAGCCGAAAACTGACTGTCACGATGAGCATAAACTGGTCAGCGATCCAATGGCCATATTAAACAATGGGCCTTTCATAAGATTAGCCGAAGTATTACTGGTTTGACCTCGGCTAATGCCGCACACTATTCGGGAGCTAGTAATTGGCCTCGAACTTTAAACTCCTATGACTAAGTGAAAGTTATAAAGCCTGCATATCTGATTGCCTTGTTTCCGCTACACAACCACCTTCGGGCACCGAGACATCGGCTAAGGGTTGTATTGTTAGTACGGAAACACCCTGTGTAGCATCTACAAAGGGGTGGAAGCCGACGATGGGCCACTTTCATGTTATAAACGGTATCAATGGAGAATTTGCCTTCCATAATTATCATAATAAAACCATAAATATGCATCAATTTAACTTAAGGTTTTGGCCAAGCTGGGTTGCCTGGCTCCTATGCTTACCTCTATGCCTTTACCTGCAATCAAATACAAGAAATCTCTTGTGTCCCCAACACACCCAATACAATGGCAGATTGTAGAGGTGCACTAGTTCGGGGAAGAGATGGTGATACAAGTGTAGTAATAATAGTAGATATTGATTTTTGCAATAGTAAGAATAAAAAACAGCAAGGTAGCAAGTAAAATAAGTGAGCACAAATGGTATTGCAATGCTTGAAAACAAGGCCTAGGGTCCATACTTTCCCTAGTGCAATCTCTCAACAATGCTAATATAATTGAATCACATAACCAGCCCTCTACATGCAACGAAGAATCACTCCAAAGTTCTTATCGAGCGGAGAACAAAATAAGAAATTGTTTATAGGGTACGAAACCACCTTAAAGTTATCCTTTCCAATCGATCTATCTAAGAGTTCGTCCTAGATAACACCATATGATACGCATCAACCAACTCTAATGTCACCTAGATACTCCAATGTCACCACAAGTATCCATGAGTTAATTATACTATACACATCAAACAATTTCAAATTCATAATACTCAATCCAACACAAAGAACCTCAAAGAGTGTTGATACGTCTCCAACGTATCTATAATTTTTTATTGTTCCATGCTATTATATTATCAATTTTGGATGTTTTATATGCATTAATATGTTATTTTATATTATTTTTGGGACTAACCTATTAATCTAGAGCCTAGTGCCAGGTGTTGTTTTTTCCTTGTTTTTGAGTTTCGCAGATAAGGAATATTAAATAGAGTCCAAACGAAATAAAACCTTCAGAATGATTTTTTCTAGAACAAAAGGAAACTACTACACTTTAGAACCAAGGCAGCCCTAGGGGCACGACCAGGGGGGTGGCTGCGCCGGGCAGGCTTGTTGGCACACGGCAGCTCCCCTAACCCTAATCTTCGGCCAATAAAATCCCAACTATTCCATCTTTATCAGAACGAGCCATGAAAACACTTTGTTGCCGCCAGAAGCCTCCATTCCTGAGATATCCAATCTTGGAGCCTTTTCTGGTAATCTGCCGGAGGGGGATTCGATCACAGAGGGCATCTACATCAACTCCATTGCCCCTCCGATGATGCGTGAGTAGTTCACCACAGACCTACGGGTCCATAGCTAGTAGGTAGATGGCTTCTTATCTCTCTTTGCTTCTCAATACCATGTTCTTCATGATCTTCAAAAACTGAGGTGATTTGCTTGTATCTCCTACTGGACTGATACATTGGTTCTTAAAAACTGAGGGAAATACTTATCTACTCTGCTGCATCAAACTGTTCCTCTTCACGGGAAACCAAGGCATGCTCGAGAAGTAGCAAGAATGATTTCTGGCGCTGTCGCCGGGGAGATACATAGTAAGTCAAGATAAGAACTCTCTCGTCAACTTGCCAATTTCTGGTTTGGTTGCCGGGGAGATCTACATCAAGCCTACCAAGTACCTATCACAAACTCATCTCTTGCATTTACAATATTTGCCTTTTTCCTCTCGTTTTCCTCTCCCTCACTTCTAAAATGATTTCCAGAAAATACTAAAAATATTTGCCTTTTTATTCGCCCTTCTTCTGTTCGCCTTTTCATTGCTATGTTTGCTTGTGTTGCCATGTGCCTTCTATTTGCTTGCATCTTCGCTTGCTAAAAACCTATTGATATGGATCCTCATCCACTTGCTAATCTTTTCAAAAGAGAAAATTATGATGAACCAATTTCTAGTGAGTTGAGTGCACTTGATTATCTTTATGATGTTTTGTTTGAAAATCATGAATCTGAAAATTTCAAAAGTGTTGAAAGAACAAATTTATAAAGTGATTCATGATATTTCCTTGAATGAAAAACATGATTGCCATGTTATTAGTATGAATTCTCTTAATATCAATGATGCTAATGATATGCGAAACCACAAGCTTGGGGATGCTATGCTTGATGAAGATGGTATTTTTGTTCCCCAAGTTTTGGTAATGACACATATGCTATAATTGATCATGAAAAGAATTCTTTGTGTGATAGATATGTTGTGAGATTCCTTCATGACGGTACTAAAAATTACTATGAGAGAGGAACATATGCTTTTACCTATTTTAATAATATCAAGTTTCCTCTCTATGTGTTCAAAGTTTGGAAATTATGCTTGTTTTGCCTTCCTATGGTAGTTGATTTTTGTTCCCATAATTTGTTTGCTCACAAAATCCCTATGCATAGGAAGTGTTTTAGACTTAAATATAATTGCCATGTGATTCAAAATGTTCCTATTGTTGCAAATAGGAATTATGTGCCCGTATATTTCATTGTTCTTTATATAGAATGCAATCCTACATGTCCTATTATTCTTGGTAGACCTTTCCTCATAACGATTGGTGCAATTACTGATATGAAGGAAGGGAATATTAGATTCCAATTTCCATTAAGTAAAGGCATGGAACACTTTCCTAGGAAGAAAATAAAATTACCTTATGAATCTATCATGAGAGCTAATTATGGATTGCATACCAAAGATGACAATACCAAGATCTATTTCGTTTTGCCTAGGTAGGGGTGTTAAACACTAGCGCTTGTTGGGAGGCAACCCAATTTTATTTTTCTTTCTGCCTTTTGCTTCTGTTTTGGTGTGTTTGGCACATTATTACTGATGTAGTAATTGTGTTTTTGTGTTTTGATTAGTGTTTGAGCCAAGTAAAACCTTTGGGGTGATGTATGGTAGTTGTTGATTTGTTCCTACTGAAAAACAGAAACATTTGCGCTCAGTTCGGAAATTTTCCAAATTTTTCAGAGCGTCCCTGAATTGATATCCAAATTCCCTGATTTTCCTTTTTTCAGAATTTTTAGAGTTCCATAAGTATTCGAAGTTTACAGATTGCTACAGACTGTTTTGTTTTTGACAGATTCTGTTTTATGTGTGTTGTTTGCTTATTTTGATGTATCTATGGGTCGTATTGGGGGGGTATGAGTCATGGAAAAGTTATAATATAGTAGGTAAAGAATGAGTTCACGACAGTACTTAAAGTGGTGATTTAATTTTCTTGTACTAACGGATTGTCAAGACCGATTTTCCAGGACATTAATTTCCCGCTAAATGGCCCTTGTGCTCACCAGCCCCAGGATTACTGTTAGCTGATGAGGCACAATCTTGATACAGAAATTCCAAGCAAAATACAAAATATGTAGTACAAGACCATCCTGGTCTGTGAGTACAACAAATAGGTTTCTAGTGGTTGATGGCGGAAGCGGCTTGCGGATCACCAGCGTCTATGGGACTCCATTTCCCACATGAACAGCTGACCTGGATGATTCCTATCTTCGCGTATCTGCTATCATCGTTGCTTAGGTTCCGGGACCGTCATCGTCGCACTCCTCTCCAAACAAGGAATCTGGCCAAGACAATAGCCAAGGACAAGCCAGTGAGTACTTTGAATGTACTCGCAAACATTATGAAAATAGGTATAATATAACAGATGGTAATCATGCACTGGAATAATCCACAATCACTTAGTCAGTCACGAAATAAAAATCCACGACACAGGGCTCACGACGAAAATAAATAATGAGCCTGCCATAGTCGGGCGTCTGAGCGACACCACATAAAGGGCTTATAAAGGAAAATAAATAACAAACATGCCACAGTCGGGCGTCTGAGCGGCACCACATAAATGGCTTATAAAGTAAAATAAATAACAAACATGCCACAGTCGGGTGTGTGAGTGACACCACATAAAGGGCTTATAAAGGAAAGTAAATAACAAGCATGCCACAGTCGGGCGTCTGAGCGACACCACATAAAGGGCTTATAAAGAAAAGTAAATAACAAGCATGCCACGGTCGGGTGTGTGAGCAACACCACATAAAGGGCTTATAAAGGAAAGTAAATAACAAGCATGCCACAGTCGGGCGTCTAAGCGACACCATGTAAAGGGCTTATAAAGGAAGGTATTCACAGTGAATATCCAGGAGGTAGAACCATCCAAGGGATACTCAGTAATTCAAATAAGATAAACGGTTAATCCACAATAATAATAATAATCATAATCATCAAATGTCACATGTCATGATCAATGTTCCAGTTTAGAAGTTGTTCCTCCAAAGACCGACACTAAGACTGACACTTGACCCATCCCAGACTGTAGTCCTTAACCGCGGACACGACTATTCAAATAGATATAAACTCTGCAGAGGGTGTACTCTTTACCCACGAGTAACGGATTCCGTTAGTCCACCGGGACTAATTCCGCTTATAGTCTTTTAATTGAAAACACACCTGACTTGCACACACCAGCTTAACTTACCGATGCATGGAATCACCCACGACACTCGTTAAGCAAAGCTCTAAGTGGGGAGGCTACAACCTCGACTAGCATGGGATCACAAAATTTATAACGCGCGCAAACTAGGGGAGCTACTCCCTTGGCTCCAACCGGAAACACCGATGCCCCGGACCAGGTGGCATGCCTACCGGATGCAGCCGGTATCTTCCACCATGGCCTCTCCGTACAGTGTGTGCTAAGAAAGGGTTTGCCAACTTACTGAACCGTACCCTACCTGAGGTAGGGACAAGTGGTAGCACTAAGCAAGTATGGGGGTTACTAGCGCAAGATTCGATCTATGGTCGACTCAGGAGCTAAGGTATTTATGCATGGTTATCTTAGCAAGTATATTTCACATGTCTGACAGAAATCACCTCTCTTCATATCCCATCATGCCTCAGTGACTATTCTCGCTCCGACGAGATGTCAGCACCAAAGCTCGTGTCTCCCTGAGACCGAAGCTTCTCCGGATTCTTTCCGGTAGGCATGAGAGGTATGAGGAGATGAGTACTGTCATAAGTATTCAAATTCCAACAGCAAGGAATTTCCATTATGTACTCAAAAGCATGATCATAACGTCACATAAAATGATGCATGTTTTAAGTGAACTCGGTGTTGTAATCACATCGAACAACATACAACAATCATTAAACCAGGGTTCAGAATGCTTGCCTTCCATGTGTAGAGAGACAAAGAGCACTCCAAAACTTTTGAAATTTGCTTCCCTCTCCATTTTCTAATTTTGAAAATACTCAATTTAATATGCAATTCAAAACAGTACAAAAAGTTGTCTTAAATAATTTTCAAATAAATCCTAAAATAAACTAGGTGAAATTTGAGAGAGTTAGGAAAAAGAATCAAGGAAAATGGAGGTGTATTTAAAAAGTTATAGCCAGTCAAAGATTCAGTCAAATATGGTTTTAATATAATCAGAAAAAGAAAACGGTTCGACTTGAATATGCTTTAGAGAAGGGGAAGACGTACATAGGATTTACGCTTCCATTTAAACCGACGCGGCGAGGGTAGTGGGTCTCTGCCAGGCGGGTCCCTGGGTCAGGTTTGACCCTGGTCGTCTCCCTCCTTTCTCCTTCCTTTGGCCGACCGGAGGCGGAGCTCCGGCGTTCCTCGCCGGCGGATGACGGCTCCTAGGAGACTTCCGTGGGCGGAAATGGATCCGCCGATCTAGGGCGAATCTCCGGGAGGTCGAAGGAGTTCCGGGGGCGAAGGGGGTCGTCGGCGGCGAGCTCTGAGGCGGACGGTGCCTTCGGGAGCAATTGGGGGTTCGGGCTACGGTGGCTCCCGGTCGAGTCTGGGCGGTGGAATGGCTCCGCGGGGTCTAGGGGAAGCGCTTGGCGGAGAGGGAGAGGCTAGGGGGCTCTGGCTGGGCCGAATTCTATCGGAGAGCGGCGGCGTCTGAGGCTACCGGAGGTGGGGAAGACGATGGCTACTGGTCAAATTGGAGCTAGGGGGTGGCTTGCTACGGAATCTAGGAGGCTCACGGGGTATGCTTCGGCTTCGGGGTCCCTTAAATAGGCGCTCAAGGTCGGTTTTCGGCGATGGCCGAGGATAAGCTCGACGGTCTATTCCCTACTGTCGCCGGAAGCGACGTGGCGGCGATTGGCGTTCGTCTCCGCTATCAGAAAATCTCCCTACAGCTTAAACGGGCGAGCTGGCACGCGCGGGTGGCTCGGGCGGTGCTGCCAAGGCTGTGGTCGTCCGCTAGTTGCCATGGCCGACCTGACGGCAGCGCTGCGGAGCTCCAGGAGGAGCAGAGGGTCACGAGCGAGCGGATGAGAACAGGGCTTGGTCCCTTGGGAAAGCAAAAGACCAGGGGCACGAGGGGGTCAGCGGACGCGGCGGCTCAGTTGAGCGCGTGCAAAACATGCGCTCTGGGCTCGCCCAGAGCAAGCACGCCATGCGTTCGATAAAATGCCAGCGCGTGCCAAGACCTACTGATGCCCATGCCAAATAACAGATCTGTGCTATTGGTTATAAGGGAGCTAAGGGACATGCTGGTTTGGCCACAAAGGTTAATTCACAATGCAATCTCAAGACCATGTAAAAACTGTCCACGCACTCAAGCTGCTCGACAAAATGCTAAGGGCATCCAGAAGGTTTTGATAGTGACCAAAATTTCCAGATCAAGGTCTCTTTAGATCCACAAGAAGATAGAAATGTTATTTTGAGTAAAAAAAAAACTTGTTAGTGCATGTTTTGCAAATCTTCAACTCTGGACAGAAAATACAGGCTATTATTTCATGTGTATAAACTCTTCCAATGGCTCTGAACTCCTAGACTTAAGAGTTTGGTAGCAATTACTAATAGCAGGAAAATTTTCATAGGAAATAGGGTAAGATAAAATGGGGTAGCAGTAGAAACTTCCAAATTGAGCCAGCAAGAATATGGGGATGATTTGCTCAATTTTTCCAAAGAACACATATGGTTTATGCATAAAAATGAATTATATTCATCTAATAATATCTCCAAATTTTCATGGAATTTTTAGAGAAATATTTAAATAGGTTGTAGTGCAAACTACAAACTGGACCAGATTTGAAAGCTTGAGATAAAGCCCAAAATCTCCAAATGACTAGGAGAGGTTTTCGCATAAAAGTGATGTAGGAACATCACATGTCATCTAGAAATTTTTGTGAAATTTTTTGAGGTTATCAAGTGGTTGCAGTGCAAAAGAAGCGCTAATAACTATGAGAAACTGTTTTTTAATAATAAAAGCTCAGGGAAAACAATTATATGAATATCTCCATTGATCATATACAATAAAAATGAAATGCTCTGAGATAGGCACTCAAGTCCAAAGAACATTTTTGAAAAGTTTTTACTAGGAGGGAAAAACTCCACCAACCAGATGAAAAGAATGATTCTAAAATCAAAAGATAATCCAGGAAAATAAAAGTTTAATTTCCTGGCAAAATTTACTTAATAAAGCATGGTCAAATTTTTTGGGGTGTTACAACACTACCCCCCTTAAGAAAATCTCGTCCTCGAGATTTGCTACGAACGATGTCAAAAATATTACTCCTATTATTTAGCAATAAGAATCTGAAATCCAAAATCCTGCTCACGCGATACGATGAAGCTAAAGTGAGAGGACAGATAATTGGGAAACTACAGCGGGGGTACTGGCGCGGCGTGAAGAAATCTATGGCTGGGGAAACCGAGAGATTTCTATTCTTGGCTATGGTAAATTTAGAATAAATCTTCAAATTACCATATAACGCTGGTCGTACTCGAGTGCACAGTGCTCTCTCTGGCTGACAGGTGTACCCGGGGCCCGCTGTCAGTCTCTTCTTCTATCTTCGTCTCTCTTCTTCATTCTCTCTCCCGTGCGCATCCGTGCTTTCTCCACCTGCGACACCTAGCGAGTAGGGCACCTAGGGCCATACCGCGGTAGTGCGCGGTGTCCTAGCTGCCGGCGCAGCATGCACTCACCTCGCGGGCCAGTGTGCTGTCGGCACTGCTCGGGGATTCACCTCCGAACACCGGCGATCGAGCGACGAGCTATGTTGGTGGACTTCATTCATCGTACACCGATCTCGAGCTATAAAATGACCGCGGTGCTTCTCTATCTTCCTCACACCTGGCCTTGTTTCTCCTCCTCCTACCTTCTTCTCCATTTCCGTTTGCAGAAGCTCGAGACGAGGCTCTAATGGCGGAGGCAATGCCGGACTGGTACATGATCCTGATGTGCGGAGGGTTGGCGACAGTGCTGGGGTTCTCCGTGCTCTTGTGCACGATGATCCACGATGATCGTCGTGACGCTGCTGCTCGAGTGTTGGCTCTTCGCGGCGGCGATGATCATGAGGATTAGGTGTCGGTGTCAGGTGCTAACTGCTATTTTTGTCAGAGTGCTAGAGGTAAGCTGCACTGGAATAATAACCCACAAATTCCTCTATCAGAAATTGTGGTGTGCGAGTGCGGTGACCTGTTATGTGCAAAATGTGTACGTGTTTTGCAATTAGCGCATGTGGTCGAGTGATTGTGGTTGTGAGTCTGCTGTTGTGGTGCTGCGCGAATTTAAATCTATGACTCTGGAGAAATGTTGTTACAAAGGCTCAAAGAGAATCCAACCTCGAGATTTGCACAGAGCGAAAACAGTTAACCAAAAATCACAGCAACACAAAATTTACTCACATTAAATCCAACCAAACAGTTCATTCATAGCACAAACTTAGGATATAACGCATGAGCTGCAATACAAAAATAAATGCCACGATAACCACATAAAAGTGGTGTTCACAACGCAAATGCGAGATGGGGTGGGTCCAGAGAGAATGTCTCCGGTAAAGGGTCACATTCCTCTTCTACTGGAGGAAGCGGATTGACCAGACAAAGAATGCACCCTTCCTGGTCTGGTCTCAGCGGTCTGCTAATGGCGATCTGAGGATTCAAATCAGCGAGCCTCTGGAGATAACCCATTACTCGATGGGTCAAACTCTCTTGAGCAATGACGTACTGGGAAAGATTGGCTAGTATCGGGTTGTTGGAAATATGCCCTAGAGGCAATAATAAAATGGTTATTATTGTATTTCCTTGTTCATGATAATTGTCTATTGTTCATGCTATAATTGTATTAACCGGAAACCATAATACATGTGTGAATACATAGACCACAACATGTCCCTAGTGAGCCTCTAGTTGACTAGCTCGTTGATCAATAGATGGTCACGGTTTCATGGCCATGGACATTGGATGTCGTTGATAACGGGATCACATCATTAGGAGAATGATGTGATGGACAAGACCCAATCCTAAGCATAGCACAAGATCGTGTAGTTCGTTTGCTAAAGCTTTTCAATGTCAAGTATCATTTCCTTAGACCATGAGATTGTGTAACTCCCGGATACCGTAGGAATGCTTTGGGTGTGCCAAACGTCACAACGTAACTGGGTGGCTATAAAGGTACGCTACGGGTATCTCCGAAAGTGTCTGTTGGGTTGACACGAATCAAGACTGGGATTTGTCACTCCGTGTGACGGAGAGGTATCTCTGGGCCCACTCGGTAAGACATCATCATAATGAGCTCAATGTGACTAAGGGGTTAGCCACGGGATGATGTGTTACGGAACGAGTAAAGAGACTTGCCGGTAACGAGATTGAACAAGGTATGGCGATACCGACGATCGAATCTCGGGCAAGTACCATACCGGTAGACAAAGGGAATTGTATACGGGATTGATTGAATCCCTGACATCGTGGTTCATCCGATGAGATCATCGTGGAGTACGTGGGAGCCAACATGGGTATCCAGATCCCGCTGTTGGTTATTGGCCGGAGAGGTGTCTCGGTCATGTCTACGTGTCTCCCGAACCCGTAGGGTCTACACACTTAAGGTTCGATGACGCTAGGGTTATAGGGAAAAGGTATACGTGATTACCGAAGGTTGTTCGGAGTCCCGGATGAGATCCCGGACGTCACGAGGAGCTCCGGAATGGTCCGGAGGTAAAGATTGATATATAGGAAGTCCAGTTTTGGTCACCGGAAAGTTTTCGGGCTCATCGGTAGTGTACCGGGAGTGCCGGGAGGGTGCCGGAGGACCCCCGGGAGGGGTGTGACGACCAAAGGACCACATGGGCTGTTAGATAAAGTGTGCCAGCCCTTATTGGGCTGGGCAAGACTTTTGCTAAAGGCCCATGCGGCTGGAGATAAGGAGATAAGGCAAAAAGGATTTAAAAGGAGGAGATCCACCTCCCTTGTGGGAGGTGGACTCTCCCTTTAATTCAGCCGGCCATCTCCTCTTTGGAGTAGAGACCAAGCCAGCCCTCCACGTCCCTCCTCCTATATATACTTGAGGTTTTGGATGTTTTGAGACAGGATTTGATCTCTCTCTCTCACGGCGAAGCCCTACCTCTCTTCTTCCTCCTCCGCAGCGCTTAGGCGAAGCCCTGTCGGAATACCTTGCTACTCCACCACCACCACGCCGTCGTGCTGCTGTTGGAGCCCTTCCCCAACCTCTCCTTCCTCCTTGCTGGATCAAGGTGTTGGAGACGTCACCGGGCTGCACGTGTGTTGAACGCGGAGGTGCCGTCCGTTCGGCACTTGATCGGATCTACCGCGATCTGAATCGCTGCGAGTACGACTCCATCAACCGCGTTCTTGTAACGCTTCCGCTTAGCGATCTTCAAAGGTATGAAGATCCACTCTCCCCTTGCTCGTTGCTGGTTTCTCCTTAGATGGATCTTGGTGAACGCGTAGGAAAATTTTTGATTTACTACTACGTCTCCCAACAGTGGCATCATGAGCTAGGTCTATGCGTAGAATCTATGCACGAGTAGAACACAAAGCAGTTGTGGGCGTCGAGTTTGTTAATTTGCTTGCCGCTACTAGTATTATCTTGATTCGGCGGTATTGTGGGATGAAGCGGCCCGGACCAACTTTACACGTACGCTTACGTGAGACCGGTTCCACCGCCTGACATGCACTAGATGCATAAGGTGGCTAGCGGGTGTCTGTCTCTCCTACCTTAGTCGGATCGGATTCGATGAAAAGGGTCCTTATGAAGGGTAAATAGCAATTGGCAAATCACGTTGTGGTGTTGACGTAGGTAAGAAACGTTCTTGCTAGTAACCTATAGCAGCCACGTAAAAACTTGCAACTACAAATTAGAGGACGTCTAACTTGTTTTTGCAGCATGTGCCTTGTGATGTGATATGGCCAAAGGATGTGATGTGATGCATTGTGATGTATGAATTGATCATGTTCTTGTAATAGGATTCACGACTTGCATGTCGATGATTATGACAACCGGCAGGAGCCATAGGAGTTGTCTTATTTATTGTATGACCTGCGTGTCAATCATAAACGCCATGTAATTACTTTACTTTATTGCTAAGCGTTAGCCATAGTAGTAGAAGTAATAGTTGGCGAGACAACTTCATGAAGACACAATGATGGAGATCATGATGATGGAGATCATGGTGTCGTGCCGGTGACAGTGATGATCATGGTGCCCCGAAGATGGAGATCATAGGAGCAAAATGATATTGGCCATATCATGTCACTATATTGATTGCATGTGATGTTTATCATGTTTACATCTTATTTGCTTAGAACGACGGTAGTAAATAAGATGATCTCTCAATAAAATTTCAAGAGAAGTGTTCACCCTAACTGTGCACCGTTGCTAAGGATCGTTGTTCCGAAGCACCACGTGATGATCGGGTGTGATAGGTTCTAACGTTCGCATACAACGGGTGTAAGCCAGATTTACACACGCGAAACACTTAGGTTGACTTGACGAGCCTAGCATGTACAGACATGGCCTCGGAACACGGAAGACCGAAAGGTCGAACATGAGTCGTATAGAAGATACGATCAACATGAAGATGTTCACCATGGATGACTAGTCCGTCTCACGTGATGATCGGACACGGGCTAGTTGACATGGATCATGTATCACTTGGAAGACTAGAGAGATGTCTATCTAAGTGGGAGTTCATTAATAATTTGATTAAATGAACTTAATTATCAAGAACTTAGTCTAAAAATGTCCTTGCAAATTATGTCGTAGATAGCTCGCGCTGTAGCTCCCCAGTTTTATTGATACAATCCTAGAGAAAAGTAAGTTGAAAGTTGATGGTAGCAATAATGCGGACTGGGTCCGTGATCTGAGGATTGTCCTCATTGCTGCACAGAAAGCTTATGTTTTTGATGTACCGCTAACTGCATCACTCCCTCAAGCGTTGTCTGTAGATGTTGTGAACATATGACAGGCACTTTTTGGTGACTACGTGATAGTTCAATGCGTCATGCATTACGGCTTAGAATTGAGGCTCCAAAACGTTTTGAACGTCACGGAACATATGAGATGTTCTAGGAGCTGAGATTGTGATCTCAGGCTCGTGCCTATGTTGAGAGGTATGAGACCTCCAACAAGATTCTTTGTCTGCAAGATAAAGGAGAATATCTCAATCGCTGAGCGTGTGCTCAGATTGTCTGGGTGCTACAATCACTTGAATCAAGTGGGAGTTAATCTTCCAGATGAGATAGTGATTAATGCAGTTCTCCAAGTCACTGCCACCAAGCTACTAGAGCTTCGTGATGAACTATAACATGCCAGGGATGGATAAGATGATCCCTGAGTTGTTCGTGATGTTTGACACCACGAAGGTAGAAATCAAGAAGGAGCATCAAGTGTTGATGGTTAAGTGAAACCACTAGTTTCAAAAGGGGCAAGGGCAAGAACGGAAAACTTCAGGAATGACAAGCCAGTTGTTGCTCTAGTGAAGAAACCCAAGGTTGAGCCCGAACCCGAGACTAAGTGCTTCTGTTATGAGGAGAATGTTCGCTGAAGCGGAAAACCCCTAGATGCTTGGTAGATAAGAAGGCTGGTAATGTCAATGGAAGTATATTTGATATACGTGTTAGTGATGTGTACCTTGCTGGTACTCCTAGTAGCACCTGGGTATTGGATACCGGTTCGGTTGCTAAGTGTTAGCAACTCGAAATAAAAGCTACGGAGTAAATGGAGACTAGCTAGGTGAAAGGTGACGATGTGTGTTGGAAGTATTTCCAAGATTGATGTGATCACCATCGCACGCTCTCTCTACCTTCAGGATTTGTGATAAACCTAAATAAATGTTATTTGGTGTTTGCGTTGAGCATGAACGTGATTAGATCATGATTAGTGTGATACGGTTATTCATATAAGTTAGAGAATAATGGTTATTCTGTTTACATGGATAATGCCTTCAATGGTCATGCACCCACTCGAAATGGTTTATCGAATCATGATCGTAGTAGTACACATATTCATAACATTGGTACCAAAAGATACAAAGTTAATAATGATAGTACCACATGCTTGTGGCACTGTCACGTAATGTCATATTGGTATAAATCGCATGAAGAAACTCCATGATGATGGATTTTTTTTGACTCACTCGATTTCGAATCGGTTGAGACATGCGAGCCATGCCTCTTGGGCAAGATGACTGAGACCCCGTCATCCAATATGATGGAGCGGGCAAGTGGCTTATTGGAATTAATACATGATGATGTATGTGGTCCAATGAGTGTTGAAACACACAGTGGATATCGTTGTTTTTCTTTACCTTCACTGATGATTTGAGTAAATATGGGGATATTTACTTAATGAAACACGAATCTGAAATGTTTGAAAGGTTCAAGGAGTTTCAGAGTGAAGTTAAAGATCATCGTGACAAGAAGATAAATGTCTATGATACGATCATGGAGGTTAATATCTAAGTTACGAGTTTGGTATGCAATTTTAGACAATGTGGAAATTGTTTCACAGCTCACGCCTCCTGGAACACCATAGTGTGATGGTGTGTTCGAACGTCGTAGTCGTGCTCTATTGGATATAGTGAGTACTATGATGTCTCTTATCGTTTTACCACTATCGTTATGGGGTTATGCATTAAAGACAAATCCATTCACTTTAAACAGGGCACCATCTAAGTCTGTTGAGATGACACCGTGAGAATTGTGGTTTAACAGAAGCCTAAGCTGTCATTTCTTAATGTTTGGGGCTGCGACGCTTATGTGAAAATGGGTTTTTCACCTAGCGAGCTCGAACCCAAAGCAGACAAATGCATCTTCATAGAATACCCTAATGAGACATTGGGTATACCTTCTATCTCAGATCCAAGCGCAAAAGGTGTTTGTTGCTAAGAACGGGTCCTTTCTTGAGAAAGAGTTTCTCTCGAAAGAATTGAGTGGGAGGAAGATAGAACTTGATGAGGTTGTTGAACCTTTGTTTCAACCAGAGAATAGCGCAACACAGAAAGATGTTTCTGTAGAGCCTACTCAGTTGAAAAGGAAGTTAATGATGATGATCATGAAGCTTCGGATCAAGTCACTATCGAACCTCGTAGGTCGACAAGGACGCGTACTGCTCCTGAGTAGTACGACAACCCTGTCTTGGAAATCATGTTGTTGGACAACGATGAACCTACGAACTATGGAGAAGCGATGGTGGGCCCGGATTCCAACAAATGGCTAGGAGCCATGAAATCCGAGAAAGGATCCATGTATGAAAACCAAGTATGGACTTTGGTAGACTTGCCTGTTGAATGGCGGGTCATTGAGTACAAATGGACCTTTGAAATAAACATAGACGCTAATGGTGAAATGTCACCGTTTATAAAGCTCGACTTGTCGCAAAGAAGTTTCCGCCAAGTTCAAGGAGTTGACTGCAATGAGATTGTCTCATCTGTAGCGATGCTAAAAGTCTATTAAAATTTTGTTAGCAGTTGCTGCATTTTTCGATTATGAAATCTGGCAGATGGATGACAAAACAAGGTTTCCGTAATGGTTTCTGTGAGGAAGAGTTGTATGTGATACAACCAGAAGGTTTTGTCAATCCTAAGGATGCTAATAATATGCAAACTCCAGCGATCCTTCTATGGACTGGAGCAAGAATCTCGGAGTTGGAATATATGCTTTGATGAGGTGATCAAAGTGTTTAAGTTTATACAAAGTTTATGAGAAACTTGTATTTGCAAGAAAGTGAGTGGGAGCACTATAGAATTTCTTATAAGAATATGTAGTTGACATATTATTGATCGGAAATGATGTAGAATTTCTGGAAGAGCATGAAGGGTTGTTTGAAAAGAGTTTTTTCAAAGGAAGACCCAGATAAAGCTACTATTTTATTGAGCATCAAGATCTATAGGGATAGATCAATTCGCTTGATAAGTTTTTTCGACGAAGACATACCTTGACAAGTTTTTGAAGGAGTTCAAAATAGATGGGTCAAAGAAGGAGTTCTTGACTGTATTGTAAGGTGTGAAATTGAGTAAGACTCAATACCTGACCACGGCAGAAGATAAAGAAAAGATGAGTGTCATCTCCTATGCTTTAGCCATAGGCTCTATATAGTATGCCATGCTGTGTACCGCACCTGTGTGTGCCTTGCCATGAGTCTGTCAAGGGGTACAAGAGTAATCCAAGAGTGGATCACTGGACAATGGTCAAAGTTATCCTTAGTAACTTGAGAACTAAGGAAATATTTCTCGATTATGGAGGTGATAAAGAGTTCATCGTAAAGGGTTACGATGATGCAAGCTTTAACTCCAATCCGGATGACTCTTAGTAGAAATCTGGCTATGTATAGTGGAGCAGCCATTTGGAATAGCTCCAAGTGGAGCGTGGGAGCAGTATCTACAAATATGACATGGAAAGTTTGCAAGGTACACACGGATCTGAATGTCGCAGACCCATTGACTAAAAACCTCTTTCACGAGCAGAACATGAACAAACCCCGGAACTTATTGGGTGTTAATCACATGATGATATGATCACATGGTGATGTAAGTGTTAATCACATGGTGATGTGAACTAGATTATTGACTCTAGTGCAAGTGGGAGACTGTTGGAAATATGCCCTAGAGGCAATAATAAAATGGTTATTATTGTATTTCCTTGTTCATGATAATTGTCTATTGTTCATGCTATAATTGTATTAACCGGAAACCATAATACATGTGTGAATACATAGACCACAACATGTCCCTAGTGAGCCTCTAGTTGACTAGCTCGTTGATCAATAGATGGTCACGGTTTCATGGCCATGGACATTGGATGTCGTTGATAACGGGATCACATCATTAGGAGAATGATGTGATGGACAAGACCCAATCCTAAGCATAGCACAAGATCGTGTAGTTCGTTTGCTAAAGCTTTTCAATGTCAAGTATCATTTCCTTAGACCATGAGATTGTGTAACTCCCGGATACCGTAGGAATGCTTTGGGTGTGCCAAACGTCACAACGTAACTGGGTGGCTATAAAGGTACGCTACGGGTATCTCCGAAAGTGTCTGTTGGGTTGACACGAATCAAGACTGGGATTTGTCACTCCGTGTGACGGAGAGGTATCTCTGGGCCCACTCGGTAAGACATCATCATAATGAGCTCAATGTGACTAAGGGGTTAGCCACGGGATGATGTGTTACGGAACGAGTAAAGAGACTTGCCGGTAACGAGATTGAACAAGGTATGGCGATACCGACGATCGAATCTCGGGCAAGTACCATACCGGTAGACAAAGGGAATTGTATACGGGATTGATTGAATCCCTGACATCGTGGTTCATCCGATGAGATCATCGTGGAGTACGTGGGAGCCAACATGGGTATCCAGATCCCGCTGTTGGTTATTGGCCGGAGAGGTGTCTCGGTCATGTCTACGTGTCTCCCGAACCCGTAGGGTCTACACACTTAAGGTTCGATGACGCTAGGGTTATAGGGAAAAGGTATACGTGATTACCGAAGGTTGTTCGGAGTCCCGGATGAGATCCCGGACGTCACGAGGAGCTCCGGAATGGTCCGGAGGTAAAGATTGATATATAGGAAGTCCAGTTTTGGTCACCGGAAAGTTTTCGGGCTCATCGGTAGTGTACCGGGAGTGCCGGGAGGGTGCCGGAGGACCCCCGGGAGGGGTGTACGACCAAAGGACCACATGGGCTGTTAGATAAAGTGTGCCAGCCCTTATTGGGCTGGGCAAGACTTTTGCTAAAGGCCCATGCGGCTGGAGATAAGGAGATAAGGCAAAAAGGATTTAAAAGGAGGAGATCCACCTCCCTTGTGGGAGGTGGACTCTCCCTTTAATTCAGCCGGCCATCTCCTCTTTGGAGTAGAGGCCAAGCCAGCCCTCCACGTCCCTCCTCCTATATATACTTGAGGTTTTGGATGTTTTGAGACAGGATTTGATCTCTCTCTCTCACGGCGAAGCCCTACCTCTCTTCTTCCTCCTCCGCAGCGCTTAGGCGAAGCCCTGTCGGAATACCTTGCTACTCCACCATCACCACGCCGTCGTGCTGCTGTTGGAGCCCTTCCCCAACCTCTCCTTCCTCCTTGCTGGATCAAGGTGTTGGAGACATCACCGGGCTGCACGTGTGTTGAACGCGGAGGTGCCGTCCGTTCGGCACTTGATCGGATCTACCGCGATCTGAATCGCTGCGAGTACGACTCCATCAACCGCGTTCTTGTAATGCTTCCGCTTAGCGATCTTCAAAGGTATGAAGATCCACTCTCCCCTTGCTCGTTGCTGGTTTCTCCATAGATGGATCTTGGTGAACGCGTAGGAAAATTTTTGATTTACTACTACGTCTCCCAACACGGGTCCCTCTCGATTCGCCCACCGGGAAAAGATGCTACTTCTCCGGGTGCTGCACGACTTGGGAAGTAATAATACCCCCTTTCGCTGGCATAGGGTACCGCGAATCGAAGGCGAGCAAGCGCTTCGTACGCAGCAACTTCTATGGCCATTTGCGGAGTCGGCATAGATTTCCCCACGAAAGAGACTTCCGTCGGGTCTTGGTTCGGGTTTGCGGGAGGGATGTGTGCTACTGCCCAATATTTCGAGGCAGAAGAGATGATCCTCGTTTTGAGCAGCTTGTACTGGGGTGGATGGGTAGAACTCATGGTATTGCAGGTAAAGTCCCACAATGGTTTTAAAAAACTACCCGGGGTTGCATCTGGAGTTCTCAGATGAATACTAGGGCTCGGCATGGCAAAAATGGCTGTGAGAACTGTGCACAAGGTGAGGGATGCTTGGTAAGGTCACGGGGTGGCCTCTTATATAGCATCAGGGTTGGGTTGCCGATTGCGGTGAGGGGCAAACTAGTTTGTCGCTTGTGCTCTATGGAGTCAAAGCCAGAGATATACATATCTCACATAAGCGACGTATTACTGTGGGTGTCGTCCGGGGTTGTCATTGGTAGCTACGCCTAGAATTTAATATGCAACCTCACGTCAACGTACATATGCGTGGCTACTATACAAAACAAGGCAGACAAGCAGACTGCATTTATTCATGGCGATACAGGGTCACACTATTACAAGGCATAGAATACTCAGACTAGGTACTACTTGAGTAACTTAGTCTACCTCGTTGATATCTAAACGGGCGTGCCTTGTGGATGTCGAGGCTTCTCCATGGGCTTCTCCGTTGGGGTTTGTTGGATTGGGTTAAGGAGGGTCGGGGTAGCGATGATGACCATCACGGGGATTTGCGGTCACGATCCTGCTGGAGCGTCTCCCTACAAGGCGACGAAGCTCTTCTGGGGATACAAAAGCACTCCGGTCAGCGGCAAGGGCCGACCTCAAGGAATCGATTGGTTGCCCGAACAGCACGACGGGGTTGTCGGTGTCGGGCTCATCTTCTCCTCTCGCCGAGGCTTGACGGACAAGCTCTCCACGAGCTGCGATCAGATCCAGAGTGACCTGATCAAACAATGCCTCAAGTGCACTTACATAGCACACCAGATGCAGTAATGCAGGGTCCGTCTCGTGGTCTCTGTTGGCAACCTGGGTGGCCTACTATACCCATCACGGCTAGGGTAGTAGTAGAACGAGCGACAGTTCACTCTTGGCGACAGGTGCCAGAGTTGAACTATAGCCTCTCGAGCGGCTAGCTGGATGGCCTGTGGCTCAAAGGAAGTTGTCCTTTCGGTGAACCTGTAGGGGCACTCTGGCGCTATACCCCTACCATATACATGCACCTTGGCCTAGAATTGACGGCTCTCACTGCTCATGAGCCCTTGGTACACAACATATTCTGGGGGTTTCACCAATGCAAATGCACGACGGGTGAGGTTTGCCAGGACGGTGACAAAACCTCCAAGGTTGGTTGTTGTGGTCTCATTGTGAACAATGGGGCCAGGCATCTTGGCTGGGTTTGGGGTAGAGGTTGTGTTGGGTTTGGGGCTAGCGTTCCCTTTCATAGTAAAAGAGAACGGAGTCTTCCTTCGCACGCTTGCGAATGGGACAATCTAGGTGTCGGTCACTGGTGCGTGATCGACAGGCTAGGATGATAGGTTAGGCACCGATCGCCAAAAGGTGTCGGGGTCACGGTGTGGCTATCTTACACGCGAAGCTTGGCTGGGTTAACCTAGGTTTATTAACCTGGCTAAGATAGGATTAGCCAATGGCCAGCCTGGATCTGATACCAAGGTTGTCAGGAACGATTTTCTAGGACATTAATTTCCCAGTAAATGGCCCTTGTGCTCACCAGGCCCAGGATTACTGTTAGCTGATGAGGCACAATCTTGATACAGAAATTCCAAGCAAAATACAAAATATGTAGTACAAGACCATCCTGGTCTGTGAGTACAACAAATAGGTTTCTAGTGGTTGATGGCGGAAGCGGCTTGTGGATCACCAACGTCTATGGGACTCCATTTCCCACAGGAATAGCTGACCTGGATAATTCCTATCTTCGCGTATCTGCTATCATCGTTGCCTAGGTTCCGGGACCGTCATCATCGCGCTCCTCTCCAAACAAGGAATCTGGCCAAGACAATAGCCAAGGACAAGCCAGTGAGTACTTTGAATGTACTCGCAAACATTATGAAAATAGGTACAATATAACAGATGGTAATCATGCACTGGAATAATCCACAATCACTTAGTCAGTCACAAAATAAAAATCCACGACACAGGGCTCACGAGGAAAATAAATAACGAGCCTGCCACAGTCGGGCGTTTGAGCGACACCACATAAATGGCTTATAAAGGAAAATAAATAACAAACATGCCACAGTCGGGCGTCTGAGCGACACCACATAAATGGCTTATAAAGGAAAATTAATAACAAACATGCCACAGTCGGGCGTCTGAGCGACACCACATAAAGGGCTTATAAAGGAAAGTAAATAATAAGCATGCCACAGTCGGGCGTCTGAGCGACACCACATAAAGGGCTTATAAAGAAAAGTAAATAACAAGCATGCTACAGTCGGGCGTCTGAGCGACACCACATAAAGGGCTTATAAAGGGAAGTAAATAACAAGCATGCCACAGTCGGGCGTCTAAGCGACACCACGTACAGGGCTTATAAAGGAAGGTATTCACAGTGAATATCCAGGAGGTAGAACCATCCCAGGGATACTCAATAATTCAAATAAGATAAAGGGTTAATCCACAATATTAATAATAATCATAATCATCAAATGTCACATGTCATGATCAATGTTCCGGTTTAGAAGTTGTTCCTCCGAAGACCGACACATGACCCATCCCAGACTGTAGTCCTTAACCGTGGACAAGGCTATTCGAATAGATATAAACTCTGCAGAGGGTGTACTCTTTACCCACGAGTAACAGATTCCGTTAGTCCACCGGGACTAATTCCGCTTATAGTATTTTAATTGAAAACACACCTGACTTGCACACACCAGCTTAACTTACCGATGCATGGAATCACCCACGACACTCGTTAAGCAAAACTCTAAGTGGGGAGGCTACAACCTCGACTAGCATGGGATCACAAAATTTATAACACGCGCAAACTAGGGGAGCTACCCCCTCGGCTCCAACCGGAAACACCCATGCCCCGGACCAGGTAGCATGCCTACCGGATGCAGCCGGTATATTCCACCATGGGCTCTTTGTACGGTGTGTGCTAAGAAAGGGGTTGCCAACTTACTGAACCGTACCCTACCTGAGGTAGGGACAAGTGGTAGCACTAAGCAAGTATGGGGGTTACTGGCACAAGACTTGATCTATGGTCGACTCAGGAGGTTAGGTATTTATGCATGGTTATCTTAGCAAGTATATTTCACATGTCAGACAGAAATCACCTCTATTCATATCCCGTCATGCCTCACTGACTATTCTTGCTCCGACGAGATGCCAGCACCAAAGCTCGTGTCTCCCTGAGACCGAAGCTTCTCCGGATTCCTTCCGGTAGGCATGAGAGGTATGAGGAGATGAGTACTGCCATAAGTATTCAAATTCCAACAGCAAGGAATTTCCATTATGTACTCAAAAGCATGATCATAATGTCACATAAAATGATGCAAGTTTTAAGTGAACTCGATGTTGTAATCACATCGAACAACATACAACAATCATTAAACCAGGGTTCAGAATGCTTGCCTTCCATGTGTAGAGAGACAAAGAGCACTGCAAAACTTTTGAAATTTGCTTCCCTCTCCATTTCCTAATTTTGAAAATACTCAATTTAATATGCAATTCAAAACAGTACAAAAAGTTGTCTTCAATAATTTTCAAGTAAATCCTAAAATAAACTAGGTGAAATTTGAGAAAGGTAGGAAAAAGAATCAAGGCAAATGGAGTTGTATTTAAAAAGTTATAGCGAGTCAAAGATTCAGGCAAACTATGGTTTTAATATAAATCAGAAAAATAAAACGGTTTGACTTGAATACGCTTTAGAGAAGGGGAAGACGTACTTCGGCTTGACGCTTCCACTTAAACTGGCGCGGCGAGGGTAGTGGGTCTCTGCCAGGCGGGTCCCTGGGTCAGGTTTGACCCTGGTCGTCTCCCTCCTTTCTCCTTCCTTTGGCCGACCGGAGGCGGAGCTCCGGCGTTCCTCGCCGGCGGACGACGGCTCCTAGGAGGCTTCCGTCGACGGAACCTGATCCGCCGCTCCCGGGCGAATCTCCCGAAGGTCGAAGGAGTCCCGGGGGCGAAGGGGGTCGCCGGCGGCGAGCTCTGAGGCGGGCACTGCCTTCGGGAGCAATTGGGGGTTCGGGCTACGGTGGCTCCCGGTCGAGGCTGGGCGATGGAATGGCTCTGTGGGGTCGAGGGGATGCGCTTGGCAGCGAGGGAGAGGCTAGGTGGCTCTGGCTAGGCTGAATTCTATCGGAGAGCTGCGGCGTTCGACGCTACCGAAGGTGGGGAAGACGACGGCTACCGGTCGAATTGGAGCTAGGGGTGGCTTGCTACGGCATCTAGGGGGCTCACGGAGTATGCTGCGGCTTCGGGGTCCCTTAAATAGGCGCGCAAGGTCGGTTTGCAGCGATGGCCGAGGATAAGCTCGACGGTCTATTCCCTACTGTCACCAGAAGCGACGTGGCGGCGACTAGCGTTGGTCTCCGCTATCACACAATCTCCCTACAGCTCAAGAGGGCGAGCTGGCACGCGCGGGTGGCTCGGGCGGTGCTGCCAAGGGTGTGGTCGTCTGCTAGTCGCCATGGCCGACCTGACAGCGGCGCTGCGGAGCTCAAGGAGGAGTAGAGGGTCACGAGCGAGCGGATGAGAATGGGGCTTGGTCCCTTGGGCAAGAAAAAGACGAGGGACACGAGGGGGTCAGCGGACGCGGCGGCTCGGTTGAGCGCGTGCAAAATGTGCGCTCTGGGGTCGCCCAGAGCATGCACGCCATGCGTTCGACGAAATGCCAGCGCGTGCCAAGACCTATTGATGCCCATGCCAAATAACAGATCTATGATATTTGTTATAAGGGAGCTAAGGGACATGCTGGTTTGGCCACAAAGGTAGGTTCACAATGCAATCCCAAGACCATGTCAAAATTGTCCAAACACTCAAGCTGCTCGACAAAATGCTAAGGGCATCCAGAAGGTTTTGCTAGTGACCAAAATTTCCAGATCATGGTCTCTTTAGATCCACAAGAAGAGGGAAAGGTTATTTTGAGTAAAACAAAAACTTGTTAGTGCATGTTTTGCAAATCTTCAACTCTGGATAGAAAATACAGGCTATTATTGCATGTGTATAAACTCTTCCAATGGCTCTGAACTCCTAGACTTAAGAGTTTGGTAGCAAGTACTAATAGCAGGAAAAATTTCATAGGCAATAGGGTAAGATAAAATGGGGTTGCAGTAGAAACTTCCAAATTGAGCCAGGAAGAATATGGGGATGGTTTGCTCAATTTTTCCAAAGAACACATATGGTTTCTGCATAAAAATGAATTATATTCATCTACTAACATCTCCAAATTTTCATGGAATTTTTAGAGAAATATTTAAATAGGTTGTAGTGCAAACTACAAAGTGGACCAGATTTGAAAGCTTGAGATAAAGCCCAGAATCTTCAAATGACTAGGAGAGGTTTTTGCATAAAAGTGATGTAGGAACATCACATGTCATCTAGAAATTTTTGTGGAATTTTTGAAATGAGGTTATCAAGTGGTTGCAGTGCAAAAGAAGCGCTAACAACTATGAGAAACCGTTTTCTTATAATAAAAGATTAGGGAAAACAATTATATGAATATCTCCTTTGATCATATACAATAAAAATGAAATGCTTTGAGACAGGCACTCAAGTCCAAAAAACATTTTTGAAAAGTTTCTACTAGGAGGGAAAAACTCCACCAACCATATGAAAAGAATGGTTCTAAAATCAAAAGATAATCCAAGAAAATAAAAGTTTAATTTCCTGGCCAAATTTTACTTAATAAAGCATGGTCAAAAGTTTTGGGGTGTTACATGGATCTCATGAGTTTTCTGTTGAGTTTTCTGTTGTCAAGTTTTCAAGTTTTGGGTGAAGATTTGATGGACTATGGAATAAAGAGTGGAAAGAGCCTAAGCTTGGGGATGCCCAAGGCACCCCAAGTCATATTCAGGGATACCAAAAAGCCTAAGCTTGGGGATGCCCCGGAAGGCATCCCCTCTTTCGTCTTCAATCTATCGGTAAATTTACTTGAGGCTATATTTTTATTCACAACATGATATGTGTTTTGCTTGGAGTGTCTTGTATGATATGAGTCTTTGCTTGTTAGTTTGCCACAACCATCCTTGCTTCATGCATATTTTGAGAGAGACATGCTGAATCGTGAATTTTTTAGAATACTCTATGTGCTTCACTTACTTCTTTTAAGCTAGGCAATGTTGCTCTAGTGTTTCACTTATATATTTATAGAGCATGGTGGTGTTATATTTTATAGAAATTCTTGAACTCTCGTCCTCACTTATATTGTTTTGAGAGTTTCTTAAAACAGCATGGTAATTTGTTTAGGATATGAATTTAGTCCTAATATAATGGGCATCCAAGAGGGATATAATAAAAACTTTCATATTAAGTGCATTAAAAACAATGAGAAGTTTGATTCCTTGCATATAGTTTTGAGATAATAGGGATGGTAATATGAGATTCATGCTAGTGAGTAGTTCTGAATTGAAGAGATACGTGTGTTAAAGCTTGTGATTACTGTAGCATGCACGTATGGTGAACCATTATGTAACGAAGTCAGAGCATGATTTGTCTAATGATTGTCGACCTTTGTGTGAGGGTCGGGAGCGTGCGATGGTTAACTCCTACCAACCTCTCCCCTAGGAGCATGCGTCTAATGCTTTCTTTGATAACTACTATACTTTTGCAATAAGTACGTGAGTTCTTTATGACTAATGTTGAGTCCATGGATTATACGCACTCTCACCCTTCCATCTTTGCTAGCCTCTCTAGTACTGCACAACTTTCGCCGGTAAACCAAACCTTACTTCCTCAAAACAGCCATCATATATTCCTCAAAACAGCCACCATACCTACCTATTATGGCATTTCCATAGCCATTCTGAGATATATTGCCATGCAACTTCCACCATGTAGCAGCCACGTAAAGCATGATCGAGCCCCAGAACTCATTGGGTGTTAGATTCATAACAATGCGAATCACATGGTGATGTGAACTAGATTATTGACTCTAGTGCAAGTGGGAGACTGTTGGAAATATGCCCTAGAGGCAATAATAAATTAGTTATTATCATATTTCCTTGTTCATGATAATCGTTTATTATCCATGCTATAATTGTATTGATCGGAGACTTAAATGCATGTGTGGATACATAGACAAAACCATGTCCCTAGTATGCCTCTAATGGACTAGCTCGTTGATCAAAGGATGGTTAAGGTTTCCTAGCCATGGACATGAGATGTCATTTGATAACGGGATCACATCATTAGGAGAATGATGTGATGGATAAGACCCAAACTACAAACATAGCATATGATCGTGTCAGTTTATTGCTACTGTTTTCTGCATGTCAAGTATATGTTCCTATGACCATGAGATCATGCAACTCACGGATATCGGAGGAGTGCCTTGTGTGTATCAAACGTCACAACGTAACTGGGTGACTATAAAGGTGCTCTACAGGTATCTCCGATGGTGTCTGTTGAGTTGGCATGGATCGAGACTGGGATTTGTTACTCCGTGTGATGGAGAGGTATCTCGGGGCCCACTCGGTAATGCAACATCACAATAAGCCTTGCAAGCAATGTGACTAATTGTTAGTTGCGGGATCTTGTATTACGGCACGAGTAAAGAGACTTGCCGGTAACGAGGTTGAACTAGGTATGGAGATACCAACGATCGAATCTCGGGCAAGTAACATACCGAAGAACAAAGGGAACGTTATCCGAGATTAACTGAATCCTTGACATAGAGGTTCGACCGATAAAGATCTTCGTAGAATATTTAGGAACCAATGTGGACGTCCAGGTCCCGCCATTGGTTATTGACCGTAGAGGTGTCTCGGTCATGTCTACATAGTTCTCGAACCCGCAGGGTCTGCACACTTAAGGTTTGGTGACGTTTCGGTAGTGTAGAGTTATGTATGGTGGTGACCGAAGTTTGTTCGGAGTCCCGGATGAGATCCCGGACGTCACGAGGAGCTCCGGAATGGTCCGGAGGTAAAGATTCATATATAGGAAGTCCCAGTTTTGTTTCCGGAAAAGTTTTGGGCTCATCGGTAGTGTACCGGGAGTGCCGGGAGTGTACCGGGAGGTCTCCGGGAGGGGTATTTCGACCCCAAGAGGTCCATGGGCTGTGGGAGAATAATAACCAGCCCTTAGTGGGCTGGGAAAACAGCCACAAAGGCCCATGGCGCAGGAGAGAAAGACCTAAAGCAAAAAGTGGAAAATCAGCCAATAGGAGGCAATCCTACTCCAACTAGGATTGGAGGTGAAGTAGGATTGCTTCCCACCTCCTATTTTGGCCGACCCAAAGGCCTTGGCTGCCTCTCCTCTCCTCTCCTCCTATATATACTAGTGGATTGGGTGGTTTTTGTACAGAATTTCCGGCCACGTGCTACCCGTTACACCGGTGCATAGTTTCTCCTCTAGATCGGTTTTCTGCGGCGCTTAGGCGAAGCCCTGCCGGAATTGCTCCACAACCATCACCGGAGCGCCGTCACGCTGCCAGTGAACTCTCTCTCCTCTCCACCTCCTCTTGCTGGATCGAGACGGTGGATATTGTCATCAAGCTACACGTGTGCTGAACGCGGAGGTGCCGTCCGTTCGGCGCTAGATTGGAAGGACCGTGATCGAGATCGCGAGACGGTTCGTGATGTGATCACGGAACAGATCGTGATGAGTTCGCGGGACAGATCGTGAGACGGATCGTGATGAGTTTGCGGGATGGATCATGATGTGTTCGCGGGACGGTTCGTGATTGGATCGCGGGACGCTCGGCGATTTGGATCGCGAAGAAGTTCGACTACACCAACCGCGTTTCTTAACGCTTCCCTCTTAGCGATCTACAAGGGTACGTAGATCCACTCTCCCTCTCGTAGATGCTCATCACCATGGATAGGTTTGCGAGTGCATAGGAAATTTTTTGTTTCCCATGCTACGTTCCCCAACAGTGGCATCATGAGCTAGGTTGATGGTTCGATGAGATCTCGAGTAGAACACAAAAGGTTTGTGGGCGTTGATGCTTAGATTGCTTCCTCCCTTGGTCGGATTTTGGTTCAGCGGGATTGTGAGATGAAGCGGCCCGGACCAACATTACTCGTACGCTTACGAGAGACCGGTTCCCTCGACGCAACTTGTTGCTTAGATGGCTTGCGGGTGACAGTTTCTCTCACTTTAGTTGGATCGGATCCGACAAAGGCGGTCCTTGAGAAGGTTGAAAAACAATCTATGTACCACCGTTGTGGTTTATGCGTAGGTGAGAATCGTTCTTGCTAGATACCCGTAGCAGCCACGTAAAACATGCAACAACAATTAGAGGACGTCTAACTTGTTTTTGCAAGGTATGTTGTGATGTGATATGGCCAATTACATGATGAGATATATGTGATGTATGAGATGATCATGTGATGTATAGAATTTCACGACTTGCATGTCGTTGAGTACGGCAACCGGCAGGAGCCATAGGGTTGTCTTTAATTATTGTATGACCTGCGTGTCAATCATTAAGCGCTATGTAATGCTTTACTTTATCGCTAAGCGGTAGCAATAGAAGTAGAAGCAGGGCTGGCGCCACAACCCCAATGGCAACACATTGATGGAGATCAAGATGATGGAGATCATGGTGTTGTGCCGGTGACGATGGAGATCATGCCGGTGTTTCGAAGATGGAGATCTTAAACACAAGTTCATGGCCATATCATGTCACTTACGAATTGCATGAGATGTTAATCCTTTTATGCACCTTGTTTTGCTTAGTACGGCGGTAGCATTATAAGGTGATCCCTCACTTGAATTTCAAGATGAAATTTGTTCTCCCCGAGTGTGCACCGTTGCGAAAGTTCGTCATGTTGAGACACCACGTGATGATCGGGTGTGATAGACTCTACGTTCACATACAACGGGTGCAAGCCAGATTTGCACGTGCAGAACACTCGGGTTAAACTTGACGAGCCTAGCATGTACATACATGGCCTCGGAACACGAGAGACCGAAAGGTCGAACATGAGTCATATAGCATTGCACATTAGCCCCAGCATTGCAAATTAGGCCCATTAGGCCCATGTTGGCACTAATCTATCTAATCCCCACCCGTGTACTCCCCACTCTCTCGAGCCCCCAACTCCTTCCTCCTCCTCTCTCTCCCCGCTACCGGCCCCGACGCTGCCTGTAGCCACCCCATCTGACGCCGCCCGTCGTAGCCCCGCCCGATGCCGTGCGAGGCCTCCTCGCCCGACGCTACCTCGCTCGACGCCGTGCCTGACCCAGCGCCCGAAGCCGTCTCGGCCAACGTTGCCCTGCTCGACGTCGTGCCCGAAGCCGCCATGCCCGAAGACCCTCCTCGCCGCTCGGGTATTTGAATCTTAGTACTTGTTGTAGAAAAAACTAGAATGCTAGAATTGGGGTTATTGGGTATTTTTCTATTTGAATCTTAGTACATGTTGTAGAAAAACTAGAATGTTAGAATTTGGGGTATTGGGTATTTTGCTATTTGAATCTTAGTACATGTTGTAGAAAACACTAGAATCTAGAATTGGGGGTATTGGTTATTTTGCTATTTGAATCTTAGTACATGTTGTAGAAAACACTAGAATGCTAGAATTGGGGGTATTGGGTATTTTGCTATTTGAATCTTAGTACATGTTGTAGAAAAAACTAGAATGCTAGAATTGGGGGTATTGGGTATTCGGCTATTTGAATCTTAGTACATGTTGTAGAAAACACTTGAATGATAGAATTGGGGGTATTGGTTATTTTTTTTATTTTCTTATGTGGTTCGGTGTAGCATAAGTGCTTATAATTAAACTTATAGCATAATTGTAAAAAAGATGTAGTTACAATTAAACTTATAGCATAAGTGATTAAACTTTTGGTCTCTATTAGTCATTGCCAAAAGGCATAAACTTTCAATTTTTCCGATCAACCTAAGTAATTTATTATGTTTCAATGAACCTAAGTAAACAACGTAAGTCATTTATCATGTATGAGTATGACACAACATGTGTCCATTTTGGTATGCTCATTCATTTCAATATTTGCAAATAGCACGGCCGACTCTAGCCTGTGGGTAGGCTCATCGAATCATTGGTTGGGGTTGTCTCAAGATAAAGGCGACATTAGCACCAACCAGGTAATTAAGTTTACAAAAACATGCATTAGCATTGCAAATATATATATATATATATATATATATATATAGATATACACGTATCTAACCACTAACTAATTGTTCATGATTTGAAACCCTTGTCAGGCATACTTAGGAGGTCCGTCTACGCTGGCTGTCGTTGAGCAGTCTTCAGGCGGTGACGTCGACATGCTCAGTCACGAGTTGCTCGCGTCATGTTAGAGAACCCTCAATGCCCAGCGGGAGTTGGATGACTCCCTGATGAAGGAGAAGGACAAAATTATCTATGACAATGCTATTGTCTATGATACAATTTACAGTCTCGAAGGTCAGATCACGACACTGAACCTAGAGATAACTGAGATCAGTAAGGACATAGAAGTCCTAAAGGCACAGAGGAATCGGCTGAAGACAGAGAAAGCGCATTAAATCAAGGAGGGGCAGACAGGAATAAGCTTTGTCAGATGAAGTTAGTCCTTAGGAAAAATAGCTAGCTAGGTAGTGTCGATCAGGAGAGGGGAAGATCGATATATACATTGTTAGAAGTAATTGGTACTTTCCTTTTGTGAATGAAATGTTAGGTATCTTTTGTGAATGAAATGTTTAGTATCTTTTGTGAATGAAATGTTAGGTATTTTTTATTAGCCAAATATGACAGTGCAGGAATGGAGCTCTATCCAACACCAGCAGGTGTTCAAAATACTGATGGTGTTGTCTCCAACGCCACCAATATATTTTAATTGTGGCACCTTATTCCTGGCGTATGGTGTCTATGCCAGTGAGGCCATTTTGGCCACATCATGGCTAGGATTTTCTGCACTAGTGATAGATACATTGGCGACATATTAGATAGCCTCAAAGACGAAGACTTCACCATCCCCGAGGACCCGCGGGATTGAGAACGGTTCAGGCGGCAGCTAAAGAAGGGTACAACACCGAACGGTCGGATCAAAACAAAAGCTACCCGCGTCGGCGCGTGCTTCCGCAATTCGATGACGAGGACCTCGAGCTCATGTCTCCCAGATACACTCAGCACAACCAACCGGACCGCCCCCCTTGAGGACGGGACAAAACGGCTGAGAAGGTTGAATACATACCTGTGTTACCCCGAAGAAGAGGAAAGGATCCAACGCGGTATAATGATCAACATGACTTATGCTACTTCTTGAGCTTGCATTGGTTTTTCCCTTGAAGAGGAAAGGGTGATGCAGCAAACTAGAGATAAGTATTTCCCTCAGTTTGAGAACCAAGGTATCAATCCAGTAAGAGTATCAAGATGAGGCACCAAGGCACCTGCGCAAAAACAAACAAACTTGCACCCAATGCGATGAAGGGGTTGTCAATCCCTTTACGATTATTTGCAAGGTGAGATCTGATAGTGATAATAGGTAAATATAAATAAATAAATAAATAAAAGTGCAGCAAGGTATTTTTGGTATTTTTGTATGTAGATATGAATATATAATGTGTAAAATAGACCCCAGGGGCATAGTGTTCACTAGAGGCATCTCTCATGATAGCAAGTATTACGGTGGGTGAACAAATTACTGTCAAGCAATTGATAGAATCACGCAAAGTCATGAAAATATCTAAGGCAATGATCATACATATAGGCATCACGTCCGAGACAAGTAGACCGATACTTTCTGCATCTACTACTATTACTCCACACATTGACCGCTATCCAGCATGCATCTAGTGTATTAAGTTCATAACAAACAGAGTAACGCCTTAAGCAATATGACATGATGTAGAGGGATAAATTCATGCAATATGATATAAACCCCATATTTTTACCCTTGATGGCAACAACACGATGCGTGCCTCGTTACCCCTTCTGTCACTAGGTGAGGACACCGCACGGTATGAACCCAAAACCAAGCACTTCTCCCATGGCAAGAATTATAGATCAAGTTGGCCAAACGAAACCCATAACTCGAAGAGACTTACAAGGATACGAAATCATGCATATAAGAAATCAGAGGCAACTCAAATATATAAATAGATAATCTGATCATAAATCCACAATTCATCGGATCTCGACAAACACGTCGCAAAAGAAAGTTACATCGGATAGACCTCCATGAAGATCATGGAGAACTTTGTATTGAAGATCCGAGAGAGAGAGAAGAAGCCATCTAGCTACTAGCTATGGACCCGAAGGTCTGTGGTGAACTACTCACGCATCATCGGAGAGGCAATGGTGTTGCTTAAGAAGCCCTCCGTGTCCGAATCCCTCTCCGGCAGGGCACCAAAACGGTCCCCAGATGGGATCTCGCGGAAACAGAAGCTTGCGGTGGCGGAAAAGTATTTTTGTGGCTCTCTCTGATGATTTTGGGATTTTAGGGAATTATAGGCGAAAGAGGTAGGGCAAAGGAGGCACAGGGGGCGACGAGCCTGCTAGGCGCCCCCCTGGGGCGCGCCTAGGGGGCTCGTGGCCTCCTTCGTGGCCCTCTGCCTTGGTTCTCAAGTCTTCTGGATCCCTTCTGTTGTGGAAAAAAAATCATCCCGAAGGTTTTATTCCGTTTGGACTCCGTTTAATATTCTTATCTGAAAAAGGTCAAAAACACGGAAAAAACAAAAACTGGCACTGGGCACTGAGTTAATAAATTAGTCCCAAAAATAATATAAAATAGCATATAAATGCATATAGAACATCCCAATTTGATAATATAATAGCATGGAACAATCAAAAATTATAGATACGTTGGAGACGTATCAAGCATCCCCAAGCTTAACTCATGCTCGTCCTCGAGTAGGGAAGTGATAAAGACCGAATTTTTGATGTGGAATACTACCTAACATATTTTTTCTTTGTAACTTCTTTATTGTGGCATGAATGTTCCGATCCATAAGATTCAAAACAATAGTTTAATATTGACATAAAAACAATAATACTTCAAGCATACTAGCAAAGTAATCATGAACTTTTGAAATAACAAGGCCAAACAAAGTTATCCCTACAAAATCATATAGTCTGGCTATGCTCCATCATCCCCATGCAACGAATTTAAATCAGGCACAACCCCGGTATTGGCCAAGTAATTGTTTTCGCACTCTTACTTTCTCAAACTTTTTCAACTCTCATGCAATGCATGAGCGTGAGCCATGGATATAGCACTATAAGTGGAATAGAGTGTGGTGGAGGTTGTGAGGCAAAAAGGAGGAGATGGTCACATCGACTCGGCATATCAATAGGCTATGGAGATTCCCATCAATAGATATCAATGTGAATGAGTAGGGATTGCCATGTAACGAATGCGCTAGAGTTATAAGTGTATGAAAGTTCAAAAATAAAAACTAGTGGGTGTGTACCCAACTTGCTTGCTCGCGAAGACCTAGGGCAATTTGAGGAAGCCCATCATTGGAATATACAAGCCAAGTTATATAATGAAAATTTCCACTAGCATATGAAAGTGACAAAACAAGAGACTCTCTATCATGAAGAACATGGTGCTGCTTTGAAGCACAAGTGTGGAAAAAGATAGTAGCATTGTCCCTTCTCTCTTTTTCTCTCATTTTTTTTGTTTGGGCTCTTCGGCCTCCTTTTTTTCTTTCTCTTTTTTTTGGTGGGCATCTTTGGCCTCTTTTTTTTATTTGGGCTTCGCTGGCCTCTTTTATTATTTCCTCACATGGGACAATGCTCTAATAATGATGATCATCACACTTTTATTTACTTACAACTCGATAGTTAGAACAATAATGACTCTATGTGAAATGCCTCCGGCAGTGTACCGGGATGTGCAACGATCATGCAATGGCAATATGAAAGTGATGGCACATGTCATGAGACAGAACGGTGGAAGTTGCATGGCAATATATCTCGGAATGGCTATGAAAATTCCATAATAGGTAGGTATGGTGGCTGTTTTGAGGAAGGTATATGGTGGGTTTGTGCACCGGTGAAAGTTGCGCGGCACTAGAGAGGCTGGAAATGGTGGAAGGGTGAGAGTGCATATGTACCATGGACTCACATTAGTCATGAAGAACTCATATACTTATTGCGAAAGTTTTATTAGTAATCGAAACAAAGTGCTAAACGCATACTCCTAGGGGAAGGGTTGGTACGAGTTAACCATCGCGCGATCCCGACCGCCACCCAAAGGATGACAATCAATAAATCAATTATGCTCCGACTTCCTAACACAGCGGTTCACCATACGAGCATGCTACGGGAATCACTAACCTCAACACAAGTATTTCTAGATTCACAACACCCTACTATCATAACTCTAATATTATCACCTCCATATCTCATAACTAATCGTGAGGAATCAAACTTTTCTTACTAATCAATGCACTTGAATATTAAAGTTTTTATTATATCCTCTTTGGATGCCTATCATATTTAGGACTAATTTCATAACACACGCCAATTACCAAGTTACTTAGAGAGAGCACTCTCAAAATGATATAAGTGAAGATCGAGAGTTTTTATTTCTACAAAATATGACACCACCGTGCTCTACAAAGATTTAATGAAGCACTAGAGAAAAATTAATTAGCTCAAAATATATAAGTGAATCTCATAGGAGCAAAATTACCAAGCTCAAAAGATATAAGTGAAGCTCATGGGAGCAAAATTACCAAGCTCAAAAGATATAAGTGAAGCACATGTGAGCTAAATTGCCTAACTCAAAGATATAAGTGAAGCTCATGGGAGAAAAATTATCTAGCTCAAAAGATATAAGTGAAGCACATGGCAGAAAAATTACCAAGCTCAAAAGATATAAGTGAAGCACATGTGAGCTAAATTGCCTAACTCAAAAGATATAAGTGAAGCTCATTGAGTATACTAACAAATTCACGATGAGTGCATGTACCTCTCAAAAGGTGTGCAACAAGGATGATTGTGATAAAACAAAAAGCAAAGACTCCTATAATACATGACGCTCCAAGCAAAACACCTATCATGTGGTAAATAAAAATATAGCTCCAAGTAACGTTACCGATGGATTGAAGACGAAAGAGGGGATGCCTTCCCGGGGCATCCCCAAGCTTAGGCTTTTTGGTGTCCTTGAATTTGTCTTGGGATGACTTGGGAATCCCCAAGCTTAGACTCTTTCCACTCTTTATTCCATTTTCCATAAGAACATCACCCAAAACTTGAAAACTTCACAACACAAAACTTAAACAGAAACTCGTGATAGCATTAGCATAAGAAAACAAACCACCAACTTTTTAGGTACTGTAGTAAACTTAATTTCCATTTAGATTGATTTTTATATTACTGTATTCTCACTATCCATGGCTCGTACCCCCCGATACTAACCATAGTTTCATCAAAATAAGCAATCAACACAACAAAAACAAAATCTGTCAAAAACAGAACAGTCTGTAGCAATCTGTATATTTCGTATACGTTTGCTAACCAAAAATTATGAACAAATTATGAAAATTATTGAAATTTTCATATAAATCAGCAGCAAAAGAATCAAATCAAAATCTCTTTCTGGATAGGAATTAAAATAATTTCGTGAGCACAAAGTTTCTGTCTTTTTTCAGCGTGATTAAACAACTATCACCAAAACTAATCATAAAGGTTCTACTTGGCACAAACACTAATTAAAACATAAAAAACACAATAATAACAGAATCATGATGGTGTGGACTCAACAAAACAGAATGTAAAAAGCAAAAATAAATCTATTCATTGGGTTGCCTCCCAACAAGCGCTATAGTTTAACGCCCTTAGCTAGGCGTAAGGCAATAGAATCAAGTATTGTCATCTTTAGTGCTCAAACCATAAGTAGCTATCATAATGGATTCATAAGGAATTTTTATTTTATTTCTAGGAAAGTGTTCCATGCCCTTATTTAATGGAAATTTAAATTTAATGTTCCCTTCCTTCATATCAATAACAGCAAAAGTAGTCCTAAGGAAAGGTCTACCAAGAATAATGGGACATGTCGGATTGCAATCAATATCAAGCACAATGAAATCTACGGGCACACAGTTCCTATTTGCAATAATAAGAACATCATTAATCCTTCCCATAGGTTTTTTAATAGTAGAATCCGCAAGATGCAAGTTAAGAGAGCACTCATCAATCTCATTGAAACCTAGAACATCACATAAAGATTTTGGAATTGTGGAAACACTAGCACCCAAATCACACAAAGCATGGAATTCATAATTTTTAATCTCGATTTTTATAGTAGGTTCCCACTCATCATGAAGTTTTCTAGGAATAGATATTTCCAACTCAAGTTTCTCTTCAAGAGATTTCATCATAGCATCAACGATATGTTCGGTAAAAGCCTTATTTTGGCTATAAGCATGTGGAGAGTTTAGCATGGATTGCATGAAGGAAATTAATTCAATCAAAGATCAACTATCATAATTAAATTCCTTGAAATCCAAAGTAGTAATTTCATCACTATTCAAAGTTTTGATATCCTCTACTCCACTTTTTGTATTTTTAGCATCAAGATAAATAGACTCCGAATCATTGGGGCATTTCTCAACCAAAGTGGATTCACATCCAGCCCCATCATAATTAAGATTGACATTAGAAAACAAGGATTCAATAGGAGTCACACCAAGCACTTTAAGATCTTCATGATTCTCATCACGAGAACACGCCTTTTTGAGCCATTCATGTCTAGCACGAATTTGGGCGGTTCTTTCTTTACTATCATTCATAGAAACACGCATAGCTTTCAAAGTTTCATCCATATTAATCTTGGGAGGAACACATCTCAATTTCAAAGCATCAATATCAAGAGACATTCTATCAACAGTCCTAGCCAAGTCATCAATTTTAAGCAGTTTTTCTTCTATGGAAGCATTGAAAATATTTTGTGAATTAATAAACTCCTTAATATTACTCTCAAGATCAGAGGGTATTTTATTATAATTTCCATAAGCATTGTTGTAGGAATTGCCAAAATTATTAGAGGGATTACTAGGAAAAGGCCAAGGATTAAAGTTACCTCTATAAGCATTGTTGTTACCAAAATTATTCCTACCAACAAAATTAACATCCAAATTTTCATTGCTATTCTCAATCGAGGAAGATAAAGGCATATCATTTGGATCTAGAGGAGCACTTTTACTAGCAAACAACTTCATTAACTCATCCATCTTAGCACTCAAAGAGTTAATTTCTTCTATAGGATGCACTTTTTTTCTAGTAGGTGACCTTTCAGTGTGTCATTGAGAATAATTTGTCATGATATTATCTAAGAGTTTTGTAGCTTCTCCTAGTGTGTATATTATCTAAAAGTTCCACCATAGGCGGAATCCAAGATATTTCTAGAAGCAAAATTCAAACCAGCATAGAAAATTTGTATAATCACCTAGAGACTTAGGCCATGAGCGGGACAATTTCTACTCATCAATTTCATTCTCTCCCAAGATTGTGCAACATGTTCATGATCTAGTTGCTTAAAATACATGATATCATTACGGAGAGAGATAATCTTAGCAGGTGGAAAATACTTGGAAATAAAGGCATCTTTACACTTGTTCCATGAATCAATACTATTTTTGGGTAAAGATGAAAACCAAGTTTTTGCTCGATCTCGTAGTGAGAATGGAAATAGCTTCAATTTAATTATATAATTATCCACACATTTCTTCTTTTGCAAATCGCATAACTCAATAAAGGTATTAAGATGGGATGCGACATCTTCACTCGGAAGGCCGGAAAATTGCTATTTCATTACAAGATTCAACAAGGCAACATTAATTTCATATGAATCCGAACTAGTGGCAGGAGCAATTGGAGTACTAATAAAATCATTGTTATTAGTCTCAGAGAAGTCACACAATTTAGTGTTTTCAGACATGGTGACTTAGCAAGCAGACAAGCACACGAGCAAACGGAAAGCAAGCGAAAGAAAAGGGGCGAACGAAAAAGGCAAATATTTTTGTAAATTTTGTTTTAGAGTTGGGGGAGAGGAAAACGAGAGGCAAATGGCAAATAATGTAAATTGCAAGAGATGAGTTTGCGATAGGTACTTGGTAGATATGCTTCACTTGAATACTCCCCGGCAACGGCGCAAAAATTCTTCCTGCTACTTCTTGAGCTTGCGTTGGTTTTTCCCTTGAAGAGGAAAGGGTGATGCAGCTAAGTAGAGATAAGTATTTCCCTCAGTTTGAGAACCAAGGTATCAATCTAGTAAGAGTATCAAGATGAGGCACCAAGGCACCTGCGCAAAAACAAACAAACTTGCACCCAACGCGATAAAGGGGTTGTCAATCCCTTTACGATTACTTGCAAGGTGAGATCTGATAGTGATAATAGGTAAATATAAATAAATAAATAAAAGTGCAGAAAGGTATTTTTAGTATTTTTGTATTAAGATCTAAATATATAATGTGTAAAATAGACCTGGGGGCCATAGTGTTCACAAGAGGCTTCTCTCATGATAGCAAGTATTACGGTGGGTGAACAAATTATTGTCGAGAAATTGATAGAATCGCGCAAAGTCATGACGATATCTAAGGCAATGATTGTTGGGGAACGATGCATGGGAACCAAAAAAATTCCTACGCACACGCAGATCTATCCATGGTGATGAGCATCTACGAGAGGGAGAGTGGATCTACATACCCTTGTAGATCGCTAAGCGGGAAGCGTTAAGAAACGCGGTTGGTGTAGTCGAACGTCTTCGCGATCCAAATCGTCGAGCGTCCCGCGATCTCATCACGATCCGTCCCGCGATCTCATCACGATCCGTCCCGTGATCTCATCATGATCCGTCTCATGATCTGTCCCATGAACTCATCACGATCCGTCCCGCGATCTCATCACGATCTTGATCATGGTTCTTCCGATCTAGCGCCGAACGGACGACACCTCCGCGTTCAGCACACGTACAGCTTGATGACGATCTCCGCCTTCTTGATCCAGCAAGAGGGAGCGGAGAGGTAGAAGAGTTATCCGGCAGCGTGACGGTGCTCCGACGATGGTGGTGGAGCTATTCCGGCAGGGCTTTGCCTAAGCACTACAGAAATCCGATCTAGAGGAGAAACTATGCACTGGAGGAACTGGTAGCACGTGGCTAAAATCTGGTGCCAAAAAACCCTAAAACCTCTAGTATATATAAGAGGAAGAGAGGAGGAGGCTTGGCCCTCAAAGGAGCAGCAATTGGGTCGGCCAAATAATGTGGGAGAGGTGGAATCCACCTCCAATCCTAGTAGGACTAGGATTCACCCTATTTTTTTTGCCTTTTTCCACCATTTTCTCTTTGGGCTTTTCTTCCCAGCCTCATGGGCCTTGTCTGGGATTTCCACCAGCCCAGTAAGGGCTGGTATTTACTCTCCCACAGCCCATGTAGCCTCTTGGGTCGAAATACCCCTCCCGATGGTCTCCCGGTACACTACCGGCACTCCCGGTACACTACCGATGAGCCCAAAACTTTTCTGGCGACCAAAATAGGACTTCCTATATATGAATCTTTACCTCCGGACCATTACGGATCTCGTCGTGACATCCGGGATCTCATCCGGGACTCCGAACAACCTTCGGTCACCATCATACATAACTCTATACTTCCGAAACGTCACCAAACCTTAAGTGTGCAGACCCTGCGGATTCGAGAACTATGTAGACATGACCGAGACACCTCTACATTCAATAACAAATAGCGGGACCTGGATGCCCATATTGGTTCCTACATATTCTACAAAGATCCTTATCGTTCGAACCTCTATGTCAAGGATTCAGTTAATCCCGTATGATGTTCCCTTTGTTCTTCGGTATGTTACTTGCCCGAGATTCGATCGTCGGTATCTCCATACCTAGTTCAACCTCATTACAGAAAAGTCTCTTTACTCATTCCGTAATACAAGATCCCATGACTAACACTTAGTCACATTGCTTGCAAGGCTTATTGTGATGTTGTATTACCGAGTGGGCCCTGAGATACCTCTCCATCACACGGAGTAACAAATCCCAGTCTTGATCCATGCCAACTCAACGGACACCCTCGGAGATACCTGTAGAGCACCTTTAGAGCCACCCAGTTATGTTGTGATGTTTGATACACACAAGGCACTCCTCCGATGTCTGTGAGTTGCATGATCTCATGGTCATAGGAACATATACTTGACATGCAAGAAACAATAGCAATAAACTGACACGATCATATGCTACATTTGTAGTTTGCGTCTTGTCCATCACATCATTCTCCTAATGATGTGATCCCGTTATCAAATGACATCTCATGTCCATGGCTAGGAAACCTTAACCATCGTTTGCTCAATGAGCTAGTCTACTAGAGGCATACTAGGGACATGGTGGTGTCTATGTATCCACACATGTATCTAAGTTTCCGATCAACACAATTATAGCATGGATAATAAACGATTATCATGAACAAGGAAATATGATAATAACTAATTTATTATTGCCTCTAGGGCATATTTCCAACAGTCTCCCACTTGCAGTAGAGTCAATAATCTAGTTCACATCACTATGTGATTCTCATTGTTATGAATCTAACACCCAATGAGTTCTGGGGCTCGATCATGCTTTGCATGTGAGAGAGGTCTTATAGTCAATGGGTCTACGACATTCAGATCCGTGTGTACTTTGCAAATCTCTATGCAAACCATAAACACTGCTACCACACTCCACTTGGTACTATTCCAAATGGTTGCTCCACTATACATACCCAGATTGCTACTACGAGTCATCCGGATTGGTGTTAAAGCTTGCATCGATGTAACTCTTTACGATGAACTCTTTATCACCTCCATAATCGAGAAACATCTCCTTAGTCTTTGAGTTACTAAGGATAATCTTGACCGCTATCCAGTGATCCACTCCTGGGTCACTCTTGTACCCCTTGACTGACTCGTGGTAAGGCACACACAGGTGCGGTACACAGCATGGCATTCTGTAGAGAGCCTATGGCTAAGGCATAGGGGACGACATTCGTCGTTTCTCTTTCTTTTGTCATGGTCGAGATTTGAGTCTCACTCAACTTCACACCTTACAAATCAAGTGAGAACTCTTTCTCTGACTGATCCATTTTGAACTCTTTCAAAATCTTGTCAAGGTATGTACTCATTGGAAGTCTCATGAAGCATCTTGATCTATCTCTATAGATCTTGATGCTTAACAATTAGGTAGCTTTATCCAGGTCTTCCTTTGAAAAACACTTTTCAAACAACCGTTTATGCTTTCCGGAAATTCTACATTATTTCCGATCAACAATATGTCATCCACATATACTTATCAGAAATTCTATAGTGCTCCCACTCACTTTATTGTAAATACAATTTTCTCGTAAACTTTGTATAAATTTCAAAAAACTTTGATCACCTAATCAATGTGTATATTCCAACTCCGAGATGCTTGCTTCAGTCCATAGAAAGATAACTGAAGCTTGCTCACCTTTTAGCATCCTTAGGACTGACAAAACTTTCTGGTTGTATCACATACAACCTTTCCTCAATTAAATCGTTAAGGAAATGATGTTTTTGACATCCATCTACCAGATTTCATAATTGAAAAATGCAGCAACTGCTAACATAATTCCAAAAGACTTTAGCATCGCTACGAGTGAGAAAGTCTCATCGCAGTTAACTCCTTGAACTTGTCACAAACTTCTTTGCAACAAGTCGAGCTTTACAAATGGTCACATTTACCATCAGCGTCTGTCTTCATTTTAAAGATCCATTTGTACTCAACAACCTGCCGTCCAACGAGCAAGTCTACCGAAGTCTATACTTGGGTTTCATACATGGATCCTCTTCTTGGATTTCATGGCCTCTAACCATTTGTCAGAATCCGGGCACATCATCGCTTCTCCATAGCTCGTAGGTTCATTGTTGTCCAACAATATGACCTCCAAGATAGGGTTGTCGTACCGCTCAGGAGCAGTACACATCCTTGTCGACCTACGAAGTTCGATAGTAACTTGATCCTGAAGCTTCATGATCATCATCGTTAACTTCCTCTTCAACTAACGTAGGCTTCACAGGAACATCTTCCTATGCTGCGCTACTCCCTAGTTGAATAAAGGTACAACAACCTCATCAAGTTCTATCTTTCTCCCACTCAATTCTTTCGAGAGAAACTCTTTCTCAAGAAAGGACCCATTTTTAGCAACAAACACTTTGCACTTGGATCTGAGATAGAAGGTATACCCAACTGTTCTTAGGTTATTCTATGAAGATGCATTTTTCCGCTTTGGGTTCGAGCTTATTAGGTGAAAACATTTTTTCCACACAAGCATCGCAGCCCCAAACATCAAGAAATGACAGCTTAGGTTTCTATCTAACCATAATTCACACAGTGTCATCTCAACAGATTTAGATGGTGCCCTATTTAAAGTGAATGTAGTTGTCTCTAATGCATAACCCCAAAACTATAGTAGCAAATCGATAAGAGACATCATTGAAAGCACCATATCCAATAGAGCACGACTATGACGTTCGGACACACCATCACACTATGGTGTTCCAAGTGGCGTGAGTTGTGAAACGACTTTCACATTGTCCAAAGTTTTATGCCAAACCCGTAACTTAGATATTCACCTCCACGATCATATCGTAAACATCTTTATCTTCTTGTCACGATGATCTTAAACTTCACTCTGAATCTGCTTGAACCTTTCAAACGATTCAGACTTGTGTTTCATTAAGTAAATATCCACTATATCTACTCAAATCATCAGTGAAGGTAAGAAAATAACGACATCCACCGCACGTTACAAGACTCATTGGATTGCATACATCAACATGTATGATTTCTAATCAACCACTTGCCCGCTCCATCAATCCGAAAAACGGGGTCCTTAGTCATCTTGCCCAAAAGGCATGGTTCGCATGTCTCAACCGATTCGAAATCGAATGAGTCCAAAGATCCATCAGCATGGAGTTTCTTCATGCGCTTTATACCAATATGACATTTAGCGGCAGTGCCACAAGTATGTGGTACTATCATTATTTACTTTGTATCTTTTGGCATCAAAAACATGTGTATTACTATGATCAAGATTCAACAAACCATTCTCACTGGGTGCATGACCAATGAAGGTATTATTCATGTAAATAGAATAACCATTATTCTCTAACTTAAATGAATAATCATGTTGCAATAAACACGATCTAATCACGTTCATGCTCAATGCAAAAGACCAAATAACATTTATTTAGGTTCGTCACTATTCCCGAAGGTAGAGAGAGCGTGCAATGTTGATCACATCAACCTTGGAAACATTTCCAACACACATCGTCACCTCACCCTTAGTTAGTTCTCCATTTATTCCGTAGCTTTTACTTCGAGTTACTAACATTTAGCAACTGAACCGGTATTCAATACCCAGGTGCTACTAGGAGTACTAGCAAGGTACACATCATTAAAACGTATATCAAATATACTTCTTGCGACATTGCTAGCCTTCTTATCTACCAAGTATCTAGGGTTGTTCCGCTTCAGTGCTGCTCTCCTCATAATCGAAGCACTCAGTCTTGGGTTTGGATTCAACTTTGGGTTGCTTCACTAGAGCGGCAACTAACTTGCTATCCATGAAGTTTCCCTCCTTGCTCTTGCCCTTCTCGAAACCAGTGGTTTTACTAACCATCAACACTTGATGCTCCTTCTTGATTTCTACCTTCGCGGTGTCAAACATCGCGAACAGCTCAGGGATCATTATTTCTATCCCTGGCATTTTATAGTTCATCACCAAGTTCTAGTAGCTTAGTGACAGTGACTTGGAGAACTATATCAATCACTGTCTTATCTGGAAGATCAACTCCCACTCGATTCAAGCGACTGTAGTACCTAGACAATCTGAGCATATTCTCAACGATTGAGCTATTCTCTTTCATCTTGCAAGCAAAGAATCTTGTTGGAGATATCATATCTCGTAACATGGGCACGAGCCTGAGATCCTAATTTCAGCTCTTAGAACATCTCATATGTTCCGTGACGTTCAAAACGTTTCGGTGCCTCAATTCACAGCCGTAATGCATGACGCACTAAACTATCAAGTAGTCATCAGAACATGCCTATCGGATGTTCACAACATCTACAAACGACACTCGAGGGGTTAGCGCACCGAGCGGTGCATTAAGGACATAAGTCTTCTGTGCAATAATGAGGAAAATCCTCAGATCATGGACCCAGTCCGCAATATTGCTACCATCATCTTTCAACTCTATTTCTCTAGGAACATATAAAATTACAAGGGAGCTACAGCGCGAGCAAGTAATCCACAACATAATTTGCAAAGACACTACTGACTATGTTCATGATAATGAGTTCAGTTAATCATATTACTGAAGAACTCCCACTCAAATTGACATCCCTCAGGTCATCTGAGTGACACATGATCCAAATTCACCAACTCAAGTCCGATCATCACGTGAGTTGAGGTGGCTTCAATGATGAACATCATTATGTTGATCATATCTAGTATATGACTCATGTTTGACCTTTCGGTCTCTTGTGTTCCGAGGCCATGTTTGTACATGCTAGGCTCGCCAAGTTTAACCCGAGTGTTCTGCATGTGCAACACTGGCTTGCACCCGTTGTATGTGAACGTAGAGTCTATCACACCCGATCATCACGTGTCTCAACACGACGAACTTTCGCAATGGTGCACACTCGGGGAGAACACAATTTGTCTTGAAATTAAGTGAGGGATCGCCTTATAATGCTACCGTCGTCCTAAGCAAAAGAAGGTGCATAAAAGGATTAACATCACATGCAAATCATAAGTGACATGATATGACCATGAACTTGTGCTTTTTATCTCCATCTAGAAAGCACCGACATGATCTCCATCGTCACAAGCATGACACCATGATCTCCATCATCTTGATCTCCATCAATGTGTCGCCATCGGGGTTGTCACGCCCTGCATGCTTCTACTACTATTGCTACCGTTTAGCGATAAAGTAAAGCATTACATAGCGCTTAATGATTGACACGCAGGTCATACAATAATTAAAGACAACCCTATGGCTCCTACCGGTTGCCGTACTCAACGACATGCAAGTTGTGATAATCTATACATAACATGATCATCTCATAGATCACATATATCACATCATGTAATTGGCCATATCATATCACAACATACCCTGCAAAAACAAGTTAGACGTCCTCTAATTGTTGTTGCATGTTTTACGTGGCTGCTACGGGTATCTAGCAAGAACAATTCTCATCTACATAAAAAACCACAACGGTGATACACTAGTTGCTTTTCAACCTTCTCAAGGACCGCCTTTGTCGAATCTGATCCAACTAAAGTGAGAGAAACTGTCACCCGCAAGCCATCTATGAAACAAGTTGCGGTTGAGGGAACCGGTCTCTCGTAAGCGTACGAGTAATGTTGGTCCGGGCCGCTTCATCTCACAATACCGCTGAACCAAAATTCGACCAAGAGAGGAAGCAATCTAAGCATCAACGCCCACAAACCTTTTGTGTTCTACTCGAGATCTCATCTACACATAGACCTAGGTCATGATGCCACTGTTGGGGAACAATGCATGGGAAACAAAAAAATTCCTACGCACACGCAGATCTATCCATGGTGATGAGCATCTACGAGAGGGAGAGTGATCTACATACCCTTGTAGATCGCTAAGCGAGAAGCGTTAAGAAACGCGGTTGGTATAGTCGAACGTCTTCGCGATCCAAATCGTCGAGCGTCCCGCGATCTCATCACGATCCGTCCCACGATCTCATCACGATCCATCCCGCGATCTCATCACGATCCGTCTCACGATCTTGATCACGATCTGTCCCATGAACTCATCACGATCCGTCCCGTGATCTCATCACGATCCGTCTCATGATCTTGATCACTGTTCTTCCGATCTAGCGCCGAACGGACGGCACCTTCGCGTTCAACACATGTGCAACTTGATGATGATCTCCAACTTCTTGATCCAGCAAGAGGGAGCGAAGAGGTAGAAGAGTTCTCCAGCAGCGTGACGGCTCTCTGGCGATGGTGGTGGAGCTATTCCGGTAGGGCTTCGCCTAAGGACTGTAGAAAACCGATCTAGAGGAGAAACTATGCACTAGAGGAACGGGCAGCACGTAACTAAAAATCTAGTGCCAAAAACCCTAAAACCTCTAGTATATATAAGAGGAAGAGAGGAGGAGGCTTGGCCCTCAAGGGACCAGCCCTTGGGTCAGCCGAATCAAGGAGGAGAGGAGGACTCCTCCTCCAACCCTAGTAGGACTAGGATTCACCCTATTTTTTTGCCTTTTCCCACCTTTTTCTCTTTGGGATTTTCTTCCCAGCCTCATGGGCCTTGTGTGGGATTTCCACCAGCCCACTAAGGGCTGGTATTTACTCTCCCACAGCCCATGTAGCCTCTTGGGTCGAAATACCCCTCCCGATGGTCTCCCGGTACACTACCAGCACTCCCGGTACACTACTGATGAGCCCAAAACTTTTCCGGCGACCAAAATAGGACTTCCTATATATGAATCTTTACCTCCGGACCATCCAGAGCTCCTCGTGACGTCTAGGATCTCATACGGGACTCCGAACAACATTCGGTCACCACCATACATAACTCTATACTTCCGAAACGTCACCAAACCTTAAGTGTGCAGTCCCTGCGGGTTCGAGAACTATGTAGACATGACCAAGACAAATCTACGGTAAATATCCAATAGCGGGACCTGGATGCCCATATTGGTTCCTACATATTCTATGAAGATCTTTATCGGTCGAACCTCTATGTCAATGATTCAGTTAATCCCGTATGATGTTCCCTTTGTTCTTCGGTCTGTTACTTCCTTGAGATTCGATCGTCGGTATCTCCACACCTAGTTCAACCTCGTTACTGGCAAGTCTCTTTACTCATTCTGTAATACAAGATCCCGTGACTAACACTTAGTCACATTGCTTGCAAGGCTTATTGTGATGTTGTATTACCGAGTGGGCCCTAAGATACCTCTCCGTCACACGGAGTAACAACTCCCAGTGTTGATCCATGCCAACTCAACAGACACCCTCGGAGATACCTATAGAGCACCTTTATAGCCACCCAATTATGTTGCGATGTTTGATACACACACGGAACTCCTCCGATGTCTGTGAGTTGCATGATCTCATGGTCATAGGAACATATACTTGACATGGAGAAAACAGTAGCAATAAACTGACACGATCATATGCTACGTTTGTAGTTTGGGTCTTGTCCATCACATCATTCTCCTAATGATGTGATCCCGTTATCAAATGACATCTCATGTCCATGGCTAGGAAACCTGAACCATCTTTTGATCAATGAGCTAGTCTACTAGAGGCATACTAGGGACATGGTGTTGTCTATGTATCCACACACGTATCTGAGTTTCCGATCAACACAATTATAGCATGGATAATAAACGATTATCATGAACAAGGAAATATGATAATAACTAATTTATTATTGCCTCTAGGGCATATTTCCAACAATGATCATACATATAGGCATCTCGTCCGAGACAAGTAGACCGATACTTTCTGCATCTACTACTATTACTCCACACATCGACCGCTATCCATCATGCATCTAGTGTATTAAGTTCATAACAAAGAGAATAACGCCTTAAGCAAGATGACATGATGTAGAGGGACAAATTCATGCAATATGATGTAAACCCCATCTTTTTACCCTTGGTGGCAACAACAGGATGTGTGCCTCGCTACCCCTTCTGTCACTAGGTGAGGACACCGCACGGTATGAAGCCAAAACCAAGCACTTCTCACATGGCAAGAATTATAGATCAAGTTGGCCAAACGAAACCCATAACTCGAAGAGACTTACAAGGATACGAAATCATGCATATAAGAAATCAGAGGAGACTCAAATAATATTCATAGATAATCTGATCATAAATCCAAAATTCATCGGATCTCGACAAACACACCGCAAAAGAAAGTTACATCGGATAGGTCTCCATGAAGATCATGGAGAACTTTGTATTGAAGATCCAAGAGAGAGAAGAAGCCATCTAGATACTAGCTATGGAGCCGAAGGTCTGTGGTGAACTATCACGCATCATCGGAGAGGCAATGGTGTTGATGAAGAAGCCCTCCGTGTCCGAATCCCCCTCCGGTAGGGCACCAGAACGGTCGCCAGATGGGATCTCGCAGCAACAGAAGCTTGTGGCGGCGAAAAAGTATTTTCGCCGCTCTTTGTGTTGATTCTGGGATTTAAGGGAATTTATAGGCGAAAGAGGTAGGGCAAAGGAGGCACGGGAGGGCCCACGAGCCTGCAAGGCGCCCCCCTGGGGCGCGCCTAGGGGGCTCGTGGCCTCCTCCGTGGCCCTCTGCCTTGGTTCTCAAGTCTTCTGGATCCCTTCTGTTGTGGAAAAAATCATCCCGAAGGTTTTATTCCGTTTAATATTCTTATCTGAAAAAGGTCAAAAACACGAAAAAAACAGAAACTGGCACTAGGCACTAGGCACTGAGTTAATAAGTTAGTCCCAAAAATAATATAAAATAGCATATAAATGCATATAGAACATCCCAAGTTGATAATATAATAGCATGGAACAATAAAAAATTATAGATACGTTGGAGACGTATCAACTTACGGCAGGATCTGAACTATAGAGAAGGTCACACTAGATCCATCTACGGATCCAGAGGGTACTCCCCCGCTAGGTGTGATGGAGGCCAACCTTTGTTCAACCACAACAATAGAAATCAGGAACCATACTGGACTCCAGCAGCTGAGTTTTGGCACAACGTAGCCCGGGTCAGAGGCACCGCCCCCCCACTGTGTTTCACAGATGAGGTTATGCAGCACCAGTTTTCTGAGGGGTTTAAACCCGTAAATATAAAGCAGTACGACGGGACAACAGACTCCGATGTGTAGAACTAAGATTTCCTTCTCCACATACATATGGCCAGGGGAGATGACCTCCACACCATTAAGTACCTACCACTAAAGCTAAAAGGGCCAACTCGACACTCGTTAAATAGTCTCCTTGAAAACTCCATTGGAAGTTGGGAAAAGCTTGAAGATGCTTTTCGGTCTAATTTCTAAGGCACTTATGTCCGACCCCCGGACCCTTCTGACCCGAGAAATTTCCTCCAAAAGGCGGGCAAATTGGCCCCGAAGTTTTGGAATCGTTTCCTAACTAAAAATAACCAGATGGTTGATTGTCCGGAGGCCGAGGCAATAGCCTCTTTTAGGAACAATATCCGGGACGAATGGCTTGCCCGACAGCTGGGCCAAAGCAAGCCAAGAACATTGTCCGCCCTCACTTCACTCATGATCCAGTTTTGCACGGGCAAAGATAACTGGCTAGCTTGTCGCGGCCAAAATCTCAAAGACACGGGCACCTCAGAAGCTCGGGATGGAAACGGCAAGCCACGGCGCAACAAGAACAAATGCCGCCACATCAACGATGATACGACTGTAAATGTCAGCTTCCGTAGCATAAAAATCCTAGCAACGGAAGAAATCCTCTAAAGGGAACAGGGAAGGACCTATTGCGTTGGACAAAATCATGGAAAGGCCCTGCCAGATCTACAAAACCCAAGACAAGCCCAGCACCCACACCAACCGTAAATGTTGAGTGTTTCGATAGGCTGGCAAACTTGCAGCCGAGGAACAAGGCCAATACCCACGTAGCAAAGACGACGAAGAGCCCCGCAATCTGAATAATGGAGGATAGAAACAGTTCCCTCCAGAGGTTAAAACTATGAACATGATATATGTCACACACATACTAAAGAGGGAGAGGAAACAAGCCCTTCGGGAGGTCTGAGTCATAGAGCCCATAGCCCCAAAACTCAACCCATGGTCGGTTTGCCCGATCACCTTCGACCGAAGGGATCATCCGACCAGTATCCGTCATGGAGGTTTGGCAGTCCTTGTCCTGGACCCCATCATCAATGGGTACCACCTCACTAGAGTCCTTATGGATGGAGGAAGTAGCCTTAATATGATCTACTTAGACATGGTGAAAAAGATGGGCATAGATCGGTCAAGGATCAAACCCAGCAACACTACCTTTAAAGGAGTGATTCGAGGCATCGGAGCCTGCTGCTCAGGCACGGTAACATTGGAGGTTGTGTTTGGCTCACCCGACAATTTCCCCCATGAAGACTTAATCTTCGACATTGTACCCTTTCATAGTGACTATCATGCATTCCTTGTCCGCACAACGTCCGCCCGCTTCAACGTTGTTCCTCATTACGCCTATCTGAAGCTCAAGATGCCCGGACCAAAGGGGCTCATCACCGTCAACGGCAATACAGAACACTCCCTCTGGACCGAAGAACACATCGCGTCCTTGGCAGCTGAATGCTAGTATGAGAGTGAAGCACCGAGGTCCCAATAGATCATCAAGACGCGACACGCGGGCAAGTGAGCCCGAGCTCAGACGGATCTCCCAGAGCCATCTCCTGCTCAAACAGAAATAGGGATACGCTCCCAACGGCATGACATGGATACTCGTAAGGTATGTCCCTCAAAGACATAATTTCGCTCTCAAAATACCATGGGCAGCTGTGGGGGCTCACTATCGAGGACCAGATGTCGGGCTCAACGGAACTACAGTCCAAAAGCTTCTTCGGATGCAAACCAGATAGATATCCCAAGCGTCAAGCTTACCCACTCTACCACGGCTTCTCAAGACCCCCTCTCCAAGGTCCGTTCGCCAACAACAACCACCTTTTAAGGATACTACCCCTCCCCTCTCGAGAGCAAAGGAAAAAGTGCGCAGCAGGGCACAGGAAGGATGTCAAGCAACCCATCGAAGGCAGTGAGTAAAATGCTACTTTATAAAGATTGTTTTTTAAAACAAGAATTACATGTAACAGCCGCCTCAGCATTATGAATTATAAATTCTTACTATCACTTGTGACCTTTTTTCAGCATTTTTATGTTACATAATTCTTTTCCCACTCACCGACATTGTAAGGCAAAATTATCCGGTAGATGATATATGTGATCGGCTAATAGACCGGGGGCTTGGATATAATTCCCGCCCCAAGCATCAACCCGTCACTATTTTTTACATGTCCGGCATCTCGTATATTGCATTATATGAATCGGTACTGAATTATGTCTTGGGTCAATAGTTGGGTTGCTTCGCTCCTGTGCTTGCCCTTTTACGTTCTGCTAGTTCGGCTAAAAGGGTAAAGGGAGAACCACTGCGATTGTATTCCCAGCTGGTGTGGCAAAATACCTCAGTGGAGAAAGCTGAAAACTAACCGTCATAATTAGCAAGGACCGGTCTGCGATCCGATCTTAAGTGTCAAACTAGGAATCGATGGAGATTATTCCGTGTTAAACGAGGGGTTTGTACATTCACAAACCTTGTGGTAATAATCTCAAACGTTAGTGAAATCGACTACCACAAAGTACTGGGGGATCGTCACCAGCCCCCGCATTCAAGCTCCTAAGGCTAAGTGAAAGTACTAAAGAAACATAGTCCGATTGCCTCATTTCCCACACAAACTGCCACCCACGTGCGTCGATATATCGGCTAAGGGTCTAGTGCAGAGGTTGAAACACCGCTCATAGTATCTACATGGGGGCTGAAGCCGATGACTGGCAACTTTTAGATTAAAACGACCACATAGGAGTCAAAATAATACAAAGTATGATATATTCGGACCAAGCATTATAAAGCGAAATTGTCTAAAGGGCACATTACAATGCCCTCACTCATATATTGCATCCTTGGGGCATTAGGTATCTATCGACCAAGCACCCTCTAACGCAGCACAAACGTAAAGCTCGGGGCGCCTATGTTCCTTCCCAGGAGAAGGGGGCGCGGTGGCCATCTCGATCGGCTTCACCTTTGGACAATGCATCATGGTCCTTGCAAATGACATCTGAGCTCCCTCGATGCACACAGAGCGCTTCAAGACTTCAATCCACGGCGCAACATCACAAAGCTTCTGCAGCAAGCCAAAATGGCTGCTCGGTATTGGCTCTGTAGGCCACGGCCGGATGGAGAGGTCCTTCAAGGACAGTTCCACCATCCTGTGTAGCTCCATCAGCTTCTTCATCTGATAGATGAGAAGCGGATGAGGCTCGAGGGTTTCAAATTGTGCCTAGAAAAGTCTCTGCTCAACATCCCCATCTCGGGCTGCAAAGTGCTTTGCCGCATCCACTGCACTCCTCGGGAGGTCTGTAAAGGCACCTGGGGAACGCCATAGCCATGTAAGAAAGGTGAACCTGTTTCCATCGAAGGCACATTGTAGTAAGCATGGCTTACCATCCGCAATCAGCCTAACTTTGTGAAGTTCTTTCTCGAAGAACCGCCTCTCGACACGCTCCGATTTGAGCTCAGAGGATAGCGTGGATAGCTCGATCTAATGTCCTAGAGCACCTGCTGCACCTCGGCCACTCGAGCCTCATGCTTTCCGCTCTCAACCTTTAACGATCTTAGCTTGTCGGCCGCCCGATCGGCCATCATCTTCTGATCGGCGCCCTCCTGCTTGGCCCTTTTCATCTTGGCCTTGAGGTTTGCAACCTTTGCATTCATCAGTGTGGGTATAATAGTAAACAAAATAAGGAACGAAGGCCGGAAAATCCCTACTAATGAGGAAAACATGAAACTTAGCAGTACAATTCAAACTTACCTTGCATCTCATCGAACCGTTTGTTTAGATTATCAAGCTCTTCATTAGACCTCCTGAGCTTCCGGTTCAGCTCGGCTAGTTGAAGGGCGTTGGAAGGCCCTAGCCGAGGACGAGGCCTACAAAACAACTTATATATAAACAAACATCCGAGCTATTTGGTTCTGAACTATTTGCTAAAACAATCTCCTAAAAACTGTTATAGTTTCACGGCCACATACTTCCCTTGCATTTATTCGTGTTTCTAGGTTCTTTAACCCCTGGGCAAGTTTTTCAAACTCATCCGTGTCTCGGGGGCTACTATACCTATAAGGAATGCATAACCTTATAAATAAATTTGTTCTTGTGAAAAGAATATTACATGGCTTACCTTGAAGCCCTCAAGCAGACCACTAAAGGCTTCCTTCAGTCCGCTGTCAACAGACTAGATACCTTGTGAAACCGCACCCATAAGGGTGCGGTGATCTTCGACAATGGAGGAGCTAGACAAATCCTCCTCCATCATGGCTGGCCACCCGGTCGCGGTCCGCTCTGTCACGGGCGGAACTGGCAGTGGCACTTCCTCTCCCCTTCCTTGGGGAGGCAAAGTCGATGACGTCGGAGGCACTGAGGTCTCCGGAGTCGACTGCCGAGGGAGCTCAGACGAATCACGGCCCCCCTCTTTGCTTTCCAGGAGGGGTTCGACCTCCTGGGCTTTGGCCGCCGAGGCATGATCCTTGGCCAGGACCTCCTAGTGTTCGGCCCGGGATGGGTCTGACAAGATAAAACCTCTGCGGACTCGTCAGCGGCCAGAGGGGGTGTGGTGTCAGACACCGTCCCACTCTCTACTAGCTCGGCGGACAGAGAATCCCCCTCTGAGACCTGTTCGGTCGAGAGATCTCGGGCCGGGCTACGATACGGAGGGCACTCGTCCGGTTAATAATGAAAACTACGTATAAATATACTAGATGACATTTGAAACCAGTACCTTTTAGCCGGGGGCTTGACCCTGGGGTTCCTTCGGGGAACACTTTCGAAAGCCCCGGAATCAGGGTTGTCGTCCGGTAGGGCCTCTTTGGGGCAAAGGAAGGCAGATCCTCCTCAATGTCCTCCGGCGCGTCCCTCTTTCTTGTTTGGGGTGAGTCAATCCCCCCCGTCTCGTCCTCGGCATGCTCTTCCTTGTGGGCGGACACTACAAGAAATATGTCAACTTGTGACCTTCTGTCAGTGATCCTCGAAGGAATGGTCGTAAATCTATGACCATTTGAGACCAATTGGTCGTAAGCTGTTCGGAGGGCTCCAAACAAAAAGCATAACGACCATTTTGGTTATAAAGGTCATAATTTCCTTACACGAAATGGTCGTAAAGCAGAGAGCACTGAGTCGCTACCTTATTTCTAGCTGATCACGACCAATATAGATGGTCATAACCTTGTAAATTGTGGTGGATTGTTGTGACTAGGCGTCACCATCAGTTTTGCCTATGTGTCATGTCCATGTGTCAATTTCTGCCTATGTGTCATGTCCATTTCAATTTTTGCCCTAGGTTGTGAATCAACCTATATTTCTGTTATTCCCAAAATTCCCAAAATTTTCTCATAAATTCGTTGGATCATATCTTTGTCAAATATGTCAAAACCCTACTTTTCCTAGTTTATAAATAATTCAGCAATATTCATTTTCCTATTATGTTCAGAACGACACTTTGTGAAGGAACTGCTATTCGTATATTCTTGATTGCCCTAAAAAAATTTGGGCACTCTTTCCTACCCAAATCGTTACCTCATGACAAAATTCAGCTCCATTTGCCAAATTTTACTCAGCAAATTTCCAATTTTTTTGTTCAACTAGAAGCTTTGTGAAGGAAGTACTAGCTATGCATATCCTAATCTTCTATATGCTCATATCGTAGCTCTCCACAAAAATTTAGCCTCATCTAACAATCCATGAGAGCTCACCATCCAATCTTTGATTCTGGTAATATTTTTAGTTCGTGAAGCAACTATATTTTATATTGATTTATAATTGCTCAAAATTTACCAGGACATGACCCTGCCCATAGAACCTCCCTCCACCAAATTTTAGCTCATTTAGTTTAACCATTATCCTACAATATCTTTCCCAATTTTCTGTTAAGTGGAGAGCATTGTGAAGGAAGTACCATTTATATATATATATATATATATATCTCCAAATGGCATGAAATTTATACAGTGCCTTCATATGCCCAAATTATGACCCTCCTCCAAATTACAACTTAATCGAATCATCTATGTGAGCCCAGGTTCAATTTCTATTTTATGGCCAGATTGGCACATTGCAAAGCAAGTGCTATCTATACCCCTCCTATTAACCTCAAACTTTTTGTGCACTCTTCCATACCAAAATAATGGCCGCATGATAATACTCAGCTCCATTTTCCTAGTAAAACTTTCTCAGCAAATTTCCAAAGTTTCTATCCAGTGAGAAGCTTTGTGAAGTAAGTACTATCTAGGATCATCGAAATGTTCCTATATTTTTCCAAATCTTCCATATGATCCAATAATGACCCTCCACAAAATTTGAGCTCTATCAAACAAACCATCTGAGCTCATCATCCAATCTTGTATTCTTGTCATATTTTTAGTTTGTGAAGCAACTATATTATATGTTGATTCATTATTTGTGCAAATTTACCAGGGAATGACCATATCTATGTAACTTACCTACACCAACTTTTAGCTCATTTCATTTATCCAATTTCTCTCACTAATTTCCCCAAGTTTCTCTCCAGAGAAGAGCATTGTGAAGGAAGTACCACTCTGGCATGTCCAAATGGTATCAATTTTCTACAGTGGTTTCCTGTGCCCAAATAACCATTCTCCACCAAATTTCAATTCAATCCATTCAATTATTTGAGCGCAGCTTCAACATTCATATTTCTATCTAGTGTGGTACGTTGCAAATAAAAAGTCACCTAGGCTCCTCCATTTGAGCTGAAATTTTGTGAAGACAATCTTCTTAGTAGATGATCATCCTCAGACAAAACTCATGCCCATTGGCCATGTGCATTTCCCGCACCGCTAATCAAACACTTGACTGCTAATTCATGTTTGAGCATAGTTCGGTCTCCTCGTCGGATTCTTCTGTTGTCATTTTCTTCCCAGCACATACCTGGGGAGTGCCCAACCCACTAGACATGCCTATGTAGCCCATACCTCATGGCATCACCACGGTCACGCGGTGACCGCGACGGGCATGCGAGTTTACGCGCTCTGGAGTTTGAGCCCTCGTACACCATCCAAAACTCAACGTATCACCACCAAACCATGTATTTATGATTAAATAGATACTTATGTAACTAGAAATGATCTTTTTACAAAAAGAGAAAACTATAAGGCAGTTGCAGTTCAAATTTGACCTGTTTCCTACCGAATTGGCGGAAATTTGTCTTTTTCATGAGAGGTGGATAAAAGCTTTGCACACCCAAAAATTCGGCCAGTTGTGCATTAAATATGGCCTAGTATTTTAGAAAATTGATTTGGTACAATTTTACAACAAATATATGGTAGGTCCTTCACAAAAAAACTAAATTTGGGCACTCGAAAAATGGAAAATGATTTTTTCGTCCAAAGAAAATGAAAACTTCCTTAGGAAATATTGTTTGCCATTCCAAGATGCACCCTTGTGCATAATATGATATCATTTAAACAAACCATGCCATGATTGTGGCCATAAGATTGACCGTTTGGCTTCAAAGCCATGAATCTTCATACATGGTAGCTCATTTATGAGAACATTTTTTTAAATAATTACCGTATTACAAGTTTATTATTTTTCCTAGTAACTTGGTCACATGTAATTACACAATGCGAAGGATTTGCAATTTTTTGATTTATTTCTGATTTTTCCATGCCCATTTTAAAATGCGCTCAAAACCACGGGCATGACCGATCTGAGCTAGTGCTTGAATCTTGAAAAACTTTTGGTGTTTCTATGATTAAATAGATACTTATGTACCTAAAATGATTTTTGGACAAAATAAATAACAAACTATAAGGCAACTGCAGTTCAAACTTGACTCGTTTCTTACTAAATCGACATAAATTTGTCTTTTTCATAAGATGTGGATAAAAGCTTTGCACACCCAACCATTTGGTCAATTGTGCATTAAATATGTCCTAGTATTTCAGAAAATTGATTTGGTACAATTTTGCAACAAATATATGGCAGTTCCTTCACAAAAAAACTAATTTTGGGCACTCAAAAAATGGAAAATGGTTTTTTCATCCAAAGAAAATGAAAACTTCCTTAGGCAACATTGTTTGTCATTCCAATATGGACCTTTATGCATAATATCAGATAATTTGAATAAAGTATGCAATGAATGTGGCCATAAGATTGATCATTTGTCTTGAAAGGCATGAATCTTCACACATGTTAGCTCATTTCTGAGAACACTTTTTGTAAATCGTCATATTACAAGGTTAATATTTTTCTGGTAACTTGGTCACATATAAAGATAGAATTTGAAGGTTTTAATTTTTTTTCATTTTTTTGAATTTTTCATGCCCATTTCAAAATGGGGTCAAAACGGCAGGCATGGCCATTCCTAGCTAGAGGTTGAATGTTGAAATTTTTTGGTGTTTCGCTGATTAAATAGATACTTTTTTTACCTAGAAATGATTTTTGGAAAAAATAATGAGCAAACTATATGGCAAGTGCAGTTCAAATTTGACCCGCTTCCAACTGAATCGTCCGAAATTTGACTTTTTCACGAGAGGTGGATTGGAACATGTTGGCACCCAGCAATTTGGTCAATTCACATTAAATATGGCCTAATATTTTATAAAATTGATTCGCTCCAATTTTAAAACAAATATTTGGTAGGTCCTTCACAAAAAAATCATTTTGGACACTCCAAAAATAGAAATGAAGATTTTCAAAGATCCTAAGAAGAGCTAATCACAAATTCATATAACCTGCACTTCTTTTCATAGCGATCACTTTACCTTGGTTTAGTTGAACATATGAAGTGGCAACTCCTTAAATGCATCCGTTCAACCACATATTAGAGGTCTCTAACAATTCAGAGGAGGAGAATTTACCGATCCATGTGAAAAGAAGTGCCACCAAAAAACACACTATAAATGTCAACTTGCATGACCACTACCCGCGTACGCTAAACGAATAACGACATCAATCTGTATTACAAGAAGGGTGAGGAAAAATGAAGTGATGATGATTGAGATGAACAGATCATGGTGTCGACATCACTTTGCACTTTATATTTAGTCAGTTACGACCAATTTTAAATGGTCATAACGTCATACACGCATACTGCATTTTGATCGGACCATAGCCATCTCACACGGATCATGCATCAAATCCCGTTGGATGCTCCCGGATCCAACGGCTGCCCTCACCCCAAAACCCCCGAAAACCCTAGCTTGTGCCCTCTCCCTCGATCCATCCCTCCCCTCGTCCTCCCATCATGCCGCTACCCACCCCGTCGCCTCCCATCCCACCCGCGACTCGTTCCTCTCCTCGACGGACTCCCTCAGACCTTGACCACCCACATTGCCGCCACTGACCTTTCTCCCTCCCTCGCCTCGGACCATGCCGCCGGCCTCCCCCCACCGTCTCCCCTCCCCACCCCTCTCCTCGTCAGGGGAGAAGAGAAGAGAAGATAAAATGTAGATCGAGAAGGGCGATGGCGGCGGCCATGACGCTCCCTCCCTCCTAGATCCGCGAGCACCCCCATCAAGGTCAAGGGGTTCTTCGACCTGGGCCTCCATGGGGGATATGCTTGAGTGCTTCTGCTCGGCCCATGTCGCGGCCGTGCGTGAGGAGACGGTGGCCAGATCGAGCAGGAGGGCACGGTCGCTGGGGATGGCCCAACTGCTTTTGCTCGGCCGTGCCCACACCATGGAACACCCTTCACTTTGATCCTGCTTGCGTGGGAGCAGTTGCTCACCTAGTACTCTCTCGCCCTTGATTTTCTCTTCTCCCCTTCCCCTCCCTGATGCGTTGTTGATTGGTTGACTTGCTCGTGCAGGTGCACGCATGCGTCTAACGGCAAAACCTAGTCACACTGGCGTGGCTTCAGTGGCGAAGCCACGTCCAAGATGGGTGGTCAATTGACTACCCAACTTTTTGGTCAAACTAGCATACATAGGTGAAGACATATTGAAACATATTTGTATAGATTCATATATTTGACTACACAAGATTACATTTCTGGCGCCGCCACTGCGTGGCTTGGTTGTTGCTGGCTCTACTCCACTATGGAGCTCTTCCTGCCCCCCATGGACAAGGTGATGTACTCAAGGCCATCATATACACATTTTCTAGTGATGATATGTGTGCTTGGTGTCCTCATATACATGTTTCTTTTGGAGAGAGCAGCTAAATTTCTGATGTTTGGAGTTTCTCGGGCGATAGTTTGCCCTACAGGACGAGCAATGTTATGCACATGTGTTGGTGATAATTTGTATTTGTAACATCAGTCTAATTTCAAATGTGTTAATCTAACATGAAGTTGCCCTCTCTGTTTTTCCCTGGCTTACATTATGTGTAGTCATGGCTTGTCTAAGGTGAATATGCTTGGTGGAAATTGCAAAAAAACCTGGAGTGCATATTTGTATTCTTGGCATGTTCCTGTCTTTATGCCGTTATTGTAACCTGATTAGTAGGCACTAACAAGTGGGCAGTTAGTAAACCCTAAAATATCCAACGTATCTAGAAATTGAGGTCATTGGGTCACCAGCGAGAAATTGAGGTCATTGGGTCACTAGTGACACAATCATTAGGATGAAAATGGAACGCGTACATGCCTTAATTTTGCTGCATCAATCATGGTGCCACCGAATGTTCTCTTCATTTTAGGGGGAAATTGGCAAACATCCACCAATAATCTTAAAATGGAGTCACCTACTGTCTGTTTCCTTGTTGACTGCTATGTTGCAAACTGCCATATAGTTTTGTCGGTGTGAGTTGCAGATGGTTGGTGATTTGGTTCCCTCATGGATGCACTCCCTAACTCGTGCAGGTGCAGGTGCAGGTGCAGCTTCTGGACAGAGCCACCGTTTGGTCTTCTTCTTCCACTCTGATGCTTGTGGTTCTGTCTTCTTCCGCGCCGGCACGGATGGTAAGCGCCCGCTGCTCTCTAACGCCCATGATCTGCCATACTTGTTGAGCATGCGTGGTACAGTTTGCCGGCATGGCTGCTAAACCATGTGCTTTCCATACTTGTTGATTTCTAGTGTTCATGATGGATGGATGGTCTGTGGTGCCATGTATGTTGAGCTCCTCCATGTAGGATCAGAGCCCACTACTACTAGCAGCTAGATTTGTAGTTTAGTGATGCCAACTGTTGCACGGATGAAATCCGATTTACATGGAGCAGGGACAATAGAGCTCTTTTCAAATAATATGTGTAGACAAAGGTACCATTTAATTCTTATTATATGACAAAACGTATTACCTCAACTTGTAAATAGTCAAGTGAAGAAACCACTCAAGACAGAACAATTGTCTATTTGCTCCTTTCATGGTTGTGTATTGGACGTGCTTCCTTTCCAACAGTGATAGTATGGCATGGCTCTCTATAATATACTCCCTCTGTAAATGAATGTAAGAGCATTTACATCACTAAAGTAGTGATCTATCTAAACACTCTTATATTTCTTTACGGAGGGAGTATAATTCTTATACGACGATCTTGACTTGTAAATACATGAAGGTGTTAATTAGGACCAAACCATTGTGTAGCTTGTGCTATTTGTTGCTTTAATTTGTAAGTAGTGTGGTGACCTGATGATCTAATTATGATATTTATACATAGCTATTATAAATATCCAGATGCCTTTCTTCTAGTTTACTTTTGTAAATGCAAGCATTCTTCAACTGTCAATCTTGTAGTGCAGAATCTTGGAGAACGTAGAGTTCCTAGGTATATACTAGCGCCAAATCATCCTTTCTTCGACTATGAGTGTACTCTTTGATGATGCTTTATTTAGTAAAAGAAATCATGGATAGATAGATTAGGGAAACAGTTGGCTTCCTTTCAAGTTAAATTAACTAATCATCATGTGGCTCATCAATTTTTCATGTCTTGTGTGACATTTGTACCCTACTATAAGATGCCACCATCAAGTTAATAATAACACTAATAATCATGTGTTTCCTTCTATTATGAATTGACTGCACATGATTCGGATGTGCTTCCTCTGTTACATTCAGAAGTGAAGTTGCAGGACATGCATATTCATATAGTGTATGTTGTCTTGTATGAATACCTCATTTTAACACGTACTAGCTGAACTGTGTTTATCATTCTATAAATAATTTTCCTTTACTCTTGTATTCCTTTTGTGAATGGAATGTCCATAATATGTTGGCTCTAGTTTTTCTAAATCTTCTTAGCTGATTCACGTAACAGGGCGACCTGGAAGGCATGTTGTCATTCTGTTAGCCCAGTCCAGACTATGGCCGTCCAATAAGTCTAGCATTTGATCGCTATCGAAAGAGCTCCATGCTGAAGAACAAAACACTGGTAGAGCTTGTAACTACGATTCCATACTTGTAGAGCTTGTAACGTACTGTAGAGCTTTACACTTGTAGAGCTTGTAAAGTATTGTGTATGTTACATCTTGTATTACGTGTCATTTGTAGAGCTTGTACTGGATCTAGCTATTATTATTTAAATTATTATGTGTGTTTTCTACTTGCCAATTTCAATACTGGTTATTTTCTTATTGTCGAATTGAAATATCAAGAATCCGAGCCTAATAACTTGGACCCACTTATCAAAACCTGACAAGTGGGACCTGTTTGACTAGTGGACCCATTTTATAAAAGAATGAAACTAAAATTGTTGGTACAAAAAGGCCATGGTCTAGAAAATAAAAGGCTAAATTGTCGGCCTAGGCCCATGCAGTTAAGAAAAATAAAGAGAAATATATATATAAATGGGCTGAATTAATGGGCTCGGGCCATATAGACATTAAATTGGACCGGGCTGATTCTTATCAATGGCCAATTCAATTGGTTGAAATTTTGCCACGTTAGCTTGTCACGTTGGATCCGACGTGGCCTGGGCAGACAACCAGCGACCAAAACAATTGGTCGTAGGACCAACGACCTTTTGTTTTGGTCATTACCTTCTACGACCTTATCACAAAGAAGGTTGTTATAGTTCATTAAAGACGGTAAGCTTTTGACCAACTGTTTTTGGTCGTAAAAAGGTCAAAAAAATGAAAACAGTGACCATTCAGTGATCAATGTTGATGGTTGCAAGTTGACATATTTCTTGTAGTGGGAAGAGTGTTGGGTTTCTCCGGACTTAGTATCCGGAGGACCCCTTGAGCAAAGGCCTTCACGGGCTCCTCCTACTCCTTTTTATTCTCTTTCTTCTCCGGCGCCGCATATGGCGCCCCGACCAACATCGCCGCCAGCTGGGGCGACCTGGGGTCCTTGGGCAGGGGGGTTGGACCATTGATCCTCACGACCTTGTCCAGCTAGCCCTGCAGAGACAATGGGGAAGAGGATTAAATCCTGGCTGAAGACTAAAGCTCAGAATAAAATAAAAAACTTGTCATACCTTCAAAGGTGGAGTATCGGCGTATAGGCTGATGTCTTCTTCTTTAGTCGGCCATTCCTTTTGGGGCTTGAACATCACTTTCCACAACTTCTCGTGAGTTGTGCGATAGAACCTGTGCACGGTGGCGGGGTCACCGAACTTGTAGGACCACATTGGAATGTTGCGGCACTGGCATAGCACGAGATAGTGGCGGAGCATGACTTGGACCACGTTGGTCAGCTCGATTTTTGCCTCCACCATCTGCGTGATGCGCTTCTACAGTGCTTCACCTTCGTGGCTGATTCCCAATCGAGGCCTTTCTTGACCCATGAGGTTAACCTCAAGGGGGGTCCGGATCTGAACTCGGTCGACGCCGACGTTTCTCCGTCTTGTCCTTTGGTGATATAGAACCACTCCTCTGGCAGACATTGATAGTGTCGATCAAGGTACCGTCCGGCCAATTGACCCGTAGAAGTTTGCTGATCACAACCCCTCCACAGTCGGCATGTTGGCCACTGATTGTCATCGGCTTCACATTGAAGATCATGATACATTGGAGCGGCAAGCCCAACCCCCGAAGGAAATGGGGGATGAATACCACCCTCTCGCCCGGTCTCGGAGTGGGCACCACTTGGCCTCTTCTGGAGGGCGGTGGGCGATGTTGTTGCAAAAGTTATCCGGTGAGCTTTAGCTCCCGGATGTCATTGTTGGTGACACAGGAGGCCTCCCACTTGGCTTGCGAACCCTAGCCGGCCATGGATGAGCTCGGGGAGGGTGGCTTGGAAAGGGAGGAAGGAGAAATGGATCTGGGCGCTCGAGGCTTGCACGGGAGAAGGAATCGAATCTAGGGTGAGTATGAAGGCCTTGGGGGGTTTTCAACTTTTTATGAGAGGCTATAATACCAAGGGCTCCCTTTTACTGATGCGGGCTTTGGCACTTCCCGAAACGAGCATGTCGTTATACGCGTGCAGGATTATCCAGATTATTATTTGTATCCCATGAAATATGGGGCACGATCTTCACATTGATAAGGTGTGCCCATAGAAAAGTAGCTTCAAACCGCAAATCAAGTTTTCATAACTGGTTGTTGTGGCCTTTTGTCAGAAAGGTTGTCAGATGAGGGTACTATTCACACTTAGGCGTTTGGCCTTCGGGGTTAAATAATGTACGTTTTGGAAACAGGGTGTCATCAAGAACCAAGTTGGAACTAGCCGAACATAAAGGGAACTCGCCTCGCAAGATGAATACCTTGGATGTGTGAAGATGCTGAAGACTATATACCCCTACGTTGGAGGCTAGTTCGGGGGCTACTGAGGGAATCCAGGACTAACGGGTCCTCGGGCTGTCGGCTCATCTCTCATTGGCCGACTTGTTGAACCGCTCTGTGGAAGGCTGAACTATGGGGTGACCCCGTGGTTAGTAAGGAAAGCTCCGAAGATTGGCGTGTCCTCCAAGTCTTGGAGATAGGATCGGCGTATTTATCCACGGTTGGGGGTCGATTATGTGTAACCCTAGATACACCTGGTGTCTATATAAACCAGAGGGTTCCGTTCGTATAAAGAAGGTCGACTCATCTAGGGCTTTAACTTATACGATCTCGAGGTAGATCAACTCTGTAATTCTCATCCAGATAAATATAATCAAGCATGACATAGGTTCGGTGTCAAAACCGGCGGACCTCAGGTAGGGGTTCCCGTACTGTGAGACTAGGATCAACGATAACTGGAGACGAACGGGACACGAGTTTACCCAGGTTCGGGGCCTCCAATGGAGGTAATACCCTACATCCTGCTTCATTGTATTGATGATGTAAGGGGTTACAGAGTTGATCTACCTCGAGATCGTATGTCTAACCCAAGATGAGTTGTTTTATATACCATAAAACCCTCCGGCTTATACAGATGCCGAGGATTTTACACATGGTCGGTTACATGCCGAAGAGATAAACTTGCCTAAGTATTACATCGGACGTGGAGCACAAGCCTTGTTTCTCAAAGCTTCCATCTAAGAGACTGGGCCTTCAAATCCTTTGGTGTTCGGTAAGCAAGCCTCATAGTCCGGCCCATAACAATAGGTCGTCCATCCGAAGATCCCCTAATCCAGGACTCCCTCAATAGGGTTTGACCTCCTCATGAGGGCCCGAACCTGGGTAAACAATGTCTCATTTGTACCATGTTACCCATCGATCAAAGGTCCACAGCTCGGGACCCCCTACTCGAGATCTACTAGTTTTGACACCGATAAGAAGTAATATAGCTATTCTTGCCTTGCTGATCTGAATAGATACAACCCACATTTATTTAGTGTTTAACATGGAGATAACAAACTTGTGAGTTAACCATTTTCGCTTCTAATCTATGTCTCCGATCCAAAAATTTAGGATTGAGTAAATGATGTATACAACTACCACTGGACTTAGAAGGCAAGTATTATAGATATTTTTGTGCAGGCAAATGTTAAAAACCTCAGGAAATAGAACAATATTACAACTCAAAAACTCAGGGAAATAAAACTAGCACAAAATAAAATAGTAGGTAGAACAGTATTAGAACTCAAACGCTCAGAGAAATGAAATAGTATGACATAAGATTTAAAATGAAAGAGGGTCACCTGGCATAAAATTCACAAACATCTGCTATGAAGCCTACATATTGTACCTACCTCCTCTAGATAAGAAATAAAATTGTTTGATATATACGAGGAAACTTTCTATGAAAGTATTTGATACGTCTCCAAAGTATCTATAATTTTTGCTTGTTCCAAGCTGTTATATTATCAATATTGGATGTTTTACAATCATTTTATATCAACTTTATATCATTTTTTGGGACTAACCTATTGACATAGTGCCAAAGTGCCAATTGCTGTTTTTGCTTGTTTTTACTTCGCAGAAAATCAGTACCAAACGGAGCCCAAACGCTATGGGAATTTTTGGAGATTTTTTATGGACCAGAAGCACCAGGATGGTCGAAAGAGCATCAGGAGAGGGGGCCCAGAGTGGCCACCTGATACGTCTCCAACTTATCTATAATTTTTGATTGTTCCATGCTCTTATATTATCAATCTTGGATGTTTTATAATCATTTTATAGCCATTTTATATCATTTTGTGGTACTAACCTATTGACATAGTGCCAAGTGCTAGTTGTTGTTTTTTACATCGCAGAAAATCAATACCAGACGAAGCCCAAATGCCACAAAACTTCACGTTGCTTTTTTATGGGCCAGAAGGAACACAACGGGCCCTGGCTGCGCCTGGGGGGGGGGGGGCGAGGGGGGCACAACCCAACAGGGCGCGCTAGGAGGCCCATGCGCGCCCTGGTGGGTTGTGCCCACCTCGGGTGCCCCCTGGACCGCCTCTTTGCTCTATAAATACCCCAATATTCCAGAAACCCTAGGGAGACAGACCAAATATTCATCCAGTCGTCGCAGTGTCCAGAACCACCAGATCCAATCTAAACACCATCTCGGATGGGGTTCACCACCTCCATTGGTGCCTCTCCGATGATGCGTGAGTAGTTCTTTGTAGACCTTCGGGTCCGTAGTTAGTAGCTAGATGGTTTTCTCTCTCTCGCTGAATTCTCAATAAAGTTGTCTCTTGGAGATCCATATGATGTAACTCTTTTGCGGTGTGTTTGTTGAGATCGATGAACTTTAAGTTTATGATCAGATCTATCTTTTTATATCCATGAAAGTTATTTGAGTTTCTTTGATATCTTATATGCATGATTTCTTATAGCCTCGTATTTCTTCTCCGATATTTGGGGTTTATTTGAACAACCTGATCTATTTATCTTGCAATGAGAAGAGGTGCTTTGTAGTGGGTTCGATCTTACGGTGCTTCATCCCAGTGACAGAGAGGGAAATGACACGTATGTATCGTTGCTACTAAGGATAAAACGATGGGGTCTATCTCTACATAGATAGATCTTGTCTACATCATGTCATCGTTCTTATTGTATTACTCCGTTTCTCCATGAACTTAATACACTAGATGCATGCTGGATAGCGGTCGATGTGTGGGTAATAGTAGTAGATGCTGGCAGGAGTCAGTCTACTAATCTTGGACGTGATGCCTATGTAATGATCATTGCCTGGATATCGTCATGAGTATTTGTCAATTGCCCAACAGTAATTTGTTCACCCACCGTTTGCTATTTTTCTCGAGAGAAGCCACTAGTGAAACCTACAGCCCCCGGGTCTCTTTCTCATATTATTTGCCTTTGCGATCTACTTTCCTCCTGCATTTATTTTCAGATCTATATTTCCGAAAACCCAAAAAAACCTTGCTGCTCTTTATTTTATTTAGTGTTCGATCTATCAACATTTACAACTTTCTCCCGTGCACGTGCCTTTCTGTCGCTGTTACCCAAAAGGTATTGACAACCCCTTTAACACGTCGGGTTGCGAGTATTTGTTATTAGTGTCCAGGGGCTGTTTACGTTGTGTTGATTGGTTCTCCTACTGGTTCGATAACCTTGGTTTCTTATCTGAGGGAAATTCCTACCGCTGTTGTGCTGCATCATCCCTTCCTCTTTGGGGAAATACCGACGTACCTTCAAGCGACATCACCACGCTCCATGAGGGCACGCTAGAGGCCCCTAGCACGGCCTGGTGAAGGGTGCCCGCCTCGGGACCCCCCACAACCGACTACCAAGCCTATAAATTCACATATTTTTGGAAAACCCTAGAGGAGTTAACGAAATGCAATTCCAGCTGCCGCAAGTTCTAGAACCTCGAGATCCAATCTAACACCGTCATGGAGGGGGTTCATCTTCTACATAGGTGCCTCTCCAATGATGCGTGAGTAGTCCACCATAGAACTATGAGTCCATAGGCAGTAGCTAGATGGATTCCTTTCTCTCTATGATTCTCAATACAATGGTCTCTTGGAGATCTATTTGATGTAATGACTTTTGCAGTGTGTTTGTTGGGATCCGATGAATTTTGAGTTCATGATTAGTTTCTATCCATGAATATGATTTGAGTCTTCTTTGGTCTCTTATTTGCATGATTAATTGTATGCTATATTTCTTCTTAGAATATTTGGTTTAGTTAGGCCAACTAGATCGATTTTTCTTGCCATGGGAAGAGGTGATTTGTGATGGGTTCGATCTTGCGGTGTTATTTCACAGTGATAGAAGGGGAAGATAGACACGCATGTATCACTGCCATTAAGGATAACAAGATGGGGTCTATTCCTACATGAATCGATCTTGTCTACATCATGTCACCGTTCTTGTTGCATTACTTCGTTTTCCCATGAACTTAATACACTAGATGCATGTTGGATAGCGGTCGATGTGTGGAGTAATAGAACTTGATGCAGAATCGTTTCGGTCCACTTATCTTGGATGTGATGTGTAACATCCCAAATGTTGGAATGTTATAATAAATATTAGAATGAGGGTTTGTTTGCTTAAGTGATTGAAATTGAGTGGAATTTGAAACTTTTGAAAACTTTTCAATGAGAGGGAATAAAATGACTTTCCCCTTTGTGTTTGATTTCAAACTAGTACTTTTCAAATCAGTGACAGAAGATGACATGAATTCTTCAATATAAAAAGATTTGAAAAGTGAATTTGAAAACTATTTGAAATCTCCTGATATGGAGTTCCTTTCATATTTGAATTTCCAATTTGAAGATTGACAGAATTCAAACCCCTTGACAAAACTAGAGAGGAGTAATATGACACTCCAAACCAGGGGTATTTTTGTGAAGTATTTGAACCATAAAACCCAAGGGGTTAATTGAAAATTATTTGGAAAAGGAATTAAAAGCCATTTAGCATTTTCTAAAAATATTTTTTTTAGAAGTATTTATTTTGGCCGTGGAAAAATGTTCATTAAATTGCATTTAATACTCTGATAATTTTGATATATAAATCTTTATTTTTGGAAATGATTTGATTGCCATAAAGATAGTTTCCATTCTCTATTATTTTATAAAAGGAAAAAGTTTATAAAAGGAAGCCGGCCCAGCGACAGAATCGGCCCACATCCTTATTAGCCGGATCCAAATCTCTCCGGATCGACCGCCTGATGCCGCGCCCCCTCTCCCTCTCTCGCTGACGCCTCGGCCCCACCGCCCGACCGAAATTTTCGCCGCGGTCGCCTCCCTCCTCTGTCCCCTATTTCCTTCGCCGGAGCCGACCGGAGCCGCCGTGATCTCCTCTCCCCTTGCCTTTTTCGCACCCCGACCTCCTCGCTATATAAGCCCGAGACCCCACACCCTCTTCCGCCTGTTTCCCCCTTCCCCGACCCGCTCCTCTTGATGCAATCCTTCGCCGAAGCTCCAGACACCACCGAAGCCCTCGAGCTCGTGCCGCTCCACCCCGACACCCCCGCCGCCTCCCGAGCCCACCAACCGCTCCCTCTCGCTCGCGCGCACCCCCCAGTGCACTCGCCCAAGCCTCGCACCCACCGGAGCCCCCTTCCCCGTCGACATCCGAGCGTCGCCGCCGCCTCGGAGCTCGTCATCGATGCCTCCGACCACCTCCGTCGGCGCCAAGACCACCCGCGTGATCGCCCTGCTCGCCTGGATCGACTGGACCCCTTCCCCGACGCTGAAGACCATCGGAGCGCCTCCACCGTCGACGCCCGACGAGCTCGCCGCCGTCCACCACCCCGGTGAGCTCTCCTCCGTTTGATCTCCGTCGACGGCTCAGATTAGAAGCCTCGTACCCCTCCATTATAGACCAGTTTAATTTTAGTGAACCGCTCGGTTTTAGTCGTTTTATTTTAGGCCGAGCCATTTTCTTTTAGTTACCGGCCGTCTACTCGTTAGCACCCACGCGCACACATCTTTAGCCAATCAGAAGCCACCACGTCACCCCCTGTCCATTAGAAACATTTTTTCATTTTTCTATTTTAATTTCAATTACAGAAATAGTTCTGTTTTTGTTTTATTTATATATTTTATTTTTTTAATTTTTTTAATTTGATTCTTTTTTCCATTGTGTCAAAAATTTTATGTAGTTTCTGTACATATAAAGATTGTCTAAATTTGAATAACTTAAAAATTGAATTCAAACAGATTTTTTCAAATCTTATTTTCTGAATATCTTGAGTTTAAAATTTTATTTTGAGTTGATTTTGTTGGCTACTTGTCACTAGTGACCATAATTATCAGTAGGTAGAATTTGGGAATTTTTAGAATAATTTAAATTAGTATTTTTAACAAAATAGATTCTGTTTTAGTTCTTTTAGGTTTATTTATATTTCTTTTGTTTTAAGTTGTTTTAATTTATTTTCTTTTATATTAGTTGGTAGATTTTCTAAAGTTTTCTGTTAGATAACAGTAGCCCTTCAAACAAATATTATTTTATTAGTTGATTGCATGAAAATCAATTCTAGTTAATTATAACTTGTAATTGATTTCCATTGCTAGTTTGATTTGCTATTTGAAAATATCTTTAATAATTTTTTTATCAAATATACTTTCTGTTAACTTGGTTGTTTACAATTTGTTTTTATCTTATTATATTACTTCATTTGTTTTTCTTGTTGTTAAGTTATTAGGCAAAAACCTATGTTGTTTAGAGTGTTGTTTTCATAATTCTTAGTTGTTCTTCAAAAGTAATTCTTTTTGCTAAGTAAAATATTTACTAAAATCATTTTGATATATTTTACTTTGTTTTTGTTTTGTTACTATTGAAAACAGTTGTTTGTAGGGGAAAACTACCTTAGTTGTGTTTATGAAACTTTGTTGTTTTGAGTTTTGTCTTAAGTATTTCCTTCATCACAATTTTGTTGTTTTTAGTTCTGTGTTGCTTTTTGATTGTTAGAATTGATGGCTAGTATGATTGCTTATATGAATGCAATGTTTGATTCTATAGATTTTCATCGGAGAGTGACGAATAGTTCTATCAAGTATTTTCTGAGAGCGATATTTCGCTTCATCAATAGTACATGCATGTTCATTTTGACCATCTTGTTCATACCTATGTTTTATTGCATGTAGTGACATCCTTTAAGGAATCCCTCCAGTAGTGCTATTTAAATTCTTTTAGTTCAGTAGAATGCATGAGGTTGGAACCCACCACTTGTTACTAAAGCCTCGGGAACGCTAGTTAGTTCAATGCTATGCTAAAGTAGAAGGGGTCTGGTATGAGTGTTCGTGAGTGGTGTGAGAAGGAGGACTCTATGTCAAGACGACAACTTCATGAAGGCATCTTCAAGTCCTGCATCTTCAAGACCTCAAGACTTCGAGACTCGAGAAACAAGTTTTTCAATACACACTACTGGGTGAAGGATGGTTGATTGGGCATCCCTGGAGTAACCAGTGGATGGCCGGGATGCATGGAGAAGCGCCATGACATCTTGCGGAAAGCTTCACCCAGACTCAAAGAGACGGATGAATACTTCATGGCCGGAAGCTTACCTGTGTATCCACAAGTCATTATGGGCTCTAGCTTGGTTGATCTTTGTTGTGACTCTGGCTGGGCAGTGCTACAAGATGTAGTCGATGTTAGGAATGGATGGGCACTGACAGTAGTCAGGGAAACACTCTGAAAGACCATGTTTTGTTCGTCCTGTTCTCAAACACTCGGCAGTGCGAGGACTTACTAGGAGGGAAGGAATCTTGTGGGTAAAGTACACAACACTCTGTAGAGTTAAACCTAATCGATTAGCCGTGTCCACGGTTACGGACAATTTGATCCTCTGGAATTGGATCTATCTCTGAACTCTCAACACTAGACTGAAAATTAATTGTGGGCAACTTATGATACTTGTGGGCATTTGAGACATCGGTTGGCGGAACCATGTCATGATAGGTAATTCTATAGTGAAAACTCCTGATATTCTTTTGTTGTAGGAAAAATAAAATAAATTTGTTTTTATGCAAAAAAACTCAGACACAGAGCCACAAAGCCTTTTTGCATATAGATTTGTCTTATTCTTCTGTTTTTGCTATGGTGATCTTGCCAGTACATTCAATGTACTGACCTACACGGCTACAACGTTTTATGTTGCAGAATAGCTCTACGACGGGTAAGAGTACGATTTAGGGTTACGGTCTGCACTCAACCTGCCGTTGGTGTTATTGGGACTCCACTCCCGTTGACTGTTTCCGCTGAGATTTTAAGGTATATATCAGTTTTACGTTAATTACATGTGATTGCACTTTGATATATACACTGATGTATTGTGTGTGCCAGCATACTGATCCAGGATGGCACAGAACACACAGAGGCTTGACTCGTTTTGAGTCGGGTCGCTACAGAGATGGTATCAGAGCACATGTTGACTGTAGGACGTGACCCTAGGAAATGGATTAGACATAGGAAGACCTTGATAGGAACAACTTTTGTTTTCACTACGCCCGTAACTTGTAAATTCTTTTACTGAACCCTCCCTGTTTCAAACTATAGATGGAGAACTACACCCTGAACAAAAGAGAGGACTACGAAGATGTTCTCGGAGGCTCATTCCTCATGGAGCTAGCACAGATGGTGAAGCTGCCGATACCTGAGATCAAGGTGAATAAGAGGAAGTCTGGATTCTGGGGCATCATAACTAAAGTTTTTGGACGTACAGAAGACCCCAAGACTGAACACATCAACTATGGCACCTTGAGCCATGAACATGAGATGGGCATGAACACTGCCGTCCATGATGCCATTGCACGTTTGAGCTATCGTCATCGTGCTGAGTTGTCTAACCACTATTTTGGAAGGCTTGGATGGCAGAAGCCTGATGGAGCACTCATCGACCTGACCGACGAGCAGAAGATGAAGTTTTCACCCGTACTTGTGTATAATCAAGAACTGGAACACTACATCAAGAACCTTCGAATGGACCTTCTCTCAGAGTTATTTGAGAACGAAACACTTCGTGAGACCCTCAAAGACTGAGAAGCTGAAGGTAGCCAATCTGAAGAAACACGATCCCAAGATTCAGAAGCTTCGTCAAGACTTGAAGAACAGTCAGGCCATGGCTCATGCTGGAGACATTGAAATACAGAAGCTCAAGAGCCAACTCCTGGAACTACAAGGACGAGACCGGAAACTCAGCATCAATAGGGAAAATCTGGTAGAAGAACTTGAGAATATCAAGCATGACCAGAAGAAAGCACACTGAAGACGAAGACATGATATAGACTAGCTTAGTAGTGGCCCCACCATGAGAGAATAAAAGATAAACATTTTACGATTTGAGTGATCGACCATACCAATCTTATGTGGGTGGCGATACTATAGTTTGATTGAACTTTATGATTGTGTGGACTTGAGTTTGATGTTTTGTGTGTTTGTATCCCTTCTCTCTCTCTTTGTCTCAATCTCTCGCATCTTATCCCAAAACCTTGAACCCAATAGATGGTGAATGAAGCTAGACTTGAATTCTCTAGACCTATGACCCAGTTGGAGGTAGAAGTATGGATTCAAAACATGGATGAAAATGAGTTGTTGATGCATAAACTGGGATTTTGCTAAAGTACAAGGATATAATAGAAAATGGTAAATGGATAATCCAGGTTGTTTTAAGGATGACAATACTTTGTAAGATGTTGGGAAGTGAATTATAAGCTTGGTTTGGATGATAAGGATTCTTACCCAAGAGGAAACATATGTTAATTTTGAGTACCCCTTTTCTGACATCTGCAGATGACCACCCTTTATGAGTCTTTCCTCAAGGGCCCGGAGACGATCATGACCCTGACTAGTGATCATGATTACCCCAGGATCCTGAAGGATAAGATGAAGCACATCCATCTTGAAGGAGATGCAGTCTACAAAGGGTACCCATTCATGGAAAATGGAGTGGAACTCTGGTATGTGGAGGTACACCTCCACCGTGTGAAAGGAGTTTGCCCAAAGACCATGGGACAATACTTTTTCATATCTCGTGTACCACGAGCAACTTTCTTTGACACTGTTCGGGATGCTGCCATGGAAGGCATACGTCAGATTGGAGAAATACTTGAAGCAAGACTCCGTCATGCTCAGGAATACCTGCAGGAGGTGCATACAGATATGATGGAGATGAAGCTCATACCCACCCTGATCAAGCAAAAGATGGATGATTTCAAGGAGTAGATCGCAAAGTACCAGTGGTACTAAAATATCTCCAAGAGGGGATAAATGAATAAAGTTGGGAGCAATGTTGGACCATACCAAACTATGTGGATGGCAGCATTTGTAATAAAGTATTTTTGAGGAGTTTTAAGAAGTGATTGAGGTTATGTAACGGAAGTCTCGGAGTTGGTAATGAATTCACGAGTCAATGGAATTTATGGTGCCATGATTCACCTATGTTGAAGTATATGAGTTGTTACTCTATGAACAAAGATCTTTGACCATTGTCGAGGATATGAGAAAATATGGTCTATGCAGGCATGTGTGCATTTCATTTTAAGTGTGGTAGTAACCACAGGGAAAAATGAATGAAGAAAATACCATTCATATTAAGGAGTTTGGATAACTGAATATAGGTGAAGAGAATGTGGAACCACATCAAACTATCTGGATGATAACCTTTGAGACAAAGTGCTTTTGAAGCTGGAATGTTGAGAAAAAGAATGATTGTGATGAAACCATACCCAAGGTTAAACAGATCAATGGAAAGGAAAATGGATTCCGCAGAGTGGAATCTAAACAAGAATAAGTCTGTGAAGGGTATGATGGAGTGAACTGAAGGTAATGTTAGAATATGAAACGATAGTAACCCCAAGAGTGAGTTAAAGTTGTTCAAGTATTCAAGTGAACCCACAACTCACTAACCTCAGGATCGATAAGGATCAAGCCCCACCTTTGTGAAGGAAGAAACTTGGAAGCAGCTATGACTGATCAACAAACATTTTTCTTAGGAGTATACGATAACCTGAGAGTTGTGAAGAAATGATATATGTTTTTGTTCAGCTTGCAGAATCAATGGATTTATCCGAACTTTGTTCATTGACAAGAGAAATTTCTGCAACGCTTGTGAGGAAGCCCAAGTGTTAGAATACGAGATTCACTAAACCTTATACAAGGTAATGATTTCAGTGCGACATGGCTTGGCCACCATGATGACTTATTCTTATCATTCTCTTGCTATTCAGAATGGTAAATCTGAGTGACTTACCCATAGTAAAGAGACGACGTTCTTTGAAGCTTTTGCTTAAACCTTAGAATGGTATGAAGAAAACCCCTTGTACATGGCAGTTACTGTCACACGTAGGAATTTTACGGTGAGTAATGAAGCCAAGACTCATTTCACTGCAGGATACCCACATATGGTAGAACACCATAAGATCGGCGATAAGTTACTTAGAATGATCACGAGACTTGTCAGTTAAGAAGACCCAATATAGGAGGAAATTCATTTTGATATGAGAACACAAGATTTAAACAGAAGAGCATCACTGAAGGAGCTATCGTAAAGAATGTGAAGATACAGATGCACCAAGAGGACTGTCATGAATTTGAGGGACTAGTAACTCTCATTTTAAGTGTGGTAGACCCCACACCCCTTTGGTCAATGGATTTGCTAGAAGACCCCAAACCCTAACCTATTCTTTCTAGCCTTTTCGAATCTCGAGGACAAGATTCATTTTAAATGTGGTAGGTTTGTAACATCCCAAATGTTGGAATGTTATAATAAATATTAGACTGAGTGTTTGTTTGCTTAAGTGATTGAAATTGAGTGGAATTTGATACTTTTGAAAACTTTTCAATGAGAGGGAATAAAATGACTTTCCCCTTTGTGTTTGATTTCAAACTAGTACGTTTCAAATCAGTGAGAGAAGATGACATGACTTCTTCAATATAAAAAGATTTGAAAAGTGAATTTGAGAACTATTTGAAATTTCCTGATATGGAGTTCCTTTCATATTTGAATTTCCAATTTGAAGTTTGAAAGAATTCAACCCCTTGACAAAAATAGAGAGGAGTAATATGACACTCCAAACCAGGGGTATTTTTGTGAAGTATTTGAACCATAAAACCCAAGGGGTTATTTGAAAATTATTTGCAAAAGGAATTAAAAGCCATTTAGGCATTTTCTGAAAATAATTTTTTTTAAAGTATTTGTTTTGGCCATGGAAAAATGTTCATTAAATTGCATTTAAGTTTTTGATCATGTTGATATATAAATCTTCATTTTGGAAATGATTTGATTGCCATAAAGATAGTTTCCATTCTCTGTTATTTTATAAAAGGAAAAAGTTTATAAAAGGAAACCGGCCCAGTGATAGAATCGGCCCACGTCTTTATTAGCCGGATCCGAATCTCTCCGAATCGACCGCCCGATGCCGCGCCCCCTCTCCCTCTCTCGCTGACGCCCCGGCCCCACCGCCCGACCGAAATTTTCGCCGCGGTCTCCTCCCTCCTCTGTCCCCTCTTTCCTTCACCGGAGCCGACCGGAGCCGCCGTGATCTCCTCTCCCCTTGCCTTTTTTGCACCCCGACCTCCTGGCTATATAAGCCCGAGACCCCGCACCCCGCACCCCGTTCCGCCCGTTTCCCCCTCCCTCGACCCGCTCCTCTCGCCGGAATCCCGCACCGAAGCTCCGGACACCACCGAAGCCCTCGAGCTCGTGCCGCTCCACCCTGACACCCCTGCCGCCTCCCGAGCCCACCAACCGCTCCCTCTCACTCACACCCACCCCAGTGCACTCGCCCAAGCCCCGCACCCACCGGAGCCCCTCCCCCGTCGATACCTAAGCGCCGACGCCGCCTCGGAGCTCGCCGCCAATGCCTCCGACCACCTCCGTCGGTGCCAAGACCACCCGCGTGATCGCCCTGCTCGCCTGGATCACCTAGACCCCTTCCCCGACATCAAAGACCACCGGAGCGCCGCCACCGTTGACGCCCGACGAGCTCGCCGTCGTCCACCACCCCGGTGAGCTCTCCTCCGTTCGATCTCCGTCGACGGCTCAGATTAGAAGCCCCGTACCCCTCCGTTATAGACCGGTTTAATTTTACTGAACCGCTTGGTTATAGTCGTTTTATTTTAGGCCAAACCATTTTCTTTTAGTTAGCGGCCTTCCGCTCATTAGCTCCCACGCGCACACATCTTTAGCCAATCAGAAGCCGCCACGTCACCCCCTGTCCGTTAGAAACATTTTTTCATTTTTCTGTTTTAATTTCAATTACAGAAATAGTTTTGTTTTTGTTTTATTTATATATTTTTTGTTTTTATTTATTTTAATTTTATTCTTTTTGCATTGGGTCAAAAAATTTATGTAGTTTCCGTAGATATAAAGTTTGTCCAAATTTGAATAATATAAAAATTGAATTCAAACAGATTTATTTCAAATCTTATTTTCTGAATATCTTGAGTTTAAAATTTTATTTTGAGTTGATTCTTTTTGCTACTTTTCACTAGTCACCTTAGTTATCAGTAGGTAGAATTTGGGAATTTTTAGAATAATTTAAATTAGTGTTTGTAACAAAACAACTTCTATTTTAGTTCTTTTAGGTTTATTTATATTTCTTTTGTTTTAATTCTTTTTAATTTATTTTCTTTTATATTAGTTGGTAGATTTTATAAATTTTTCTATTAGATAACAGTAGCCCTTCAAACAAATATTATTTTATTAGTTGATTGCATGAAAATCAATTCTAGTTAATTATAACTTGTAATTGATTTCCATTGCTAGTTTGATTTGCTATTTGAAAATATCTTTAATAATTTTTTTATAAAATATACTTTCTGTTAACTTAGTTGTTTATAATTTGTTTTTCTCTTATTATATTACGTCATTTGTTTTTCTTGTTGTTAAGTTATTTGCAAAAACCTATGTTGTTTAGAGTGTTGTTTTCATAATTCTTAGTTGTTCTTCAAAAGTAATTACTTTTGCTAAGTAAAATATTTAATTAAATATATTTTTTATATTTTAATTTGTTTTTGTTTTTGTACTATTGAAAATAGTTGTTTGTAGGGGAAAACTACCTTAGTTGTGTTTATGAAACTTTGTTGTTTTGAGTTTTGTCTTAAGTATTTCCTTCATCACAATTTTGTTGTTTTTAGTTCTGTGTTGCTTTTTGATTGTTAGAATTGATTGCTAGTATGATTGCATATATGAATGCAATGTTTGATTCTATAGATTATCATCGAAGAGTGACGAATAGTTCTATCAAGTATTTTCTAAGAGCGATATTTCTCTTCATCAACAGTACAGGCAAGTTCACTTTGACCATCTTGTTCATACCTATGTTTTATTGCATGTAGTGATATCCTTTAACGAATCCCTCTAGTAGTTCTATTGAAATTCTTGTAGTTGAGTAGAATGCATGAGGTAGGAACCCACCACTTGTCACTAAAGCCTCAGGAACGCTAGTTAGTTCAATGCTATGGTAAAGTTGACGGGGTCTGGTATGAGTATTCGTGAGTGGTGTGAGAAGGAGGACTCTACGTCAAGACAACAACTTCATGAAGGAATCTTCAAGACCTCAAGACTTCGAGACTCGAGAAACAAGTTTTTCAATACACACTACTGGGTGAAGGATGGTTGATTGTGCATCCCTGAAGTAACCAGTGGATGGCCGGGATGCATGGAGAAGCGCCATGACATCTTGTGGAAAGCTTCACCCAGACTCAAAGAGACAGATGAATACTTCTTGCCCGGAAGCTTGCCTGTGTAGCCACAAGTCATTATGGGCTCTGGCTTGGTTGATCTTTGTTGTGACTCTGGCTGGGCAGTGCTACGAGATGTAGTCGACGTTAGGAATGGATGGGCACTGACAATAGTCAGGGAAACACTCTGAAAGACCATGTTTCGTTCGTCCTGTTCTCAAACACTCGGAGTGCGAGGACTTACCAGGAGGGAACGAATCTTGTGGGTAAAGTACACAATACTCTGTAGAGTTAAACCTAATCGATTAGCCTTGTCCACGGTTACGGACAATTTGAGCCTCTGGAATTGGATCTATCTCTGAACTCTCAACACTGGACGTATAATTAATTGTGGGCAACTTATGATACTTGTGGGCATTTGAGACATGGGTTGGCGGAACCATGTCATGATAGGTAATTCTGTAGTGAAAACTCCTGATATTCTTTTGTTGTAGGAAAAATACAATAAAATTAGCTTTTATGCAAAAAAACTCAGACACAGAGCCACAAAGCCTTATTGCATATAGATTAGTCTTATTCTTCTATTTCTGCTATGGTGATCTTGCCTGTACATTCAATGTACTGACCTACACGGCTGCAACGTCTTATGTTGCAGATAAGCTCTACTTCGGGTAAGAGTATGATTCAGGGTTACGGTCTGCACTCAACCTGCCATTGGTGTTATTGGGACTCCACTCCCGCTGACTTTTTTCGCTGAGATTTTAAGGTATATATATCAGTTTTACATTAATTACATGTGATTGCACTTTGATATATACACTGATGTACTGTGTGTGCCAGCATACTGATCCAGGGATGGCACAGAACACACAAAGGCTTGACTCGTTTTGAGTCTGGTCGCTACACGATGCCTAAAGAATGATCATTTTCTAGATATTGTCATGATTATTTGATATTCTATCGATATGTGGAGTAATAGTAGTAGACGTAGAATCATTTCGGTCTACTTGTCACGGACGTGATGCCTATATGCATAATCGTTGCCTTGGATATCTTCATAATTATTCGCTTTTCTATCAATTGCTCGATAGTAATTTGTTCACCCACTGTAATACTTGCCATCATGAGAGAAGCCATCTAGTGAAACCTATGGCCCACGGGTCTATTTTCCATATTGTACTTTCAGATCTAAAACCAAAAATACCAAATAAATTACTTGCTGCCATATTTTTACTTTACTTTCTGTTCAAGCATCCTATTATATTTATCTGTTTAGTTCTCATCCTTGCAAGTAACCATGAAGGGATTGACAACCCCTTTATAGCGAAGGGTGTAAGAGTTTGATTCTTTGTGCAGGTATATCTGTTGGTGGCTCGCTTGTATCTCTTACTGGATTGATACCTTGGTTCTCAAAAACTTAGGGAAATACTTATGTACTTTTCTGCATCAAATTGTTCCTCTTCACGGGAAACCAACGCATGTTCGAGAAGTAGCATTATGCAGGTTTGGAAGCCCCTCCGCAAGCAGTGGGATAAGATGGCCATCTACAAGTTGATGAGAAAATACAAGTAGCTGGTGTCTCGACTCCTCATGATCACTTTTCTTCTTGAGACCTTGTTTACTTTGTACTATGTTTTTTTATTTTCATACACTTTGATTTTGCCAGTGGACACCATATGTTGTCAAGTGTAGTTGTATCGTAATGGGACCTGCATTTTGTACTTTGTTGAATGTTTGAGGAAGTGGTGACCCAGGATCTGTGTCTGAGTCCTTTTCCTCTAGGCACATCTCTTCCACTTCTTTGTCTCCTTCAAAGTTAAGCATATGATCCTCTCTCTGCTTTCTCTTCTCCCTTGGCTTCTCAATTATCTCATATTCTGCCTCAATAGCTTTCTCATGATCTTCCTGTCTGTACTCATACCAATTGAAATCAACAAAACCTTCATCATCAACGGGGCCATAATAGCCCTATACTTTGTTCTTACAACTTGCCTTTTGCAAATTCAAGCTCTCTTCCGTGTTAATATAAGCAGGCTCTTCACCTAGTTGTGCAGTAGCAATTTGCACATCATACAACTCCTGAGTACTAGATTGGACAAAGGGGAACAATACTCTTGCCTCATCTATATTAACAATGTTGGATTCCCCAACCTGACCTATTGGTACTGTAGCGACCCGACCTGAAAGGTCGAATCTCCGGTGTTTCCGTACCATCCCAAGATCATGCTGGTACTTACACGGTACATCAATGTATATATCAAAGGGAAATCACACAGCGTTATATTAATCGAAATCTCATATCGAGTCCTTTATTACAATAAAAATTACAATAAAGTGGTTGAAGGCCAACTCATGAGAATATCTAAATCTTGCGGAACCGTCGAAGGTAGATGAGTCCATCTGACTGCAAGGGCATCTCACCGAGCATAGAACGTGTCCTCACTCCTGGTCGGAAAAATACTCTGCAACATGATACGTTGCAGCCGTGTAGGTTAGCATATGGAATATGCCGGCAGAGTCACAAGAGGAGGTGAAAAGAAAATCATCTAATCTATATGCATATATGGCAGGTGGGGTAATAAGTTTTTGCATAAAGCCAATTTTCCTACAGCAAGAGAGGACTAAGCAAAATTATTACTAAGTTGGTTGACTAATGAGAAGGTTCCACCAACCAATTCTCATACCCAAGTCATTAATACCCACATCATCATATTAATTGTGTTGAGAGTTTCCGGAAGTTTCAGTTCCTTTGGCTCAAGTCGTCCATGACCATGGACACGGCTAATCGATTAGGTTTGAGTACTCTGCAGAGTTTTGAACACGTTCCCCACAAGATTTGGTCGCCTTCGTTTGATTTCTCGCACTTCAAGGTGTTTGAGAAACGGATGACCAAAACATGGTCTTCCAAAGGGTTTCCCTGCGACTCTGTCGGTGCCCATCCTTTCCTACCGTTCTTCTACATCTCGTAGCACCGCCTGTCCAGGGTCACCATGATATCCAACCAAGCCAGAGCCCATAATGACTTGTGGCTGTGCAGGTAAGCCTTGGGTCTTGAAGCATCCATCCATCTCTTTGTGCCTGGGTGGATCTTTCCGCGTGAATACTGGCCATCTCCAGCAACACCTAGGCAAATCCACTGGTTTCTCCAGGGTGCCGTTCAACCATCATCCACCCAGAGGTATGTTGAAAACTCGGAGTCTTGAAATCTTGATCATTATGTAGGTCTTGAAATTATTAACTCACTCAACTCTCATGAATCACACAACCAACCCCGTCTACTAATAGCATAGCAAAAAATAAAACAACGTTTCCCGGGTCAATGTGTCAAAGGGTTGAGGGGAGTACCTACCACATGATACTACAACAATGTACCCAAGTTTCCAACTAACCTATTTTGCATGCAATTGGGGAGATGGTAGAATTAATGCATATAAAACATGGGTAAAAACATGATCAAGGTGACTTGCCTGATTGATGATCTTCGTATGTGAGTGACTCTAAGTAACAAGCTTCGCACTCCGGATAATCTAACGAAGCAAACAAGTACTCAATAAGCATACAACAAAAATAATAACTCACAACATTCAGCAAAGAAATATTAAACAATCAAGGCAAACAATGCACAAAATCACAATCAAGAAAACACACAAAGTTTTGTTCTCGAAAAGGTGATGGGTAAACCACTACTAACATAACAAAACTATTTTGTAATAACAAAACAATAGTTGACAGCAAGAAAACAATAAAATATTTTATTAATAAACAGAATAAAATCAATTTAAGTTTGTTGGGAAAACTTTAGTAAAGTTTTTTTTTAAGTTTTGATAAACACTATATGAATCAACTATAGTTATATTAACAAAAGAATGAAACTAAACTTATTATTTATTAACAAAACATGTTCTTAACAAAAAAGAATTTACAAATAAACTTGTCTTACAAAACATAATTAAATTATAAAACTCTGTTAAAAGAAATCTATTACTAAACTAGTTGTTTTAATCAAATTAAACCTATTTGAAAAGAAGTTGTGAAGCCTATACTAACTAAGAATACAAACTAGACAAATAATATTTTTATTAACAGTAAGTAAAACACCTAAAGTTTAACTAACAGAACCTACTAAATCAAATAAAATAAAATCTAATTTAAACCAACTAAAACTAAGTTAATTTAAACTATACTAACTAATAGGCAGAATCTGTTTATAGCTAAAACACTATTAAGAATCATCCTAAAACTCCTCCAACTAAACATGGAGGTATTCCTAACTAAGACCAAACAGTAGCAAAAAGATTCATATCAAAATCTATTTTCAAACTCTAGTTATTCAGATTTGAATGTTTTGAGCAAATTTGATTCAATTCAAATTTTATAGCTTAAATTTAAAATTTAAAAGCACAGGGTGAAACTACATGAAAAATTTGAGCTATTGCAAAAAGAATCAACTCAGAACATTAAACAGATTAAAAGTTATAGCTATAACAAATTTGAAAAGTTTCTGTTAACTAAAACAAAACAAAAAAACAGAAAACTACCGGACGGCCAGAGGGTGACGTGGCAGATCCCTATTGGCTAGCTAGCGTGTGCGTGCGAGTGTTTTCGGGCGGTCGACCGGACCGAAGAGGAAAATGGTTGGGGATTAATGGCTTCTAATCTGGGCCGTTGGGTTTAGATCTGAGGGGTGGGGCAAGCTCGAAGTCTTACCGGAGAGGGAGGAGGGACTCCGGCGATGGTGGCGGCGGTCGGTGGTCGAGGACGTCGTAGGAGGGGCTCCGGTGGTCGAGGGAGCCAACGAAAGGGATCGGGCGATAGCGGCGGTCCTCCGGCGTCGAACAGAGGCGTCGGAGCGGAGAGGGGAGGTCGGAGTCGACCGGCACGGCGATGGGGAGGTCCGGTGGTGGTGGCAACTCCGGCGAGGAAAATGGCAGCGTTCTGGCGACGGGAGAGGGGGCTCGGGGGGGGCGATGGATGCGGGGAGTTGTGGCTCTTATATAGGGTGCTCGGGTGGGTGCGAGGAGGAGAGAGGAGGGAGATCCGGGGAGGAGAGAGGAGGGAGATCCGGGGAGGAGAAGAAACTGTCGGCGAGGTCATCGGCGCGTGCGGGGAGGAGAGGGATGACCGCGCGGGGCGAATGGTCGGTCGGAGTGGGGTCCGCTGTCAGAGAGAGAGAGGCATACGTTTGCGCGTCGGTCGGCCGGCTCGAACTTAATTCGCGAATAAATGCCCGTGGGCCGGCCCGTTAAATACAATTCCGTTACTGTTTTTAATATCCAGAGCTGTAAAACATCTTGAAAAGCATTCAAAACTTTTCTAAATGTAGGAGTATTATATATCAAAATTAACATAATAATAAATGCCATTTATTGAACATTTTTATTCTTTCATTTGAATACTTTGAAAAAAATAATATTTTCAGAAATTGCCTAATTGTTTTTAAAACCTTTTGCAAATATTTTTCAAAAGACCCCCTGGTTCTTATTGTTCAAATATATCACCAAGATGACCCTGGTGTGGAGTTTCATGTTACTCCCCTCTTATTTTGAATATTTTACCAAGAGTTACAAATAGGTGAAAACAACACATTGAAAGTAGAAAGGGGTTTCAGAAATTCAGAGAAGGCATTTCAACTAATACATACATTCAAGCAATGATGATGATGGATGCATAGCTATATTTCATAACATTCCAAAATGGAATTTTGGGATGTTACAAACCTACCCACCTTAAGATGAATCTCGCCCTCGAGATTCGGGTTGGCTAGAAAATAGGTGCGGGTGGTCTCTACGAAGATCTTCTTCGCGTTCCCAGGTGGCTTCTTCCTTGGTGTGATGACTCCACAAAACCTTACAAAACTTGATGATATTGCTGTGGGTAACTCTGTTGGTAGTCTTGAGGATTCTGACAGGCTTCTCCTCGTAGGTCAGATCATTGTCAAGTTGTATGGCCTCTAGGGGCACTGTGTCTCTCAAGGGAATATCAGTCATCTCAGCATGACATTTCTTTGGCTGGTACACATGGAACACATCATGAACTCCGGATAATCCTTCCGGCAATTCCAGCTTGAATGCAACTTCGCCTCTACGTTCAAGAATTTTGTAGGGGCCTATGAATCTGGGTGCTAATTTTCCTTTAACACCAAATCTCTTGATTCCTCGAAGCGGGGACACACGAAGATACGCTCGGTCTCCCACTTCATACATCACTTCTTTACGTTTGCTGGTAGCATAACTCTTCTGTCGAGATTGAGTTATCTTGAGTCTGTCACGAATCAGCTTGACTTTCTCTTCAGAAACTCGGATAAGGTCGGGACCAAAAAGTTGTCGGTCTCCAACACCATCCCACATCAGTGGTGTTCTACATCTCCTTCCGTATAAAGCTTCGAAAGGTGCCATCTTCAGACTGGTCTGATAACTATTGTTGTATGAGAATTCTATGTAAGGTAAGTTGTCATCCCAACTAGATCCATAATCTAGCGCACAAGCTCTCAACATGTCTTCCAGAATCTGGTTGACTCTCTCAGTCTGTCTATCGGTCTGCGGATGAAAAGCTGTACTGAACTCCAGCCTTGTACCCAAAGTTTCATGTAACTGATGCCAAAACTTTGAGGTAAATTGTGTTCCTCTATCTGACACGATACTCCTCGGAACTCCATGCAGACATACGATCCTGGTCATATATATCTTGGCTAGCTTAGCACTGGTATAGGTGGTCTTCACTGGAATGAAATGAGCTACCTTGGTCAAATGATCTACCACTACCCAGATGGAATCATAACCTGAATGGGTCCTGGGCAATCCTGTGATGTAATCCATACCAAGCTTTTCCCATTTCCACTCGGGTATCGGCAAAGGTTGGAGTAACCCTGGTGGTTTCTGATGTTCTGCCTTTACTCGCTGACAAACATCACATATTGCAACGTGTTCCGCAATATCCTTCTTCATACCTATCCACCAGTAACTTTCTTTTAAATCCAGATACATCTTGGTGTTGCCTGGGTGTATCGAGTAAGGTGAATCATGGGCTTCTTGAAGTATCAACTTTCTGAGCTCTGGGTCATTGGGCACATAGATGCGGTTCTCAAACCACAAAGTTCCGTGTTCATCCTCATGAAAACCTTTAGCTTTACCATCTTTCATTCTCTGTTTAATCTCAGCTACCTCCTTGTCCGATTTTTGGGCTTCACGAATTCTTTCGGTCAAGGTGGACTGGATCTCCAGTGTGGCAACATATCCTCTTGGGACTATCTCTAGTCTGAGCTCTCTGAGATCATCGGCTAACTCTTGGGGTAATCCTCCTGCTGTGAGTGTGTTTACATAAGTTTTTCGACTCAAGGCATTTTCTACAACATTTGCCTTACCTGGATGGTAGTGTAATCTCATGTCATCGTCCTTGATTAACTCTAACCATCTCCTCTGTCTGAGGTTCAACTCTTTCTGCGTGAAGATATATTTCAGGCTCTTATGATCGGTATAAACATCACAACTATTTCCGATAAGGAAATGTCTCCAGGTCTTGAGTGCGTGCACTACGGCTGCTAGTTCCAAATCATGGGTGGCATAATTCAACTCATGAGGTCGTAGTTGTCTGGATGCATAGGCTACAACCTTTCCATCTTGCATGAGTACACCTCCAAGTCCTTGACGTGAAGCATCACAATAAACCTGGAAGTCCTTCCGAATATTGGGCAAAATCAACTCTGGGGCTATGACCAATCGTTTCTTCAACTCCAGGAAACTGTCTTCACATTCCTCAGTCCAAATATACTTAGACTCTTTCTTCAACAACTCCGTCATGGGCTTGGAAATCTTTGAGAAATTCTCAATGAATCTCCGGTAATATCCAGCAAGTCCAAGGAAACTGCGGATCTCCTTAACTGAGGTGGGTGACTTCCACTCAGTGATGGCTTCAACCTTAGCGGGGTCCACTGCTATTCCATCTCCGGAAATAACATGTCCAAGGAATCCGACTTCCGTCAGCCAAAATTCACATTTGCTGAACTTGGCATATAGCCGATGTTCTCTTAACTTCTCCAGAACTAAATGCAGATGTTCTTTGTGTTCTTCCTCGTTCTTGGAGAATATCAAAATGTCATCGATGAACACCACGACAAACTTGTCCAAATATTCCATAAACACTTTGTTCATCAAATTCATGAAGTAGGCAGGAGCATTAGTCAAACCAAAGGACATGACTGTATACTCGTATAAGCCATACCTGGTGGTGAAAGCTGTTTTGGGTATATCCTGTTCATGAATCTTCAGTTGGTGATACCCTGATCGAAGATCGATCTTAGAGAATACTTTGGCGCCTACTAGCTGATCAAACAAGTCATTAATCATCGGCAGAGGGTACTTGTTCTTGATAGTCACCTCGTTCAAGGCACGATAATCGACTACCATCCTCAAGGTTTTATCCTTCTTCTCCACCAAAAGAACTCGGGCTCCCCAAGGTGAAGAACTTGGGCGTATATACCCTTTGTCCAATAACTCCTTAATTTGCTTCTTGATTTCCACTAGATCATTTGCGGGCATCCGATAGGGTCTCTTGGAAATTGGGGCTGTCCCTGGTTGTTGCTCTATTAGGAACTCAATCTCTCTATCTGGTGGCATGCCTGGTAATACTTTCGGAAATACATCCGGAAAGTCTTTTACCACAGGTACTTCCTCCTGAACAACTCATGTGAGAGAATTTAATCGAGCACTCATACGTGTGCGTCGGGATACATACTTAATCCTCTTGTTCTCCGGGGTGGTGAGTGAAACAGACTTGCTAGGGCAATCAAGATTTCCTTCACACTTGGTCATCCAATACATGCCTAGGATTACATCCAATCCCTGGGATTCTAAGACGATGAGGTCGGTGGGAAAAACATGGTTTCCTATATTGAGTTTCAAGGCATGGCATCCTATCCCTGCCATCATCATACCTCCTGGGGAACTGACCTTAATGGGTTGACTAAGGGTTTTGGTGGGCAAACCATATTTATCCACAACTACCCTTGATATGAATGAATGAGTTGCACCAGAATCAAAAAGTACTGTAACTGGACGTGAATGCAGTAAAAACTTACCAACCACAGTCTCGGATTGATCATAGACTTCTTCCATGTCGAGGTGGTTCACTTTGGCACGAGGAAATAGATTTGGCTTCTTGGCTGCGGAGTTGCCGTTTCCATTTCCATGCTTGCTCTGGGGACACTCAGTAGCATAGTGCCCTGTCTTCTGACACTTGAAACAGGTGATGTGGCTCAGATCCTTCTGAGTAGGAACGTGAGGGTGCTGGTTGTTGTTCCCATTCCCATTGTCAGTCTTGAAATTGCCATGGTTGGGACGGGTGTTCCCATTTCCTCCATGGTTGTGGCCTCCATGGTTGTGCACGGCATGTGTGTGCCTTCCAAACTTACCGGTCCCTGATCCGGTATTCCCTGGGTACGGGGAGTAGTGGGGCTTCTGATGAGTTCCAGAGTTAAACTTCCCTTGAGTGTACTTCCTCTTGCGGTTCTCAATTTGCTGTTGTTTACCCTCCAGAATGAGGGCCTTGTCCACCAGCTCTTGGTAGTTTCTGCATCTTCAACTCATCATTGAGTCCTTCCAGAAACTTCTCTTGCTTGGCCGCATCATCGGCCACGTCTCCTGGTGCATAACATGCCAATGTGCTGAAGTCATCCACGTATTGGGCCACAGAGCAATTTCCCTGGCGCAAGTTGCGAAACTCGTGCTTCTTCAGACTCATGGCACCAGCTGAAACATGTGCGGTGCGGAAAGCAAGCTTGAATTGCTCCCAAGTTACATCGGCAATAGGATAGGTGGTGGTGTAATTCTCCCACCATGAAGCTGCTGGTCCTTCAAGTTGATGTGCGACAAAACGCACCTTCTCAGCATCAGTACATCCAGCGGTGACGAGTTCTCTCTCCATCTTACGGAGCCAGTCATCTGCCACAATGGGCTCAGTGCTGCTGGAGAAGGTTGGAGGATTTAACCTTAGAAAATGGGTGAGATTGTCAGCCTGGGGTGGATGGTGGTGGTTGTTGTTCTGATTGTTGGTCTGATTCTGGATCAATAGCTGCATCAGTGCATTCTGCTGCTGAAGAAGTTGGGTGAGTTCCGGTGGGAAGGTGAAGTCGGACTCACGTCGTGGAGGCATCTTGCTGTTTTCAGAGGGGTGAGAATTAGAATAGAATAAGGGCCTAAAGGAAATTCACTACCCAGATGCAATGCAACAAACATATCACACCAAACACTCATTCATTTATTCAGTCAATGTCAAACATCGAGATAGAAATCTCCATTCAAACTAAACTTCGTCCTACGCTTTTAACGTTGAAAATAAAAGATACATGGAGGGCATGACTAAAGTTTTTCTCAGAAGTACATGGTGACTGAGCCTCCTCTAGTGGTGCTCTCCTCATAGTCATCATCGTCGCTAATGAAAGGAGCCAAGTCTCCCTCGGGATGAAGATTTTCACCCATGTCCATCTGTTCCTCCACAGTGGCGATGCGAGTGTTCTGCTTGTCAATCCTCTCTAAGAAATCCTTCACCTCATACTCATGTTCATAGTTGGCTTCCCGCAAGTCAGCTTCGAGGTCAATCTCACGGTTCATCAGATTCTTGATTGTCTTCGTATCAGCACGAACTCGAAGCTCCAGAGTCCTGATGTGAGTCTCCAATGTCTGGATATAGGAAATGGTGGTGTCTGCAGTGGGAGGGGTTATGATGTTTCCATTGGCATCTCTGTGACAAACCACGCTGAGTCCTGGTGAAATGGTTCCACCTCTGTATTCCTCTTGAATATGTCCAAGGGCACAATGAATGGCCATGTCTCTTCCAAGTATCCAGCTGGGTGCCACGAACTTGAAGTCGATGGGTTCCTTTCGATTCCCAAAGGTCTTCCCTGGGATGTGCACCTCGATCCTGTAGCGTCCATCTTGGGGAAATGACATGGTAGGAATCCCGGTGATGCTCGGAAAAGCAATCCTTACGTCCTTGATGATCCTCATCAGCTCCTAAACAAAAGGCATCGTTGCGTCAGGCTGGCAAAACTCCGTGATCAACACTGGGATGAAGGTGGCCATCTATCAATTTTGAAATAATCGAAGAGAAGTCAGAAATGAGTGGATGAGAGTATAAGAATTTTAAAGACGAAGAGAAATAAGTCCTAAGGCTTTCCAATCCTAGAGGTTACGTCCTACGGTCAGCGTGTGCTCTGATACCATTTCTGTAGCGACCCGACCTGAAAGGTCGAATCTCCGGTGTTTCCGTACCATCCCAAGATCATGCTGGTACTCACACGGTACATCAATGTATATATCAAAGGGAAATCACACAGCGTTATATTAATCGAAATCTCATATCGAGTCCTTTATTACAATAAAAATTACAATAAAGTGGCTGAAGGCCAACTCATGAGAATATCTAAATCTTGCGGAAGCGTCGAAGGTAGATGAGTCCATCTGACTCCAAGGGCATCTCACCGAGCGTAGAATGTGTCCTCACTCCTGGTCGGAAAAATACTTTGCAACATGATACGTTGCAGCCGTGTAGGTCAGCATATGGAATATGCCGACAAAGTCACAAGAGGGGGTGAAAAGAAAATCATCTAATCTATATGCATATATGGCAGGTGGGGTAGTAAGTTTTTGCGTAAAGCCAATTTTCCTACAGCAAGAGAGGGCTAAGCAAAATTATTACTAAGTTGGTTGATTAATGAGAAGTTTCCACCAACCAATTCTCATACCCAAGTCATTAATACCCACATCATCATATTAATTGTGTTGAGAGTTTTCGGAAGTTTCAGTTCCTTTGGCTCAAGTCGTCCATGACCATGGACACGGCTAATCGATTAGGTTTGAGTACTCTGCAGAGTTTTGCACACGTTCCCCACAAGATTTGGTCACCTCCTTTTGATTTCTGGCACTTCAGGGTGTTTGAGAAACGGATGACCAAAACATGGTCTTCCAAAGGGTTTCCCTGCGACTCTGTCGGTGCCCATCCTTTCCTACCATTCTTCTATATCTCGTAGCACCGCCTGTCCAGGGTCACCACGATATCCCACCAAGCCAAATCCCATAATGACTTGTGGCTGTGCAGGTAAGCCTTGGGTCTTGAAGCATCCATCCATCTCTTTGTGCCTGGGTGGATCTTTCCGCGTGAATACTAGCCATCTCCAGCAACACCTAGGCAAATCCACTGGTTTCTCCAGGGTGCCGTTCAACCATCATCCACCCAGAGGTATGTTGAAAACTCGGAGTCTTGAAATCTTGATCATTATGTAGGTCTTGAAATTATTAACTCACTCAACTCTCATGAATCACACAGCCAACCCCGTCTACTAATAGCATAGCAAAAAATAAAACAACGTTTCCCGGGTCAATGTGTCAAAGGGTTGAGGGGAGTACCTACCACATGATACTACAACAATGTACCCAAGTTTCCAACTAACCTATTTTTCATGCAATTGGGGAGATGGTAGAATTAATGCATATAAAACATGGGTAAAAACTTGATCAAGGTGACTTGCCTGATTGATGATCTTCGTACGTGAGTGACTCTAAGTAACAAGCTTCACACTTCGGATAATCTAACGAAGCAAACAAGCACTCAATAAGCATACAACAAAAATAATAACTCACAACATTCAGCAAAGAAATATTAAACAATCAAGGCAAACAATGCACAAAATCACAAGCAAGAAAACACACAAAGCTTTGTTCTCAAAAAGGTGATGGGTAAACCACTACTAACGTAACAAAACTATTTTGTAATAACAAAACAATAGTTGACAGCAAGAAAACAATAAAATATTTTATCAATAAACAGAATAAAATCAATTTAAGTTTGTTGGGAAAAACTTTAGTATTTTTTTTTAAAGTCTTGATAAATACTATATCAATCAACTATAGTTATACGAACAAAAGAATCAAACTAAACTTATTATTTATTAACAAAACATGGTCTCAACAAAAAAGAATTTACAAATAAACTTGTCTTAGAAAATAGAATTAAATTATAAAACTCTGTTAAAAGAAATCTATTACTAAACTAGTTGTTTTAATCAAGTTAAACCTATTTGAAAAGAAGTTGTGAAGCCTATATTAACTAAGAAAATAAACTAGACAAATAATATTTTTAGTAACAGTAAGTAACACACCTAAAGTTTAACTCACAGAAACTACTAAATCAAATAAAGTAAAATCTAATTTAAACCAACTAAAACTAAGTTAATTTAAACTATACTAACTAATAGGCAGAATCTGTTTATAGCTAAAACACTATTAAGAATCATCCTAAAAATCCTCAAACTAAACATGGAGGTAGTCCTAACTAAGACCAAACAGTAGCAAAAATATTCATATCAAAATCTATTTTCAAACTCTAGTTATTCAGATTTGAATGTTTTGTGCAAATTTGATTGAATTCAAGTTTTATAGTTCAAATTTAAAATTTAAAAGCACATGGTGAAACTAAATGAAAAATGTGAGCTATTGCAAAGAATCAACTCAGAACATTAAACAGATTAAAAGTTATAGCTAAAACAAATTTGAAAAGTTTCTGTTAACTAAAACAAAACAAAAAAAACAGAAAACTACCGGATGGCCAGGGGGTGACGTGGCAGATCCCTATTGCCTAGCTAGCGTGTGCGTGCGAGTGTTTTCGGGCGGTCGACCGGACCGAAGAGGAAAACGGTTCGGGAATTAATGGCTTCTAATCTGGGCCGTTGGCTTTAGATCCGAGGGGTGGGGCGAGCTCGATGTCTTACCGGAGAGGGAGGAGGGACTCCGGCGATGGTGGCGGCGGCCGGTGGTCGAGGATGTCGCAGGAGGGGTTTCCGATGGTCGAGGGAGGTAGCGAAAGGGCTCGGGCGACAGTGGCGGTCCTCCGGCATCGAACGGAGGCGTCAGAGAGGAGAGGGGAGGTCGGAGTCGACCGGCACGGCGATGGGGAGGTCCGGTGGTGGTGGCAACTCCGGCGAGGAAAATGGCGGTGTTCTGGCGACGAGAGAGGGGGCTCAGGGGGGGAATGGATGCGGGGCGTTGGGGCTCTTATATAGGGTGCTCGGGTGGGTGCGGGGAGGAGAGAGGAGGGAGATCCGGGGAGGAGAAGAAACTCCCGGCGAGGTCGTCGGCGCGTGCGGGGAGTAGAGGGATGACCGCGCGGGGCGAACGGTCGGTCGGGGTGGGGTCCACTGTCAGAGAGATAGAGGCGTCCGTTTGCGCGTCGGTCGGCCGGCTCGAACTTAATTCGCGAATAAATGCCCGTGGGCCCGCCCGTTAAATACAATTTCGTTACTGTTTTTAATATCCAGAGCAGTAAAACGTCTTTAAAAGCATTCAAAACTTTTCTAAATGTAGGAGTATTATATATCAAAATTAAAATAATAATAAATTCCCTTTATTGAACATTTTTATTCTGTCATTTAAATACTTTGAAAAAAATAATATTTTCAGAAACTGCCTAATTGTTTTTAAAACCTTTTGCAAATATTTTTCAAAAGACCCCCTGGTTCTTATTGTTCAAATATATCACCAAGATGACCCTGGTGTGGAGTTTCATGTTACTCCCCTCTTATTTTGAACATTTTACCAAGAGTTACAAATAGGTGAAAGCAACACATTGAAAGTAGAAAGGGGTTTCAGAAATTCAGAGAAGGCATTTCAACTAATACGTACATTCAAGCAATGATGATGATGGATGCATAGCTATATTTCATAACATTCCAAAATGGAATTTTGGGATGTTACAGGTACTTGTTCCTCCACAAAGTTTGCCATGTTCAAATCTCCAATATTAGCATTAGTGGCCTAAATTATGGTTATGTTGAGAACCTTTTGTTCAGCATACTGGTCAAGCATCTCCTCTACCCTCTCTTCACTGCCAATAACCTACATACCTGCTGCACCCGTTCCCACTTCTTACGTATAGAACATGTAATGAGCTTCTATATATCCCTCTTCGGTCTCCATCAGTGCTAACATGTTAATGAAAGTGATTTGTGACACTGAAATTGTCCTTTCCAAGTGGTCTTTTCCTTGAAAATGGTGCCTTATTTCCCATATCACATCTCCAAACTACAATAAGAGTAGAAGATTTAATAATTGATTGATCCAGTTCAAAAATATGTTAACTGTTTCAGATACAATAGTTTTAGATAAATAGCTATTATGCCAATACTTCAGTGGACTAACCATATGCACTAGACATTTCAAATAATTTCACAAGGATCCATAGTTCATATCATATCATCTCAGAAGTACTAAGCTCAAATTCTAGAAAAAGACACTAACCCTAGTTCTTCATATCTTGTTAGATGGAGGAGGGAGGACGCAGGAAGAACACTTAGCACACGCCGCCGAACCCTAAAGCCCAATCATGGCCACCTTCCATGTCGGATGCCCTTATGTTGTATACCAGAGTGGCCGCCACCCACCTCTCAATGTCCCACTCTAGCCGTGAAGGGGGCGAAGGGGAAAGTGTCGGGGAAGGGGCTTGCTGCGTCGACAAACTATGGTTGCCAAGCCAGTTGTCTACCATGGAGAACTGATACATCTCCAACGTATCTATAATTTTTTATTGTTCCATGCTATTATATTATCTGTTTTGGATATTTTATATGCATTAATATGCTATTTTATATTATTTCTGGGACTAACCTATTAATCTAGATTCTAGTGCGAGTTTCTATTTTTTCCTTGTTTTTGAGAATTGCAAATAAGGAATATTAAACGGAGTCCAAACGGAATAAAACCTTCAGAATGATTTTTTCTGGAACGAAAGGAAACTACAAGACTTGAGAACCAAGGCAGAGGAGCCACCATGGGGCCACAAGCTCGAGGGCCGCGCCTAGGGGGTAGGCCGCGCCGGGCAGGCTTGTGGTCCCACGACATCTCCCCTAACCCTAATCTTCAGCCTATAAATTCCCAGATATTCCATCATTATCAAAACAAGCCATGAAAACACTTTTCCACCGCCAGAAGCCTTCGTTCCTGAGAGATCCAATCTTGGTTCCTTTTTCGGTAATCTGCTAGAGGGGGATTCGATCACGGAGGGCATCTACATCAACTCAATTGCCCCTCCGATGATGCGTGAGTAGTTCACCACAGACCTTCGGGTCCATAGCTAGTAGCTAGATGGCTTCTTCTCTCTGTTTGCCCTTCAATACCATGTTCTTCTTCATGGAGATCTATCCAATGTAATACTCTTTTGCGGTGTGTTTGTCAAGATCCGATGAATTGTGGGTTTATGTTCAGATTATCCATGAATATTATTTGAGTCTTTCCTGAATTCTTATATGCATGATTTCATATCTTTGCAAGTCTCTTCAAGTTATTGGTTTGGTTTGGCCAACTAGATTGGTAATTCTTGCAATAGGAGAAGTGCTTAGTTTTGCGTTCAATCTTGCGGTGTCCTCACCCAATGACAAAGTAGGGGTAGCAAGGCACGTATTGTATTGTTGCCATCAAGGATAACAAGATGAGGTTTTCATCATATTGCTTGAGATTATCCCTCTACATCATGTCATCTTACCTAATGCGTTACTTTGTTCTTTATGAACTTAATACTCTAGATGCAGGCATGAGTCGGTCGATGTGTGGAGTAATAGTAGTAGATGCAGAATCGTTTCGGTCTACTTGGCACGGACGTGATGCCTATACGCATAATCATTGCCTTTGATATCTTCATAATTATTCGCTTTTCTATCAATTGCTCGACAGTAATTTGGTTACCCACCGTAATACTTGCTATCATGAGAGAAGCCTCTAGTGAAACCAATGGCCCCCGGGTCTATTTTCCATCTTATACTTTCGGATCTAAAACCAAAAACACCAAAAACACTTTTTTGCATTACTTTTACCTATTGTTTTATTTTCTGTTTAAGCAATCTATCTCTATCAGATCTCATCCTTGCTAGTAACCTTAAAGGAATTGACAACCTCTTTATAGCGTTGGGTGCAAGAGTTTGATTCTTTGTGCAGGTACACTTATTGGGGACTTGCTTGTATCTCCTACTGGATTGATAACTTGGTTTTCAACAACTGAGGGAAATACTTATCTACTTTGCTGCATCAACCGTTCCTCTTCACGGAAACCAACACATGCTGTATCAAGAAGGATTTCTAGCGCTGTTGCTGGGGAGATCTACATCAAGCCTACCAAGTACCTATTACAAACTCATCTCTTGCATTTACATTATTTGCCATTTGCCTCTCGTTTTCCTTTCCCCACTTCTAAAATGATTTTTAGAAAATACCAAAAAAAATTCCGTTTTATTCGCCCTCTCTTTTTCGTTTGCCCATTTTCTCGTCAGATCCCTTGTTTGATATGTTTTCTTATGTTGACATGTGCCTTCTATTTTCTTGCATCTTCGCTTGCTAAAATTCTATTGATATGGATCCTCATCCACTTGCTAATATTTTCAAAAGACCAAATTATGACGAACCAATTGCTAGTGAGTTGAGTGCACTTGATTATCTCTATGAAGTTTTGTTTGAAAATCATGAATCTTATTTTTTTGATGAAGTATTGAAAGAAGAAATTTGTAAGAAGATTCATGATAGTTCATTGAATGAAAAGCATGATTTCAATGTTGTTAGTATGAATTCTTTGAATATCCATGATGCTAATGATATGCAAAACCACAAGCTTGGGAATGCTATGCTTGATGAATATGATATTCTTTGTTCCCCAAGTTTTGGTGATGACACGTATGCTATAATTGATCATTATAAGAAGGCTTTGTGTGATAGTTATATAGTGAGATTCCTTCATGATGCTTCTGAAATTTATTATGAGGGAGTAACATATGCTTGTAGGAGTTGCACTAATATCAATTTTCCTCTCTATGTGATCAAAGTTTTGAAGTTATGCTTGTTTTGCCTTCCTATGCTAGTTGATTCTTGTTCTTATAATTTTCATGCTATTCATTATGCTCTTTTGCATATCTCAATTACTACTTTTTTATGTGAGCATCTTTGAAATCGTTATGCCTAGCTAGGGGCATAATACAATACAGCTTGTTGGGAGGCAACCCAATTTTATTTTTGTGTTCTGTTTTTTCTTCTGTTTTCGTGTGTTTTGAACATTATTACTTCTGTAGTAATTGTGTTTTGGTGTTTTAATTAGTGTTTGAGCCAAGTAAAACCTTTGGGGTGATCTATGGTAGTTGTTGATTTGATCTTGCTGAGTCCAGGAATTTTATAAATGCTTCAGAGAGTCGAATTGATCTTAAATTTTTACACAAGATTTATATACATATTTATTTGATTTTCCTTATTTTTCAGAATTTTTAGGGTTCCATAAGTGTTCGAAGTTTACAGATTGCTACAAAGTGTTCTGTTTTTGACAGATTCTGTTTTCTTTGTGTTGTTTGCTTATTTTGATGTATCTATGGCTCGTATCGGGGGGTATGCATCATGGAAAATTTAGAATACAGTAGGTATTACACAAATATAAATAAATAATGAGTTAACAACAGTACCTAAAGTGGTGATTTATTTTTCTTATACTAACGGATCTCATGAGTTTTCTGTTGAGTTTTGTGTTGTGAAGTTTTCAAGTTTTGGGTGAAGATTTGATGGACTATGGAATAAAGAGTGGAAAGAGCCTAAGCTTGGGGATTCCCAAGGCACCCCAATTCATATTCAAGGATACCAAAAATTACAATCTTGGGGATGCCCCGGAAGGCATCCCCTCTTCCGTCCTCAATCCATCAGTAAATTTACTTGAGGCTATATTTTTATTCACCACATGATATGTGTTTTGCTTGGAGCGTCTTGTATGATATAAGTCTTTGATTTTTAATTTTCCACAATCATCCTAGATGCACACATATTTTGAGAGACACACGCTGAATCGTGAATTTATTATAATACTCTATGTGTCACTTATATCTTTTGAGCTAGGCACTGTTGCTCTAGTGCTTCACTTATATCTTTATAGAGCATGGTGGTGTTATATTTTATAGAAATTATTGAACTCTCGTTCCTCACTTATATTATTTTGAGAGTTTATCAAGATGAGGCACCAAGGCACCTGCGCAAAAACAAACAAACTTGCACCCAACTCGATAAAGGGGTTGTCAATCCCTTTACGATAACTTGCAAGGTGAGATCTGATAGTGATAATAGGTAAATATAAATAAATAAATAAAAGTGCAGCAAGGTATTTTTGGTATTTTGTATGTAGATCTGAATATATAATGTGTAAAATAGACCCGGGGGCCATAGTGTTCACTATAGGCTTCTCTCATGATAGCAAGTATTACGGTGGGTGAACAAATTACTGTCGAGCAATTGATAGAATCGTGCAAAGTCATGACGATATCTAAGGCAATGATCATACATATAGGCATCACGTCCGAGACAAGTAGACCAATACTTTCTGCATCTACTACTATTACTCCACACATCGACCGCTATCCAGCATGCATCTAGTGTATTAAGTTCATAACAAACAGAGTAACGCCTTAAGCAAGATGACATGATGTAGAGGGATAAATTCATGCAATATGATATAAACCCCATCTTTTTACCCTTGATGGCAACAACATGATGCGTGCCTCGCAACACCTTCTGTCACTAGGTGAGGACACCGCACGGTATGAACCAAAACCAAGCACTTCTCCCATTGCAAGAATTATAGATCAAGTTGGCCAAACGAAACCCATAACTTGAAGAGACTTATAAGGATACGAAATCATGCATATAAGAAATAAGAGGAGACTCAAATAATATTCATAGATAATCTGATCATAAATCCACAATTCATCAGATCTCGACAAACACACTGCAAAAGAAAGTTACATCGGATAGATCTCCATGAAGATCATGGAGAACTTTGTATTGAAGATCCAAGAGAGAGAAGAAGCCATCTAGCTACTAGGTATGGACCCGAAGGTCTGTGGTGAACTACTCACGCATCATCGGAGAGGCAATGGTGTTGATGAAGAAGCCCTCCGTGTTCGAATCCCCTTCCGACAGTGCACCAGAACGGTCCCCAGATGGGATCTTGCGGAAATAGAAGCTTGTGGCAGCGGAAAAGTATTTTCGTGGCTCTCTCTGTTGATTTTGGGATTTTAGGGAATTTATAGGCGAAAGAGGTAGGGCAAAAGAGGCACGGGGGGCCCATGAGCCTGCTAGGCGCGCCCCCTTGGGGCGCGCCTAGGGGGCTCGTGGCCTCCTCCGTGGCCCTCTGCCTTGGTTCTCAAGTCTTCTGGATCCCTTCTGTTGTGGAAAAAATCAGCCGAAGGTTTTATTCCGTTTGGACAGTGTTTAATATTCTTATCTGAAAAAGGTCAAAAACATGGAAATAACAGAAACTAGCACTGGGCACTGAGTTAATAAGTTAGTCCCAAAAATGATATAAAATAGCATAGAAATGCATATAGAACATCCCAAGTTGATAATATAATAGCATGGAACAATCAAAAATTATAGATACGTTGGAGATGTATCAGCACGCGATGGTTAACTCCTACCAACCCCCCCCCCTAGGAGCATGCGTCTAATGCTTTGTTTGATAACTAATAGAATTTTGCAATAATTATGTGAGTTCTTTATGACTAATGTTGAGTCCATGGATTATACGCACTCTCACCCTTCCATCTTTGCTAGCCTCTCTAGTACCGCGCAACTTTCGCCGGTACACCAAACCTTCCTTCCTCAAAACAGCCACCTTATATTCCTCAAAACAGCCACCATACCTACCTATTATGGCATTTCCATAGCCATTCCGATATATATTGCCATGCAAATTCCACCATGTAGTTTTTGATGTCTTGCATCATCACTTCATATTGCATATAGAGTCATATTATGTCATCGGAATCGAGTTGTAATTTGTTCTTATCTTGAGTTATAAGTAAATAAAAGTGTGATGATTTTTCATCAATATAGGATTGTCCCGTGAGACAAAAGGATGAGGGTGGCTATGACTCCCTCACAAGTTCGGATGAGTATCCAGACTTTACAAAAAATAAAAGAGGCCAGCGAAGCCCAAACAAAAAATAAAAGAGGCCAAAGAAGCCAACCAAAAATAAAATAAAAAGAAAATAAAAAAGAAAATAAAAAAGAAAAGAAAAAATGAGAGAAAGAGAGAAGGGACAATTGCTACTACCTTTTTCCACACTTGTCCTTCAAAGTAGCACCATGATCTTCATGATAGAGAGTATCCTATTTTGTCACTTTCATATAACTAGTGGATATTCATTTTGCACGACCACTTAGTTTTCTTTTTGAGCTTTCATACACTTATAGCTCAAAGTGCATTTGTTGCATGGTAATCCCTACTCACTCACATTGATATCTATTGATGGGCATCTCCATAGCCCGTTGATACGCCTAGTTGATGTGAGACCATCTTCTCCTTTTTTCCCTTGCACCTCCTCCATATTCTATTCCACCTATAATGCTATATCCATGGCTCACGCTCATGTATTGCGTGAGAGTTGAAAAGGGTTGAGAACACCAAAAGTGTGAAACAATTGCTTGACTTGTTCATTGGGGTTGTGCATGATTTACATACTTTGTATGGGGAAGATGGAGCATAGCCAGACCCTATGATTTTGTTGGGATGACTTTCTAAGCCCATTTTATTTCAAAAGGACACGACTACCTTGTTGGTGTGCTCGAAGTATTACTATTTTTATGTCAATATTAGAGTATTGTTTTGAGTCTTACGGATCTGGATATTCATGCCAAAATATTACATGGATAAATATGTTAAGTAGCATTCCACATCAAAAAAATCTGTTTTTGTCATTTACCTACTCGAGGACGAGCAGGAACTAAGCTTGGGGATGCTGATACGTATCCAACGTATCTATAATTTTTTATTGTTCCATGCTATTATATTATCTGTTTTGGATGTTTTATATGCATTAATATGCTATTTTGTATTATTTCTAGGACTAACGTATTAATCTATAGCCTAGTGCAGTTTTTGTTTTCTCCTTGTTTTTGAGAATTGCAGATAAGGAATATTAAACGGATTCCAAACGGAATAAAACCTTCGGAATGATTTTTTCTGGAATGAAAGGAAATTACGACACTTCAGAACCAAGGCAGAGGAGCCACCGTGGGGGCACAAGCCCTAGGGCCGCGTCCACTGGGTAGGGCGTGCCTGGCAAGCTTGTGGGCCCACGACAGCTCCCCTAACCCTAATATTTAGCCTATAAATTTCTAAATATTCAATCATTATCAGAAAAAGCCACGAAAACACTTTTCCGCCGCCAGAAGCCTCTGTTTCCGAGATATCCAGTCTTGGAGCCTTTTCTTGTAATCTGCCGGAGGGGCATTCGATCATGGAGGGCATCTACATCAATTCTATTGCCCCTCCGATGATGCGTGAGTAGTTCACCATAGACCTTCGGGTCTATCGCTAGTAGCTAGATGGCTTATTTTCTCTCTTTGGTCTTCAATACCATGTTCTTCTTCATGGAGATCTATCCGATGTAATACTCTTTTGCGGTGTGTTTGTCAAGATCTGATGAATTGTGGGTTTATGTTCAGATTATCCATGAATATTATTTGAGTCTTTCCTGAATTCTTATACACATGATTTCATATCTTTGCAAGTCTCTTCGACTTATTGGTTTGGTTTGGCCAACTAGATTGGTAATTATTGCAATAGGAGAAGTGCTTAGTTTTGGGTTCAATCTTGCGGTGTCCTCACCCAGTGACAAAGTAGGGGTAGCGAGGCATGTATTGTATTGTTGCCATCAATGATAACAAGATGGGGTTTTCATCATATTGCTTGAGTTTATCCCTCTACATCATGTCATCTTACCTAATGCGTTACTCTGTTCTTTATGAACTTAATACTCTAGATGAAGGCAGGAGTCGGTCGATGTGTGGAGTAATAGTAGTAGACGTAGAATCATTTCGGTCTACTTGACACGGACATGATGCCTATATGCATAATCATTGACTTGGATATCTTCATAATTATTCGCTTTTTTATCAATTGCTCGACAATAATTTGTTTACTCACCGTAATACTTGCTATCATGAGAGAAGCCTCTAGTGAAACATATGGCCCCCGGGTCTATTTTCCATCTTATACTTTCAGATATAAAACCAAAAACACCAAAAAATACTTTGCTGCATTACTTTTACCCATTGTTTTACTTTCCGTTTAAGCAATATATCTCTATCAAATCTCATCCTTGCAAGTAACCTTAAAGGGATTGGCAACCCATTAATAGCGTTGGGTGCAAGAGTGTGATTCTTTGTGAAGGTACACTTATTGGGGCCTTGCTTGTATCTCCTACTGGATTGATACCTTGGTTTTCAACAACTAAGGTAAATACTTATCTACTTTGCTCCATCAACCGTTCCTCTTCACGGAAACCAACGCATGCTCGAAAAGTAGCAAGAAGGATTTCTAGCACCGTTGCCGAGGAGATCTACATCGAGCCTACCAAGTACCTATTACAAACTCATCTCTTGCATTTACATTATTTTCCATTTTCCTCTCATTTTCCTATCCCCCACTTCTAAAACGATTTTCAGAAAATACCAAAAAAATTGCCGTTTTATTCGCCCTCTCTTTTCTATTTGCCCTTTTTCTCGTCGGATCCCTTGTTTGCTATATTTGCTTGTGTTGCCATGTGCCTTCTATTTGCTTGCATCTTCGCTTGCTAAAAATCTATTGATATGAATCCTCATCCACATGCTAATCTTTTCAAAAGACCAAATTATGATGAACCAATTGCTAGTGAGTTGAGTGCACTTGATTATCTCTATGAAGTTTTGTTTGAAAATCATGAATCTGATTTTTTTGATGAAGTATTGAAAGAACAAATTTGTAAGTGAGACCTAACAACCGTCATCCAATTTTCTTGAGTTGTGTTCGACGTGGCACGTGACCGGTGGGCCCGCCATGTCAGGAATCGTGTTAACAGCCTAAAATCGGTCATTTGATTTTATTGCAAAAATTTACAAGCATTGTGATAGATTATTGAGGCGCCCTACAAATGTGGTAGAAATTTCGTGTCAAAACTTAGACTGTGGTGGTTTTTGCAATTCACTCTGAAATTACCTTATGGCAACACTTGACTCGGATCAAATACAAGCAGTAGCTACATTGCTACTACTTAGGCGAGTTGTTCATAACAAAGTGAAGCATTCCAACTCTTGCTTATGTACATTGCTGCTACCCTTGCTTAGTTGCAATTCTACAGAATTAAACTAATCCAGTACTGCTATTGCCTAAACAACTTAACCATCACAAGCCATGTAGCTTAAGAAACCTACACAACTCATAATCTCATACACACTTATAGTAATCATCCATCGCTAGTAACTCGTCCTTTACTTGCCCACATTACCATGAAGTAAACTGTAGCTAATAGTTTTTAAGGGAAGGCCTTCCGGGTAGCTTTTATTAATCATCAAATAATGCTTACACCGCCTGTTAAACATTTAAACAGAAAAGCTGGGGGTTCACCCATCCAAATAGTAGGAGGATTAAAATGATCCCAATTAGCTAGCTCACGAGCAACTACATTCGAATCCCTATTAGAATGCTCAACAGTCAGCTTCCCAAAATCACCTAAGATCAACCGAGAATCTTCTAAAACCGGAGCTGCCACCATCAAATTTCCTTCGTTTTGATTCAGCGCCTCTACAACGAGGATTTTGTCCATTCATACAAGAATGTTAGAACATCTAGAGCTCTGTCCCAGCTTCAGGCCCTCCACGAGTGCAGCTGACACCACGTCCAACACATGTTCCAGTATTGCCGTTGCCGCCTTTAGGAACCTTCCTGTGTGATTGCGCACTACCATGTCGCGGGATCCAGAGTAATCACCAATTGTGAAAGAAGCATAAACATTTATGACATGGTGACTTGCTATGAAAATCGGTCACTTGTTTGTCCTTTGCACAACTGGAGTTTTCCTTGCCGAACGGGCATAATTCAACGTTAGGGTCAGGATTGCAGTGGTCGTCATTCCTGGCTGTTGGACATCCTCTCCTCGGACCATCGGCCGCCTTTGCCACCACATGTACCAGCATGCGACAACTATTAATTCTGGGAGCTTGATCAATAGGCATACTGGCGCTGAAAAGAACTGTCACACAGCAGGAATGCCAAAATAGCCGGTCCAGATCGGTCTACTTGTGATGCAAACTCCAGCTCTCCATCAATACCCAGCGAATTCCATACTTCCCTGGCTCTAACACACTTGAACAACAAGTGTGCTATGTCCTTTGCACTGGCCTTACAGATTGGGCACTCTGAATTTGAACCGATGTGGTGATTAACCAAGACACTATAATACGGGATGGCATTATGTAGGCACCTCCAAATGAAGATTTTGATCTTTCCCGGGTGCTTTAGACTCCATAGCTTATGCCAAAGCGGGTGGAAAGAGGAGCTATTTTGGTTCGTACCAGGGTTCTCCGCATCGACATACTCCTCCCACTATTTATAGTACGCTGATTCATATGTCTCCAACGTATCTACCATTTTTTTATCGTTCCATGCTATTATATTATATGTTTTGGATGTTTTATATGCATTAATATGCTATTTTATATTATTTTTGGGACTAACTTATTAATCTAGAGCCAAATGCCAGTTTCTATTTTTTGCTTGTTTTTGAGTATTGTGGATAAGGAATATTAAACAGAGTCCAAATGGAATAAAATCTTTGCGATGATTTTTCTTGGACCAGAAGACATCTACCAGACTTGGAGTGGAAGGAAGGAGACATGCTAGGAGGTCACAAGCCAGGGGGCGTAGCCACCACCCCTGGCCGCGCCTGCCAGGCTTGTCGGCCCCTAGCAGGTCTCCTAACCTTAATCTTCTTCCTATAAATAGACAAATACTCCCCCAATACCAAAAAGAGGAACGCAAATACTTTTCCACTGCCGCAACCTTTTGTTCACGACAGATCCAATCTTGGAGCCTTTTCTGGTAATCTGCCGAAGGGGGATTCGATCACGGAGGGCATCTACATCAACTCCATTGCCCCCTCCGATGATGCATGAGTAGTCCACCATAGACCTACGGGTCCATGATACGTCTCCAACATATCTTCTTTTTGAAACTCTTTTTCCCTTGTTTTGGACTCTAATTTGCATGATTTGAATGGAACTAATCCGGACTGACACTGTTTCTATGCAGAAATAAAAGTTCTCGGATTGACTTGAAAATTTACGAAGAATATTTTCGGAATTAATAAAAAAATATTGGTGAAAAAATCAATTGCAAAGGGGCACCACTTGGCCACAAGCTAGGAGGCGTGCCCACCCCCTAGGGCGCGGCCCTATAGCTTGTGGGCTCCTTGTTGCTCCTCCGACCTTGTTTCCACTTCTATATATTCGTATTTGGGGAGAAAAAAATCAAGGAGAAGAGTTCATCGCGTTTCACGATACGGACCCGCCGCCACCTCCTGTTCTTCCTCGGGAGACCAGATCTGGAGTCCGCTTTGAGTTCCGGAGAGGAGAAATCGACGCCTTCGTCATCACCAACCATCCTTCATCCCCAATTTCATGATGATCTCCACCGTTTGTGAGTAATCTCATCGTAGGCTTGCTGGATGGTGATGGGTTGGATGAGATTTATCATGTAACCGAGTTAGTTTTGTTAGGGTTTGATCCCTACTATCCACTATGTTCTGAGATTGATGTTGCTATGACTTTGCTATGCTTAATGCTTGTCACTAGGGCCCGAGTGCCATGATTTCAGATCTGAACCTATTATGTTATCATGAATATGTATGTGTTTTTTATCCTATCTTGCAAGTTGTAGACACCTATTATGACTAATGATCTGCATCCCTCAGGGTGACAATAACTAGGATTCTGACCGGTGATTACCGTAGTTTGAGGAGTTCATGTATTTAGTAAGTGCTAATGCTTTGGTCCGGTTATCTATTAAAAGGAGGCCTTAATATCCCTTAGTTTCCATTAGGACCCTGCTGCCACGGGAGGGTAGGAAAAAAGATGCCACACAAGTTCTTTTCCATAAGCATGTATGACTATATATGGAATACATGCCTACATTACATTGATGAATTGGAGCTAGTTCCGTGTCACCCTATTTTATAACCGTTGCATGATGAATGCCATACAACATAATTATCCATCACTGATCCATTGCCTACGAGCTTTTCACATATTGATCTTTGTTAAGTTACTTTTCCCTTGCTACTATTACAATCACTATGAAACTGCTACTATCACTTTGCCGTCGTTACTGCTACTTCCATATTACTTTGCTACCGAATACTTTGCTGCAGATATTAAGTCTTTCAGGTGTGGTTGAATTGACAACTCAGCTGCTAATACTCGAGAATATTCTTTGGCTCCCCTTGTGTCGAATCAATAAATTTGGGTTGAATACTCTACCCTCAAAAACTGTTGCGATCCCCTATACTTGTGGGTTATCAAGACCTTTTTCTGGCGCCGTTGCCGGGGAGCATAGATCTATTCTCTAAGTCACTTGGGATATATATCTGTTGATCACTATGAAGAATCTGATAGGTGCTAAGACTAAGATGTACCCCTCAACTACGAGGACAGGTAAGGAACTGCCATCTAGCTCTGCGCTTGATTCACCTTCTGTTATGAGTAAATTTGTGACACCACCACCTGCTAGTAATTCTAATATGTCGCAAGTAATTGATGATGCTACTTCTATTATGCATGATTCTTATGATGATACTTTGCTTGATACCACTATGCCATTGGGTGAATTCCTTGATGAAAAAATTGCTAGAGTCAATAATGAAACTGATGATATTTCTGAATCTGATGAAATTATTGAAACAGAACACTATGAGACACCTGCTAGGTGTACCTCTACTAGATATGAATTGCGTGATATACCTAAGGGTTATGTTATGGAAGGATAAGTAGCTAGGGACTTCCTTGCTTGTAAGGATATAGATGGTCTTAAGAAATTGCTTCGCAAGTGTAAGGAAAAATCTTTGAATGCTAGAATGCAATATGATCCTAAGTTTGCTACTTCACCTATCTTTGTTACTGATAAGGATTATGAGTTCTCTATCGATCCTGAGTTAATTACTTTGGTTGAATCTGATGCTTTCCATGGTTATGAATCTGAAATTGTTGTGGCGCATCTTACTAAACTGAATGATATAGCCACCCTATTTACTCATGAGGAAAAAATCGCTATTACTATATTCTTAAGTTGTTTCCTTTCTCATTAAAGGATGATGCCAAGATATGGTTTAATTCTCTTGCTCCTGGTTGCGTACGTAGTCCCCAGGACATGATTTATCACTTCTCTAAAAAATATTTTCCTGCCCATAAGAAACAAGCTGCCTTGCAGGAAATATTTAACTTTGTGCAAATTGAAGAAGAGAGTCTCCCACAAGCTTGGGGGAGGCTTCTCCAGTTACTTAATGCTTTGCCTGATCATCCTCTCAAGAAAAACAAAATGCTTGATATCTTTTACAATGGACTAACTGATGCTTCTAGGGACCACCTAGATAGTTGTGATGGTTGTGTTTTCCGGGAACAAACTGTTGAACAAGCTGAGCTGCTATAGAACAATATATTGAGTAATAATAACAATTGGACTATTCCCGAACCACCTCCAAAGCCAACTCCGAAGAAAAGAGTTATTCTATTTCTCACTCCTGAAGATATGTAAGAGACAAAGAAATCTATGAAAGAAAAAGGTATTAAAGCTGAATATGTTAAGAATCTACCACCTATTGAAGAAATACATGCTCTTGATAACCCAACACAGGTAGTAGAGGTAAATTTTCTCCGTAGATTGATGAAGGAGATATTCCTTGTAATAAGCCTGCTAGCCAATGCTTGGATGAATTTGATAACTTTGTAGTCAAGCAAGAAAATTTTAATGCTTATGTTAGTAGACAATTGAAACATAATGCTTATATGATTGATTGCTTGAGTGATTATTTGAATAGAACCGTTAATAATCTTAAGCTAATTAGTAAACATGCTTCCATGGTAACTACTCAAGTAGAACAAGTACTAAAGGCGCAGAATGATTTACTCAGTGAGATGAATAGTAAGAACAATAATCATTATGTTAAAGTTGTGACTAGAGGTGGTAGAATGACTCAAGAACCTTGGTATCCTCAGGGCCACCCTAAGAGAATTGAGCAAGATTCTTAGAGAGTTAATACCGATGCACCTATTCGACCTAGTAAGAGTGGGAAAAGGAATGGTGATAGTACTTTGCATGCTGCTAGTGAACCTGTTATAGATACACCTGAGAACCCAAATGATCCTTCTGTTTCTGATGCTAAGACACAATTTGGTGATGAACATGATCCTAGTGATAATATTAATGACGATGTTCATGTTGATGCTCAACCTAGTAACGAAGGCCCTCGGCCCGAGCGCGAGGGCACGGGGACTGCTGGCCGTCAGCCGGCCCAGCACTCCTGTTCCCCTCGCACCTCCGGCTGCCGGGTCGAGGCAAGCAAACCCCAGCACTCTCAGCTGTCAGGGAACGAGAAGCCGGTTGTAAACAGTCGGCGCACCAATAACCTGCCTCGCGGCGGCCGCCACCATGAGGCGCCGGCTGCCGGCAGCCGGCGCAGCCGTGGGCAAACGCTGCACCCACGACACGAGCTGGAACGGTCGGCTCTGTCTGTTATCCGCCCCGAACTCTCGGCCCAGCTCGGGCCGTGGGTCCCGCACAGCGAGAATGACGCCCGCCTCCGCATCGATCGGCTCATGCAGTCGGCCCTCCTCGAGGAGGAGGGCTCGACCGGCCCGGCGTGCTTTGGCCCCTGGATCCGCAACGAGCCATTCCCGACCGGCTTCACGGTCCCCCGGGACACCCCGAAGTACAATGGGGCCGCCAAACCCGAAGACTAGCTGATCGACTACACCACCGCGGTCGGCATCGCCAGGGGGAACAAGCATGTAGCTGTTCGCTACGCTCCCCTCATGCTGATCGGCTCGGCCCGCACCTGGCTCAACAGACTGTCGATCGGCAGCATCAACACCTAGACAGACTTTGATGAAGCCTTTGTTCGCAACTTCACCGACACATACAAGCGGCCCAGCCGCCCCTGTGAACTGGCCATGTGCGTTCAAGGGCTGGACGAGTCCCTCCGCGACTACCTCACCTGGTGGACCGAGCTCCGCAACTCCTATGTGGGGGTGCACGAGGTGCATGCCATACAGTACTTCATCGAAGGCTGTCATGACGGCACTCCCCTCAAGCACAAACTCTTGTGATCCGAGCACTACTAGAAAAAAGGATGTTAGTGGCGCACCAGATTTTGCTATTAATGGAGCACTATAGGTGCGCCACTATTAACATGCCACTAGTAACAAATAGTAATGGCGCACCTCTGGTGCGCCATTAGTATCCCAGATAATAGTGGCGCACCACATAGTGTGCCATTATATGTCCAACAGTGCGCCACTACTATGCCTCCTAGGGGGCCATATTTAGCTTCACCTATGCCCCCAAGTGCGCCATTACTATGCCCCCGTAATGCGTCACTGGTATTTAGCTTTGGTGCACCACTACTGCTCAATATGGTGCGCCACTACTGGGGGCCATATTTGCCTTCACCTATGCCCCAAGTGCGCCATTACTATGCCCGATAATGCGCCACTGGTATTTATCTTGGTGCGCCACTAATGCTCAATATGCTGCGCCACTACTACAAATATTAGGAATTATTATTTTTTGCTTTTTTGGTATTTGCACAAGTTACAAAATACGTTACAGCACAGAATATAAACATCACACAATAGAATTCATCATATTAGTTTCCAAATTTGAAATAGCGAACAAAGTTCAAACATTAGCCAAGTTTAGGTCTCGAGACATTAGCAAAGTTCATCATATTAGCCGAGTTTGTCATCACATTACAAAGTCGATATTGATCATCTAAACTACCATCACATAGAAGAGAGCTACGGTCACGATGAGCATCATCGCGATGAAACTGGTCTTCATCCGGTTCCTCCTCCGCTCCCTCCTCTCTCCCGCTAGATAGCACGCGTATCTAGCTTCCGCCTCCGCCCTAGTGGTGTACCCTTTGTAACTGTCACCGCTGAAATGGTGAACCTATCTCCGACACTCCTCCCAGTCGTCATAGACTCCGGGAACCTTACCCTTGTACACGACATACGATGGCATCTCTATGCACTAGACAAACAAAACATTAGTAGCAATTCATAGATAATATATAAGCAATATATAAGTATGCAACAAAAGGATCGGAAGAGAAAAGCAACACATTAATAGCATGATTCATGGTCCTACTAATAAATAGCATCGATTACATATAAGTTGAACGACTATCCAAACTAAAGAGACATACAAGTTCATTAAAGTTTAATTACAACATGAGCTAATCGATATTTCAGAACTACATAGCATCAATACTTTCGACTCGACTCAGGGACCGGAGCGTGGATGAAGCCGCCGTCTTTCGTGCTGGTCATGAATGTGCGGTCGTTGTCAGCCTGCATTTATAGCGTTGTTTCTATTTCACTTTTGGACGGTTGATATTTGAGGTAGAACTGCCCCGAGGTATGAAGGACATCTTGGTAGATGATTTCCGCAAACTCCGACTGGATGCGAAAGAATTCTTGTCTGATGTCCACGTCCTGGATTGCCGACAAGCGTGCGACCCATTCTTTGAGACTATTTGGTAGCATAAGGTGATGAAGGTCCCATACGATCACCCACATGTGATGGAGGGCGTAGGAGGGATCCTTCTGACTACCAGGCGGCTGCTTGACGTAGGGGAACGTCGTTACGTGGGTGAACACGTGCTTGCCATACCTACAAATTGGCCTCCTGAAGGTGCCTCCAGATTTGGCGTAGCCGGGGAGAGCATCATCAAGAACTTTCTTTATATTTGTGTAGTCTTTATTCGACTGACGGTCCGAGTCGAAATACGTGGCCATGGAGTATTTCGGGCTTAAGAGGATGAGTGTGCAATGTGTGTCACTACACAAAACACAGAATGTTAGAAAAAAAAGAACGATCGAAATCTAAGAAATCATATGTTACGGGGCGGTGAGGGGATGACTTACTTGGAAAAGGAAGGCACGAGGAAGTTATCCTTATCTGGGTTCGCCAGAATGACGCCTTCGAGGTATGAACTCGCGACTTGCCGGTCCCCAACACTGCCCAAGATATTAGCACACATGTAGAAGGGGTCGACTATCACGATGTTCGGGGTCTTGTCTCTAATGATCCGCATCTCCATACTGAGCAAAAATAGCCGAACGAAGGTCTAGTGCAGCGGATAAAGGTTAAACATAGCGAAGATGTCATCAAACCACAGGACGATCATACGCCCGATGGTGCTATCGACAAAGCCCTTGACCTCTAGCACCTTGGCCAGGAAAACCGGGTATGCCACAACATTCTCGGAGAGGCGCCGCTTCTCCATAGAAAGAACACCATCGTGCAGACTTCGCATAGCACCAGTTGCAGCATTGAGCAGATTTGTGACAGCCGGGACCGACGCTCCACAAGATTCCAGAAGATTCCCCTTTAGTTTCCGTTTTCGTCTGTGGTTCGTCTGGCTGTTGCCTTCATCATCGCATCATTCGCATCATTTGCATTGCATCATCCCGTTTTCGAAAAAACTTGCATCCGTTGTAGTTGTCGGTTCTCTCCGTTTCACCGTTGCCCGTTTCGAGTCCAACCACACACGCCCGCGCCCGCGACATCGTTAAAATAAAACCGTTTTTAAGCGCGCGCAAAAATATACTCGGATTGAGTTGAAACTTGACGTGCGGTCTTGTTATATTGTAGGTAGCCCGCCCGTCGATTTTCGTCGCGTTGTGAGTTCGTCTGATGCCCCGTCGGTCATCCGTAGAAGTGAGGTTATCGGTAGTTTATCGGACATTCGTTGGACGTTTCTTGGTGTTTTCAAACTTCGTGCCACGGGTCATCGTTCTCTCTCTCTTCCCCTTGTAGCCCATCTGCATAGCCTATCCATAACCCTCGCTCCGCTTCCGGACCGTTGAACTGACAGCCGGCAGTCCGAAAACGGACAGTGCCGTAACCCTAGCCCCCTTTCCTATTTAAGCACCCCTAGCCCCTCGTTCCGCGTGCCAACCGCAACCCTAGCCAGCCCCTTCTCCCACCTCTAGCCAGCCCACGTGAGCCCATCCGGACCCGAATCCGCGTCCCGGAGCTCTCCCGAGCTCCCATGGTGGATCTTCCTCAAGCAGCCCCGTGCCTCCCATGGCCGGCCCGCAGCTCGCCGGAGCCGCCGCCGCCCGGAGCCGCCGGTCGCCGGACCGGACCTCCGCCGCCCTCTCCCTCTCCTCCCTCCTCTCCTTCTCTCCCCTCCGGCTAACCTCTCGCCCTTGCCCCCCGCAGGTCGCCGGTCGCCGCCCATGGCCCTCGCTACCCCGGCCGCGCCAGCTCCACCGCCGGGCCCTCTCCGGCCAGATCCGGCAAGGAGGCTGCCGGATCTGTCCTCCCCGAGCCCGTTCCTGGCCACCCCTTCACCGGTCGCCGCCAGAAGCAGCCCTCCATCGCCGGCCGCGTCCTTGGCCCACCAGCTGCCCCAGCCTGCCAGTTCTCCTGCCCCGACTGGCCCAGTCGGCCCAGGTGAGCCAGCCCTTTGTTGTTTGTCCTTTTCTGTTTTTTTATTTTGCGGTTTAAACGTCTATAAATAAATATCCGTGCATCATATTGATATAGTTTCAACATGAATAGTGCTTATAGTTAAATGTAGATTAACAATATGTCATTTGCATCCATGGCTAAATAATTAACATGTCATTTTGCATCATTTGTCATATTATTGTTCATAATTAATCAACCGTGCATCGAAATTAATAAAATTAGGTTTTAAAAATGTTCATCGCATTGGCATAGCATTTTCATGCATGACAAAAATGTTGGAATGTTGTTTGCATATTCTTTTGCATTATAGAATTGCTTTAACGTGATTAGGCCTAATGCCAGCATATTTAATTATGATTTATTTTCTACAAGAACATATGCATATTATATATGTTTTCGGGGTAGAAAAATCCATTGGATTCATCCGTGCATTTAGTTTTGCCATTTGAGCATGTTTCTGTGAATGTCATTTATGCCGTGATGCCCTTTTGTCATTTTTGTAGGAATTAATCCGGGCATGATATGAATTAATTTTCAACATGAAAAATGCTCTTTGATATGTGCCCTAGCCCATGGACATTTTGCTTGTCATAGATATATGCATGTTTAGGTGTTGTTTTGTTGTTGTCAACTTGCTATAAAAATCTGCTATTTTGAGGGTCCAAAATATTTCTAAGTCTGGAATCTGTTATATTTTGTTGCTGTCTTGCCATGTGATTTGCTAGTGATCTAGAACTCTTTTATGGTAGGTGCAATGGAGTTATTTGTTGTTGGTATTGTCCTGTAGCATGCTGTTAAGTTTCGTGCCATTTCATGATTGGTAGCATATAGTTTTACTGCTGTCAATATGCCATCGTGATAAAAAAACTGCACTGTCTAAAACTGCTATTTTCACTAAGTCTGAAACTGTTATTAAGTAGCCTTCTTGTGAGCTTCCTACCTAGTGATCCATACATGTTTTGAACATGATTTGTGAAGATGAAATGAAGTGGATGTTGTATGATATTGCCCCATGCTTAGTTTGTGCATTTTGGAGTATTGTAACTTGTTGTTTGCATAAGTTCAAAATGCCATGTTGCTGTTTTTGGCAGATTTCAACAAAAACTTGCTTTGATGTTTGTGGTTGAACCGTAGCTCCGTTTTGCACATTCCATATATGAAACTTGCTTAGAATCTCATGTAGTTTCATAATAACTCGTTGCATTCATGATTTGAGATGTTTGAGATTGCTTTTCCCATGCATTTGCATTCATGATATGTGCATCTTGTATTGCTCATATCTTTTAGGCCGTAGCTCCGTTTGAGATGTTCTATATATGTAAATCGACTAGAATGGCATGTAGAATAACATGGTATGATTTATTCTGCTGTTTAACAAACATAAAATATGTTTAGATCAGATCTGGACCAAATTCATAATATACATATGGGGTCATTTCAGAAATACTATAAGTTGTTTCCGGCCTCATTTAATATGCCTAGATAGATAGTTTACTTATGCTTCATCTCTTGCCATGTTTAACAACATTTAATATTGTCATGTACCTAACGGGAGTGAACTAAATAATGTGAACGTGGAGTTTTGTCAATATGCAACTCGTTGCACATTGAGCTTCACTTAATATGTAGTCTTTGATTGTTGTGTTTTGTCATGCATTGCATATTAAACCGGACATGCATCATATTTGTTTTGCATCATGTTTTTCATATGTTGTGGTGTATCTTGTGTTGATTGTTTGTTCCGGATTGCTTCTTCTCGATAGAGTTCCGAAAGCGTTCGGAGAGTGAGGATTCGTTCGACTACGTTGGTTCGTCTTCTTCATGGACTCGGTCTTCTTCCGAGCGGGATCTCAGGCAAGATGACACATTTCCCTGGATACCATTACTATAATTGCCATGCTAGTTGTCTCGTCTTTTATCGTTATGTCTCGCTACCTACCACTTGTTTGATAAGCCTCCCAACATTGCCATGATAAGCCTCTAACCTCTCCACATCCCAGCAAACCATTGTTTGGCCATGTTACCGCTTGCTCAGCCCTTCTTATAGCGTTGCTAGTTGCAGGTGCAATTGCTTCCACGTGTCAACATGGACCATCCTTTGGTTATATCACAATATTGCTGCTATTTTATTTAATGCACATATATACTTGGTAAAGGGTGGAAGGCTTGGCCTTTTGCTCGGTGTTTTGTTCCACTCTTGCCGCCCCTAGTTTCTTGTGAACCGGTGTTATGTTCCATAAATGAGCGCCCCTAACATGCTCGGGGTTGTTATAGGGACCCCCTTGATTTTCGTTTTGGGATAAAACTTGTCTGGCAAGGCCCAACATTGGTACTACATTTGCCTAATAACTAATGAACTTGCATAGGGGATTTTCCGGACCCCGTGAATAATTAATCAACCCCCAGGCCAGTGCTCCTCATGAGTGTTGGTCCAACCTGTCAACCGCCGGTGGCTACCAAGGGCAACTCTGTGTTTGGCCTACCGGAATTTTGGACAATCCGTCATGTCCTGAGAACCAGATACGCGGCTCCTATCAGGATCGTCGACACGTCGGGCGGCCTTGTTGGATTTGTTTTACTTTTCTCGAACGTCTCGAGCGAGGAACTCTGATTTCTTCGGGCTATCTCGAGGTGTTGGATTTCCTTTGGAATTGCCTAGGAAGATCACGAGATCCGTGCTTGAGGTTATTCCCGCCGAGTGTGGTTAATTTGTGATGGATGAGTTGGAACACCCCTGCAGGGTTAAATCTTTTCGAGAAGCCATGCTCGCGGTTATGTGGCAAACTTGGATAATTTGTTTAACACCCGGTCATAGCAAACTTGAAGTAAACTCTAATAAAACACACCAACTGTTTGCGTAACCGTGACTGTCTCTTCTCGTGAGTTCTTATCCAGAAGAGAACACGGTGGGGTTATGATAGACGTAAGTAGGTGTTCAGGATCAGTTAGTGATCATTTCTAGTTCTCGTCCGTTATGCGTAGACCACCATACTTTAATTTTTGTACTCGTAAGTTAGCCACTCAAATAAATGCTTAGTCGCTGTTGCAGCCTCACCACTTAAGCATACCTAACCTATTAAGCTTTAATAGTCTTGATACCCTTGGGAATGAGATTGCTGAGTCCCTGTGGCTCACAGATTACTACAACAACAGTTGCAGGTACAGGTAATGTGGTGAATTGATGTGAGCGCGTTGCTTGATTTGACTTGGAGTTCTTCTTCTTCTTCTTCAATCTTGGATGGGTTCCATGCGGCAGCCTGGGATAGCAAGGGTAGATGTCATTTTATCGTTTGATTTTGTCCATAGCCGGACCCTGCTCTTATGTATGATGTTTGAGATGTATTGTATTGCTGTGACTCTGATGTAGCTTGTGGCGAGTGTAAGACAATTCCATATACTCATGTCTTCTGTACATGTACTTTTAATGATATCCATTCTTGCGAACGCATCGAGATGCGCTTCTATCCCTGTCAAGGCCCTCGTGCCCAAATAAGGATAGGACCGCATATTGGGCGTGACAAGATTAGTCGGTAGCATCGACCTACTCGCCACATACACCCTCCTCGAGATATCCTTAGGTATTGGTGGCCCGTCCTGAGCACGGATCGTACTCGATGCCGGCTGGCTCGCACCCTTGTTATTTCTTCTTTTCCGTCCCTTCTGCTTCTGTTGTAATGGGATCGAGTTCTGCTCAGAGACCACCTTCTTGAGTGTGTTGGGGCTGATAATATTTCGCACCTCGGCTATTTGAGTCTCGGTGAAGGTGGCAGCTGGAGGCGTCTCCTGAGAACTGAACAGACGATGCCTGTTGCAATTGGGTTTCTCCACGGTACCAGCTAGATCGTGATCGTCTTTTGCAGGGCTGGGTTCTTGAGAAGGATGCCCCAAGAATTCGTCACCGTATCCATCTTTTTTGATGTACTTATCAACGTTGAAAAATGTACCGTCGTCATCGTCCGGATCCTGTGCCATATGCATGTACCGATCAACTGACGGTGGTAGCGTTGCGGCGGTCTTGCCATGGCTTGGCGCCGGCACGACTGGCGGTGTTGACTGTGGGGTGGTGTCCCCCGCCCCCAAACGAATCTGGCTCTTCGGCCAAAGCATGGACCAGTTTAAGCAGGCGTTGAGGGTCATCACATCATCTTCGTCGGCCCCAGGGGGTCGATACGGAGGTAACAAGTCGTCGCAGCCCTGTAGCACCCAAACCAGTTGAACCCTATACACGGTGGGTGGCATCGTATTACCGTGGAACACGCGATTTCCCGGTTCAACGATTTTGGCCTTGGCGACATCGATCAACTCGCCATCCACGAAGTGCAGGAGAGTGCATGGAACGTTGGCGGCGTCCTGCGAAAACATGTAGGGCGTCAGGGATGCCAAGTCAAAGGCAAGGAGATGAAGTCATCGGCCGAGGCTTAGTTACCGTGATGGCGTCAAGCTTGGCTAATGTCGAGGCACGCTAATGGCGGGCGTGCAAGTGACGGAGGGACCACTTGCTGCCGAGGTGCCGGCCGACGTATTCTTCCCACAACCGGGTGCATTAAGCTCAAATACCAGCGCCAACGTCGGAGGCACCAATGCCACCTCCGCCGGAGACACCACTGCCGCCTCCTCCGGAGACACAAATGCCGCCTCCGCCGGAGACACCAATGCCGACGCGTTGTGCGAGTTGCTACCCGTGAAGCTGGGAATCGGGGGCGGCCGTTGTTGGCTGCCGCAATCCACCCCCGCAGCCCCTCAAGCAAGGAAGGCATAATGGCGGTGATCATCGCTCCCAGTTGGTCTCGCACTTGCTCTTGGACTATCTCTGTAATCCGTGCCACTTGTGGCTTGAGTTCTTTAACCTCGCGCTCCTGACTTTCTGAGCTAGTCTTTCTCTCCTTTCGCCCAGCCTTATAGTATTCCGACCATTTTGTGGACAAGCCTTTGCCGGCCACACGACCAGCTGACGACATCTTACTGAACTTATCCTTTCGTTTCATTACGTTCAATGCCCTATTTAAAGTGGTGTCCCAAGGGGCAGACGGGGAGCTCTGAGACCCCGCGCTACTGCTTTCAATTTCCTGTGGAAGGAACGTGAACCATTTAGAAATTTGGCTTCATTAATTAGAATGCAACCATATGGCGCTAATTACGCGGGGGTGTATTCCTTACCAGAACACGCTCAAGCTCCTTCACCTTCGGATCCGTGGTAAGCTCCCCTGTTACCGGGTCCACCTTGTACCGGGCCCTGACATAGTTCTTGGTCTGCTTTTCATTGTATTTATCGAAGAGGGGCGGTAGGCCTTGCTCGGCATGCTCCGCGTCCTCCTTGTCCCATTTAGATTCCGCCACTCTGTAACTGTCGGGACCGAGTTTGTGGACACCTCAGTTCAAGTCCCGCATATCTTTCCCCCATTGACTTGATTCCGCGGATGCGTTGCTCTCGCACTTGATCTTGAACTCCAGGTAGTCAGCTTCGCTGATCGAAGGATTTGTCACCTTGATCTTCTCATAACTATCACCACTTAGAATCCTTCTCTTCACCGCAACTCTCCATGTAGCCAAGGCCGTGCTCATCTTCGTGAGGGCGGCACTTTTCACTTTATTCCCTGTGAGGCGTGTGTTTGCGAAGTCACCGGGGAACTTGTATCGTTCGTGCAGCTTCGTGAAGAGGAGGTTGCGCAAATTCCCTCGGTCACGATGCCTTAGGTTCTCAGTGTTGATCGAGACGGTGCTTCGGAGAATGCACCCGAGTTGTCCCACGTACCCACGGACTAATTCTTTGGGCGCCGTTAGATGCCCACTAGAGGACACTTCAGTAAATTCCTCCTTGACGGTGCCGAGCACGTTTGGGCGCCGGTCTTTTTGTTGCCTCTTCGGTTGGCTGCCATCTGTGCGTTCGCTGCCATCATCAGTGGTGGCATCCCCGGCGGCACCATCAGTGGTGTCATCCCCGACGCCACTAGGGGTTGTGTAGTCGGGATCGGTGTCTTCCGCGGCATCCTCATAGCGGTGAGGTTCTTCCTCCATCTCCTGGGACAGCTCCCAGAATGGCTTGCCCGAACCGCCGACCTCATCATTGTCGGCCATGTTCGCTCTAAATAGGAAAAAAAGGCTACTAGAGTTATTGGATCAGATCAGGGTAGTATCTAAATGTTGATTAATTTTTGTTTCGGTTGAGAATCGGGCACCTTCTAGGTCAAGAAAATTGGGCATGAACTTTGCTAATTTTCTTTACCTAGGAGTGCCCCATTCTCAACCGAAACGGAAATTAATCAACATTTCAGGAGAAAGGGGTAACTATTTGTCCTGGCGTCAACATTCGAGGACACACGGGTGCTTAGCAATTTAAAATATTGACAGGCCTATGCATCCAACTGCATATCACCTTTTTTTCCTGTTACTTTCATTTTTCTGGGCTGATCACACAATGAAATTATCAAACGTTCCAAATAATACAAGAGACCACCATCGTCCATGATGACAACAAAGACAATGCCATGGCATGGCATTCTAGCAACAAAGAAGAAGAGACCACCATGGTGACAACAAAGACATGTCATTCTGCCAAGAAAGAAGAAGAGACCACCATGCCAAAGATAAAATACAGACTTCCATATTAGTAGTAGTAGTGACCACCAGAATAAGTTCAGACTAGCAATGATGTAGCACGGCGCTTGAGAGAGTAAAAAGTTCGGATGATTTCTACCAATGCATTTTGGTTTCACAGCTTGATCGCACGATGGAAACTTGGCACTTAACAGATTAATAAAGTTTAGATAACTTATACCAATGCATTTCACGGCCTTTAGGGGCAGAGGAACCATCGTATGTACCTGTGAGCACTTTCCAACCAGGGAAAGGAAGGTCCATAACTTTCCAAATATTCTGATCAACAGAAAATATACACACTTCCCAGAAACATGGCTTAGCAAATATTCCATTAGCAGCCATTACCTATAAGTTGTACCCATACAAGTCAAGCCGTACCCATACAAGCACTGTCCTAATCAATGTATAGAACTGTAGATCCATTGTTTCTCTGTAGGATGCACATGCTCTTATGTTTGTTTTCGGACTAACTCTTACATTGTTTTCGTGCTATGTTCGGAAAACTAGAGTATACTAATTTGAAATGATCCATTCTGGTAAATTTTCACTTGCATATAGATGACTCTTAATCCAGAGCCTAAACTGATGACCAAATGTAGCACATATATTTGGTCAATGCTCCTAGAAGATTGAACAAACTGAAGTGTTACTTTGAGTTCCAAAAAATCTACTGAATTATCTTGCATTTTGGGGTATTTACTAAGCTGAAACATTGTACCACTCTGACAATAATACTCTGATTTCCCAACTTAACTGAAATCTTTCAGTTTCGTACCACATTTTTATAATCACGCATTTGGATGGTGCAGGCACTATAACTTATCTGAATTCTACAAGCATGTTTTCAGTTGAAATAGTGACAGAAATTGATGAGTATGCCACGATTACTGCCCAAAAGCATCAATAAAATGTTTATGAATTGCACAATAAACCCTAAATGAACATTTCTCTTTCCCCTCTCACCCCCTCCTTTCCCCTCTCACTGCCTAGAAACAATTCGATGGTATTTGGAAGTGAGATTTAATAGTCAACGCTAACAAAGACAACCAAATATACCACCAGATTTACCATGGCCTGATCTGGGACGATGTATGGAAGTACGAGACGAACAGAGTAACTGAGATCATGCAACCTACCGTCTACAACAACAGAAGAAATCCAAGGGCGAGATCCTCCCACGGGCCACTAGCTCCTAGACCTAGGCTAAGCTACAAGGACCAGAGAGGGAGGGGAGGCACTCACCGCGGTGGAGACGAGCTCGTCGGCGTAGGAGCCCCCGGAGGCGCGCACGCGGACGATCGAGGGGCAGCGGGACGGCTGCACAGACCGGACGTGAGGGCGGAGGGCGTCGGATGGGGTGGACGAGGAGCGGAAGGGAAGCGGGAGGCGACGGGGCGAGGGCGGGAGGCGAGGGCAGGGGTGGGAGGCGACGGCGGAGCGGTTGTGAAAGAAGGGAAAGGCGGGAGGCGGGAGGGGAGGGAGGGAAGGCCTTAGTGGGGGGAGGGTTAGCAATGGCGCACCTTTTAGGGGTGCGCCATAAAAACCGTGATAGCAATGGCGCACCTTTTCTTGGTGCGCCATTACTAACTTTTTTTATTACTATATCAATGGTGCACCTTTTAGGGGTGCGCCATAAAAACCGTGATAGCAATGGTGCACCTTCTCCTGGTGCGCCATTACTATTTTTTTTGGATTTTTAGTTGCATGTAATAATTTAAGATTTGAGATAAAAGAAAAGGAAAATGCAAATGGAGTGATAAAACCATTGTGCAAAGATTTAGAATTAGATGACATGGTTGAAATCAAGTGACATGAAATAACAGTCATCAAAGATTGAGCTTGCCACTTACACAAACACGCGTCCGACACGTCGTGATTCGATCTTAGCTATCTTTTCACAATCTTCTTGCCCTTCTTTCTCGCGGTTGAATAATTTAGCCCCGGAACTCCTTGAATTCTTCTCTTGAACGGACGTCCTTTAGGTAGGGTGGTCCTACTTCTTCTTGTGGTGTATGATACTTCATCGTCGTCGTCATCTTCCATCTTCGGGTCACTGTACTTGTTGAAGTCTTGATCATTGGTAACTCCATCCATTCCGATGATGTTCCTTTTGCCTCTCCTCATGACAACACGACTGGGCTTTGACGGGTCGGTAATGAAGAAGCATTGGTCCACTTGGCAAGTCAGTACCCATGGCTCATTTTTTGCGGTGACGTTTGCGCCCGCGGTCTTGGATTTGGCTTCGGGTATAACCATGGTGGTGAAATACCGGTCTTATTTTAGGACACTCTTGGCCCATCTGACCCGGAACATCGTGACCTTCTCTCCAGCGTAGCTCAGCTCCCAGATCTCCTCGATCCTTCCGTAGTATGTGTCCTTGTCATTACCGGTGTAGGATTCCATCGTTACCCCGGAGTTCTGATAATCGCTCTTCATGTCCTTTTCCTCAGTGTAGAATGTGTAGTCGTTGATATCGTACGCCTCATAGGTCATCAGGTTGTGCTCGGTGCCCTGTGACAAGGCGAATATGAGTTTTTCTTCCGTGGAAGAATCCTCATGTAAAGGGTATGACAGAAGCTTGTCCTTGAACCAACGCGTGAAACATGAGTTGTGCTCTTTGATTATATCTCCGTCCGTCCTCTGTTGGCCTCAGTCATTGTACGTCTTCTCAATAAAGGTTTTGTGCTCTACCACCCAAGGATCGACCACGTCTATGTGTTGTAGCGCGACTAGGTTTGCTCTTTAAAAGTCGGCGAGTCGACCCTTGAAGTTGACATGCATTTCGCGGTGACCCTCGCGGTGACCCCATCCAGCGAGCCTGCCGAGGTCCTTGTTGACGGGCAGACCAACGGGGTTCTCGATGCCTAGATAATTCGTGCAGAAGGAGATGCACACATCGGTCAGAAATCCCTTGGCTATGCTTCCATCTGGACATGCCCTGTTGCGAACGTATCCTTTGATAACACCATTCATCCTTTCGAACGACATCATGCTGTGCAGGAACGTCGGCCCGAGTTGGATGATAACCTCCACGATATGGACCAGCAGATGCACCATAACATCGAAGAATGCGGGCGGGAAGTACATCTCAAGCTCGCATAGTATCACCACAATCTCTTCCTGTAGCCTTCTGAGTTGCCTCACGCCAACCGACTTCTGAGAGATGACATCGAAAAAGTTGCATAGGCCAAATAGCGCTTCACGGACGTGCGCGTCCATGATCCCATGTGTTGCAACTGGAAGTATCTGCGTCATTAGCACGTGACAGTCGTGAGACTTCATCCCACTGAACTTTTGCTTCGTTGAGTCCAGGTATATGCTTATCTTCCCCGCGTAACCGTAAGGAAGTTTTACTCCTACGAGGCAGGTGAAAAACTGCTCGATCTCCTTTTAACTTAGAGTGAAGCACGCGGGAGGGCAGTCATATTCGATCTTCTTGGCCTTTTTGCCTTTGCGAAGACTTTCCGTGTCCTTCGCCTCATCATCATCATCATCATTAGGGCGTTTTGCGTGAAGCTCCTCCCTGATGCCAATTGATTGCAAGTTTGCCCTTGCTTTCGGCCCATCTTTGGTCCTCTCTGACATGTTGAGCAGGGTACCAAGCAGACTCTCACACACATTCTTCGTGATATGCATGACATCAAGGCTGTGAGGCACACGGAGGATCTTCCAATACGTCAAGTCCCAGAAAACAGACCTCGTTTTCCATACCTTCAGCAGCGGCTCTGGCGCCTTTCGCTTCTTTCCCGGCGGTGGGCACTCTTTCCAATTTTTCAACAGCTCGTCTATTTCCTCACCGCTCCTTGTACGTGAGGGTCTTCGGGGTTCGGTTTCACCATCGAACAGATCCTTGCGTTTGCTCCATGCGTCATCGTCGCAAAGCCACCTTCGATGTCCCATGAACACGGTTTTCAAAGACCCGAGATCTCTATCTAGCTGGCGATACATTGTGTCATCCATGCACCTGACGCATGTAGAAAATCCGTGGACCACCTGCCCCGCGACATATCCGTAACCGAGATAGTCGTGCACCGTCGTGAGCAGTGCGGCTCTCATAGGGAAAAATTGTTTCACTACGGCGTCCCACGTATTGGCTGGCGTTTTCCACAGTGTGTCTAGCTCCTCTTTCAGCAGCCCCAGATACAGATTGATGTCGTTCCCTAGTTGTTTCGTCCCTTCAATTAGCATACACATGTGAATGTACTTCCTCTTCATGCACATCCAGGGGGGAAGGTTTTACATCCACACAAACACAGGCCAGGTGCTATGTGTGCTTCTCTGGCTGCCAAACGGATTGACTCCATTGGTGCTCGTGCCCAGCACGATGTTCCTTGGATCGTCCCCAAATTCTGGGTGTTCGAAGTTCAACGCTTGCCACTGGCTCGCATCCTTAGGGTGACTCAGCATCTTCTCTTTTTTATTTATCTCCGGATCATTTCCGTCATCTTCTCGCTTCTTCTCCTCCCTATCCGCATGCCAACGCAGGAGCTTTGCCAGCTTAGGGTCCGCGAAATACCACTGCAGACGAGGAGTGATCGGAAAGTACCACACCACTTTTCGAGGAGCTTTCTTCCTCTTCTTGTATCGAGTGACGTCGCACACCGGACATCTAGTAGACTTTGCGTGCTCGTCCCGATAAATGATGCAATCGTTCATGCACACATGGTATTTCACATGCGGTAAATCCAGAGGACACACGATTTTCTTCGCCTCCTCGAAACTGGTCGGGCACTTGTTCCCCTTGGGAAGACGTTCGTGCCAGAATGACATGTTCCCGTCGAAGCATGCGTCGGTCATTTTGCGTTTTACCTTCATCTCTAGAGCCATGAGTGTTACTTTCATGCGGGTATCATCAGGCCTGCATCCTTCATACAATGGAGTAACCACGTCTGTCTCTAGTTGATCTAGCTTTGCTTTCTCTCGGGCGGCAGCTCTTGTGTTACCCGTCTGCTTGAGAAGCAGCTCTTGAATATGAGGGTCCTGCACCCAGCCCATCAATGGTACATCATCGTCTGGTCCGGCATCTTCATCTTCATGATCATGCCCTTCATCTTGATCTTCCTCATCGTCATGTCCGGCATCTTCTATATGATGACTATGTCCTGCATCTACTTCGTGATCATGTCCTGGAGATTCTTCGTCTTCTCGCACGCCCTCGCCGCTATTGTCTTGCTGCCCTTCCTTATTTCTTGCCCGGCCCCCATGGACGACTTCATAATCATCTTCATCACCTTGCCACCGATAGCCATCCATGAAACCACGCACGAGCAGGTGGTCCCGCACCTGTCTGTAATCCAGGTCCATAAGGCTCTTTAGCTTGCATCTTTGACACGGACATCTTATCTCCGTCTTGTTCTTTTGAAGCATCTCGGCCTTCGCGGAGCTCAAAAACCTATTCACGATGCCTTCGGTCATCGTGCGGACCATGGTCGCCTGCGGGGTAGAGCAAAACAATATTTTAGAACCAAAATTTTTTTTGGCATGACTTTGCCTAAAAAATAGGACCAAAAAGAATGCATAGTGCCAAATTCTCGCCGAAACGGAAATGAATCAACATTCTTCCAAAATATTGGCAACTATCGCATTTCAAATACCGGTACCTGCAAACACAAAAACATATGCAACACCACAAACATACGTAGATCTAGGCCATAAAAAGTGTGTACGTTGGAGGGATAAAAAAGTAGATCTAGAACATAAAAAAGCTTTCCCCTTACTTACCTATCAAAAAAGGAAATTTAACCACTTAATTTGGGTGAATCTATGGTGCAAATGAGGTGAGGAGGAGGAGGCAGCTGAGACCAAGCTTGGTGGAGGTGGAGAGAATGAAGTGGGGAAAGTGAGTGTGGTAGGTGGCTGTCAAAAATATCTAGCTGCTCTTAGGTTACCAATGGTGCACCTTCTAAGAATGCGCCATTGGTAACCAGGGTTACTAATAGCGCACCTGGTGTGTGGTGCGCCATTACTAGTTTTGAAAAAAAAATTGAAATTTTTTTGTTAGTAGTGGCGCACCGTGGGTGTGGTGCGCCATTACTAGTTAAAACTAGTAATGGCGCACTCTCCCCTGGTGCGCCACTGATAAGTCTGGGAAGGATGTGGGGCCAGGACAAAAACTAGTAATGGCGCACCACACACCAGGTGCGCCATTAGTAATATGGCCATTAATGGCGCACCTATATCTGGTGCGCCACTGCTATATAGCAGTGGCGCACCACATGCATGGTGCGCCATTAATGTCCATATTAGCTATAGCCATTTTTCTAGTAGTGGAGCCAGCTACGCTAGCTGAGCTCGTGACCAAGGCGGACAAGTACGCCATGACCTACTCCACCATTCAGGTCAAGACGACCCCGCCCGCCAAGGCAACACCAATGCCGGCGGCGTCCCGACCGGCTGTCCACAGCCGACAGCCGCAGAACAAAACGCTCAAGAATGATCAACCGGACTCCCTCTATGGGAGCCGGCTGGTTGTCACCATCGAAGAACATGACTCGGCTGCACAACCTTCTAGCCAGCGCCAGCACACTGGCAAGACTGCCTGGCAGCCCAAGCTCACGTTCGAGCAGATGCTCAACCTCCCCTATGAGAACCACTCTAGGGCCAAGCCCTCCATGCACATGTTGGGGAACATTGCATGGGAAACAAAAAATGTAACATCCCAAATTTTGGAATGTTATAATAAGTATTAGAATGAGTGTTTGTTTGTTTGAGTGATTGAATTGAGTGAAATTTGGAACTTTTAAAAACTTTTGAATGAGAGGGAATGACATGACTTTCCCATGTGCTTTTGAATTCAAATTCTTACACTTCAATCAGTGAGAGAAGATGACATGACTTCTTCGATATAAAAAGATTTGAAAAGTGAATTTGAAAACTATTTGAAAATTCCTGATATGGAGATCACTTTCATATTTGAATTTCCTATTTGAAGTTTGAAAGAATTCAAACCCCTTGACAAAATTTGAGCAGAGTAATATGACACTCCACACCAGGGGTTATTTTGTGAAGTATTTGAACCATAAAACCCAGGGGTCTATTTGAAATTATTTGCAAAAAGAATTAAAATCAATTTAAGCATTTCCTAAAAATAAATATTTTAAAAAGTATTTATTTTGGCCGGGGAAAAATGTTCATTAAATTGCATTTATTCCCCTAGTCATTTCCATAAAAGATCTTCAATTTTGGAAGAGTATTGATTACCATAAATGAGTTTTTAATGCTCTGGAAAATAGAAAAGGAAACGAATTAACGTGTATTAAAACCAGCCTGCCCACCTGCCCTAAACTCCCTCCCGAAATCACTCCGCACCAGCCACCGACGCCGCGCCCTCTCTCTCTCGCTGACCGCACGGCCCCACCGACCGCTCGCGCCATCACCGCGGTCATCACTCTCCTCTGTCTCCTCCCCTTTCCACGCCGGCAACCACCGGAGGTGCAATCTCCTCTCCCCTTTTCTTTCGGACGACCCCAAGCCGCCCCTGTAAAGCCCAAGGCCCCCTCTACCCAGTCCGCCCGTTTCCCCCATTCCCCATGCCCTCTCGCCGCCGCCATTTCTCGCCGGAGCTCCGGCCACCACCAAAGCCCTCGTTCTCGTGCCGCTCCACTCCGACCGTCCCAAGCTCTCCCGAGCCCACCAACCTCTCCACCTCGCTCGCGCGCACCTCTCCATCCACTTGCCCATGTCCCGCACCCACCGGAGTCCCTTCCCCGACGACCACCCGAAGATCCTCGCCGCTCACGAGCTCATCGCCGTGCTCGTCCGCATCACCTGGTGCTGACGCTGTCGCCGGAGCGCCGTCTCCGTCGACCTCGCCGCCTCGGAGATTGCCGAACCTTGCCGGAGCCGTTAACCGCCGCGGTGAGCTCCTCCTCCTCCTCTCCACCGTTAGATCTCAGATTGATGCGCGAGATTAGAATTTTTAAACATGCCGAAGCGTTTTATATTAGGTCAGCCGTCCGCCCAAAACACTCTCTCACGCACACCCTTTGCCCAATAGAATAGCGCCACGTGTACCCCCTGTCCGCTTAGAAACGTTTTTCTTTTTTTTCTGTTTTAATTTCAATTTTAGAAATAGTTCTGTTTTTGTTTTCTGTATATCTTTTATGTTTTTTATTATTTTAATTTGATTCTTCTTGCATCTTGTCAAAAAAATTATGTAGTTTCTATAGATATCTTGAGTTTACACCATATTTGGATAATTTAAAATTTAATTCAAACATATTTGACTCAAATCTTATTTTCTGAATATCTTGAGTTTAAAAATTTATTTTGAGTTGATTCTTTTTGCTACTTCTCACTAGTGACCTTAGTTATCAGTAGGTGGAGTCTGGTAATTTTTCGAATATTTTAAATTAGCATTTGTTAACAAAACAGATTTTGTTTAGTTCTTTTAGGTTTACTTCTAATTCTTTGGTTTTAAATTGTTTTAATTTATTTTGTTTTATATTAGTTGATTCTTTTATTTTGTTTTCTGTTTGTTAGAAATAGTATTTCAACCAAATTTATTTTTATATTATTTATTATATCTTAGCATGAAATCAATTCTAGTTTCATAGTAACTTGCAAATTGATTTCATTGCTAGTTTGACTTCTTATTTAAAAATATTTTTATAAATTGTTTTATAAGTTTTACTTTCTGTTAACTTAGTTGTTATATATTTTGTTTTGTGTTATTTTAATATTTTATTGTTTTACTTGTTGTTAAGTTTATTAGTTAGAAAACTTATGGTGTTTAGTGTGTTGTTTTCACAATTCCTAGTTCTTCAAAAGTAATTCTTTTTGCTAAGTAAAATATTTACTAAAATACTTTTGTTATATTTTACTTAGTTTTTGTTTTGTTACTTTTGAAAATAGGATTTACTTGTAGAGAAAACCAACCTTAGTTGTGTTGATAAAACTTTGTTGTTTTGAGTTTTGTCTTAAGTATTTCCTTCATCACAACATTGTTGCTTTTGGTTTTGTGTTACTTTTTGATTGTTAGAATTGATTGCTAGTATGATTGCTTATATGAATGCAATTTTTGATTATATAGATTTTCACCGGAGAGTGACGAATAGTCTATCAAGTAATTTTCTGAGAGCGATATTATCTTCATCAACAGTACATGCAAGTTCGCTTTGACCATCTATTTCATACCTATGTTTTATTGCATGTAGTGACATCATTCAACAAATCCCTCCAGTAGTGTTATTGAAATTCTTTTAGTTGAGTAGAATGCATGAGGTAGGAACCCACCACTTGTTACTAAAGCCCCTGGAACGCTAGTTAGTTCAATGCTATGCTAAAGTAGACGGGGTCTGGTATGAGTGTTCGTGAGTGGTGTGAGATGGAGGACTCCACGTCAAGACGACAACTTCATGAAGGCATGTTCAAGTACTGCATCTTCAAGACCTCAAGACTTCGAGACTCGAGAAACAAGTTTTTCAATACACACTACTGGATGAAGGATGGTTGATTGGGCATCCCTGGAGTAACCAGTGGATGGCCGGGATGCATGGAGAAGCGCCATGACATCTTGCGGAAAGCTTCACCCAGACTCAAAGAGAAGGATGAATACTTCATGCCCGGAAGCTTACCTGTGTAGCCACAAGTCATTATGGGCTCTGGCTTGGTTGATCTTTGTTGTGACTTTGGCTGGGCAGTGCTACGAGATGTAGTTGACGTTAGGAATGGATGGGCACTGACAGTAGTCAGGGAAACACTTTGAAAGACCATGTTTCGTTCGTCCTGTTCTCAAACACCCGGCAGTGCAAGAACTTTCCAGAAGGGAATGAATCTTGTGGGTAAAGTACACAACACTCTGCAGAGTTAAACCTTATCGATTAGCCATGTCCCCGATTACGGACAATTTGAGCCTCTGGAATTGGATCTATCTCTAAACTCTCAACAATGGACTGATAATTAATTGTGGGCAACTTATGATACTTGTGGGCATTAAGACATCGGTTGGTGGAACCATGTCATGTTAGGTAACTCTATAGTGAAAACTCCATGATATTCCTTTGTTGTAGGAAAATAAAATAAAATCAGTTTTTATGCACAAACTCAGACACAGAGCCACATAGCCTTATTGCATATAGAATAGTATTTATTCTTCTGTTTCTCCTATGGTGATCTTGCCGGTAAATTCAATGTACTGACCTACACGGCTGCAACGTATTATGTTGCAGACAAGCTCTACAACGGGTAAGAGTACGATTCAGAGTTACGGTCTACACTCAACCTGCCATTGGTGTTTATTGGGACTCCACTCCCGTTGACTGTTTCCGCTGAGATTTTTAAGGTATATATCAACTTTATGTTATTTACATGTGATTGCACTTTGATATATACATTGATGTACTGTGTGTGCCAGCATACTAATCCAGGGATGGCATAGAACAAACAGAGGCTTGACTCGTTTTGAGTCGGGTCGCTACAAAAAATTTACTACGCACACGCAAGATCTATCTATGTTGATGAGCATCTATGAGAGGGAGAGTCGATCTACATACCCTTGTAGATCGCTAAGCGGTAAGCGTTAAGAAATGCGGTTGATGTAGTCAAATGTCTTCGCGATAAAAATTGCCGAGTGTCCCGCGATCCCATCGCGATCCGTCCCGCAATCTCATCATGATCGGTCCCGCGATCTTGATCATGGTCCTTCCAATGTAGCGCCAAACGGACGGCACCTCCATGTTTCAGCACATGTATAGCTCGACGATGATCTCTGCCTTCTTGATCCAGCAAGAGGGACGTGAGAGGTAGATGAGTTCTCCGGCAGCACAATGGCGTGGCGGCGTTGGTGGTGAACTAATCCTGCAGGGCTTCGCCTAAGCACCGCAAAACTAATCTAGAGGAGAAACAGATCTAGAGGAAGAAGAGGGCAGCACGTGGTAATTAGGGTTGGGGCTGCCCTCAAAATCCTATAGTATATATAGGAGAGAGGGGAGAGGAGGCAGCCTTAGCTTCTCCTCCAAGGCGATCTTCGGCCGAAGCCAAGGGGAGGAGTCCACCTCCCACAAGGGAGGTGGATTCCTAGTAGGACTCCTCCCTAACTTGGCCCTTACTCCTCCTCCTTGCACATATGCCTTCTTGGCCTGGCTGCCCAGCACACCAGGGGCTGGTGCGCCACCACTAAGGCCATTATGGCCCCTTGGGGTGTATGGGCCCCGCTAGGTGGTCCCCTGGAACCCATTTGTCACTCCCAGTATACTATCAGAAATGCCCGAAACTTTTCCGGAGTTCAAACACCACTTTCCTATATATAAATCTTCACCTCCGGACCATTCCGTAGCTCATCGTGATGTCTGGGATCTCATCTGGGACTCCTAACCACCTTTGGTCACCAACATACATAACTTAATACTACCAAAACGTCACCGAACCTTAAGTGTGCAGACCCTGCGGGTTCGAGAACTATGTAGACATGATCAAGACACCTCTACGGTCAATAACCAATAGTGGGACCTAGATGCCCACATTGGTTCCTACATATTCTACAAAGATCTTATCGGTTGAACCTCTATGTCAAGGATTCAGTTAATCCCGTACGTTGTTCCCTTTGTTCTTCGGTATCTTACTTGCCCGAGATTTGATCGTCGGTATATCTATACCTAGTTCAATCTCATTACCGGCAAGTCTCTTTACTCTTTCCGTAATACAAGATCTCATGGCTAACACTTAGTCATATTCCTTGCAAGGCTTATTGTGATGTTGTATTACCGAGTGGGGCCTGAGATACCTCTCCATCACACGAAGTAACAAATCCAAGTCTTGATCCATGCCAACCCAACAGACACCGTCGGAGATACCTGTAGAGCACCTTTATAGTCACCCAATTACGTTGTGATGTTTGATACACACAAGGTACTCCTCCGGTGTTAGTGATTTGCATGATCTCATGGTCATAGGAACACATACTTGACATGCAGAGAACAGTAGCAATAAACTGACACGATCATATGCTACGTTTGTAGTTTGGATCTTGTCCATCACATCATTCTCCTAATGAGGTGATCCCTTTATCAAATGACATCTCATGTCCATGACTAGGAAACCATAGCCATCTTTGATCAACGAGCTAGTCTATTAGAGGCATACTAGGGACATGGTGTTGTCTATGTATCCACACATGTATCTGAGTTTCCGATCAATACAATTCTAGCATGGATAATAAACGATTATCATGAACAAGGAAATATGATAATAACCAATTTATTATTGCCTCTAGGGAATATTTCCAACAGTCTCCCACTTGCACTAGAGTCAATAACCTAGTTCACATCACCATGTGATTCGCATTGTTATCAATCTAACACCCAATGAGTTCTGAGATCGATCATGCTTTGCATGTGAGAGAGGTCTTTTAGTCAACGGGTCTACGATATTCACATTCGTGTGTACTTTGCAAATATCTATGTCATACTATAAATACTGCTACCACACTGCACTTGGAACTATTCCAAATGGCTACTCCACTATACGTATCCGGATTACTACTAAGAGTCATCCGGATTGGTGTTAAATCTTGCATCGACGTATCTCTTTACGACGAACTCTTCATCACCTCCATAATCGAGAAACATTTCCTCGGTCCTTAAGTTACTAAGGATAATCTTGATCGCTGTCCATTCATCCACTCCTGGATCACTCTAGTACCCCTTGACGGACTCATGGCAAGGCACACACAGGTGCGGTACACAGCATGACATACTATATAGAGCCTATGGCTAACGCATAAGGGACGATGTTCACCCTTTCTCTTTCTTCTGCCGTGGTCGAGCTTTAAGTCTCACTCAACTTCACACCTTACAAATTAGGTAATAACTCTTTCTTTGACAGATCCATTTTGAACTCTTTCAAAATCTTGTCAAGGTATATACTCAATGAAAGTCTTATCAGACGTCTTGATCTATCTCTATAGATATCGATGCCCAACAATTAACTAGCTTTATCCAGGCCTTCATTTGAAAAACTCTTTTCAAACAACCCTTTATGCTTTCCAGAAATTCGACATCATTTCTGTCCAATAATATGTCATCCACGTATGCTTATCAAAAATTCTATAGTGCTCCCACTCACTTTATTGTAAATACAAGTTTCTCATAAACTTTGTATAGACTCAAAACCTTTGATCACCTCATCAAAGCATATATTCCAACTCTGAGATGCTTCATTCAGTCCATAGAAGGATCACCGAAGCTTGCACACCTTTTAGCATCCTTAGGACTGACAAAACCTTCTGATTGTATCTCATACAACCTTTCCTCAAGGAAGGAAACGATGTTTTGACATCCATCTGCTAGATTTCATAATTGAAAAACGCAACAACTGCTAACATAATTCCAACAGACTTTAGCATCGCTACGAGTGAGAAAGTCTCATCATAGTCAACTCCTTGAACTTGGTGAAAATCTGTTTGTGACAAGTCGAGCTTTATAAATGGTGGCATTCACCATCAGCGTTTGTCTTCATCTTAAAGGTCCATTTGTACTCAACAACCCGCCGTCCAACGAGAAAGTCTACCAAAGTATATACTTTATTTTCATACATGGATCCTTTCTCGGATTTCATGGCCGCTAACCATTTGTCGGAATACGGGCCCATCATTGCTTCTCCATAGCTCGCAGGTTCATCGATATCCAAAAACATGACCTCCAAGACAGGGTCGTCGTACCACTCAGGAGCAGTATGCGTCCTTGTCGACCTATGAGGTTCGATAGTAACTTGATCCAAAGCTTCATGATCATCATTAACTTCCTCTTCAACTAACATAGGCTCCACAGAAGCATCTTTCTGCTGTACGCTACTCTCTGGTTGAACAAAGGTTCAACAACCTCATCAAGTTCTATCTTCCTCCCACTCAATTCTTTCGAGAGAAACCCTTTCTTGTGGAAGGACCCAGTTTTAGCAACAAACACTTTGTACTCGGATCTGAGATAGAAGGTATACCTAACTGTTCTTAGGATATTCTATGAAGATGCATTTTCCGCTTTGGGTTCGAGCATATCAAACATAAGTGTTGCATTCCCAAACTCTAAGAAATGACAGCTTAGGTTTCTGCCAAACCATATGGTCTCATCTCAACGGATTTATATGGTGCCCTATTTAAAGTGAATGTAGTTGTCTCTATTGCATAACCCCAAAACGATAGTGGCAAAAAATCATAAGAGACATAATAGTATGCACCATATCCAATAGAGCACGACATTGACGTTCGAACACACCTTCACACTATGGTGTTCCAGGTGGCGTGAGTTGTGAAACAACTTTCACATTGTCTTAAGTTGTATACCAAACTCGTAACTTGGATATTGACCTCCACGATAATATCATAGACATTTTATCTTTTTGTCACGATGATCTCAAACTTCACTCTGATTCTGCTTGAGCTTTTCAAACGATTCAGACTTGTGATTCATTAAGTAAATATACACTATATCTACTCAAATCATTAGTGGAGGTAAGAAAATAACGATATCCACCGCAAGCTACAACACTCGTTGGACCATATACATCAACATGTATCATTTCCAATAAGTCAGTTGCCCATTCCATCAAGCCAGAAAACAGGGTTTCAATCATCTTGCCCAATGGGCATGGTCCTCATGTCTCAACCGATTCAAAATTGAATGATTCCAAAGATCCATCAGCATGGCGTTTCTTCATGCGCTTTACACCAATATGACATTTAGCGGTAGTGCCACAAGTATGTGGTACTATCATTATTAACTTTGTATCTTTTGGCATCAATGTTATGATCATGTGTATTACTACGATCAAGATTCAATAAACCATCCTCATTGGGTGCATGACCATTGAAGGTATTATTCATGTAAACAGAATAACCATTATTCTCTAACTTAAATGGATAACCGTATTGCAATAAATACGATCTAATGACGTTTATGCTCAACGCAAAAACCAAATAACATTTATTTAGGTTCATTACTAATCCCGAAGGCAGAGAGAGCGTGCAATGTTGATCACATCAAACTTGGAAACAATTCCAACACACATCGTCACCTCACACTTAGCTAGTCTTCGTTTATTCTGCAGCTTTTACTACGAGTTACTAACATTTAGCAACCGAACCGGTATCCAATACCCAGGTGCTACTAGGAGTACTAGCAAGGTACACATCAATAACAAGTATATCAAATATACTTCTGTCGACGTTGCCAGCCTTCTTATCTAACAAGTATCTAGGGTTGTTCCGCTTCAGCGGCCGCTCTCCTCATAATAGAAGCACTTAGTCTCGGGTTTGGGTTCAACTTTGGGTTGCTTCACTGGAGCAACAACTGACTTGCCATCCATGATATTTCCCTCCTTGCCCTTGCCCTTCTAGAAACTAGTGGTTTTACTAACCATCAACACTTGATGCTCCTTGATTTCTACCTTCGTGGTGTCAAACATCGCGAACAGCTCATGGATCATCATTTCCATCCTTGACATTTTATAGTTCATCACGAAGCTCTAGTAGCTTAGTGATAGTGACTTGGAAAACTATATGAATCACTTTCTTACCTGGAAGATCAACTCCCACTTGATTCAAGCGACTGTAGCACCTAGACAATCTGAGCACATGCTCAACGATTGAGCTATTCTCCTTCATCTTGCAGGCAAAGAACATTGTTGGAGATCTCATATCTCACAACACAAGCACGAGCCTGAGATCCCAATTTCAGCTCTTAGAACATCTCATATGTTTCGTGATGTTCAAAACATTTTGACGCCTCAGTTCTAAGCCGTAATGCATGACACACTAAACTATCAAGTCGTCATCAGAATGTGCATGTCAGATGTTGACAACATCTACAGACTCCGCTAGAGGGGGTGGTGCACGAAGCGGTGCATTAAGGACATAAGCCTTTTGTGCAGCAATGAGGACAATCCTCAGATCACGGACCCAGTCCGCAATATTGCTACCATCATCTTTCAACTCTATTTCTCTAGGAACATATAAAAATTCAAGGGAGCTACAGTGTGAGCTAGTAATCTACAATATAATTTGCAAAGAAAATACTAACTATGTTAATGTTATTGAGTTCAATTAATCATATTACTTAAGAACTCCCACTCAAATAGACATCCCTCCGATCATTCGAGTGATACATTATCCAAATTCACCAACTCAAGTCCGACCATCACGTGAGTTGAGGTGGTTTCAATGGTGAACATCATCATGTTGATCATATCTACTATATGACTCAAGTTCGACCTTTCGGTATCTTCTATTCTAAGGCCATGTCTGTACATGCTAGGCTTGTCAAGTTTAACCCGAGTGTTCCGCATGTGCAACACTGGCTTGCACCCGTTGTATGTGAACATAGAGTCTGTCACACCTGATCATCACGTGGTGTCTCGACACGATGAACTTTTGCAATGGTGCGCACTCGGGGAGAACACAATTTATCTTGAAATTTAAGTGAGGGATCACCTTATAATGATACCGTTGTCCGAAGCAAAACAAGGTGCATAAAAGGATTAGCATCACATGCAAATCATGTGACATGATATGGCCATGAACTTGTGCTTTTGATCTCCACCTTGAAAGCACCGACATGATCTCCATCGTCACCGGCATAACACCATGATCTCCATCATTGTGTCGCCATCGGGGTTGTTGCTCCCACCATGCTCATACTACTATAACTATCGTTTAGCGACAAAGTAAAGCATTACATAGCACTTAATGATTGACACACGGGTCATACAATAATTAAAGACAACCCTATGGCTCCTGCCAGTTGTCATACTCATCGACATGCAAGTCGTGATATTCTATACAACACATGATCATCTCATACATCACATATATCTCATCATGTAATTGGCCATATCACATCACAACATACCCTGCAAAAACAAGTTAGACGTCCTCTAATTGTTGTTGCCAGTTTTACGTGGATGCTTTGGGTATCTAGCTCACCTACGCAAAACAAAAACGGTGATACATAAGTTGCTTTTCAACCTTCTCAAGGACCGCCTTTGTCGAATCCGATCCAACTAAAGTAGGAGAAATAGACACCCATCAGCCATATTTGTGCAACGAAGTTACACGTCAGTCAGAGGAACCGGTCTCTCGTAAGCGTATGAGTAAGGTTGGTCCGGGCCGCTTCATTCCACAATACCGCTGAACCAAAACACGACCAAGGGAGGAAGCAATCTAAGCATCAACACCCACAAACTCTTTGTGTTCTACTCAAGATCTCATCTACACATAGACCTAGCTCTGATACCACTATTGGGGAACGTTGCATGGGAAACAAAAAAATTCCTACGCACACACAAGATCTATCTATGGTGATGAGCATCTATGAGAGGGAGAGTGGATCTACATACCCTTGTAGATTGCTAAGCGAGAAGCGTTAAGAAACGTGGTTGATGTCAAACGTCTTCACGATCCAAATCGCCGAGCGTCTCACGATTCCATCATGATCCATCCCGCGATCCAATCAAAATCCGTCCCGCGATCTCATCACGATTCGTCCCGCGATCTTGATCACGATCCTTCCGATCTAGCGCCGAACGGACGTCACCTTCGCGTTCAGCACATGTACAACTCGATGACGATCTCGGCCTTCTTGATCCAGCAAGAGGGAGCGGAGAGGTAGATGAGTTCTCCGACAGCACAACGGTGTGGTGGCAATGGTGGTGAACTAATCCTGCAGGGCTTTGCCTAAGCACCGCAGAACTAATCTAGAGGAGAAACAGATCTAGAGGAAGCAAAGGGCAGCATGTGGCAATTAGGGTTGGGGCTGCCCTCAAAATCCTATAATATATATAGGAGGGAGGGAATAGGAGGCATCCTTAGCCTCTCCTCCAAGGATAGCTTCTGCCGAAGCCAAGGGGAGGAGTCCACCTCCCACAAGGCAGGTGGATTCCTAGTAGGACTCCTCCCTAACTTCGCACTTACTCCTCCTCCTTGCGCATAGGCCTTCTTGGGTTGGCTGCCCAGCCCACCAGGGGCTGGTGCGCCACCACTAAGGCCCATGTGGCCCCTTGGGATGTGTGGGCCCCACTAGGTGGTCCCCCGGAACACATTCGTCACTCCCGGTACACTACCGGAAATGCCCAAAACTTTTCCGGAGTTCAAACACCACTTTCCTATATAACAATCTTCACCTCCGGACCATTCGGAGCTCCTCGTGACGTTTGGGATCTCATCCGGGACTCCTAACGACCTTGGGTCACCAACATACATAACTCAATACTACCGAAACGTCACCGAACCTTAAGTGTGCAGACCCTGTGGGTTCGAGAACTATGTAGACATGACCGAGACACCTCTATGGTCAATAACCAATAGCGGGACTTGGATGACCATATTGGTTCCTACATATTTACGAAGATATTTATCAATTGAACCTCTATGTCAAGGATTTAGTTAATCCCGTACGCTATTCCCTTTGTTCTTCGGTATGTTACTTGCCTGAGATTCGATCGTCGGTATCTCTATACCTAGTTCAATCTCGTTACTGGCAAGTCTCTTTAATCATTCCGTAATACAAAATGCCATGGCTAACACTTGGTCACATTGCTTACAAGGCTTATTGTGATGTTGTATTACCGAGTGGGCCCTGAGATACCTCTCCATCACACGGAGTAACAAATCCCAGTCTTGATCCATGCCAACCCAACAGACACCCTTGGAGATACCTTTAGATCACCTTTATAGTCACCTAGTTATGTTGCGACGTTCGATACATACAAGGTACTCCTCCGGTGTCAGTGAGTTGCATGATCTCATGGTCATAGGAACATATACTTGACATGTAGAAAATAGTAGCAATAAACTGACACGATCATATGCTACGTTTGTAGTTTGTGTCTTGTCCATCACATCATTCTCCTAATGATGTGATCCCGTTATCGAATGACATCTCATGTCCATGACTAGGAAACCATAGCCATCTTTGATCAACAAGTTAGTCTATTAGAGGCATACTAGGGACATGGTGTTGTCTATGTATCCACACATGTATCTGAGTTTCCGATCAATACAATTCTAGCATGGACAATAAACGATTATCATGAATAAGGAAATATGATAATAACCAATTTAATATTGCCTCTAGGGCATATTTCCAACAGCACATGCTCCGGTAGTGCTACTTCTCACAGGAATTGGCCTGGGGGGCGGCCTTCCGGCTCCCCCCGCGCCTCCCGCCCGCGTGCTGCCTCTGGCACCAGCTGCCTCCCCGGCGCCGGCTCTGGCTCCGTCCCAGAACGACCGTGGCCTACATGACCAGTTGCCCAACCAGGACGGTTTCTACGTCGTCTTCACTAGTGAAGATATGAGCAAACATGCTCAATGCCAGCCCCATCGTGAGGTGAACGCCACCATGTTAGCAACTCCCCAGTTCATGCATTGGTCGGAGATGCAGGTCACCTGGAGCCAGGCAGATCACCCGGCTATGATACTGAGTCCCGGCAGCTATGCCCTGGTCGTCGACCCCACCATCTCCACTGAGAAGCGCACCCACCACTTGTTGCGGGTGCTGATTGTTGGTGGCAGCAGCATCAATATCCTCTACCTCGACACGATGTGCAAGCTAGGGTTGATAATAGAAGACCTGCAGGCGAGCCGGACGGTTTTCCACGGCATCGTGCCAGGAAAGTCCTGCTCCCTTGTTGGCAAGATCAAGCTTGACGTCCTCTTTGGCGGCCCCTGTCACTTCTGCTGCGAGCCGGTGTTGTTTGAGGTATTGGACTTCATGAGTCCCTACCACGCGCTGCTGGGCCGACCGGCTCTCATCAAGTTCATGGCGATCCCCCACTATACCGATCTCAAGCTCAAGATTCTGGGCCCCAAGGGAATCATCACCATTGCAGGAGACCACAAGATGTTGCTCGAGTGCACTCGAGACAGCAGCCGGCTGGCCGAGGCCCTGGAGATAGCCGAGGAAAAGCGACAGCTCGACCGGCTCATGGCCGTCGCTGCCAGCCAGCCGGCCGTGCCGGCTCCTCCCTCGTAATCGGTCGGCGAGACCTCCTTCCAGCCGTCCAAGGACACCAAGTAGATCCCGCTCGACCCGGGCAACCCCGCGCAGTGCGTCACCATTGGCTCCCACCTCGACAGCAAATAGGAAGGCGAGCTCGTCGACTTCCTCCGTGAGAATCGGGACATCTTTGCATGGTCCCCCAAAGACATGCCGAGTGTTCCGAGGAAGTTCGCCGAGCACAAACTACACATCAGGCCGGACGCTAAACCGGTCAAGCAACCCCTACGCCGTTTCTCTAAGGAGAAGCGACGCACTATAGGAGAAGACATCACCCGGATGCTCGCAGCCGGCTTCATCATGGAAGTTTTCCACCCGGACTGGCTAGCCAACCCAGTCCTGGTGCTGAAGAAGAACAAGACCTGGCGCATGTGCATCGACTACACCAGCCTGAACAAGGCATGCCCCAAGGACCCATTCGCCCTATCGCAGATCGATCAAGTCATCGACTCCACGGCCGGATGCGATTTGCTCTCCTTCTTGGATGCCTACTCCGGCTACCACTAGATAGCGCTGGACCCAAAGGACTGGCTCAAGACCTCCTTCATCACGCCTTTCGGGGCCTACTGCTACATCACCATGTCCTTCGGCCTGAAGAACATAGGCTCCACCTTCTAGCAGTGCATGTAGAAGTGCCTCCAGCCTCAGATAGGTAGGAACGTCCACGTCTACGTCGACAACATCGTCGTCAAGACCAAGAAGCACTTCAGCCTCCTCGATGATCTCTGGGAGACCTTCGCGAACCTGTGCGAGTACAAGATCGAGCTCAACCCGGAGAAGTGCGTCTTCGGCATCCCAGGCGGCCAGCTCCCGGGTCTTTTCGTGTCCGCCCACGGCATCGAAGCTAACCCGAAGAAGATCAACGCGATCAAGTGCATGCCCAAGCCGACCCGGCTTCGTGACATTCATAAGTTCACTGGCTGCCTCGCCTCGCTCAGCCGGTTCATAAGCCGGCTGGGGAGAAGGCCTTGCCCCTCTACGGGCTCCTTCGCAAGACGGCTCTGGTCGAGCCGGTCCACACAAAGAAGGTGGGCGTGTTCAATTGGCCCGACGAGGCGGACGAGGCCTTCTGCGACCTCAAGCGGGCTCTCACCCGCGTGCCCATCCTGGTCGCGCTAGCTGAGAAGGAGCCCTTTCTCGCCTACATCGCGATGACCACCCGCGTCATCATCTTTGTCTTGGTGGTCAAGCGGCCCGACGAGGGCAAATCCCTGCCAGTCCAGCGCCCTGTCTACTACCTCAGCGAGGTCCTCTCCGCCTCCAAGCAGAAGTACCCCCACTACCAGAACATGTGCTACGGCATCTACTTCGCCGCCAAGAAGGACAAGCAGTACTTCAAGGAGCACACCATCACCATCATGAGCACGGCCCCGCATGGCGAAATCATGAGCGGCCGGGAATCCACCAGCCGGATTGCCAAATGGGTCATCGCCTTCGCTAACCACGAAATCCGGTACGAGCTGCGTACCGCCATCAAGTCATAGGCATTGGTCGTATTCCTCGTCAACTGGGCGGAGACCGAGTTCGTGCCGCCTCCCCCAGACTCCATGCATTGGCGCATGCATTTTGATGGCTCAAAATGAGGACCGGCCTGGGTGCCGACATAGTCCTCTCCTCCCCAAAAGGCGACCAGCTCAAGTATTCCCTACAAATCCACTTCGCCACCTCGAACAATGTGGACGAATATGAGGCCATCATCCATGGCCTCCGGCCCGCCAAGGAGATCGGCATAAGGCGCATCCTATGCTTTGGAGACTCCGACCTCGTGGTGCAGCAGGTCTCTAGTGAATCGGACGCCAGGGACGCCAACATGGCCAGCTACCACTTCCTCGTAAAGCAACTCACCGGCTCCTTCGAGGGTTGTGAGTTCCGCCACATCCCGCGAGTGGACAACGAGGCGGCCGGCATGCTGGCAAAGATCGGCTCCACCCGGCAGGCCATCCCAACCGGCGTCTCCCTCGAGCGGCTGCTCAAACCATCAATCAAGCCTTCCCAGAGTCGCAGTCCATCTTTGTACCGGCCAACGCTTTCGGCCCATCGGCGGCTCCGACTACTCCCTCGGCATCTTCGCCACCAACTTCTCCCACCTCGGCTGCCATGTCGGTGCCGGCTCAGCCGGCCTAGCCGGCTGCATCCGAGACAGCCGACTCCAACGCCACGACCGTCATGATGGCAGTCGACGCCCCTCCTGTCATCCCCAACTTGGGGGCTGGCGAGGCGGTTCCGGGGAGTGATCACCCAGGCCTGGGTGCTCCCGAGCCGGCCCCCATCTCGGCTCCCTCGTGGGCCCAACCCATCCTGGCTTTCCTTCTATGCGGCGAGCGCCCTCTGGACGAGGTCACAGCGAGACAAATTAGCGTCGGGCCTCAACCTACAACATCATCAACCGCGAGCTCATCCACCACAGCACCATCGGCATCTTTTAATGGTGTGTCGAGTCAGAAAAGGGCCAGGAGATCCTCCTCGACATCCACCAGAGCGAGTGCGGGCATCATGCCGCCTCTAGAACCCTGGTGGCCAAGGCTTTCCACCACGGTTTCTACTGGCCGACTGCCTTGGAGGAGGCCAAGAAATTGTTAGGCGAGTGTGAAGGCTGCCAATGCTTTAGCACGCAAATCCACCTACCGGCTTCGGCCCTGCAGACCATCCCCCTCTCATGGCCCTTCGTCGTCTAGGGTCTGGACATGGTGGGACCCTTCAAAACCGCACAAGGCGGCATCACACATCTGTTGGTGGCCATCGACAAATTCACCAAGTGGATCGAGGCAAGGCTAATCAAGAAGCTGGACGTCCCCATGGCCGTACAGTTCATCGATGACATCACGCCGTCCCCCACAGCATCATCACCGACAATGGCACGAACTTCACCAACGGTGCGCTGGCGCGTTGTTGCTCCAAGCAGGGCATCCGACTCGACCTGGCGTCCATTTCTCATCCATAGTCAAACGACCAGGTTGAGAGGGCGAACGGCCTAATCCTATCCGGCATCAAGCCCAGGCTCGTAATGCCACTGGTGAGGTCAGTCGGCTGCTGGGTCGACGAGCTGCCGGCCATCCTTTGGAATCTCAGGACCACCCCCGACCGATCAACCGGCTACACACTCTTCTTCCTTGTGTATGGGTCTAAGGCGATCATTCCCACCAACATTGAGTTTGACTCACCTTGGGTCGCCCTATACACGGAGAAGGATGCAAAGGAGGAGAGAGAGGACGGCGTCGACCTACTCGATGAAGCCCGCGAACTGGCCTTGAGACAGACGGACATCTATCAGCACAAGCTCCAGCACTACCACAGCAAGCGGATCCGGCCACACTCCTTCCATGAAGGGGACCTGGTGCTCAAGTGGATCCAGCGGATAGCCAGCCGACACAAGCTGTCCTCCCCATGGGATGGCCCGTTTATCATCAGCAAGGTGCTGCACAATAACGCGTTTTACCTGATAGATGTCCAGGCCATAGAAGCGCAAGAGAGACGCCTCCGGCGAGGAGACCGAGCGCCCGTGGAAGCGGCGCTCCTCCATCCGTTTTACTGCTGAAAAAAACAGTGCATGTATGTATCTTCCCCTCTTCGGAGCTTATGAATGCCATGGGAGCCCCAGGCAGGCTCTTGGGGCACGCCATTTCCGTTTCCATTCAAGGTTTCATGACTCACCGGCTCCCGGACCCGGCTCCCCGGCCCGGGGGCTCTCCGGCTGGTCCTAGGCCACATCCCCCAAAACTGACCAAGTAGTGTGAGCTAAACGAGCCCTCTCACCCCTCCCAGCTACAGACCTGCTCTCGGCTGTCCGGCTGATGGGGCCTCGGGGCGGCAAAACTTAGCGCACGTGAAAAATCGATCACAAGGGGCTTGACAGCTAGGTCCAGCCGGACCCCGTCCTTGCCTCTTCCACTCAACTTACCAAAAAGTCCCTCGTGGTTCCCAAGTTCGAAACCGGCTCCCTTGAGGCGGACGCCCCGACCCAGCTATAGACCGTTCCCGGCTGTCGGGCTGGCGGGGCCAAAACCAAAGGGGAAAAGGGGCCACGCAGACGGAACCAAGGGGGCAAAAAAGGGATAAGGATGAGCCAGCATGCACAATAAACAGGCTCATCGGGCATTCAGACCACAAGTTAAAAATAGTAAAGGCCCATGACACACGTTCATTACAATACACCCCAAGTGGGTGTACTTGAGGCTAACATGTAGAAAAAACAAAAGACAAGTAAAGATGCCCGGGGGCTCAGGCCACTGGTGCGTCACCAGCCAGCGTGCCGCTAGCCGTCTCAACGATCGGCCCGGAGGTGGTCACGACCTTCGGGGCAGCCTCCGTGGTCCCAGCCATCTCGCCGCCACTATCTGTGATGGAGTCGGTGCTCTCATCGGTGACCTCCTCGTCCTCTGGGCCTTGGGGGTTGCCGAACGAGTCCTCGACTATCGGCTCGCCATCCTCGCCAAGGAAGGGCAGGAGCTCGTCCGGGTCGACGTATGTGGCGAGCTCGTTGGCTCGGCGGACGAGGACGGGCTTGCATGCCGCCCGCTCCTCGGTCGGCTCGTCCCGCATGGTGGCCAGCCGGTCTAGGTCAATGCCACGGTACCACGACGTAACGAACTGAAGTGCCATCTGTGCGCCGGCTCGAGACGCTGACGTCTTCCAGACCTCGAGCGAGGCCACAGCGTTCTCCAGCCACAAGGCCACGCGTCTCTCTGGAGCCCCACGTCATGGACATAAGGCGGCGATGACCTCCTTGCCGGCCTTCTTCAGCCGCTCCATGCTCTGCTCGAGGTGGATCATCCGGTTTCCTATGGCTATCCCAAGCTCCGCCATGTCCCAAGCGGCATCCGCCTTGATGTTGCGCCTGCGCCCCCAGAAATATTCTTGGTGCTCCTCGATAGCATGCTCGGCGTGGTGCTAGGTTTCCGGGAAGCATCCTAAAGAAAGGGAAGAATGAGAAGAAGGCAACTCAAGGACAAGAAGAAAGCAGCCGGTTGAAAAAGAAAACCTAACACTTATGCTCAAAGGAGTCGTCCAGCTCAATGGCAAAGTGGAGCGACGAGTCCTGCTCCGACACCAGCGCCGCCTCTGCCTCGGCAAGGGAAACCCTGCACTCCTTGAGCGTCCTCTCGAGACGGGTCACCTCGTTTTGGAGAGCAGCGGTCTGTTGGGCGGTGTCAGCTGCTTCCTTGACGGCCTTCTCCTTGGTCGTCACCTCTGGCGCCACATCGGCTCTCAGGCAGTCTTGGGCCGCCTGCCCATCCACCAGCAGGGCGCCCAGTCGGTCCCTCTCCTGGGTGACCGCTTGGACACTCTGCGCCAGCCGGTCCCGCTCGGAGACCGCCCCGGCTTTCTCCTGTCGGGGGGTGGTCAGCTCCCCTACGAAGCAAAACCGGTGTCAGCAAGACATTCCAGGCCTGGCCCGGCTGCTGAGCAGCCGGCCCGGCTCCCGGGGGCTACGCACCCCCCACAAGACCAAACATACCTTGGACCCTCGCTAGCTCCTCGTCCAACCGGTAGAAGCCATGCTTGTTGCGGTTGTGGATGGTGATCGCCTCGTCGAAGAGCTCCTGCCACTGGGCATTCCCCACCTGCCACAAGAGGCCAAAGTCAGAATGCACACAAGGAGATCCAGCCCGGCTGCCCCACAGCCGGTCAGCCGGCCCTCATCTCGGAGGCTACACCCAGTGGGTGCACTCGCGTGCCCCCACTAATTTTTTTAACAAGAACAGACAATGCTTACCTTCGCACACCGCAGGGTGTTGTCGGTTGCCTCCATGATCCGGGCCAGCTCCTGGCGGCACCGCTCTAGGACGCTCCCTAGCTCCCTGAGCGCAGGTTCCGGGCCGCTTGCCGGGGGAGCCGAAACGGTAGGGACGCGCGCCAACGCCTCCTAGTCCCGGATCAAGTCCAACATGGACCTCCGGGTCCGGATATCCTCACCACCCGTCCCGACGTTCGTCACGGTGCCGGCTGCCAAAGGAGGATTGATAACGGCGAGGGCATAGGAATCGGTCCCCAGTTGCCCCTCGCTCGGCGCTGGTGCCGCCTCCTCCTCCTTCCGGCTCGGTGCGACGATCGCGATGGACGGTGCGTCCGTCTCCATGGTCGGCGCCTCCGGTGCCGCCTCCAGAGCCACTGGAACCTTTGGCACGTCGACCCGAGCCGGCTCGGCCGCGGGCGGCGTCAGGTCCACGACCATCGGCCGGGTCTCCTCGAGGGCCAGCTTCGTAGCCGCCGCCCCCGGTCGGGCCACCTCCTTCGCAAACAAGGGCGCGGTCGGCTCCATGGCCACCCCTCACGGCTCGCTCGATGGGGGCCTCGACATGCGAGTCGATTCCGCTGCCAAGTCGGACGTTCGCGTGGTATCCGTGGACCTCCTCTGCCTCTGGTCGCTCGAGGTGCCAGAGCACGAGGCCCTGCCTTGGGCTCCGTACTTCGAGGCCCGGAGCACTGCGAGCCTCCTCTTCTCCTCGCACTGTGTGCTCGTGTGCTCGCGGGTCAGCCGGTTGGCGGCTTCCGTCGGGTCGACCGTCGACTCCACATCATGGAGTTCGATGGGGTCCCTGAAGCAGATAGGGGTCAAATACCCGCCAACACACAACTTGGAAAGGAACCCATGCAAGATGAAGGTCACTTACCTGGTGACGACGGGCAGAGGCCGCCTGGCGCACGCCGGCGGCTTCAGCACGGCCGCCTTCACCCGCTTGCGGGCAGGCGGCAGGGCCACCGGCTCCTACTGAGCCAGCCTTTTCCCCAGGCTGGTGGCCACGACCGTCGGGGCACAAGCTGGCAGCTCCTCGCTACGCCTGCGCCAGCCCTCCTGAACTGGGGGAGGCGCGTTCAAGATCCGAACATCGTCATCATCATCATCATCATCATCGGTGTAATCCCTGATCGTGGGGGCGGGAGGGTACTCACCGGCTGCGTTGGGCCCATCGGCTGCGCTGGGATCTCTCGCTGTGCTAGACCTGTCGGCTCCCCGGTCGGCCGCCTCCTCGGCCTCCCCTGAGGAATCGACCCCATCTTTGGGTGGGCCTCCCTGCTCATAGTCCTCGGAGTCGGAATGGTCATGCTCCGCCTCGAAGATCTGGGGGTGCGGGCCATCCAGCGTGTCCTATCGCACGAACAACTGCGGTCAGCACGAAAAAGTAAGATCGGGCACCGGCTGGAGGGGGTTCAAACAAGAAGAGTCGCCTCGACGGAACGTACCAGGGGTGCTCGGTGGTGCCGGTCGTACGGCTCCTTGCCGAAGGTCCACGTCGCCGGCACCATCTTAAAGATTGTGAGGGCGTTCACCTGCTTTGCCACCTGAGCCGGTGTCAGGTCGACGGTCGTTAGCTGGCAGGGGTCTCGACGGCCGGACATGTCGCAGATCCGGTGTGCAATGAATGCCGCCACCAGATCGGAGGCAACTAGCCCTTCCCCGCTCCTCAGCTCCACGAGTCGGCCGTGCTCTTCGAGTGCGGTCCCGCGCGGGGCGGTCCCCGACCAGTTTACCCTAGAGGACGGGGCGTTGACAAACTACGGCAGCCGGATGTAATCCCACTGCAGGTCGGCGTTCTTCATGTAGAAGAATGTCCGGTGCCATCCATTGACGGAGTTGATGAGGCTGAAGTGCGGGAAGCGTGAACTGCGGCAACACACCACCGCGCCCCCGCAGGAGAACGGCTCCTTGGCGCTTTTCATCGCCTTGAAGAAGTCCACAAAGGGGAGCATCCCCAAGTAGCCTTCACACAGCATCACGAAGCCCGCGATGTAGAGAATGGCAATGGGGCCGAGGTGGTGCGGTTGAAGGTCAAAGGTGTCCATCATGAGATAGAAGAAGTGGCTCACCGAAAGCCCGAAGCCACGAGAGAAGTGGTAGGAGAAGACAACGAACTCCCCCTCCTGCGGCTCGGGCACCACCTCGTCGCCCAGCGCGCGAGCGGTCATGCGCTCCGCCGACGGCAGCATGCGCGTGGCATAGAGCTCCGCGATGGTGGCCTCCATGACCACAAAGCCGGCCCAGCTCCTCGAGCGTCCTTCGGCCATCACCATGGCGGGGCTGCACGGGAGGGCATGCGAGCGGGGTCATGAGCAAGAAGAACGGTAGCGCGAGAGAGAGCGGAGAAGACGATGGAGAGGAAGACCAGGGGGCAAATGGGGTGTGGGTGCTTCCGCAAACGGTGGCAAAGTGACCGCTGACGCACGGGTGCGCATGGCTACAGTTTGACCGGTCATACCGCTGACCTTGGCCGACCACGACCGGGCAAGGCAACGGTGCTGGCACGCCTACCGGAGACTTCAGCCGGCTGGTGCAAGACGACGACGCCCGGGCGGCCCGGGCCATAGCAGGTGTTGGAGAACATCGCATGGGAAACAAAAAATTTCCTACGCACACGCAAACCTATCCATGGTGATGAGCATCTACGAGAGGGAGAGTGGATCTACGTACCCTTGTAGATCGCTAAGCGGGAAGCATTAAGAAACGCGGTTGGTGTAGTCGAACATCTTCGCGATCCAAATCGCCGAGCGTCCCGCGATCTCATCACGACCGTCCCGCGATCCAATCACGATCCGTCCCGTGAACACATCACGATCCGTCCCGCGAGCTCATCACGAATCGTCCCGCGATCCAATCACGATCCGTCTCGTGATCTCATCACGAATCATCCCGCGATCCAATCACGATCTGTCTCGTGAACACATCACGATCCGTTTCGCGATCTCATCACGAATCGTCTCGTGGCCTTGATCACGATCCTTCCGATCTAGTACCGAACGGACGGCACCTCCGCGTTCAGCACACGTGCAGCTTGATGACGATCTCCACCATCTCAATCCAGTAAGAGGAGGTGGAGAGTAGAGAGAGTTCACCGGCAGCGTGACAGCGCTCCGGTGATGGTGGTGGAGCAATTCTGGCAGGGCTTTGCCTAAGCACCGCAGAAAACCGATCTAGAGGAGCACCGGTGAAACGGGTAGCACGTGGCCGTAAACTGTATCCCAACAACACCCAATCCACCAGTATATAAAGGAGGGAGGGAGAGGAGGGCTGGTGCAAGGAGAAACTCCAATAGGAGTCGGCCGAACTAGAGGGGGACGAGTCCTACTCCTCCTCCACTCCTAGTAGGAGTAGGACTCTTCCTTTTTAGCCTTTTTTCCACCTTTTCCTTTAGGACTTTTGTCTCCTGCACCATGGGCCTTATTGTGGCTGTTCCTCCAGCCCAATAAGGGATTGCTATCACTCTCCACAGCCCATGGACCCTCTGTAGTCGAAATACCCCTCCCGGAGGTCTCCCGGTACACTACCGACACTCTTGGTACACTACCGATGAGCCCGAAACTTTTCCAGCGACCAAACTGGGACTTCCTATATATGAATATTTACCTCCGGACCATTCCAGAGCTCCACGTGACATCCGGGATCTCATCCGGGACTCCGAACAACCTTCGGTCACCACCATACATAACTCTACACTACCGAAACGTCACCAAACCTTAAGTGTGCAGACCCTGCGGGTTCGAGAACTATGTAGACATGACCGAGACACCTCTACGGTCAATAACCAATGGAGGGACCTGGACGTCCACATTGGTTCCTACATATTCTACGAAGATCTTTATCGTTCGAACCTCTATGTCAAGGATTCAGTTAATCCCGTATAACGTTCCCTTTGTTCTTCGGTATGTTACTTGCCCGAGATTCGATCGTCGGTATCTCCATACCCAGTTCAACCTCATTACTGGCAAGTCCCTTTACGCGTTCCGTAATACAAGATCCCACAACTAACAATTAGTCACATTGCTTGCAAGGCTCATTGTGATGTTGTATTACTGAGTGGGCCCCGAGATACCTCTCCGTCACACGGAGTAACAAATCCCAGTCTCGATCCATGCCAACTCAACAGACACCGTCGGAGATACCTGTAGAGCACCTTTATAGTCACCCAGTTACGTTGCGACCTTTGATACACACAAGGCACTCCTCCGATATCCGTGAGTTGCATGATCCCATGGTCATAGGAACAAACACTTGACATGCAGAAAACAGTAGCAATAAACTGACATGATCATATGCTACGTTTGTAGTTTGGGTCTTGTCCATTACATCATTCTCCTAATGATGTGATTCCGTTATCAAATGACATCTCATGTCCATGGCTAGGAAACCTTAACCATCTTTTGATCAACGAGCTAGTCCATTAGAGGCATACTAGGGACATGGTTTTGTCTATGTATCCACACATGCATCTAAGTCTCCAATCAATACAATTATAGCATGGATAATAAACGATTATCATGAACAAGGAAATATGATAATAACTAATTTATTATTGCCTCTAGGGGATATTTCCAACAGTCTCCCACTTGCACTAGAGTCAATAATCTAGTTCACATCACCATGTGATTCGCATTGTTATGAATCTAACACCCAATGAGTTCTGGTGCTCGATCATGCTTTGCATGTGAGAGAGGTCTTAAAGTCAACGGGTCTGCAAAATTCAGATCCGTGTGTACTTTGCAAATCCTTATGTCAAACTATAAACACTGCTACCACACTCCACTTGGTACTACTTCCAAACGGCTGCTCCACTATATGTATCCAGATTGCTACTACTAGTCATCCGGATTGGTGCTAAAGCCTGTATCGACGTAACTCTTTACGACGAACTCTTTATCACCTCCATAATCGAGAAACATCTCCTCAGTCTTTTAGTTACTAAGGATAATCTTGACCGCTGTCCAGTGATCCACTACTGGTTCACTCTTGTACCCCTTGACAGACTCATGGCAACGCACACACAGGTGCGGTACACAGCATGGCATAATATAGAGCCTATGGCTAAGGCATAGGGAACGACGTTCCTCCTTTCTCTTTCTTCTGCCGTTGTCAAGCTTTGAGTCTCACTCAACTTCACACCTTACAAATCAGACGAGAACTATTTCTCTGGCTGATCCATTTTGAACTCTTTCAAAATCTTGTCAAGGCATGCACTCATTGAAAGTCTCATCATGCATCTTGATCTATCTCTATAGATGTTGACACTCAACAATTAGGTAGTTTTATCAAGGTCTTCCTTTGAAAATCACTTTCCAAACAACCGTTTATGCTTTCCAGAAATTCTACATTACTTCTGATCAACAATATGTCATCCACATATACTTATCAGAAATTCTATAGTGCTCGTACTCACTTTATTGTAAATACAAGTTTCTCGTAAACTTTGTATAAACTTCAAAACTTTGATCACCTCATCAAGTGTATATTCCAACTCCGAGATGCTTGCTTCAGTCTATAGAAGGATCACTGAAGCTTGCACACCTTTTAGCATCCTTAGGACTGACAAAACCTTCTGGCTGTATCACATACAACCGTTCCTCAAGTAAAACGTTAAGGAAACGATGTTTTGACATCCATCTGCCAGATTTCATAATTGAAAAATGCAGCAATTGCTAACATAATTCCAACAGACTTTAGCATCGCTACGAGTGAGAAAGTCTCATCGCAGTCAACTCCTTGAACTTGTCACAAACATCTTTGCAATAAGTCGAGCATTACAAATGGTGACATTCACCATCAGCGTCTGTCTTCATTTAAAAGATCCATTTGTACTCAACAACCTGTCGTCCAACGAGCAAGTCTACCAAAGTCTATACTTGGCTTTCATACAAGGATCCTATCTCGGATTTCCTGGCCTCCAACCATTTGTCGGAATCCGGGCCCATCGTCGCTTCTCCACAGCTTGTAGGTTCATTGTTGTCCAACAACATGACTTCCAAGACAGGGTTGTCATACCACTTAGGAGCAGTACACATCCTTGTCGACCTACGAAGTTCGATAGTAACTTGATCCTGAAGCTTCATGATCATCATCATTAACTTCCTCTTCAACTAACGTAGGCTTCACACAAACATCTTTCTGAGCTGCGCTACTCTCTGGTTGAACAAAGGTTTAACAACCTCATCAAGTTCTATCTTCCTCCCACTCAATTCTTTTGAGAAACATTTCCTCGAGAAAGGATCCCTTTAAGCAACAAACACATTGCACTAGGATCTGAGATAGAAGGTTCACCCAACTAATCTTAGGGTATTCTATGAAGATGCATTTGTCCGCCTTGGGTTCGACCTCATTAGGCGAAAACATTTTCCACACAAGTGTCGCAGCCCCAAATATTAAGAAATGATAGCTTAGGTTTCTTTCAAACCATAATTCATACGGTGTCATCTCAACGGATTTAGATGATTCTCTATTTAAAGTGAATGTAGTTGTCTCTAATGCATAACCCCAAAATTATAGTAGTAAAACGATAAGAGACATTACAGTATGCACCATATTCAATAGAGCATGACTATGATGTTCGGACACACCATCACACTATGGTGTTCCAGGTGGCGTTAGTTGTGAAATAAATTTCACATTGTCTTAAGTTGTATGCCAAACTCGTAACTCAGATATTCACCTCCACGATCATATCGCAGTCATTTTTATCTTCTTATCACGATGATCTTAAACTTCCCTCTGAATTTGCTTTGAACCTTTCAAACGATTCAGACTTGTGTTTCATTAAGTAATATACACTATATCTACTCAAATCATCAGTGAAGGTACGAAAATAACGATATCCACTGCACGCTACAAGACTCACTAGATTGCATACATCAACATGTATCATTTCCAATGAATCACTTGCTCGCTCCATCCAACGGGGTCCTTTAGTCATCTTGCCCAAGAGGCATGGTTCGCATGTCTCAACCGATTCGAAATCGAATGAGTCCAAATATCCATCAGCATGGAGTTTCTTCATGCGCTTTATACCAATATGACATTTAGCGGCAGTGCCACAAGTATGTGGTACTATCATTATTAACTTTGTATCTTTTGACATCAATGTTATGAACATGTGTATTACTACAATCAAGATTTCAACAAACCATTCTCACTGGGTGCATGACCATTGAAGGTATTATTCATGTAAATAGAATAACCATTATTCTCTAACTTAAATGAATAATTGTATTGCAATAAACATGATCTAATCATGTCCATGCTCAACGCAAAACACCAAATAACATTTATTTAGGTTCGTCACTAATCCTGAAGGCAGAGAGAGCATGCGATATTGATCACATCAACCTTGCAAATATTTCCAACACGTATCGTCACCTCACCCTTAGCTAGTTCTCCGTTTATTCCATAGCTTTTATTTCGAGTTACTAACATTTAGCAACCGAACCGGTATCCAATACCCAGGTGCTACTAGGAGTACTAGCAAGGTACACATCAATAACTCGTATATCAAATATACTTCTGTCGATGTTGCCAACCTTCTTATCTACCAAGTATCTAGGGTTGTTCCGCTTCAGCAACCGCTCACCTCATAACAGAAGCACTTAGTCTCGGGTTTGAGTTCAACTTTGGGTTGCTTCACTCGAGCAGCAACTGACTTGCTATCCATGAAGTTTCCCTCCTTGCTCTTGCCCTTCTCAAAACTAGTGGTTTTGATTAACCATCAACACTTGACGCTCCTTCTTGATTTCTACCTTCGTGGTGTCAAACATCGCGAACAGCTAAGGAATCATTATTTCTATCCCTGGCAATTTATAGTTCATCACCAAGTTCTAGTAGCATAGTGACAGTGACTTGGAGAACTATATCAATCACTATCTTATCTCGAAGATCAACTCCCACTTGATTCAAGCGATTGTAGTACCCAGACAATCTGAGTACATGCTCAACGATTGAGGTATTCTCCTTCATCTTACAGGCAAAGAATGTTGTTGGAGATCTCATATCTCACAACACGGGCACGAGCCTGAGATCACAATCTCAGCTCCTAGAACATCTCATATGTTCCGTGACGTTCAAAATGTTTCGGAGCCTCAATCCTAAGCTATAATGCATGACGCACTAAACTATCAAGTAGTCATCGAAACGTGCCTGTCAGATATTCACAACATCTATAGACGACGCTAGAGGGGGTGGCGCACCTTGCGGTGCATTAAGGACATAAGCCTTTTGTGCACCAACGAGGACAATCCTCAGATCACGGACCCAGTCCGCAATATTGCTACCATCATCTTTCAGTTCTATTTCTCTAGGAACATAAAAATACAAGGGAGCTACAGCGTGAGCTAGTAATCTACAACATAATTTGCAAAGACACTTTGACTATCTTCATGATAATGACTTCAATTAATCATATTACTTAAGAACTCCCACTCAAATTGACATCCCTTTGGTCATTCGAGTGATACATGATCCAAATTCGCCAACTCAAGTCCGATCATCACGTGAGTTGAGGTGGCTACAATGGTGAACATCATCATGTTGATCATATCTACTATATGACTCATGTTCGACCTTTCGGTCTCATGTGTTTCGAGACCATGTCTGTACATGCTAGGCTCGTCAAGTTTAACCCGAGTGTTCTGCATGTGCAACACTGGCTTGCACCCGTTGTATGTGAACGTAGAGTCTATCACACCCGATCATCACGTGGTGTCTCAACACGACGAACTTTCGTAACGGTACACACTCGGGGAGAACACAATTTATCTTGAAATTAAGTGAGGGATCACCTTATAATGCTACCATTGTCCTAAGAAAAACAAGGTGCATAAAAAGGATTAACATCACATGCAAATCATAAGTGACACGATATGGCCATGAACTTGTGCTTTTGATCTCCATCTAGAAAGCACCGGCATGATCTCCATCGTCACCGGCATGACACCATGATCTCCATCATCTTGATCTCCATCAACGTGTCGCCATCGGGGTTGTCACGCCCTGCATGCTTCTACTACTATTGCTACCGTTTAGCGATAAAGTAAAGCATTACATAGCGCTTAATGATTGACACGCAGGTCATACAATAATTAAAGACAACCCTATGGCTCTTGCCGGTTGCCGTATTCATCGACATGCAAGTCGTGATAATCTATACATCACATGATCATCTCATACATCACATATATCACATCATGTAATTGGCCATATCATATCACAACATACCCTGAAAAAACAAGTTAGACGTCCTCTAATTGTTGTTGCATGTTTTACGTGGCTGCTACGGGTATCTAGCAAGAACGATTCTCACCTACGCAAAAACCACAACAGTGATACACTAGTTGCTTTTCAACCTTCTCAAGGACCGCCTTTGTCGAATCCAATCCAACTAAAGTGAGTGAAATTGTCACCCGCAAGCCATCTAGGCCACAAGTTGCATCGAGGGAACCGGTCTCTCGTAAGCGTACGAGTAATGTTGGTCCGGGCCGCTTCATCTCACAATTCCGCTGAACCAAAATCCGACCAAGGGAGGAAGCGATCTAAGCATCAACGCCCACAAATCTTTTGTGTTCTACTCGAGATCTCATCGAACCATCAACCTAGCTCATGATGCCACTGTTGGAGAACATCGCATGGGAAATAAAAAAATTCCTACGCACACGCAAAACTATCCATGGTGATGAGCATCTACGAGAGGGAGAGTGGATCTACGTACCCTTGTAGATCGCTAAGCGGGAAGCATGAAGAAATGCGGTTGGTGTAGTCGAACATCTTCGCGATCCAAATCGCCGAGCGTCCCGCGATCTCATCACGATTCGTCCCGCGATCCAATCACGATCCGTCCCGTGAACACATCACGATCCGTCCCGCGATCTCATCACGAATCGTCCCGCGATCCAATCACGATCCGTCTTGTGATCTCATCACGAATCGTCCCGCGATCCAATCACGATCCGTCTCGTGAACACATCACGATCCATTTCGCGATCTCATCACGAACCGTCTCGTGGCCTTGATCACGATCCTTCCGATCTAGTACCGAACGGACGGCACCTCCGCGTTCAACACACGTGCAGCTTGATGACGATCTCCACCGTCTCGATCCAGCAAGAGGAGGTGGAGAGGAGAGAGAGTTCACCGGCAGCATGACGGCGCTCCGGTGATGGTGGTGGAGCAATTCCGGCAGGGCTTCGCCTAAGCACTGCAGAAAACCGATCTAGAGGAGCACCGGTGACACGGGTAGCACGTGGCCGTAAACTGTATCCAAACAGCACCCAATCCACCAGTATATAAAGGAGGGAGGGAGAGGAGGGCTGTCGCAAGGAGAAACTCCAATAGGAGTCGGCCGAACTAGAGGGGAAGGAGTCCTACTCCTCCTCCACTCCTAGTAGGAATAGGACTCTTCCTTTTTAGCCTTTTTTCCACCTTTTCCTTTAGGACTTTTGCCTCCTGCACCATGGGCCTTATTGTGGATGTTCCTCCAGCCCAATAAGGGCTGGCTATCACTCTCCACAGCCCATGGACCCTCTGGGGTCGAAATACCCCTCCCGGAGGTCTCCCGGTACACTACCGACACTCCCGGTACACTACCGATGAGCCCGAAACTTTTCCGGCGACCAAACTGGGACTTCCTATATATGAATCTTTACCTCCAGACCATTCCGGAGCTCCTCGTGACCTCCGGGATCTCATCCGGGACTCCGAAAAACCTTCAGTCACCACCATACATAACTCTACAGTACCGAAACGTCACCAAACCTTAAGTGTGCACACCCTGCGGGTTCGAGAACTATGTAGACATGACCAAGACACCTCTACGGTCAATAACCAATGGCGGGACCTGGACATCCACATTGGTTCCTACATATTCTATGAAGATCTTTATCGGTCGAACCTCTATGTCAAGGATTCAGCTAATCCCGTATAACGTTCCCTTTGTTCTTCGGTATGTTACTTGCCCGAGATTCGATCGTCGGTATCTCCATACCTAGTTAAACCTCATTACTGGCAAGTCTCTTTACTCGTTCCGTAATACAAGATCCCGCAACTAACAATTAGTCACATTGCTTGCAAGGCTCATTGTGATGTTGTATTACCGAGTGGGCCCCGAGATACCTCTCCGTCACACGGAGTAACAAATCCCAGTCTCGATCCATGCCAACTCAACAAACACCGTCGGAGATACCTGTAGAGCACCTTTATAGTCACCCAGTTACATTGCGACGTTAGATACACACAAGGCACTCCTCCGATATCCGTGAGTTGCATGATCTCATGGTCATAGGAACAAATACTTGACATGCAGAAAACAGTAGCAATAAACTGACACGATCATATGCTACGTTTTTAGTTTGGGTCTTGTCCATTACATCATTCTCCTAATGATGTCATCCCGTTATCAAATGACATCTCATGTCCATGGCTAGGAAACCGTAACCATATTTTGATCAACGAGCTAGTCTATTAGAGGCATACTAGGGACATGGTTTTGTCTATGTATCCACACATGCATCTAAGTCTCCAATCAATACAATTATAGCATGGATAATAAACGATTATCATGAACAAGGAAATATGATAATAACTAATTTATTATTGCCTCTAGGGCATATTTCCAACAGCAGGTGGGTGCGGCCAATCACGAAGCCGGCTGGCGAGCCCCAGTGGGCGATGGGACCACGCAGCCGTTGGACCCTACGGGCGACGAGATGGCTCAAGAGGCAGGACCCCCAGGCCAGCCGGAGAGGCTGCCAGCTGGGTCCCCCCCCATTCTGTATGCTAAGGATATTCTAAGCCAGTGTTTTGGCCTATAAAACCCCCCGAGCCCCCCATGCAATGGTGACGACGAGTCTCACACATGCACACCCATGGGACACTTCCCACACATTCACCCTTGGAGCAGAGGAAGGCGAGTCGGCTGCTCCCTCTTCCTCCACTAGACGACAACTCTAGGAGAAACCTTGTAAACATACCCATCCATCAACTAGACCAAGCAGGACTAGGGGTGTTACCTCCCACGGAGGGCCCTGAACCTGGGTACATCGTGTGTCTCCACCGCTTGTGCCTAATCCCGCACCCGGAGCTCGTCGGCGTCCTCCGGCCCCAACGACCTATGAAAAGCTTACCCATGGCATCTGTCGTGAGAAAACAACGACACCGATATTGGGGTTTGTCGCAACCCCCAGCACCTGAGCCGGCCCTGGCCTTTGATCGATATCTGGCCCCGGTTTTTCAATGGGAGCCACAGGAGGTCGCTAATTAGTGGAACCCTCACTGTCCTCCGGAGTATCCCGAAGATGGTTATTTCCAGCCATGGCCCTAGACCAACTTAGGCCAAAGCCTAAGCTTGGGGGAGTACATATTTCTTACCGACAATACATTCATGTTCACACACTCATTTCAGTTGTCGGTGTTCGTACTTTTTCATTGCACTATCCATGGTCGTTTATTTCTTCTTTATGCTTTCTTCTTGTGTGTTTGATTAATCTTTAAGAAAATTCAAAAAAAATTAGTTCTAGCTTTACCTTCTAGTTTGCTTAGTTGTATCATTAAAAGAAAACCCAAAAAGATTTCTCGTTCTTCTTTTGCTTGTTGGGAGTTTTCCCGTGTAAATAGTTTTTTTCTTTCGTTCTTGCTTTAAAACTTCTTTTCTTTGGGTCGTAAGGAGAAGAATACGATGAAATGTTAAGTGGCTCTCATATTCATTATTGTTTATCTTACATAGAGCCCATATTGCCTTGTCATCTCCTTTGAATTATTGTTTGTAGATTCCAGCTTAGTCGAATGCACATGCACTCTCATTATTATCCACACCATTCGGTTGTGCAAGTGAAAGGCAATAATGACGATATTTGATGAAAAGATTGAGATGGAGAAAAGCTGGTATGAACTCGACCTATCTTGCTTCTGTAAATATGATTAGCTCATCGTTCCGAATTAAGTTCATCATGGGTGAAACATATTTGCAACGACAATTAGAGATTATAGTTATTCATGCCATGCTTAATTAGCTAAGAGTGGATAATGGTTTGTTTTGGGTGCCAACATGCATATTAAAATGGTTGTGATGTAGTATGATGGAATGGTATCCTCCTCTGGATGATTCAAGTGGCTCGACTTGGCACATGTTCATGCATGTAGTTGAAACAAAATCAACATAGCCTCCACGATATTTATGTTCAGAGTGATTTATATCCTACTCATGCTTGCATTCAATGTTAGTTAATCTCAAAGCATGTTGATGACTATGCCCCTCTCTAGTTGGTCGCTCCCCAGTCTTCTGCTAGCCTTCACTTGTACTAAGTGGGAATACTGCTTGTGCATCCAATCCCTCGTACCCAAAGTTGTTTCATATGAGTCCACCATTCCTACCTATATGTAGTATTTACCTGCCATTCCAAGTAAATTTGCATGTGCCAAACTCTAAACCTTCAAATAAATATTATGTTTTGTATGCCCAAATCGCTCATGTGGTGACTGGAGGCCGTCAGTATCTTCCATGCTAGGTGGGTTATTCTCACGATATGTGTTGATTCACTATCATTCACGAGAAAGTGGCTGCTAATTGGGATGCCCAGTTCCATGCTCGAAATAAAAGGAAGATCTAATTAAACAAAACTCCCCCAGAACTGTGTTTCTATGGACGGTACCCGTGGATTCGGCTCGTCCTTGAGTGTGACTGATTGGTGGAGGGGGAGTAAAAACTTTATCATTCTGTTTGGGAACCGCCTATAATGTATCTAGCATGGAAGATATTGAAAACCTCTTGGTTGTTACGTGAGCAATCAAAGCATACCACTCAAGAATCATTACTTATCTCTGCTTTTAAACTTGAGCTTTGGCACCTCTACAAATCAATGCTTCCCTCTACGAAGGTCCTTTCCATTTACTTTATTGTTGAGTCATCATCTTTCCAAATCAATGCTATGCTTAATGCTTTTCACTAGGGCCCGAGTGCCATGATTTCAGATCTGAACCTATTATGTTATCATGAATATCTATGTGTTCTTGATCCTATCTTGCAAGTTGTAGACACCTATTACGAGTTATGATCCACATCCCCCAAGGTGACAATAACTGGGATTCTTTCCGGTGATTACCGTAGTTTGAGGAGTTCATGTATTTACTAAGTGCTAATGCTTTGGTCCGGTTCTCTATTAAAAGGAGGCCTTAATATCCCTTAGTTTCCATTAGGAGCCCGCTACTATGGGAGGGTAGGACAAATGATGTCATGCAAGTTCTTTTCCATAAGCACGTATGACTATATATGGAATACATGCCTACAATACATTGATGAATTGGAGCTAGTTCTATGTCACCCTATTTTATGACCGTTGCATGATGAATGTCATCCAACATAATTATCCATCACTAATCCATTGCCTACGAGCTGTTCGCATATTGATCTTTGCTAAGTTACTTTTCCGTTGCTACTGTTTCAATCACTATAAAACTGCTACTATCACTTTGCCATCGTACCGCTACTTCCATATTACTTTGCTACTGAATACTTTGCTGCAGATATTAAGTCTTTCAGGTGTGGTTGAATTGACAACTCAGCTGCTAATACTCGAGAATATTGTTTGGCTCCCCTTGTGTCGAATCAATAAATTTGGGTTGAATACTCTACCCTCAAAACTGTTGGGATCCCCTATACTTGTGGGTTATCATTCCATAGCTAGTAGCTAGATGGCTTCTTCTCTCTCTTTGTGCTTCAATACCATGTTCTTCATGATCTTCATGGAGATCTATCCGATGTAATACTCTTTGGTGGTGTGTTTTTCAAGATCCGATGAATTGTGGGTTTATGATCAACCTATCTGTGAATAATATTTGGTTCTTCTCTGAATTCTAATATGCATGATTTCATATCTTTGTAAGTCTCTTCGAGTTATTGATTTGGTTTGGCCAACTAGATTGGTAATTCTTGCAATGAGAGAAGTGCTTAGTTTTGGGTTCAATCTTGTGGTGTCCTCACCCAGCGACAAAGTAGGGGTAGCGAGGCAGGTATTGTATTGTTGCCATCAAGGGTAACAAGTGGGGTTTTCATCATATTGCTTGAGTTTACCCCTCTACATCATGTCATCTTACTTAATGTGTTACTCTATTCTTCATGAACTTAATACTCTAGATGCAGGTAGGAGTCAGTCGATGTGTGGAGTAATAGTAGTAGATGTAGAATCGTTTCGGTCTACTTGACACAGACGTGATCCTTATATGCATAATCATTGCCTTGGATATCGTCATAATTATTCGCTTTTCTATCAATTGCTCGATAGTAATTTTTTCACCCACCGTGTTATTTTCCTTCAATAGAGAAGCCTCTAGTGAAACCTATGACACCCGGGTCTACTTTCCATATTATATTTTCAGATCTATAAACCAAAAAATACTAAAAATACCTTGCTTCAATTTATTTACTTTTTTACTTTCCTCAATCTTTTACATCCATCCCTATTAGATCTAATCCTTGCAAATCACCGTGAAGGGATTGAAAACCCCTTTACAGCGTTGGGTGCAAGAGTTTTATTGTTTGTGTAGCTGCATCCATTGGTGACTTGCTTGTTCCTCCTACTGGATTGATACCTTGTGAAAGGACGTGGATTTCGCCTATAGGGGGGTGAATATGCGCTTTAAAATAATTACGGTTTAAGCTTGGACAAATATGTAATAAAACTATCGTTTAATTAGTCAAGTACAAAACCTTAGAACAACTAGGCTCACCTATGTGCACCTACAACTTATGCTAAGCAAGATAAACAACTAAGTGATAGGAAGATATAACAAGTAACAATATGGCTATCACAAAGTAAAGTGCATAAGTAAAGGGATCGGAAAAGAGATAACCGAGGCACGCAGAGACGACGATGTATCCCGAAGTTCACACCCTTCCGGATGCTAATCTCCGTGCGGAGCGGTGTGGAGGCACAATGCTCACCAAGAAGCCACTAGGACCACCATAATCTCCTCATGCCCTTGCACAATGCAAGATGTCATGATTCCAATAAGCAACCCTTGAGGGCGGTCACCAAACCCGTACAAACAAGGTTGGGGCAAACTCCACAACTTAATTGGAGGCTCCCAACAACACCAAGAAGCTTCACCACAATGGATTGTGGATCCAAGGTGACCTCAAATGCACAGGGAAATCTCCACAACCTAATTGGAGACCCCGAAGCTTGCCCGGAGCTTGCACCACAATGATTTATCTCCGAGGCACCACCAACCGTCTAGGGCGCCGAAGAACCCAAGAGGAACAAGCTCTAGGGTGCTTAAACACCCAAGAGTAATAAGCTTCTCAAACTTCACTTCCACGTATCACCGTGGATAACTCAAACGTATGTACCAAATGCAATGGCAAGGTCACACGGAGTGCCCAAGTCCTTCTCTCCCAAATCCCACCACAACAACTAACGCTATGGAGGAAAGTGAGAGGAAGAACGAAGAAGAACACGAAGAACTCCAAGATCTAGATCCAAGGGGTTCCCCTCACATAGAGGAGAAAGTGATTGGTGGAAATGTGGATCTAGATCTCCTCTCTCTTTTCCCTCAAAAAGGAGCAACAATCATTGGAGGGATTGGGAGATAGAAAGCTCAAAGAGGGTCAACAATGGGGGGCAAACACGAGCTCAAAAGATGGGAACCATTGGGGAAGAAGACCCCCTTAAACAGGTCCCCACGAATCTGCCCGTTATGTGCAGAATAGCACACGGGCGGTACAATCGGTATGAAGACCGGTACAACCGGTCAAAGTAGACAAAACCAACCTGTAGCAAAAGCAATAAGCGGTACAACCGCCCAGGGCACCAGTAGTACCAGAATAACCGGAACAACCGGCCTACAACCGCCCAAGAACCGCTCCAAAACAGAAACTAGTCTGGTGGTAGAGCGGTACATGGCCGGTACAACCTACGGACCAATGCTGGAGTGGTACAACTGCTCCAAATACCGGTTGTACAGGTCAACCGTTACAACCGCTCTATGGGGCGGTACAACCTCTCAATGTAAAACAGGTAACACTAAAACAGCCACAACTTTTGCATACGAGCTCCGATTTGAGCAAACTCAAGCTTGTTGGATAAAGGACAACAAAACCTATCCAACATTGACTAGCTAAATTAAGAAAAAGCAATGAAGAATAAATACCACTAGGATAAGGAAGTTGGCCTTCCCAATAAATATCCGGAAAAATCTCCAACACCGAAAACACAATATGATGCATAGGAAATCTGTTTTCGATGAGCTTCAACTTATCACAATGAAGACCGTAAACCCAAAACTCACATAGAGAAAAACTAAATAAGTACCAAGAAATATGATGATGCAAGGATGAAAATGGTTTGAGCTCTCAACGAACGATAAGATCAAGCTACTCACTTGAGAGCCCCCTTTGATAGTACGATTATCGATCCTATAACCCGGTCTCCCAACTACCACTATGAGACCGGTAAAATGGAAAACATTATCAAGGTCAAACTTTTGCCTTGCGCATAGTCCACTTCATCTAGATGATGATGATCTTGTGCTTCTCAAGATGGACTACCTGTCTTGATTGCGTCGGCTCGATGAAGACTAGTAGATTGCTCAACCATACTCCACTATGGGTGAGCCAATCTTTGGCACATCTTCACAAGTCCATTGTCACCACAATGGATGGAAAGATTCAAGCATGATCTCCCCGTGATGATTCACTTGAACTTGCACACCGCAACCTTGATGACGATCACAACTTGATGTCATCTTCCATGGGTTGTATGGGATCTTCCTCTTGATGCAATCCCATGGAAATATACCTAACACCACAAAGAACTCTCACAAGGAAAATGGGTCAGTACACAAAGCGTAATGGACAATGCTTACCATACCATGGGATCACTTGATCCCTCTCGGTACATCTTGTACGCTTTGTGTGTTGATCAACTTGATTCACTCTTTGACTTAGTCTTGATCAACCTTGTATCTTATCTTCGCTCTTCATAAAGATGATGTCTTGAAGGTAATCATGAATGCTCACACAATCTTCTTCTTCAAGAGATGCTTGCAATAAGCTCAACTCTCACATGACAAATCTTTGGATAAACCTTGAATACCACCTTGGTCATCATATAAACTCCTTGAAAACCCAACAGATGGATTTCAAGAAGTACCTATGGACAAATCCTTCAAATATAACTCAAGGCAACCATTATTCCATATATAGGGGTGTCATCAATTACCAAAACTACACATGGAGAAATGTGCTCTAACAATCTCCCCCATTTTGGTAATTGATGATAACCACTTTCAAGAGAGTTTATATATGGAAATAAGCACAACCAAGCACGCACACACACATGTAGAGTAGTGCATGGGTGTGAGATGCAAATGCTTAAGTAATAAAAGCAAAACTCTGTAAGCTTTCCAAACTAAAACTCTCTAAACTTCTCCCCCATTGGCATCGATTGCTAAAATGGGCAAAAAGCTTAGAAACCCAATATAATAGGTGTTCCTCCAAAAGGTGTGTGTTTCTCAAAATATGAGTGTAATAAAATACACATACACAATGATAAGTAGTTGGAGGAAAAAAAACTATATTGAGGATCCAAAGATTGCAAAAAGAATCGTATCGCACAAAGACATACACCAGAGTGAAGCAAGCAATCAAAAGAAACCAATTGGAACAAACAATCACATGGTCCTACGAGCCATATGAATGAAAGATATTATGATATGGGAAAAAGAGTGTTTATAAAGAAACTAGAGGAGCTCCCCATGATTTTTCCATAGTTAAGACATTTTGTATTTGACTACAAATGCACAAAATAGGATCATGAATCCCACAAAATCAATATAAACACACAACAAGTGCAAGCAAGTAGATAAGACAATAAGAATATCACTTGCACCAAACATATGGTTGAGAAACATGTAAAAGAGGTTTAAGAATAGGCTCAACCAAAATGATGTGTGTGAGTCATGGCAAAGCACTTGAGAAGAATAATGTAAGGATGAGCATTAAGCATCAACATAGTCTTGATGAAATGAGACATAAAGTGCAAGACATATCCTTCCCACACACAAGCCACTAGCAAATGGGTTTACAAGCTTACTAATAAGAAAATTAAAGACCAAAGCTTGTGACAACCCCTGGTGAACATAGGAAATAATAGCCTTGTCAAGAGGAGGAATACCAATCGAGATGGCAAAATCCTTGTGAAGACAAGCATGAGGAAAATAATCTTCACCACCAAGGAGTGCATCAAGATGCAAGGATATAAGATCCGCACTCAAGACAAATTCTTTCACGAAACCACCAAGGAAATAAAAAGGGAATGCAACGGTGGATGTGAAAGAAAAGAGGATTTCAGTTAGAGATGTAACTTCTCTCATGTGTATAAGATTATAGGTAGAGGACAATCATGATGATATATCCACAAAAAATGATGTACACACGAAATAGTTACAAGAAGGAACGAACAAGATATCTCAAAGGAAGTAATAAATATACCAATAAGATCTTTGCTTGAAAGCATAGCACATAGCCTAATTTTTCTTATTCTACATAAATGAACTCCCAATACACGAACATCAAATACATCACAACTAGCAATATGACATCATCGTTGAGACGCTTTGAGAAAGGAAACAACTACCACAAGAATGACTCAAGAAATTCATGCCATGATGCAACCTATAAAAGGTGGGATGTGAGAAATGTATGCATGAAGTAGATACTTGTTACCGAGATAGCATTGGATTGATGTACTAGGCAATGATTCTTCGATCATCCTAGCATGCCTCCAATAATCACATGGTGTCAACAACTTCCTTGTAAGTGAGCCGAGTGTCCAATGTATCTCCAATTGTTCCTAGAACAACACCACAAACAAAGTGGTACCCAAACTTATTGGGACCAAAAAGTAAGTGGACCAACAATACATAGGACAAAACTCCACAAAAATATGTGCATATAGATATGAAATTGAATTTCATGCACACTTTAGCCAATTTGTGTCATAGTGGAGTTTCCCCTATATATTGGGTCAAGGAAAGAGAACATACCAATGAAAGTACATGTAGTAAATATGCATGCTCAAGGATTTCAAGAATAAAATCAACACACAATTGGTAAGATACCAAAAGATAAGGAATCAAGTGAAAATAAGATACCAAACGAAAATTTATCACTTGATGGATACCAACTAAAAGATACATCAAGGAATGAGATATCCATTGACACATGCAAAATAGAAGGAAACAAGATACCAATTGAAGGAAAACAAGAGTTGTCAAGTTCCCAAAAGAGAGCTAGGTTCCAAACAAACCAAACCCTCCGCAAATTTTCATGATGGCACAAAGCACCATAGAGAAAAGGCTTGCCTTCCAGCAACACACACTTGTTTGGGATCAAAAGATTTTATGATAAACGCATAAAGAGAATGTTCTAAAGAAAATAGGATAGCTCCCCCAAGAGATGTGCATTATATAGAATTTTCATTTGAATAAAAAATGCACAAGATGGGATCACCACTTTCCCTATATCTATAGAAACAGTAGACATGTTCAAAAAGATCCATTGGAGGTAAGGAAGACAAACGGATAAACAAAATCATATGAAGATGATTAGCAATTTCTACCACATAAACGAATACCAATTGTCAAAGGACAAGAAGTATTTTGAAATAATTCATATTGGTAGATTGCAAAGATATCCAAAATCATCTTCACACCTACATCATAAGCAAATGACACTTGTAGAGCTAACATGCCACCTAGGAACAAGATAATTTACAATATCAATTCTAAGTGGCAATACCTCAAATGTTCACATTTTCTAGGCTTGTATATGCACAAAGCATATTACTCCCCCATAAAGTGATAACCCAAAATAATTGACAAGTGGCAAATGAAATCCAACAAGATATAGTTAATGGAATATTTAGAATTTGAATTTACCATGAGAAGACATACCACATAGAAGCTAGATAATCTTGTAATATCAAAACTAGGTGATATTCCTCATGTACACACATTTGTAGGATCGTGAAGTGCACAAAGCACATCACTCCCCCAAAATGGTATAATCCATTAACTCCTCACAAGAGCCAACTAAGAAAAGACAAGATGCAAAAAAGGCTCAACAAAATACTCACACGTAGATGATGTGCAAACCAACATACCCTACTCGATTACTCAAGATAAGCAAGCCGGAGGCACACCATATACAAACACATGCACGGTACAAAACCACAACATGCAAAGGGGCAAGTAACTAACAATGTAAACAATTAAAGTACAAGTTACTGCAAGGAGGCACATTGGATATAACATAGAAACTCGATAATTCAAATGACTTGCCTTGAGATAATATGAATGATGAAGATCCCTTAATTCTTCATGATGTAGCCAAGTCACCAATGCCCTCCAACAATACCTATTGATCAAGTTTGAGCTTGTTGGTCCCCAACCAAGTTGGGTCATAAGAGGTTAGTCACAATAGGCTTGGCAACCCAAATGGTTCTTTTCTTGACACCACTTTGAATACCAATAAACTTGGCAAACACATTGCCAACCTTATCCTTCCCAAGAGAATAGATCTCATCAACGATAATTGGGTTGGACACTTTACCATTAGTACATGAAGAAGCAAAGTGACCCTTCTCACGACATAAGTAGCAACATCTACCCATTACTTTCTTCTCAATTGATTTCTCAACTTGAGGAGCGTTGACTTGGGTCTTCTTGGGAAGTGTCCTTTCTTCAACTTGAAGTTGAGCATGAGATTGAACTTGTGGCCTGATACGTCTCCAAAGTATCTATAATTTTTTATTGTTCCATGCTATTATATTATCAACTTGGGATGTTTTATATGCATTTATATGCTATTTTATATCATTTTTGGGACTAACTTATTAACTCAGTGCCTAGTGCCAGTTTCTGTTTTTCCGTACTTTTGACCTTTTTCAGATAAGAATATTAAACGGAGTCCAAATGGAATAAAACCTTCGAGATGAATTTTTCCATAACAGAAGGGATCCAGAAGACTTGAGAACCAAGGCAGAGGTCCACGGAGGAGGCCATGAGCCCCCTAGGCACGCCCCGAGGGGCGCCTAGCAGGCTCGTGGGCCCCTCGTGCCTCCTTTGCCCTACCTCCTTCGCCTATAAATTCCCAAAAATCGCCAAACCAATAGAGAGAGCCGCGAAAATACTTTTCCACAGATGCAAGCTTCTGTTTTCGTGAGATCCCATCTGGGGACCGTTCTGGTGCCCTGCCAGAGGGGGATTCGGACACGGAGGGCTTCTTCATCAACACCATTGCCTCTCCAATGATGCGTCAGTAGTTCACCATAGACCTTCAGGTCCATAGCTAGTAGCTAGATGGCTTATTCTCTCTCTTGGATCTTCCATACAAAGTTCTCCATGATCTTCATGGAGATCTATTCGATGTAACTTTCTTTTGCGGTGTGTTTGTCGAGATCCGATGAATTGTGGATTTATGATCAGATTATCTATGAATATTATTTGAGTCTCCTCTGATTTCTTATATGCATGATTTCATATCCTTGTAAGTCCCTTCGAGTTATGGGTTTTGTTTGGCCAACTTGATCTATAATTCTTGCAATGGGAGAACTACTTGGTTTTGGGTTCATACCGTGCGGTGTCCTCACCTAGTGACAGAAGGCGTAGCGAGGCATGTATCATGTTGTTACCATCAAGGGTAAAAAGATGGTGTTTATATCATATTGCATGAATTTATCCCTCTACATCATGTCATCTTGCTTAAGGGGTTACTTTGTTTGTTATGAACTTAATACACTAAATGCATGCTGGATAGCGGTCGATGTGTGGAGTAATAATAGTAGATGCAGAAAGTATCGGTCTACTTGTCTTGGATGTGATGCCTATATGTATGATCATTGCCTTAGATATCGTCATGACTTTGCGCGATTCTATCAATTGCTCGACAGTAATTCGTTCACCCACCGTAATACTTGCTATCATGAGAGAAGCCTCTAGTGAACACTATGGCCCCCGGGTCTATTTTACACATTATATATTCAGATCTACATACAAAAATACCCAAAAATACCTTACTGCACTTTTATTTATTTATATTTTCCTATTATCACTATCAGATCTCACCTTGCAAGTAATCGTAAAGGGATTGACAACCCCATTATCGCGCTGGGTGCAAGTTTGTTTGTTTTTGCGCAGGTGCCTTGGTGCCTCATCTTTATACTCCTATTGGATTGATACCTTGGTTCTCAAACTTAGGGAAATACTTATCTCTACTTTGTTGCATCACCCTTTCCTCTTCAAGGGAAAAACCAACGCAAGCTCAAGAAGTAGCAGGAAGAATTTCTGGCGCCGTTGCCGGGGAGTATTCAAGTGAAGCATATCTACCAAGTACCTATCGCAAACTCATCTCTTGCATTTACATTATTTGCCATTTGCCTCTCGTTTCCCTCTCCCCCACTTCTAAAACAAAATTTACAAAAATATTTGCCTTTCTTTATTTGCCTTTTTCGTTCGCCCTTTCTTTCACTTGCTTTCTGTTTGCTCGTGTGTGCTATCTTATTTATCCTCATGGCCCAACCAAAAGATTATGATGCTTACTATAAAAAGTTGGAAGAGATTGAAACTAGTGTCAAAAGCTTGATGTCTACACAGTTGGATCATAATAGTTACTTTTGTAGAGAACTAAGGGAGCAAAATTCTTTTATGGCATATATTAATAAAGAGGTTGATGATATGACCAAAGAATTCCTTGCGTTAAATTCTCAATTTGCTCATCTTGAAAAATTGGTAGGCCAGATTTCTGATAAACAAGCTACCTTAGTCAATAAAATGGCTGCTAAAGCTGAAATATGTGATGAGAATCACAAAGATCTTAAAGTGCTTGGTGTGACTCCTATTGAATTCTTGTTTTCTAATGTCAATCTTAATGATGATGGGGCTTTATGTGAATCCACTTTGGTTGAGAAACGCCCCCAATGATTCGGAGTCTATTTGTCTTGATGCTAAAAATACTAAAAGTGGAGTAGAGGATATCAAAACTTTGAATAGTGATGAAATTACTACTTTGGATTTCAAGGAATTTAATTATGATAGTTTCTCTTTGATTGAATGTATTTCCTTGATGCAATCCATGCTAAACTCTCCACATGCTTATAGCCAAAATAAGGCTTTTACCAAACATATCGTTGATGCTATGATGAAATCTCTTGAAGAGAAACTTGAGTTGGAAATATCTATTCCAAGAAAACTTCATGATGAGTGGGAACCTACTATAAAAATCAAGATTAAAAATTATGAATTCCATGCTTTGTGTGATTTGGATGCTAGTGTTTCCACAATTCCAAAATCTTTATGTGATGTTCTAGGTTTCAATGAGATTGATGAGTGCTCTCTTAATTTGCATATTGCGGATTCTACTATTAAAAAACCTATGGGAAGGATTAATGATGTTCTTATTATTGCAAATAGGAACTATTTGCCCATAGATTTCATTGTGCTTTATATTGATTGCAATCCGACATGTCCCATTATTCTTGGTAGACCTTTCCTTAGGACTATTGGTGCTGTTATTGATATGAAGGAAGGGAATATTAAATTTAAATTTCCAATAAAGAAGGGCATGAAACACTTTCCTATAAAGAAAATAAAATTGCCTTATGAATCCATTATGAGAGCTACTTATGGTTTGAGCACTAAAGATGACAATACTTGATTCTATTGCCTTACGCCTAGCTAAGGGCGCTAAACGATAGCGCTTGTTGGGAGGCAATCCAATGAATAGATTTATTTTTGCTTTTTAATTTCTGTTTTGTTGAGTCCACACCATCATGATTATTTTATTATTGTGTTTTTTATGTTTTAATTAGTGTTTGTTCCAAGTAGAACCTTTATGATTAGTTTTGGTGATAGTTGTTTAATCATGGTGAAAAAAGACAGAAACTTTGTGCTCACGAAATTATTTTTAATTCCTATACAGAAAGAGATTTTGAGTTCATTATTTTTTATGCTGATTGATATGCGAATTTACCTAATTTTCATATTTTTTAAAGAATTTTAAGGATAACATAGCTATACGAAATACACAGATTGCTACAGACTATTCTGTTTTTGACATATTCTGTTTTTTTTGTGTTGATTGCTTATTTTGATGAAACTATGGTTAGTATCGGGGTGTACGAGCCATGTAAAAGTGATAATACAGTAATATAAAATCAAGTTAAATGGAAATTAAGTTACTACAGTACCTAAAAATTTGGAGGTTTGTTTTCTTATGCTAATGCTATCACGAGTTCCTGTTTAAGTTTTGTGTTGTGAAGTTTTCAAGTTTTGGGTGATGTTCTTATGGACAATGGAATAAAGAGTAGAAAGAGCCTAAGCTTGGGGATGCTCAAGTAATCCCAAGCCAAATTCAATGACACCAAAAAGCCTAAGCTTGGGGATGCCCTGGGAAGGCATCCCCTCTTTCGTCTTCAATCCATCGGTAACGTTACTTGGAGCTATATTTTTATTTACCACATGATATGTGTTTTGCTTGGAGCATCATGTATTATAGGAGTCTTTTATTTTTGTTTTATCACAATCATCCTTGCTGCACACCTTTTGAGAGGGACATGCACTCATCGTAAATTTGTTAGAATACTCAATGAGCTTCACTTATATCCTTTGAGTTAGGCAATTTAGCTCACATGTGCTTCACTTATATCTTTTGAGCTTGGTAATTTTGCTCCCATGAGCTTCACTTATATCTTTTGACCTTGGTAATTTTTCTCCCATGAGATTCACTTATATATTTTGAGCTAGATAATTTTGCTCTAGTGCTTCACTTAAATCTTTGTAGAGCACGGCGGTGTCATATTTTGTAGAAATAAAAACTCTCGATCTTCACTTATATCATTTTGAGAGTGCCCTCTCTAAGTAACTTGGTAATTGGCATGTGTTATGAAATTAGTCCTAAATATGATAGGCATCCAAAGAGGATATAATAAAAACTTTCATATTCAAGTGCATTGATTAGTAAGAGAAGTTTGATTCCTCACGATTAGTTTTGAGATATGGAGGTGATAATATTCGAGTTATGATAGTAGGGTGTTGTGAATCTAGAAATACTTGTGTTGAGGTTAGTGATTCCCGTAGCATGCACGTATGGTGAACCGCTATGTTAGGAAGTCGGAGCATAATTGATTTATTGATTTTCATCCTTTGTGGCGATCAGGATCGCGCGATGGTTAACTCCTACCAACCCTTCCCTAGGAGTATGCGTTTAGCACTTTGTTTCGATTACTAATAAAACTTTTGCAATAAGTATATGAGTTCTTCATGACTAATGTGAGTCCATGGTATAGATGAACTCTCACCTTCCACCATTGCTAGCCTCTCTAGTGCCGCGCAACTTTCGCTGGTGCACAAACCCACCATATACCTTCCTCAAAACAGCCACCATACCTACCTATTATGGAATTTTCATAGACATTCCGAGATATATTGCCATGCAACTTCCACCATTCCGTCTCATGACATGTGCCATCACTTTCATATTGCCATTGCATGATCGTAAGATAGCTAGCGAGATGTTTCAACGTCATACGCTAAGCTAGATCATTGCACATCCCGGTACACTGCCGGAGGCATTTCATATAGAGTCATTATTGTTCTAAGTATCGAGTTGTAAGTAAATAAAAGTGTGATGATCATCATTATTAGAGCATTGTCCCATGTGAGGAAATAATAAAAGAGGCCAGCGAAGCCCAAATAAAAAAAGAGGCCAAAGATGCCCACCAAAAAAGAGAGAAAAAATGAAAAAAAAGAGGCCAAAGAGCCCAAACAAAAAAATGAGAGAAAAAGAGAGAAGGGACAATGCTACTACCTTTTTCCACACTTGTGCTTCAAAATAGCACCATGTTCTTCATGATAGAGAGTCTCTTGTTTGGTCACTTTCATATGCTAGTGGGAATTTTCATTATATAACTTGGCTTGTATATTTCAATGATGGGCTTCCTCAAAATTGCCCTAGGTCTTCGTGAGAAAGCAAGTTGGGTGCACACCCACTAGTTTTTATTTTTGAGCTTTCATATAGCTCTAGTGCATCCGTTGCATGGCAATCCCTATTCATTCACATTGATATCTATTGATAGGCATCTCCATCGCCCATTGATATGCCGAGTTGATGTGACCATCTCCTCCTTTTTGCCTCACAACCTCCACCACACTCTATTCCACCTATAGAGCTATGTCCATGGCTCACGCTCATGTATTGCGTGAGAGTTGAAATAGTTTGAGAAAGTAAGAGTGCGAAAACAATTACTTGGCCAATACCGGGGTTGTGCATGATTTAAATTCGTTGTGTGGGGAATGATGGAGCATAGTCAGACTATATGATTTTGTAGGGATAACTTTCTTTGGCCTTGTTATTTCAAAAGTTCATGATTACTTTGCTAGTATGCTTGAAGTATTATTGTTTTCATGTCAATATTAAACTATTATTTTGAATCTTATGGATCTGAACATTCATGCCACAATAAAGAAGTTACAAAGAACAAATATGTTAGGTAGCATTCCACATCAAAAATTCGGTCTTTATCACTTCCCTACTCGAGGACGAGCAGGAGTTAAGCTTGGGGATGCTTGATACGTCTCCAATGTAACTGTAATTTTTGATGGTTCCATGCTATTATATTATCAACTTGGGAGGTTTTATATGCATTTATATGCTATTTTATATCATTTTTGGGACTAACTTATTAACTTAGTGCCCAGTGCCAGTTTCTGTTTTTCCGTGTTTTTGACCTTTTTCCAATAAGAATATTAAACGGAGTCCAAACGGAATAAAACCTTTGGGATGATTTTTTCCATAACAGAAGGGATCCAGAAGACTTGAGAACCAAGGCAGAGGGCCACAGAGGAGGCCACGAGCCCCCTAGGCGCGCCCCAGGGGGGCGCCTAGCAGGCTCGTGGGCCCCCCGTGCCTCCTTTGCCCTACCTCTTTCGCCTATAAATTCCCTAAAATCCCCAAACCAACAGAGAGAGCCACAAAAATACTTTTCCACTGCCGCAAGCTTCTGTTTCCGTGAGATCCCATCTGGGGACCGTTCTGGTGCCCTGCCGGAGGGGGATTCGGACACGGAGAGCTTCTTCATGAACACCATTGCCTCTCCGATGATGCGTGAGTAGTTCACCACAGACCTTCGGGTCCATAGCTAGTAGCTAGATGGCTTATTTTCTCTCTTGGATCTTCAATACAAAGTTCTCCATAATCTTCATGGAGATCTATTCGATGTAACTTTCTTTTGCGGTGTGTTTGTCGAGATCCGATGAATTGTGGATTTATGATAAGATTATCTATGAATATTATTTGTGTCTCCTCTGATTTCTTATATGCATGATTTCGTATCCTTGTAAGTCTCTTCGAGTTATGGGTTTCGTTTGGCCAACTTGATCTATAATTCTTGCAATGGGAGAACTGCTTAGTTTTGGGTTCATACCGTGCGGTGTCCTCACCTACTCACAGAAGGCGTTGTGAGGCATGCATCGTGTTGTTACCATCAAGGGTAAAAAGATGGGGTTTATATCATACTGCATGAATTTGTCCCTCTACATCATTTCATCTTGCTTAAGGGGTTACTCTGTTTGTTATGAACTTAATACACTAAATGCATGCTGGATAGCGGTCGATGTGTGGAGTAATAATAGTAGATGCAGAAAGTATCGGTCTACTTGTCCCGGACGTGATGCCTATATGTATGATCATTGCTTAGACATCGTCATGACTTTGCAATATTCTATAAATTGCTCGACAGTAATTCGTTCACCCACCGTAATACTTGCTATCATGAGAGAAGCCTCTAGTGAACACTATGGCCCCTGGGTCTATTTTACACATTATATATTCAGATCTACATACAAAAATACCCAAAAATACCTTGATGCACTTTTATTTATTTATTTATATTTACCTATTATCACTATAAGATCTCACCTTGCAAGTAATCGTAAAGGGATTGACAACCCCTTTATCGCGTCGGGTGCAAGTTTGTTTGTTTTTGCGCAGGTGCCTTGGTGCCTCATCTTGATACTCCTACTAGATTGATACCTTGGTTCTCAAACTGAGGGAAATACTTATCTCTACTTTGCTGCATCACCCTTTCCTCTTCAAGGGAAAAACCAACGCAAGCTCAAGAAGTAGCATGGCCGCTTCCCTTGTTGCTTGTCACTATGGGGCTTCTTCTTCAATGGGCAAGATCTAACATGGTGCCCTTCTATTTTGCACTTGAAGCAAACAATCTTGGCCGACTTCTTGACTTGTTATTGGCCCTTCTTGTTGTTTCTCTTGGACTTCTTCTTAGTGGAGTTGAATCCAAGTCCACCTTTGTCATTTGGGGATTTTTCCCACACAAGATATTGTTGAGTGTGGACATCCCTTCATGAATCTTTTCCAAGTCTTTCTTCAAAGAAGTGACTTGCGAATTGAGATCTTTGATTTCATATGCATGGTTAGTATCAATACAAGTACAAGAGGAAGTATAAGCTTCATAGTTAGAGCAACAAGGCAAGGAAAGTAATTCATCACAAGATGTAGCAACATTATGAGTAGATGAACTACGAGGACTAGCACGTGGCAATAAAGCATTTCTACTAGATGTAGTGCTAGTGTCCACATGAGGCTCACTAGATGTTACCTTAGTAGTACTAGCCTCATGAGCTATTTTAGCACATTATGGGATACTAGAAGATCACCATGAGATCGCGAAAGCTTTTCATGACTTTCTTCCAATTTCCCATAATTGCTAGATAGCAACTCAAGTTGAGCCCTTAGCTCAACATTCTCCTTCAAAATGGATGCTTCAAAATGAATAGAGTTAGTAGCACAAGCATCATCATTAACAACAAGAGGAGAAGGAAACTTGGTAAGCTCCTTAGCATATGAAGCTTTAAGTTGAACATGAGACTCGGTGAGTTCAATGAGCAAACTCTTAATGACCCTTGAGCCATTTTTGAGGTGCACAAAGTCCTCAAGGAGTTTATCATGTGAAACCTCAAGCTTATCATTTTTAGTTCTAAAATCATTAGCCACCTTGAGAGCTCTATCATGGGATTTCTTTAATCTAGATAATTCTAGAGCAAAGGTATCCTCAAGAGATTCCTTGGTGGTTTGTTCATTTTTAAGATCTTGAGATAGCTCCGCGATCTCATTAGTGTAATCACGCTCATGACCTTCCATTTTATCAATGGTGGCATCATGCTCCTCGAGATGAGCTTCCAACTCCTCAATATATTTCTTTCCCTCAATGGCAATAGACATGATTTCCATGAAGTTGGAACGAGCAATTTTATTCTTATGAAGAGCTTTAAAAACCGTTTCTCCCTTAATTTTGAAGGAAGCAATATTATCACTCTCTTCATCATTATCCTCATCCTCATTATCATCAACATCCTCATCATGAGATATATTGGGATTCAAAGTAGGAGATACCTTTGAAGCCTTAGCCATAAGGCAAAAGTGAGAAATACTAGATGATGATGTAGGATCCCTTGATGCACCATTCAAGATCACATCTTGTTCCGTGGAGAGTTGGGTTTCCTCTACATTGTTATCACAACAACTCGAGGAAAGCAATGCTTTTTTATCATGACAACAAGACATGGCAAGCATATCATCATGAGATTTAGTGAAGCAATTTCTACATGATATGCAAGGACTATCAACACAAGCATGTGAAATACTTAGAATGCTCGAAGTGTTGAAGTCCAAAGATGGAGCATTGCAATAAGATAGTGATGAAGAATCATCAACAATAAGCCCACTATCATCATTACAATGAACACCACTACTCACCATAACATTACCTTGTGGCAATCCACATGTAGGTGAAGTAGATGAAGTTGAGAAGGGAACACGACCAGAGGTGGAAGGAGAACAGTCATCCCAACAAATCTTGGACACACCATATTTATCTTGAAGCTTTGTCCACAACTCATGAGCATCCCGGAACGACATGAGTTCAGATATAAATACATTGCTCAAAGCATCAAAAAGCACATTAGAATCTTAAGCATTGAGATAAGAGTTTTTCTCATCCTCTAAAGACATGTGTTGAGAATCATTTGGAGGATAAAACCCCATATCTACAATTCACTCTAAATTTGGGTCCATGACCCTAAAGTGATTAAGCATGCGAATTACCCAAACATCAAAATTTGTGCCATTAAAACTAAGAGTGTCAGAGAATCCTAATCCCCTAGTCAACATCCTTACACTCTAGGTTGTCAAACCTAATAATGAGAGACCTGGCTCTGATACCAATTGAAAGGACGTGGATGTCGCCTAGAGGGGGGTGAATAGGCATTTTAAAATAATTACGGTTTAGGCTTGAACAAATGTGGAATAAAACTATCATTTAATTAGTCAAATACAAAACCTTAAAACAACTAGGCTCACCTATGTGCACCAAAAACTTATGCTAAGCAAGATAAACAACTAAGTGATAGCAAGATATACAACAAGAAACAATATGGCTATCACAAAGTCAAGTGCATAAGTAAAGGGCTTGGGAAAGAGATAACTGAGGCACGTAGAGATGACGATGTATCCCGAAGTTCACACCCTTGCGGATGCTAATCTCTATTCGAAGCGGTGTGAAGGTATAATGCTCCCCAAGAATCCACTTGACGGACCCTTTAGGGCAGTCACTTGCCAATGCTAATCCCGAAGGGACCCTTGAGGGCGGTCGCTGAACCCGTACAAACAAGGTTGGGGAAAACACCACAACTTAATTGGAGGCTCCAAGCAACACCAAGAAGCTTCACCACAATGGATTGTAGATCCGAGGTGACCTCAAATGCTCGAGGAAATCTCCACAACCTAATTGGAGGCCCCGAAGCTTGCCCGGAGCTTGCACCACAATGATTGAGCTCCGAGGCACCACCAACCATCTAGGGCACCAAAGCACCTAATAGGAACAAGCTCTAGGGTGCTCAAACACCCAAGAGTAATAAGCTTCTCAAACTACACTTACATGTATCACCGTGGATAACTCAAACCTATGCACCAAATGCAATGCCAAGGGCACATGGAGTGCCCAAGTCCTTCCCTCCCAAATCCCACCACAACAACTAATGCTATGGAGGAAAGTGAGAGGAAGAACGAAGAAGAACACGAAGAACTTCAAGATCTAGATCCAAGGGGTTCCCCTCACATAGAGGAGAAAGTGATTGGTGGAAATGTGGATCTAGATCTCCTCTCTCTTTTCCCTCAAAAAGGAGAAAGAATCATTGGAGGGATTGGGAGATAGCAAGCTCAAAGAGGGTCAACAATGGGGGGCAAACACGAGCTCAAAAGATGGAAACCATTGGGGAAGAATACCCCCTTAAACATGTCCCCACGAATTTGCCCGTTATGTGCAAAATAGCACAAGAGCGGTACAACCGGTCAAAGCAGAGAAAACCAACCTCTAGCAAAAGCAATATTAGTACAACCGCTTGGGGCACCGGTAGTATCGAAATAACCGGAACAACCCGCCTACAACCACCCAAGAACTGCTCCAAAATAGGAAGTAGTCTGGTGGTAGAGCGGTACATGGCAGGTACAACCTACGGACCAATTCTAGAGCGGTACAACTGCTCCAAACACCAGTTGTACCTGTCAACCGGTACAACCGCTCTATGGGGCGGTACAACCTCTCAATGTAAAACAGGTAATACTAAAACAGCCAACTTTTGCATACGAGCTCCGATTTGAGCAAACTCAAGCTTGTTGGATAAAGGACAACAAAATATATCCAACAATGACTAGTTAAATTAATAAAAAGCAATGGAGAATAAATGCCACTAGGATAAGGAAGATGGCCTTCCCAATAAATATCCGGCAAAATCTCCAACACTGAAAACACAATATGATGCATACGAAATCTGTTTTCGATGAGCTTGAACTTATCACAATGAAGACCGTCAGCCCAAAAAGTCACATAGATAAAAACCAAATAAGGACCAAGAAAGATGATGATGCACGGATGCAAATGGTTTGAGCTCTCAACAAACGATACGATCAAGCTACTCACTTGAGAGCCCCCCTTGATAGTACGGCTATCGATCCTATAACCCGGTCTCCCAACTACCCCTATGAGACCAATAAAATGGAAAACATTATCAAGGTCAAACCTTTACCTTGTGCATAGTCCACTTGATCTAGATGATGACGATCTTGTCCTTCTCAAGATGGACCACCAGTCTTGATTGCGCCGGCTCGATGAAGACTAGTAGATTGCTCCCCCATACTCCACTATGGGTGAGCCACTCTTCGGCACATCTTCATAAGTCCATTGTCATCACAATGAACGGCAAGCTTCAAGCATGATCTCTCCGTGATGATTCACTTGAACTTGCACACCGCAACCTTGATGACGATCACCACTTGATGTCATCTTCCGTGGGTTGTATGGGATCTTCCTCTTGATGCAATCCCATGGAAATATACCTAACCCCACAAAGAACTCTCACAAGGAACAGGGGTTAGTACACAAAGCGTAATGGACAATGCTTACCATACCATGGGATCACTTGATCCCTCTTGGTACATCTTGAACGCCTTGTGTCGTTGTTTTCTCACGGCAGATGTCTGGGTCACGGACTTAGGTTCGGGGCGAGACGCAACTACGTGGCGGCTTGAAGGGGTTGGTCGGAATCGAGAAGACACGGAGTTTTGCCCAGGTTCGGCCCCTCAAATCGAGGTAAAAGCCTACATCCTGCTTGTCTGATATTGATGATGATGAAGATCTCTCGGTTACAAGGGTGCTAACCACTACCTCTAATCATGAGAGCCTCTAATGTCTCTATCTCTAATCATGTGTTGTCTAAACTTGTGGACTTGTGTCCCTTAAGAATCTGTCCCTCTAGGGGTGCTCTACCCCTCCTTATATAAGTGGAGAGGTGGGTTTTACAAATAGAGTCCTACTAGGAGTAGGATCAGGACTCGTCTCTCACGAATCCTACTCCGGGTCTTATTTCCTTTAATGGAATCCTTCTCTCTTCGGGCCTTCTCTTGTGGGCCTTCTCTTGTGAGCCGCCTGGCGCCGGCTCACCCACCGGGTCTTATCTCGTGAGCCGCCTGGCGCTGGCCTGCCAACCGGGTCTTGGGCCTTGGTCATCTGCGGCCCGCCAACCGGGTCTTTAATAAGAATGTCATATCTTCAGCCGGGTCTTCTGTGAGTCGCCAGGACGGGTCATACCGCGGGGTATATCCCTGTCATTAGCCCCTAGGTTAGCTTGAATTTATTCATGGTAAGCTCCTGAAATAAGAGTATCATATATGTTAAGTGGCCGGCTTGCCTTCGGCCGGCTTATAAAATGACTCCTCAGAAATCCGGGTCTTTTCTGCATATGAATGAGTCGTCTTGATAATCATCTTGCTTGTCAATGTCCTTTGAAAAATATTGACAATAGAATAGACATACGCCATTGAGTCGGCTTCCAATACTCTTGGCGGGTCATTTCCGTCGGGTTATAATTATTGATGATGCCGGGTCATTATCATTGGTGACTCCGGATCAAGTAATTAGAATCCAACTGACTTGATAAAAATATTGAGATGAAAATCCCTCTGATGTAAAGCCGGACTTCCATTGTTGTGAAGTAGGGCGGCTTATATAGAATCTGGCGGGTTATGATCTTTTGAGAACACCGGGTCATAAGTGTTGGTGATGCCGGGTCTAACAACTGAACTCCATATTTAATATCTTGAAAATTATCCTCAAAGTTTTTGATATGTCCATATTACCTGTAGCCCCCAAGATCCAAGATTATCCATGATAACTTGGTGCTTTGTAAATAACATTTTGGACTATGTAGCCCCCAAGTGTCGGGTTGTCCTGCTTGTAGCAACCTGGGACTCATAATTACTTATACCTTTATAATACCTTCGGCGGGTGTAGCCCCCATGGGCCGGCTCATCAGAAAGCTTCGGCGGGTGTAGCCCCCAAGGGCCGGCTCATTAGAAAGCTTCGGCGGGTGTAGCCCCCAAGGGCCGGCTTATCAGAATGTGATGTGCCGGGTCTTCAATTAGAACCTTATAATCTGTTTAAACGGCTGAATATTGTAGCCCCAAGTGCCGGGTCGCACGCCTCCGGTGACTTGGGACTTTAGAAAATTTGATCTGAGCGGTGTAGCCCCCAAGTGTCGGGTCAGTAAGAATTTACTGGGCTGGGACTTATAAAAATATAGAAAGGCCGGCTCATCTCCTTGAGATAATAGGGTCTTGCTGACAATGTAATGATTTGAAAACCGGCTTGCATTAGCCCCCAAGTGCCGTGGTGCATGCTTGCAGCGACATGGGACTTGCATATTTGATATAAACTGGACTTAAATAGTGTAGCCCCCAAGTGCCGGGTCGTTTTCCTGCGGCGACTCGGGACTATGTGAGAATAATATGACTCACCACAATTTGCTGAATGAATTCTTTGACCGTAGTTGTAATATAACCTGAAATGAATATCCTGAAATAATTCCTTTGTCTTTGACATGAAATTCCTGCTCATGGTTGCGGTGCAAACCGGCAAATATAAGTTTGAGAAATCCATGAGTGTTGTAGATTACTACATAGCAGAATTGAAGAAATCCGAGAGCCGGTCAATTAGATGACACGGCATTATATCTGATAGGGCGGCTCTTGAAAAATATTAAACTTCTCCGAGTTGGCTTAAAAAATCCAATCATTTAACATTGGTTATGATAACCATGAAGATCCAGCCATGTTGGCTATTAACAGATCCATTTGGTCTTGCCAAATATTTAATAGCGGCTCATATTAAGAGATAATACCTGCAAAAAATAAACAAGACAGAATACATTCTGCATTGTTGTGAGGGCGGCTTGAAGAAGCTCAACCCGGAGATGTTCATACCTTTCATAACATTGCTCCTTTCTCGTAATCTTGCTCTGATCCGGCTTTTGTAAGCCAGCATGTTTATCTTGAGGTGGGAAGCCCCCCTTGAATAATCCACCTATGAGATGTCAACCGGAGTAGCATGACTTCGAGTCTTATGAGCTCTGTTGATGACCAGTTGTCGTAGGGTAATATGAGTTGTACTCCAATGTAAGAAACCTCCATTGACAACCGCGACTAATGAAGAGACGGAAGCGGCCTAAAGCCAACAACTTTTCAGGGTAACATGAGTCGCCCTTGCAAATAATTTCTTTTAAGAGCCGGTTGTCTTAGGATATATGTAAGCTATACCTGACGGTAGGAAGCCTCTATTGACAACGGCGACTGTTGATGAACTTGAAGCGGCCTACAGTCGGCTGCATGAAGGGTGATATAAACTGTACCATGATGGCAAAAAGCCTCCTTTTAACAGAAAATACTTATCCATTGTATTCCAACACCGGTTGTCAATAGGTTTATGTAAGCTATACCAAAGGTAAGAAGCCTCTACTAACAACTGCAGCTCAAAAAGCCTGCTGTTGGAGGGTGATGTAAGCTATACCCGAAGGCAATAAGCCTCCTTCAATCAGCCAATGTTGAATAGGGCTGGCTGGCGATGGGTTTATGTAAGCTATACCTGACGGCAAGAAGCCTCCATTCGACAGCCGCGACTAGTAATTATACTAGCCGGCTGTGTGAAGGGTTTATGTAAGCTATACCCGAGGGCAAGAAGCCTCCTTCCACAACTATTTTTGGCGTAAACCCCGGTTGTTAGGGTGAGATAAGCGAACCCGTCGGTAAGAAGCCCCCTTCGACAACCGCGGTTAATAAGTAACCGAAAGTGGCATAAAGCCGACCATTAGGGTGAGATAAGCGATACCCGTCGGTAAGAAGCCCCCTTCGATGGCCGCAGTTGATAAGCAACTGGAATTTGATGTACACGTTGTTGCCTTAGGGTCATTTTTTAAGCTATACCAAAGGTAAGAAGCCTCCATCAACAACACCGCTTAATGTACTCAAACTAGGCATAAAGCCAACTGCTCATCATACCAGTTCAGGGTCTCTCAAGTGAGATTGGTCGTCAACTCTGTGAACCGGCTCAGGGTCTCTAAAGCGAGATTGACTGATAGGAGCTTATTGTATTGACATCAGTTCAGGGTCTCTAAAGTGAGATTGGCCGTCAACTCTGTGAACCGGCTCAGGGTCTCTAAAGCGAGATTGACTGGTAAGAGCTTAACTGTTTAAACTTACTGCAGTTCAGGGTCTCTAAAGAGAGATTGGCCGTCCACTCTATGAGCCGGCTCAGGGTCTCTAAAGCGAGATTGACTGGTAAGAGTTTTCGGCGGGTCACAAACCACTTCGACTTAAACTTGTTGAACCGAAAAATTTCATCTTGGCAAAAGACCCGGGCTTCTCATTGAAAACGACCAAATGTGTCTTGCCATGTCTGTAGACCCCGAGTCTCAAGTTGACTCGAAGGGGCGGCTTGAGAATCTTCATTAGAAGTTGAGTTTGTCCGTGGCGGGTTATAAATGATCCCGTATGAATTGCTTCAATGATCCGGTCGATGATTCGTTCCGGTTGTTTGTTGAAGTGAACCATATTGTAGTGGCAACTTGCGTGCCTGTCCGTCGGGTGGCTCCTATCGATAAGCACTGCACCGACATATTGATGTAGACCAAACTATGGGTGGCGTTTTGCACGCATCCGTTGGGCGGCTCGTACAGGCGAGCACTGCACTGATATGTTGATGTAGACGTAGAAACCAACCGTGGCATTGTAAGCCGGTTCTGTTGTGAAAGACGGCCGCGGTATTGTAAACCGGCGTGGTCACGAGAGACGGCCGCGGTGTGTAAGCCGGTGCCGACGGATGAAAAACGGCCATGGTATTGAGAACCGGCGCGGATGGCGAGAGTCGGCCACGGCGTTGTAAACTGGCGCAATGGTGAGAGACTGTCACGACGTTATAAGCCGGCGCGGTAGCGAGAATTGGCCACGGCGTTATAAGCCGGCACGGTGGCGAGAGTCGGCCACGGCGTTGTAAACCGGCACGGATGGCGAGGGACGGCCACGGTGTTGTTGGTGAAGACCATAAAGTAGATACGACAGCTTGCCGCACTCATTCAGCGGCTCATACTGGCGGGTGAGCACGCGCGGCACCGGCGTGGTTATGTAGACCGGGCCACAGGAGCGACAAGTCACGAGCGTCCATTCAGCAATGTGACTCCGATGAACCCGAGTACAGAACGATACCGTCGTGCCCTCCAACTCCGCGGTATAATTCCACGCAAATATACTTCCTGCGTAAAAAATATTACAGGCCAGAGTAACAGTTTTTTTGACTGAAACAATATGTGCTAAAAATAGATTTAGATAAATACCATCTGATGTGTTGGAAACGATATTTGATCCAATGCACGGACAGGACGGCTCGAGCGATACCTCCCCGGTTAATGCACCCCGGGAGCATTGAATTCCCATCCGGTGATTGTAGGGACTTAACCTGCACGTCTTATAGATAATTTGACATGGGTTGCAGCAGCTGGCGCAGGGAAAACACGGAACAGGCCCGGCTGCAGGGGCGTTTTTGGAGCAGGCAAGCATGGCGGGCGCACAAGCAGCGCCGGCTCGGAGTGGCGAATGGAGGCGAAGCGGAGCAGCCCAGCGATGGCGTGGCCTGGCGGGTCTGGCGTGTAGTGGAATAGGGTCCTCGTCCGTTCGGTCGGACGAGTCGGAACAGAAGCGAGGCATGTACGCGTGGAGGCGAGGCACGGTTGTGGTGGAGGCGGCTCGGCAGGGGGCAAGGCGCAGCGGTGGTCAGGGTGACTGGCGGTTCGCGCCCGGCCACGGCGGCGACGGAGCGCGGCACACCGGCGGAGGCCGAGGCCGGCGGTGGCGGCTCGGAGGCGTGGCGGCAGCTCAAGGCAGCAGCCGGCGGTAGCACACACAGCAGCAGGGTTGTGTCTTGGTCTGTCTTTTTTTTGAAACGGCGGCTCGCAGCGACGGCGGAGACTGGTCCGGTGGTGGCTCACAGCAGCAGGGCTGCCTGCATCAGCTGGGTTACCTCCGAGGGTCTCCACAGCTACGGCAGGGCCGGTCGTGCCGCTGCTCCTGGTCAACCGGCGAGGGGTGCCCGGGGTGAGCAGGGTGTGCGGAAGCGAGAACTGCCCGGGGCAGCGGGTAGCTCGGCTACGGCGGAGGCGCGCGGAAGAGCGTACCATGGAGAGGGCCGGTTCGAAGCGAAGGCCAGAGTCGAGGCAGCGATGGCCAGCTCAGAACGTGAGACGGAAGGCGGCTTAGATGCGCGCAGAGGTAGGAGAGGCTTTGCCGGTGCGGCTCGTACGGCGCGGTGATGACCGGCCCGGCCGGCTCGAAGAGGCAGTGGAGGAGGAAAACGGCGGGTCATGGTCGTGGTCGGCGGCTCGCGAGGCGTGCAGCGGCGCGAAGTTGACTCCGTCTCCGGGCCGAGGCCAGTTTGTTTTGTCCTGTTTGATATCTCCACGAATCAGGGGCGGCTCGACGAGGCCTCGGAGACAAGGCGGAGCGGAGGCCGCGTGGCTCAGAGGTGAAGAGGCACGTCGCCGACGCCGGGTCAGCTCGGCACTGCAGTACTTGAAGAGGCATCCGGCGAGGCAAGACGGCAGCTTGACGAGGAACCCCGGCAGCGGATTCAGGCGGCTGTGGAATTGACGGGCGAGCCGGCCGGCTTAGCGCAGGTTGGGCCGGTGAGGGCGCACGCGTGCGCGAGCTGGAGCAAAGGCTGGCGCAATTAGGCGACGCCCAAGGTCAAAGTGGCCACGGTGGGAGAAGTATGCCCATCTCCGGGTCGCGTCTAGTTTGGACGAAACCGCGCCCGTGGACACTCCATCTTTCCTTATTTGTTTCTTCTTCTCTTGACATATTGACCACCCGGTTGTGGACCGGTTTTCTTTTCGTAGCAACTTCTGGTGAATAAAACAGTTGGGCTTTATTGATGAGCCTTTCGGTGGCATATGTATGAGTGCTTGATGATCTGTAGTTTCCGACCGCTCATCCGTGATGTAGATCCTTCCGTCCGGTTCTTCTTTTTATTTGACGCATCGCGAACTTTCTTGATCCCTGGAGAGTTTTCTCCCAAAAAACATAGAACCACTGTGTCTCTGTCCCACGGTGGGCGCCAACTGTCGTGGTTTTCTCCCAAAAAACACAGAACCATTGTGTCTCTGCCCCACGGTGGGCGTCAACTATCGTGGTTTTCTCACGGCAGATGTCCGGGTCACGAACTTAGGTTCGAGACGAGACGCAACTACGTGGCGGCTTGAAGGGGTTGGTCGGAATCGAGAAGACACGGAGTTTTACCCAGGTTCGGCCCCTCAAATCGAGGTAAAAGCTTACATCCTGCTTGTCTGATATTGATGATGATGAAGATCTCTCGGTTACAAGGGTGCTAACCGCTACCTCTAATCACGAGAGCCTCTAATCTCTCTATCTCTAATCATGTGTTGTCTAAACTTGTGGACTTGTGTCCCCTAAGAGTCTGTCCCTCTAGGGGTGCTCTACCCCTCCTTATATAAGTGGAGAGGTGGGTTTTACAAATAGAGTCCTACTAGGAGTAGGATTAGGACTCGTCTCTCACGAATCCTACTCCGGGTCTTATTTCCTTTAATGGAATCCTTCTCTCTTCGGGCCTTCTCTTGTGGGCCTTCTCTTGTGAGCCGCCTCGCGCTGGCTCACCCACCGGGTCTTATCTCGTGAGCCGCCTGGCACTGGCCTGCCAGCCGGGTCTTGGGCCTTGGTCATCTACGGCCCGCCAACCGGGTCTTTAATAAGAATGTCATATCTTCAGTCGGGTCTTCTGTGAGTCGCCAGGCCGGGTCATACCGCGGGGTATATCCCCGTCACCTTGTGTGTTGATCAACTTGATTCACTCTTTGACTTAGTCTTGATTAACCTTGTATCTTATCTTCTCTCTTCATAAAGATGATGTCTTGAAGGTAATCATGAATGCTCACACAATCTTCTTCTTCAAGACATGCTTGCAATAAGCTCAACTCTCACATGACCAATCTTTGGATAAACCTTGAATACCACCTTGGTCATCATATAAGCTCCTCGAAAACCAATAGGTGGATTTCAAGAAGTACCTATGGACAAATCCTTCGAATATAAGTCAAGGCAACCATTAGCCCATATATAGGGGTGTCAACAATTACCAAAACCACACATGGATAAATGTGCTCTTACACCTTGGTTCTCATCAACTGAGGAAAATACTTATCTACTTTGATGCATCACCCTTTCCTCTTCAAGGGAAAACCAATGCAAGCTCAAGAGGTAGCAAGAAGGATTTCTGACGTCGTTGCCGGGGAGGATACACATATAGCCTACCAAGTACCCATCACAAACTAATATCTTGCATTTACATTATTTTCCTTTTGCCTCTCATTTTCCTGTCCCCCACTTCACAAATTTGCCGTTTGATTCGCCCTCTCTTTTTCGTTTGCCTTTTTCTCATCAGATCTGTTGTTTGCTATGTTTGCTTGTGTTGCCATGTGTCTTCTATTTGCTTGCATCTTCACTTGCTAAAAATCTATTGATATGGATCCTCATCCACTTGCTAATATTTTGAAAAGACCAAATTATGATGAACCAATTGCTAGTGAGTTGAGTGCACTTGATTATCTTTGTGAAGTTTTGTTTGAAAATCATGAATCTGAAAATTTTGATGAAGTGTTGAAAGAAGAAATTTATAAGGCGATTCATGATAGTTCCTTGAATATAAAGCATGATCGTCATATTGTTAGTATGAATTCTCGGAATATCCATGATGCTGATGATATGCAAAACCACAAGCTTTTGGATGCTATGCTTGATGAAGATGATATTTGTTGTTCCCTAAGTTTTGGTGATGACACATATGCTAGAATTGATCATGAAAATAATAATTTATGTGATAGTTATATTGTGAGATTCCTTCATGATGCTACTGGAAATTATTATGAGGGAGGAACATATGCCTGTAGGAATTGCAATCATATCAAGTTTCCTCTCTATGTGTTCAAAGTTTTCAAGTTATGCTTGTTTTGCCTTCCTATGCTAGTTGATTCTTCTCCCGTAAATCGTTTGCTCACAAAATCCCTATGCATAGGAAATGGGTTAAACTTAAATGTGCTCGTCATGATATTCATGATGCTCTCTTTCATGTTTCAAATACTACTTTTTATGAGAGCATCATTGAAATCATTATGCCTAGCTAGGGGCGTTAAACAATAACGCTTGTTGGGAGGCAACCCAATTTTATTTTTATGTTTCTGTTTTTGCTTCTGTTTTGAGTGTTTTACACATTACTACCTCTGTAGTGATTGTGTTTTGGTATTTTAATTAGTGTTTGAGCCAAGTAAGAGCTTTGGGATGGTCTATGGTGGTTGTTGATTTGATCTTGTTGAAAATAGAAACTTTTGCGCCTAGTCCAGGAATTTTATAAATTTATCAGAGAGACGAATGAGTCTGGAAGTTTTACACAAGATTCATATACAAATTTCCCAGGTTTTCCTAATTTTTTATAATCTTTGGAGTTACAGAAGTATACAAAGTTTTCAGATTGCTACAAATTGTACTATTTTTTGACAGATTCTGTTTTCTTTGTGTTGTTTACCTATTTTGATGTACCTATGGGTCGTATCGGGGGGTATGAACCATGGAGAAGTTAGAATATGGTAGATATTACAGCAATATAAATAAATAATGAGTTCACAACAGTACCTAAAGTAGTGATTTATTTTTCTTATACTAACGGATCTCACTAGTTTTCTGTTGAGTTTTGTGTTGTGAAGTTTTCAAGTTTTGGGTAAAGATTTGATGGACTATGGAATAAGGAGTGGCAAGAGCCTAATCTTGGGGATGCCAAGGCACACTAAGCCATACTCAAGCATGCCAAAAATCCTAAGCTTGGGGATGCCCCGGAAGGCATCCCCTCGTTCATCCTCAATCCATCGGTAAATTTACTTGAGGCTATATTTTTATTCACCACATGATATGTGTTTTGCTTGGAGCGTCTTGTATGATATGAGTCTTTGCTTTTTATTTTTCCACAATCATCCTTGCTTCACACATCTTTTGAGAGAGACACGCATTAATCGTGAATTTATTAGAATACTCTATGTGCTTCACTTATATCTTTTGAGCTAGGCAATTTTGCTCTAGTGCTTCACTTATATCTTTTTAGAGCACGGTGGTGTTTTGTTTTATAGAAATAATTGAAATCTCGTACCTCGTTTATATTACTTTGAGAGTCCTTAAACAGCTTGGTGATTTTTTAGGTTATGAATTTAGTCCTAATATGATAGGCAACCAAGAGGGATATAATAAAAACTTCCATATTAAGTGCATTGAGTATTATGAGAAGTTTGATTCCTTGCATAAAGTTTTGAGATATAAAGATGGTAATATTAAGACTCATGTTATGAAGTAATTGTGAATTGGTAAAAGTACTTGTGTAAAGGTTTGTGATTCCCGTAGCATGCACGCGTATGGTGACAAAAATATGTAAGGAAGTCGAAGCATGATTTGTTTATTGATTGTCGACCTTTGTGTGAGGGTCGGGAGCGTGCGATGGTTTACTCCTACCAACCTCTCCCCTAGGAGCATGCGTCTAATACTTTGCTTCAATTACTAATATACTTTTGTAATAAGTATGTGAGTTCTTTATGACTAATGTGGGTCCATGGATTATACGCAGTCTCACCCTTCCACGTTTGCTAGCCTCTCTAGTACAACGCAACTTTCGCTGGTACATTAAACCCACCATATATCTTTCCTAAAAACAGCCACCATACCTACCTATTATGAAATTTCCATAGCCATTACGAGATATATTTCCATGCAACTTCCACCGTTCCGTTTAGTATGACATGCACCATCATTTTCATATTGCTTTGCATGATCGTAAGATAGCTAGCATGATGTTTTCATGGCTTGTCTGTTTTTTGATTTCATTTGCTATGCTAGATCATTGTATATCACGGTACACCGCCGGAAGCATTAATATAGAGTCATATTTTGTTCTAGATATCGAGTTGTAATTCTTGAGTTGTAAGTAAATAAAAGTGTGATGACCATCATTATTAGAGCATTGTCCCATGTGAGGAAAGGATGATGGAAGCTATGATTCCTCACAAGTGGGGATGAGACTCCGGACTTTATGAAAAATAAAAGAGGCCAGCGAAGCCCAAATAAGAAAAGGAGGCCTTAGATGCCCACCAAAAAAATGAGAGAAAAAGAGAAGGGACAATGCTACTATCTTTTTTCCACACTTGTGCTTCAAAGTAGCACCATGATCTTCATGATAGAGAGTCTCCTACTTTGTCACTTTCATATACTAGTGGGAATTTTTCATTATATAACTTGGCTTGTATATTCCAATGATGGGCTTTCTCAAATTTCCCTATGTCTTCATGAGCAAGCAAGTTGGATGCACACCCACTTAGTTTCCTTTTGAGCTTTCATACACTTATAGCTCTAGTTCATGCGTTGCATGGAAATCCCTACTCACTCACATTGATATCTATTAATGGGCATCTCCATAGACCGTTGATACGCCTAGTTGATGTGAGACTATCGTATCCTTTTTCTTCATAAGCTCCACCATATTCTATTCCACCTATAGTGCTATATCCATGGCTCACGCTCATGTATTGCGTGAGAGTTGAAAAGGTTTGAGAAAATAAAAGGTGTGAAACAATTGCTTGCCTTGTCATCGGGGTTGTGCATGATACAAATACTTTGTGTGGGGAAGACGGAGCATAGCCAGACCATATGATATTGTAGGGATAACTTTCTTTTACCATTATATTTTGAAGAGATACAATTGCTTTGCTAGTATGGTTGAAATATTATTGTTTTTATGTCAACATTAAGCTTTTGTTTTGAGTCTTATGGATCTGAACATTCATGCCACAATAAAGAATATTACATGGATAAATATGTTAGGTAGCATTCCACATCAATAATTCTGTTTTTATCATTTACCTACTCGAGGACGAGTAGGAATTAAGCTTGGGGATGCTAGATACGTCTCCAACGTATCTATAATTTTTTATTGTTCCATGCTATTATATTATCTGTTTTGGATGTTTCATATGCATTAATATGCTATTTTATATTATTTTGGGGACTAACTTATTAATCTAGAGCCAAGTGCTAGTTTCTGTTTTCCCCTTGTTTTTGAGTATTGTAGATAAGCAATATTAAACGGAGTCCAAACGGAATAAAATATTTGCAATGATTTTTCTTGGACCAGAAGACATCTACCACATTTGGAGTGCAAGGAAGGAGACGTGCCAGGATGTCACAAGCCAAGGGGCGCGACCACCATCCCTGACCGCGCTTGGCAGGCTTGTGGGCCCCTAGTAGGTCTCCTAACCCTAATCTTCGTCCTATAAACACCCAAATATTCCCCCAATACAAAAAATAGGAATGCAAATACTTTTCCACCACTGCAACCTTCTGTTCCCGAGAGATCCAATCTTGGAGCCTTTTCCGGTAATCTGCCGGAGGGGGATTCAATCATGGAGGGCATCTACATCAACTCCATTGCCCCTCCGATGATGCGTGAGTAGTCCACCATAGACCTACAGGTCCATAGCTAGTAGCTAGATGGATTCTTCTCTCTATTTGTGCTTCAGTCCCACGTTCTTCATGATCTTCATGGAGATCTATTCGATGTAATACCCTTTTGCGGTTTGTTTGTCGAGATCCGATGAATTGTGGGTTTATGATCAGCCTATCTATGAATAATATTTGGTTCTTCCCTAAATTCTTATATGCATGATTCCATATCTTTGTAAGTCTCTTCAAGTTATTGATTTGGTTTGGCCAACTAGATTGGTAATTCTTGCAATGGGAGAAGTGCTTAGTTTTGGGTTCAATCTCGCGGTGTCCTCACCCAGTGACAAAGTATGGGTAGCGAGGCGGGTATTGTATTGTTGCCATCAAGGGTAACAAGATGGGGTTTTCATCATATTGCTTGAGTTTATCCCTCTAGATCATGTCATCTTACTTAATGTGTTACTTTGTTCTTCACGAACTTAATACTCTAGATGCAGGCAGGAGTCGGTCGATGTGTGGAGTAATAGTAGTAGATGGAGAATCGTTTCGGTCTACTTGACACGGATGTGATGCCTGTATGCATAATCATTGCCTTGGATATCGTCATAATTATTCGCTTTTCTATTAATTGCTCGACAGTAATTTGTTCACCCACCGTGTTATTTTCCTTCAAGAGAGAAGCCTCTAGTGATACCTATGTTCCTCGGGTCTACTTTCCATATTATATTTTCATATCTATAAACCAAAAATACTAAAAATACCTTGCTGCAATTTATTTACGTTTTACTTTCCGCAATCTTTTACATCCATCTCTATCAGATCTAATCCTTGCAAATAGCCATGAAGGGATTGACAACCCCTTTATAGCGTTGGGTGCAAGAGTTTGATTGCTTGTGTAGGTGCATCCATTCGTGACTTGCTTGTTTCTCCAACTGAATTGATACCTTGGTTCTCATTAACTGAGGGAAATACTTATATACTTCTCTGCATCACCCTTTCCTCTTCAAGGGAAAATCAATGCAAGCTCAAGAGGTAGCACTGACCTTACTAAAAATCTGTCATTCGTCATCAGATGCCAAGCCACGAAATCTTCCGATTCCTATTGGAAGATTAGGATTTGCAGTATTTGTTGGAAATATGCCCTAGAGGCAATAATAAAATAGTTATTATTGTATTTCCTAGTTCATGATAATTGTCTATTGTTCGTGCTACAATTGTATTAACCAGAAACCGTAATACATGTGTGAATACCTAGACCACAACATGTCCCTAGTAAGCCTCTATTTGGCTAGCTCGTTGATCAAGAGTTGGTCACGGTTTTGTGACCATGGACATTGGATGTCGTTGATAGGGATCACATCATTAGGAGAATGATGTGATGGACAAGACCCAATCCTAAGCATAGCACAAGATCGTGTAGTTCATCTCCTAAAGCTTTTCAATGTCAAGTATCGTTTCCTTAGACCATGAGATTGTGCAACTCCCGGATACCGTAGGAATTCTTTGGGTGTGCCAAACTTCACAACGTAACGGGTGGCTATAAAGGTGCACTACGGGTATCTCTGAAAGTGTTTGTTGGGTTGGCATGAATCGAGACTGGGATTTGTCACTCCGTGTGACGGAGAGGTATCTCTGGGCCCACTCGGTAAGATATCATCATAATGAGCTCAATCTGACTAAGGAGTTAGCCACGAGATGATGTATTATGGAACGAGTAAAGAGACTTGCCGGTAAGGAGATTGAACAAGGTATAGGATACCGACGATCGAATCTCGGGAAAGTATCATACCGATAGGCAAAGGGAATTGTATACGGGATTGATTGAATCCCCGACATTGTGGTTCATCCGACGAGATCATAGTGGAGCATGTGGGAACCAACATGGGTATCCAGATCCCGCTGTTGGTTATTGGCCGGAGAAGTGTCTCGTTCATGCCCACGTGTCTCCCGAACCCGTAGGGTCTACACACTTAAGGTTCGATGATGCTAGGGTTATAGAGAAATGGTATACGTGATTACCGAAGGTTGTTCGGAGTCCCGAATGAGATCCCAGAAGTCACGAGGAGCTCCGGAATAGTCTGGAGGTAAAGATTGATATATAGGAAGTCCGGTTTTGGTCACCGGAAAGTTTTTGGGCTCATCGGTATTGTACCGGGAGTGCCAGGAGGGTGCCGGAGGACCCCGGGAGGGGTGTGACGACCATAGGACTTTGTGGGCCCTTAGAGGAGGTGTGCCAGCCCTTATTGGGCTGGCTAAGATCTTCTAGAAAGGCCCACGCGGCTGGAGATCCAGAGATAAAGGGCAAAGGGTTCTAAAAGAGGAGATTCACCTCCCTTGTGGGAGGTGGACTCTATCCCCACTTCGGCCGAAGCCCTCCTCTTTGGAGGAGAGGCCAAGGCAGCCCTCCCTATCCCTCCTCCTATATATATCCAAGGTTTTGGCCTTCTGAGAATAGATCTGAACTCTCTCTCTCTCTCACAGCGAAGCCCCACGTCTCTTCTTCCTCCTCCGCAACGCTTAGGCAAAGACCTACCGGATAACCTTGCTACTCCACCACCACCACGCCGTCGTGCTGTTGTTGGAGCCCTTCCCCAACCTCTCCTTCCTCCCTGCTGGATCAAGGCGTAGGAGACGACACCGGGCTGCACGTGTGTTGAACGAGGAGGCGCCCTTGTTCGGCGCTTATATTAGAATCCACCGTGATCTGAATCGCTGCGAGTACGACTCCACCAACCGTGTTCTTGTAACGCTTACGCTTAGCGATCTTCAAAGGTATGAAGATGCAATCTCTCCCCTCTCGTTGCTGGTTTCTTCATAGATAGATCTTGGTTACACGTAGGAAATTTTTTGATTTACTACTACATCTCCCAACAGTGGCATCATGAGCTAGGTATATGCGTAGAATCTATGCACGAGTAGAACACAAAGCAGTTGTGGGCATCGATCTTGTTAATTTGCTTACCACTACTAGTCTTATCTTGATTCGACGGTATTGTGGGATGAAGCGGCCCGGACCAACTTTACACGTACGCTTACATGAGACCGATTCCACGGCCTAACATGCACTTGTTGCATAAGGTGGCTAGCGGGTGTCTGTCTCTCCCACCTTAGTCGGATTGGATTCGATGAAAAGGGTCCTTATGAAGGGTAAATAGCAATTGGCATATCACGTTGTGGTTTTGGCGTAGGTAAGAAACGTTCTTGCTAGAAACCTATAGCAGCCACGTAAAAACTTGCAACTACAAATTAGAGGACGTCTAAGTTGTTTTTGCAGCATATGCCTTGTGATGTGATATGGCCAAAAGGATGTGATGTGATGCATTGTGATGTATGAGATTGATCGTGTTCTTGTAATAGGATTCACGACTTGCATGTCGATGAGTATGACAACCGGCAGGAGCCATAGGAGTTATCTTATTTTATTGTATGACCTGTGTGTCAATCATAAATGCCATGTAATTACTTTACTTTATTGCTAAACGTTACCATAGTAGTAGAAGTAATAGTTGGCGAGACAACTTCATGAAGACACGATGATGGAGATCATGATGATGGAGATCATGGTGTCGTGCCAGTGACAGTGATGTTCATGGTGCCCCGAAGATGGAGATCAAAGGAGCAAGATGATATTGGCCATATCATGTCACTATGTTGATTGCATGTGATGCTTATCATGTTTACATCTTATTTGCTTAGAACGTCGGTAGTAAATAAGATGATCTCTCAATAAAATTTCAAGAGATGTGTTCACCCTAACTGTGCACCGTTGCTAAGGATCGTTGTTCCGAAGCACCACGTGATGATCAGGTGTGATAGGTTCTAATGTTCGCATATAACGGGTGTAAGCCACATTTACACATGCGACACTTAGGTTGACTTGACGAGCCTAGCATGTACATACATGGCCTCGGAACACGGAAGACCAAAAGGTCAAAAATGAGTCGTATAGAAGATGCGATCAACATGGAGATATTCACCATGGATGACTAGTCCGTCTCACGTGATGATCGGACACGGGCTAGTTGACATGGATCATGTAACACTTGGATGACTAGAGAGATGTCTATCTGAGTGGGAGTTCATTAAATAATTTGATTATGTGAACTTAATTATCATGAACTTAGTATAAAATTGTATTTACTATCTATATTGTAGATCCAATGGCCAACGCGAATGTCACCCTTAACTTCAACGCGTTCCTAGAGAAAACCAAGCTGAAAGATGATGGAAGCAACTATGCGGACTGGGTCCGTGGCTTGAGGATCATCCTCATAGGTTCCAAGAGATTGTATGTCCTTGATGCACCGCTAGGTGACGCACCCATTTTCCCAGCGGACCAAGATGTTATGAACGCTTGGCAGTCGCGCTGCAATGATTACTCCCTTGTTCAGTGTGGCATGCTTTACAGTTTAGAATCGGGGCTCCAAAAGCGTTTTGAGCAACACGGAGCATATGAGATGTTCCAAGACCTGAAATTGGTTTTTCAAGCTCATGCCCGGGTCGAGAGATATGAAGTCTCCGACAAGTTCTTCAGCTGTAAGATGGAGGAGAATAGTTCTTTCGGTGAGCACATCCTCAAGATGTCTGGGCTACACAACCGTTTGACTCAGCTTGGAGTCCATCTCTCGCATGACTCGGTCATTAACAGAATCCTCCAGTCGCTTCCACCTAGATACAAGAGCTTTGTGATGAACTACAACATGCAAGGGATGGAGAAGTCAATTCCTGAGTTGTGCTCGATGTTGAAATCAGCGGAGGTCGAGATCAAAAAGGAGCATCAAGTGTTGATGGTGATTAAGACCACTAGTTTCAAGAAAGGCAAGGATAATAAGAACTTCAAGAAGGACAGCAAAGCTGTTGCCGTGCCCGGTAAGCAAGTTGCTGGGAAGAAGAAGAACAAGAATGGACCCAAGCCTTAGACTGAGTGCTTTTATTGCAAGGGTACCGGTCACTGGAAGCGGAACTGCCCCAAGTACTTACCGGATAAGAAGGATGGCAACGTTAAAGGTATATGTCATATACTTGTTATTGATGTGTACTTAACCAGCGCTCGTAGTAGCTCCTGGGTATTTGATACTGGTGCAGTTTCTCACATTTGTAACTCCAAGCAGGAGCTGCGAAATAAGCGGAGGCTGGCAAAGGACGAGGTGACGATGCGCGTCGGGAATGGTTCCAAGGTCGATGTGATCGCCGTCGGCACGCTACCTCTACATCTACCTTCGGGATTAGTTTTAAACCTTAATAATTGTTATTTAGTACCAGCTTTGACCATGAACATTGTATCTGGATCTCGCTTGATGCGAGATGGCTACTCATTTAAATCTGAGAATAATGGTTGTTCTATTTATATGAGAGAAATGTTTTATGGTCATGCCCCGCTGGTCAATGGTTTATTTTTGATGAATCTCGAACATGATGTTACACATGTCCGTAGTGTGAGTACCAAAAAGTGTAAGGTTGATAACAATAGTCCCACTTACATGTGGCACTGCCGCCTTGGTCATATTGGTGTCAAACACATGAAGAATCTCCATGCTGATGGACTTTTGGAGTCACTTGATTTCGAATCATTTGACACGTGCGAACCATGCCTCATTTGCAAGATGACCAAGACTCCATTCTCCGGAAAAATGGAGCGAGCAACTGACTTGTTGGAGATAATACATACCTATGTATGCGGTCCAATGAGCGTCGAGGGTCGCGGTGGCTACCGTTATGTTCTCACCCTCACTGATGACTTGAGCATATATGGGTATGTCTACTTAATGAAACACAAGTCTGAAACCTTTGAAAGGTTCAAGGAATTTTAGAGTGAGGTAGAGAATCAACATGACAGGAAAATAAAATGCCTACGATCTGATCGTGGCGGAGAATATTTAAGTCACGAGTTTGGCACGCACCTTAGGAAATGTGGAATTGTTTCACAACTCACGCCGCCCGGCACACCTCAGCGAAATGGTGTGTCTGAACGTCGTAATCGCACTCTATTGGATATGGTGCGATCTATGATGTCTCTTACCGACTTACCGCTATCATTTTGGGGATATGCATTAGAGACTGCCGCATTTGACTTTAAATAGGGCATCGTCTAAATCCGTTGAGACGACACCGTATGAATTATGGTTTGGAAAGAAACCTAAGCTGTCATTTCTAAAAGTTTGGGGATGCGATGCTTATGAGAAGAAACTTCAACCTGAGAAGCTCGAACCCAAAGCGGAAAAGTGCGTCTTCATAGGATATCCCAAAGAGACTATTGGGTATATCTTCTACCTACGATCCGAAGGCAATGTATTTGTTGCCAAGAATGGATCCTTTCTCAAGAAAGAGTTTCTCTCGAAAGAAGTAAGTGGGAGGAAAATAGAACTTGATGAGGTAATCGTACCTCCACTCGAACTAGAGCATAGGGCAGCACAGGAAGTTGTTTCTGTGGAGCCTACACCGGACAGAGAGGAAGTTAATGATGATGATCATGAAACTTCAGATCAAGTTACTATTGAATGTCGAAGGTCCACTAGGACACGTTCCACACCAGAGTGGTATGGCAACCCTGTCCTAGAGATCATGTTGTTGGACAACGGTGAACCTTCGAACTATGAAGAAGCGATGGCGGGCCCGGATTCCGACAAATGGCTTGAGGCCATGAAATCCGAGATAGGATCCATGTATGAAAAGAAAGTACGGACTTTGGTGGACTTTCCTGATGATAAGCGAGCCATTTAAAATAAATGGATCTTTAGGAAGAAGACTGACGCGGACGGTAATGTGACCGCCTATAAGGCTCGGCTTGTCGCTAAGGGTTATCGACAAACTCAAGGAGTTGACTACGATGAGACTTTCTCACCCGTAGCAATGCTGAAGTCTGTCCGAATCATGTTAGCAGTTGCCGCGTTTTATGATTATGAGATCTGGCAAATGTACGTCAAAACGGCATTGCTTAATGGCTTCCTCGAGGAAGAACTGTATATGATGCAGCCATAAGGTTTTGTCGATCCTAAAGATGCTAACAAAGTATGCAAGCTCCAGCGCTCCATCTATGGGTTGGTGCAAGCATCTCGAAGTTGGAACATTCGCTTTAATGAGGTGATTAAAGCGTTTGGGTTTGTACAGGTTTATGGAGAACCATGTATTTACAAGAAAGTGAGTGGGAGCTCTATAGCATTTCTTATATTATATGTGGATGACATGCTGATAATGGGAAATGATATAGAACTCTTGGAAAGTATAAAGGCCTACTTGAATAAGTGTTTTTCAATGAAGGACCTTGGAGAAGCTGCTTACATATTAGGTATTAAGATCTATAGAGATAGATCGAGACGCCTCATAGGTCTTTCACAAAGCACATACCTTGAAAAGATATTGAAGAAGTTCAATATGGATCAGTCCAAGAAGGGGTTCTTGCCTGTTTCACAGGGTGTGAGATTGAGTGCGACTCAATGCCCGGCCATGGCAAAGGATAGAAAAGAGATGAGTGTCATCCGCTATGCTTCAGCCATAGGCTCTATTATGTATGCCATGCTGTGTACCAGACCTGATGTGAACCTTGCCATAAGTTTGGTAGGGAGGTACCAAAGTGATCCCGGAGCGAAACACTGGACAGCGGTCAAGAATATCCTGAAGTACTTGAAAAATACAAAGGACATGTTTCTCGTATATGGAGGTGTCGAAGAGCTCGTCGTAAAGGGTTACGTCGATGCTAGCTTCGACACAGATCCGGACGACTCCAAGTCGCAAACCGGATACAAGTATATTTTGAATGGAGGGGCAGTCAGCTGGTGCAGCAGCAAGCAAAGCGTCGTGGCAGCATCTACATGTGAAGCGGAGTACATAGCTGCTTCGGAAGCAACGAAGGAGGGAGTATGGATGAAGGAGTTCATCACCGACCTAGGAGTTATTCCCAATGCATCGGGCCCGATGACTCTACTCCGTGACAACACTGGAGCTATTGCCCTTGCGAAGGAGCCCAGGTTTCACAAGAAGACAAGACACATCAAGCGCCGCTTCAACTCCATCCGTGATTACATTCAGGAGGGAGATATAGATATTCGTAAAGTGCATACGGATCTGAATGTCGCAGATCCATTGACTAAACCTCTCTCACGAGCAAAACATGATCAACACCAGAATGTTATGGGTGTTCGATTCATCACAATGTAACTAGATTATTGACTCTAGTGCAGGTGGGAGACTGTTGGAAATATGCCCTAGAGGCAATAATAAAATAGTTATTATTGTATTTCCTAGTTCATGATAATTGTCTATTGTTCGTGCTACAATTGTATTAACCAGAAACCGTAATACATGTGTGAATAAATAGACCACAACAAGTCCCTAGTAAGCCTCTAGTTGGCTAGCTTGTTGATCAAGAGATGGTCACGGTTTCATGACCATGGACATTGGATGTCGTTGATAAGGGGATCACATCATTAGGAGAATGATGTGATGGAAAAGACCCAATCCTAAGCATAGCACAAGATCGTGTAGTTCGTCTGCTAAAGCTTTTCAATATCAAGTATCGTTTCCTTAGACCATGAGATTGTGCAACTCCCGGATACCGTAGGAATGCTTTGGGTGTGCCAAATGTCACAACGTAACTGGGTGGCTATAAAGGTGCACTACGGGTATCTCCGAAAGTGTCTGTTGGGTTGGCACGAATCGAGACTGGGATTTGTCACTCCGTGTGACGGAGAGGTATCTCTGGGCCCACTCGGTAAGACCTCATCATAATGAGGTCAATGTGACTAAGGAGTTAGCCACGGGATGATGTATTACAGAATGAGTAAAGAGACTTGCCGGTAACGAGATTGAACAAGGTATAGGATACCGACGATCGAATCTCGGGCAAGTATCATACCGATAGGCAAAGGGAATTGTATACGGGATTGATTGAATCCCTGACATCGTGGTTCATCCGATGAGATCATCGTGGAGCATGTGGGAACCAACATGGTATCCAGATCCCGCTGTTTGTTATTGGCCGGAGAAGTGTCTCGGTCATGTCCACGTGTCTCCCGAACCCGTAGGGTCAACACACTTAAGGTTCGATGACGCTAGGGTTATAGGGAAATGGTATACATGATTACCTAAGGTTTTTCGGAGTCCCGGATGAGATCCTGGACGTCACGAGGAGCTCCAGAATGGTCCGGAGGTAAAGATTGATATATAGGAAGTCTAGTTTTGGTCACCGGAAAGTTTTCGGGCTCATCAGTATTGTACCGAGAGTGCCAGGAGGGTGACAGAGGACCCCCGGGAGGGGTGTGACGACCATAGGACTTTGTGGGCCCTTAGAGGAGGTGTGCCAGCCCTTATTGGGCTGGCCAAGACCTTCTAGAAAGGCCCATGCGGCTGGAGATCTAGAGATAAAGGGCAAAGGGTTTTAAAAGAGGAGATCCACCTCCCTTGTGGGAGGTGGACTCTATCCCCACTTCGGCCGAAGCCCTCCTCTTTGGAGGAGAGGCCAAGGCAGCCCTCCCTCTCCCTCCTCCTATATATATCTAAGGTTTTGGCCTTTTGAGAACAGATCTGAACTCTCTCTCTCTCTCACGGCGAAGCCCTACCTCTCTTCTTCCTCCTTCGCAGCGCTTAGGCGTAGCCCTGCCAGAATACCTTGCTACTCCACCACCACCACGCCGTCGTGCTGCTGTTGGGGCCCTTCCCCAACCTCTCCTTCCTCCTTGCTGGATCAAGGCGTAGGAGACGTCACCGGGCTACACGTGTGTTGAACGCGGAGGCGCCGTTGCTCGGCGCTTAGATCGAAATCCACCGCGATCTGAATCGCTGCGAGTACGAATCCACCAACCGCGTTCTTGTAATGCTTCCTCTTAGCGATATCAAAGGTATGAAGATGCAATCTCTCCCCTCTCGTTGTTGGTTTCTTCATAGATAGATCTTGGTGACACGTAGGAAATTTTTTGATTTACTACTACGTCTCCCAACAGTATTCTCTCCCCATCTATGTTCCATATGTTCTCTTGAATTAGTATTTCATCCCTATGTCCTGTGATTGGATCGATGAGATCACATACTTTTGTCAAAACTTGATTACCTTGAATCGTTATGACCTTCCTTTTGGCACTATTTGGTATCCAACAATCACCCCAGATGTTAATTTTAGCTCCATCTCCCACTCTCCAAATGCAGCCTTTTGAAGGTCTGGATGCCGGACCAGATGCTTCGCCATGCATAGGATGACCCTTTCTTCAATTCATAGTTGAGCAAATCACCACTCGAATAGTATCTTGCTCTTAAAACTCTTACGCAAAGTGAATCATAATTTTCAATCAGCCTCCGACATTGCTTAGCTAACATTGCATGATTAAAGCTATGAGCATCTCTGAATCCCATACCTCCCCTTTCTTTTGGCACACACATTTTCCACCACGCAAACCAGTGCATCCTTCACTGGTTCTTCTCATCACCCCACCAATATTGTGACATAACATCAGTGATTCCCTTGCAGATTTTTTTGGGGAATTTGAAAACACCCATCGCATACGTTGGGATGGCTTGGGCCACCACTTTTAGCAAAGCTTCCTTACTCCCATAAGACAGAGTTCATTCCTTCCATCCATTGACCATTGCCAGAATTCTCTCAGTGATGTGTTTGAAACAATCAACCCTATCAACCCCAATCATCGAAGGTAACCCTAGGTATTTATCTAAGAGGGATTCTGTCATTATATTTAGAATCTAACAAACTTCAACCTTCACTTCCACATCTGTATTCGGCTGAAAAATATTGAGCATTTGACCTCACTTACCATTTGCCCATATGCCGCACAATAATCATCCAATATCCGTTTTAAAGAGGTAGCATTTGTGGAATCGTCTCTCATTAGGACAAGTGAATCATCAGCGAATAAAATATGGGATATCGTTGGGGAATCTCGGCACACCTAAAACCATTTAATTCTCCCGTTGACTCTTCATGGTCAATCAAAGAATATAAACCTTCATCACACAATAGAAAGAGGTAAGGTGATAGGGGGTCACCTTGCCTCATCCCTCTGGTAGGAATAAAAGGAAGAGTCTCATTTGAATTAAACCGCAAGATATACTCCACTGATCTTACACATGACATTACCAGTTGGATCCATCTCTGGTCGAAGCCAAGTTTCCCAAGGATGGCCTCCAGAAAAACCCACTCCATGCGATCGTACGCTTTGTGCATATCCAACTTAATAGCGCATGTTCCAAAATTTCCTTTCTTTCTTGTTTTCATTGTGTGTAGACATTTGTATGCTACTATGACATTGTTAGTGATGATATGCCCAGGAACAAAAGCACTCTTGGACTCACTTATGATGTCAGGGAGTAGTACCTTTAGTCTCATTGCCAACATATTTGAGATTACCTTATACACCACGTTACATAAACTGATGGGCCTAAATTGTGAGATCTTCTTCGGGTTCTCCACCTTTAGAATTAGAACAAATGTTGTAGAATTCCACCAATCGGGAATTATTCCACTATTAAGAACCTCAAGCACTTCCTTCACTATGTCCCCTCCAAGGACTGGCCAAAAATTCTTGTAAAAGATGGTGTGTAAACCGTCCGGTCTCAGGGCCTTCAGGTCACCTATGTTGAATAGTGCTTTTTTGACCTCTTCCTCCGTATAAGGAGTGAGTAGAGACTCATTCATATAGTTCGTAACATAATGTTTAACTTTATTTAATACTTCCACATTCGGTGCATCAACATCTGAGGAGAAAAGGTTCTGAAAATATTCACTAATCAAACTACTCATCGACTCATTATCTTGTCTCCACACCCCTTGGTCATCCAACAACTTTTTGATATGGTTTCTCTTCTTGCGAGTTGTTGCGAAATTGTTGAAAAAGTTTGTATTCCTATTGCCGAACTTAAGCCAATTCGCGAGAATCCGCTGCACCGAGTATATCTCTTCCTTTTCCAAATTCTTCTCGATCAAAATGAGCAAATGTCGCTGCCGATCCACCGCCTCATCAGTAAGGGGGCCCAACCTCAGCCGTTCCAACTCAGCCTAGAGTTCTTTCACGCGTCGATGAGGTGCCTTCAAGATCTTCCTGTCCCAATCGTGCATGACTGCATGAACCGCTGCCATATGCACCGACAGAGTTGCCTGGAGATCTGTGCGTTCCCATGCATCTGTCACTAACTGCATGATGTTCTCCTCCTGCAGCCATCTCGCCTCAAACTTCTTCACATACACACGCTGCTGATCACCCTGCACATTGCCCTCTGTGACCACAAAGATCGATCGGTGGTCAGATTTTGTGTGAGCAGCATTGATCACCTTTGCATCCGGAAAGAGGGTGTGAAATACCCATTAAACACAGCCCTATCAAGACGTTCCCAGAGCCTTCTTCTATGCTAGGTGAACTGATCACCTGCGAATCCCATATCTTCCAGCTCGCAGTCCACCAGAGCATCTCTGAATCCCTCCATCATCCTCATTGGCGGTGGCGCCCCTCCATCCTTTTCATGCGAGTATAGTATCTCATTAAAATCACCTACAACTAGCCACGGTACTCGAATTTGTTGATAGAGGGCATGGAGATATCTCCAGGACAGATGCTTATCCTCCCATTTCGGCTCCCCGTAGAAGCCCATAAATCTCCACGCCTCCTCCGGCAAGCTGCCCCCTAACACATCAATGAAATGTTTGCTCTTGTCCTGGACCTAAATGGTGATCGGAGCACGCCAAAACAAGAGCAATTCATCACTGGCACCCGCGCTCTCATAAACTTCCGCCTTATCCATCCTTAGTTTTTTCCTCGGCGTTTCTGCCTTAACTGTGTTCAGATGTGTTTTGGATAGGAAAAGCACATCCGGGCCCCACTGCTTCTGGACCTCCAGAAGCGCCCTTTCTGCCACGGCACTCTCCACACCACGACAGTTCCAGCATATGAGTTTCATTGCTCCCGGCGATCACTTTCAAGGAGTGTCACCGATATATCATTTGGTACATTGGAACCGTTTTCTATCGCTCTCAACCTCTTGGGATCATGAATCTTTTGTGGGGTGCTCATCTTCTCCTTATCCACCACAGACACCGAGGAAACATTCTCCAATAGGTTCACATGATCAGTTACAAAGCCTGGTGGTGGAGTCGCCCTAGGAATATACAAGCTTGAGCCAGCTTTTCCTCCCGATCCATTTATTGTGCCATATTAACCTATCAAACGCTTCCGAGGCAAAGGCAGCAAAGCACCCGAAAAAGGGTCCTTCTGTCCATCAAGATCCATATCAACCTCCTCCTCCTCCTCCGGGTTAGGCATACCCGGTTGTGCACTATCTCTACGGAAGCCCCCCCGGCCAGCCATAGCACCACGCCCAGAACCACCTGCACCTTTTTCGGACGGTGTATCAAAGTTTGCCAGGAGCCATTCACCCCATTTGCACTCCTCTTGTTTATGTATTCCGTCACCACATTCCGTCACCACGTGCCCTATGAGCCCACAAAAGTTGCAGAAGTCCGATAGTTTCTCATATTCCATTGGGTACTTTTTGCTTTCCTTCAGAGTTACCGGCACGAACCAGACTAACAGTGTATTCAACATCACGAAGACACGTGCTCTCAGATATTTCGTTGGGTTCAGACGCCCTTTATTGACGATCACTGCAATTGGTAGGACTCCCACCTTCCTCGCAATCTTTTTTGCAATCTCTTCTTCATCAGCCCCTCTAGTATGCCAATGGTCCTTGCCCAGACCGGGATCCGGTCTAGTTTATACTCCTATACATTAGTTATCTCGTCATACTCCTCCATGGGAACTGCTGCGTTCCAGAAAAGCCATGGTCCTCTAGTCATAACCCTGTTCCAATCATCCAAACAAAAGAACTGTGCCAAAAATAGATTAGGGTTCACTGGCTTGAAGTTCACTCCCTACGCAGGTGACCAAGCGTTTCTCATCGTCTTGAATAGAGCCACATGACTGAAAGGTTTTTGCGTATGAACCCTGAAAATCGCAACCCACCTCGTCTCCTTGATCCAATCATCAATTTCGGCAGATAAATCTAGATCCTCTTCTTCTTCACCGTGCAGATTCAAGCCCTAAAATCTATCCTCCAAATTCGCTTGGGACCCCGGTGGTTCAGACGCTCTGCCGCCACCACTAGATCTGCCGCCCATAGGCATCGTGGTGTTCATCGCGCCGTCCATGCAAGGTCTTCCGAGAGACCAGCACGGGGGATCGCGTCCTGGTCACTGCCACCGCGATCGAACGCGAGAACATGCAACAAAAACAGTGTAGATCGGGAACCCTAGCACGCCGCCAGGGGATAAGGGGAACCCTAGCTATTCGCCATGGAAAAAACCCTCTACGCAGCCGACTTGTTATTTTAGGGAATCAACTGTAGCTAATACTCCCTCCGTCCGGAAATACTTATCCTAAAAGTGGATGTATCTAGACTTATTTTAGTTATAGATACATTCATTTTATTTTTTTTAGGAAAAGTATTTTTCGGATGGAGGAAGTAGTAGTTAGAAAGCTAGAACAAATTAGGAATCACCAGGCACAGCCTAAGAGCACCATCATATACAGTGGCGAATCTACCAGCCAGGCTTTGATAGGCTCGAGCCTACCCTCCAAATTCGCCAATTTGTTTTTTAGTACTAGGCTTTAGGATGTTTGTTAGGCCCAGGCAAGAAAAACACGTCCAGCCAGCCCATCTAAGCAAATTCAGTGACCAACCACCAGTACACGCACGAGCACCCTAGCTAGCCACCAGAACACGCACTAGTCCCTAAAAAAAACATAACGTGCACGAGCAACCAACCACCAAACGTAGTCGCCAGACGCCGTCATCAGCCGAGGCGCCGAGGGACAGAGGGAGCCGGGTTGAAGGGGAGCTCATCGCCTAGGGCCCAGGCGCGCTCGCCGGCTCAGCCGTCGCCCGTCGCTCGCCTGAGCCTTGAGTCAGCCAGGGAGGACTTTCACTGCTCCGCTGGGACGCTTCCATCAGCAGTCCAATCCAGGAGAATCGGTCGACAACGCATATTGTTTTCTTCTCTGTCCCTGTCTCTGTAATTTCTTCACTGTCTCTGCATCCAACGGACTAGTTGCAATTGCTAGTTTAGTTCTAGTCGGTAGTTAGTTTAGTTTTAGTTATTATAATGCGAGCAAGCAAAATCACAGTAAATACTACTCCCTCCGTAAACTTATATAAAAGCATTTAGAACACTATTTTAGTAATCTATAAACGCTCTTATATTAATTTACAGAGGGAGTCTACATGTTTGAGCTTATTTGGATGAACGAATTTGAGGATAATGGCTATTTTGCTAAATAAACTTAATTTGTCCAAAAAAATTCAAGAAAATCTGAAAGAAAATCTGTTTACTTGCACAAACAAATTAGGAGATCATCGGGTTTTTCTTTAAAAGAGCGTTTAGTTTTCTCGGCATAAACTTTAAGCCCATCCTCCGTTTTCTTTCTAGATTTGCCACTGACCATATATATATATATATACAAATAACTCAAAGAGCGGAACCAGAAGAAGGCAGAAACATAAGGTTCGGGGATTAGCAAAACTGAACAACCTATAAACCCTCTTGGCAGTTAAGCCCGCCTCCCCTTCCGACGCCATGACTCCCCTGCTCGCGCTCGTCGTCCTCCTCCCCATAACCACCGCCGCCGCATCCCTCCCCGCCGACTTCACCGGCCTCCTCACAGCCAAAGCCGCCCTCTCCGACCGTGCCTCTTCACTCGCGGCATGGGACCCGTCCCTCTCCCCGTGCCAGTGGCCGCACGTCCTATGCCGGTCCACCGGTGACCCGGCCGTCGCCTCGCTCCTCCTCTCGAACCTCTCCCTCGCCGGTGAGTTCCCGCCCCAGCTCTGCGCTCATGTCCCTCGTGCGCCTCAACCTCTCGTACAACTCCCTTGTCGGCCCCCTCCCTCCCTGCCTCGCCGCGCTACCGTCGCTGAGGCAGCTCGACCTCGGCGGGAACCTCTTCTCCGGAGAGGTACCCAAGAGCTACGGCGCGGGGTTCGCCTCGCTCGCCACGCTCAGCCTCGCCGGCAACCACCTCTCCGGCGAGTTCCCCGCGTTCTTGGCAAATGTCAGCTCCCTCGAGGAGCTCCTGCTCGCGTACAACCCCTTCGCGCCGTCGTCTCTACCGAACGCTTTCCCCGACGGGCTCCCGCGCCTCCGCATCCTGTGGCTCGCTGGGTGCCGCCTCGTCGGGCGGATACCGTCTTCCATCGGCAATTTGAGGAGCATCATCAGCCTCTTGCTCGCCACCAACAACCTCACCGGCGAGATCCCGGAGAGCATTTGGCGATTGGAGAACCTCGTCCGGATCGAGCTCTACTCAAACAATCTCTCCGGGAGGCTGCCGGGGGAACTGGGAGGGCTCAAGAAGCTGAGGTCCTTGGACGCCTCCATGAACAATCTGTCCGGCGAGATACCGGCGGACCTGTTCCTCGCGCCGAGGTTGGAGAGCTTGCACCTGTACGAGAACGAGCTTTCAGGTCCCGTGCCGTCGACGCTGCAGAAGGCGCCTGCGTTGAACGACCTGAGGTTGTTCACCAACCGCCTCGTCGGGGAGTTGCCGCCGGAGTTCGGGAAGAACTGCCCGCTCAAGTTTCTCGACTTGTCGGACAACCGGATTTCAGGCCGCATTCCGGCGACGCTGTGCAGCGCGGGGAAGCTGGAGCAGCTCATGATTCTGAACAATGAGCTCGCGGGCCCGATTCCGCCTGAACTGGGACAATGCCGGACGCTGACGCGTGTCCGGCTGCCGAACAATAGGCTGTCTGGAACCGTGCCGCCGGACATGTGGGGCCTGCCACATCTGTACCTGCTGGAGCTCGCCGGGAACGCTCTCTCCGGCACCGTGGGGCCAGCCATTGCACTAGCTCACAACTTGACGCAGCTGCTGATATCGGAGAACCACTTCGCGGGCGTGCTGCCGGCGCAGATAGGCCGCCTGGCAAGTCTGGTCGAGCTGTCGGCCGCGAATAATGCGTTCTCTGGCCCTCTGCCGGCGTCACTCGTTGCTTTGTCCACGCTCGGCCAGCTTGATTTGCGGAACAACTCGTTCTCCGGCCAGCTGCCACATGGTGTTCGACGGTGGCAGAACCTAACACGGCTCGACCTTGCCCATAACCATCTCAGCGGGAACATCCCGCCGGAGCTCGGGGAGCTCCCTGTGCTGAATTCGCTTGACCTATCAAACAACGAGTTCAGCAGCGACGTGCCTGTGCAACTTGGGAGACTTAAGCTGAACCTGTTCAACCTGTCCAACAACCGGCTCACCGGCGATTTGCCTCCTCTGTTCTCCGGCGATATCTACAATGCCAGCTTCTTGGGCAACCCGGCTCTCAGCCGCGGTGCGTGCCCCGACACGCGCAGGGCCACCGCCAGCCACCACAACCTCGTCGGGATCGTCGGGTCCGTGCTCACCATTGCCGTCGCCATACTCATCCTTGGCGTCGCGTGGTTCTGGTACAAGTACCGGAGCCAGTACAGGAGGCGCGGCGGCGCAGGGGCCGGCAGCAACAAGTGGGTGGTCACGTGGTTCCACAAGGTAGAGTTCAAGGAGGAAGACGTCCTGAGCTGCCTCGACGACGAGGACAACGTGGTCGGCACGGGCGCGGCGGGCAAGGTGTACAGGGCCATCCTCCGGAATGACCATGTCGTTGCGGTGAAGAAGCTATGGGCAGTCAGCGCCGGCGCTGAAAGGAAAAACACGGTGGAGGCGGAAGTGGCGACGATGGGCAGGATCCGGCAGAAGAACATCGTGAAGCTGTGGTGCTGCCTCGCAGCGGTGACCACGGGCTGCTGGTCTATGAGTACATGCCCAACGGCAGCCTGGGCGACCTCCTCCACGGCGGCAAGGGAGGCCTGCTGGACTGGCCGATGCGGCGCAGAATCATGGTCGACGTCGCGGAGGGGTTGTCCTACCTCCACCACGACTGCGCGCCGCCGATCGTGCACCGGGACGTCAAGTCCAACAACATACTGCTCGACGCCGAGTTCGGCGCCAAGCTCGCTGACTTCGGTGTCGCCCGGCTCATCGCCCGAGTCATCGACGACAACCGCGGCCCCGACGCCGTGTCAGCCGTCGCCGGCTCCTGCGGCTACATCGCTCCAGGTGAGCCACCAACTGCTGAACTTCATTCCACTTGTGTTAATGTGTTGCCGATGAACTGATGATGATCTCAACTCCAGAGTACTCGTACACGCTGCGCATCACGGAGAAGAGCGACGTGTACAGCTTCGGCGTGGTGCTGCTGGAGCTGGTGACCGGCAAGAGGGCCGTGGGGCCGGAGCTTGGCGACAAGGACCTGGTGAGCTGGGTGCGTGGCGGCATCGAGCGCGAAGGGCCGGACTCGGTGGTCGACCCGAGGCTCGCCGGCGAGTCCTGCACGTGCAGGGACGAGATGCGCAGGGTCCTCGACGTCGCGCAGCTCTGCACCTCCAGCCTCCCGATCGACCGGCCGTCCATGCGGTCCGTTGTGAAGCTGCTGCTCGAGGTCAGCAAGCCCGCCGTCGCCGTGGTGGTGGATGACGATGAACCTCTTGATGTGTGATCCATGCATGGCCATGTCTCGGAAAGCAAAGATAATTTGATACAGAATAGCCCTGAAATCTTAGCTCCAATAGCTCTGAAACCTTACCTCCAATAGCAATCTAGGCCTAGTTAATCAAGCATACTCATTTGTAACTCGAATTCTCTTCTCCCCTAAATTCAACCAAGGTAGGCTCCGACCACTAATCCTATCCAATTAATTTCATCCACATCAACCTTCACGTAAAAACCTCCACTAATCACGTGAACACACACACACACACACACACACATTGTTCTACCTCACCACATTGTTGTTCACTCGTGGGATTAACCTTGTTTTCTCTAGCAGATTATTGCAGACGGTTGTTTGTTTTGGTTTTATCAATGTTGGCTTGAATTTTAAATATGTTATGGTGTTTTTTTCATTCGTATAATGTGTTGGGGTGTTGCTGGATATGATATTTGTTCTAAGACGAGAGTGAAGTTTTTGGTATGTGGTTGTGGAGTCCTTACAAATTTTGACCTTGGTGTGGTCACGTAGTGGTTGTGTGAGCCCCTTGGGACCTCTTAGTCTATATTAAAATCGGGGGATTGATGCTATAACACTCACATGGGTTGACCCATGAAGCTCTCGCTCGCTTAGCACGGCTCCATCATCCGCTTGCCCGTTTAGCCTTTTTTCGCTCACTTCATTGCTACCTAAAAAAATGGCTATCATATTTTTACTCAAAGTTCTTCAAATCTAAATAAGTTCAGGTATTATAGATATCTTCAATTTTATTTTATTAAAAAAACCTTGAAATTTTAGAAAAATGATCAGGAATTTTAAAACTATTTGTGGATTTAAAAAAATATACGCATATTTGAAAAGGTTTTTGAATTTAAAAATGTTCACAGTTTTAAAAATATTTGTGAAAAATATATATTAATGAATTTTACAAAGGTTCGTATTTTTAAAATGTTCACGATTTTTAATAAATTTTCATAAATAAAAATAAAAAAATTAAAATAATAATAATAATAAAAGGAAAATATAAACCATACAAGCAAGACCAAAATAATAAATAATAAAATCGGTGAAACCACAAAAAAAAGCAAAAGTGAAATTAAAAAAAGATCTGCAAAAGAATAATGCTGGAAAAAAATCCAAAAAATTTAAAACCAATGAAAACTCAACGAAAAAAGAAAAACAGGAAACAAAACAATACCTTTTCAAAACTGAAAAAATTGCTCGGGGGAGCTTTGTATCTTAATAGATAGATAGATATGATAAACTCGGATTTTAATGAACCAACCAGCAACGTCCATAAAAAGATCAAATATTGTCTAGGCCGAATTTGTGTTAGTCCACCTCGGATTCAACATCTTACATTTCATGTATCTATCGATCATACATATGTTAGACCGGAGTGGATTCAATATTTTACGTTCCATTTCCATCTAATCTAACTGGTGAGGAATTTATTCGTCTAATCTAACAAGTGTAATGTTTTCTTGCATTTCCCTTTACATATTTAACATTTTTTTTGCCTTAATTTGCCATGTCGCTAGTACAAACTTTTATTGTGCCTACATATATACATTTAAATTTTATGAATTTTCCATGTCACTTGTACATGTTTTTGCCATGTCAATTGACCATACTCTTTTTCTGCCATGAATTAGAGAGCATCTTTTTCTAAATTTTTGCCATGACGTTGTATAGCGTTGATTTTCCAAATTTGTTGCGCATAAGATGTGTAGCACGACATTTTTTTTGTTGCATCTAAGGGAAATTGTTGGTAAACTCTTGGTTTGCGACATGGCTAATTTAAGAAAATTTGATCTAGTGACATGGCATTTTGAGGGGGAAAATGCCATGTCACTAGTCCAAAATTCATGATAAGTGCTTGTGTTTGCCATGGGTCATGGAAAACTTATTCGATGACAACTTAATATGGCAATCACCATGGAAAATGTTATACTTATCTGATGGGATTTTTTGTGTTTAAATCTTGTATATCCATTATGTGAAGAAACATTCATGTTATCATGGCAATTTAAAAAACCAGTATATGTTTTTTTCTAGACAATTGCAAAATCATGCTATATATCATGGCAGATGTTTTTGTTGTTGTTTGATTGTAGGATTTTTTCTTATATGCTTTTTTGTGGTTTTCGGAATTTGGAATTTTTTTTATTGGCAGAAAGCAATGCCATTCTAGAGAGTCCCATAGAAATGCCTATCGGGCCGCTGGGCAACCTTGTGTGTGTGTGTGGGGGGGTCTCCCATCCAAGATTTTGGATCATGTTTTGCACTTCTTTACGGGTCATGGGCAAAATTTGTGAAATTCGGTTTTTTTGGAAAATTTTGCACGAAAATAATATACTAAAATTTAATTTTGGGTTGAAATTTGAACGAAAATGTTCCCTCTTTTTGAAATAAACCACAACACCAAATGAATATCATAATCTTTGGCAAAATATGCATGTAAAAATCATACTCCAGAATCTTCATCAAAGCATCAAACACAAGACTGAACACTCCATCGGTAACCATTCAGAAGGCGATAACATACATTCGTGCTGACTGGCACTGGCTGAGCCCAGATGGATGCGTCCCATGCTGTTGTTGCCATCAAACCATTCGATGCTAGAGCCCAGTTGTCCCAACATCAACAATGATTAAGGATGACAATGAGTAGGGTATGGTGCGGGTATAAAAAACCATACTCATACCCATGTTGTTCATGGGTGTACAATCCTAACCATACCCTACCCTTTGGCTAAATATCCATGCCCATGCACATACCCTATGACTATCCATACCCAATGGATATCCATGGGCAGATCAACACAATATCGAAGGGTTGTGGTGTAATTGCTAGTTCCATGTGTGGTAGAGGCGCCAGCCATCGATGTTTATATGGTTGGGGATTTGGTTGTTAGGAGAAGGATGAGGATAGGATACAGGGCTTACATTCAAAGGCTTGGTAGCTTATGGTTTATAACACATGATACCTAAGATAATTGGGTAGGGTTTGAATGTATCCATGGATAGAAAGTCGTACCCATGGCCTACAAATGACTAGTCGGGATATGGTTCATGCACTACCCATGGACATGAAAATATGCCCGTATACTACTCATGTGTGTCGAGTACCCATGGGTAAAATTGTCATCCTTAATCAACGTCGTGTGTTACACTCTATGGCGCTACTACCACATACCCGGTAGACATGGCCTTTGTGCATGGTGTTGTAAATATGCCCTAGAGGCAATAATAAAATGGTTATTATTATATTTTCTTGTTCATGATAATTGTCTATTGTTCATGCTATTAACCGGAAACCGTAATACATGTGTGAATACATAGACCACACCATGTCCCTAGTAAGCCTCTAGTTGACTAGCTCGTTGATCAATAGATGGTCATGGTTTCCTGGCCATGAACATTGGATGTTGTTGATAACGGGATCACATCATTAGGAGAATGATGTGATGGACAAGACCCAATCCTAAGTATAGCACAAGATCGTGTAGTTCGTCTGCTAGAGCTTTTCTAATGTCAAGTATCATTTCCTTAGACCATGAGATTGTGCAACTCCCGAACACCGTAGGAATGCTTTGGGTGTATCAAACTGTTGGGAGACGTAGTAGTAAATCAAAAAAATTCGTACGTGTCACAAAGATCTATCTATGGAGAAACCAGCAACGAGAGGGGAGAGATTGCATATTCATACCTTTGAAGATCGCTAGGCGGAAGCGTTACAAGAACGCGGTTGGTGGAGTCGTACTCGTAGCGATTCAGATCGCGGTGGATTACGATTTTAGCGCCGAACAACGGCGCCTCCGCGTTTAACGCACGTGCAGCCCGATGACGTCTCCTACGCCTTGATCCAGCAAGGAGGAAGGAGAGGTTGAGGGAGAGCTCCGGCAGCACGACGGCGTGGTGACGGTGGAGCTACATGGACTCCGGCAGGGCTTCGCCAAGCGCTACGGAGAACGAGGAAGAGGAAGGGTAGGACTGCGCCGAGAGAGAAAGAAGTCGTGTCTCAAATCAGCCCAAACCCTTGGGTATATATAGGAGGAGGGAGAGGGAGGGCTGCCTTGGTCCCTCCTCCAAGGAGGAGAGGTTCGGTCTAACCTAGGGAAGAGTCCACCTCCCACAAGGGAGGTGGATCTCTTCCTTTTGAATCCTTTCAGCCTTATCTCTTATCCCTAGTCTCTTGGGCCTTTCTGGAAGGACTTGTCCAGCCCAATAAGGGTTGGTACACCTCCTCTAGCAGCCCATGAAGCCCTTTGGTCGTCACACCCCTCCTGGGGATCCTCCGGCACCCTCCTGGCACTCCCGGTACACTACTGATGAGCCCAAAAACTTTCCGGTGACCAAAACTGGACTTCCTATATATCAATCTTTACCTCCGGACCATTCCGGAGCTCCTCGTGACGTCCAGGATCTCATCCGAGACTCCGAACAACCTTTGGTAACCATGTATAACATTTCCCTATAACCCTAGCGTCATCAAACCTTAAGTGTGTAGACCCTACGGGTTCGGGAGACACGTAGACATGACCGAGACACCTCTCTGGTCAATAACCAACAGTGGGATCTGGATACCCATGTTGGCTCCCACATGCTCCACGATGATCTCATCGAATGAACCACGATGTCGGGGATTCAATCAATCCTGTATTCAGTTCCCTTTGTCTATCGGTATGACACTTGCCCGAGATTCGATCGTCGGTATCCCTATACCTTGTTCAATCTAGTTACCGGCAAGTCTCCTTTACTCGTTCCTTAATACATCATCTCGTGGCTAACTCCTTAGTCACATTGAGCTCATTATGATGATGTCTTATCGAGTGGGCCCGGAGGTACCTCTCCGTCACACGGAGTGACAAATCCCAGTCTCGATTTGTGCCAACCTAACAGACACTTTCGGAGATACCCGTAGTGCACCTTTATAGACACCCAGTTACATTGTGACGTTTGTCACACCCAAAGTATTCCTACGGTATCTGGGAGTTGCACAATCTCATGGTCTAAGGAAATGATATTTGACATTGGAAAAGCCTTAGCAGACGAACTACACGGTCTTGTGCTATGCTTAGGATTGGGTCTTGTCCATCACATCATTCTCCTAATAATGTGATCTCGTTATCAACGACATCCAATGTCCATGATCATGAAACCGTGACCATCTATTGATCAACGAGCTAGTCAACTAGAGGCTCAATAGGGACATGTTGTGGTCTATGTATTCACACATGCATTACGGTTTCCGGTTAACACAATTATAGCATGAACAATAGACAATTATCATGAACAAGGAAATACAATGATAAACATTTTATTATTGCCTCTAAGGCATATTTCCAACAGTCTCCCACTTGCACTAGAGTCAATAATCTAGTTACATTGTGATGAATCGAACACCCATAGCATTCTGGTGTTGATCATGTTTTGCTCGTGAGAGAGGTTTAGTCAACGGATCTGCAACATTCAGATCCGTATGCACTTTACAAATATCTATATCTCCCTCCTGAATGTAATCACGGATGGAGTTGAAGCGGCGCTTGATGTGTCTTGTTTTCTTGTGAAACCTGGGCTCCTTCGCAAGGGCAATAGCTCCAGTGTGGTCACATAGTAGAGTCATCGGGCCTGACGCATTGGGAATCACTCCTAGGTCGGTGATCAACTCCTTCATCCAGACTCCTTCCTTTGCTGCTTTCGAAGAAGCTATGTACTCCGCTTCACATGTAGATGCCGCCACGACGCTTTGCTTGCTGCTGCACCAGCTGACCGCCCCTCCGTTCAAAATATACACGTATCCGGTTTGCGACTTGGAGTCGTCCGGATCTGTGTCGAAGCTAGCATCGACGTAACCCTTTACGCCGAGCCCTTCGACACCTCTATATACTAGAAACATGTCCTTTGTCATTTTCAGGTACTTCAGGATATTCTTGACCGTTGTCCAGCGTTCCACTCCGGGATCACTTTGGTACCTCCCCGCCAAACTTATGGCAAGGTTCACATCAGGTCTGGTACACAGCATGGCATACATAATAGAGCCTATGGATGAAGCATAGGGGATGACGCTCATCTCTTCTCTATCTTTTGTCGTGGTCGGGCATTGAGTCGTACTTAATCTCACATCCTGTAACACAGGCAAGAACCCCTTCTTGGACTGATCCATATTGAACTTCTTCAATATCTTTTCAAGGTATGTGCTTTGTGAAAGACCTATGAGGCGTCTTGACCTATCTCTGTAGATCTTAATACCTAATATGTAAGCAGCTTTTCCAAGGTCCTTCATTGAAAAACACTTATTCAAGTAGGCATTTATACTTTCCAAGAGTTCTATATCATTTCCCATTATCAGTATGTCATCCACATATAATACGAGAAATGCTACAGAGCTCCCAATCGCTTTCTTGTAAATAAAGGGTTCTCCATAAACCTGTACAAACCCAAACGCTTTAATCACCTCATTAAAGCGAATGTTCCAACTCCGAGATGCTTGCACCAGCCTATAGATGGAGCGCTGGAGCTTGCATACTTTGTTAGCATCTTTAGGATCGACAAAACCTTCCAGCTGCATCATATACAGTTCTTCCTTGAGGAAGCCGTTAAGGAATGTCGTTTTGACGTCCATTTGGCAGATCTCATAATCATAAAATGCGGTAATTGCTAACATGATTTGGACAGACTTCAGCATCGCTACGGGTGAGGAAGTCTCATCGTAGTCAACTCCTTGAACTTGTTGATAACCCTTAGCGACAAGCCGAGCCTTATAGACGGTCACATTACCATCCGCGTCAGTCTTCTTCTTAAAGATCCATTTATTCTCAATGGCTCGCTTATCATCAGGCAAGTCCACGAAAGTCCATACTTTGTTCTCATACATGGATCCTATCTCGGATTTGATGGCCTCAAGCCATTTGTTGGAATCCGGGCCCGCCATCGCTTCTTCATAGTTCGAAGGTTCACCATTGTCCAACAACATGATCTTCAGGACAGGGTTGTCGTACCACTCTGGTGCGGAACGTGTCCTAGTGGACCTTCGACGTTCAATAGTATCTTGATCTGACATTTCATGATCATCAGCATTAACTTCCTCTCCAGCCAGTGTAGGCTCCACAGAAACAACTTCTTGTGTTGCGCTACTCTCCGGTTCGAGTGGAGGTACAATTACCTCATCAAGTTCTATTTTCCTCCCACTTACTTCTTTTGAGAGAAACTCTTTCTCGAGAAAGGATCCATTCTTGGCAACAAAGACTTTGCCTTCGGATCTGAGGTTGAAGGTATACCCAATAGTCTCTTTGGGATATCCTATGAAGACGCACTTTTCCGCTTTGGGTTCGAGCTTCTCGGGTTGAAGTTTCTTCACATAAGCATCGCATCCCCAAACTTTTAGAAACGACAGCTTAGGTTTCTTTCCAAACCATAATTCATATGGTGTCATCTCAACGGATTTTCACGGTGCCCTATTTAAAAGTGAATGCGGCAGTCTCTAATGCATATCCCCAAAATGATAGCGGTAAGTCAGTAAGAGACATCATAGATCGCACCATATCCAATAGAGTGCGATTACGACGTTCAGACACACCATTTCGCTGAGGTGTGCCAGGCGGCGTGAGTTGTGAAACAATTCCACATTTCCTTAGGTGCGTGCCAAACTCGTGACTTAAATATTCTCCACCACAATGAGATCGTAGGCACTTTATTTTCCTGTCACGTTGATTCTCTACCTCACTCTGAAATTCCTTGAACCTTTCAAAGGTTTCAGACTTGTGTTTCATTAAGTAGACATACCCATATTTGCTCAAGTCATCAATGAGGGTGAGAACATAACGGTAGCCACCGCGAGCCTCGACGCTCATTGGATCGCATACATCGGTATGTATTATCTCCAACAAGTCAGTTGCTCGCTCCATTGTTCGGAGAACGGAGTCTTGGTCATCTTGCCCATGAGGCATGGTTCGCACGTGTCAAATGATTCGAAATCAAGAGACTCCAAAAGTCCATCAGATGGAGCTTCTTCATGCATTTGACACCAATATGACCAAGGCAGCAGTGCCACATGTAAGTGGGACTATCATTATCAACCTTACACTTTTTAGTACTCACACTATGGACATGTGTAACATCACGTTCGAGATTCATCAAAAATAAACCATTGACCAGCGGGGCATGACCATAAAACATTTCTCTCATATAAATAGAACAACCATTATTCTCAGATTTAAATGAGTAGCCATCTCGCATCAAGCGAGATCCAGATACAATGTTCATGCTCAAAGCTGGTACTAAATAAGAATTATTAAGGTTTAAAACTAATGTCGAAGGTAGATGTAGAGGTAGCATGCCAACGACGATCACATCGACCTTGGAACCATTCCCGACGCGCATCGTCACCTCGTCCTTTGCCAGCCTCCGCTTATTCCGCAGCTCCTGCTTGGAGTTACAAATGTGAGCAACTGCACCGGTATCAAATACCCAGGAGCTACTACGAGCGCTGGTTAGGTACACATCAATAACAAGTATATCATATATACCTTTCACGTTGTCGGCCTTCTTTTCCGCTAAGTACTTGGGGCAGTTCCGCTTCTAGTGACCGGTACCCTTGCAATAAAAGCACTCAGTCTCAGGCTTGGGTCCATTCTTGTTCTTCTTCCCAGCAACTTGCTTACCGGGCACGGCAGCAGCTTTGCCGTCCTTCTTGAAGTTCTTCTTACCCTTGCCTTTCTTGAAACTAGTGGTCTTATTCACCATCAACACTTGATGCTCCTTTTTGATCTCGACCTCCGCTGATTTCAGCATATAGTACAACTCAGGAATGGACTTCTCCATCCCTTGCATGTTGTAGTTCATCACAAAGCTCTTGTAGCTAGGTGGAAGCGACTGGAGGATTCTGTCAATGACCGAGTCATCCGGGAGATTATCTCCCAGCTGAGTCAAGCGGTTGTGTAGCCCAGACATCTTGAGGATGTGCTCACTGACAGAACTATTCTCCTCCATCTTACAGCTGAAGAACTTGTCGGAGACATCATATCTCTCGACCCGGTCATGAGCTTGGAAAACCAGTTTCAGCTCTTGGAACATCTCATATGCTCCGTGTTGCTCAAACCGCTTTTGGAGCCCCGTTTCTAAACTGTAAAGCATGCCGCACTGAACAAGGGAGTAATCATCGCAGCGTGACTGCCAAGCGTTCGTAACGTCTTGGTCCGTTGGGAAAATGGGTGGGTCACCTAGCGGTGCATCAAGGACATACAATCTCTTGGAAGCTATGAGGATGATCCTCAAGCTAGGACCCAGTCCACATAGTTGCTTCCATCATCTTTCAGCTTGGTTTTCTCTAGGAGCGCGTTGAAATTGAGGGTGATATTCGCGTTGGCCATTGGATCTACAATATAGATTGTAAAGACAATTTTAGACTAAGTTCATGATAATTAAGTTCACATAATCAAATTATTTAATGAACTCCCACTCAGATAGACATCTCTCTAGTCATCCAAGTGATACATGATCCATGTCAACTAGCCCATGTCCGATCATCACGTGACACGGACTAGTCATCCATGGTGAACATCTCTATGTTGATCGTATCTTCTATACGACTCATGTTCGACCTTTCGGTCTTCCGTGTTCCGAGGCCATGTCTGTACATGCTAGGCTCGTCAAGTCAACCTAAGTGTTTCACGTGTGTAAATCTGGCTTACAACCATTGTATGCGAATGTTAGAACCTATCACACCCGATCATCACGTGGTGCTTCGGAACAACGATCCTTAGCAACGGTGCACAGTTAGGGTGAACACATCTCTTGAAATTTTATTGAGAGATCATCTTATTTACTACCATCGTTCTAAGCAAATAAGATGTAAACATGATAAGCATCACATGCAATCAATATAATGACATGATGGCCAATATCATCTTGCTCCTTTGATCTCCATCTTCGAGGCACCATGATCATCACTGTCACCGGCACGACACCATGATCTCCATCATCGTGTATTCATGAAGTTGTCTCGCCAACTATTACTTCTACTACTATGGCTAACGTTTAGGAATAAAGTAAAGTAATTACATGGCGTTTATGATTGACACACAAGTCATACAATAAAATAAGACAACTCCTATGGCTCCTGCCGGTTGTCATACTCATCGACATGCAAGTCGTGAATCCTATTACAAGAACATGATCAATCTCATACATCACAATGCATCACATCACATCCTTTGGCCATATCACATCACAAGGCATATGCTGCAAAAACAAGTTAGACGTCCTCTAATTTATAGTTGCAAGTTTTTTACGTGGCTGCTATAGGTTTCTAGCAAGAACGTTTCTTACCTACGCCAAAACCACAACGTGATATGCCAATTTCTATTTACCCTTCATAAGGACCCTTTTCATCGAATCCAATCCGACTAAGGTGGGAGAGACAGACACCCGCTAGCCACCTTATGCAACAAGTGCATGTCAGGCGGTGGAACCGGTCTCACGTAAGCGTACGTGTAAAATTGGTCTGGGCCGCTTCATCCCACAATACCGCCGAATCAAGATAAGACTAGTAGTGGTAAGCAAATTAACAAGATCTATGCCCACAACAAGTTTGTGTTCTACTCGTGCATAGATTCTACGCATAGACCTAGCTCATGATGCCACTGTTGGGAGACGTAGTAGTAAATCAAAAAAATTCCTACGTGTCACCAAGATCTATCTATGGAGAAACTAGAAACGAGAGGGGAGAGATTGAATCTTCATACCTGTGAAGATCGCTAAGCGGAAGCGTTACAAGAACGCGGTTGGTGGAGTCGTACTCGTAGCGATTCACGTCGCGGTGGATTCCGATCTTAGCGCCGAACAACGGCGCCTCCGCGTTTAACACACGTGCATCCTGATGACGTCTCCTACGCCTTGATCCAGAAAGGAGGAAGGAGTGGTTGAGGGAGAGCTCCAGTAGCACGACGGCGTCGTGACGGTGGAGCTACATGGACTCCGGCAGGGCTTCGCCAAGCGCTACGAAGAACGAGAAAGAGGAAGGGTAGGGCTGCGCCAAGAGAGAAAGAAGTCATGTCTCAAATCAGCCAAAACCCTTGGGTATATATAGGAGGCGGGAGAGGGAGGGCTGCCTTGGCCCCTCCTCCAAGGAGGAGAGGTTCGAACGAACCTAGGGAAGAGTCCACCTCCCACAAGGGAAGTGGATATCTTCCTTTTGAATCCTTTTCAGCCTTATCTCTTATCCTAGTCTCTTGGGCCTTTCTGGAAGAACTTTTCCAGCCCAATAAGGGCTGTTCCACCTCCTCTAGCAGCCCATGAAGCCCTTTGGTCGTCACACCCCTCCCGGGGGTCCTCCGGCACCCTCCCGGCACTCCCGGTACACTACCGATGAGCCCAAAAACTTTCTGGTGACCAAAACTGGACTTCCTATATATCAATCTTTACCTCCGGACCATTCCGGATCTCCTCGTGACGTCTGGGATCTCATCCGGGACTCTGAACATCCGTCGGTAACCACATATAACATTTCCCTATAACCCTAGCGTCATCGAACCTTAAGTGTGTAGACCCTACGGGTTCGGGAGACACGTAGACATGACCGAGACACCTCTATGGTCAATAACCCAACAATGGTATCTGGATACCCATGTCGGCTCCCACATGCTCCACGATGATCTCATCGGATGAAGCACGATGTCGGGCATTCAATCAATCATGTATTCAATTCCCTTTGTCTATCGGTATGATACTTGCCCGAGATTCAATCGTCGGTATCCCTATACCTTGTTCAATCTCGTTATCGGCAAGTCTCCTTTACTCGTTCCGTAATACATCATCTCATGGCTAACTCCTTAGTCACATTGAGCTCATTATGATGATGTCTTACCGAGTGGGCCCGGAGATACCTCTCCGTCACACGGAGTGACAAATCCCAGTCTCGATTCGTGCCAACACAACAGACACTTTTGGAGATACCCGTAGAGCACCTTTATAGCTACCCAGTTACGTTGTGACGTTTGGCACACCCAAAGTATTCCTACGGTATCCAGGAGTTGCACAATCTCATGGTCTAAGGATACGATACTTGACATTGGAAAAGTTTTAGCAGACGAACTACACGATCTTGTGCTATGCTTAGGATTGGGTCTTGTCCATCACATCATTCTCCTAATGATGTGATCTTGTTATCAACGACATCCAATGTCCATGATCATGAAACCGTGACCATCTATTGATCAACGACCTAGTCAACTAGAGGCTCACTAGGGATATGTTGTGGTCTATGTATTCACACATGCATTACGGTTTCCGGTTAACACAATTATAGCATGAACAATAGACAATTATCATGAACAAGGAAATACAATAATAACCATTTTATTATTGCCTCTAGGGCATATTTCCAACACAAACGTCACAACATAACTGGATGACTATAAAGGTGCACTACAGGTATCTCCGAAAGTGTCTGTTGGGTTGGCACGAATCGAGACTGGGATTTGTCAGTCCGTGTGACGGAGAGGTATCTCTTGGCCCACTCGGTAATACATCATCATAATGAGCTCAGTGTGACTAAGGAGTTAGTCATGGGATCATGTGTTAGGAAACGAGTAAAGAGACTTGCCGGTAACGAGATTGAACAAGGTATATGGATACCGACGATCGAATCTCGGGCAATTAACATACCGATGGACGAAGGGAATTGTATACGGGATTAATTGAATCCCCGACATCATGGTTTATCCTATAAGATCATCATGGAACATGTGGGAGCCAATATGGGTATCTAGATCCCGCTATTGGTTATTAGCCAGAGAGATGTCTCGGTCATGACTGCATGGTTCTCGAACCCGTAGGGTCGACACACTTAAGGTTCGGTGACACTAGAGTGTTAATGGGAATTGTATGTGGTTACCGAAAGTTGTTCAGAGTCCCGGATGAGATCCCGGACATTACGAGGAGTCCCAGAATGGTCCGGAGGTGAAGATTTATATATGGGAAGTCCAGTTTCAGTCATCGGAAAGGTTTCGGGGTTTATCGGTATTGTACCGGGACCACCGAAGGGGATCCGGGGGTCCATCGGGAGGGTCCACCTGTCTCGGTGGACCTAATGGGCTGTATTTGGGTGGGAAACATCCCCTTAGCGGGCTGGTGCGCCCCCCCCAAGGGCCCAAGGCGTGGTAACCCTAGGGGGTGGGGGCGCCTCCCCTCTTGCTAGATCAAGGAGGATATGTCCCCGGGCTGTACGTGTGTTGATCACGGAGGCCCGTCCGTTCAGCACTTGGATCAGATCTTCCGCGATTTGAATCGCTGCGAGTACGACTCCATCAACCGTGTTCTTTGTAACGCTTCTGCTTAGCGATCTTCAAGGCTATGAAGATGCACTCCCTCTCTCTCGTTGCTAGCATCTCCTAGATTGATCTTGGTGGCACGTAGGAATTTTTTTTGAATTATTACTACGTTCCCGAACACATGGCATGTTCAATCTCCGTGGACAGGAAGGAGCAGGAGATCATGGAGGGGGTGGGAGGAGGATGGGCAGAGTTGATGTTGGCCTGCGCCCCCATCTCGCTCACTCGGCTTCGATTGCCTGTAGTCGCCGCTCAATATGTGTTAGGGAAGCTTTGTTCGTGCTTTTATACTACAAAAGGGTATATGTGGGTGGACCATGGGTTGGCTTGAGAATTCAAAAATGGTCGAAATATTTGAAACGGTTTACACTAATACCGGACCAAAATGAAATGAGTAAAACTCGATGAAAAATCATTTTTTCGGCTGAAATTTGACACTTTGCTCCCAGCAAACTAAAACGTACCCGCGATATCAGGGTCCTAATATTTAGTCAAACCATAACAAGCAATAGCTTTCTAAAGGGACAATTCAGATGGACAATTTTCAACATCTCATGGTATGAATTTGTCGGGGAAACACCAGATTTAATAAGCTTCCATTTACAATGATCCTCCTCTTCATTTTAACATCACATTTTTACAAAATTGTTATACCCTAACCTAGCTATCCATCAGGGCACCCCTCAAAGTTCTCTTGAACTTAACAATTCCCCAACCATAACTAAAAGCCATTGCCACATATATTAAAACTGGTAGTAAGTGTATATCATCTAGGGAATCTATCTCTAAGAGGTTTATGCCATATCCGATCATCCTCCCAAAATCTACTTTTTTTACAATTCCTTATTGTCCTTCCACAAATTCTATAGAAAACCTCCATCACAAACGTCTATAAATAAATAATAAACCCGTCACTATTTCAATAATCTAAGAAGAATGATATCGTTCACGAGATATTCCTATCTCCATCACAAATCTCTATAAATAAATAAATAAAATACATCACCTTTTCCTTGATCTAAGAAGAATGTTATCGTCCATCAGAGATTCCTATTTCCATCACAAACTTCTAAAAAATCAAAAATCTTCATCAAAGTCTATCTCTAATTGTGAAAATGAACAAATCTGACCCTTTTTAAAAACTTTACGGAATTGCTAATTTTCATCTAGATGAAAACAATTGGCTTTCATCCGTTTTTTTGAGTTGTCCGATCTCTGTACTGAGATTCCCGCGTTACCGCTGCCTTTGTCCCTTTCCTCCCTCGTCTCCCACATGCAAACGAACAGAATTCAGAGTGAGATCCATGGCTACTTGGAGCTCACTAGGGTGGTGGTCAGGCGTCCGACTGACCCCTCCCCCCCACCACCACCACCACCGCGTCGTCCCCGCGCGGAGGTCTGCGGCCACCGCTCCTACCCGCCCCCCCCAAATTTTCCCCGTCGGCATTTCTGGTCCTGCGATTTGGTACGTTCGTCGGTTTTGGCTTGATCCTCCTTCCTGATGTTAGTTTTGTGCAGTGTTTTTTATGGTCATGTCTACCCTTTCGTTTGTTGAGTGTGGTACTTCCCCTGCAACTAGTTTAGATGTATGTGGATTGCGTTGTTTACTCGCGTTGAATCTGGTGAATTCGGCTGGTGATATGTGTTAGGGAAGCTCTCTTCGTGCTTTTATACTACAAAGGGGTATATGTAGGTGGACCATGGGATGGTTTGAGAATTCAAAAAAGGCCGAATTATTGAAACGGTTTACACTAATACCGGTCCAAAATGAAATGAGTGAAAAAACATTTTTTTCTTTGCTCCCGACGAACTAAAACATACCTGCGGTATATCAGGGTCTTAATATTTAGTCGAACCATAATAAACAATAGCTTTTTAAAGGGACAATTCACATGGACAACTTTTAACATCTCATGGTATGAATTTGCATGGGAAAGACCAGATTTAATAAGCTTCCATTTACAATGATCATCCTCTTCATTTTGACATCACATTTCTACAAAATTGTTGTACCCTAACCTAGCTATCCATGAGGGCACCCCTCAAAGTTCTCTTGAACTTAACATTACCCCAACCAGCACTAAATGCCATTGCCACGGATATATTAAAACTGATAGTAAGGTTGTATCATCTAGGAAATCTGTCTCTAAGAGGTTTATGCCATATCCGATCATCCTCCCAAAATATACTTTTTCTGCAATTCCCTTCTGTCCTTCCACAAAATCTATAGAAAACCTCCATCACAAACCTCTATAAATAAATAAATAAATAAACCCGTCAACATTTCATTAATCTAAGAAGAATGCTATCGTTCATCCGAGATTCCTATCTCCATTACAAACCTCTACAAATAAATAACTAAAATACATCCCCATTGCCTTAATCTAAGAAGAATGCTATCGTTCATCAGAGATTCCTATTTGCATCACAAACTTTAAAAAAAAATAAGAACCTTCATCAAAGACTATCTCTAATTGTGAAAACGAACAAATCGGATCATTTTTAAAAACTTACAAAATAAGCCTCATCCAAAGAAAAATCACGAAATGGTAGCATGGCGCCCTGCCGAGGACGTCATGCAAATGAGCCCTAGCATGGCTTCCCGAGCAGAATCATGCTATCTAGAGTAACGTTCCAGCCCGGGGCGTCATGTAAAAGTGAGCCATTTTACGACTTTTATTGTGAAACGGGTTTAATTTGTGTTAAAGTTTCAAAAGGTACCAGATTTGGCCGTTTCCACTCTCGAGTCCTCCATCGCCAACACCCATTCCCACAAAGCTGCAAACCCCACGGAAACCATATGCGAGACAAGGACGAGAGCAGGAACCGTGCCACGCGTGCGCATCATCGTTTGGTTATTTCAGACCACCTAAACCCCCACCCAACCGGGCCAGGGGAGGAAAAAGGACGCCGCTTTTCGGGAGCGCCCAGCGCGCATCAACCGTCCCTGCTGACTCCCGCGGTCTCCGGGTATCCGAGCCGCGACGATCGAGAGTGAGACGTTTCGCTTGTTTGCTTAACTACCATATCTAGCACTGTCCACCACATGCGTCAAACCAGCCAACCAAACCCCTCCCCCACTGAGCTTCCATATCAAGCACCCCCACTGCACACACGAAACCCACAAGCCACAGTCGATCCATCGATCGAGCCGTGTGTTCTTCTCCCATGGTCATGGAGATCTTGAGCTAGTCATCGACCGCACCACCTAACGCGCCCCTCGCTGCCTGGTTATATACCCCTGCTAGCTTTCTCGTGTCAGTTCAGTTCGTACGTGCGTGCTGTGGTTGCGGCTAGCTCTGTATCTCGCGGCACGATCTGCATGGGGAGAATGGGTTCGGCGGCGGCGGTGGCCGTGGCCGTGGTGGCGGTGCTGTGCGCGGCGGCGGTGGTGAGGGTGAGAGGGGAGGACACCGTGGACGAGGACACGCCGGGGGCGTCCTTCATCTTCGGGGACTCGCTGGTCGACGCCGGGAACAACAACTACCTCTCCACGCTCTCCAAGGCCGACATGAACCCCAACGGCATCGACTTCGCCGCCTCCGGCGGGACGCCCACCGGCCGCTTCACCAACGGCAGGACCATCGCCGACATCATAGGTAATTTCGGTCTTTCTACCATGAAACATTTTCAAGTGCTGAATACATTGTCCTTGTACGATCAGCTCAGAGCTGCCATCACCCTGTCACTTAAACAGAAGTGAATTCCATCTTTCAGGGGAGATGCTGGGCCAGGCGGACTACTCGCCGCCGTTCCTGGCCCCGAACACGACGGGCGGCGCGCTGCTGAACGGCGTGAACTACGCGTCGGGCGGCGCCGGGATACTGAACGGGACGGGCAGGGTGTTCGTGAACCGGATCGGCATGGACGTGCAGGTGGACTACTTCAACATCACGCGGCGGCAGCTGGACGGCCTGCTGGGCAAGGACAAGGCGAGGGAGTTCATCCACAAGAAGGCTATCTTCTCCATCACCGTCGGGTCCAACGACTTCCTCAACAACTACCTGATGCCGCTGCTCTCCGCCGGCACGCGCGTGGCCGAGTCCCCCGACGGCTTCATCGACGACCTCATCATCCACCTCCGAGAGCAGCTCACGCGGCTGCACGCGCTGGGCGCCCGCAAGTTCGTGGTGGCCAACGTGGGGCCGCTGGGCTGCATCCCGTACCAGAAGACGCTGAACCGGGTCAAGGACGACGAGTGCGTGAAGCTGCCCAACACGCTCGCCGCGCAGTACAACGGCCGGCTGCGGGAGCTCCTCATCGAGCTCAACGGCAACGGCGGCGGGGGCCTGCCGGGGGGCAGGTTCCTGCTGGCCAACGTGTACGACCTGGTGATGGAGCTCATCGCCAACCACAAGAAGTACGGGTTCGGGACGGCCAGCGTGGCGTGCTGCGGCAACGGCGGCAGGTACGCCGGGATCGTGCCGTGCGGGCCGACGTCCAGCATGTGCGACGACCGGGAGAACCACGTCTTCTGGGACCCGTATCATCCCAGCGAGAAGGCCAACGCGCTGCTCGCCAAGTACATCGTCGACGGCGACAGCAAGTACATCTCCCCCATGAACCTCAGGAAGCTCTTCAAGCTCTAGACAGAGAGACTCACTCGATCGCCGGTGGCATCTTTCACTTTTTGGTTGCGCGCGGTTCGTCAAGTTTGGGCATGTATAATTCGGGAACATATTTGATGTAGTATGAACTTGTGCACGATCGCGCATATGCACGACGGGTTAGAATCTTGATCTTGTGCAAGACAAAGACGCCATTTTTTAAGGGATGCCAAGACAACATTTTAGGGTGCGTTTGGTTCGAGGTAAGGACATCTCTAATGCTAACCCTCAAATTTCTACCACATCCTCCACGAACAAGGGGCTAGTCTTCTCACATAGATACGGAAGTCATCCATCCACTGCTACCTTCATACAATTCAAATAACGCTTAAAATAGTTGGTCGAATTACATGCAAACCGAATGATTTTCGTTGAAACCGGACGAAAATATTTACATTTTAGACATATTTTAGCTAACTATACCGGACTAGGCTAACCTGATCTAATGCCGTCCGGGGCGGGTCTTCACTCCCACGACATGTCTTCCGCATGTCCGACAGCCCCTCGTCGGAATGCCCGGAGCCCTGGAAGTATATGCTTCAGCGAGAGGGGAAGAATAGCCTCCATCTTCCCTATGTTCAGCAGCACCACTCATTAGACAAGGGATCACAGTGGCCTGGGAGCGGGCAAGACATCGATTATGCACGCAGGTGACGTGTCAGCGTTGGCCTTCCTAGGACCAAGCGGCGGTGGCCTCCCGTGTTCTACTTTTCTTTGAAGTTGGTTGTGGTCGCAGAATGTTGGTCGTCGACTCGTCGATCTCCGTGAAGCCGGCTTCTTTCTCCACCGACAGGGGTGCGGTTCCATGAACGTCGGCGGTGGATGGCAGAAGCATTACGACATGATCTCGTCCACGAAAACCACGGTGCTTGTGCCGTCGTGCTCCCCCACGTGTCGGCTTGGAGCAACTCGCCACTCATACGCGAGCGGGCTTGGAGCGGTGAGTTGTTGAACCACGCGCTGGCTTGGAGAGTCCACTTGCTCCTCCTGGAGCATCAAGGAAGGTTGAGCAACGAGTTGTCTGGCTTGTATCCGGCAGGCTTAGCAGAACCTAGCCGACTTTTATGCCGGAGAACTCCTCTTTCTGCATGCCATATGCCATGGATAGTGTGGAGAATATGATGCAAGGAGGAGATGGGGAGCAGAGGTGTGGTGTGATTCTTCATCCGGCGTCTGGCATTGTTTAAACGGGGGGGGGGGGGTGCGAGGAGCCAACCAACATTGTGTTTAATGCTAACCGGCTTACAAATGGACGTCTAACCGGAGTAGGTTTCTCGACACATGCGCGGGGTTAATGAAGGTCGGTGGGCAGTCCATAGCCATTTTAATGCGGCGAGAAGGCATGTTCACCTGGACGTGCAGCGGGCGACGCTCTCTCGGCTGGCACACCGCTTCAATGTCGGTGGTGAAAGGTCGCGTCTGCCTTGGGACGACGTCAATGCGGAGCGACCGCTCTACAGCGGCATGATGCGGGTAACTGATGTCGGGCGGGAAAGCATGCATGCGAGGGAGGAGGGTTTTTGGTGGGACACAGTTGCCAGACACGGACGTGGCAGCGGTCCGTACACCCGCAACCCCTCCTGTTGTGGTTTTGTCACGACAAGATGTCCGGGTTAACGGACTTAGTTTCGAGGCGATCGCAACTATGTGGTGGCTTGAGAGGGGTTGGTCGGAATCGAGAGACGCGAGTTTTAACCAGGTTCGGCCCCTCCGATGGAGGTAAGAGCCTACGTCCTGCTTGTCTTGTATTGATGATGAGGAAGATCTCTTGGTTACAAGGATGTTGTCTTGCTACCTCTAATCTCGAGAGCCTCTAATGTGCCTATCTCTAATGACTTGTGTATGTCTTAACTTGTGAACTCTTCCCTCTAGGGGTGCTCTACCCCTCCTTATATAAGTGGAGAGGGTAGGTTTACATGTAGAGTTCTACTGGGAGTAGGATTAGGACTAGTCTCTCTTGAATCCTAATCCGGGTCTTGTTTCCTTTGTGAGGGAATCCTTCCTTTCTCTCCTTGGGCCTTCTCTTGTGAGCCGCCCCTCCAGGCCCGTTCACAAGCCGCCTCGCACCAGCTCGCACGATGGGTCATGGGCATGGTCATCTTGTGACCCGGCAATAGAGGTGACACATGAGCCGCCATATGATGAGCCGGATCATACCTCCTGCCAGGTCACCAATGAATGGTCAAGTTCGGCCAGGGCTCCAATGAGTCGCCAATTCCTGGCCGGGTCATACTTCCGGCCGGGTTATACCACGGGGTATATCCCCGACACCTTCCCCTCTCACTTTGTCTCTGGTTTGCGGAAAAAAAAACACGTTCGGACGAGGCTACGAAACGATGCCAGCCTATGTTGGATGACAAAACACGTTTGGACCGTGCGGTCCAAACGGTTGTGGGCAGTTTAAGGGTCGGGATTGGAGTTGCCCTAATAGAGTGGAATGTAATGGATTAGTTTCACGTTTTTTCTTCTTTTTTTGGAAAGGAGGGTTTACCCTTGTGGCCTATGCATCATGCACATACTTATTAAATTCAAAAGTAACAAACACCCTTACATCTCAGTGAAAAAAAAGGAGAAACAACCATCCACTAACAAGATATAGTGAGTCAATCACATATCCTACTATTAGATCATCATCTCATTGATTAAGATACCCCATGCAAGTATCTCAGTTGGTTGCACCAAAAGTCTATGGATCCACTATGTTTCATGGGAAGTGAGGCGGATGATGTCTACTATGCAACCTTCTCCTTGTAGACAATGTTGGGCCTCCAAGTGAAGAGGTTTGCAGGACAGTAGCAATTTTCCCTTAAGTGGGTGACCTAAGGTTTATCAATCCGCTGGAGGCGTAGGATGAAGATGGTATCTCTCAAGCAACCCTGCAACCAAATAACAAAGAGTCTCTTGTGTCCCCAAAACACCCAATACAATGCTAAGTTGTATAGGTGCACTAGTTCGGCAAAGAGATGGTGATACAAGTGCAATATGGATAGTAGATATAGGTTTTTGTAATCTGAAAATATAAAAACAGCAAGGTAACTAATGATAAAAGTGAGCACGAATGGTATTGCAATGCGTGGAAACAAGGCCTAGGGTTCATACTTTCACTAGTGGAAGTTCTCTCAACAATGATAACATAATTGGATCATATAACTAGCCCTCAACAGCAACAAAGAGTCACTCCAAAGTCACTAATAGCGGAGAACAAACGAAGAGATTATTGTCGGGTACGAAACCACCACAAAGTTATTCTTTCTGTTCAATCTATTCAAGAGTCCGTAGTAAAATAACATGAAGCTATTCTTTCCGTTCAATCTATCCTAGAGTTCGTACTAGAATAACACCTTAAGACACACATCAACCAAAACAATAAGATTCAAAACAAAAGTTTAATATTGACATGAAAATAGTAATACTTCAAGTATAATAGCAAAGTAATCATGAACTTTCGAAATAACATGGCCAAAGAAAGGTATCCCTACAAAATCATATAGTCTGGCTATGCTCCATCATCCCCACACAACGAATTTAAATCATGCACAACCCTAGTATTGATCAAGTAATTGTTTTCACACTCTTATTTTTTCAAACTTTTTCAACTCTCACGCAATACATGAGCGTGAGCCATGGATATAGCACTATAGGTGGAATAGAGTGTGGTGGAAGTTGTGAGGCAGAAAGGAGGAGATGGTCACATCGACTCGGTGTATCAATGGGCTATGGAGATTCCCATCAATAGATATCAATGTGAATGAGTAGGGATTGCCATGGAACAGATGCACTGGAGCTATAATTGTATGAAAGCTCACAAATAAAAACTAGTGGGTGTGCACCCAACTTGCTTGCTCACGAAGACCTAGGGCAATTTGAGGAAGCCCATCACCGGAATATACAAGCCAAGTTACATAATGAAAATTCCCACTAGCATATGAAAGTGACAAAACAAGAGACTCTCTATCATAAAGAACATGGTGCTATTTTGAAGCACAAGTGTGGAAAAAGATAGTATCATTGTCCCTTCTCTCATTTTTTTGTTTGGGCTCTTTGGCCTCTCTTTTTTATTTGGGCTCTTTGGCCTCTATTTTTTTGTTTGGGCTCTTTGGACTCTTTTTTTTATTTCCTCACATGGGACAATGCTCTAATAATGATGATCATCACACTTTTATTTACTTACAACTCGATACTTAGAACAATAGTGATTCTATATGAATGAAAGTGATGGCACATGTCATGAGACGGAACGGTGAAGTTGCATGGCAATATATCTCAGAATGGCTATGAAAATGCTGTAATAGGTAGGTATGGTACCTGTTTTGAGGAAGGTATATGGTGGGTTTGTGCACCGGCGAAAGTTGCGCAATACTAGAGAGGTTAGTAATGGTGGAAGGTGGAAGTGCATCTATACCATGGACTCACATTAGTCATGAAGAACTCATATACTTATTGCGAAAGTTTTATTAGTAATCGAAACAAAGTGCTAAATGCATACTCCTAGGGGAAGGGTTGGTAGGAGTTAACCATCACGCGATCCCGACCGCCACACAAAGGATGACAATAAATAAATCAATCATGCTCCGACTTCCAAACATAGCGGTTCACCATACATGCATGCTACAGGAATCACTAACCTTAACACAAGTATTTCTAGATTCACAACACCCTACTAGCATAACTCTAATATTACCATATCCATATCTCAAAACTAACTGCGAGGAATCAAACTTCTATTACTACTCAATGCACTTGAATATGAAAGTTTTTATTATATCCCTCTTGGATGCCTATCATATTAGGACTATTTTCATAACCTAAGAAAATTACCATGCTGTTTAAGACTCTCAAAATTATATAAGTGAAGCATGAGAGTTCATCAATTTCTCTAAAATATAATGATTGCAATGCTCTATAAGGATATAAGTGAAGCGCTAGAGCAAAAGACAAACTACTCCAAAAGATATAAGTGAAGCTCAATGATTAGTTGAATAATTATTTAGCCTTGTGAAGACTCTCCCATATAATAATCTTAAGTACCTTATTCAAACAAAATAAATTGACACTCCAAGTATAGCACGAATCATGTGAAGAAGCAAAAACTTAGGTTGAACCGATACTAACCGATAATTGTTGAAGAAGAAAGGTGGGATGCCAACCGGGGCATACCCAAGCTTAGATGCTTGAGAAATCTTGAAATATGTATTGTGGTGCCTTGGGCATCCACAAGCTTGAGCTTTTGTGTCTCCTTAATTCCTCTCATATGAAGGTTTCCGAAATCTTAAAAACTTCATCCACACAAAACTCAACAAAAACTCGTGAGATAGATTAGTATAAATCAATGCAAAACTTTACCATCCTCTACTGTAGAAAATTACTAAAATTATTATTTGACATTGCATACTAAATGCCTCTACATATTTAAAATTCCCATCATCAAATGGAATCATTAAACAAGCAAACATATGCGAACAATACAAATATAACAGCAATCTGCTTAAACAGAACAGTCTGTAAAGAATGCAGAAAGATCCATACTTAATTAACTCCAAAAAATCTGAACAAATTCCACGCTGTATGTAATTTATAATAGCATACTTTTTCCAAATTTCAATTTATTATGACATACAGAAAATTCTAGGGAATTTTTGCACTACAAGCAAACTTTCTGTTTTCGAACAGCAACTCCTATACTTGCAAATTAAGCATGGTAAAGGCTATCCTTGACATTTTTATTGAACTAAATGATGAAAAAAATTAACATTAATATAAATAACAGCAAGTAAGTACTAATAAAATAAAATTACACTCTAAGCAAAAAACATATCATGTGGTGAATAAAAATATAGCCCCAAGTAAAGTTACCGATGGATTGAAGACGAAAGAGAGGATGCCTTCCCGGGGCATCCCCAAGCTTAGGATCTTTGGTGTCCTTGAATATGGCTTGGGATGTATTGGGAATCCCCAATCTTAGGCTCTTTCCACTCCTTGTCCCGTTGTTCATCCGAACTTTACCCAAAACTTCAAAACTTCACAACACAAAACTTAACGGAACTTCGTGACGTGGGTTAGTATAATAAAGACAAATCATTCATTTTGGTACTGTCAAGACAAGATTCATAAATGTTCACACACAATTCCTACTGTATCTTATAATTTCCATAATTTATATCACTTAATATAATCTATGGAAACACTAAAACAAGCAAACTATGCATTGAAAACAGAATCTGTCAAGAACAGAACAGTCTGTAATGATCTGAATGATAACCATACTTCTGCACCTCCAAAAATTCTGAAAAAATTCTGAAAATTAATGAAAATTTTATAATATCAGAATAAACAATAATCAACTCAAAATATCTCTCTGGATAAAAATGAAAAATAATTTCTTGAGCAAAAAGTTTTTGTCTTTTTCAGCATGATCAAACAACTATCACCCAAACTAATCATAAAGGCTTTACTTGGCACTTTATTGAAATAAAAGCTATAAAACATGATTAATACATTATATTAATCATTTGAACACACAAAAACATTAAGGATACATATTGGGTTGTCTCCCAACAAGCACTTTTCTTTAATGCCTTTCAAGCTAAACATGATGATTTCAATGATGCTCACATAAAAGATAAGGATTGAAACATAATGGAAGCATCATGAAGCATATGACTATCACATTTAAGTCTAACCCAATTCCTATGCATATGGATTTTATGAACAAACAACTTAGTGGAGCAAGAATCATCTAGCATAGGAGGTCAAAACAAGCATAGCTTCAAAAATTTCAACACATAGAGAGGAAACTTGACATTATTGCAATATGTAGAAGCAGATCCTCTCTCATAATAATTTTCAGTAGCATCATGAATGAATTCCACAATATAACAAGCAAATAAATCATTATTTTTATGATGCACAAGTATAGAAAATTTTTCACTCTCCTCATAAGCAGTTTTCTTCTCATTCAAAATAGTGGGAGCAAACTCAACAAAATAACTATCATGACATACTTGATTGACATAACCACCTTGAATATTAAAATCATTATGAAAAGTTTCATGGTTACCAATACTCTTTATAACATATGTGTCATCACAATAATCATCATAGATAGGAGGCATGTCATAATCATAATAGTTTTGCTCATCAAAACTTGGGGAGCTAAAAAGATCATCTTCATCAAACATAGCATCCCAAAGCTTGTGGCTTTCCGTATCATTAGCATCATGGATATTCAGAGAATTCATAGTAACAATATTACTATCATGCTCACCATTCAAATATTTAGTGCCAAACATTTTAATAACTTCTTCTTCTAACTCTTGAGCACAATTTTCCTTTCCATCATTTTCACGAAAGACATTAAAAAGATGAAGCATATGAGGTATCCTTAATTCCATTTTTTGTAGTTTTCTTTTAATAAACTATACTAGTGATAAAACAAGAAACTAAAAGATTTGATTGCAAGATCTAAATATATACCTTCAAGCACTCACCTCCCTGGCAACGGCGCCAAAAAAGAGCTTGATGTCTACTACGCAACCTTCTCCTTGTAGACGTTGTTGGGCCTCCAAGTGCAGCGGTTTGTAGGACAGTAGCAATTTTCTCTTAAGTGGGTGATCTAAGGTTTATCAATCCACGGGAGGCATAGGATGAAGATGGTATCTCTCAAGCAACCCTGCAACCAAATAACAATGAGTCTCTTGTGTCCCCAACACACCCAATACAATGCTAAGTTGTATAGGTGCACTAGTTCGGCGAAGAGATGGTGATACAAGTGCAATATGGATAGTAGATATAGGTTTTTGTAATCTGAAAATATAAAAACATCAAGGTAACTAATGATAAAAGTTAGCACGAACGGTATTGCAATGTGTGGAAACAAGGCCTAGGGTTCATACTTTCACTAGTGGAAGTTCTCTCAACAATGATAACATAATTGGATCATATAACTAGCCCTCAACAGTAACAAAGAGTCACTCCAAAGTCACTAATAGTGGAGAACAAACGAAGAGATTATTGTCGGGTACGAAACCACCACAAAGTTATTCTTTCTGTTCAATCTATTCAAGAGTCCGTAGTAAAATAACATGAAGCTATTCTTACCGTTTAATCTATCCTAGAGTTCGTACTAGAATAACACCTTAAGACACACATCAACCAAAACCCTAATGTCACCTAGATACTCAATTATCACCTCAAGTATCCGTGGGTATGATTATACGACATGCATCACACAATCTCAAAATCATCTATTCAACCAACACATAGCACTTCAAAGAGTGCCCCAAAGTTTCTACCAGAGAGTCAAAACGTGTGCCAACCCCTATGCATAGGTTCCCGAGGTCACAAACCCGCAAATTGATCACCAAAACATACATCAAGTACTCACATGAATATCCCATTGTCACCACAGATAGACACGTGCAAGACATACATCAAGTGTTCTTAAAGATTCAATCCGATAAGATAACTTCAAAGGGAAAACTCAATTCATTACAAGAAGGGAGAGGGGAAAGAACATCATAAGATCCAACTATAGTAGCAAAGCTCGCGGTTCATAGAGATCAAGACATCTCAAGAACACGAAAGAGAGAGATCAAACACATAGCTGCTGGTACATACCCTCAGCCCCGAGGGTGAACTACTCCCTCCTCGTCATGGAGATCGCCGGGATGATGAAGATGGCCACCGGAGATGGATTCCCCCTCCGGCAGGGTGCCGGAACAGGCTCCCGATTGGTTTTTGGTGGCTCTGGAGGCTTGCGGTGGCGGAACTCCCGATCTAGGTTTAATTCTGCGGGCTTCTCTATTTATAAGACCGTGTGGCGTTGGAAACAAGTCAAGAGGGGCCACGAGGAGGTCACGAGCCTCCCAGGCGCGGCCAGGTGGGTGGACGCGCCTCCCAGGCTCGTGGCTCCCTCGGCCCCCCTCTCCGGTAGTTTTTCCTTCAGGTATTTTTGATATTTTCCATAAAAAATCACGGCAAAAGTCTTATTCCGTTTGGACTCCGTTTGATATTCCTATCTGAAAAAGGTCAAAAACACGGAAAAAACAGGAACTGGCACTGGGCACTGAGTTAATAAGTTAGTCACAAAAATAATATAAAATAGCATATTCAGGCATATAAAACATCCAAAGTTGATAATATAATAGCATGGAACAATCAAAAATTATAGATACTTGGAGACGTATCAGTGGACCATGTATGAATGAAACTGGTGGCTTGATAAACGACGGATTTTATTTTGAAAAATTGTATTTGTTGAAACGATGCCATTACAACAATTTCATAATGCCCATGGTAAAGCACAAACGCCCACACATATTGGTGTATTAAGCAAGGAGGGTACTTCAATTATCGAACATATTCGCTATGCTAGTTGGGGTTGGTAAGTTGAAAGAAACATGCATCGTTCACCTCACTAGTCTTGTAAAAGGGTACAATCAAAACATATGTTTCCTCCATATCACAATAAAAAAAATCCTTGCTTCCTTTCATAGATGTTATCTTTTCTCAAAACAACACCTTTGTGTAAGAATCATATAAGGTAATTTATTTTCAAGGGAACTTTTAACCTTTATATCTACTTATTTCTAAATATCAGACTTACGTTAATAATGCTAATGTACATCAATTTTGACGATGAAACCATAATAAGTTGTTAGCTTCCACCAAAATGAGACGTCGTCACCTGTCAGCATCTTATGGGTGGACTGTCCAAATAAATCTGCTCTGTCCACCTATCCCCAAGTAGAGCACATCGAAACTAAATATTCAACAGCTTGTCCATAACACCGATGCAACAATCACACTCTTTCTACCAAACTAACTATCAAAATTATCTTACAACACTTGCAGTGAAACCTGCTTGTCAATTCATTTTTCTCCTCGTTGGGTTCCACATTTTTAATTACCGAAAGGAGTACCATTGATCACCTCTAGTGGTAAGTCATCAGAGATCTATCCACCACTCGACCAGAAAGATGCAACAAGCAATGGCACATAGAAATTTGGGAGTTAGGAAACATTCAGTAACACACCTTCTCATTTGTACGATTTCCCAGTCGACAACCATGAAATGACACATTGTGGCTGTAAGAGAACATTTCTCCATGTGTGGTTTTGGGTAATTGATGACAATCCCTATGGACTAATGGTTGCCTTGAGTTATATTCGAAGGATTTGTCCATAGGTACTTCTTGGAGTCCATCTGTTGGTTTCAAGGAGTTTATATGGTAACCAAGGTGGTATTAAAGGTTTATCCAAAGATTGGTCATGTGGGAGTTGAGCTTATTGCAAGCATGTGTTGAAGAAGAAGATTGTGTAAGCATGCATGTTTACCTTCAAGACATCCTATTTATGAAGAGAGAAGATAAGATACAAGGTTGATCAAGACTAAGTCAAAAAGTGAATCAAGTTGATCAACCCACAAAGCGTACAAGATGTACCGAGAGGGATCAAGTGATCCCATGGTGTGGTAAGCATTGTCCATTACTCTTTGTGTACTAACCCATGATCTAAGTGAGAGTTCTTTGTGGGGTTAGGTATATTTCCATGGGCTTGCATCAAGAGGCAGATCCCATACATCCCATGGAAGATGACATCAAGTGGAGATCGTCATCAAGGGTGCGGTGTGCAAGCTCAAGTGAAGCATCATGGAAAGATCATGCTTAAGGCTTGCCATTCATTGTGGTGAAAATGGACTTGTGAAGATGTCTCGAAGAGTGTCTCACCCATAGTGGAGCATGGGGGAGCAATCAACTAGTCTTCATCAAGCCGGCACAATCAAGAAACGTGGTCCATCTTGAGGAAGTCAAGATCATCATCATCTATCTGAAGTGGACTATGCGCAAGGCAAAGGTTTGACCTTGATAGGGTTTTCTATTTTACCGGTCTCATGGTGGTAGTTGGGAGACCGGGTTATAGGATTGATTGTCATACTATTAAGGGGGCTCTCAAGTGAGTAGCTTGATCGTATCGTTCATTAAGAGCTCAAACCATTGCATTCTTGGCATCATTATCTTTCTTGGTTCTTGGTTGGCTTTTCTCTATGTGGGTTCCCGAGCTTGTGGTTATCTTCACGACAAGCTCTAGTACATCAAAAATGGATTTCATATGCTTCTTCTATTGCGTTTTCGATGTTGGAGGTTTTACCGGTCTTATTCGAGGAAGGGTTCTCACCATTTTCTCATGGACCTTTTATCATTTGCTTGTTATTGATATTTCTGTCAATATTGTGTTATCCCATGTCGTTAGCTCTCCAACAAACTTGGTTTCGTTTAATTTGAAGTCCGTTTGTAGAAGTTGTGATAGCTTTGGTGTTCTTAAAAGGCTACAGCGGTACTACCGATTGGAGCGGATGTAATTTTTTACTACCGCTCTGGAACCACGGTAGTACCGCTCTGGACCAAAATCCCATGTTAAGTACAGCGGTGGTAGGCACGGATGTATTTTTTTAGTACCACTCGCAAGCAGTAGTACCGCTACCCTTAGCGGTAGTACTGCTATCCCTAGCGGTAGTACCGTGAGGACGAGCGGTAGTACCGCTGCGGCGGTTCTACTAGTCTTTTAACTCCTCGCTATTGTTTTTCAAAGGGCTTTCACCGCCATAGAGGTAGTACCGCTCTCATGAGCGGTAGTACCGCTCTGTGCGGGCTGTGAGCATAACGGTTGGATTTTCCCCACTATAAAAGGGGGTCTTCTTCCCCATTGAACCTTATCATTTGAGCTCGTGTTCTTAACCATTGTTGACCTTCTTTGAGCTTTCTAACTCTCAATCCCTCCAATGATTCTTGCTAGTTCTTGAGGGAAAAGAGATAGGAGATCTAGATCCACATTTCCACCAATCACTTTCTCCTCTAAGTGAGGGGAACCCCTTGGGTCTAGATCTTGGAGTTCTTCGTGTTCTTCTTCGTTCTTCCTCTCATTTTCCTCCCTAGCATTAGTTGTTTTGGTGGGATTTGGGAGAGAAGGACTTGGGCACTCTGTGTGCCCTTGCCATTGCATTTGGCGCATAGGTTTGAGTTCTCCACGGTGATACGTGGAAGTGAGAAGTTGAGAAGCTTATTACTCTTGGGTGTTTGAGCACCCTAGAGCTTGTTCCTCTTGGGTGCTTTGTCATCCTAGACGGTTGGTGGTGCCTCGGAGCTCAATCATTGTGGTGCAAAGCTCCGGTCAAGCTTCGGGGTCTCCAATTAGGTTATGGAGATTGCCCCGAGCATTTGAGGTCACCTCGGAGCCACAATCCATTGTGGTGAAGCTTCGTGGTGTTGTTCGGAGCCTCCAATTAAGTTGTGGAGATTGACCCAACCTTGTTTGTACGGGTTCAGTGACCACCCTCAAGTGTCCCTTAGTGGAATCACGGCATCTTGCATTATGTGAGGATGTGAGGAGATTACGGTGGCCCTAGTGGCTTCTTGGGGAGCATTGTGCCTCCACACCGCTCCGAATGGAGATTAGCATCCGCAAGGGGGTGAACTTCAGGATACATCATTGTCTCCTCATGCCTCGGTTATCTCTTACCCGAGCCCTTTACTTATGCACTTTACTTTGTGATAGCTATATTGTTAGATGCTATATATCTTGCTATCACTTAGTTGTTTATCTTGCTTAGCATAAGTTGTTGGTGGACATAGGTGAGCCTAGTTGTTTTACGTATTGTGCTTGACTTATTAAACGTTAGTTTTATTCCGCATTTGTTCAAGCCTAAACCATAGTTATTTTAAAGCGCCTATTCACCCCCCTCTAGGCGACCTCCACGTCCTTTCAATTGGTATCAGAGCCAGGTTTCTCATTATTAGGTTTAACAACCTAGAGAGTAAGGATGTTGACTAGGGGATTAGGATTCTCTGACACTCTTAGTTTTGATGGCACAAATTTTGATGTTTGGGTAATTCGCATGCTTAATCTCTTTAGGGTCATGGACCCAAATTTGGAGCGAATTGTAGATATGGTTTTTTCTCCTCCAAAGGATTCTCAACACATATCTTTATAGGATGAGAAAAACTCTTATCTCAATGCTCAAGCTTCTAATGTGCTTTTTGATGCTTTGAGCAATGTAGTTATATTTCAACTCATGCCATTCCAGGATGCTCATGAGTTGTGGACAAAGCTTCAAGATAAATGTGGTGTGTCCAAGATTTGTGGGGATGATATTTCTTGTTCCACCTCTGGTCGTATTGCCTTCTCAACTTCATCTACTTCACCTACATGTGGATTGCCACAAGGTAATGATATGGTGAGTAGTGGTGATCATTTTAATGTTGATAGTGGGATAATTGTTGATGATCCTTCATCGCTATCTTATTGCTATGCTTCATCTTTGGACTTCAACACTTCGAGAACTCTTAATGTTTCACATGCTTGTGTTGATAGTCCTTGCATATCTTGTAGAAATTGCTTGACTACATCTCATAATGATACGCTTGCTATATCTTGTTGCCATGATAAAAATGTATCTATTTCCTCGCGTTGTTGTGATAACAATGTAACGAAAACCCAACACTCCATGGAACAACATGTGGCCTTGAATTATGCTTCAAGGAATCCTACATCATCATCTATTGTTTCTCACTTTTGCCTTATGGTAAAGCTTCAAAGGTATCTCCTACTTTGAATCCCAATATATCTCATGATGATGATATTGATGATAATGAGGATAATCATGAAGAGTGTGATAATGTTGCTTCCTTAAAAATTCCGAAGACATGCTTAATTACGAAAAAAACTTGTCGTTGTGACTTACTGTATCCACTTCGAAGGTCTCATCCAGCATGATGATGAAGTGCCTACCATCAACTAGGTAAGGCTTGTCGCACAGATCGCACTCGTCTTCACAGTATTCACACATAACAAATTCCCTTTCATCGTAAGACATTTCCTATGTTCATAGTTGAAACATTTAAAATCGATCAAAGGAAGCTACCAGGAAACTACTAGGAAACTACCAGGGAGGAGAGACAAATATGGTTGAGAAACAAATTAGTGTTCAAATTAGCATGGATTCAATAGGCAAAACTAAATCATCTCCTGCGTTCGTACATCGTCGAATATTATCACTAATACATCTCGAATAGTATCATACATATAACATCACTAATACAGTTAGACACGTAGCAAACGACGGGTATCGGCGCGGCGGTGGACACCCAAAGAGAAGGAACCATCATAGGATCATAGCTTGGGTGAGATCCCTGAAGAACCTGCCAGGTATTGGAGAACATGGCATCCAACGCAGCCATATAGCATCGGACGTGCTCATCCTCCTCCCTAACACGATGACGTATCACCTCTGCAGGGCCCGGCTCCCTCTGCATCGACAGTGGCCCACGCGACCACCACCAAATAACCTTTGGATCGACGACGGGTTGCCTCCTCACCAAGTTGCGCGCCCCGGAAGGTAGGACCTCCTAGCACCAGCCCGGCGGAGCCTAGTCCTAGACAGGGCCCCTATAATCAAGCATGCCTCCTCCACCGAGTCAACGACGAGGATGCAGGCCAGGCAAATCCCAGTCTTGATCCATGCCAACTCAACAGACACCCTCGGAGATACCTGTAGAGCACTTTTATAGTCACCCAGTTATGTTACAACGTTTGATACACACAAGGCACTCCTCCGGTGTCCGTGAGTTGCATGATCTCATGGTCATAGGAACATATACTTGACATGCAGAAAACAGTAGCAATAAACTGACACGATCATATTCTACGTTTGTAGTTTGGGTCTTGTCCATCACACCATTGTCCTAATGATGTGATCCTGTTATCAAATGACATCACATGTCAATGGCTAGGAAACCTTGACCATCTTTGATCAACGAGCTAGTTCACTAGAGCCATACTAGGAACATAGTGTTGTCTATTACCCACACATGTAATGTGTTTCCAATCAATACAATTATAGCATCGATAATAAACGATTATCATGAACAAGGAAATATAATAATAAACACCTTATTTATTGCCTCTAGGGCATATTTCCAACAACTTGTGCCTCCATTTTCGATCTGACTTCAAGTATCTGCACATCATTTGTTAGTCCAACAACCTTACTAGTCAATTGACCAAGTAATTTATCATGATTCTTCAAGATATTCTTGAAGTTTTCATTTTGCTCGGTATGGCTAGCAATAAAAAATTTATGAGTTTCTTCAAGAGTACTTATATTTCTACCATTAGCTCCATTTTAATCATTGGATGCTCCTCCATTATTAGGATAAGGAATTTTAGGAGCATAATCATTATTTTTCCAATTGGGATTATAGCTATTACGAGAAATAAAATTCACATCACTAGTATCTTCATTAGTGATGGCATTGACATTTACCTTTGCTTTACCTTTCATGAAGGAGATAAGTTATTCTAGCTTGGTTGTTAACTCTGAGCTATTTTCTTCTATGACATTCACCTTCTTGGTGGTGGTTCTCTCAACATACCATTGGGCATGGTTCTCTTGTATATCATCTAGTATCTTCTTCACATCTTCTATGGGCCTTCCCATGATTGTTCCTCCTATAGCTATATCAATTATAGTTTTTGACATGTGATTCAAGCCATTATAAAACATATGAAGGATTAGGCACTCCTCCATTCCATGATTGGGGCGGTTTCTTATAGCTTATTCCATTCTATCACATGCAAGCTGTAACACCCAAGATGTGATCCTATCCTTATTTTGGCACGAGGGCCTCGGTAGGGATAGAAGCGCATCTCGTTGTTTTGCAACAATGGATATCATTACAAGTACATGTACAGAAGAGATGAGTATATGGAATTGGCTTACACTCGCCACAAGCTACATCAATATCACATCAATACACGACATATTCAAGCATCATACATAAGATCAGTGTCCGACTACGGACGAAATCAAACGATAAAATGACATCCATCCTTGCGATCCCAGGCTGTCGCCTGGAACCCATCCCAGATTGATGATGAAGAAGAAGAGGAAGAAGAACTCCAAATCAAACCAAGAATTGCGCTCACGTCAAATCATCGCATTACCTGTACCTGCAACTGTTGTTGTAGTAATATGTGAGCCACGTGGACTCAGCAATCTCATTTCCAAGGGTATCAAGACTATTAAAGCTTAATGGGTGAGGTATGGTTAAGTGGTGAGGCTACAACAAGTGACTAAGCATTTATTTGAGTGGATAACTTACGAATACAGAAAGTAAAGTATGGTGGTCTGCGCATCACAGACGTGAACTAGTAATGATCACTAAGTGATCCTGAACACCTACTTACGTCAGACATAACCCCATCGTGTTCTCTCTCGGATAAGGACTCACGAGAAGAGACAGTCACGATTACGCACACTGTTGGTGTATTTTATTTGAGTTTACTTCAAGTTTGCTATGACCGGGTGTTAAACAAGTCTTCCAAGTTGCCACATGATAACCCACAAGTATAGGGGATCACAACAGTTTTCGAGGGTAGAGTATTCAACCCAAATTTATTGATTCGACACAAGGGAAGCCAAAGCATATTTGAAGGTATTAGCAGCTGAGTTGTCAATTCAACCACACCTAGAGATTAATTATCTACAGCAAGTAATCAGTAGCAAAGTAATATGATAGTTTTGATAGTAGTGACAGCAGTAATAGTAACGATAACAGTGATAGCAGTAATTTTGTAGCAAGTGTAACAGCGATGATAGCAGTAGCAACTTAGCAGAAACAATATAAGATAAATTCGTAGGGATTGGATCGGTGACTTGTTGGATGATATTCATCATGAGACAGTTATAACCTAGGGCGATACGGGACTAGCTCTAGTTCATCGATATAATGTAGGCATGTATTCCGTAAATAGTCATACGTGCTTTATTAAAATAACTTGCATGACATATTTTGTCCTACCCTCCCGTGGCAGCGGGGTCCATACTGGAAACTAAGGGATATTAAGGCCTCCTTTTAATAGAGAACCAGAACAAAGGATTAACACATAGTGAATACATGAACTCCTCAAACTACGGTAATCACCGGAAGAAGTCTCGGTTATTGTCACTCTGGGGTTACCGGATCATAACACGTACTAGGTGACTATAACTTGCAAGATTGGATCTAAAGCATGGACATAATGATGATAACATAAACGGTTCAGATCTGAGTTCATGGCACCCGGGCCCAAAGTGACAAGCATTAAGCATGGCAAAGTCATAGCAACATCAATCTAAGAACATAGTGGATACTAGGGATCAAGCCCTAACAAAACTAACTCGATTACATGATGAATATCATCCAACTCCTCACCGACCAGTGAGCCTACAAAGGAATTACTCGCTCCCGGTGGGGAGCATCATGGAATTGGCGATGGAGAAGGGTTGGTGATGACGAAGAACGAAGATCTCCCTCTCCGGAGCCCCAAACAGACTCCAGATCTAGCCTCCCGATGAAGAACAGGAGGTGGCGGCGGCTCCGTCTCGTGGATTCCAATAATTCTTTCTACCTCATTTTTTTCTGGAATAATGTGATTTTATAGCGTCGGGATCAGGGTCTGCGGGGCCACCAGGTGGGTACAACCCACCTGGGTGCGCCAGGAAAGGGGGGCGCGCCCTGGTGGGTTGTGCCCACCCAGGTGCCCCTCTCTGGCAGGTATTGGCTCCAAAAATTCTTATTATTGATATAAAAAATCCTCACAAAGTTTCGTTCCATTCCGAGAACTTTTATTTCTACACAAAAACAACACCATGGTAGTTCTGCTGAAAACAGCGTCAGTCTGGGGTTAGTTTCATTCAAATCATCCAAATTCGAGTTCAAAACAAGAGGAAAATCATTAGGAAAAGTAGATACGTCGGAGAAGTATCACCACATAACCGCGGGCACGGTTTTCCGAAATATTTAACCCTGCAGGGGTGCTCCAACTAATCCATCACAAATTAACCACACGCCGCGTTGGAATTCCTCAACTGCAGAATAACCCGTAGTATTTGCGGAACCCCGATGGAAAATCTCAACTTCGAGATAGCCTGAAGTGTCGTCAAAATCCCACGCGCAAGATGTTCGAGAAAGGTAAAAACAAATCCAGCAAGGCCGCCTGATGTGTCGACGAACCTGATAAGAGTCGCGTATCTCGTTCTCGGGACACGCCAGATGAACACTACGTATGGCGACCTGATTGAAATCCCTCGAGTTGCGCCGAGGTGGCCCCGCGGCTCTATTTTGGACCAACACTCATGAGGAGCACTGGCCCGGGTTGTTGATTAAAGATCCGCGGGTGTCGGCGGGTCCCCATGCAATTTTTTAGTTGTTAGGCAAATGTAGTACCAATGTTGGGCCTTGCCAGACGAGTTTTATCCCAAAACGGAAATCAAGGGTGTCCCCATAACAACCCCAAGCATGTTAGGAGAGCTCAATTATGGAACATAACACCGGTTCACAAGTAACTAGAGCGGCAAGAGTGGAACAAAACACCGAGCAAAAGGCCAAGCCCTCCACCCTTTACCAAGTATATTTGTGCATTAAATTAAATAGCAATAATATTGCGATAACAAAAGAATGTCCATGTTGACACATGGAAGAAATTGCACCTGCGGCTAGAAACGCTATAAGAAGGGCCGAGCAAGCGGTGACATAGCCACACAATGGTTTGCTGGGAAAGTGGAGAGCTAGAGGCTTGTCATGACAATGTTGGGAGGCTTGAGAAACAGGTGGTAGGTAGAAAGACATAATGATAAAAATGGAACAACTAGCATGGCAATGATAGAAGTGGTATCCAGGGAAATGTGTCATCTTGCTTGAGATCTCGCTTGGTAGAAGAACGAGTCCATGAAGAAGATGAGGCAACGTAGTCGAACGAATCCTCACACTCCGAACGCTTTCAGAACTCTATTGAGGAGAAGCAATCCAAAAACAACAATCAACACACGGTACACCACAACATATGCAAGACATGATGCACAAACAAATATGATACACGTCCGATTTAAATATGCAAGGCATGACAATTCATATAAAACAACTACTACACATTAAAGTGAAGCTCAATATGCAACGAGTTGCATATTGACGAAACTCCACGCTTGAATTACTTTGTTCATTCTCATTTAGGTACACATCAACGTTAAATATTGTAAAACATAGCAAGAGGTGAAGTATAAGTAAACTATCTATCTAGGCATCTTAAATGAGGTCGGAAACAACTTATAGCATTCCCGAAATGACCCCTTAGGTAATTTTGAAATTGGTCCAGATCTGAACTAACCATATTTTATATTTGTTAAATAACAAAATAAAGTTTGTCATAAGATTCTACACATTATTCTAGTCGATTTACATATATGGAACATCTCAAACGGAGCTACGGTCTAAAAGTTATGACCCGCATAAGATAATATGCCAAGAATGCAAAATGCATGAAAATGACAACCACGAGCATTTCAAATCATGAATGCAGCAAGGTATTATAATACTACATGAAATCCTAAGGAATTTTCATATATGGCATGTCCAAAACGGAGCTACGGTTCAACCACAACAACCAACGCAAGTTTTATATGAAATCTGCCCAAAACAGCAAGATGGCATATTGCACACATGAAAACAACAAGCTGCATGACCCTAAAATGCACAAACTAAGCATGGGGCAATAGCATATAACACACACTTCATTTCATCTTCACATGTCATACTCAAAATATGCATGGATCACATGGTAGGAAGCTCACAACATAGCTTATTGAAAAGAGTTCCAAACTTGGTGAAAATAGCAGTTTTGACAGTGCAGTTTTTATCACGAAGGTATATTGACAGCAGTAAAACTACATGCTACAGGGCATATATTGGCATGAAACTTAACAGAATGCTAGAGGACATTATCAACTACAAATAACTCCATTACAACTACCCCAAAGGGGTTCTAGATCACTAGCAAAACACATGGCAAGACAGCAACAAAATGTTACAGATTCTAGTCTTAGAAATATTTTGGACCCTCAAAACAACAGTATTTTATAGCATGTTGGCAGCAAGAAAATAACACCTAAACATGTATTATCATGGCAACCAAAATGACCAGGGGCTAGTGCACATGTCTAAGGGCATAACTCATGTTCAAAATTATTTCATATCATGCATGGATTTAATCACACGAAAATGACAAATGGGAATCACATCAAAAATACATGCACACAAATTGCTCAAATGACAAAACTAAATACGTAGATAAATTCTATTGATTTTTTTATCCCGAAAACATATATAAAATGCATAGGTTCAAGTAGGAAAATATGCCATAATTAATTATGCAAGTTTATGCATAAACATATTAGCAAGTTATTTATGCAATAAAATACAAACATCTCATTAAACATTTTTATCATGCATGACAAAGGGATATAAGTAATCTACACATTTTACAGATCTCAAATCTATAGTTTTTAACCTAAGATGCACGAATAATAATTATGCCCAATGCAACATAATGAAATTCTTGCAAAATGAAAGAAAATGGCATGTTAACATTTTTATCATGTATGCAAGTTGGTTATTGTGATTCTACACGAAATTCTACATGTTTTGCATATATAAAATATATGTATCCAATGCACGGTTTTTTACTTATAAGCATTTTAAAATCATGCATTTTTCTGTAATTATGAAATTCCCTAGAAATTAGACAAAATTGTTCCGCGAAAAAAAAACAGTAGATGGGCCACAAAATATCAAAACCTCTATGCACGGGATAACTATGAAGCGCTCAGGCGACTATTAGCACAGGGAGCTGGGCTTGGGGCATCACCTCATGGGCTTCGGCCCATGGAGCAGAGGAGGCCGGCTGGAATGACTCGCTAGGCTGCGCCTCGACACACGGCTGGAACAGGGTGAAGCCGAACCGGGCCCAAGGGTGCTAGGAGGCCCAAGCGCACGCGAGCGTCTGTTGATGCGGTCGTTGCTGCTCCTTCTGCTCGATGTAGGGACACAAGGAGGTCAGACGGCGCTTGAGATCCACTAGGCGGCGGCTTAACGTGCCACAGCTCGTCGGCGGCGAGAGGATGCATGAAGAAGGGCGGATCTGAGGCGGGGGTGCCCATTCTCGACGGATCTGGCGAGCTCCAGCGGCGACCTCCTCGCTGCAATGGGGGGAGAGAGAGGTTAGAGAAAAATGGAGGGAAGAGACAAGAGGAAGGAGAGGGATGCGGGGCTGGGCACGTTGGGAACTGGCATGCGTCTGGCGAGATCCTCCGGCAACCGGCCGGCGAGGCGGCAGGGCCGGCGAGGTTGCGGCTCGGGCAAGGCCCTCGCTGGGTCGCGGTCGAGCGGGTGCGGGGCTGCGGGAGCTCGGCCGACGGCGCAGGTTCAGACCTGGGCGGGCCTCAGATGGGCTCGGGCAGGAGGTGTAGTTGTGCGGCAACAGGGAGGCCGTGTGGCGGGTCGTCTGGAGCTACCAAGTGGCGGCGAATGGTTGGGCCGATGCGAAAGATGAGGTGGAAGGCGACTGGAGCTGTGTGGAGGGCTAGGGGATAGTGTTTTGATCATTTTTGGAAGGTGAAGGTGTTTATATAGGGAAGGGGCTAGGGTTTTGAGCATTTTTGGAAGGTGGAGGTGTTTATATAGGGAAGGGGCTAGGGTTTTTAGATTTAGCTCGTTTTCGGACCCTCCGGTCGCGATCGGACGGCTCCGGTCGCGTGGTTAGGTTAGGTGGGCTGAGTGGTTGTGTAGAGGGGTGTTGGGCTGAGATGAGAGGGAAGTTGCGGCCCGTGGCAGGAGTTTTCAAACACCAAAAACATCTGCTAATAAATCGATGACCACACTGCTACTGTTGACCGTTCAGGTATCAAACGGACTCTGATTGCAACGAAATTTGGCAGGCGGCCTACCTACAACAAAACAAGACCGCACACCAACTTTCGACTCAAATGGAGAAAGTTATATATGCACGTGAAAAACAATATTTTAAACGATGTCATGGGCGCGTGCATGTGTGGTCGGTCTCGAAATGGTCAGCGACACGAACGAAGAGAACCGACAGCTACTCACGGATGTAAGTTTTTGAAAACGAATGACGATGCTATGCAGATGATGCGAATGATGCAATGATGAATGCAACAACTAGACGAAACACTGACAAGAATGGAAATAAAAGGGGAATCTTCTGGAGCATCAGTCTCGGGCCGTTACAACTCTCCTCCACTACACGAGGATCTCGTCCCGAGATCTAGAATGAGAAGGGGAAGAGAAAGAGCAAGAGGTAAAACTTAGATGCTTCTTTGACAAACGAGTGAAACCAATGATCATTGAAGGTTTCAACGAGATGAAGGATGACACGGGGAACAAGGAAGAATTCACAAGAAATTTGGGCAGCACTTCGGTAGGATAGAGGGAAAAAAATTGATATGATGGAAAGAAATTGAAAGAGAGACACCAAACATCGGTTGGATTAGAATCAAAACTTCATAAGATGGAAGGATCATGAAAATATTTCCCAGCACCCCGGTTAATGGACAAGCAAGGGAAGCACATGATCTGAATCAAACTATATTTGAGTTGAAAAGAGCAACACTGTTGGAAATATGCCCTAGAGGCAATAATAAAATGGTTATTATTGTATTTTCTAGTTCATGATGATTGTCTATTATTCATGCTACAATTGTGTTAACTGGAAACCGTAATACATGTGTGAATACATAGACCACAACATGTCCCTAGTGAGCCTCTAGTTGGCTAGCTCGTTGATCAATAGATGGTCATGGTTTCATGATCATGGACATTGGATGTCGTTGATAACGGGATCACATCATTAGGAGAATGATGTGATGGAAAAGACTCAATCATTAACTTCCTCTTCAACTAATGTAGGCTTCACAGAAACGATTATCACGAACAAGGAAATATGATAATAACTAATTTATTATTGCCTCTAGGGCATATTTCCAACAGTCTCCCACTTGCACTAGAGTCAATAGTCTAGTTCACATCACCATGTGATTCGTATTGTTATGAATCTAACACCCAATGAGTTTTGGGGCTCGATCATGCTTTGCATGTGAGAGAGGTCTTATAGTCAACGGGTCTGTGATATTCAGATCCCTGTGTACTTTGCAAATCTCTATGTCAAACCGTAAACACTGCTACCACACTCCACTTGGTACTATTTCCAAATGGCTGCTCCACTACACGTATCAAGATTGCTACTACTAGTCATCTGGATTGGTGTTAAAGCTTGCATCGACATAACTCTTTACGACGAACCCTTTATCACCTCCATAATCGAGAAACACCTCCTCAGTCTTTTAGTTACTAAGGATAATCTTGACCGCTGTCTAGTGATCCATTCCTGGATCACTTTTGTACCCCTTGACAGACTCATGGCAAGGCACACTCAGGTGCGGTACACAACATGGCATACTACACAGAGCCTATGGCTAAGGCATAGGGGACGATGTTCGTCTTTTCTCTTTCTTCTGCCGTTGTCGAGCTTTGAGTCACACTCAACTTCACACCTTACGAATCAGGAGAGAACTCTTTCTCTGACTGATCCATGTTGAACTCTTTGAAAATCTTGTTTAGGTATGTACTTATTGAAAGTCTCATCAAGCATCTTGATCTATCTCTATAGATGTTGACGCTCAACAATTAGGTAGCTTTATCCAGGTCTTCCTTTGAAAATCACTTATCAAACAACCATTTATGCTTTCCAGAAATCCTACATTATTTCCGATCAACAATATGTCATCCACATATACTTATCAGAAATTCTATAGTGCTCCCACTCACTTTATTGTAAATACAAGTTTCTCGTAAACTTTGTATAAACTTCAAAACTTTGATCACCTCATCAAAGCGTATATTCCAACTCCGAGATGCTTGCTTCAGTCCATAGAAGGATCACTGAAGCTTGCACACCTTTTAGCATCCTTAGGACTGACAAAACCTTCTGGTTGTATCACATACAACTTTCCCTCAAGTAAACTGTTAAGGAAACGATGTTTTGACATCCATCTACCAGATTTCATAATTGAAAATGCAGCAACTGCTAACATAATTCCAACAGACTTTACATCGCTACAAGTGAGAAAGTGTCATCGCAGTCAACTCCTTTGAACTTGTCACAAACATCTTTGCAACAAGTCAAGCTTTACAAATGGTGATAATTACCATCAGTGTCTGTCTTCATTTTAAAGATCCATTGTACTCAACGACCTGCCGTCCAACGATCAAGTCTACCAAAGTCTATACTTGGTTTTCATACATGGATCCTATCTCGGATTTCATGGCCTCCAACCATTTGTCGGAATCCGGGCCCATCATCACTTCTCCATAGCTCATAGGTTCATTGTTGTCCAACAACGTGACCTCAAAGACAGGGTTGTCGTACCACTTAGGAGCAGTACACATCCTTGTCGACCTACGAAGTTCAATAGCAACTTGATCCTGAAGCTTCATGATCATCATCATTAACTTCCTCTTCAACTAACGTAGGCTTCACAGAAATATCTTTCTGCTCTGTGCTACTCTCTGGTTGAACAAAGGTTTAACAACCTCATCAAGTTCTATCTTCCTCCCACTCAAATCTTTCGAGAGAAACATTTCCTCGAGAAAGGATCCGTTTAAGCAACAAACACTTTGCACTAGGATCTGAGATAGAAGGTTCACCCAACTGATCTTAGGGTATTCTATGAAGATGCATTTGTCCGCCTTGGGTTCGACCTCATTAGGTGAAAACATTTTCCACACAAGTGTCGCAGCCCCAAATATTAAGAAATGACAGCTTAGGTTTCTATCAAACCATAATCCACACGGTGTCATCTCAACGGATTTAGATGGTGCCCTATTTAAAGTGAATGTAGTTGTCTCTAATGCATAACCCCAAAATTATAGTAGTAAAACGATAAGAGACATCATAGCACGCACCATATTCAATAGAGCATGACTATGATGTTCGGACACACCATCACACTATGGTGTTCCAGGTGGCGTTAGTTGTGAAACAAATTTCACATTGTCTTCAGTTGTATGCCGAACTCGTAACTCAGATATTCACCTCCACGATCATATCGCGGTCATTTTATCTTCTTGTCACGATGATCTTAAACTTCACTCTGAATTTGCTTGAACCTTTCAAATGATTCATACGTGTGTTTCATTAAGTAAATATACACTATATCTACTCAAATCATCAGTGAAGGTAAAATAATAACGATATCAATGCATGCTACAAGACTCATTGGATTGCATACATCAACTTGCATCATTTCCAATGAATCACCTGCCCGCTACAACCAACAGGGTCCTTTAGTCATCTTACGCAAGAGGCATGGTTCACATGTCTCAACCGATTCGAAATCGAATGAGTCCAAAGATCCATCAGCATGGAGTTTCTTCATGCGCTTTATACCAATATGACATTTTGCAGCAGTGCCACAAGTATGTGGTACTATCATTATTTAACTTTGTATCTTTGTTATAAACATGTGTATTACTACGATCAAGATTTCAACAAACCATTCTCACTGGGTGCATGACCATTGAAGGTATTATTCATGTAAACAGAATAACTATTATTCTCTAACTTAAATGAATAACCGTATTTGCAATAAACATGATCTAATCATGTCCATGCTCAATGCAAAACACCAAATAACATTTATTTAGGTTCGTCACTAATCCTGAAGGTAGAGAGAGCGTGCGATGTTGATCACATCAACCTTGGAAACATTTCCAACACACATCGTCACCTGACCCTTAGCTAGTTCTCCGTTTATTCCGTAGCTTTTATTTCGAGTTACTAACATTTAGCAACTGAACCAGTATCCAATACTCAGGTGGTACTAGGAGCATTAGCAAGGTACACATCAATAACACGTATATCCAATATAGTTCTGTCGACGTTGCCAGCCTTCTTATCTACCAAGTATCTATCGTTGTTCCGCTTCAGCGACCGCTCATCTCATAACAGAAGCACTTAGTCTCGGGTTTGAGTTCAACCTTGGGTTGCATCACCGGGGCAGCAACTGGCTTGCTATCCATGAAGTTTCCCTCCTTGCTCTTGCCCTTCTCGAAACTAGTGGTTTGATTAACCATAACACTTGATGCTCCTTCTTGATTTCTACCTTCACGGTGTCAAACATCGTGAACAGCTTAGGGATCAATATTTCTATCCCTGGCGTTTTATAGTTCATCACCAAGTTCTAGTAGCTTTAGTGATAGTGACTTGGAGAACTATATCAATCACTATCTTATCTCGAAGATCAACTCCCACTTGATTCAAGCGATTGTAGCACCCAGACAATCTGAGCACATGCTCAACGATTGAGCTATTCTCTTTCATCTTGCAGGCAAAGAATCTTGTTGGAGATCTCATATCTCACAACACGGGCACGAGCCTGAGATCACAATCTCAGCTCTTAGAACATCTCATCTGTTCCATGACGTTCAAAACGTTTCGGAGCCACAATTCTAAGCCGTAATACATGACGCACTAAACTATCAAGTAGTCATCGGAACGTGCCTGTCAGATGTTCACAACATCTACAAACGACGCTAGAGGGGGTGGCGCACCGTGCGGTACATTAAGGACATAAGCCTTCTGTGCAGCAATGAGGACAATCCTCAGACCACGGACCTAGTTCGAAATATTGCTACCATCATCTTTCAATTCTATTTCTCTAGGAACATATAAAACTACAAGGGAGCTACAACGTGAGCTAGTAATCCACAACATAATTTGCAAAGACACTTTGACTATGTTCATGATAATGAGTTCAATTAATCATATTACCTAAGAACTCCCACTCAAATTGACATCCCTCCGGTCATTCGAGTGATACATGATCCAAATTCACCAACTCAAGTCTGATCATCACGTGAGTTGAGGTGGCTGCAATTGTGAACATCATCATGTTGATCATATCTACTATATGACTCATGTTCGACCTTTCGGTCTCTTGTGTTCCGAGGCCATGTCTATACATGCTAGGCTCGTCAAGTTTAACCCGAGTGTTCTGCACGTGCAAATCTGGCTTGCACCCGTTGTATGTGAACGTAGAGTCTATCACACCTGATCATCATGTGGTGTCTCGACACGACGAACTTTCGCAACGGTGCACACTCGGGGAGAACACAATTTATCTTAAAATTAAGTGAGGGATCACCTTCTAATGCTACCGTCTTCCTAAGAAAAACAAGGTGCATAAAAAGGATTAACATCACATGCAAATCATAAGTGACATGATATGGCCATGAACTTGTGCTTTTGATCTCCATCTAGAAAGCACCGGCATGATCTCCATCGTCACCGGCATGACACCATGATCTCCATCACCTTGATCTCCATCAACGTGTCGCCATCGGGGTTGTCACGCCCTGCATGCTTCTACTACTATTGCTACCGTTTAGTGATAAAGTAAAGCATTACATAGCGCTTAATGATTGACACGCAGGTCATACAATAATTAAAGACAACCCTATGACTCCTGCCGGTTGTCGTATTCATCGACATGCAAGTCGTGATAATCTGTACATCACATGATCATCTCATACATCACATATATCACATCATGTAATTGGCCATATCATATCACAGCATACCCTCCAAAAACAAGTTAGACATCCTCTAATTGTTGTTGCATGTTTTACGTGGCTGCTACGGGTATCTAGCAAAAACAATTCTCACCTACGCAATTACCACAACGGTGATACACTAGTTGCTTTTCAACCTTCTCAAGGACCGCCTTTGTCGAATCCGATCCAACTAAAGTAAGAGATACTGGCACTCGCAAGCCATCTATGCAACAAGTTGCGGTTGAGGGAACCGGTCTCTCGTAAGCGTACGAGTAATGTTGGCCGGGCCGCTTCATCTCACAATTCTGCTAAACCAAAATCCGACCAAGGGAGGAAGCAATCTAAGCATCAACGCCCACAAACCTTTTGTGTTCTACTCGAGATCTCATCTACACATAGACCTAGATCTGATACCACTATTGGGGAACGTCGCATGGGAAACAAAAAAAATTCCTATGCACACACAGATCTATCCATGGTGATGAGCATCTACGAGAGGGAGAGTGGATCTACATAACCTTGTAGATCGCTAAGCGGGAAGTGTTAAGAAACGCGGTTGGTGTAGTCGAACATCTCCGTGATCCAAATCGCCGAGCGTCCCGCGATCCAATCACGATCCGTCCCATGAACTCATCAGGATCCGTCCCGTGATCTCATCACGATCTGTCTCACAATCTTGATCACGATTTGTCCCACGAACTCATCACGATCCGTTCCGCGATCTCGTCATGAACCGTCTCGCAATCTCGATCACGGTCCTTTCGATCTAGTGCCGAACGGACGGCACCTCCGCGTTCAGCACACGTGAAGCTTGATGAAGATTTCCACCGTCTTGATCCAGCAAGAGGAGGTGGAGGGTATATAGAGTTCACCGGCAGCATGACGGCGCTCTGGTGATGGTGGTGTAGTAATTCCGGCAGGGCTTCGCCTAAGCACTGCAGAAAACCGATCTAGAGGAGCACCGGTGAAACGGGTAGCACGTGGTCGTAAAATCTGTGCAAAAACCCTCTAGTCCACCAGTATATATAGGAGGGAGGGAAAGGAGGATGCAGCCTTGGCCTCCAAGGCCAGCTGGTTCGGCCGAGCCAAAAGAGGAGGAGTCCTACTCCTTCCTCCACTCCTAGTAGGAGTAGGACTCTTCCTTTTTGCCTTTTTTCCACCTTTTTCTTTAGGCCTTTTTCCTCCTGGCGCCATGGGCCTTTTGGGGCTGTTCCACCAGCCCACTAAGGGCTGGTTATTACTCTCCCACAGCCCATGGACCCTTTGGGGTCAAAATACCCCTCCCGGAGGTCTCCCGGTACACTACCGGCACTCCCGGTACACTACCGATGAGCCCGAAACTTTTTCGACGACCAAACTGGGACATCCTATATATGAATCTTTACCTCCAGACCATTCCGGAGATCCTCGTGACGTCCGGGATCTCATCTGGGACTCCGAAAAAACTTCGGTCACCACCATACATAACTCTACACTACCGAAACGTCACCAAACCTTAAGTGTGCAGACCCTACGGGTTCGAGAACTATGTAGACATGACCGAGACACCTCTACGGTCAATAACCAATGGCGGGACCTGGAGGTCCACATTGGTTCCTACATATTCTACGAAGATCTTTATCGTTCGAACCTCTATGTCAAGGATTCAGTTAATCCCGTATAACGTTCCCTCTGTTCTTCGGTATGTTACTTGCCCGAGATTCGATCGTCGGTATCTCCATACCTAGTTCAACCTCGTTACTGGCAACTCTCTTTACTCATTCTGTAATACAAGATCCCGTAACTAAAAATTAGTCACATTGCTTGCAAGGCTCATTGTGATGTTGTACTACCAAGTGGGCCCTGAGATACCTCTCTGTCACATGGAGTAACAAATCCCAGTCTCGATCCATGCCAACTCAACAGACACCATCGGAGATACCTGTAGAGCACCTTTATAGTCACCCAGTTACGTTGTGACGTTTGATACACACAAGGCACTCCTCCTATGTCCGTGAGTTGCATGATCTCATGGTCATAGGAACACATACTTGACATGCAGAAAACAGTAGCAATAAACTGACACGATCATATGCTATGTTTGTAGTTTGGGTCTTGCCCATCACATCATTCTCCTAATGATGTGATCCCGTTATCAAATGACATCTCATGTCCATGGCTAGGAAACCTTTACCATCTTTTGATCAACGAGCTAGTCTACTAGAGGCATACAAGGGACATGGTGTTGTCCATGTATCCACACATGTATCTGAGTTTCCAATCAATACAATTATAGCATGGATAATAAACGATTATCACGAACAAGGAAATATGATAATAACTAATTTATTATTGCCTCTAGGGCATATTTCCAGCAAGCTCGTTGATAAATAGATAATCATGGTTTCATGACCATGGACATTGGATGTCGTTGATAACGGGATCACATCGTTAGGAGAATGATGTGATGACCAAGACCCAATCCTAAGCATAGCACAAGATCGTGTAGTTTGTTTGCTAAAGCTTTTCAATGTCAAGTATCGTTTCCTTAGACCATGAGATTGTGCAACTCCCGGATATCGTAGGAATGCTTTGGGTGTGCCAAACGTCACAACTTAACTGGGTGGCTATAAAGGTACACTACGGGTATCTCCGAAAGTGTCTGTTGGGTTCGCACAAATCGAGACTGGGATTTGTCACTCCGTGTGATGGAGAGGTATATCTGGGCCCACTCGGTAAGACATCATCGTAATGAGCTCAATGTGACTCAGGAGTTATCCACGGGATGATGTATTACGGAACGAGTAAAGAGACTTGCCGGTAACGAGATTGAACAAGGTATAGGGATATCGACGATCGAATCTCGGGCAAGTACCATATCGATAGACAAAGGGAATTGTATACAGGATTGATTGAATCCCTGACATTGTGGTTCATCCGATGAGATCATCGTGGAGTATGTGGGAGACAACATGGGTATCCAGATCTCGTTGTTGGTTATTGACCGGAGAGGTGTCTCGGTCATGTCTACGTGTCTCCCGAACCCGTAGGGTCTACACACTTAAGGTTCGATGACGCTAGGGTTATAAGGAAATGGTATACGTGATTACCGAAGGTTGTTCAGAGTCCCGGATGAGATCCTGGACGTCATGAGGAGCTCCGGAATGGTCCGGAGGTAAAGATTGATATATAGGAAGTCTAGTTTTGGTCACCGGAAAGTTTTCGGGCTCATCGGTATTGTACCGGGAGTGCCGGGAGGGTGCCGGAGGACCCGCGAGAGGGCTGTGACAACCATAGGACTTCATGGGCCCTTAGAGGAGGTGTACCAGCCCTTATTGGGCTGTCCAAGACCTTCTAGAAAGGCCCATGCGGCTGGAGATCTAGAGATAAAGGGCAAAAGGATTTAAAAGGAGGAGATCCACCTCCCTTGTGGGAGGTGGACTCTCCCCCTAGTTCGGCCGAACCTCTCCTCCTTGGAGGAGGGGCCAAGGCATCCCTCCCTCCTCCTTCCCCCTATATATGTGAGGTTTTGGGTCTGCCAAAGACACGGTTCTCTCTTCCTCTCTGGCGCATCCCTACCTCTCTTCTTCCTCCTCCGCAGCGCTTAGGCAAAGCTCTGTCGGGATACCTTGTTACTCCACCACCACCACGCCGTCGTGCTGCTGCTGGAGCCCTTCCCCAACCTCTCCATCCTCCTTGCTGTATCAAGGCGTAGGAGACGTCACCGGGATGCACGTGTGTTGAACGCGGAGGCATCGTTGTTTGGTGCTAAGATCGGAATCCACCGCGATCTGAATCGCTGCGAGTATGACTCCACCAACCGCGTTCTTGTCATGCTTCCGCTTAGCGATCTTCAAAGGTATGAAGATGCAATCTCTCCCCTCTCGTTGCTGGTTTCTCCATAGATAGATCTTGGTGACACGTAGGAAAATTTTGATTTACTACTACGTCTCCCAACAGTGGTATCAGAGCTAGGTCTATGCGTAGAATCTATGCACGAGTAGAACACAAAGCAGTTGTGGGCGTCAATCTTGTTAATTTTCTTACCACTACTAGTCTTATCTTGATTTGGCGGTATTGTGGGATGAAGCGGCCCGGACCAACTTTACACGTACGCTTACGTGAGACCGGTTCCACCGCCTAACATGAACTTGTTGCATAAGGTGGCTAGCGGGTGTTTGTCTCTCCCACCTTAGTCGGATTGGATTTGATGAAAAGGGTCCTTATGAAGGGTAAATAGCAATTGGCATATCACGTTGTGGTTTTGGCATAGGTAAGAAACGTTCTTGCTAGAAACCTATAGCAGCCACGTAAAACTTGCAACTACAAATTAGAGGACGTCTAACTTGTTTTTGCAGCATATGCCTTGTGATGTGATATGGCCAAAAGGATGTGATGTGATGCATTGTGATGTATGAGATTGATCATGTTCTTGTAATAGGATTCACGACTTGCATGTCGATGAGTATGACAACCGGCAGGAGCCATAGGAGATGTCTTATTTTATTGTATGACCTGCATGTCAATCATAAACGCCATGTAGTTACTTTACTTTATTGCTAAGCGTTAGCCATAGTAGTAGAAGTAATAGTTGGTGAGATAACTTCATGAAGACACAATGATGGAGATCATGATGATGGAGATCATGGTGTCATGCCGGTGACAGTGATGATCATGGTGCCCCGAAGATGGAGATCGAAGGAGCAAGATGATATTGGCCATATCATGTCACTATATTGATTGCATGTGATGTTTATCATGTTTATATCTTATTTGCTTAGAACGATGGTAGTAAATAAGATGATCTCTCAATGAAATTTCAAGATATGTGTTCATCCTAACTATGCACCGTTGCTAAGGATCGTTGTTCCGAAGCACCACGTGATGATCGGGTGTGATAGGTTCTAATGTTCGCATACAACGTGTGTAAGCCAGATTTACACACGCGGAACACTTAGGTTGACTTGACGAGCCTAGCATGTACAGACATGGCCTCGGAACACGGAAGACCAAAAGGTCGAACATGAGTCGTATAGAAGATACGATCAACATGGAGATGTTCACCATGGATGACTAGTCCGTCTCACGTGATGATCGAACACAGGCTAGTTGACATGGATCATGTGTCACTTAGATGACTAGAGAGATGTCTATATAAGTGGGAGTTCATTGAATAATTTGATTATGTGAACTCGATTATCATGAACTTAGTCTAAAAATTGGCTTTACTATCTATATTGTAGATCCAATGGCCAACGCGAATGTCACCCTCAATTTCAACGTGTTCCTAGAGAAAACCAAGCTTAAAGATGATGGAAGCAACTATGTGGACTGGGTCCATGGCTTGAGGATCATCCTCATAGCTTCCAAGAAATTGTATGTCCTTGATGCACCGCTAGGTGACCCACCCCTTCTCCCGGCAGAACAAGACGTTGCGAACGCTTGGCATTCTCGCTGCGATGATTACTCCCTTGTTCAGTGCGGCATGCTTTATAGTTTAGAACCGGGGCTCCAAAAGCGTTTTGAGCAACACGAAGCATATGAGATGTTCCAAGAGCTGAAATTGGTTTTCCAAGCTCATGCCCGGGTCGAGATATATGACATCTCCGACAAGTTCTTTAGCTGTAAGATGGAGGAGAATAGTTATGTCAGTGAGCACATCCTCAAGATGTCTGGGCTACACAACCGCTTGACTCAGCTGGGAGTTAATCTCCTGGTTGATTCGGTCATTGACTAAATCCTCCAGTCGCTTCCACCTAGCTACAAAAGCTTTGTGATGAACTACAACATGCAGGGTATGGAGAAGTCCATTCCTGAGTTGTACTCGATGTTGAAATCAGCAGAAGTCGAGACCAAAAGGAGCATCAAGTGTTGATGGTGAACAAGACCACTAGTTTCAAGAAAGGCAAGGGTAAGAAGAACTTCAAGAAGGACGGCAAAGTTGCTGCCGCGCCCGGTAAGCAAGTTGCCGGGAAGAAGAAGAAGAAGAATGGACCCAAGCCTGAGACTGAGTGCTTCTATTGCAAGGGTACCGGTCACTGGAAGCGGAACTGCCCCAAGTACTTAGCGGATAAGAAGGACGGCAACATTAAAGGTATATGTGATATACTTGTTATTGATGTGTACTTAACCAGCGCTCGTAGTAGCTCCTGGGTATTTGATACAGGTGCAGTTGCTCACATTTGTAACTCCAAGCAAGAGTTGCGGAATAAGCGGAAGCTGGCAAAGGACGAGGTGATGATGCGCGTCGGGAATGGTTCCAAGGTCGATGTGATCGCCGTCGGCACGCTACCTCTACATCTACCTTCGAGATTAGTTTTAAACCTTAATATTTGTTATTTAGTACCAGCTTTAAGCATGAACATTGTATCTGGATCTCGCTTGATGCGAGATGGCTACTCATTTAAATCTGAGAATAATAGATATTCTATTTATATGAGAGAAATGTTTTATGGTCATGCCCCGTTGGTCAATGGTTTATTTTTGATGAATCTCGAACGTGATGTTACACATGTCCATAGTGTGAGTACCAAAAAGTGTAAGGTTGATAATGATAGTCCCACTTACATGTGGCACTACCGCCTTGGTCATATTTGTGTCAAACGCATGAAGAAGGTCCATGCTGATGGACTTTTGGAGTCACTTGATTTCGAATCATTTGACACATGTGAACCATGCCTCATGGGCAAGATGACCAAGACTCCGTTCTCCAGAACAATGGAGCGAGCAACTGACTTGTTGGATATAATACATACCGATGTATGCGGTCCAATGAGCATCAAGGCTCGCGGTGGCTACCTTTATGTTCTCACCCTCACTAATGACTTGAGCAGATATGGGTATGTCTACTTAATGAAACACAAGTCTGAAACCTTTGAAAGGTTCAAGGAATTTCAGAGTGAGGTAGAGAATCAACATGACAGGAAAATAAAATGCCTATGATCTGATCGTGGCGGAGAATATTTAAGTCATGAGTTTGGCACGCACCTTAGGAAATGTGGAATTGTTTCACAAGTCACGCCGCCCGGCACACCTCAACAAAATGGTGTGTCTAAACGTCGTAATCGCACTCTATTGGATATGGTGCGATCTATGATGTCTCTTACCGACTTACCGCTATCATTTTGGGGATAAGCATTAGAGACTGCCGCATTCACTTTAAATAGGGCACCGTCTAAATCCGTTGAGATGACACCGTATGAATTATGGTTTGGAAAGAAACCTAAGCTATCGTTTCTAAAAGTTTGGGGATGCGATGCTTATGTGAAGAAACTTCAACCTGAGAAGCTCGAACCCAAAGCGGAAAAGTGCGTCTTCATAGGATATCCCAAAGAGACTATTGGGTATACCTTCTACCTACGATCCGAGGGCAAAGTCTTTGTTGCCAAGAATGGATCCTTTCTCGAGAAAGAGTTTCTCTCGAAAGAAGTAAGTGGGAGGAAAATAGAACTTGATGAGGTAATTGTACCTCCACTCGAACCGGAGAGTAGCGCAGCATAGGAAGTTGTTTATGTGGAGCCTACACTGGCTAGAGAGGAAGTTAATGATGATGATCATGAAGCTTCAAATCAAGTTGCTATTCGAAGGTCCACTAGGACACGTTCCGCACCAGAGTGGTATGGCAATCCTGTCCTAGAGATCATGTTGTTGGACAATGGTGAACCCTCGAACTATGAAGAAGCGATGGCGGGCCCGGATTCCAGCAAATGGCTTGAGGCCATGAAATCCGAGATAGGATCCATGTATGAGAACAAAGTATGGACTTTGGTGGACTTGCCTGATGATAAGTGAGCCATTGAAAATAAATGGATCTTTAAGAAGACTGACGCGGACGGTAATGTGACTGCCTATAAGGCTCAGCTTGTCGCTAAGGGTTATCGACAAGTTCAAGGAGTTGACTATGATGAGACTTTCTCACCCGTAGCGATGCTAAAGTCTGTCCGAATCATGTTAGCAGTTGCCGCATTTTATGATTATGAGATCTGGCAAATGGACGTCAAAACAGCATTCCTTAATGGCTTCCTCAAGGAAGAACTGTATATGATGCAGCCGGAAGGTTTTGTCGATCCTAAAGATGCTAACAAAGTATGCAAGCTCCAGCGCTCCATCTATGGGCTGGTGCAAGCATCTCGGAGTTGGAACATTCGCTTTAATGAGGTGATTAAAGTGTTTGGGTTTGTACAGGTTTATGGAGAACCCTGTATTTACAAGAAAGTGAGTGGGAGCTCCGTAGCATTTCTTATATTGTATGTGGATGACATGCTGATAATGGGAAATGATATAGAACTCTTGGAAAGTATAAAGGCCTACTTGAATAAGTGTTTTTCAATGAAGCACCTTGGAGAAGCTGCTTACATATTAGGTATTAAGATCTATAGAGATAGATCGAGACGCCTCATTGGTCTTTCACAAAGCACATAGCTTGAAAAGATATTGAAGAAGTTCAATATGGATCAGTCCAAGAAGGGGTTCTTGCCTGTGTTGCGGGGTGTGAGATTGAGTACGACTCAATGCCCGACCACGGCAAAGGATAGAGAAGAGATGAGTGTCATCCCCTATGCTTCAGCCATAGGCTCTATTATGTATGCCATGTTGTGTATCAGGCCTGATGTGAACCTTGCCATAAGTTTGGTAGGGAGGTACCAAAGTGATCCCGGAGCGGAACACTGGATAGCGGTCAAGGACATCCTGAAGTACCTGAAAAGGACAAAGGACATGTTTCTCGTATATGGAGGTGCAGAAGAGCTCGTCATAAAGGGTTACGTCGACACTAGCTTCGACACAGATTCGGACGACTCCATGTCGCAAACCGGATACGTGTATATTTTGAACGGAGGGGCAGTCAGCTGGAGCAGCAGCAAGCAAAGCATCGTGATGGCATCTACATGTGAAGCGGAGTACATAGCTGCTTCGGAAGCAGCGAAGGAGGGAGTCTGGATGAAGGAGTTCATCACCGACCTAGGAGTGATTCCCAATGCGTCGGGCCCGATGACTCTACTCTGTGACAACACTGGAGCTATTGCCCTTGCGAAGGAGCCCAGGTTTCACAAGAAGACAAGACACATCAAGCGCCGCTTCAACTCCATCCGTGATTACATTCAGGAGGAAGAAATAGATATTTGTAAAGTGCATACGGATCTGAATGTCGCAGATCCGTTGACTAAACCTCTCTCACGAGCAAAACATGATCAACACCAGAATGCTATGGGTGTTCGATTCATCACAATGTAACTAGATTATTGACTCTAGTGCAAGTGGGAGACTGTTGGAAATATGCCCTAGAGGCAATAATAAAATGGTTATTATTGTATTTCCTAGTTCATGATAATTGTCTATTATTCATGCTACAATTGTGTTAACCGGAAACCGTAATACATGTGTGAATACATAGACCACAACATATCCCTAGTGAGCCTCTAGTTGGCTAGCTCATTGATCAATAGATGGTCATGATTTCATGACCATGGACATTAGATGTCGTTCATAACGGGATCACATCATTAGGAGAATGATGTGGACAAGACCCAATCCTAAGCATAGCACAAGATCGTGTAGTTCGTTTGCTAATTCTTTTCAATGTCAAGTATCGTTTCCTTAGACCATGAGATTGTGCAACTCCCGGATACCGTAGGAATGCTTTGGGTGTGCCAAACGTCACAACGTAAATGGGTGGCTATAAAGGTACACTACGGGTATCTCTGAAAGTGTCTGTTGGGTTGGCACGAATCGAGACTGGGATTTGTCACTCCGTGTGACGGAGAGGTATCTCTGGGCCCACTCGGTAAGACATCATCATAATGAGCTCAATGTGACTAAGGAGTTAGCCATGGGATGATGTATTACGGAACGAGTAAAGAGACTTGCCGGTAACGATATTGAACAAGGTATAGGGATACCGACGATCGAATCTCGGGCAAGTACCATACCGATAGACAAAGGGAATTGTATACGGGATTGATTGAATCCCCGACATCGTGGTTCATCCGATGAGATCATCGTGGAGTACGTGGGAGCCAACATGGGTATCCAGATCCCGATGTTGGTTATTGACCGGAGAGGTGTCTCGGTCATGTCTACGTGTCTCCCGAACCCGTAGGGTCTACACACTTAAGGTTCGATGACGCTAGGGTTATAGGGAAATGGTATATGTGATTACCGAAGGTTTTTCGGAGTCCCGGATGAGATCCCGGACGTCACGAGGAGCTCCGGAATGGTCCGGAGGTAAAGATTTATATATAGGAAGTCTAGTTTTGGTCACCGGAAAGTTTTCGGGCTCATCGGTATTGTACCGGGAGTGCCGGGAGGGTGCCGGAGGACCCCCGGGAGGGGTGTGAATACCATAGGACTTCATGGGCCCTTATAGGAGGTGTGCCATCCCTTATTGGTCTGGACAAGACCTTCTAGAAAGGCCCATGCGGCTGGAGATCTAGAGATAAAGGGCAAAAGGATTTAAAAGGAGGAGATCCACCTCCCTTGTGGGAGGTGGACTCTCCCCCTAGTTCGGCCGATTCTCTCCTCCTTGGAGGAGGGGCCAAGGCATCCCTCCCTCCTCCTTCCCCCTATATATATGTGAGGTTTTGGGGCTGCCAAAGACACGGTTCTCTCTTCCTCTCTGGCGCAGCCCTAGCTCTCTTCTTCCTCCTCCGCAACGCTTAGGCGAAGCCCTGCCGGGATACCTTGTTACTCCACCACCACCACGCCGTCATGCTGCTGCTGGAGCCCTTCCCCAACCTCTCCTTCCTCCTTGCTGGATCAAGGCTTAGGATACGTCACCGAGCTGCACGTGTGTTGAACGCGGAGGCACCATTGTTCGGTGCAAAGATCGGAATCCACCACGATCTGAATCGCTGCGAGTACGACTCCACCAACCGTGTTCTTGTAACGTTTCCGCTTAGCGATCTTCAAAGGTATGAAGATGCAATCTCTCCCCTCTCGTTTCTGGTTTCTCCATAGATAGATCTTGGTGACACGTAGGAAAATTTTGATTTACTACTACGTCTCCCAACAAACACCACAATGCCTCCGGAACAAAAGAATAGAAGCTAGATCTTTGGAAGGAAAGAACGGAGAAGAAAATGACAACTTCTACCACCATTGAACTTGAGAAGCATAGGTTGAACGGAGTTGTTGAAAAACCCACAATGGAAAGAATAAGCTTGTTGTGGGCTTATAGACAACACCTCAAAATAATGAGGTCATAACCAGCCACTAACAAAACAAGGATTGCTTGGGAGCAAAAGAGATGAAAACTTCTTTCACGAAGAAGAGGAGGAGGAAAAAATTGGATCATTTATGACACCATGATAGCAACAATCCTTAGGAAATATTTTAGGTGAAATCCAACCCAAGATAACTCTGAGAAGACATGATGGGTTTACTTATCTCATTCTTGACAATTTTCCTTCGAGACTCCTCATAATCAAGAATTTAATAACACCATCTCAAAAGACAATGGAGAAGGAATTGAACTTAGAAATCCAAGATAAAGAACACTTGAGCACCTCCAACAAGAATCTTGAAGAACACTTCGAGAAGAATTACACCCTTAACAAACCACCATGAAGGACCTCTTGGCGAACACCGGGATGAAAGGACGATTAAAAGAATGCGGTTGAAAAGAATAGATTATGATGTTGCAAAGACTTAGATGGAGCTTCACGATGAGATACTTGAGAAAAACTTGGTACATAAGAAAAGAAAATATGGACACTTAGAAGCGCGAATTTATATCATGAACAACTCCGGAAGAAGGATTGAAATCACCCTGATGGCATAAGAATAAGAATTATGTTATGCCTATCCTTCATCCAGTTAAATTGATGACAATCAACAGATTTCGCACACCACTTATTCTTCTTGAAAAGATTGAAGAGAGAGATAGAACACAACCTTGAAGAAGTCTTGAACGAGAACACCAGTAAGAATTCACAACTAAAAGAGGACACCAAAATTAATGGAGATACATGAGAACGAAGAGATCTGGTCCGAATGAAGGGACAACAATTAAGAAGAATTTGAGAATGAAAGTTGAAAGCTGAGAACGAGGAATCTTCTGAAATGATGGCCTTCGAAGCATAGAGAAATGAAAACAATTATGAAATGCATAGATATGGGAGGAACAACTCATGATCAAAACAATTTGAGATGATAGCAACAACCTGAAACCATGAATCTTTGGAAGAACGGACAACGATTTAAGAGAAACTCTCCTTCGGTTTTCAATGCTGAGAATGATGACGAGAAGCAACACCATGAATTACTAATACACTCCAAAATGATGAAGAAGGAAAGGTTGAGCCAATGATGAAAATGTTTCGAAGCGATCTAGAAGAGGGATATGGCTAAGGAAATCATTCTTACATCATATTGAGATGAACTTGAGAAGATCTCCGGAAGGATTAGAAGAGCCAGGTAAGATCCTGGGGAAAACCTGTGGGTTATGGGCCCACTGAAAAGAAACCACCGTTGAAATGAATGCTTAGAAATAGAGATTGCACCGGTACAAATTAAAATTTGATGAGGTGAGAACTATAAAATAATTTAAGAGTATAAGAATGAAAATGAATGTCTTCTGAGATATCTTCAACACTCCGGATAGAACAGAGAGGGATGAATAAGCAAGAGAAGCTTGGATAAGAATTCCCAACAAGCAAACCATAGAACGAATGAGGAAGGATATGATGAACACCGAGAGCTTGAATCGAATCCACCGGAGAAGAAAACAAGAATGAAGAACAATGAACTTGAAGCACTTGAGGACCTTCACAATGAATCATCGGAAACGAAATGGAAGAAAAGATAGCGGAAGCATCAATGAATAGAAAGGCACTTGGATGAGAATTTGATCACTTAAGAAAAGGGGCAGGAGGGTCGGAAAAACAAATAAAACTTGAGACATATGAGACGAATTTCGGAAGAAATAAGAGGATTGATCTTGCAAATATTGAAAGGATTGAATTCACTTGAAGAGAGCACACCGGATGAAAAGAATTGATATGACAACTTTATTGAGCAAAATAATTAGCATTCCTAGATAATATGAGAACACTTCTTAGGAAAGATATGAAATCACCACTTGACATCGAAGCAACTCAAATTACCATATTCAAAAACAAATAAGGATGAGGCTTACGAAACAAACCAGAACAAATACATACCCATTATGCACTTGTTGGAAACATAATCCTAGGTACCTACTTGAATTCCCACCTAAGAACTTCTGAAATCTTCGGTTATGCAATCGGGTGTTGGGGATACAGGGAGGCAAAATATCTCACACAACTAACAAGCCCTACACTCCAACTGTATCCATCCGTCAACACATAACCAGAGGCTTCGGAACTCCATCTATCTCGGACCCTCGAAAACACAACGATACCAAACATGGCAGTACCCCAGACGCCTCCCCAGTACTGGGTGACTCCGATCTTATCTTGCCACGAAAAGTATTGAAGTAATTTTGGACATCCTCTATCCTGAGATACTAAGGAAACTGAACGATAACGATGTGTCAAGAATCCCCTGGATCTCTACTCCTCAGTAACAGGAGGCACCAAGTACAGAACTCTGTCACATCCGCATCATAGAGATTCCAAAATATCCGCGTGATCCTAAAAAAAATTGAGTGAGAAGAGGGTAGAATCAAAATTCCTAAGTCGTAATTCCTCACCAGAGTGTAGAAGAGAAGCAAAAAAGAATCCTACTCTCTGATATAACTAGACTCAAAATAGTTTTTCACTAGACTCGACTCGCCCAAGTTCGATCAATCAAGGGGGCTCCTAGGTCGGTACAGACTCTGATACCAACTTGTAACACCCAAGATGCGATCCTATCCTTATTTTGGCATGAGGGCCTCGACAGGGATAGAAGCGCATCTTGTCGTTTTGCAAGAATGGATATCATTGCAAGTACATGTACATAAGAGATGAGTATATGGAATTGGCTTACACTCACCACAAGCTACATCAATATCACATCAATACACAACATATTCAAGCATCATACATAAGAGCAGGGTCCGACTACGGACGAAATCAAATGATAAAATGACATCCATCCTTGCGATCCCAGGCTGCCGCCTGGAACCCATCCCAGATTGATGACGAAGAAGAAGATGAACTCCAAATGAAACCAAGCATTGCGCTCACGTCAAATCATCGCATTACTTGTACCTGCAACTGTTGTTGTAGTAACATGTGAGCCATGGGGACTCAGCAATCTCATTTCCAAGGGTATCAAGACTATTAAAGCTTAATGGGTGAGGTATGGTTAAGTGGTGAGGCTGCAGCAAGCGACTAAGCATATATTTGAGTGGCTAACTTACGAATACAGAAGGTAAAAGTATGGTGGTCTACGCATCACTAACGTGAACTAGTAATGATCACTAAGTGATCCTGAACACCTACTTACGTCAAACATAACACCATCGTGTTCTCTCTCGGATAAGGACTCACGAGAAGCGACAGTCACGGTTACACACACGGTTGGTGTATTTTATTTGAGTTTACTTCAAGTTTGCTATGAACGAGTGTTAAACACCATACTGCAGGGGTGCTCCAACTAATCCATCACAAATTAACCACACACCGCGTTGGAATTCCTCGACTACGGAATCACCCGTAGTATTGGCGGAACCCCAATGGAAAATCTCAACTTCGAGATAGCCCGAAGTGTTGTCAAAATCCCACGCACAAGACGTTCGATAAAGGTAAAAACAAATCCAGCAAGGCCGCCCGACGTGTCAACGAACCCGATAAGAGTCATGTATCTCATTCTTAGGACAGAACCGGATGAACACTACGTACGGCGACCTGATAGAAATCCCTCGAGTTGCCCCGAGGTGGCCCCACAAATGGCTCTGTTTTGGACCAACACTCATGAGAAGCACTGGCCCGGGTTGTTGATTAAAGATCCGCGGGTGTCGGCGGGTCCCCATGCAATTTTTTAGTTATTAGGCAAATGTAGTACCAATGTTGGGCCTTGCCAGACGAGTTTTATCCCAAAACGGAAATCAAGGGTGTCCCCATAACAACCCCAAGCATGTTAGGAGCGCTCAATTATGGAACATAACACCGGTTCACAAGTAACTAGAGCGGCAAGAGTGGAACAAAACACCGAGCAAAAGGCCAAGCCTTCCACCCTTTACCAAGTATATTTGTGCATTAAATTAAATAGCAATAATATTGCGATAACAAAAGAATGTCCATGTTAACACATGGAAGAAATTGCACCTGCAGCTAGAAACGCTATAAGAAGGGCCGAGCAAGCGGTGACATAGCCACACAATGGTTTGCTGGGAAAGTGGAGAGCTAGAGGCTTGTCATGGCAATGTTGGGAGGCTTGAGAAACAGGTGGTAGGTAGAAAGACATAATGATAAAAACGGAACAACTAGCATGGCAATGATAGAAGTGGTATCCAGGGAATTCATATCAAACAATTACTACACATTAAAGTGAAACTCAATATGCAACGAGTTGCATATTGACGAAATTCCACGCTTGAATTACTTAGTTCATTCTCGTTAAGGAATACATCAATGTCAAATGTTGTAAAACATAGCCAGAGGTGAAGCATAAGTAAACTATCTATGTAGGCATCTTAAATGAGGTCGGAAATGACTTATAGCATTCCCGAAATGACCCCATATGGTAATTTCAAAATTGGTCCAGATCTGAACTAACCATATTTTATATTTGTTAAACAACAGAATAAAGTGTGTCATGATATTCTACATGTCATTCTAGTCGTTTTACATATATGTAACATCTCAAACGGAGCTACGGTCTAAAAGTTATGACCCACACAAGATAATATGCCAAGAATGCAAAATGCATGAAAATGACAACCACAAGCACTTTAAATCATGAATGCACCGAGATATTATGATACTATATAAAATTCTAAGCAAGTTTCATATATGGCATGTTCAAAACGGAGCTACGGTTCAACCACAATAACCAACGCAAGTTTTATATGAAATCTGCCCAAAACAGCAAGATGGCATATTGCACACATGAAAACAACAAGCTACAAGATCCTAAAATGCACAAACTAAGCATGGGACAGTAGCATATAACACACACTTCATTTCATAATCACATATAATACTCAAAATATGCATGGATCACATAGTAGGAAGCTCACAACAAACAGTTCCACACTAGTGAAATTAACAGTTTTGACAGTGCAGTTTTTATCATGAAAGTATATTGACAGCAGTAAAACTACATGCTACAGGGCATATATTGGCATGAAACTTAACAGCATGCTAGAGGACATTATCAACTAAAAATAACTCCATTATAACTACCCCAAATGGGTTCTAGATCACTATCAAAATACATAGCAAGACAGCAACAAAATGTTATAGATTCCAGACTTGGAAATATTTTGGACCCTCAAAACAGCAGTATTTTATAGCATGTTGACAACAAGAAAATAACATCTAAACATGCATTATCATGCCAACCAAAATGACCAGGGGCTAGTGCACATGTCAAAGGGCATAACTCATGTTTAAATTATTTCACATCATGCATAGATTTAATCACACAAAAATGACAAATGGTCATCACAGCAAAAAGACATGCACACAAATTGCTCAAACGACAAAACTAAAAATGCAGATAAATTCTATGGATTTTTAACCCTAAAAACATATATAAAATGCATAGGTTCAAGTAGAAAAATATGTCACAATTAATTACTTAAGTTTATGCATAAACCTATTAGCAAGTTATTTATACAATAAAATGCAAATATCTCATTAAACATTTTTATCATGCATGACAAAGGGATATAAATAATCTACACATTTTACATATCTCAAATCTATAGTTTTTAACCTAAGATGCACGAATAATAATTATGCCCAATGCAACATAATGACATTCATGCAAAATGAAAGAAAATGGCATATTAACATTTTTATCATGTATGCAAGTTGGTTATTGTGATTCTATATGAAATTCTACATGTTTTACTTATATAAAATATATGGATCCGATGCACAGTTTTTTTACTTATAAGCATTTAAATCATGCATCTTTCTGTAATTATGAAATTCCCTAGAAATTAGACAAAATCGTTCCGCAGAAGAAAAAAAACGCTAGATGGGCCACAAAAGATCCAAACCTCCACGCATAGGATAACTATGAAGCACTCAGGCGACTATTAGCACAGGGAACTAGGCTTGGGGCATCACCTCATGGGCTTGGGCCCATGGAGCAGAGGAGGCCGGCTGGAACGACTCGTTGGGCTGGGCCTCGACGCGCGGCTGGAACGAGGCGAAGCCAAACTGGGCCCAAGGGTGCTAGGCGGCCCAAGCGCAGGCGAGCGTCTGTCGATGCGGTCGCTACTGCTCCTCCTGCTCGATGCAAGGACGCAAGGAGGTCATGCAGCGTTGGAGATCCATTGGGCGGCGGTTGGACGTGCCGTAGCTCGTCGGCGACGAGCGGATGCACGAGGAAGGGAAGATCTAAGGCGGGGGTGCCCATTCCCGACGGATCTAGCAAGCTCCGGCGGTGTCCTCCTCGCTGCAATGGGGGGAGAGAGAGGTTGGAGAAAAATGGAGGGAAGAGACGAGAGGAAGGAGAGGGATGCGGGGCTGGGCACGACGAGGAACTGGCCTGCGTTTGGCGAGGTCCTTCGGCGACCGGTCGGCGAGGCGGCGGGGTCGTCGAGGTTGCGGCTCGGGCGAGGCCCTGGCTGGGTCGCGGTGGAGCGAGCGCGAGGCTGCGGGAGCTCGGCCGGCGGCGCAGGTTCGGGCCTGGGCGGGCCTCAAATGGGCTCGGGCGGGAGGTGTAGTTGCGCGGCAACGCGGAGGCCACATGGCGGCCTCTGGGTGGTGGAGGGTGGCGGCGCGGCGGCAGGGTGGCGGTGGCAGGCCGTTTGGAGCTGCCAAGTGGCGACAGCTGGTCGGGCCGGCGCGGAAAACAAGGTGGAAGGCGGCTGGAGCTGCGTGGAGGGTTGTGGGCTAGGGTTTTTGAGCATTTTTGGAAGGGGTGTTTATATAGGGAAGGGGCTATGGTTTTTGGATTTAGCTCGTTTTCGGACCCTCCGATCGTGATCGGACGGCTCCGGTCGCGTGGTTGGGTTAGGTGGGCTGAGTGGTTGTGTAGAGGGGTGTTGGGCTGAGATGAGAGGGAAGTTGCAGCCCCTGGCAGGAGTTTTCAAACACCGAAAACGTCCTCTAATAAACCCATGACCGCACTGCTACGGTTGACCGTTCAAGTATCAAACGGACTCTGATTGCGACAAAATTTGAGAGGCGACCTACCTACAACAAAACAAGACCGTGTGCCAACTTTCGACTCAAACCGAGAAAGTTTTATACGCACTTTAAAAACAATATTGTAATCAATGCTGCGGGCGCGTGCATGTGTGGTTGTTCTCGAAATGGTGAGCGAGACGGGCGAAGAGAACCGGCGGCTACTCACGGATGCAAGTTTTTCGAAAACGAACGACGATGCTATGCAGATGATGCGAATAATGCAATAATGAATGCAACAACTAGACGAAACACAAACGAGAATGGAAATAAAAGGGGAATCTTTTGGAGCGTCGGTCTCGGGCTGTTACACAAGCGCTAGTGGCTCACATTCCTTTTGCTTGAAACCTCTAATCTAAGAACATAATTGCATAATTTTTGTAGATGGACAAAACTTAGATAAAAATTACTACAACAAGAAGCCCAATAAGTAATACTGCCTTTAGGCAAAGTAAAATCATTTTCTTAGCTTTTCCTCTCAAAGAGAAAGGAAATAAGCGAAGTTTCAGAGCATCTGGGTTATAATCCTTTATGTGTGTCATGTTGCACAATTCAGTAAAATTATGTAAATGCGTACCTGCATCTTCAGAGGCAGAGCCTCCAAATTGGTCTTGTTGAACCATGGAAACTAGGTTCGGTTTGATCTCATATTCTACAGCTGCAACATCAGGTTGTGTTATTGGTTCACACATGAAATTGTTGCTAGGAGTAGAAAAACTCCCAAGATTACAAGCCATAGTAAAATTTTGGTACTTTCAACTAAAAGACTCGCAACAAAAAAACACTTAAACTAAAAACTAAACACTAAATTGAAAATTGAAACTAACTTTAACAAAAAAATCTAAACACAAAGACTAGGAATACTAAAATCCTTCCCGGCAACGACGCCATAAAAAGGAGACATAAAAAGGGCTTGCTATCTCCTTTTTATATTGGAACAAGAAAGGGTAATCATGCACCTATTTCCCTAGAGGTGACCTTGGGTATCGAACCCGCGAGTATTCCAAAATTTCCCTGAAAATCCAATCTCATTTTTTCATTCAATGGGGATAAGCAATGGTCTCTAGCTAGCTTTTTGCCAAAGTCTCAATCCAATTTTTGACTGGATCAACAAGCAAATTGTGATTCAACACTCATAATAAAAAGAAGGTACGGGGATGAGGTCTTAATGCTTACAACCATGTATTGGTGTTGGGACCAAAAATGATATTAGTTTGTGCTCGAGAAGCCATCCATCAAGAGGTGCTTGCTTCATATCGGAGTGGGCGATGTGTCCAAATTACATCTTGACCGGCACGAGTCCTGCATCAAAAATCAATTGTCCTACCCAAGGACATATCTGTCTCGCAAGGTTTCCCCAATAATTAAGATAATAATATCAGACAAAAGCATTGGGTGTTTAATGACCACACCTCATGAATTCCCAAGGTTATGATCCATGTTACCCTACTAAACCTTATTGTCACTAGTGTTCGTTATAACACTTCTCGGTCCTCTTGCTCCTAGCCTCACCGTTGCTCGATCTCCATGATCATGTGTGCCTGCAGGGATGAAGATCGTGGACAAGACAAGAGACACTTCACGAAACAATTTTATTTCACACATACGAGAAGTTGTGTCAAAGACCCTTCACCAAATACATGGGGTTGCAAGGCTCATGCCCCACCCCATACCTTACCGGAGTACACACACAAGGAGATCGGATCGCGAGAACAAATCATTGAAGAACACATCTTTGGATTGATGATTGCAATATGTCTTACAATGGATGCCTTGTGCGATGCACGATTACAAATATGAACTAGATGGGAGAGCATAATGGTGGTGGAGATGGCTATGAAGATGAAAGTGTCGGCGGCTAGGGTTTGTGGATGGATATGATGATGAAAAGGTTTTGGTTGTGCTCGACGTTGTTATGTTGACATTTCGACGGGTCCCCTTTATAAAAATTTCTTAGATGGATGACCTGCCTCGGTTTCCAGCCAAGCGACCGCTCAAACGGGCGCATGCGATCTCATGGAACACCATCTATGGCTCTGGTGGCGTCATGGTGCCTCCTGGTGACTTATTCATTCTCCATTCTCCTTCCTTTCCTTTCTCCCACGTGCTTTCTTCCCTTTTTAGTCAATTTCCCGTGGGAAATATCAAAGAGAGGATTTGTGAAATCATTTGCAATCATTATTCATTAGTGGCAATATCAGAGTGAATATCTCTCTTTTAATGAAATATCTCGGTTTAACATGGTTGAAATGAGTGCAAAAATATCACCCATCCGATAACAAGCAATTTACTTTTACCAATCTAGAATATGCGCCTAAGCAACACATACAATAATGTTGACTGATGTTGCATCTCCGAAAACATCTGGAGGCACCTTGCCCTCCCTTTTCGGATGTGATCTTAGGCTTCTTGCTTTTGCAAATAGATGGAAGAACTGATGGTTGAGTGAGTCTTTGGACGAATATACCTAGTTCCATAGGTCCTTTTAAAGCCGCCAACTTTGATAGTTCGTCTGCAACAAAGTTTTGAGCATGAGGTATGTGCTTCATGCGCAGACCATCCAAGTGACTTTCCATTTTCCTCACTCCATCCACATATGCTTCCATATGATGGCATTGGTAATCCTTGTTGACTTTCCTTATGATCATTTGAGAGTTGCCTCTAACTACTAACTTCTTGATGCCTGGTCCAACCGTCGCTCGTAGCCCGGCAAGCAAACCTTCATACTCTGTAGTGTTGTTGGTTGTTTTGCTGACGGTATAGAGCATGATAACGTACTTGGGGTGTTCACCAGTTGGGGAGACAAGCACGACACAAGCTCCCACTCCGTCTAATGAGAAGGATTCAACAAAGTACATTATCCATTCATCTTCGTCTTCCTTCCCGAGGAGGGAAGTAGGCTCTAGGTCTTAAGGGGGAGTAGATCTCCATTCTACAATGAACTCTGGTAGCACCCTACTCTATGACAAGGGTGCTTTCAAACTTGATATCACACTCTGAGAGCTCCTGAGACCATTTTGCAACGCGACCCGTGGCTTTTCTATTGTGGATGATATGTCCAAGTGGGAAGGAAGTAACTACAACAATCGGGTGTGCCTGGAAGTAATGCATGAGTTTCGGAAAGCAATGAAGACTCCCAGAAGGTCTTCTGGATGTCTGGGTGCCTTGTGAAGGCACCCTCCAGTAGGGAGCTAACAAAGTACACCAAGTGTCGCTGATGACTCTGGTTGGTCGGAGCTTGACTCTTTAGTTTCAGTACCATCTTCCTATTGCTCCACTACTAGGGCAAAGCTCACCACCTGGTTGGTAGCTACTATGTACAAGAGCAGTCTCTCGTTAGGCTTTGGTGCTACTAGTATCGGGGAAGAGGAGAGGTATTTCATCAAATCTTGGAGAGTTGATTCCGCCTCAGGTGTCCACTCCACCGGTCCCACTTTATTTAAAGCTTGAAGAATGGCAAAGCTCTCTCGGCAAGTTTTGAGATGAATCTTCTGAGTGCATCTAGGTAGCGATTCAACCTCTCGACATCTTTTACGTGCTTTGGTACTTGTATTTGATCAATAGCTTCGACCTAATCTGGGTTAGCCTCAATTCCTCGATGTGTTATGAAGAATCCAAGGAGTTTGCCAAAAAGTCACACCAAAAACACACCACCTTTTGTTTTTCTGTCAACTCAAACTGCATGCATCAATCGTTAGAAAAAATTTCTTTCTCAAATTGACTAGTCTTCCAAACATCGCCCAACAACCTATGGTACACATGCATTGGACCATATCCAACCTTCTCGCTATGGCTAGTCATAGTGAGAGTAACACAAGTACCAGTAACATGCATTTCACATAAGCAAAAAAGTAATGAGGCAAGTAATTGACGAGAAGACAAATAGAGTAACATAATATGTTACCATCACATTATGCTTTTCAATGAAAAATAACTATAAAATAATAATGAATGCCTCTATATATATTGTCACATCTATAACACCATCCACTGTGACTACTGTATTCAATACGAGGCTGTGTCCTCCCTTAAAATGTCCTACCGCAGAGGCAAGAACCCACAAACACAAGAGTGAAGACAGCAAAACTACTCAGCAGATATTGGTTAGGACATGTATAATACTCCCTCCGTCCCAAAGTTAGTGTCTTAGATTTGTCTAGATATAAATGTATCTAGTCACTTTTTAGTATTTAGATAAGACATTTTTATCTTAATCCTTGCATGTAATTTAGAGATAACAAAAAATTATGTCTATAATAGGTTATCTCTTAGCCTTATCTTCAATAACTAGTTATTTAAAAAAAATATGATGAGACATATTGTACTAAAAGATGATCTCTTAAATAAAAGAAGACAAACCTTTTCTTATGATTTCTTTCTTTCACATCAGCATTTATCCTATCTAACACTCCTAAGACAACACCATTGTACATGCCCTTACTCCTATCTCTTGACTCTAGACTGCTAGGTGGGGGGGAGGGGGGGCGAGGGGGCTACAAACACAAAAATGGAAGCACCAAAACTGCTCACCAAAGTGCTATGGGGGACGAGGGGGTCCTGTGTGATCAACACTAATATATGAATATGTTCTGTCCTTTTATTATCAGGATATAACATATTAACAGGCAGAGAGATCAAAGAAGCCTTTGAAATCTTCACCCACACGACAACTCGCATATGAGCCAGCATGTATTTAGACACAGAATATGTAGACAGAAGCCTATGATTAATATTTGGCAGTCGAACACTAAGATTACTTGCCGTTCAGAACATGAATTCTTTGAAAACAAGATCCAAACTGAGTTGCGCTCGATGTTTTGTTGAGAATTAGCCGTCCTTGGATTTGATGAATGAATAGCATGTGTTCCCACCAAAAAGAATTTGTCTCCAACTAGTGTACCAAACAAGAAAGTGTACACGTTATTATCGGAGAGTTCTAGCGCTACCGTGCCAAACCAATTATCGCATCTCGCCCAGTCAAAAATGTTCTTGGGTATCAGGTGTGCTTGCAGCATTTGCAGCTACCGCATCGAGATGTCCAGCAGTGGTGTTCCCTTATCTTACGCTGCTTCAGGCTGACGGGTGAGCTTGTCCAGATCCACGGAAATATCGAGGCCCGACTTCGCCATGGAGCTGATCATCTTTGGGATGTCCTCAATCAAAGCTTCCTCCATTGCCTGGAATATTCAGAGATTTTGTTACTAGTCGAATTGAGACCTCAACGTATTTTTCATGTACCCAGTGTTTTGGGGTACTAGGAGAGTGGTCTAAGAACATATAGGCTAGTGACTCGAATTGAGAGGTGAAAATAAATTACCAGGACCTACAGACTGCAGAAATTGAACTACAGATTGTTTATAAAATCTCACCTTCCTATCATCTTTCTTCTGCCTTTTTATCACCTCTGTTGGCCATTCAGCAACAAGCTTTTGGAGTTCATCTTTCACAAATGGTTTCTTCTGATCAGGCAGGTGCTACATGCAACCAAAAGTTGTCATCAGGCAAATGTCGATTGCATAAGTAAGAACTAGCTACCAACTCTTTTGGCATCCAGATTTCGTAGAGTTGTGAAAAACATTTGTACAAATTCAAAAATGCCAATAATAGCATGAGATAGAAAGGCTTCAGGAACATAACCACCTAAGATGAAGACACTAAAGAGTGAGGAAGACCCATTGTCATACGGAGAGAAACCAGTGGATGTTCTTGTCGTTTTGGTATGAAGGAATTCCACTATTGTAGAAATACATACACAAGTCTAATAACAGGATGCAGTCGGATAATAAGACTTTATCAAGAAGGGAAATAAGAGGCTGCTGGTTCATATGAAGCAATACCAGTATTTCAGAAACACATATGTAGTAGCAGTTAGCATTGTGTAACCAACCTTGTGAAGAAGTTTAATGGTGGCAGCGGCATTTTCCGGTCTGCGTTCAAGCAGAGAGCCCTGCAACAAGACAGTTCATAATGGGTCTCGGATTAGAAGAAATTAGTGTAGCCAACTAGTCATGAGGGAGAAACATTAATGTGAAATATTAAGAAGTACAGAAGTGAACAAATTCAGCAAGTTCACACGAAATAAAGATTAGAAGAATCAGCATCATAGTTTTATCACTTTGTACAGAATAGTGTGCATACAAGGAGCAATTACCTTTACACATGCAAAACCTGATGTAAGAGTATAGTGTTTGATAGACTTGCCTCTCAGGCTATTGATGTTCCATATAGATTGAGAGTCTCCTGCAGAAGCACAAATATATTAGTAAAGCATCCTTCACAGACAAAACCTTTTACTTTCTGTCAAAAAAATTAATACTCTTAAGATGCAACGGTTGAAGCTTTAAACTTTAAAAAAGCAACAGCAAAACTATGATTTGACTGGTAAAAACTGAAAATGGTTATTATGAGAGGCAACATCGCAACACAAAATTAACAGAAACATTAATTTTCACAACATCACTACCACTCCTGCATGTTATAATGAGGATTACTGCCTTAGGAGCGAGCCAGGCCACTTGCAACGAGCAATGGAACGTATTTAGTCCATTCCTAACTGGCTAACTTGTACCAATTTCTTGCCTTTTTTCAGCGGAGGCCCGGAACGGCCATGCATCTCTAACACAGCTAACCTTAAGCTTAGGTTGACTGTTACACTATAATTTACATAAGAAGAGTCAAAATGCTTACCAACTTTGGCAGCAAACTCCATCCATACGTCAAATGCAGTACGACGCAACTTGACTCCAGCCTGAACAAATCTTGCCGCATATTTTGAGAGTAAATCCCATCTATCAGTGTTATAGCAGATACTGCATAATACAAAAGTTACCCATGGAATTAGTACTTAAACATGATCACAGTCTTTGCCTAAAAAGTAAAGCCGAAATACAAATCAAAATCACAACGAAACTTTGTGATACAATTTCTGAAAGATGCACATATTAAACATACTTCTGAGCTATATGTGGGTGTGTAATTAATAGCCTACTAAGATAACATTTGGAAGATCTGTTAGGTTAAAAGAAAAAAGGACAAGGTTGGTAAGAACTATCATGCAAAACAGAAAGGACAGGTACGATGCAGTAAAACTACAGAACTGATTTAAATTCTCCAAAGAGCTATTCAACTATGTACACTCACGTTAATCTAAAAGGGTAGGACATGGCATGCTACGATATGGAAATTTTAAAACACTGAAAGAAAAGAATGGTATACATTGGTAAATAGCAATTGAGAACAAATGTAAGCATACCTGAAGACAATATCAGCAGTGCCTGGTTGTAATGGCAAGGAATTCCTCCTAAGGACTTGCATTATATTCTCCATTAGTTTAGTATCATTGTGCTCTTTAGCATGTTGCTGTAGAAGGAAAAAATCATTACAAAGCAACTTGGAAAGTGATCAAAGGAGTTAGTAATATTGGATACCAGTAGATAATGGGCAGAACCAATGGTTGGCGTTATTCCATAAACATTATGATTCCATAAAACCTTCAACCCTGCATTCATGGCACAAAGATGAATTACAGGTTTGGGGTTCCATTACCATAACTTCCAAAGCTATAATGTGGCATTGACACAAAGAAGGTACATACATTATTTTATCCACGTAGCTGGAGAGGGGGGGGGGGTATTGTTTCCATGCAGTATATGGAAGTAAGCATTTATATAACTGATATGATGCCAAACATTGCCATATCAAATTTATCTAATGTGTCCTAGCAAATAAGGTTGACAAATTTAGCCAGATGTCCTTGTTTGAATATCTATGCAGCATCCTTCTTTAATCATTTTCATTAGTATTTAGTACGCAAGGCATAAGGCCTACAAGGCAATCTACGGCTAAATACTAGAAATACATCAAAACACGTATATATGTGCCAACAAAAGGCTGGAAAGAAACACACGTTAACAAATACCAACAGATCTTTCAGACTGCTAAATAGAATCATACCATAGTCAAGGACACCCACACGAGCACAAGCCTCAGAAACTTTCATACAGAGATGGTCGTTGAAGTTTGCATTGATGCGAAGATTTGATAGCCTCTGCGTCAATAGAAAAAGTGTTGATTTAAGACAGCATCAAGTAACAGAAAAATATAACTAGAAGTAGAAATAACACCCTTTGTCTGTCTACCATCTGGATGAAAACTACTCCTCTGTTTCAAAATACTTGTCGTGGTTTTAGTTCACATTTAACTATAAGGGGGAAGAAAAGACTGACATGAAAACTGCTAACTATAGTTGGATACTTCATTTGCTAGCAATTCAAGAGTCTGGACAATCAATTGACATCATGATCTGAGAACATAGCACCATCAGCCATATGCATATTTAGGGCCTGTTCTGAAATTCCCTAGCTTCTCCAGAACTTCTCATATCTAGCTTCTAAGGTAACTTCTTACTTCAGGTGGCGAGCCAGAAATCGTTCTGGAGCGAGGCAGCTTCTCCCTGCGCCTGGTTAAGTTGGTAGCCCAACTAGGGCGCTGAAGGCCTTCTTCTTGCCACCGTGGGCCGGCTGGAAGGAGCCCATACCGAACCGAACTGCACGCAGGGTAGATGGCGTCGAGGCTAGCTCCTTCAAGCCATGGGGTCGCAGCTCCTTGAACCATGCACGACCAGCGGCACCAAGGAGGGGATCCAGCGGGAATCAGCCTGGGATGGCCGGATCTGTAGACGGAGGAGGGGTTCCGGCCGGCGACGGTGGCAGCTAGGCATGGCGGCGGGAACGACATTGTTAGGGTTTGAGAGGAGAGGACGAGGGAGAGGGGAGATGTGGACGAGCAGGTGCTTGCGGGATCGAGCGAGGAGGACCCGATCGAAGCGTTTTTCTTGGCGGTGGCATTACAGCCGTAAAAAACTCGAACTCCAGATCAGAAAAACGTGGAGCTGGGAATCGCTCGCTCCAGAAAAATGAACTAGAGCCCACGATCGCTTCGTGAATTTCAGCTTCGTGGAGTCATTGCGTTCGGGCTGGCTTCGGGCCGAAAATTGGTGAAGCTTGGAGCGGGGTGAGATCAGAACAGGCCCTTAAACTCAGCGGTAGAAAATTGTCAATATGTTCGACATACAAAGGAAACTCTATATTAAACTCATCTAAGTGCGCGGCTATGTTTCATAGAAATAAAAAAGAGACCGGAAATCAAGAGTAGATAGTTTCTTGTAACTGTCACCAGGTGGGTGCCAAAATGGTGATATCACAAATGAGAATCTGTTGCAATAATAACACTACGTGATGCAAGCCTACTAAACTAGCAAAAGGAAGACTTCTTAACTTAAGAGTTAAATGGATGTGACTTACGAATATTCTTAGCTTCTGCAAAATCTGAAAAAGAAGTTTTATATCATCCTCACTGGAGCAACTACTGATCATTGACCACAACCAGGCATTTGGCGGCATGGTCTGGGCTTCAACAGATTTCAGCATTTTCTGGTACAGCTCCTCTGCAGATTCTGCAGCAAATCATGACATGAGCAAATGCAAACATTAGATCAAAAAATGTACCAAAAGGGAAGGCTGATGAACCTTGGGAAATTTGCAGTTAGTAAATATGATTAGATAAAAACATGTGCCGCATTACATTATTGTAACAATATGAAGTGAGACCACTTAAACAAAAACTGCATGTGGTGGATAAATATATAGAAGCATACAAAATCAATTCACCCGTATTGGAAGAAAGCCAACGTAGCTAGAAAACATAATTCAATGAACTATTTGTTTTGCTTTCTGAAAATGGTCGAATTTATCTGCAAACATTGTATATGTCTATGAACTTTTAAGAGCCAAAAGGAAAGGTCAACTTGGATAAACTGAATATAAGATCATAGAATTCGTTCGAGCATTAGGATTCAGGACAAAAACCCTGACGAGTCTACATAATAGATACCAAGCCAATACTTGTAAGAGATTCTTACATTTCTAACTAAATAATGATACAGAAAAAACATTTCTATCTATCTCGTTAATGGATCTGAAGGTAGCTAGGCATACATATCACTAGCTCTTCGGTCATTTGCTAATATTGATTTCAACGCCTCATTAAGGTCTGAAGGATATTACAGCAATGTAAGAGTATGTTATGAATACCACTTAGATTGACTGATACTGGAACTTACACACACATGTATTGATGAGATAGTGGGAAACAAACGAGAACAGGAGGGTAGGGACACCTAGAGGAAAGAAGGTTGGTTGCAATATCCACCCCGGGGGGAGGGGGGGGGTCAAAACCTTTTTTAGGTCAAAAGAGATCTTTATCCAGAAACCATAAAAGGGTGAGTACTGGCTTGGCGAACATAAGAAGCAATCTCATGGCTAACAGCATCAGAAAATGCCCCTACCACTGAGAATTCGGTCAGTTCTCATCAGTGAAATACTTTAAGTGTTGTGGATTTAACTGGTAAGGTCACAGGAGCTAAACACTAGTAAAACATAACAAGTTAATGAATGTAGCACACAGCGGTAAGGATTAACGGAAGAGTAGGAACAGAAGACAATGACAGGACCAGGACAGAGCATGGTACTCAAAATTAACCTTTAGGTTGGTCGATTCCGCTTGAGTCTGTAGAAAAATGAGCTCTTGCCATGTGATAGCACACTGATTCCTTACACCGGCAGTGAGAAGTTACGGTTTGCGATAGCAAAGTACCTAAATGATCCAAATAAATGTAGTTAGCACAGCTGATTTGTAAGTAGTTTGCACTAGCTAATTATTTTTCTCAGAGAAAATGTAATACTGCATCCATCGGAGCAGCAAAGGATCAGAAGCAACAGAACAATAAAAAGAATAACCATGGCTCCCTAAAATCAGCAGTCATGTGTCTTCTATGCAAACTAAACGGCCACGTTCAGAGCATAGTACTAAATGGCCACACAAGCACGTGGAGACTTAGTAATATAGAGTATGTTCTATGATGATATATTACTAAAGAGCCAGACAAGTAAATCAAGCAACTGCATAGCCACTCTCAACTAATAATCCAGCACATCACCGAAAACGTGCCTCGCCAAAAAAGTTGTCATTCAGGATACAGATCTCTATACCATACACAAATAATCACACCCCTAGTCCCAGCTAATTGGCCGTGAATTGACCTCAAAACACTCAGAAACAGCATAGAACCACAGCCTCTTGTCGAAAACTATCACATTTTCACATAACTACATAAGCCTTCGCTTTTTTCGCCCTAACCCCTTAAACCTTCATAAGCTATTCGGGTCCCCTTATCCCCACGATTCACCACCTGCCTCTAGAACATGAGCGGGACAAACAAAATGAAACCCTTGAAACCGTGAGCTCGAGATCGTACAGCTAGCGCACCACCCAGCCTGCCCACCACCCGTTCGACGAAATGCCGCACGAAATAACTCGGAAGCAGCGCGCTGCCAACGTGGTCACCTTAAACAGATGGACGGATTCAAGTTGGGAGAACTCACGGGGTAGGTGGGAGGAGAAGCTCCTGGCGTGATCCGGAGAGGAGCGCGAGGCGGGGAAGCCATTATCGAGGTAGGGCCGGAGAACGAGCTCGGTGCCTGCCGCGCACCCGCGGTGAGAGGCGGAAAGCAGTCCCTGGATCCCGGAGGCCGCCGGTGACGCGAGGAGGCGGCGCGCGCGCGCTGCGGCGGCCTGCATGGCTCGTCCTTCTCCGCGCGCCGCACGGAGAGAGGGACGGGGGTGGAGGAGGGAGGGAGGCAGATGCGGCGGCGCGAGCTGGGGGCGACGGACGGAGGAGGTGGTCGTGGCGGCCGCGTCGGGGTGCGCTCGTGGCGAAGGAGAGACGGCGGCGGGGCGGGTCACACCTGCATCTTCCTCGGCTGAAGCTGCAGTGGACTATGGAAAGGAGCCGAAGCCCGATAGTGTTCTGGCCCACGGGCCGTGTGGAGTTTGCTCGTGCCGGCTGTAGCCCAGGTTTCACTCTAAGAGAGACCCTCGTCACCCTCTGTGTGAGGAAAAAAAACACTCTTCGCCTTCCTTCTCTCCCGCTGCCACTTTCCTTATCCCTAATTTCCTACCGACCACCCATCTGTGCAATCTAGATTTCCCTCCTAGGATCAGGTCGACACAAGGTGGTGCGAGGAGAGAGCGACATCAACATGGTGGCTAGGGTTGAGCGAAGGCGTAGAGTAGGGAAGCTCGGGGAAGAAACGAGAGAACTTCATGTGGTATTCCCCAAGTCATCGAACCGTTACCCCGGTCACTTGACCGTGGCATTTTGTTATTGTGAATATCACCGCTTCGCACATTTATGGTGTGCTTAATAATGCTCTAGCGTCGCCAACTCCATGGCTGGAGCAGGCCTGAACTCGCCAACTCCATGGCTGGAGCAGGCACGAACGCACCAACTCTGAGGGTTCAACTTCAAACTGATGAGATGTTGTGTAGTGTTAAACCAAGAAGAAAGTTGGAGAAGTTGGGGTTTGACAGATATGAGAAGCAAACGTTTGGAGAATTGTGGAAAAAAATACTTCTCGCTGCCATCGCTAAGTGAGCTGAGGAGCATACTAATTTGGTACATTATGTTTCTATCCCTCCCGGTAGCGCTTATCCTCTTTCCCACCTAAACCAACCATGAATCTTTCATTGACGGCCCGAGGTATCCGTTTAATCCAATCCAAAGTGAATGGGCCACTGAAAGGACGTGGATGTCGCCCAGAGGGGGGTGAATAGGCGCTTTAAAATAATTATGGTTTAGGCTTGAACAAATGCGGAATAAAAACAACGTTTAATAAGTTAAGCACAAAACCTAAAACAACTAGGTTCACTTATGTGCACCAACAACTTATGCTAAGCAAGATAAACAACTAAGTGATAGCAAGATATATAGCATCTAACAATATAGCTATCACAAAGTAAAGTGCATAAGTAAAGGGTTCGGGTAAGAGATAACCGAGGCACGAGGAGACGATGATGTATTCTGAAGTTCACACCCTTGCGGATGCTAATCTCCGTTCGGAGCGGTGTGGAGGCACGGTGCTCCCCAAGAAGCCACTAGGGCCACTGTAATCTCCTCACGTCCTCGCATAATGCAAGATGTCGTGATTCCACTAAGGGACCCTTGAGGGTGGTCACCAAACCCGTACAAACAAGGTTGGGGCAATCTCCGCAACTTAATTAGAGGCTCCCAACGACACCACGAAGCTTCACCATAATGGATTGTGGCTTCTGAGGTGATCTCAAATGCTCAGGGTAATCTTTACAATCTAATTGGAGACCCCGAAGCTTGCCCGGAGCTTTGCACCACAATGATTGAGCTCCGAGGCACCACCAACCGTCTAGGGTGCCAAAGCACCCAAGAGGAACAAGCTCTAGGGTGCTCAAACACCCAAGAGTAATAAGCTTCTCAACTTTTCACTTCCACGTATCACCGTGGAGAACTCAAACCTATGCACCAAATGCAATGGCAGGGGCACACAGAGTGCCCAAGTCCTTCTCTCCCAAATCCCACCAAAGCAACTAATGCTAGGGAGGAAAATGAGAGGAAGAACGAAGAAGAACATGAAGAACTCCAAGATCTAGATCCAAGGGGTTCCCCTCACTTAGAGGAGAAAGTGATTGGTGGAAATGTGGATCTAGATCTCTGATAACCCACAGGTGTAGGGGATCAATTGTAGCCTTTCTCGATAAGTAAGAGTGTCGAACCCAACGAGGAGCTAAAGGTAGAACAAATATTCCCTCAAGTTCTATCGACCATCGATACAACTCTACGCACGCTTAACGTTCGCTTTACCTAGAACACGTATGAAACTAGAAGAACTTTGTAGGTGTGATAGGATAGGTTTGCAAGATAATAAAGAGCACATAAATAAAAACTAGGGGCTTCTAAGATAGAGAAACAACTAAGTTAGTTTAACGAGTGTAGAAAAGTGGTGGTAGGAGTTGCGGAATTGTCCCTATGCAATCGATAACTAGACCGGTAATCATTATCGCAATTTTATATGAGGGAGAGGCATAAGCTAACATACTTTCTCTACTTGGATTATATGCACTTATGATTGGAACTCTAGCAAGCATCCGCAACTACTAAAGATCATTAAGGTAAAACCCAACCATAGCATTATAAGGTATCAAGTCCTCTTTACTCCCATATGCAACAACCCACCTACTCAGGTTTATGCTTCTGTCACTCAAGCAACCCACCATAGGCAAATCATGAACACATTACAACACCCTACATTGAGGATCCCTCACGCTTGCGCGACACGGAGGGCATCATAGGACAGCAGCAATAACAAAACATGCAACTCAAACCAATCATGATCATCAATCAACCAATAGGACAACAAAAATCTACCCAGACATCATAGGATGGCAACACATCATTGGATAATAATATGAAGCATAAAGCACCATGTTCAAGTAGAGGGTACAGCGGGTTGCGGGAGAGTGGACCGCCGTAGATAGATTGGGGAAGGTGATGGAGGTGTTGGTGAAGATTGCGGAGTTGTTGGAGTAGATTGTCGTCACGATGATGGCCCTGGCGGCGTTCCGGTGCCATTGGGAGAGAGGGGGAGAGAGCCCCCCTCCTTATTATTCTTCCTTGACCTTCCTCCTAGATGGGAGAAGGGTTTCCCCTATGGTCCATGTCCTCCATGGCGGCGGAGGGGCGAGAGCCCCTCCGAATTGGATCTCTCTCTCTCTCTCTGTTTCCTTCTGTTTCTGCGCTCCCAGATTCTGGCCTTTCACCGTTTCTTAAATATCCGGAGATCCGTAACTCCGATCGGGCTGAAATTTTGAGGGGATTTTCCTTATAAAAATATCTTTATTGTGGCCAAAGGACATCTCTAACCGACCTAAGGGGTGGCCACAAGCCCTCAGGGTGTGCCCTACCCCCCTAGGTGCGCCCTCTAGGCTTGTGGGCCCCTCGGGCACCGCCTTATGTTGATTCCACTTCCCAAAATTCACATATATTCCAAAAAAAATCTCTGTAAGTTTTTATCCCATTTGGACTTCATTTGATATGGATTTTCTGCGAAACAAAAACATGCAACAAACAAGAACTGGCACTGGATCAATATGTTAGTCCCAAAAATAGTATAAAAAGTTGCCAAAAGTATATGAAAGTTGTAGAATATTGGCATGAAACAATCAAAAATTATAGATACAACGGAGACGTATCAGCATCCCCAAGCTTAATTCCTGCTCGTCCTCGAGTAGGTAAATGATAAAAAAGATAATTTTGATGTGGAATGCTACCTAGCATAATATTGATCATATAATCTAATCATGTTATGAATATTAAGACACAACTAATTCAAATCAATAGTCAATATTAACATAAAAACAGTAATACTTCGAGCACACCAACAAGGCAATTGTGTCCTTTCGAAATAACATGGCCTTAGAAAGTTATTACTACAAAATCATATGGTCTGGCTATGCTCCATCTTCCCCACACAAAGTATCTAAATCATGCACAACCCCGATGACAAGTCAAGCAATTGTTTCACACTTTTTATGTTCTCAAACCTTTTCAACTCTCACGCGATACATGGGTGTGAGCCATGGATATAGCACTATAGGTGCAATAGAATATGGTGGAGGTGATGAGGAAAAAGGAGAAGATGGTCTCACATCAACTAGGCGTATCAAAGGGCTATGGAGATGCCCATAAATAGATATCAATGTGAGTGAGTAGGGATTTCCATGCAGCGAATGCACTTAGAGCTATAAGTGTATGAAAGCTCAAAAAGAAACTAAGTGGGTGTGCAAATGATGAAAATTCCACTAGCTATATGAAAGTGACAAAATAGGAGACTCTCTATCATGAAGATCATGGTGCTACTTTGAAGCACAAGAGTGGAAAAAGATAGTAGCATTGTACCTTCTCTCTTTCTCTCATTTTTTGGTGGGCATCTTTGGCCTCTTTTTTTATTTATTTGGGCTTCGCTGGCCTCTTTTATTTTTTTGTAAAGTCCGGAGACTCATCCCAACTTGTGAGGGATTCATAGCTTCCATAATCCTTTTCTCACACGGGACAAATGCTCTAATAATGAAAATCATCACACTTTTATTTACTTACAACTCGATACCTAGAACAAAATATGACTCTATATGAATGCTTCTGATAGGATACCAGGATGTGCAACGATATAGCCTAGCAAATGACATCAAAAAATGAACAAGCCATGAAAACATCATGCAAGCGGTTAGGGATATAACCCCACGGCGAGACCCGCCCTGAGGGCTCCAGGTCATAGCAGGCGGCTCGTACGCCAGCCCAAAAGTGGGTCGTGAAGACTTAAGGACCAAGGCGCTTGACAGCTTAACAGGATGGGCCGGAAGGTGGCCCGTATGGAGAAGACCCGGGCGTGTAAGCCGCCCGGGGACAACTTGGTCGGGAAAGGCAAGAGAAGATAGAGGTAGACTCGGACATGTAATGAGAGTTGGTTACAACTTGTATGACCCGTGGTCTTGACCTCCTATATAAAGGCAAGACCCGGGGCGACTTAGAGATCAGGTTATCGAGAACTAGGTCAAGCAATAGCTCCCTTGTAATCGATACATCAAGAAAGACAAGCACAAGCATGACGTAGGCTATTACCTCGACTTGAGGGGACGAACCTGGGTAAACTCGTGTCCTTCGTCCCAACCAACCCCTTTGAGTCCATCACGTTAGCAATGGCCTCGAACCCAAGTCCGTTCACCCGGACATCTGCCGCGATAAAACCACAATAGTTGGCACCCACCGTGGGGCGTGTGCTCAATGGTGTTGAGTTCTCAAAGGGCTCTCTCCCAGGGCTCGAGGGATACGTGGTCGGAAGGATGAGCAAGAGTCTTTGCGACCGGCTCTACATCGACGATGTCGGCTGGGGGCTTGATGCTGATTCTGTGGAATATGGATTTCGGGTTCCTTTCAGCGGGATTCACGTCTTCATCCTAAGGACCGACGGATCTACACCCGGGCCGGACATCTGCACCAACATCGTCGAGCCGGCTCGGCGCGTGTAACCCACCCATGATTGTTGGAAATATGCCCTAGAGGCAATAAATAAAGTGTTTATTATTATATTTCCTTGTTCATGATAATTGTTTATTGTCCATGCTAGAATTGTATTAATTGGAAACATGGATACATGTGTGGATACACAGACAAACACAATGTCCCTAGTATGCCTCTAGTGAACTAGCTCGTTGATCAAAAGATGGTTGAGGTTTCCTAGCCATGGACATGAGATGTCATTTGATAACGGGATCACATCATTAGGAGAATGATGTGATGGACAAGACCCAAACTACAAACGTAGCATATGATCGTGTCAGTTTATTGCTACTGTTTTCTACATGTCAAGTATATGTTCCTATGACCATGAGATCATGCAACTCACAGATATCGGAGGAGTGCCTTGTGTGTATCAAACGTCGCAACGTAACTGGGTGACTATAAAGGTGCTCTACAGGTATCTCCAATGGTGTCTGTTGAGTTGGCATGGATCGAGACTGGGATTTGTTACTCCGTGTGACGGAGAGGTATCTCGGGGCCCACTCGGTAATGCAACATCACAATAAGCCTTGCAAGCAATGTGACTAATTATTAGTTTCGGGATCTTGTATTACGGAACGAGTAAAGAGACTTGCTGGTAACGAGGTTGAACTAGGTATGGAGATACCGACGATCGAATCTCGGGCAAGTAACATACCGAAGAACAAAGGGAACGTTATACGGGATTAACTGAATCCTTGACATAGAGGTTCGACCGATGAAGATCTTCATAGAATATGTAGGAACCATTGTGGACGTCTAGGTCCCGCCATTGGTTATTGGCCGTAGAGGTGTCTCGGTCATGTCTACATAGTTCTCGAACCCGCAGGGTCTGCACACTTAAGGTTCGGTGACGTTTCGGTAGTGTAGAGTTATGTATGGTGGTGACCGAAGGTTGTTCGGAGTCCCGGATGAGATCCCGGACGTCACGAGGAGCTCCGAAATGGTCTGGAGGTAAATATTCATATATAGGAAGTCCCAGTTTGGTCGCTGGAAAAGTTTCGGGCTCATCGGTAGGGTATCGGGAGTGCCGGTAGTGTACCGGGAGACCTCCGGGAGGGGTATTTCGACCCCAGAGGGTCCATGGGCTGTGGAGAGTAATAACCAGCCCTTAGTGCGCTGGAGGAACAGCCACAATAAGGCCCATGGCGCAGGAGGCAAAAGTCCTAAAGGAAAAAGGTGAAAAAAGGCAAAAAGGAAGAGTCCTACTCCTACTAGGAGTGGAGGAGGAGTAGGACTCCTCCCCCTCTAGTTGGCCGACTCCTAGAGGCCCTTGGCCTTGCGCCAAGGGCTGCCTCTCCCTCCCTCCTTTATATACTGGTGGATTGGGGCTGTTTAGACACAGTTTATGGCCACGTGCTACCCGTTCCACCGGTGCTCCTCTAAATCGGTTTTCCGCAGCGCTTAGGCGAAGCCCTGCCAGAATCACTCCACCACCATCGCCGGAGCGCCGTCACGTTGCCGGTGAACTCTTCCTCCTCTCCGCCTCCTCTTGCTGGATCAAGACGGTGGAGATCGTCATCAAGCTGCACGTGTGCTGAACGCGGAGGTGCCGTCCGTTCGGTACTAGATTGGAAGGATCGTGATCAAGGCCACGGGACGTTCGTGATCGGATCATGGGACGGATCATGACGAGATCGCAGGACGGTTCGTGATTGGTTCGCGGGACGGTTTGTGATTAGATCTTGGGACGCTCGGCGATTTGGATCGCGAAGAAGTTCGACTACACCAACCGTGTTTCTTAACGCTTCTCGCTTAGCGATCTACAAGGGTATGTAGATCCACTCTCCCTCTCGTAGATGCTCATTATCATGGATAGGTTTGCGTGTGCATAGGAAAAAATTTGTTTCCCATGCGACGTTCCCCAACAGTGGCATCATGAGCTAGGTTGATGGTTCGATGAGATCTTGAGTAGAACACAAAAGGTTTGTGGGCGTTGATGCTTAGATTGCTTCCTCCCTTGGTCGGATTTTGGTTTAGCGGCATTGTGAGATGAAGCGGCCCGGACCAACATTACTTGTACGCTTACAAGAGACCGGTTCCCTCGACGCAACTTGTTGCTTAGATGGCTTGTGGGTGACAGTTTCTCTCACTTTAGTTGGATCGGATCCGACAAAGGCGGTCCTTGAGAAGGTTGAAAAGCAATCTATGTATCACTGTTGTGGTTTATGCGTAGGTGAGAATCGTTCTTTCTAGATACCCGTAGAAGCCACGTAAAACATGTAACAACAATTAGAGGACGTCTAACTTGTTTTTGCAGGGTATGTTGTGATATGATATGGCCAATTACATGATGAGATATATGTGATGTATGAGATGATCATGTGATGTATAGAATTTCACGACTTGCACGTCGGTGAATACGGCAACCGGCAAGAGCCATAGGGTTGTCTTTAATTATTGTATGACCTGCGTGTCAATCATTAAGCGCTATGTAATGCTTTACTTTATCGCTAAGCGGTAGCAATAGAAGTAGAAGCAGGGCTGGCGCCACAACCACAATGGCAACACATTGATGGAGATCAACATGATGGAGATCATGGTGTTGTGTCGGTGACGATGGAGATCATGCCGGTGTTTCGAAGATGGAAATCTTAAACACAAGTTCATGGCCATATCATGTCACTTATGAATTGCATGAGATGTTAATCCTTTTATGCACCTTGTTTTGCTTAGTACGGCAGTAGCATTATAAGGTGATCCCTCGCTTGAATTTCAAGATGAACTGTGTTCTCCCCGAGTGTGCATTGTTGCGAAAGTTCGTCGTGTCGAGACACCACGTGATGATCGGGTGTGATAGACTCTACGTTCACATACAACGGGTGCAAGCCAGATTTGCACGTGCAGAACACTCGAGTTAAACTTGACGAGCCTAGCATGTACAAACATGGCCTCGAAACACAAGATACCGAAAGGTTGAACATGAGTCATGTAGTAGATATGATCAACATAATGATGTTCACCATTGAAGCCACCTTAACTCACGTGATGATCGGACTTGAGTTGGTGAATTTGGATCATGTGACACTCAGATGACCTGAGGGATGTCAATTTGAGTGGGAGCTTTAGTAATTTGATTAACTAAACTCATTATCTTGAACAATAGTCTAAGTAACCTTTGCGTATTTATGTTGTAGATCAATGGCTCGCGCAGTAGCACCCCTGAATTTTAATGCGTTCCTAGAGAAAGCTAAGTTGAAAGATGATGGAAGTAACTTTGTTGACTGGGCCCGTAATCTGAGGATTATCCTCACGGCTTCCCAAAAGTCATATGTCCTTGATGCACCACTTGGTGACCAACCAGAAGACATGACCTCCGAAGATGTTAAGAACGCTTGGGAGGCTCATGCCGGAGACTACTCAATAGTTTAGTGTGCAATATTGTATGGCCTAGAACCGGGACTTCAAAGACGTTTTGAACGTCATGGAGCATATGAGATGTTCTAGGAGTTGATGTTTAACTTTCAGAATAATGCCCGGATCGAGAGGTATGAGACCTCCGATAAATTCTATGCTTGCAAGATGGAGGAGAACGGGTCTATCAGTGAGCACATACTCAGAATGTCTGGGTATTCAAACCGTCTGGCTGAGTTGGGAATTACCCTTCCGCCGGAGGCGATCACTGATAGAGTTCTTCAATCACTTCCACCTAGTTACAAGAGCTTTGTGATGAACTATAACATGCACGGGATGAACAAGTCAGTCGCCGAGCTATTTGCGATGCTGAAAGTCGCTGAGTCTGAAATCCAGAAAGAACATCAAGTGTTGATGGTCAATAAAACCACTAGTTTCAAGAAAAATGGCAAGGGCAAAGGCAAGAAGGGTAAAACCAAGAAGGATGGCAAAGCAGTTGCTACTCCTACAAAGAAGCCTAAGCATGGACCTAAGCCAGAAACTGAGTGCTTTCATTGCAAAGGAACTGGTCACTGGAAGCGGAACTGCCCCAAGTACCTGGCTGACAAGAAGGCAGCCAACGACAAACAAGGTATATATGATATACATGTTATCGATGTGTACCTTACTAGTTCTCGTAGTAGTGCCTGGGTATTTGATACCGGTTTGATTGCTCACATTTGCAACTCAAAGCAGGAACTACGGAATAAACGAAGACTGGCAAAGGACGAAGGGACGATGCGCATGGGAAATGGTTCCAAGGTTGATGTGATCGCCGTCGGCACGCTCTCTCTTCGATTACCATCAGGATTAGTGATGAACCTGAATAATTGTTATTTAGTGCCTACGTTAAGCATGAACATTATATCTGGATCTTGTTTATTGCGAGACGGTTACTCATTTAAATCAGAGAATAAAGGTTGTTCTATTTATATGAGTGATATCTTTTATGGTCATGCACCCAATGTTAGGGGTTTATTCATATTGAATCTTGATAGTGATGACACACATGTTCATAACATTGATGCCAAAAGATGTAGAGTAGTTAATGATAGTACCACTTTCTTGTGGCACTGCCGTTTAGGTCATATTGGTGTAAAACGCATGAGGAAACTCCATGCTGATGGACTTTTGGAGTCACTTGATTTTGAATCACTTGACACATGTGAACCATGCCTCATGGGCAAGATGACTAAAACGCCGTTCTTTGGAACAATGGAACGGGCAAGTTACTTATTGGAAATCATACATACTGATGTGTGTGGTTCAATGAATGTTGCAGCACGTGGCGGATATCGTTACTTTCTCACCTTCACTGATGACTTGAGTAGATATGGGTATATTTACTTGATGAAACACAAGTCTGAAACGTTTGAAAGTTCAAGCAATTTCAGAGTGAAGTTGAGAATCATCGTAACAAGAAGATTAAATTTCTGCTATCTGATCGAGGAGGTGAATATCTGAGTTATGAGTTTGGCAGTCACTTAAGACAATGTGGAATTGTTTCATAGTTGACACCGCCCGGAACACCACAGCGTAATGGTGTGTCCGAACGTCGTAATCGAACCTTATTAGATATGGTGCGTTCTATGATGTCTCTTGCCGATTTGCCACTATAGTTTTGGGGTTATGCATTAGAGACAGCTGCATTCACTTTAAATAGGGCACCATCAAAATCCGTTGAGACGACGCCATATGAACTGTGGTTTGGCAAAAGGCCAAAGTTGTCGTTTCTTAAAGTTTGGGGATGTGATGCTTATGTCAAAAAGCTTCAGCCTGAAAAGCTGGAACCCAAAGCGGAGAAATGCGTCTTCATAGGATACCCGAAAGAGACAGTCGGGTATACCTTCTATCTCAGATCCGAAGGCAAAGTGTTTGTCGCTAAGAACGGAACATTTCTTGAGAAAGAGTTTATCTCGAAAGAATTGAGTTGGAGGAAAATAGAGCTTGATGATGAGGAAGTTAATGATGATGATCATGAAGCTTCGGATTAAGCTACTATTGAACCTCGTAGGTCGACAAGGACGCGTACTACTCCTGAGTGGTACGGCAACCCTGTCTTGGAGGTCATGTTGTTAGACAAAAATGAACCTACGAGCTATGCAGGAGCAGTGATGGGCCCGGATTCCTAGAAATGGTTAGAGGCCATGAAATCCGAGATGGGATCCATGTATGAAAACAAAGTATGGACTTTGGAAGTACTACCTGAAGGGCGAAAGGCCATTCAGAACAAATGGATCTATAAGAACAAGACGGACGCGGACGGTAATGTCACCGTCTATAAAGCTCGACTTGTGGCAAAGGGTTTTTCACAAGTTCAAGGAGTTGACTACGATGAGACTTTCTCACCCGTAGCGATGCTTAAGTCTGTTAGAATCATGTTGGCAATAGCTTCTTATTTCGACTATGAAATTTGGCAGATGGATGTCAAAACGGCATTCCTCAACGGTTTCCTTGAGGAAGAATTGTATATGATGCAACCCGAAGGTTTTGTCGATCCAGAGAATGCTGACAAAGTTTGTAAACTCCAGCGATCCATTTATGGACTGGTGCAAGCATCTCAGAGTTGGAATAAGCTCTTTGATGAGGTGATCAAAGCGTTTGAGTTTATACAAGTTTATGAAGAAGCTTGTATTTACAAGAAAGTGAGTGGGAGATCTATAGCATTTCTAGTATTATATGTGGATGACATATTGCTGATTGGAAACAATATAGAAATGCTGGAAAGTGTGAAGGAATATTTGAATAAGAGTTTTTCAATGAAGGACCTAGGAGAAGCTGCTTTCATATTACGCATTAAGATCTATAGAGATAGGTCAAGACGCTTAATAGCACTTTCACAGAGCACATACCTTGATAAAGTTTTGAAGAAGTTCAAAATGGAACAGTCCATGAAAGGGTTCTTGCTTGTGTTACAAGGTGTGAAGTTGAGTAAGACTCAATGCCCAGTGTCTGCAGAAGATAAAGAAAAGATGAGCGTCATCCCCTATGCATCAGCCATAGGCTCTATCATGTATGCAATGTTGTGCACAAGACCCGATGTTAGCCTTGCCATAAGTATGGCTGGAAGGTTTCAAAGTGATCCTGAAATGGAGCACTGGCAAGCGGTCAAGAATATCCTTAAGTACCTTAACAGGACTAAGGACATGTTTCTCGTTTATGGAGGTGATGAAGAGCTCATCGTAAAGGGTTACGTCGATGCAAGCTTTGACACTGATCCGGACGACTCTAAGTTGCAAACCGGATACATATTTATTCTTAACAGGGGAGCAGTAAGCTGGTGCAGTTCCGAAGCGGAGTACATCGCAGCCTCAGAGGCAGCGAAGGAAGGTGTCTGGATGAAGCAGTTCATGACAGATCTTGGAGTAGTGCCTAGTGCACTGAATCCAATAAACCTGTTCTGTGACAACACTGGTGCCATTGCTCTAGCCAAGGAACCAAGGTTTCACAAGAGGACCAGACACATAAAGAGACGCTTCAACTCCATCCGGTTCTACATCGAGGAGAAGGACATAAATATTTGCAAAGTGCACACGGATCTGAATGTTGCAGACCCGTTGACTAAACCTCTTCCAAGGGCTAAACATGATCAACACCAGAACTGTATGGGTGTTTGATTCGTTACCATGTAAATCACATAGTGATGTGAACTAGATTCTTGACTCTAGTGCAAGTGGGAGACTGTTGGAAATATGCCCTAGAGGCAATAAATAAAGTGTTTATTATTATATTTCCTTTTTCATGATAATTGTTTATTGTCCATGCTAGAATTGTATTAATTGGAAACATGGATACATGTGTGGATACATAGACAAACACAATGTCCCTAGTATGTCTCTAGTGAACTAGCTCGTTGATCAAAAGATGGTTGAGGTTTCCTAGCCATGGACATGAGATGTCATTTTATAATGGGATCACATCATGAGGAGAATGATGTGATGGACAAGACCCAAACTACAAACATAGCATATGATCGTGTTAGTTTATTGCTACTGTTTTCTGCATGTCAAGTATATGTTCCTATGACAATGAGATCATGCAACTCACTGATATCGGAGGAGTTCCTTGTGTGTATCAAACGTCGCAACGTAACTGGGTGACTATAAAGGTGCTCTACAGATATATCCGATGGTGTCTGTTGAGTTGGCATGGATCGAGACTGGGATTTGTTACTCCATGTGACGGAGAGGTATCTCGGGGCCCACTCGGTAATGCAACATCACAATAAGCCTTGCAAGCAATGTGACTAATTGTTAGTTGCGGGATCTTGTATTACGGAACGAGTAAAGAGACTTGCCGGTAACAAGGTTGAACTAGGTATGGAGATACCGATGATCGAATCTCGGGCAAGTAACATACCGAAGAACAAAGGGAACATTATACGGGATTAACTGAATCCTTGACATAGAGGTTCGACCGATGAAGATCTTTGTATAATATGTAGGAACCAATGTGGACGTTTGGTTATTGGCCATAGAGGTGTCTCGGTCATGTCTACATAGTTCTCGAACCCGCAGGGTCTGCACACTTAAGGTTCGGTGACGTTTCGGTAGTGTAGAGTTATGTATGGTGGTGATCGAAGGTTGTTCGGAGTCCCGTATGAGATCACGGACATCACGAGGAGCTCCTAAATGGTCCGGAGGTAAATATTCATATATAGGAAGTCCCAGTTTGGTTGCCGGAAAAGTTTCGGGCTCATCGGTAGTGTACCGGGAGTGCCGGTAGTGTACCAGGAGACCTCCGGGAGGGGTATTTCGACCCCAGAGGGTCCATGGGCTGTGGAGAGTAATAACCAGCCCTTAGTGGGATGGAGGAACAGCCACAATAAGACCCATGGCGCAGGAGGCAAAAGTCCTAAAGGAAAAAGGTGAAAAAAGGCAAAAAGGAAGAGTCCTACTCCTACTAGGAGTGGAGGAGGAGTAGGACTCCTCCCCCTCTAGTCGGCCGACTCCTAGAGGCCCTTGGCCTTGCGCCAAGGGCTGCCTCTCCCTCCCTCCTTTATATACTGGTGGATTGGGGCTGTTTAGACATAGTTTATGGCCACGTGCTACCCGTTCCACCGGTGCTCCTCTAAATCGGTTTTCCGCAGCGCTTAGGCGAAGCCCTGCCGGAATCACTCCACCACCATCGCCGGAGCGCCGTCACGCTGCCGATGAACTCTTCCTCCTCTCCTCCTCCTCTTGCTGGATCAAGACGGTGGAGATCGTCATCAAGATGCACGTGTGCTGAACGCGGAGGTGCCGTCCGTTCGGTACTAGATCGGAAGGATCGTGATCCAGGCCACGGGACGTTCGTGATCGGATCACAGGACGGATCGTGACGAGATCGCGGGACGGTTCGTGATTGGTTTGCGGGATGGTTCGTGATTAGATCGCGGGACACTCGGCGTTGGATCGCGAAGAAGTTCGACTACACCAACCGCGTTTCTTAACGCTTCCCGCTTAGCGATCTACAAGGGTATGTAGATCCACTCTCCCTCTTGTAGATGCTCATCACCATGGATAGGTTTGCATGTGCGTAGGAATTTTTTTGTTTCCCATGCGACGTTCCCCAACAGTGATGTGCAGCCCGCCCGTGTTAACCCGGGTCGGAAGCATTTCTTCGTAGGCTTTACTCAAGGTATGGATCTGGAAGCTTCTGGGTCACATGAAACTCTTGTCTGTTCAGAAGACGAATCTTCGAGCGGGAAGACGAAGTCGATTTAGAAGCTTCACCATGGCGGTCTCGAGGGCTACGACGAGCTCTGCCCTGAGTTGAATCGTTCTGATTCGGATGTTCTTGGGCCGCCGGTTCATGCTGCCGTGTTTATGGCGGGGTCGGCCCCAGGCATGAGCAGTATAGCCGCAGGAGCGGCAGCCTTGGGTGCTGACCCACCGCCGGCGGCTCAAGTTCTTCTGGATCTGATGAATGAGCTCGTGGCCTTGATGGCCACTGAAGTTACACTAGATAATCAGGCTGCCTGGAACTTAGAGATTGTGAGGCTCAAGGACCGGATGGCAGAGGAGCAACAAAGGATAGCTGAGCTGAAGGTCCAGATGGAGGAAGAGGAAGAACCTATTAAAATGGATGCTTTCCGCCTAGGGCTAGAACAGCAATCGGCGGCTGCGGTACATCGGATGAGGCATCAATCCTAATTACCAGAATGCTACGAGGCTAGGAACCTCTTCAACATGCCAGGAACGGGACGAGTAGCGGATGCACCTGCAAGCCGCCCAGCGGCTCGACCGACGTCTCACCCGGCCCGACGAAACCAGGCCTCACCGGTGGTCTTTCCAACACCGATGGGTCATTATTCTAACCCAGCCGGGAACATGCTGGCCGCGGCCACCCGGCTTGAAACAATTCCTATTCCGAATGAAGCACATTTTGTTGAAGAGGTACAGAATGCCATTGGATACCTTCAGACGACGATGGCCCAACAAGAGAAGTATAGTCATAGCCGGAGCCGTGTCCATTCAACGCCTCTCCCTAGCGGAAGCTTTAGCCAGCACTATGAGTCACCGGCGGTTTCCAGCAGCGATCGACATAGAGGACCTTCGGGGGACGATCGGCCAGCTCTAGATGCGCAAGTACTCATGAACCGGGCAAGAAACCAACAAGAAGTAACTGCCAAGCGATCAGCCGGGGGACGATCAGCCGGCTTTGGCCATGGCGACTCACCAAGAGCCCGCGCCTTCTGTATCAATAGGAGCAGGAGTAACTGCCAGGGCCGTGGGAGTGCCATGCTTATCGTCGGCTCTGCGAAGCGAACGGTTGCCGAAGGATTTCAAAGGACCTCGCAAGGTTCCGAATCACACTGCTAATTTGCCTCCGGAGGCCTGGATCAAAAGTTATGAGCTGGCTATGGAGATGCTAGATGTCAGTGAGGCGGTTTGTGCTAAGTACTTTATCATGATGCTTGAAGGTCCGACTCGCACGTGGTTAAAGGGGTTGCCTCCCAATACCATCAATTCGTGGGCTGAGTTAAGGGCAAGGTTCATAAAAAATTCCAAGGGACCTACAAACAGCCTATGACCATCGTGGATCTCGATCATTGCGTCCAATAGGAGGGTGAGTCGGCTCATCATTGGTCCGACGGGTGTCGACCATCATCCACTCGTCTGAGCAGATCATGACGGCTCAAGCCGTGCTGATCTTAGAGAAGAACTATCACTTCGTCCCGCTGAAGCAAAAACTTGGCCGGCTCAAGCGTACATGTCAGGACATGGGAGAGCTCATGACGGCTCTCACAAAGTACGTCGACTCTGATAACACGAAGGATCCAGGGTCTAATGAGGAGAAGGCCAATCAAGGCAAGAAGAACAATCAAGGAAAGGGTGTGGCCAACAATGGTAACCAGAATAAGCGGAAGAACCCCGATGGCGGATCAGAACTGGTGGCCAATGCAAGCACCGGTCAGAATCATTCTAAGGGCAATGGGAAGTTTAGGCTACCTTTTAATAAGAACATGACTCCCTTTAATTTGGAGGAGGTGCTTAAGAAGCCCTATCCGGAACACAGCCAGCCCAGTAAGCCTTCGTTGCACGCATGAGGTGATTGCCATATCATGCAGAAGTTCAAGAATTAGTACACGCAATCCAACAACCAGGGCAGTGGCCTGCCCGGCGGCTCAGGACCGAGCAGGTCAGGGGCCGGATTTGGATCCGGTGGCTCAGGGTCCGGTCATCATGGTCAAGGTAATCAAGGAGGACATCCACAACACTCTAGTAACAACAACCAACAACAACATAACCAATCTGAGTATCAAAGTAATCCAAAGCAGCTCAGCTCGGGCCAGTATCACGTTTTCACGACTAGCCTTAACAAGCGGGATCAGAAGTTATGCAAGCGAGCGGTCCATGCGCCTACGCCGGCTCTACCGCAGTACTTGAAGTGGTCTGAATATAACATAACGTGGAGCCGAGAGGATCACCCGCCGCATGTTGATGACCCGGGGCGGCTGGCTTTGGTTGTTGCCTCCCCAAGTGGGAGGATATATGGTGAATAAGGTGCTTATGGATGGAGGCAGCAGTATCAACATCCTCTATTATGACATCTTCCGGTGGATGAAGTTGCTTGACAAGGATCTTAAGCCCTCATCCACCGTTTTTCATGGTGTGGTGCCAGGCAAGTCGGCTTATCCGGTGGGCAGGATTTCTTTGGAAGTTGCCTTTGGTGATGAATATAACTACAGAGTGGAGTCCTTGTGGTTTGAAGTGGTCAAGATCAAGAGCCCTTACCATGCGTTGTTTGGGCGGCTGGCTTATGCTAAGTTCATGGCTAGGCCCTGCTATGTCTACTTAGAGCTCAGGATGCCTGGGTTAAAAGGTACAGTTACCATTCATGGTGACCGGAATACGGCTATTGAGTGCGAGGAAGGAGACGCGGCTTATGCAGAATCCAGTTGTGCTCAGGAGGAGCTTAAGTTTTATAAGGAGAATGTTGACCCGTAGGATATGACGCCGCTGAAAAAGCCCACAACAGAGGTTAAGCCACCCCTTAAGTTTTCGGCGGATAATACCAAGGCAATAGACTTCACTCCGGGCGACTCATCCAAACAGTTCATCATTGGGGTTCACATGGATCCCAAATAGGAAAGCGCGCTCATCGAATTCATCCATGAGAATCGGGACATCTTTGCATGGAAACCTTTTGACATGCCGGGTGTTCTGAGAGAGTTCACTGAGCACAATCTTAATGTGGATCCTAATTTTAAACCTATCAAGCAGTTTCTACGGCGGTTTAATGAGGAGAGGCGCAGGGCCATCGAGGAAGAGGTCGCCCGACTCTTAGCAGTGGGTTTCATCGTCGAGGTCTTTCACCCGGAGTGGCTTGCTAACCCAGTGCTAGTGCTAAAAAAGAATGGCACGTGGCGGATGTTTGTGGATTATACGGACCTTAACAAGGCTTGTCCGGCTGATCCCTTTGCTCTCCCTCGTATTGATCAGATCATTGATGCTACAGCGGGTTGAGAAAGTCCGTGCTTCCTGGATGCTTATTCAGGATATCATCAGATCAAGATGGCAGTTAAGGACCAAAAGAAGACGGCTTTCATTATGCCTTTTGGAGCCTTCTGTTATGTATCTATGCCTTTCGGGCTCAAGAGTGCCCAGGCGACTTATCAGCGTTGTGTGCAGAATTGCCTTCACAGTCAGATTGGGTGCAATGTTCATGCTTACGTGGGTGATATTGTGATCAAATCAAGGAAAAAGGAGACCCTTTTGGACGATTTAAGGAAAACTTTTGACAATCTCCGGATCTATAAGATGATGCTTAACCCGGCCAAGTGTGTTTTTGGTGTCTTGGCTGGCAAGCTCTTGGGATTTCTGGTTTCTAAGCATGGCATTGAGGCTAACCCGAATAAAACCAAAGCTATCACCTCCCTGGGAGAGCCGGCCTGTGTTAACGATGTCCAATGCCTGGCGGGGCGAATCGCTGTGTTGAGCCGATTCATAAGCCGCCTCAGTCAGAAAGCCATTCCCCTATATCAGATGATGAAAAAGACAAATAATTTTGTCTGGAGTACGGCGGCGGGTGAAGCATTGGAGGCACTCAAGAAACAACTCACTGAGCCACCGGTATTGGCTGCTCCGACTAAAAAAGAACCTTTGCTCCTATACGTGGCGGCTAACAACCGGGCAGTCAGCGTCGCAATTGTGGTCGAGCGCAAGGAAGCCGGGAAGGAGTATCCGGTTCAAAGGCCGGTTTATTATATCAGTGAGGTCCTGACTGAATCCAAACAGAGATATCCACATTGGCAGAAGCTAGTGTATGGGGTGTTCATGGCCAATCGCAAGTTGAAACACTATTTACTAGGGTACCAGATCACCGTGGTCAGTTCTGCCCCGTTGGGGGACATAATCCAGAACAAAGAAGTTACTGGTAGGATTGCTAAGTGGGCATCGGAGCTGGGACCTCTCAATCTGAAATGTGTGCCTCGTATGGCCATCAAGTACCAAGCCCTTGTGTATTTTATAAATGATTTTATAGAGTGTCAAGATCCCGAGGAAAAGCCGGATAACACATACTAGACTATACACTTTGATGGATCCAAGCAGCTGGAAGGATCGGGGGCAGGAGTTGTTTTGACATCTCCCAAGGGTGATAAGTTTTGTTATGTGCTCCGACTGATGTTCCCTTGCACCAACAATGCGGCTGAGTATGAGGCTCTGCTTCATGGTCTCAGAGTAGCCAAGGAGATGAATTTAAGCCGGGTAAGGTGTTTGGGCGACTCAGATATTATGGCTCAGCAAGTTTCGGGCACTTGGGATTCCAAGGACTCACAGATGGCGGCTTATCGTCAGGCGGTGGATGTCATTGCTGGTCACTTCAAAGGTTATCAAGTAGATCACATTGATCGTCGCAGGAATGAGGCGGCTGACGCCTTGTCACGGTTAGGCTCTCGGTGAAAGCCGGTGCCGCCTAATATCTTTTTGGACGTTTTACATCACCCGACTGTCAAGTTACCTTCAGAGGAAGATTTGGCTGTTCCTGACCCGGAGGGGCAATTGGTGGCGGCTCTACATGCTATTCCGGATTGGACTGTGCCTTACCTGGCCTATTTGACTTGGGGCGAGTTACCTGATGATGAAAACCTGGCTAGACAGATCATCCAGCGGTCTAAATCCATGACAATAGTTAATGGTGAGTTGCACAAGTGCAGTGTTACCGGGGTTTTTCAGCGTTGTGTCTCACCAGAGGAAGGTCAAGAAATCTTGAATGAAATTCATGCTGGGGATTGTGGACATCACGTCGGTTCAAAATCTCTAGTGGCCAAGGCTTTCCGGCATGGTTTCTTCTAGCTGACGGCTCACAAACATGCAGAGGCTCTGGTCCGTAAGTGTGATGGCTGTCAAAAATTCGGCCGGCATGCTCATGTTTCGGCTCAAGAGTTGCGGATGATACCAGTTACTTGACTGTTTGTAGTATGGGGGCTTGATATGGTAGGACCTTTCAAGAGATCCAAGGATAAGAAAATGCACGTCTTGGTGGCGGTTGATAAGTTCACCAAATTGGTAGAGGCTGAGCCAATCAGCAAGTGTGACACGGCTACGTCGGTTTAGTTTGTTAAAAAGCTGATCTACCGTTTTGGTTATCCCCACAACATCATCACTGACAATGGCACAAATTTGTCCAAGGGGGCTATGAAAAAATACTGCAACGAAGAGCACATCCGGCTTGATGTTTCAGTAGTTGCTCATCCACACTCCAACGGTCAGGCGGAGTGTGCCAATTAAGAAATCTTGAGGGGTATCAAGCCGCGGCTTATGGTTCCTTTACAACGAACGCCCGGGTGTTGGGTAGAAGAGTTGCCTTCCGTCTTATGGAGCATCAGAACCAGCCCCAATAGATCTACAGGGTATACACCTTTCTTCATGGTGTATGGTGCCGAGGCAATATTACCAAGCGACATCCGGCATGACTCGCCACGAGTGGCAGCTTACGTCGAGATAGACAATGAGATGGCGCGTCAAGACGCGTTGGATGCTTTGGAAGAGGAACGAGAGCTAGCGGCTGCCCGTTCGACGATTTATCAACAAGACCTGCACTGCTATCATAGCCGCAGGGTCAAGACCCGGACGTTTCAAGAGGGCGACTTGGTGCTACGGCTGATTCAAGACCAGATAGATATGCATAAGTTATCTCCTCCATGGGAAGGACCTTTCGTGGTCAGCAGAAATCTCAACAACGGGTCGTATTACCTCATTGACATCCAGGATGACTCAGATACTTCGGGTCAGGAGACCCGCCGGCCGTGGAACATAGCGCATCTACGGCCTTATTACACTTAGAGTTGTTGAGAATCACCACTATACATTATCATTGTACATATCATATTTGTATATGAATAAACTAGCATCCCTGCAAGCCGGGGCCTCTGCCATGTCGCATATCTTCATCGATGCAAGAAAAATCTAAAACATTGGCTATCGAAGGGGGCTTCTTACCTTTAGGTATCGCTTATCTCACCCTATGTGACATCCCAAGTGATGTCCCTTCCTTTTATGGCTTGTAACCAGATGTATGAACCTTATGTCATGACTTGTGAGTGGAGTTGCACCTTGATCCTTATGTGTTGGTGGCATTCTTGCATCTATCTATCATCATCATCATCATCATCATCATCATTTCATCATGCATCTCTGCTTCATCTTGCTTGTTGTGTATTTGTTGGTTGTGGTGTGAATGTCATGAGTGTTGGTGATTGTTGTGGATGTGGGGGTATAGGATGAGGCCTCCTTCTCTTCTTCTCCCCCCTCTCTTTTCTTCTCCTACAAATCCTCTTTTATGCTATTAAACCCTAAGTGGTTATGATCAGATTTTAAGTGTTGTTAAAATCTTTTTAAAAAATGTTCATGGGTTAGCAGGGTTTATATCATGATTATTGGGAGTGTTGCTTTTCATATTTGACTAAGGATGGTTTTTAAAACTTGTTAAACAGGGGCTGTTTTTATTAATAAATAAAACATTAACTTGTCAATATTTCCATTTAACATTTTTGTTAAATAGGGGGTTAATTGTCCTTCACAAATCTATTTTTGATTTTCTTCAAAACTCTTTGATTTGCTCTAGACATTATTTCTTGTGGCAGTTTTTGTTTTAATAGGCAAGCTTCTGGTGTGAGAGGAGAGAGTGCCTGAGTGGGCTGGCCAGCAGGCCCAGCCTAGGGGGAACAGGACGGCTACCTGCTCCCCCCGTCTCCCTCCATCAGTGCATGTGAGAGCAGAGTGCAAAGGCGCGTGCCGTCGCCGTCAGCCACGCACACACGTCGAGGCCGGTCCTATTTAAGCACGCGTTCCTAGGGTTCTTCTTTCCCCTCCGCCGCTGCCTCCTTCTCCCTTCTCCCTCTCCTTCTCCTTCCACTTTCCTTCTCTGTCAGAGAGAGCGAGGGCAGAGGTGAGGTTCAGATCAGCAGAGCAGGTCGTCGTCGCCGTCTCCGGGGGCCTCGTCGCCGGTGGAGATGGGGTGGAGCAAGGCGTCAACGCCCGCCTTCCATCCACGCCGCTAGGAGGAGAGGAGATCCTTCTCTGCGGTGCCCATCGCCGTCGATCCCAGCTCGGCCCGCCGCCGAGCTCTTCTTCCCCTTCATCGCCGTCGTGCCTCCGAGCTCTTCTTCCCCTCCGTCGAGCTCCGCCCTCATCGCCCTTCCCCTCGGTGAGCAGCTGGTCCCCGTTGTCCCACCTCTCCTCGCCGTAGCTCGTAGAGTCGTCACCGTGGAGTTCGTCGCCGCCGGTCAGTAAAGCTCGCGCAGCTCTCGCCGCAGTCCCCCTCGTCGTGAGACGAACCCGGGAATGGATCCCCCGTGCATCCCGCAGTCCGCGTCGCGTCTTGCCTTCGCCGGAGGTGCTCTGTAGCCATCGTGAGGTCGTCAGAGTTGTCGCTCCGTTGCTCTGTCGCCGCTGCGTCTTTTCTTCAGTTTCGTCAGAGGGTAGTGTGTGTGTGTGTATAGAAGGGTTAATTCCCCTATACTAGTAGCAACCGGCGCCGTAGCGCAGTGGTGTGGGCGCGTGCGCTCGACCCCGAGGTCAGGGGTTCGACCCCCTGAACCTCCCCTTTTTTCTCTTTCTTTTTCTCTGATTTTGTTTTGTTTTTCTTTTCCTGTTGATTTCTTTTCTTTTGAACTCTTTTGAAAAGTAGAGTATTTGTTGTGTGTGGTGTATGTATATGCCATGTGCATATATATATGTATGTGGTGCATGTGTGTTCCTAGTGCATATGTGTGTGTATGCTTACATACACACATATGTGCAAGTGTGTGTGTTGTGGTGTTATATGTGTGTGTATGCTTACATACACATATATGTGCATGTGTGTGCCTAGGGAGTGTATGTGTAGGTTTTGTAGTGTGAGATCTCTATATGTGAGTGTATGTGTGTGTGACCATTCAAACTTATATGTGTATGTATGTTGCTAGTTGATGTATGTGTAGGTGTGCATGTGAGTGTGCATCACCTATGGCATATCTATGCTTATGCTTGTGTGGGTAGATTTGGTGTTGTGTGTGTGTGTATGCATCCATGTGCATATACACACTAAAGTGGTGAGTATGAGTAGGTGGAGGTATGTGTGTGTATGCACCATGTGCATACACACCCATACTTGTGTGTGTTTGTGTGCCTCTTGAGGTGAGTGCTTGAGTAGGTGATGTGTAGAGGATCTTCTTTCACCCATTGTGTGCATGAGTAGAATCCATGTGTAGGTTTCTCCCTATTTGGCCACATGGGTGTATTTCTCACTCTAGCTAGTTTCACCCTTGTTTATAGTTGCCATGCCATGCTAACATGTCCCTAGAGTGTCATTGGTGCATTTCCAACTTGTATGCATAGGTCCCATGTCATTTCTTTAGCTTTTCATCAAGTAACTTAAGTGCCATAAGTCATACATGGGAGAAGGGGTCAAATTTCGACCCAACTTTTCTCCCTCATGTTCCATGCAAGCATATAGGTATGAGTAATGATTTTGGGTTTTTTTCAACCCCTCTATGCACCTGTGAAGTCAGATTTGACTTTGGGGCAAGTTGACAAAACTGCATTTTTGTGCTGTGATGCCCTTTTGTCTTTTTCATATGATTTAATCTATGCATGCCTTCATGTTCTTGTCAAGATGATCGTACCCGGATCCCAATACTATATTTGCTTGATAGTTTACCGTTCTTATTGTTACAATTGCGCTTCCTACCACATGATATCATCCCCCATGTTACCATGACAGCCTCTAACCTCTACATCCCAGCAAACCGTTGATTGGCTAAGTTACCGCTGCTCACCCCTCTTATAGCGTTCTTAGTTGCAGGTTGTTTCATGGGATAACATGGATCGGATATCATTTAAATTCTGTTATTTTAAATTAACGCACCTATATATCTGGTATTGGTGGAAGGCTTGGCCTCTTGCTAAGTGTTTTGTTCCGCTCGTACCGCCACTAGTTTCTTGTCACCGGTGTTATGTTTCCATATTTTGCGCTCCTAACACGCTTGGGGTTGTTATGGGGACCCCCTTGTTTATTCGGTTGAGATTAAAACTTGTCTGGCAAGACCCAACATTGGTACTACATTTGCTAATAACTTAATGAACCTGCATAGGGCTTTGCAACCCCGTGGATAATTTAATCAACCCCGGGCCAGTGCTCCCCATGAGTGTTGGTCCAAACTGGGCTGCCTGCGGGGCCACCTCGGGGCAACTTGAGGTTTGGTTTCCCTGTAGCTTGTCCCATATGTCGTGTCCTGAGACTGAGATACGCGGCTCTTATCGGGTTTGTCGACACGTCGGGTGGTCTTGCTGGATTTGTTTTAGCTTTATCGAGTGTCTTGCGTGTGGACTCTGACTTTCTTCGGGTTTACTCGAGGTGTTGGACATCCTTTGGAATTACCGATGAAGATCACGAGAACCGTGGTCGAGGAATTCCCGCGGAGTGTGGTTATATGTGATGGACTAGTTGGAGCACCCCTGCAGGGTTAAATCTTTCGGAAAGCCGTGCCCGCGGTTATGTGGCAACTTGGATATTTGTTTAACACCCGGTTCTAGTTAACTTGAAGTAAACTCTAACTAAAATACACCAACTATGTGAGTAGCCGTGACTGTCTTTGCTCGTGAACATGATCCGGGAGAGAACACGGTGGGGTTATGTTTGACGTAAGCAGGTGTTCAGGATCTCTTAGAGATCATGTTAGAAATCGACCGATCATCGTAGATCACTCATTTATGTTCTTGTTAAGTAAGTTAGCCACCATACATGCTTAGAGCTGCTGCAACCTTAAACATCACCATTCCCAACCTAAAGTAATGATAGTCTTGGCACCCGGGTTACTTGATTGCTGAGTCCTCTGTGGCTCACAGTTTACTACAACCATTCAGGTACAGGTTCAGATGATTGTGTTCAGGATGATCTCACATAGCTGCAGTGGGAATATGATGAAGAGAGAGGACGCATGTATGTGACGTACCCCGACGAGTAGGACACTTGGTCGTGATCCTGGCATCTAGATGATATCGCCGCATTGTCTTTTCTCGTTTGTTTTCGTCCGTAGTCGTACCCTGTCTTAAACTTGATGTATTGACTTGTGTGAACTTGTAAGCTAGCATGTGGCGAGTGTAAGCCAATTCCCTATTCCGATCCTTTTCTGTATGTATGATGTGATGATATCGATCTTGCTAACGACAAGATGCACATCTATCCGATGCGAGGCCCTCGTGCCTTAATTGGATAGGCGCGCATCTTGGGCGTGACAAGTTGGTATCAGAGTCATACGACCATAGGAGCCTTTGCTTGTTCGGACTTGGCCGAGTTGCGTCTAGTAAAACTATTTTGAGTCTAGTTATATAGGAGAGTAGGATTCTTTTTACTCCTCTTCTATGCTCTGGTGAGGTTTCTGACTTAGGAATTTTGATTCTACTCCTCTTCTCGCTTAAATTTTTTTTAGGATCACGCGGGTATTTTGGAATCTATATGATGCCGATGTGACAAGGTTCTGTCTTGGTGCCTCCTGTCTGACTTGATTTCTTCCGGGGAGTTGAGCTCCGAGGAATGTTGGCACATCGTTATCATTTAGATTCCTTGATATCTTAGGACGGAGAATGTTCGGAATTGCTTCTATACTTATCATGGTGAGATAAGGTCGGAGTCACCCAGTACTGGGGAGGCGTCTGGGGTATCACCATGGTTCAGTATCGTTGTGAGTTCGAGGATTCGTGTTTAGACGAGTTTGCGAAATGTCTTGAATTATGGTGTGGAAGGTTGCAGATGCAGTCGCAGCTGATTGCCTAGGGCAGGTTCCTGATTCCGCAACCCGAATCGCATAAACAAGAAAGTTTTCGGAAACTCATAGGTGGGAAATCTTGTAGTCATCTAGGATCATCTTCTCCAGATGTATTGGGTGGTACATTTGTTTCGAGCGCTTAGCTCAATACTTGTTGTGTTATTGCAAGTAGCTTTATGTCTAATGATGTTATCATGACCCAAGAAGCATTCTTACTAATTTTTTTCCAGTAGGAAAGCTATGTTGTTGTTCAATTATTTCAAGCATTGATTCAGCTTTGTTTCATCTTAGCATGAGGTGCTGATGAATTCTGTCCATCTTCAGGATGGCTCCTCCAACTCGCGGCAATCCGGGTCGTGCTGAGGAACAGGCTGATGTTCCACCACCACCCCCGCCACCGCCGCCTCCTCCTGCAGAAGCTTGGCAAGCTGTGATGGCCGCGACCAATGCAAACACTCAGATGTTGCTAAGGTTGCTGCAAGAAAGAGAGCAAGGTCAGCAAGGGTATCAAGGTGGTTTCCAGAATCAGAATCAGTTTGCTACGCTCAACCAATTCCTTGCCAACCAGCCGAAGTCGTTCACCTGTTGTGATCAGCCTTTCGATGCGGATGATTGGCTTCGTGATATGAGCAAGCATTTTGAGTGCAGCAATGTCAGGCCAGAGGACTTTGTCAGATTTGCTCCTTTCCAGCTCAAGGGGCAAGCAGCTGATTGGTGGCAGCAGTACAAGGATTCCAGGGGTGATCGTGTTGTTACTTGGGACGATTTCCGTCATGACTTCAGGGCTCATTACATTCCGTCAAGCTTTGTCGAAGAGATGCATGAGAAATTCAGGCACCTGAAGCAGGGATCGAAGTCAGTCTATCAGTACAACATTGAGTTCTAGAATCTAGCTCGTTACGCCAAGCAAGATGTTCCAGATGATAAAGCCATGATCTATCAGTTCAGAGGTGGTCTCAAGGATGAGCTTCTGCTAGATCTTGTTCTCCAGGAGCCTCGTGAGTTTGATCAGTTCTACAACATGGCCTTGAAGGTGGAAGCAGCTCAGCTCAGGTTGGAGAACTCCAAGAAGCGTTCCAGGGATTCATATTCTTCTTCCAGTTCTCAGGTTGTTCCCAAGCAGCAGAAGTATTGGGCGCCAAATCCTCTTCCGTTCCGTCCTCAGCAGCAGTTTGGTGGTCGTGGTTCTTCCCACCCACCCAACCCAGGTTTCCAGCAGAAGAATCAGGTATCCAAGGTAGTTCTTGTTCCTCCTCCAGGCAATGTTCGTCCGCTCTCTGAGGTGGTTTGTCACAAGTGTGGCCTGAAGGGTCACTATGCTAACAAGTGCAACCAGCGGCGTCTTCCGCCTCCTCCTCCTGTCAAGCCTCCAAGCAATGCTATGGTGAAGCATACCCCCAAGACCGCAAGAGTGAATATGGTGAATGCAGCAGAAGCAGAGCAGTCAAGTGATGTGATCATGGGTAATCTCTCAGTTAATTCTATTCCTGCAAAAGTTTTGTTTGATTCTGGTGCATCGCATTGTTCCATGTCATATCCTTTTGTGGCAAAGCATGGTTTTTCCATGGAGTTTTGGCCAAATGCATTGCAAGTTGTGTCTCCTGGTGAGCGTCTCAGTTCAAAGATGGTGGTTCGTGATGCTTCTACCAAGATGGGCAATTATTCTTTCCCGTCTTCTCCAATTGTTCTTGGGAAATCTGATATTGATCTCATTCTGGGCATGGACTTCCTGGCTATGAATAAGGCTTATATTGATTGTCAAGCTAAAGAAGTCAAGCTGACTCATCCTTCAGAGGACATGATTATATTCGCGGCTCACGATGACACAGTCCGTCTCTTTGCTCTCAATGAAAAGGGTGAAATCTCGGCGATTTCTCAAATTCCGGTGGTTTGTGAGTATGAAGATGTCTTTCCAGAAGAATTGCCAGGAATGCCTCCACACCGACCTGTCGAGTTCGTGATTGATCTCGAGCCCGACACTGAACCGGTATGCAAGCACCCATATAAACTTGGCCCCGAAGAGTTGAAAGAGTTGAAGAAGCAGCTAGATGAGCAAGAACGTCTGGGTTTGATCAGGCCAAGCTCTTCTCCGTGGGGTTGTGGAGTTTTGTTTGTCAAAAAGAAGGATGGCACGGATCGTCTTTGTGTGGACTACCGACCATTGAATAAAAAGACAATCAGAAACAAGTACCCACTCCCTAATATCAACGAGTTGTTTGAACAACTGAAGGGTGCCAAAGTTTTCTCCAAGTTTGATCTTCGAATGGGTTATCATCAAATCCGAATTCGTGAAGAAGACATTCCCAAGACCGCGTTCAGAACGAGTTGTGGCTCATATGAGTACACCGTGATGTCGTTTGGTCTTGCGAATGCCCCTCCAACTTTCTCAAGGATGATGAATTTCATCTTTTCCCCATTCAAGAATGAATTCATCTTGGTTTATCTTGATGACATTCTGGTGTTCTCGTAGTCAGAAGAAGATCATGCAGAGCATCTCCATCTTGTGCTTGACAAGTTGAGGGAACATAGGTTCTATGCAAAGTTTTCCAAATGTGAGTTCTGGCTTGATGAAGTGGTGTACCTCGGGCATGTAATCTCTGCCGAGGGAATTAAAGTGCACCCTGAGAAAGTTGAAGCTATATTGAAGTGGGAACCTCCGCAGAATGTCACGCAGCTTCGGAGTTTCCTCGGGCTTGCTAGCTATTGCAGAAGGTTCGTTGAGAACTTTTCTCAGATTGCCAAGCCTCTGTCAAATCTCCTCCATAAGAGTGTCAAGTATGTTTGGTCTCCTGAGTGTGATGTTGCGTTCAATACGCTCAAGCAGAGACTGACTTCAGCTCCAGTTCTTGTTCCTCCGGAGCACTCCAAGCCTTTCCAAGTTTTCTGTGATGCTTCTCTCCAAGGCCTTGGTGGTGTTCTTATGCAAGACAAGAAAATTGTGGCCTATACCTCGCGTCAGTTGAAGCCTGCCGAGAAGAACTACCCCATTCATGATCTTGAGTTGGCGGCAGTTGTGCATGCTCTTATGACTTGGAGGCATTTGTTGTTGGATAGACCAGTTGAGGTGTACACTGATCACAAGAGACTAAAGTACATTTTCACTCAACCAAATCTCAATCTTTGGCAATCTCGTTGGGTGGAAATGCTCGAATACTTCAATCCAAGCATTGAGTATACTCCGGGGAAAGCAAATGTCATTGCAGACGCGCTCAGCCGTAAGGCGTACTGCAATAGTCTGATCTTGAAACCTCTTCAACCCGAGCTTTGTGAAGCCTTCTGCAAGCTCAACCTCCAGATGATTCCGCAAGGATTTCTTGCCAATCTTCAAGTCTCTCCGACTCTGGAAGATCAGGTTCGCCAAGCGCAGCTGCTAGACGCTATGGTGAAGAAAGTGAAGAAAGGTGTGGCCAAGAGCATTCCGAAGTATAAGTGCTTTCGTGTCAATGACAAAGATACCTTGTTCTTTGAGGACCGTCTTGTTGTTCCAAAAGGTGATCTCAGAAAGGTTATCATGGACGAAGCACACAATTCTCTTCTATCCATTCACCCAGGCAGTTCCAAGATGTATCAGGACCTCAAGCAAACCTTCTGGTGGACTCGTATGAAACGTGAGATTGCTCAGTTTGTCAACGAGTGCGATGTTTGCCGCAGAGTGAAGGTAGAGCATCAGCGTCCAGCAGGTCTTTTGCAGCCTTTGCCAATCCCAGAATGGAAATTTGATCATGTTGAGATGGATTTCGTAACTAGGTTTCCTAAGTCCAAGAAGGGCAACGATGCCATCTTTGTGGTGATCGACAAGCTGTCAAAAGTTGCTCATTTCCTGCCAGTCAAGGAGTCTATTTCGGCAGCTCAGCTTGCAGAGTTGTATACGTCAAGAATAGTGTCCTTGCATGGCATTCCTCAGCTCATCTCTTCTGACCGTGGAAGTCTCTTTACTTCCAAGTTTTGGGAGTCCTTCCAGACTGCTATGGGTACCAAGATCCGTTTCAGCACGGCGTTCCATCCGCAGACAAGTGGTCAAGTGGAGAGAGTCAATCAGATCCTTGAAGATATGCTCAAAACCTGTGTGATATCGTTCGGCATGAAGTGGGAAGACTGTCTTCCGTATGCTGAATTCTCATACAACAATAGCTTCCAAGCTAGTTCAGGCAAGGCCCCGTTCGAGATCTCTACGGCAGAAAGTGTCGTACACCGCTTAACTGGTCTGAAACCGGTGAGCGTCAGATTTTGGGCAATGACATGATCACTGAAGCAGAAGAAATGTGCCATGTCATTCGCGAGAACCTCAAAGCAGCTCAGTCCTGTCAGAAGAGCTATTATGATAGCAAGCATCGGGATGTTTCTTTCCAAGTGGATGATCTTGTCTATCTCAAAGTTTCTCCCATGAGAGGCACTCAGCGATTTGGAATCAAAGGGAAGTTGGCTCCTTGTTTCGTTGGTCCATTCAAAGTTGTTGACAAGAGAGGTGGTCTTGCATATCAACTTGAGCTTCCTCCGAATTTCGCGAACGTGCACGATGTCTTCCATGTTTCTCAGCTCCGAAAATGCTTCAAGACTCCCGAGCGAACCATTGACCTTCAAGACATCGATCTTCAAGCTGATCTTTCTTATCGTGAGCACCCAGTTGCAATTCTTGAAGAGACTGAGCGTAAGACTCGCAACAAGTCTATCAAGTTCCTCAAGGTGAAGTGGTCTCATCATTCCGACAAAGAAGCTACTTGGGAACATGAGGACCTGCTCCGTTCCAAATTTCCAGACTTCTTCAGTTCCTAGATCTCGGTTCGAGATCCTCTTGTAGTGTGGGAGAGTTGTGACATCCCAAGTGATGTCCCTTCCTTTTATTGCTTGTAACCAGATGTATGAACCTTATGTCATGACTTGTGAGTGGAGTTGCACCTTGATCCTTATGTGTTGGTGGCATTCTTGCATCTATCATCATCATCATCATCATCATTTCATCATGCATCTCTGCTTCATCTTGCTTGTTGTGTATTTGTTGGTTGTGGTGTGAATGTCATGAGTGTTGGTGATTGTTGTGGATGTGGGGGTATAGTATGAGGCCTCCTTCTCTTCTTCTCCCCCCTCTCTTTTCTTCTCCTACAAATCCTCTTTTATGCTATTAAACCCTAAGTGGTTATGATCAGATTTTAAGTGTTGTTAAAATCTTAAAAAAAAATGTTCATGGGTTAGCAGGGTTTATATCATGATTATTGGGAGTGTTGCTTTTCATATTTGACTAAGGATGGGTTTTTAAAACTTGTTAAACAGGGGCTGTTTTTATTAATAAATAAAATTTTAACTTGTCAATATTTCCATTTAATATTTTTGTTAAATAGGGGGTTAATTGTCCTTCACAAATCTATTTTTGATTTTGTTCAAAACTCTTTGATTTGCTCTAGACATTATTTCTTGTGGCAGTTTTTGTTTTAATAGGCAAGCTTCTGGTGTGACAGGAGAGAGTGCCTGAGTGGGCCGGCTAGCAGGCCCAGCCCAGGGGGAACAGGACGGCTACCTGCTCCCCCCTGTCTCCCTCCATCAGTGCATGTGAGAGCAGAGTGCAGAGGCGCGCGCCGTCGCCGTCAGCCACACACGCACGTCGAGGCCGGTCCTATTTAAGTGCGCGTTCCTAGGGTTCTTCTTTCCCCTCCGCCGCTGCCTCCTTCTCCCTTCTCCCTCTCCTTCTCCTTCCACTTTCCTTCTCTGTCAGAGAGAGCGAGGGCAGAGGTGAGGTTCAGATCAGCAGAGCAGGTCGTCGTCGCCGTCTCCGGGGGCCTCGTCGCCGGTGGAGATGGGGTGGAGCAAGGCGTCGACACCCTCCTTCCATCCATGCCGCTAGGAGGAGAGGAGATCCTTCTCTGCGGTGCCCATCGCCGTCGATCCCAGCTCGGCCCGCCGCCGAGCTCTTCTTCCCCTTCATCGCCGTCGTGCCTCCGAGCTCTCCTTCCCCTCCATCGAGCTCCACCCTCATCGCCCTTCTCCTCGGTGAGCAGCTGGTCCCCGTTGTCCCACCTCTCCTCGCCATAGCTCGTAGAGTCGTCGCCGTGGAGTTCGTCGCCGCCGATCGGTAAAGCTCGCGCAGCTCTCGCCGCAGTCCCCCTCGTCGCGAGACGAACCCGGGAATGGATCCCCCGTGCATCCCGCAGTCCGCGCCGCGTCTTGCCTTCACCGAAGGTGCTCTGTAGCCGTCGTGAGGTCGTCGGAGTTGTCGCTCCGTTGCTCTGTCGCCGCTGCGTCTTTTCTTCAGTTTCGTCAGAGGGTAGTAGTGTGTGTGTATAGAAGGGTTAATTCCCCTATACCAGTAGCAACCGGCACCGTAGCGCAGTGGTGTGGGCGTGTGCGCTCGACCCCGAGGTCAGGGGTTCGACCCCCTGAATCTCCCCTTTTTTCTCTTTCTTTTTCTCTAGTTTTGTTTTGTTTTTCTTTTCCTGTTGATTTCTTTTCTTTTGAACTCTTTTGAAAAATAGAGTATTTGTTGTGTGTGGTGTATGTATATGCCATGTGCATATATATGTATATGTATGTGGTGCATGTGTGTTCCTATTGCATATGTGTGTGTATGCTTACATACACACATATGTGCAAGTGTGTGTGTTGTGGTGTTATATGTGTGTGTATGCTTACATACACATATATGTGCATGTGTGTGCCTAGGGAGTGTATGCGTAGGTTTTGTAGTGTGAGATCTCTATATGTGAGTGTATGTGTGTGTGACCATTCAAACTTATATGTGTATGTATGTTGCTAGTTGATGTATGTGTAGGTGTGCATGTGAGTGTGCATCACCTATGGCATATCTATGCTTATGCTTGTGTGGGTAGATTTGGTGTTGTGTGTGTGTATGCATCCATGTGCATATACACACTAGAGTGGTGAGTATGAGTAGGTGGAGGTATGTGTGTGTATGCACCATGTGCATACACACCCATAATTGTGTGTGTTTGTGTGCCTCTTGAGGTGAGTGCTTGAGTAGGTGATGTGTAGAGGATCTTCTTTCACCCATTGTGTGCATGAGTAGAATCCATGTGTAGGTTTCTCCCTATTTGGCCACATGGGTGTATTTCTCACTCTAGCTAGTTTCACCCTTGTTTATAGTTACCATGGCATGCTAACATGTCCCTAAAGTGTCATTGGTGCATTTCCAACTTGTATGCATAGGTCCCATGTCATTTCTTTAGCTTTTCATCAAGTAACTTAAGTGCCATAAGTCATACATGGGAGAAGGGGTCAAATTTCGACCCAACTTTTCTCCCTCATGTTCCATGAAAGAATATAGGTATGAGTAATGATTTTGGGTTTTTTTCAACCCCTCTATGCACCTGTGAAGTCAGATTTGACTTTGGGGCAAGTTGACAAAAGTGCATTTTTATGCTGTGATGCCCTTTTGCCTTTTTCATATGATTTAATCTATGCATGCTTTCATGTTCTTGTCAACTAGAGATTGTTTGTTAAAGTTACTGTGAACATCCCAGTATTTTACTTATTCATTAAAAGTTCCCAGATCAGTGGGAACCATGCTATGAAGTTGCCTACTTTCTGTTCCTGTCCAGCTAGTCTGAAAATGGCTAAGTCTGGAGATTCTGCTGTTATTAAGTTGCTGTATAGAGTGGCTTGTAGTTAGTGCTGTGGGTGGAATCTGATCATGCTCAGTGTTAGTTAATTGAAGTATATGTTATCATATTCCGTCCTGTTAATTTTAATGCCATTTGGATCTTACTAGAATATTTGACCAGTGCTGTCAAATTGCTACTTTATTAACCCAGATTCCAGAAAAACTGGAATTTTCACCAAGTCCCTAAAAATTCTGTTTCTTCATGCTAACTTGTCATCTCCATGCATAGAGATGTGTTGCTCTTTTGTTGATTATGTAATGGGTTGAATTGATGTGGGTGTTGAGTAGAACCTGTTCATGTCTTGTTTGTGGCTTTAGGGTTCCTGTAGCAATAGTTGTGAGCTTTTCAAAATGCTATATTGCTGTTTGTGGCAGATTTGAGTGAAATATTGTTTTGGTTGTTGTGGGAGCTATACTCCATGGAATTGAGTGATTCTTGAGTCTATTGTGATTGTTTTTTCATCACCTATCCATTGGATACCTTGTAATTCCAAGAATTAGCCAAGATATTTGGTGGTGTTGTGTTTTTCCTTCGTACCTTGTCGTGAGCGTATCTCGAGATCCATAGCTCCGTTTCTCGCGATCCTTATATGCATTTTCATCAATTTTTCATGATGCATCCATATTTGCCAGGTTCATGCATGTATAAATAACTTAACATGAGGTTCTGTCCAGATTCATTAATCCACCACCTTTGCATGTGAAACTTGACTAGATTTGGATTGCCATGTGTTAATTCATTAAAATGATCATGCATCATCTTGTTTGTGCATTGCACCTTGCTTGGTTATTTATTTGATGTTTCTTTTGGGTAGACACGAGTGTCGAATCTGAGTTCGAGGAACCTGGAGAGTACCACTACGAGGATCCCGCTACTTGTCCCGCTGAAGAACCAACAGGCAAGATGATCGTACCCGGATCCCAATACTATATTTGCTTGATAGTTTACCATTCTTATTGTTACAATTGCGCTTCCTACCACATGATATCAGCCCCCATGTTACCATGACAGCCTCTAACCTCTACATCCCAGCAAACCGTTGATTGGCTAAGTTACCGCTGCTCACCCCTCTTATAGCGTTCTTAGTTGCAGGTTGTTTCATGGGATAACATGGATCGGATATCATTTAAATTCTGTTATTTTAAATTAACGCACCTATATATCTGGTATTGGTGGAAGGTTTGTCCTCTTGCTAAGTGTTTTGTTCCGCTCGTACCGCCACTAGTTTCTTGTGACCGGTGTTATGTTTCCATATTTTGGGCTCCTAACACGCTTGGGGTTGTTATGGGGACCCCCTTGTTTATTCGGTTGATATTAAAACTTGTCTGGCAAGACCCAACATTGGTACTATATTTGCTAATAACTTAATGAACCTGCATAGGGCTTTGCAACCCCGTGGATAATTTAATCAACCCCGGGACAATGCTCCCCATGAGTGTTGGTCCAAACTGGGCTGCCTGCGGGGCCACCTCGGGGCAACTTGAGGTTTGGTTTCCCTGTAGCTAGTCCCATCTGTCGTGTCCTGAGACTAAGATACACGGCTCTTATCAGGTTTGTCGACACATCGGGTGGTCTTGCTGGATTTGTTTTAGCTTTATCGAGTGTCTTGCGTGTGGACTCTGACTTTCTTCGGGTTTACTCGAGGTGTTGGACATCCTTTGGAATTACCGATGAAGATCACGAGAACCATGGTCGAGGAATTCCCGTGGAGTGTGGTTATTTGTGATGGACTAGTTGGAGCACCCCTGCAGGGTTAAATCTTTCAGAAAGCCGTGCTCGCGGTTATGTGGCAACTTGGATATTTGTTTAATACCCGGTTCTAGTTAACTTGAAGTAAACTCTAACTAAAATACACCAACTATGTGAGTAGCCATGACTGTCTCTGCTCGTGAACATGATCCGAGAGAGAACACGGTGGGGTTATGTTTGATGTAAGCAGGTGTTCAGGATCTCTTAGAGATCATGTTAGAAATCGACCGATCATCGCAGATCACTCATTTATGTTCTTGTTAGGTAAGTTAGCCACCATACATGCTTAGAGCTGCTGCAACCTTAAACATCACCATTCCTAACCTAAAGTAATGATAGTCTTGGCACCCGGGTTACTTGATTGCTGAGTCCTCTATGGCTCACAGTTTACTACAACCATTCAGGTACAGGTTCAGATGATTGTGTTCAGGATGATCTCACGCAGTTGCAGTGGGAATATGATGAAGAGAGAGGACGCATGTATGTGACGTACCCCGACGAGTAGGGCACTTGGTCGTGATCCTGACAGCTAGATGATATTGCCGCATTGTCTTTTCTCTTTTGTTTTCGTCCGTAGTCGGACCCTGTCTTAAACTTGATGAATTGACTTGTGTGAACTTGTAAGCTAGCATGTGGCGAGTGTAAGCCAATTTCCTATTCCTATCCTTTTCTGTATGTATGATGTGATGATATCGATCTTGCTAATGGCAAGATGCGCATCTATCCGATGCGAGGCCCTCGTGCCTTAATTGGATAGGCGCGCATCTTTGGCGTGACACCCTAACAGCCGGCTTTATGCCATTCCGGTTAACATGTTAGCCACGGTTTTCGAAGGGGACTTCTTACCTTCGGGTGTCGCTTATCTCACCCTAACAACCGGCGTTCGCGCCAAAAATGTTGACAAGTCAACATTGGCTGTCGAAGGGGGCTTCCTACCTTCGGGTATCGCTTATCTCACCCTAACAGCCGGCTTTATGCCATTTCGATTAACATGTTAGCCGCGGTTGTCGAAGGGGGCTTCCCACCGACGGGTGTAGCTTATCTCACCCTAACAACCGGCTTTATGCCATTCCAATTGACATGTCAGTTGCGGCTGTCGAAGGGGGCTTCTTACCTTTGGGTATCGCTTATCTCACCCTAACAGCCGGCTTTATGCCATTCCGGTTAACATGTTAGTCGCGGTTGTCGAAGGGGGCTTCTTACCTTCGGGTATCGCTTATCTCACCCTAACAACCGGCGTTCACGCCAAAAATGTTGACAAGTCAACACTGGATGTCGAAGGGGGCTTCTTACCTTCGGGTATCGCTTATCTCACCCTAACAGCTGGCTTTATGCCATTCCGGTTAACATGTTAGCCGTGGTTGTCTAAGGGGGCTTCTTACCTCCAGGTATCACTTATCTTACCCTAAGAACCGGCATTCGCGCCAAAAATATTGACAAGTCAACATTGGCTATCGAAGGGGGCTTCTTACCTTCGGGTTTCGCTTATCTCACCCTAACAGCCGGCTTTATGCCATTCCGGTTAACATGTTAGCCGCGGTTGTCGAAGGGGGCTTCCCACCTCCGGGTGTAGCTTATCTATCCCTAACAACCGGCATTCGCACCAAAAATGTTGACAAGTCAACATAGCCATACAGGGGGCTTCCTGCCCTGTGGGTGAAGCTTATCAAACCTTCTGGGACGGCTCTGAAGCCAAGCAAAGGATTCTGTCCACACGTTGGGAAGACACAACATATTTGGGTTGCGCTTTTTTAAGCCGCCCTCCTAACGGTATAAAGGTACATCAATGTATGCAGGAGACTACGCTATAAAGAGCCGGTAAGGCATACAACGAGAAGGACAAGGAAGATGGCAGATATCTATTTTAAGTCGGACTTTCATGTGTGCGGGATGGCACAAGTTCAACAAAGGCAAAAGTTGCTGCTATTCTATTACAGACGCTCTTTGTGGATCCCAAAATATCATCAAGTTTTTTACATCGCCCACGGCGGGTCATGGAGAGCTGGCTATTAAAAGATTTCTACAAGGTAATCAGCTGGCTGGCAGGTCATCCTGCTCCGGCTCTTCGGCTGCCTTGATCTGGAGATTTTCCAAGTCCTAGTTGCAGTCGGTTAAAGCCGTAAAAGTTCCTTCTTCAAAGAAGGGGATGGGTCAAGATCAGAGGCGAAGAGATTCTTACTGCGAGCGGGTGTCAGATCCTTGCACTCAAAGAGCGGGCCATGGATCCTTTTTTGATCAGCGTTGTAAGCCGTCTGGTAAGTCGCCAAATTGACCTCTTCTGCTAAGATGGAGGCTAAGACTTTGTAATCTTTTACGTACCGAGCATAGTCAGCGTCGGTAAATTCAGATCCCTCGTCTTTCTTGGAGGCAAACCCATCCATCATATCAGCCGGAGTAAGCTCTGGAGCGAAAGCCAATGCCCGACTTATGGCCGCGATCACCCCTTGGCGGGCGGCTAATCTTTTCAACTCAACAATCTATTTGGGCATCATTGGCAGGAGCTCCAAGACCCCTTTGAGAGCCGACGGGATATTCTCTTTATACTGCATAGCCTTGATCATGCATACCACCCCGCAGTACAGTTGCTCTGTCAAAGTATATATAGCCTTCAAAGGCAACAAGCTGTTAGAGGCGAGTTGACGGCTCCTAGGACCTGCATGAGACAGAGGCCTCGTTATGAGTCGCCGACATAAGTATAATATCCGGATTGAGCCAAGCTACTAAAAACTTACCAAAGAGGGCGGCTGCCATCTTCGTGATGTGGCGCTTCAATGACTGCAGCTGTCAGATACAATCATCAGTCGCTGATCAGCATCATCCGCCCGCTTAGTCAACATAGCTTTTTTAGAGCCGGTAGACTCTTTGAAGGCGGTGAAATCGGCCTTGATATTAACTAGCTCTTCGGTAAGGAGACAACATTTCTCGTCAGCTTCACTCCGGGCGGCTTGCTGAGTAGCTAAGTTGGTTTTTAAGCCGGCCAATTCTGACTCGGCCTCGGTTAAAGCTTCCTGCGACATGTCAAAATATGGAGTAAATAAGCAAGTCTCAAACAGATTGCAAGCAATATGCATGACACTTGAGGGCTAATGTCTATTTTTCAAGACAGTCCCGACTCAACTTCAACAAGATTGATCCGGAACTTGGGGGCTACTTATTGGTTTTCTAAGGAGGTAGAGCATGAATGTCCCAACTCAACTTTCGAAAAGATTAAGCCGGCCCTTGGGGGCTACGATTGGCTCTGTTAACTATCATCTAGGAAGTCCCGACTCAACTTTGGAAAAGATTAAGCCGGTCCTTGCGGGCTACGATTGGCTCTGTTAACTATTTTCTAGGAAGTTCCGGTTCAAAATTATCAATTATTGAGCCGGCCCTTGGGGGTAACAACAATGATTTCAGATCACGGCTAAGTAAGTTGAGGCCTACATATTACATATGTCTACTTCTACAAAGATGGAAGAGCCGGATTATTATCAGTCAATATTAACCCGACCCTTGGGGGCTACGTAAGGGTATAAGAAGGGAAAAGGAATACCTCATATTTTCTCTTCATTAAATTAACCAGTTTGAGCTCAAGATCCCGGCTTGTAGACAGCCGGTTCATATAGCCAGCATGAAGTTCTTCAGCTATCATTTTCTCCAAGGCAGGGAGCTCAAACTCCAGCTTCCTGGAAGCTTCGGGTGTCTCACTATGCTTGGTCAGCACGTGAGGTGAAGGAGAGTGCAAGTCGGAGCCAATAATCACGACGTCCGGGGCAGCAGCATCATCAGCAGCCTTGGCAGGGCTCGGCAGCTTGGAAGAGTCCCTCTGCGGACTCTCAGGAATAATATCATCAACAGCCGGTTCTGTAGAAGTCACCGACGGATCCGGCTTAGCAAGCTCCGGCTCTTGAGCAGTGGGACCAGGGGAGGACTTGTTGGTTTTCCTCCGTTTAGCTTGAGCCCTAGAAAAATTATGAAAGTCAGAGTTGAAGGGTTACAACCGCCGAAGAGCTGGGCGTAAAGGTTGGAAAAGCACGTACAACGGATTAATCTTAGAAGGTGGCAGAGCGGTGGCCGTAGAGTCGCCGGACGAAGGTGATCCCTGAGAGATAGTTCAAATGATATAAGGCAGTGTTGAGATTACAAAGGAAAAGTCAGTAAAATCAAACAAAGAGGAAATACGTACCTCTGTGGGGCGCTTCTTCGGAGCCGGGGAGTTAGGTAAGCCGGACATAAGATCAGTAGAGGCGGCGCTCCGGGTCTGACGTCGGGCGGCTTGCTGTTGCTTTTTCAAAAGAAATTGGGGATCCAAATAAGCAAGAGGATGAGAAAGGGGAACTTTTCGAACAACCTGCTGTATCTTCTGGGGCACAAAACATTTTGAGTCGGATGAAACATAAGTTACCTCAGGGATGTTGGCGCGGCTCGTCTCTACCTCGTCCTGTGAATAAGTTGTTATCAGTAAAGGTGAATAATGAGGCTGAAAAAAATAGTCAAGCTATACCTCAGAGCCGGATGATTCTGGCGGTTCAAACCATTCCTCTTGAGGGGTGGTCTTCTTCGTCGTCTTCTTGGCTGGGGCCTTGTTCTTGTTTTTCTTCAGAGGAGGAATATACTTCTTCTTCCAGAAGTCGGAGTCAGCCTGGAAAGGTAATCCGGTTAATAGAGATGAATTAACAAAGTCTTAACTAAATAGAGAGAAGAGACAATGAAGAGTCGTCTTACGTCTGGATCCGGATTAATGGCACTGAAAGGCGCCAGTCCAATAGCGCTGCAAGCTCCTGATGTCTCATGAACAAGACTCCGGATGACAGTGGTAATATCGTCTTTGGTTAAAGTTGTCCAGCTGAAGCATAGGGAACCATCATACTTGCCCAGGTATTCGCACATGAGGTGGCTTCTCAAGCTCAAAGTCATAATTCTCCAGGAGATCTAGCAGCGAATCAAGTCCAAACCCGTCAATCCATTGGCCATGAGGGCTCTAATCTTGGCGTGAGCCGGCTCGTGCCTTGCACGTTCAGAAGTTGATAGCCGTCCGGGAAGATCGGAAGTTGTCTTGAGACGAGAGGGGCGATAGCCCAGCAGTGGATGCTCACCCTCCGGGCAGGTATCTTTGTAGTAGAACCAAGTCTTATTCCAATCCTTTGGATGACTCGGCATTGGTACAGTCAGAAAGGTAATGTCCCGGTGACTCTGAATAGAAATTCCACCAAGTTCTAAGCTCAGGCCGGCCTTTATTTCAGTTTGCCGGTTCGCATAAAAGAACTCCCGGAAGAGACCTACGGACAGCTTAGTTTGTAGATAGACCTCGTTGAGCACTTGAAAGTTGCAGATGTTTGAGACGGAGTTGGGGGCAAGGCCTTGAGGATGCAGCTTGTAAAAATGAAGGATGTCCCGGAAGAATTTTGAGCCGGGGGGTACGAATCCATGTTCAATATGATCCGAAAAAACAACTACCTCGCCCTCGTGAGGAATGGGCTTCAATTCATTACTCGGAACCCGCCAATGGATGACCTTGTTGGCAGGAAGGGTGCCCGCAAGTACAAAGTCCATCAGAAACTCTTCGGTAATGCAAGAACCGACCCAGTTGTAGGAGTTAGATGTGCGAGACATGGTGGCAGTTTTTAACTGTACAAAGTAACCATATACGGCAAGTCAAGAAAATGGCGAATAAAAGCTTAAGACCTAAAGGATGAGACGCCAAGATCTGGCTGATGAGAGCCGGAACAGCATGGCGGGTTAACATCATGAAAGGACAGAGTGAAATTTGGCTTAGTGCTGAAAACAAAATATTGCTAAGATTGCGGATCTACAAGAACAAAAGAAATGTCTCTATTTCAAGACCTAGAGATGAACTGGTGAAATAAAGAAAGTCTAAAAACGATGGGCGGAGCCGTGGTGAATCTAAATAGCATCAGTGTCGATCTCCTACCTAGCGTTGCCATGGGGACATGATATGGTCAAGGACTCATGGACTAAACATGGCTGGCATTGATGGAACCCAAGTTCTAAAACAGCGGCAACAGAGCTCCATGAAAACCTTACCGGAATAGTTGCAGATCTAAGGGGAGAAGGACTCACCGGCAACGGCGCGATGAATGCGAAAGGTACTCTGGATCGCGTCAGGTTGATGCAGCGGCCATGTCGATGGTGAGGAGGAGACGGCGCCGGAGCGGGAGACACTGGAAACGGAAGCGTCGGAAGGAAGAAGATGATGGAGCGAGCGGGAGAAGGCAAATGCCGCCCCGGGCGGTCCTATTTAATAGGGAAAAGGCAGAACGGGCGCGAAAATCCAGGCGTCGGATGTCGTTTGACCGAGGAGGACGCCTTGATTCACAGGATATTCATTTAATGAGAGAAGATTCGTTGCATGCATCAGAGGATCTTTTTCACAGATTTGGCATGATGTCACGGCGGGTCATTTCGGGGCGACTCGTCAGGGAGTAAGAAGAAAGGCTGAAGTGAGCAAGCTCAAATCAAGCTGGGGCCCAATGTTGGGGATATAACCCCACGGTGAGACCCGCCCTGAGGGCTCCGGGTCATAACAGGCGGCTCGTACGCCAGCCCAAGAGTGGGCCATGAAGACTTAAGGCCCAAGACGCTTGATGGCTTAACAGGATGGTCCGAAAGGTGGCCCGGATGGAGAAGACCCGGGCGCGTAAGCCGCCCGGGGACAACTTGGTCAGGAAAGGCAAGAGAAGATAGAGGTAGACTCAGACATGTAATGAGAATCGGTTACAACTTGTATGACCCGTGGTCTTGACCTCCTATATAAAGGCAAGACCCGGGGCGACTTAGAGATCAGGTTATCGAGACCTAGGTCAAGCAATAGCTCCCTTGTAATCGATACATCAAGAAATACAAGCACAAGCATGACGTAGGCTATTACCTCGACTTGAGGGACGAACCTGGGTAAACTCGTGTCCTTCGTCCCAACCAACCCGTTTGAGTCCATCATGTTAGCAATGGCCTGGAACCCAAGTCCGTTCACCCGGACGTCTATCGTGATAAAACCACGACACAAGTTGTCTTACGATCATGCAAAGCAATATGAAAATGATGGTGCATGTCATACTAAATGGAACGGTGGAAGTTGCATGGCAATATATCTCGGAATGGCTATGGAAATGTCATAATAGGTAGGTATGGTGGCTGTTTTGAGGAAAATATATGGTGGCTGTTCTGAGGAAAATATATGGTGGCTGTTTTGAGGAAGGTGGGTTTGATGCATCGGCGAAAGTTGCGCGGTACTATAGAGGCTAGCAAAGGTGGAAGGGTGAGAGTGCATATAATACATGGACTCAACATTAGTCATAAAGAACTCGCATACTTATTGCAAAAGTCTATTAGTTATCAAACAAAGCATTAGACGCATGCTCCTACGGGAGAGGTTGGTAGGTGTTAACCATCGCGTGCTCCTGACCCTCACACAAAGGTTGACAATCATTAAACAAATCATGCTCCGACTTTGTTAAATAATGGATCACCATACGTGCATGCTACGGGAATCAAAAACCTTAACACAAGTATTTCTCCAATCCACAATTACTCACTAGCATGACTCTAGTATCACCACCTTTATATCGCAAAACTAGTGCAAGGAATCAAACATATCATATTTAGTGATCTACAAATTTTATGTAGGATTTCATGACTAACCATGTGAATGACCAACTCCTGTTAACTCTCTAAATAGATATAAGTGAAGCATGAGATTTTAATTCTTTCTACAAAAGATATACCCATGCTATAACAAATATAAGTGAAGCGAAAGAGCATTCTACAAATGGCGGTTTTCTATGTGTAGAGAAACAGGCAATCCAAACTTCAAATGATATAAGTAAAGCACGTGAAGCATTCTACAAATCCATACTCAAAAGATATAAGTGAGGTGCATGAAGCATTCTATAAAGCAACCAAGTACTTTCTCATACAAGCATGGTGAATTATTAAAATAAAAATAAAAAGCACACGACGCTCCAAGATTTACGCATATCATGTGACGAATAAAAATATAGCTCCAAGTAAAATTATGGATGGTTGTTGGAAGAAAGAGGGGATGCCTTCCGGGGCATCCCCAAGCTTAGTTTCTTGGGAGTCCTTGAATATTACCTTGGGGTGCCTAGGGCATCCCCAATATTAGTCTCTTTCCACTCCTTATTCCTTCATCCATCGCGATCTCACCCAAAACTTGAAAACTTCAATCACTCAAAACTTAACAAAACCCTCGTGAGATCTGTTAGTATAGTAAAGTTAATCACAACTTTAAGTACTGTTGCAAACCAATTCATATTTTGTTTTTGCATTTTAGCTACTGTAATATGACTTTTTATGGCTTATACCACCGATAAAATCAATATTTTTTTCAAAACTAGCAAAACAATGCATCAAAAACAGAATCTGTCTTACACAGGACAGTCTGTAGTAATCAGAACATTCACCATACTTATGTAACTCTAAAAATTCTAAAAAATTAGGTAAAAATAACACATTTTCATATCAGTACTTTGTAAAAATTTCAGAAACTTTTGACATTTCAGTAAAAAATGTAAATTCACGCACTACAGCCAAAGTTTCTGTTTTGCACTGCACACACCAAACAAGCAATCTAATCATCCTAAAGGCAAATCTTGGCAAACTATTCTTATAATACAATGGATTTATATAGGGGGATAATTATTTTTGTTGAAAATTTCCTGTAATAAAGATTTTCAAAGTTTCCATGGGCATGAACAAATTTCAAGGAGCTCCCCCACTTCAACGGTGCTCGTCCTTCTTACTTTCACTTCTCTATTGAAAAAGTTTTAGGTTCCCCTATTTATTTATTTTTGTTTTTAAACTTTATAAAAGCACACAACATAATAAAATGACTCTCTAAAACTTTGTATATCAAAGCCAATTTTAATTAACAATGATTTCTAATTTAGTATTGAGCACAAAGTTATATATATCATGCAATGACGAAGTCTAAATCTCTTCCTATGCATCGACATGTCATAAAAGAACAATTCATGCACACAAAGTAAAGGCCAATACATAGCATAAGCAGTTTCTTGCAATTTTATCATATTGGAAACATACAGAGGTGGAGATGTAGTTCCTATCTCATAATAATTGCAAGTAGGAGCAGCAAGCACATGCATGTTATATCTATCAAAATCATCATGTGTAATAGTAAAAGGCAACCCATCTATATAATCCTTAATAAGTGTAGACTTCTCCGATATAATGTAGTTGGGAGAATTCAAAAAGATAATAGGACTATCATGCGTGGGTGCAATAGCAACAATTTCATTCTTAATATAAGGAACTATAGCAAGTTCATCTCCATAAGAATCATTCATATTGGCATCATGGCCACAAGCATAGCAAGCATCAAGTTCATCAAAAAGGGATATTTCAAACGAATCCAAGGGATCATAGAAATTATCATAGCATTCATCCTTCGATGAGAACGAAGGGAAATTAAACAATGTATGAGTTGAAGAGTTACTCTCATTAGATGGTGGGCACGGGTAGCTAATCCGCTCTTCCTCCTTTAGTTCTTCGCTCTCATCCTCATCTTTTTCATCTAATGAGCTCACATTTTCAGCAATTTCTTCTTCCATAGATTCCTGCAAAATATTAGTCTCCTCCAAGGCAGAAAAAATTCTCTCAATAAATGCATCAATATTGAAATTATATTCATAATTGTCATAGCAATATTTAAGTATAGCAAAATTTTCAGGTCTATAAACATCATCATCATAATTTTCACACTTCTCAAGAAAAATTTCAATTTCATAAGCACCCTTAAAAGCAACGAATTCTTCTATTCGTTCCATATCATAGTAATAATAAATTCCATTAGAATAAGAAGCCAAGGTTTCATTATCATTAAATTTACATGAAAAAGGAAGGTGTGGAGCCTTCATCCTAGAGCAACAAGTATAATCATATCTCTGGCATAGATTCCAAGCATACCATTTCAACATATAAATTTGATCCCATAACAGTTTCCCTTTTTGGGTCAAGCGATAATCCCTAAAGTATTCACGTTGATCCAACGTGTCTCCCATTATATAATTGAATGGGTCTTTCTCAGGATTATTAAAGTAGTGCGTAATATCTTTCACATAACGAGCATCGAGGGTTTTAGGAGGTTCCCCATCTCCATGAGTAGCAAGTATACCTAATTTTTTTGGTATTTCGTGTTCCATATCCATAGCTAAAGATAGAGAACAACTTAGAACATGCAATAAAATCTACTTAGTGATAAAGCAAACAAGCACACATGAGAATGTTCACCCCACGCTATTGCTCCCCAGCAACGGCGCCAGAAAAAGGTCTTGATAAGCCACAAGTGTAGGGGATCAATTGTAGCCTTTCTCGATAAGTAAGAGTGTCGAACCCAATGAGGATATAAAGGTAGAACAAATATTCCCTCAAAATTCTATCGACCACCAATACCACTCTATGCACGCTTAACATTCGCTTTACCTAGAACACGTATGAAACTAGAAGTACTTTGTAGGTGTGATAGGATAGGTTTGCAAGATAATAAAGAGCACATAAATAAAAACTAGGGGCTGCTAAGATAGAGAAACAACTAAGTTAGTTTAACGAGTGTGGAAAAGTGGTGGTAGGAGTTGCGGAATTGTCCCTAGGCAATCAATAACTAGACCGGTAATCATTATCACAATTTTATATGAGGGAGAAGCATAAGCTAACATACTTTATCTACTTGGATCATGTGCACTTATGATTGGAACTCTAGAAAGCATCCGCAACTACTAAATATCATTAAGGTAAAACCCAACCATAGCATTATAAGGTATCAAGTCCTCTTTACTCCCATATGAAACAACCCACCTACTCGGGTTTATGCTTCTGTCACGCAAGCAACCCACCATAGGCAAATCATGAACACATTGCAACACCCTACAGAGAGGATCCCTCACGCTTGCGCGACACGGAGGGCACCATATGACAACACCAATAACAAAACATGCAACTCAAACCAATCATGATCATCAATGAACCAATAGGACAACAAAAATCTACTCAGACATCATACGATGGCAACACATCATTGGATAATAATATGAAGCATAAAGCACCATTTTCAAGTAGAGGGTATAGCGGGTTGCGAGAGAGTGGACCGCTGTAGATAGATGGGGGGAGGTGATGGAGGTGTTGGTGAAGATGCGGAGTTGTTGGAGTAGATTGTCGTGAGAGAGCCCCCCTCCTTCTTATTCCTTGACCTTCCCCCTAGATGGGATAATGGTTTCCCCTCTGGTCCATGGCCTCCATGGCGGCGGAGGGGCGAGAGCCCCTCGAAGATTGGATCTCTCTCTTTGCTTCCTTCTGTTTCTGTGCTCCCAGATTCCGGCCTTTCACCATTTCTTAAATATCCGGAGATCCGTAACTCCGATCGGGCTGAAATTTTGAGGGATTTTCCTTATAAAAATATCTTTCTTGCAGCCAAAGTACATCTGTAACCGACCTAAGGGGTGGCCACAAGCCCTCAGGGTGCGCCCTACCCCCCTGGGCGCGCCCTCCAGGCTTGTGTGCCCCTCGGGCACCGCCTTATGTTGATTGCACTTCCCAAAATTCACATATATTCCAAAAAAAATCTCTGTAAGTTTTTATCCCGTTTGGACTTCGTTTGATATGGATTTACTGCAAAACAAAAACATACAACAAACATGAACTGGCACTGGGCACTAGATCAATATGTTAGTCCCAAAAATAGTAGAAAAAGTTGCCAGAAGTATATGAAAGTTGTATAATATTGGAATGAAACAATCAAAAATTATAGATACGATGGAGACGTATCAATCTCCCCTCTATTTTCCCTCAAGAACTAGCAATAATCATTGGAGGGTTTGAGAGTTAGCAAGCTCTAAGAAGGTCAACAATGGGGGAAGAACACGAGCTCAAAGGATAAGGTTCAATGGGGAAGAAGTGCCCCTTTTATAGTGGGGAAAAATCCAACCGTTATGCTCATAGCCTGCACAGAGCGGTACTACCGCTCATGGGAGTGGTACTACCGCTATGGCGGTGGAAGCCCTTTGAAAAACAACAGCGAGGAGGCAAAAGGCCAGTAGAACCGCCGGAGCGGTACTACCGCTCGTCCTCACGGTACTACCGCTAGGGATAGCGGTACTACCACTAAGGGTAGCGGTACTACTGCTTGCGAGCGGTACTAAAAAAATACATCCATGCCTACCACCGTTGTACTTAACACGAGATTTTGGTTCGGGGCGGTACTACCGCTCTGGAGCCACGGTAGTACCGCTCGAGAGCGGTATTAAAAAATTACATCCGCTCCAAGCGGTAGTATCGCTGTAGCCTTTTAAGAACACCAAAATTGCCACAACTTCTGCAAACGGACTCCGAATTCAATGAAACCAAGTTTGTTGGAAAGCTAACGACATGGGATAACACAATATTGATAGAAATATAAATAAGAAGAAAATGATAAAAGGCCCATAAGAAAAAGGTGAGAACCCTTCCTCGAATAAGACCGGTAAAACCTCCAACACCAAAAACGCAATAGAAGAAGCATATGAAATCCGTTTTCGATGTACTACAGCTTGTCACGAAGATAACCACAAGCTCAAGAACCCACATAGATAAAATCCAACCAAGAACCAAGAAATATTATGATGCCAAGAATGCAATGGTTTGAGCTCTCAACGAATGATACGATCAAGCTACTCACTTGAGAGCCCCCCTTGATATTATGACAATCGATCCAATAACCCGGTCTCCCAACTACCACCATGAGACTGGTAAAATAGAAAACCCAATAAAGGTCAAACCTTTGCCTTGCGCATAGCCCACTTGAGATAGATGATGACGATCTTGACTTCCTCAAGATGGACCACGTTTCTTGATTGCGTCGGCTTGATGAAGACTAGTTGATTGCTCCCCCATGATCCACTATGGGTGAGCCACTCTTTGAGACATCTTAACAAGTCCATTTTTACCACAATGAACGACAAGACTCAAGCATGACTTCTCCATGATGCTTCACTTGAGCTTGCACACCACACCCTTGATGACGATCTCCACTTGATGTCATCTTCCATGGGATGTATGGGATTTGCCTCTTGATGCAAGCCCATGGAAATATACCTAACCACACAAAGAACTCTCACGTAGACCATGGGTTAGTACACAAAGCATAATGGACAATGCTTACCACACCATGGGATCACTTGATCCCTCTCGGTACATCTTGTATGCTTTGTGGGTTGATCAGCTTGATTCACTTTTTGACTTAGTCTTGATCAACCTTGTATCTTATCTTCTCTCTTCATAAAGATGATGTCTTGAAGGTAAACATGAATGCTTACACAATCTTCCTCTTCAACACATGCTTGCAATAAGCTCAACTCCCACATGACCAATCTTTGGATAAACCTTGAATACCACCTTGGTCACCATATAAACTCCTTGAAATCAACAGATGGACTCCAAGAAGTACCTACGGACAAATCCTTAGAATATAACTCAAGGAAACCATTACTCCATAGGGATTTTCATCAATTACCAAAAACCACACATGGAGAAATGTGCTCTTAAAATCTCCCCCATTTTGGTAATTGATGACAACCACTTTCAAGAGAGTTTATATAAGGAAATAAGCACAACCAAACACACACAAATGCAAAGCAATGCATGGATGTGAGATGCAAAGGCTTAAGCAATAAAAGCAAACTCTCTAAGATTTCCAAATTAAACTCACTAAACTTCTCCCCCATTGGCATTGATTGCTAAAATGGGTGAAAAGCTTAGAAAGCCAATATAATAGGTGTTCCTCCACAAGGTTTGTATTTCTCAAAATACGTGTGCAAAGAAATACACAAATCCAATGATAAGTAGTTGGAAGAAGACAAACTATATTGAGAACCCAAAGATTGCAAAAAGGATCATATGGCATAAAGACATACAGCGGAGAGAAGCAAGCAATCAAAAGATACTAATTGGAACTATCAATCACATGGACGTACACGCCACATGAATAAAAGATATTATGATATGGGCAAAAGAGTGTTTATAAAGAACCAAGAGGAGCTCCCCATGATTTGAACACAATTAAGATTTTTTTTGTATTTGACTACAAGTGCACAAAATAGGATCGTGACTCCCCCAAAATCAATACCAACACACAACAAGTGCAAGTAAGTAGATAAGACAAAGAGCATAGTACTTGCACTAAACATATGGTTGAGTAACAGGTAAAAGAGGCAATTTAAAAATAGGCTTAACCAAAATGATGTGTGTGAGTCATGGGAAAGCACTTGAGAATACTAATATAATTAAGGATTAGCATTAAGCATCAACATAGTCTTGATTAAATGAGACACAAAGTGTCGGACATATCCTTCCCACACACAAACCACTAACAAATGGGTTCACAAAGCTTACTAATAATATAATTAAAAACCAAAGCTTGTGACAACTCCTGGTGAAGATAGGAAATAATAGCATTGTCGGGAGGAGGGATACCAATCGAAATGGCAAAACCCTCGTGAAGACAAGCATGAGGAAAATAATCTTCACCACCAAAGAGTGCATCAAGATGCAAGGATATATGATCCGCACTCAAGACAGATTCTTTCACGAAACCACCAAGTAAATAACAAGGAAATGCAATGGTGGACGTGAAAGAAAAGAGGATATCAACTAGAGATGTAAATTCTCTCATGTGTATAAGATTCTAGGTAGAAGGCGATCATGATGATATATCCACAAAGAATGATGTACACACGAAATAGTTACAAGAAGGAAGAAACAAGATATCCAAAAGGAAGTCATAAATATACCAATAAGATTTTTGCTTGAAAGCATAACACAAAGCCTGATATTTTCTTATTGTACATAAATGAACTCCCAATACACGAACGTCAAAGACATCACAACTAGCAATATGACATCATCATTGAGACGCTTTGATAAAGGAAACAAGTACCACAAGAATGGCTCAAGAAATTCATGCCATGATGCAACCTATAAACGGTTGAATGCGAGAAATGTATGCATGAAGTAGATACTTGTTACCGAGATAGCATTGGATTGATGTAGTAAACAATGGTTCATCGATCATCCTAGCATGGCTCAAATAAGCACATGGTGTCAACACCTTCCTTGTAAGTGAGCCGAGTATCCAATGTATCTCCAATTGTTCCTAGAACAACACCACAAACAAAGTGGTACCCAAACTTATTGGGACCAACAATACATAGGACAAAAGTCCACATAAATATGTGCATATAGATATGAAATTGAATTTCATGCACACTTTAGCCAATTTATGTCATAGTGGAGTTTCCCTTGTAAATTGGGTCAAGGAAAGAGAACATGCCAATGAAAGTACATGTAGTAAATATGCATGGTCAAGGCTTTCGAGAATCAAATCAACACACAGTTGATAAGATACAGAAAGATAACGTATCAAGTGAAAATAAGATACCAAACGAAAAATTATCACTTAACGGATACCAATCAAAAGATACATCAAGGAATGAGATATCCATTGACACGTGCCAAATAGAAGGAAAAAACATACCAATTGAAGGAAAATAAGAGGAATCAAGTTCCCCAAAGAGAGCTAGGTTCAAAACAAACCAAACCCTCCACAAATTTTCATGATGGCACAAAGCACCATAGAGAAAAGGCTTGCCTCCCACCAACACACACTTGACGAAGATCAAAAGATTTATGATAAACACATAAAGAGAGTGTTCTAAAGAAAATATGGTAGCTCCTCCCAAGAGATGTGCATTATATAGAATTTGCATTTGAATACAAAATGCAAACGATGGGATCATCACTTTCCCTATATCTATGGAAACACTAGACATGCTCAAAAAGATCCACAAGAGGCAAGGAAGACAAATGATAAAAAAACCCTATGTAAAGATGATTAGCAAATTCTACCACTTAAAAGGAATACCAATTTTCAAAGGACAAGAAGTATTTGGAAATAATTCCCATTGGTAGATTGCAAATAGATCCAACGTCATCTTTACTCCTAAATCACAAGCAAATGGCACTTGTAGAGCTAGCATGCCACCTAGGAACAAGATAAATTATAATATCAAATCTAAGTGGAAATATCTCAAATGTAAACATTCAATGGGCTTGTAATATGCACATAGCATATTACTCCCCCATAATGTGGTAACCCAATGATAATAACAAGTGGAAAATCAAATCCAACAAGAGATGATTAATGGACCATTTAGAATTTGAATTTATCATGAGAAGACATACCACATAGAAGCTAGATAATCTTGTAATATAAATACTAAGTGGTATTCCTCATGTACACACATTTTTAGAATTGTGAAGTGCACAAAGCACATCACTCCCCCAAAATGGGATAATCCATTAATCTCTCAAGAGAACCAACTAAGATAAGACAAGATGCAAAAAGGCTCAACACAATACACACACGTACATGATGTGCAAACCAACAAACCCATACTTTATTACTCAAGATAAGCAAGCCAGAGGTACACCATATACAAACACATGCAAGGTACAAAACCACAACATGCAAAGGGACAAGTAACTATCAATGTAAACAATTTAAGTACAAGTTACGGTAAGGAGGCGGATTGAATATAAGATAGAAACTTGATAATCCAGATGACTTGGCTTGAGATAATATGAATGATTAAGATCCCTTAATTATTCATGATGTAGCCAAGTCACCAATGCCCTCAAACAACACCTATTGATCAAGTTTGAACTTGTTGGTCCGCAGCCAAGTTGGGTCCTAAGATGTTAGTCACAATAGGCTTGACTACCCAAATGGTTCTTTTCTTGACACCACTTGGAGTACCAACACATTTGGCAAACACATTGCCAAGCTTATCCTTCCCAAGAGAATAGATATCATCCATAATGATTGGGTTGGATAAGTTACCTTTCGTGCAAGAAGAAGCGAAGTGACCCTTCTCATGACATAAGTAGCAACATCTACACTTTACTTTCTTCTCAATTGATTTCTCAACTTGAGGAGCAATGACTTGGGTCTTCTTGGGAAGAGGCCTTTCTTCAACTTGTGGTTGAGCATGCGGTTGAACTTGTGGCCGCTTCCCTTGTTGCTTGTTACTTTGAGGCTTCTTCTTCAATGGGCAAGATATTACATGGTGCCCTTCTATTTTGCACTTGAAGCAAATAATCTTGGCTGAATTCTTGACTTGTTCTTGGCCCTTCTTCTTGTACTTCGTGGACATCTTCTTCTTCTTGGAGTTGAATCCAAGTACACCTTTGTCATTTGGGAATTTTTTCACACTCAAGATATTGTTGAGTGTGGACTTCCCTTCATGACTCTTTTCCAAGTCTTTCTTCAAATAAGTGACTTGGGCCTTGAGCTCATTGATTTCCTCTACATGGTTAGAATCAACACAAGTGCTAGAGGAAGTATAAGCTTCATCGTTAGAGCAACAAGGCAAGGAAAGTAATTCATCACATTATGAGTAGATGAACTACGAGGACTAGCACATGGCAATAAAGCATTTCTACTAGATGTAGTGCTAATGTCCACATGAGGCTCACTAGATGTTACCTTAGTGGTACTGGCCTCATGAGCCATCTTTAGCACATTATGAGATACTAGAAGATTACCATGAGATCTAGAAATCTTTTCGACTTTCTTCCAATTTCCCATAATTGCTAGATAGCAACTCAAGTTGAGCCCTTAGCTCAACATTCTCCTTTAATATGGATGCTTCACAAGAAATAGAGTTAGTAGCACAAGCATCATCATTAACATGAAGAGGAGAAGGCAACTTGGCAAGCTCTTTAGCATATGAAACTTTAAGTTGAGCATGAGTCTTGGTGAGTTCAATGAGCGAACTCTTAACGACCCTTGAGCCATTTTCGAGGTGCTCAAAGTCCTCAAGGAGTTTAGCATGTGCAACTTCAAGCTTATCATTTTTAGTTCTAAAATAATTAGCCACCTTGAGAGCTCTTTCATGGGATTCCTTTAATCTAGATAATTCTAGAGCAAAGGTCTCATCAAGAGATTCCTTGGTGGTTTGTTCATTTTCAATAGCTTGAGATAGCTCCGCGATCTCATTAGCATGATCACGTTCATGACCTTCCATTTTGTCATTGGTGGTCTCATGCTCCTCGAGATGAGCTTCCAACTCCTCAATATATTTCTTGCCCTCAATGGCAATAGACATGATTTCCATGAAGTTGGAACGAGAATTTATATCTTCGATAAGATTGGTTTCAGTACTAAGGAAAGTATGGAGGTAAAGAGAGTTCACTTGAGGACCGAGCATGGTTATACTTTTGCTATAAAATTGTACAATGCAGACACCTACTACTATTTTGAATGCAAAAATTGGAGAGCACTATGCAAGGCTTATGAATTTGAGCCTAATATGATTATCACCTTTGATATTCGTCCGGAAGATGAAATTCAAGGTAATATCGACATCTGGGTCGATGTGCAGACGCCTCCGGTTCTACCATTATGTGAGTTTCTCAACCATATTTATTAAGTAATTTATATTGTTCATTCAAAAATAGTTGACAACCAATTTCTGTTGACAGCTTATTTCCATTCAAGCAAACATGTCCAGCGCTTGGTAGACAACACGTAGTATTGTCCCGAGGCTGAACTAAACTGCGAGGAGATAGGTCATTATGTTTCATGGCTTGAGGATCTTGATACTATCAAGACATATATTAGTACTCAAAACGTGCGACCACTAGAGTGCGTATTGAACTACGGTCACATCTATTTAGGAAAGATGGTAAGATTTTTACTATTTATCCTTAGTGCATCTTTTGCATACATTATTTTTTAAGCTAAACTTCATTGCTAAGTATGTTACTATGGTGTTCTTCAACAGGGACTCCCGATGATTGTTGTGCCTCGTTGGATCGAGCCTAAAGGTCGCATGACAATGGTTAGCTTACGGCCAAGATATCCTACATTGCACATGAGTGCATTCATCATTTCTCGAAGCGAGCAAGTCTTAATAGTCAAAGACTAGAGCAAAATTGTGAAGGATCGTAGAGAAGTACTAGGGGGCAGCAATCGGAAGCGCGACCCACAATTAGGAGACAGGTTCATCCACATTCTCCAATATGATGAAGCGGGAGTGCTACACATGTTTTATGCTATTTTACCTGAGAGAGAGAAGCAGGAGTATGTCCTAGGTATTAAGAACAATTAGTTAGTGTTGATTATATATGACTATGATGATGATGGGAAGTTTTTATTATGTGCTACAATGTGTTATAGTTGATGGTGATACCGAGGAGGAGGAGTGGTGATTATGAGTACTATGATGATGAGTTGTTATAACTAGTGACCAAGTTGGTATATGATGTCTTATGGACGAAAATGATGATGATGATGAGTTTTTATATGACAATGATGTATTATGATGATACTGTATGAAAACCTGTATAGTGGCATATGAATATACGCCATAAAAAATACCTTAATGACAGTAGTAGCGCGGGCAGAGAGGCGCGCTGCTAGTAACTACCAGTAGTGCTTTTTACCAAAAGCGCTACTGCTAAGCAGGTATAGCAGTAGCGCGGGCTAACACACACTGCTATACCCAAAAACCAGCGATGTTGCTATGCTTTTCCCTAGTAGTGTTGGATACTTAGAGTAGATGTAGTAGTTGTATGTGTGATATGTGTAGATGGGAATAAGTCTTGATAGTTGATACAAAGGTTTTTCTCTAGTAGTTGAATTTTGTATCATTTTTTTCTTTAGTTTGGACAACTAAAACTTGTTGTGGGACAGTTTTTGAATGAAATCTTATTACCCAACTATAACTTTGCGGAAAAGAAAGCCTATCAAGACTTGGGAGTTGAGAAACTGCAATGGAAGTGATGTTTGACATGCTCAACCCCATGTTGTTAATTTTAATAGACTTGATAGCACTTGTGGATTAAATTGTCTAGAGGAACTAAGTTGAAAGGTCAGTGAGATTATGCCAAAAGTCTGTGTTGTATATGTCAACATGGTGTTACAGCCTATGGCTGGTGCCATGGCCTTTGCTACTTTATATATATATATGCTTTTACGCGTGTAAATGTGGCTTTGTCACCTTTCTTGATGTCATGCCGAGGACTCAGCTCGCCAATGAATAATCCACCAAGAGCGACAACTCAGGTTTCGGCTATGAGTTTGTTACCGTATGTAGTGGCAACATTACAAACGAATATTATTCTGACTTTTCTTGAGTGGGTGTGTATGTGGTAAATAAAGGGGACTGATCAAAAGAGCTTGAAAGAGACATTATTGCTAAAGTTCCATAGTTCCCAAATATTAAGCCATAGCAAAAACCTATGCATTATCACTCATGTGGCATAATATAGTTCATGTGGCAATCAAAGTTCTAACACAAAATGATTGAAACAAAGTGTTTAAGATCCTAAAGGAGGAGACAATTGTGAGTGTTCTTGTGAGAACTTGAGCATCATATTTTACTTCATGCATTCTACTGCCTAACTTGTGTTTTCATGTCTATATCTTAATAAACTCTTCTGTGCATTCATGACAAGCAAGTGTTTTCTAGATTAAATAAAATGAAGCGTTGCAAAGTTGTTTTATCTGGTAGATCATGAACTTTGTGTTGATTATCTTTGCTTCACTAATACTTGCACTATAACCGTGCCACCACTATATCTATGATAAGTTTTTAGGTTATGAAGTGGAGGGCTATCTAGGCATGCCGATCGTAAGTGAAACAAAACCTTCTCGTTATTTTAGTTTAAACAACTGAGTTCCTTATGCTTTGAATTTCTTTGTGTGTTGCTTGACGACAATCAAGTTTAAGCTTGGGGGAGTTGATGAGTGATATTTTTACACTCATTTCAACCATGTTTAAATTGATTTATTTCATTAAAAAGGAGATATTCGCTCTGATATTGCCACTAATGATTAATGAATGCAAAGGATTCCATAAATCCTCTCTTTGATATTTTTCCACGAGAAATGGGCTAAAAAGGGAATAAATCATGCGGGAGAAAGGAAAGGAGAGAATGGAGAAGAAATAAGTCGCCAGGAGGCGATGATGTCTACTACACAACTTTATTCTTCTAGACTCTGTTGGGCCTTCAAGCGCAGAGTTTTGTAGGACAATAGCAATTTTCCCTCAAGTGGACGACATAAGGTTTATCAATCCGTGGGAGGTGTATGGTGAAGATGGTCTCTCTCAAACAACCCTGCAATCAAATAGAAGAAATCTCTTGTGTCCCCAACACACCCAATACAATGGTAAATAGTATAGGTGCACTAGTTCGGCGAAGAGATGGTGATACAAGTGTAGTATGGATAGTAGATATAGAGTTTTCTATCTGAAAATATAAAAAGAGCAAGGTAACAAGTAGTAAAAGTGAGCATAAATGGTATCACGATGCTTTGAAACAAGGCCTAGGGTTCATACATTCGCTAGTGCAATCTCTCAATAGTGCTAACACAATTGAATCATATAACCATCCCTCAATGTGCGATATAGAATGACTCCAACTTTCCTATCTATCGGAGAACATACGATTGTTGTAGGTAGTAAACCAGATCAAAGTTATCATTTCCTACCAATCTATTGGGCTATTCCTATAAGTGTCAGAAACAGCCATAGAGTTCGTACTAAAATAACACCATATGGTACACATCAATCAACCCTAATGTCACCTGGATACCCAAATGTCACCACAAGTATCCATGGGTTAATTATCTGACATGCATGAAACAATTACACATTCATCATATTCAATCCAACACAAAGAACTTCAAATAGTACCCCCAAGATTTCTATCTGATAAGATAGGATGAAAACATGCATCAACCCATGTGCATAGATCACGCAATGTCACCAGAATCCACAGGTTGATGCCATAACATATATCAAGTGATCAATAGAATAGCCTGTTGTCACCATGGGTATCCACATGCAAGACATACATCAAGTGTTCTCAAACCCAAATATTCAATCCAACATAACAAAATCTCAAAGGAAAAGACTCAATTCATCAAATCAAGATAGCAAGGGAAGAAACCATATGATTCAACTATATTAACAAAGCTCGTGAAACATCAAGATCGTGCCATCTCAACAACACGAGTAGAGAGATCAAACACATAGCTACTGGTACATACCCTCAGCCTCGAGGGTGAACTACTCCCTCCTTGTCATGAAGACCGTCAGGATGATGAAGATGGCATTCGTTGATGATTCCCCCCTTCATCAGGGTGCCGGAACAGGGCTCCAGATGAGATCATGTTAGAACAGAGGCATGTGGCGGTGGAACAGAAGTTCTAGGTTTATCTATGGATTTGTTTCTATTTATAGGATTTTTCAGCGTTGAAATCACGCGGAACGGAGGCACGGGGTGCCCCCAAGGCAATAGGACACGACCACCCCTGGGCGCGCCTTGTTACCTTGGCACCTCCTTGTGGTTCCCCTGGTACTTGACGTGGCTTAAGACTGCGTTGGTAGTTCCCCAAAGAGGAAGGGATGATGCAGCACAATGACTCTAAGTATTTCCCTTAGTTATGAAACCAAGGTATCAATCTGTAGAGGAAGATCACCCACCCACGTAAACAACACCTGCACACAAACAACAAATACTTGCAACCCGACGTGAAAGAGAGGTTGTCATGCTCTCTATGGTAATAAGATAGATTAGGTAATGATAGTTTTGGCAAATAGATCTCGCGAGAACACAAAATAAAATAAGTAAACAAAAAGTGTAGCAAGGTATTTTTGGGTTTTCTAGATTAATAGATCTGAAAACAAAAGATGCTAATTGTAGATCGGAAAGCAATATGTTGGAAAAGACCTGGGGGCCGTAGGTTTCACTAGTGGCTTCTCTCATGAGTATAACACACAGTGGGTGAACAAATTACTGTTAGGAAATTGATAGAAGATAAAATAATCATGACGATATCCAGGCAATGATCATTATATAGGCATCACGTCCAAGATAAGTAGACCAAAACGATTCTGCATCTACTTCTATTACTCCACACATCGACCACTATCCAGCGTGCATCTAGTGTATTAAATTCATGGAGAAACAAAGTAATGAAATAAGAACGGTGACATGATGTAGACAAGATCTATTCCTGTAGGAATAGACCCCATCTTGTTATCCTTAATGGCAACGATACATGCGTGTCTTGCTGCCCCTTCTGTCACTAGGAAAGAACACAACAAGATTGAACCCATCACAAAGCACCTCTTCCCATGGAAAGAAAAATCAATCTAGTTGGCCTAAATAAACCAAATATTCAAGGAAGAAATACGAGGATATAAGTAATCATGCAAATAAGAGATCAAAAAAGATTATCCATGGATAGAAACTGATCATGAACTCAAAATTCATCGGATCCCAACAAACACACCGCAAAAGTCATTACATCAAATAGATCTCTAAGTGACCATTGTATTGAGAAACATAGAGAGAGGAAGCCATCTAGATACTGCCTACGGACCCGTAGGTCTATGGTGGACTACTCACACATCATTGGAGAGGAACCTATGAATAAGATGAACCCCTCTGTGATGGTGTTAGATTGGATCTCGAGGTTCTGGAACTTGTGGCGGCTGGAATTGTGTTTCGTCGACTCCCCTAGGGTTTTCTGATTTTTTTGGGAATTTATAGGCTCGATAGTCGGTTGAGGGGGTTCTCGAGTTGCTCACCCTCTACGAGGCCGTGCTAGGGGCCTCTGGCACACCCCGGTGGAGGGTGGCCACCCTGGGTCCCCTCTTCTGGCGATCTTTGGCCCATCTCCTTCTTCTGGTCCATAAAAAATCCACAAAAATCCCCGTAACATTTGGGCTCCGTTTGGTACTGATTTTCCGCGAAGTAAACAACAAGAAAAAACAACAACTGACACTTTTGCACTATGCCAATAGGTTAGTCCCAAAAAATTATATAAAGTTGCTATAAAATGATTGTAAAACATCCAAGATTGATAATATAACAATATGGAACAAGGAAAAATCATAGATACGTTGGAGATGTATCAGCATCCCCAAGCTTAATTCCTACTCGTCCTCGAGTAGCTAAATGAGAAAAACATAATTTTTTATGTGGAATGTTGCCTATCATGTTCATCACATATTCTTTTCTTTATAGCATGGACATTTGGACTTTTCATATGGTTCAAAGCAATAGTCTAGTATTGACATGAAAACTTTAATACTCAAGCATATCAATAAGCAACCATGTCTTTAAAAATATCAACGCTAAATCAAGTTATCCCTAGCCCATCATGCTCAATCATTGATCCAATCATAATGCACACTCAAATATTAGCTACACCTAATGCTCAAGTACGATCATAGTGCCCCCTAGTTGGTGCTTTATAAGAGAAGATGGAGACTCAAATTGAATAAAAATAAAAATTGCATAAAGTAAATAGATAGGCCATTCGCAGAGGAAAGTAGGGATTTGTAGAGGTGCCAAAGCTCAAGTGTTTAAATTGGTAGAGAAAAATATTTTGGGTGGCATGCCTTTCCTGTCAATGAAAATGACCGAGAGATTTCAATATCTTTCCACACTAGATGCAACATAGGCGGTTCTCAAACAAAAAATAAAGTTTATTCCCTTTTCCACCATACTTTCACTTTCCATGGCTAGCCAAATCCACGATTGCCTTCCATACCAACACTTTATAAGGAATTTATTATTTGAAAACATAAAGTAAATTTCTTTTCTTTTTCATTTTGGGGCTGGGAATCCCTATTACCACCATACTCTCGTGCAATGACAAGTGAATAAGCACTCATCTTTAGAATAACACATCTAGCATGAAAAAATATCGGTCAACCCCTACCATTTCATGAGGTACGAGCACACAAAAAGGAAAAAATCATTTTGAAAGTTTAGAGATGGCACATACAAATTTGCTTGGAATGGCATGAAGATATAGTATATAGGTAGGTATAGTGGACTCATATGGAAAAGCTGGTTTAAGGATTTTGGATGCACAAGTAGTACTTCTACTTAGTAGGACAACCTTGCGAGACAAATATGACCTTTGGTAGGACAACTGATTCTTGATGCAGGACTCGTGCCGGTCAAGATGTAATTTGGACACATCCCCTGCTCCGATATGAAGCAAGCACCTCTTGATGGGTGACTTCTTGAGCACAAACTAATATCATTTCTATCCCAACACCAATACATGGTTGTAAGCATTAATACCTCGTACTCGTACCTTATTTTTATTATAAGTGTTGAATCAAAATTTTCTTGCTGATTCGACCAAAAGCTAGATTGAGACTTTGGCAAAAAAGTTTGCTAGAGACCATTCCTTCAAGGTCGTCTCATGGGTTCGATACCCTGGGTCACCTATAGGTAAATAGGTGTGAGATACCCTTTCTTGTTCCAATACCGTATCAACAAAAGGAGATATCATTATCTCCGGAATGAAAAGTTGCCATAAGGCTGAGAAGAGGCTGAAAGGATAGCTCGTCAAAGCAGCATGTTGTCTTCATGGATGGAGACCTCTATTCAAGATGTCCTAACAAAGTGAAGCTTCGGTGCACACCCAAGGGAACAAGGGCAAGATCTTCTACGATATATCCATGAATGTGTGTGTGGGACTCACATTGGGTCCCGGGCACTCATAGGCAAGCTTTCCATGAAGGATTCTATTGGCCTACAACCTTAAGTGATGCAGAAGATCTAGTGCATATCTGCGACACATTCCTATTTCACTCCAAAGAAATACACTGTCATGGGAACGAACACCTATGGGATCGCGGGGATCCCTTTCGGTTCATCGAGAGGAAAGACGGCACAAAGAGCCAGTCTGGTGAGCTACGCACGGTTTTTTTACCCAGGTTCGGGCCGAATGGATGCGTAAAACCCTACTCCTGCTTGGTTATATTGATCGTGTTCTAGGGTTCTGGCTACAGGAGCGCCATGAACGGCTGCTACGTGAGCTTGGTTGTCTTCAGCTGTCTAACGGTAGGGCTGTCTGGTTGTATAACCGCCCAACTGTCTAAAAGCCAAAGAACCAAAGGTCCAAAAGTCTAGAGTCCAAAAAGTCCCCCTCTGTAATGCCCTGCGCCTCCTTTTATACCTAAGGGGATCCCAACAGTGGCGTACAGTGTGCACACGAGATGCACAGTGCTGCTACAGTGCTATCACACCTAACCCTGACGGAGTAGGACAAGGGCATTAAATGCACCGTCAGGGGCCTCAGTCCTTCACTAGGACAGGACGGGGGCCCGCCCCATCAGCGCCGCTTAGCTCCCTCCAATGTTGATGCCATGACACGCGTCCAGGTGAATCGACACCTGGCCTATGCGCTGGCGGTCCTTGCCGGGGCCTTGCCTTACTGGGACTTTGCCTTGCTGGGGGCCTGGAGGCTCCAAAGCCCTGCCGGCAAGGTCTTGCTGGTAGTCTTGAGTCTTCTGCGCTGGTGCTTGATAAGTCTTCGCTGGGCCTTGCTGTCAGGGCGGCTACTACTGCCCGTGCACGAGTAAAGGGGCACTAGATGGCCCAAAAACTCTAGTGCACCGACAGGAGCCCCCGGGCCTGGGCCATACACATCGTGAGGCATTGTTGGGCTAGGCCCAAACAATGCATGGGTACGTGTGGCATGACCTCGCAGTTGTGATCATTGCACTCACTGCACTTCCTCATGATGCCCATTGAATGCGGGTAGTGGGATACGTGTGCGGCGCGGCCGTTACAGCAGTGCGCCTGCGGAACATTTCTGTATCATCTTGTTTTTGGTAAAAAGAGACTGCTCCGCGACTTCTTCATAAAGAGGATACTGTAGAGATGATGCCCATTTACCTCTCGCCTTTCCCAATCTGAGAACCGCCGTTGTCTTCCTCCTCGAGCCCAAGGCAGAGCCTCTTGCATCCGTTAGCGCCCCCCGCTCCCCCTCTTCGTCCTCGGTCTCCATCCCTAGCATCCTCATGCCGCACGAAGCCAGCAAGGGCAAGGACATGGTCGTCTCAGAGAACAAGGCGGCAAAGATGCGAAGGGAGCATGTCGTTTTTCAGCCGGCGCTCAGCATGGCCGTCCTGAAGAGGCAGTACCGGTGGATGTGGGCGACGGCCACGGTGGGGCACCATGCTACTTGCGTGATCCCGGGTCCTTCTGGGGAAGGTCCAGGCAAATACCCTTTCTTCACCGATTACTTTTACTGCATGCTCTGCCCCCCTTAATTGGACTTTTTCATTGACCTTATGCTCACTTACGGCTTCTAACTCCTGGATTTCACGCCGAACGTCGTGACATCCATGGCAGTTTTCGCACATCTCTGCGAGAACTTTGTTGGAGTGACCCCAACACGGCTCTCTTTCGTCCTTATTTCACCCCCGCATCCAGCAAGGCGGGGCCCTTTCTAGCGCCGTCACTTGGATTCCTTGGCTAGGAAGCAAGGAGACCTACCCCGAAGGGGCTTATTGCGATAGGTGGGACAAGTGGCGGGGCAAGTTGTGTTGGCTCCGAGAGGAGAAGCCCTAGCCCTTCTATATGCCACGACAGGCCAATATGGCGCACGACAATGACTGGAGCACCCTCAAACCTTGGGATGAGAAGCTCACGGTTGCGACCACTAGGATCCACCGCCTCAGGGACGCCAGCCTCTCTGCGGAGATGATAGGCGCTGACTTCCTTCGCCGGCGCATCGCCCCATTCCAGAACAAGGGGAGTCCGTCCTGGGACTTTAGGAATGCGGCGGACATCATGAGGCTGCGCCCCGGGCTAAACCACAACCTGACCGCCATGCAACATGGGGCCCTCTGCCAGAAGTTGTTCAACAGCATTTCGGCGATCGAGCTACCGGCGGGCGTAATCCCCTTGTGCAATAATTCGGCCTTGGGCAGAATCATTGCTATGATGCCGGTGTTCGATGCCCATAGCCTTGAAGAAACTTGGATGGAGCCGTCCGCAGAGGTGGCACAAGAGTTTTTCCACAACCTGTCGGAAACGACCATCCGCAAGGAGGAGGGCCTCGTCCGCGACACCACCGAAGAGGAGCTGGCGTACATCGCCAGCAAGGCGGAAGAAGCAGCGCTTGCCGAGGAGGCCGCAGATTCGGCTTCTTGGAAGACGAAGCCGGGAAAGGGGAAGTGCCGCTGGGCAAAAATCTTGCTGGTCAGGGCAAGATCACCAAGGAGCGGGGCGACACGTCTGCCCCGGGCCACCTTGCCGGAGACGCATCCGAAGAGGATCTGCTCGAGGAGGTCCCGCCCCTCGTGTTGGAAATATGCCCTAGAGGCAATAATAAAATGGTTATTATTGTATTTTCTTGTTCATGATAATTTTCTATTGTTCATGCTACAATTGTATTAACCAGAAACCGTAATGCATGTGTGAATACATAGACCACAATATGTCCCTAGTGAGCCTCTAGTTGGCTAGCTCATTGATCAATAGATGGTCATGGTTTCATGACCATGGACATTGGATGTCGTTGATAACGGGACCACATCATTAGGAGAATGATGTGATGGACAAGACCCAATCCTAAGCATAACACAAGATCGTGTAGTTAATTTGCTAAAGCTTTTCTAATGTCAAGTATCGTTTCCTTAGACCATAAGATTGTGCAACTCCCGGATACCGTAGGAATGCTTTGGGTGTGCCAAACGTCACAATGTAACTGGGTGGCTATAAAGGTACACTACGTGTATCTCTGAAAGTGTCTGTTGGGTTGGCACGAATCGAGACTGGGATTTGTCACTCCGTGTGATGGAGAGGTAGCTCTAGGCCCACTTGGTAAGACATCATCATAATGAGCTCAGTGTGAGTAAGGATTTAGCTACAAGATGATGTGTTACGGAACGAGTAAAGAGACTTGCCAATAACGAGATTGAACAAGGTATAGGGATACCGACGATCGAATCTCGGACAAGTATCATACCAGTAGACAAATGGAATTGTATACTGGATTGATTGAATCCCCGACATCGTGGTTCACCCGACGAGATCATCATGGAGCATGTGGGAGCCAACATGGATATCTAGATCCCTCTGTTGTTTATTGACCGGAGAGGTGTCTCGGTCATGTCTACGTGCCTCCCGAACCCGTAGGGTCTACACACGTAAGGTTCGATGACGCTAGGGTTATAGGGAAATAGAGTACATGGTTACCGAAGGTTGTCCTAAGTCCCGGATGAGATCCTAGATGTTACGAGGAGTTCCGAAATGGTCCAGAGGTAAAGAATGATATATAATAAATGAGGATTTGGTTACTGGAAGTGTTTCGGGCATCACCGGTAACGTACCGAGACCACCGGAAGGGTTCCGGGGGTCCACCGTGTGGGGCCACCGGCACCAGAGGCCCGCGTGGGCCGAGAGTGGGAAGGGACCAGCCCAGAGTGGGCTGGTGTGCCTCCCACCAAGGCCTAGGCGCAGCAAAGGAGGAGAGTGGGGGCAAACCCTAGGCGCTAATGGGCCTTAGGCCCACCCTAGGGCTGCCGCACCCCTCTCCCCTCTCTTGGCCGCTGCCCTAGATCAATCTAGGGTTGGCTGTCGGCCCTGGGGAGGGAACCCTAGGGGCTGCCACACCCGTCCTCCTCCTCCTATATATAGTGGGGTTTTGGGGGCTTCCAGACACACATGTTTCTTCCTCCCTCGGCGCAGGCCTACCCTTCCTCTTCCTCGTTCTCCGTAGCGCTTGGCGAAGCCCTGCCCAAGTACCATGCAGCTCCACCGTCACCATGCCGTCGTGATGCCGGAGCTCTCCCTCAACCTCTCCTTCCTCCTTGCTATATCAAGGCATAGGAAACATCACCGAGCTGCACGTGTGTAGAACACGGAGGCGCCGTTGTTTGGCGCTTTGATCAGATTCCACCGCGATCTGAATCGTTGTGGGTACGACTCCACCAACCGCGTTCTAGTAGCGCATCCGGTTAGCGATATTCAAAGTTATGAAGATGCACTCTCCCCTTAATTGTTGCTGGTTTCTTCATAGATAGATCTTGGTGGCACGTAGGAACTTTTTTGATTTACTACTACGTCTACTAACAGTGGCATCATGAGCTAGGTCTATGCATAGAATCTATGCACGAGTAGAACACAATTTGTTGTGGGCGTCGATCTTGTTAATTTGCTTACTGTTACTAGTCTTATCTTGATTCAGCGGTATTGTGGGATGAAGCGGCCCAGACCAACTTTACACGTACGCTTACGTGAGACCAGTTCCACCGCCTGACATGCACTTGTTGCATAAGGTGGCTAGCGGGTGTTTGTCTTTCCCACCTTAGTCGGATTGGATTCGATGAAAAGGGTCCTTATGAAGGGTAAATAGCAATTGGCATATCACGTTGTGGTTTTGGCGTAGGTAAGAAACGTTCTTGCTAGAAACCTATAGCAGCCACGTAAAAACTTGCAACTACAAATTAGAGGACGTCTAACTTGTTTTTGCAGCATATGCCTTGTGATGTGATATGGCCAAAGGATGTGATGTGATGCATTGTGATGTATGAGATTGATCATGTTCTTGCAATAGGATTCACGACTTGCATGTCGATGAGTATGACAACCGACAAGAGCCATAGGAGTTGTCTTATTTTATTGTATGACCTGCGTGTCAATCATAAACGCCATGTAATTACTTTACTTTATTCCTAATCGTTAGCCATAGTAGTAGAAGTAATAGTTGTCAATACAACTTCATGAAGACACGATGATGGAGATCATGGTGTCATGCCGGTGACAATGATGATCATGGTGCCCTAAAGATGGAGATCAAATGAGCAAGATGATATTGGCCATATCATGTCACTATGTTTATTGCATGTGATGTTTATCATGTGTACATCTTATTTGCTTAGAATGACGGTAGCTAAATAAGATGATCTCTCACTAAAATTTCAAGAAATGTGTTCACCCTAACTGTGCACGGTTTCTAAGGATCGTTGTTCCGAAGCACCACGTGATGATCGGGTGTGATAGGTTCTAACGTTCGCATACACGGGTGCATGCCAGATTTACACATGCGATACACTTAGGTTGATTTGACAAGCCTAGCATGTACAGACATGGCCTCAGAACACGGAAGACCGAAAGGTTGAACAAGAGTTGTATAGAAGATACGATCAACATGGAGATGTTCACCATGGATGACTAGTCCGTCTCACATGATGATCGGACACGGGCTAGTTGGAGTGGATCATGTGTCACTTGGATGACTAGAGATATGTCTATCTAAGTGGGAGTTAATTAAATAATTTGATTATGTGAACTTAATTATCACGAACTTAGTCTAAAATTGTCTTTACAATCTATATTGTAGATCCAATGGCCAACGCTAATGTCACCCTCATCTTCAACGCGTTCCTAGAGAAAACCAAGCTGAAAGATGATGGAAGCAACTATGCGGACTGGGTCCGTGGCTTGAGGATCATCCTCATAGCTTCCAAAAGATTGTATGTCCTTGATGCACCGCTAGGTGAAGCACCTATTTTCCTAGCGGATCAAGACGTTATGAACGCTTGGCAGTCACGTTGTGATGATTACTCCCTAGTTCAGTGCGGCATGCTTTACAGTTTAGAATCAGTGCTCCAAAAGTGTTTTGAGCAACTCTGAGCATATGAGATGTTCCAAGAGCTAAAATTAGTTTTCCAAGCTCATGCTCGGGTCGAGAGATATGATGTCTCCGACAAGTTCTTCAGTTGTAAGATGGAGGAAAATAGTTCTGTCAGTGAGCACATACTCAAAATGTCTGGGTTGCACAACCGCTTGACTCAGCTGGGAGTTAATCTTCCGGATGACTCGGTCATTGACAGAATCCTCCAGTCACGTCCACCTAGCTACAAGAGCTTTGTGATGAACTACAACATGCAGGGTATGGAGAAGTCCATTCCTGAGTTGTACTCGATGCTGAAATCAGCGGAGGTCGAGATCAAAAAGGAGCATCAAGTGTTGATGGTCAATAAGACCACTAGTTTCAAGAAAGGAAAGGTTAAGAAGAACTTCAAGAAGGACGACGAAGAAGTTGCCGCGCCCAGTAAGCAAGTTGCCGGGAAGAAGAACAAGAATGGACCCAAGCTTGAGACTTAGTGCTTTTATTGCAAGGGTACCGGTCACTGGAAGCGGAATTGCCCCAAGTACTTAGCGGATAAGAAGGCCGGCAATGTTAAAGGTATATATGATATACTTTTTATTGATGTGTACCTTACCAATGCTCGTAGTAGCTCCTGGGTATTTGAAATCGGTGCAGTTGCTCACATTTGTAACTCCAAGCAGGAGTTGCGGAATAAGCGGAGACTAGCAAAGGACGAGGTGACGATGCGCGTCGGGAATGGTTCCAAGGTCGATGTGATCGCCGTGGCATGCTACCTCTACATCTTCATTAGGGATTAGTTTTAAACCTCAATAATTGTTATTTAGTACCAGCTTTGAGCATGAACATTGTATCTGGATCTCATTTGATGCGAGATGGCTACTCATTTAAATCTGAGAATAATGGTTGTTATATTTATATGAGCAAAATGTTTTATGGTCATGTTCTCCTGGTCAATGGTTTATTTTTGATGAATCTCGAACGTGATGTTAGACATGTCCATAGTGTGAGTACCAAAAGATGTAGGATTGATAATGATAGTCCCACTAACATGTGGCTCTGCCGCCTTGGTCATATTGGTGTCAAACACATGAAGAAACTCCATGCTGATGGACTTTTGGAGTCTCTTGATTTTGAATCATTTGACACGTGCGAACCATGCCTCATGGGCAAGATGACCAAGACTCCCTTCTCCGGAACAATGGAGCAAGCAACTTACTTGTTGGAGATAATACATACCGATGTATGCGGTCCAATGAGCGTCGAGGCACGTGGTGGCTACCGTTATGTTCTCACCCTCACTGATGACTTGAATAGATATGGGTATGTCTACTTAAGGAATTTGAGAGTGAGGTAGAAAATCAACGAGACAGGAAAATAAAGTGCCTACGGTCTGATCGTGGAGGAGAATATTTAAGTCATGAGTTTGGCACTCACCTAAGGAAATGTGGAATCGTTTCACAACTCACGCCGCCTGGCATGCCTCAACGAAACGGTGTGTCTACGTCGTAATCGCACTCTATTGGATATGGTGCGATCTATGATGTCTCTTACCGACTTACCGCTATCATTTTGGGGATATGCATTAGAGACTGCTGCATTCACTTTAAATAGGGCTCCGTCTAAATCCGTTGAGATGACACCATATGAATTATGGTTTGGAAAGAAACCTAAGTTGTCGTTTCTGAAAGTTTGGGGATGCGTTGCTTATGTGAAGAAAATTCAACCTGAGAAGCTCGAACCCAAAGCATAAAAGTGTGTATTCTTAGGATACCCCAAAGAAACTATTGGGTATACCTTCTACCTCAGATCCAAAGGCAAAGTCTTTGTTGCCAAGAATGGATCCTTTCTAGAGAAAGAGTTTCTCTCAAAAGAAGTAACTGGGAGGAAAATAGAACTTGATGAGGTAATTGTACCTCCACTAAAATCGAAGAGTAGCGCAGCATAGGAAGTTGTTTCTATGGAGCCTGCACTGGCTAGAGAGGAAGTTGATGATGATGATCATGAAGCTTCAGATCAAGTTGCTATTCGAAGGTCCACTAGGACACGTTCTACACCAGAGTGTTACGGCAACCCTGTCCTGGAGATCATGTTGTTGGACAACGGCTTTGAACTATGAAGAAGCGACGGCGGGCCCAGATTCCAACAAATGGCTTGAAGCCATGAAATCCGAGATAGGATCCATGTATGAGAACAAAGTATGGAATTTGGTGGACTTTCCTGATGATAAGCGAGCCATAGAAAATAAATGGATCTTTAAGAAGAATACTGACGCACATGGTAATATGACCGTTTATAAGGCTCGGGTTGTCGCTAAGGGTCATCGACAAGTTCAAGGAGTTGACTACGATGCGACTTTCTAACCCATAGCGATGCTGAAGTCTGTCCGAATCATGTTAGCGATTGCTGCATTTTATGATTATGAGATCTAGAAAATGGACGTCAAAACGACATTCCTTAATGGCTTCCTTAAGGAAGAACTGTATATGATGCATCCGGGAGGTTTTGTCGATCCTAAATATGCTAACAAGGTATGCAAGCTCCAGTGGTCCATCTATGTGTTGGTGCAAGCATCTTGGAGTTGGAACATTCACTTTAATGAGGTGATTAAAGCGTTTGGGTTTATACAGGTTTATGGAGAACGCTATATTTACAAGAAAGTGAGTGGGAGATCTGTAGCATTTCTCATATTATATGTGGATGACATATTGTTGATGGGAAATAATATAGAACTTTTGGAAAGCATAAAGGCCTACTTGAATAAGTGTTTTTCAAGGAAGGACCTTGGAGAAGCTGATTACATATTAGGCATCAAGATCTATAGAGATAGATCGAGACGCCTCATAGGTCTTTCACAAAGCACATACCTTGACAGGATATTGAAGAAGTTCAATATGGATCAGTCCAAGAAGGGTTTATTGCCTGTGTTACAGGGTGTGAGATTGAGTACGACTCAATGCTCGACCATGGCAAAGGATAGAGAAGAGATGAGTGTCATCCCCTATGCTTCAGCCATAGGCTCTATTATGTATGCCATGCTGTGTACTAGACCTGATGTGAACCTTGCCATAAGCATGGTAGGGAGGTACCAAAGTGATCCCAGAGAGGAACACTGGACTACGGTCAAGAATATCCCGAAGTACCTGGAAAGGACCAAGGAGATGTTTCTCGTATATGGGGGTGCCGAAGAGCTCGTCATAAAGGGTTATGTCGATGCTAGCTTCGACACAGATCCAGATGACTCCAAGTCAGAAACCGGATACGTATATATTTTGAACGGAGGGGTATTAAGCTGGTGCAGCAGCAAACAAAGCATCATGGCGGCATCTACATGTGAAGCGGAGTACATAGCTGCTTCGGAAGCAACAAAGGAAGGAGTCTGGATGAAGGAGTTCATCACCGACCTAGGAGTGATTCCCAATGCGTCGGGCCCAATGACTCTATTCTTTGACAACATTGGAGCTATTGCCCTTGTCAAGGACCCCAGGTTTCACAAGAAGACAAGACACATCAAGCGCCACTTCAACTACATTCGTGATTACATTCAGGAAGGAGATATAGATATTTGTAAAGTACGTACGGATCTGAATGTCGCAGATCCGTTGACTAAGCCTCTCTCACGAGCGAAACATGATCAACACTAGAACTCTATGGGTGTTCCATTCATCACAATGTAACTAGATTATTGACTCTAGTGCAAGTGGGAGACTGTTGGAAATATGCCCTAGAGGCAATAATAAAATGGTTATTATTGTATTTCCTTGTTCATGATAATTTTCTATTGTTCATGCTACAATTGTATTAACCAGAAATCATAATGCATGTGTGAATACATAGACCACAATATGTCCCTAGTGAGCCTCTAGTTGGCTAGCTCGTTGATCAATAGATGGTCACGGTTTCATGACCATGGACATTGGATGTCGTTGATAACGGGATCACATCATTAGGAGAATGATGTGATGGACAAGACCCAATCCTAAGCATAGCACAAGTTCGTGTAGTTCGTCTGCTAAAGCTTTTCTAATGTCAAGTATCGTTTCCTTTGACCATGAGATTGTGCAACTCCCGGATACCGTAGGAATGCTTTGGGTGTGCCAAACGTCACAATGTAACTGGGTGGCTATAAAGGTACACTACGGGTATCTCCGAAAGTGTCTGTTGGGTTGGCACGGATCAAGACTAGGATTTCTCACTCCGTGTGACGGAGAGGTATCTCTGGGCCCACTCAGTCAGACATCATCATAATGAGCTCAATGTGACTAAGGATTTAGACACGAGATGATGTGTTACGTAACGAGTAAAGAGACTTGCCGGTAACGAGATTGAACAAGGTATAGAGATACCGACGATCGAATCTCGGGCAAGTATCATATCGGTAGACAAAGGGAATTGTATACGGGATTGATTGAATCTTCATCCGATGAGATCATCGTGGAGCATGTGGGAGCCAACATGGGTATCCAGATCCCGTTGTTGGTTATTGACTGGAGAGGTGTCTCGGTCATGTCTACGTGCCTCCCGAACCTGTAGGGTCTACAAACTTAATGTTCGATGACGCTAGGGTTATAGAGAAATAGTGTACATGGTTACCTAAGGTTGTTCGGAGTCCCGGATGAGATCCGGGACATCACGAGGAGTTCCAGAATGGTCTGGAGGTAAAGAATGGTATATATGAAGTGAGGATTTGGTTACCGGAAGTGTTCTGGGCATCACCGGTAACGTACCGGGACCACCGAAAGGGTTTCGGGGGTCCACCGTGTGGGGACACCGGCACCAGAGGTCTGCGTGGACCGAGAGTGGGAAGGGAACAACCTAGAGTGAGCTGGTGCGCCTCCCACCAAGGCCCAGGTGCAGTAAAGGAGGAGAGGGGCGGAAACCCTAGGCATTGATGGGCCTTAGGCCCACCCTAGGGCTGCCACACCCCTTTCCCCTCTCTTGGCCGCCGCCCTAGATCAATCTAGGGTTGGCCGCCGTCCCTGGGGAGGGAACCCTAGGGCCTGCCGCACCCCTCCTCCTCCTCCTATATATAGTGGGGTTTTGGGGGCTTCTAGACACACAAGTTTCTTCCTCCCTCGGCATAGCCCTACCCTTCCTCTTCCTCGTTCTCCGTAGCGCTTGGCGAAGCCCTGCCGGAGTACCACACAGCTCCACCGTCACCATGCCGTCGTGCTGCCAGAGCTTTCCCTCAACCTCTCCTTCCTCCTTGCTGGATCAAGGCATAGGAGGCGTCACCGGGCTGCATGTGTGTTGAATGCGGAGGCGCCGTTTTTTGGTGCCTAGATCGGATTCCACCCCGATCTGAATCGCTGCGAGTACGAATCCACCAACCGCGTTCTAGTAACGCTTCCGCTTAGCGATCTTCAAAGGTATGAAGATGCACTCTCCCCTTACTCATTGGTGGTTTCTTCATAGATAGATCTTGGTGACACGTAGGAATTTTTTTTATTTACTACTACGTCTGCCAACACCTCGTTCAAAGGAAGAGGCGCGTTCTCAAGAACGCTGCCTCCGGGCTCCCAGCCCTGCAATCCTCTTCGAGTAGCGTAGCCCCCGGAAAGCAGGCAACCAACAAGGCTGCATGGCAACGCGAAATCCACCAGCAGCCCGCGCCTGCCGCGGCGAAGCGATCCAGGAGCACCCCTCCGCCTCCCCCAGAGGCTCCACGACAAAGGTCGCTTTCGACCTATCTGCCCTTAGCTCGGGGGAGGAAGAAGAAGAGTAAGGATCGTGCCGCATGTTTGGAATCCTCGGCTCTCTTTCCCCACTTGTCTAATCTGTCTTGGTCTTCCTCCACAGGGATGCAGAAACGCTGGCGCCGCGGGTCATGAAGAGGGCGAAGACTTCAATGGTTGAGGGGTTGTCGGCAAGCGCCTCAGGCGCGCCAAGGATGACTACCATCAATCTGGATACTAGCCCCCGACTCATCCCTCGAAGGATCCCCCAGCGTGAGTTCACTACTCATTTCCCGCTGGCAGGCGCCGAGGTGTGCATCTATACCGCTGACATCACCGGTCGTGTAGGGGGAGGACGGTGACAAGGTGAGTCGTCGACGACCGCCCCAGATTTGCCGCCGAGGGATTTTTCTCCGGCCAGGACTTCCTCCAGCGTGCTCTATCGCGACGAGGGTGGGTCGGCAAGCCCAGGTACTGGCAGATCTCTCCCGATAATCATCGTAGGAGAAGGTATTCCCCTTTGTTTTCTCTTGTCTTTTCCTTCCTTTTTTGTCTTCTTGAACTTCCTCCTTAGCTTTGCTTGGTTCGCCTCCCTGGTCTTCGGACATTCCCATGGCGGAGGGAATGGACGTTGACCCTGTCATCTTGGAGACAACGAGGAACGCTGCCGCTGAGGCTGACAAGATCACCGCCGAAGAATCCGCTAAGAGCGCCAAGGCTGAGGCCGCCAAGAACGCTGTTGCCGAGGCCACCAAGAACACTGCTACTGAGGCCGCGAGCGCCAAGGCAGCCCAAGCTGCGCAAGAGGAGGAGGCTGCCAAGAAGTCCGCCGAGCGGGCTGGCGAGTAGGCTGGCCGGGAGAAGGCCGTCAAGGGCCAACCGTCTATCATCCCTAATGCGGTACTTCAAGGTCGGCGACAACCTGTTCGTCAGCATCCCTAATGCGGTAAGCGCTGGGACACTGCCTGAGGAGGGAGTTGATGTGACGGCGGCCCAATCTTTCAATGAGTGTGGGGATAACTATCGATTTGGTGGATTTTGACCTTGACGATCCGGCTATACCGTACCCGACGATACGCCTTGACAATCGCTAAACCAATCTCCGATGGTTATTGACCTTGCCGTAGGCACGATCAACATGAACAACAAGGTTCGAGTTCCTACAAGCAACCGAAGAACCGGCAAGAACTATGATAATGCAATATGGATTGCTAATATGAATAAAGCACGAGATAATGGTGGGGTTCCACTATGGATCTGACAAGGCGGTAGTCCTACACGTCTTGTAGATGCGAATTGTAGTGATGGCTAGACAATACAATAAAACCCACATCCAATCCCTAACAATAACTAGCTATTTATTAAAGAAACAACATCTGGCCAAGTCGATTCGCTGTGCCACGGACGTAGTGCCGTACTAGGACCGGACATTACTTGCTTCGGTTGACTTGATGATGTGTTTTCCCGTTGTGAGGTAGCGCACATGAAGTCTTCGGCCAACACGATTACTCCTCTCGAAATATTGAACCAAAAAAAAATTACTCCCCTATAGCAGTGTCTCCTTGTAGTGCATGCATGATGTATGGGATGGGTGGTTCGGTGATGGAAGGCATGCATGCAAGGACCATGGATGACATCACCATGTTGTGGGTGCTCGCATGTATGTATATATTTATATACACACCCATATGTATGTGTACACATACACCTTCATATCTTGACATGTGGTTTGTATAAATCTTTGTTAAACCTGCATAAAATAAAAGACCGTGTTGTATTTATGTTCGGATCAACAAAATAACAACTTATGAAATTATTAACAGAAATCACCTGATTATTGTATACGTGGATACTATTTTTGATCATATATGTGGATGCTATGTCCATATCAGGAGTCCTTTTTGAGAAGGCCGTCATCACCGCCAGGCTCAATATCGTCGACGAGCCAAATGTCGGCAACAAATCCCAGGAGGAGCAGCTCCTCCAGTCCATGGGAGATGGCTTCCGGAAGCTCCAAGCGCTTCACCATGCCCGGAAGGAGAAACTTGACTCTAGGGACGCGGTCATCGAAGCTGCCGAGGCCAGTTTCCCGGAATGTGTCGCAGAGACCTAGTCTTTGTACGCCCAAGCTTCCAAGGACTTGCAGACTATCTAGTCGCAACTGAGCGAAGGCTGGAGCCAGCTCTATATGTAGTAGTCTGACGTCGAATAGGCGTAGGAGGAGGCCAAACAACGGGCCACCACAGAGGACGCTCGTTTGACGGCGCATCGCATCCTGCTTGATGCCCAAGAGGAAGATCCCATCACTCGTGAGAGGGCACTTGCTGACAAGCTTCGCAGCAAGGAAGTGGAGCTCGAGGATCTCGTGACGCGACGGACCCAGGCGTTGGAGCGAGGGCACAAGGAGGCACTCGGAGCCCTATCGGCAGACCATGCCGGCAAGTTGAAGCAGGCCGTCGACGCAGCCAAGGCTACAGAGGCCGCCAAAAGCTCACTAGAGGAGAGGGTGAAGGAACTGGAGGTGGCCCTTGAAGATCAAGGCGCGAAGGGCTCGTCACTCAAGATCGAGCAGGACGAAGCCATTGCCAGCCTGATGGAGGTGCAAGTCGCCGCTTCTGACAGGCTTAAGCAGCTCTCCGTGGCCAACGAGTCCATCAATGACCTGACCTTGAAGCTGGCCATGCTGACTGGGACTCTTGAGGCCGCCAAGACTCGGGAGAAGGCTCTGGTCAAGGAGCTCCACGATGAGAGGCAGCTTGTCGAGAGCACCGCCATTTCCCACAATGGCTATGTGCGCGGGGTGGAAGTCTGGACCGAGAAGCTCGTCGATGTCGTGGGGAAGCTCACCGAACAACTGTCTGCCATGGGTCTAGAGGGCCCATCGTATTCTACCGACGATAGGGTCACCACGAGCGCCAAGGTGACCATGTTCGTCGACAGCCTAGTCGGGGCCCTTGAGCAGCTTCACTCCGATCAGCGGCCCACCTGGCCAGTGAATTGCGCAAGCTCTGCCAGGATGTCCTCCACAAGATGCTCATCAAGGTGGCATACAAGAATCCTGGCCTCAACCTCGACAACGTACTTGACCATTTTCCGAAGGGTGTGGACGTCCAGGCGCTCGAGGAACTCGTTGCGCCCATCGTCGAGCGAGTGAGTCAGGTCAACCGGGTCGAGGGCGACTGCCAAAATTAGTTACCCCATTCCTCGTTGCTGTTCATGCCAATAACAATTTATTTCGTGTTAGAGTCTCGGCAAGGCTGATGTAATGCTATCTGCTTATGCCTTGGACGATTGCTATGTTATCTTCCTTGTTAAACTGATTCTGTGTATGGAATTTTCCCTACGCCCTTTCTAGAAGAATCCTGCCGATGCGTGTGGTCCTACCATGAGAACTTTGAGGAATGGGTCCTTAGCAGCCTGCTGGCGGTGCCACTTCCGGCAAGACACCTTGGCGTCCTTGGCATGGCTGTTCAAGGCATCAGCCTTACTCAAAAATAGGATAAGGGCGTGAGCGCTGTCACTTGGATCGTTGAGCGGACTCGAAATGGAACAAGGAGCGCGGGCGAAGCCACTTAAGCCATTGAGCGGTCCCGAACGCAGTGAGGGCGCATCCAATCGCGGCAAGGTTCCCGTGCGTGCAGGTTTTCCATACAAAATTCGAAATTGCCAAGGAAAATAACTTTACGGCAAGGATTCACATGGGATTTTTGCAACTTATCTTTTTTTTGACTTTCTCCTTCTGGCAAGTTTTTTTGGAATGTCGCTCATAGGTATCCATACCATCATTACCACCGACAAAGCTGCACGTGAGGGATCCTTCTGTCCTTTGGAAAAAGAAGAGAAAATATGGATATGGATTCTTGGCAGTTCGTTAGTCCTTGCCGGAATTAAGTGCAATACAATACTTCAAATAAACATGCACATAAGTAAACATGAGAATCGAACAGGATTGCAGAACACTTACCTTTATTTGTCTATGCACAGGGTGTGAGCCTGGCTTTGTACCAAGGATTACATGCTTCAGCGGCAAGACTTGTGCAAAAGGTGGTTGACCACACCTTATGGGTAGAACTTTCGAAGATGCTCAATATTCCAGGAGTTGCTCACCGTAACGCCATCCTCGGTCTCCAAGCGGACTGCACTGGGCCTAGTGACTCGTACTACCTGATAAGGGCCTTCCCACTTTGACGTCAACTTGTTTGGATTCTTGGCAGACTGAACTCGCTGAAGAACAAGGTCGCCTTCCTCAAGACTTCTAGCATTGACCTTGCGGCTATGGTAGCAGCGCAAGGCTTGTTGGTAGCACGCAACTCTCACAATAGCCTGAAGACGATCTTCCTCAAGGAGTGTCGTGTCGTCTTGCCGCAACTGCTCTTGCTCGAGCTCATCATAAGCGAGCACTCGAGGAGACCCGTATATTAGTTCCATGGGGAGAACTGCCTCCGCCCCATAGACAAGGGAGAAGGGTGTCTAGCCGGTAGCTTGATTTGGTGTCGCCCTGATTGACCAAAGAACCACTGGCAACTCATCAATCCAGTCCCTTGTGTACTTGTGCAGCCTATCAAAAGTTCTTGTCTTGAGACCTCTCAACACTTCAACATTAGCCCTCTTCGCTTGGCCGTTGCTCCTCGGGCAGGCAATAGAAGCAAAACAAATTTTGCTACCAAGGTCTTGGACATACTGCATGAAGGTGCGGCTCGTGAACCGTGTGCCGTTGTCAGTGATGATCCTGTTGGGAACACCAAAGCGGCAAACTAGTCCCTTAAAGAACCTGACGGCTGATTGTGATGTCACCTTCCTCACTGCTTCCACTTCCGGCCACTTTGTGAACTTGTCGATCGCCATGTACAAGTATTCAAAGCCCCCGACAGTAGGGAAAGGTGCCCAAGATGTCGATCCCCCAGACCGAAAATGGCCAGGAGAGAGGGATTGTTTGAAGGGCTTGAGCTGGTTGATGTAGCTTCTTCGAATGAAATTGGCATGCTTCACACTTGGTTACTAACGCATTTGCATCCTAGAGGGTAGTGGGTCAATAGAAACCTTGTCGTAATGCCTTTCCGACAAGTGCTCTTGATCCAATGTGGGAGCCACATATGCCTTCGTGTATCTCTGCCAATAGCTCCGGTCCATACTCCCGAAAAATGCACTAGAGTTTCACGCCGTTCGGTCTCTTTCTGTACATGATGTTGTCCATGAGATGGTACATATGAGACCGGCGGGCTACTTTCTCTGCTTCCTCTTGTTCCTCGGGGAGCTCTCCTGTTTGAAGAAATTGGACAATGTGATGTGCCCATGCTGGAGGCTGGGGCTCGACAACAAGGACTAAAGGTGTATCCTCTGTCGGGGGAGCATTTGCCTCGACGACAAGGGCCCGGGGGCCTGTTGGAGTCTTCTGTGCCCCAGCAAGCTTGGTGGGAGCGTATGCTTCTATGACAAGCGTTGGGGACCTGCCGAAGCATAGTACTCACCGACAAGCCTGCCGTTCCCTCTGGCAATCTTCTCACTAGCGGCTTCAGGGAGCTCTGCCGAAAAATACTTATTGGAACTTAACTTTCTTCTCTTCTCTTGTCGAGTTGATGGTGTCATGGAGGGCTGAGTTAGTTGGAGCTTGAAAGTTCCTGGTTCCATAGGTAACTTAAGGGCAGCACACTTTGACAGGCCATCGACAATGTTGTTCACTGCACGTGGAATGTGCTCCATATGTAGGCTGTCAAAACATTCTTCCAACTTCCTCACTTCATCTACATAGGCTTACATCAACGGGCTCTGGTAATCTTTGTTCACTTGCTGATGACAAGTTGAGAATCACCCTTGACAATAAGTTTCTCTATCCCAAGGTCCGCCGCGATCCTAAGATCGGCAAGCAGCCCTTCATACTCAGCAGTGTTGTTCAGTGACCTCTCCTGGGGAAAGTGCATTTGGACCATATATCTAAGGTGCTCTCTGGTGGGTTCGACAAGCAGCACTCCGGCACCGGCGCCTTGCAGCAAGAAAGCCCCATCAAAATACATGATCCATTCTTGATCGGTTTCCTTGCCGGGAGAGTTGACTCGAGAATCTCTTCATCGGGCGTTGGGGTCCATTCTGTGATGAACTCCGCCAAGGCCCTGCTCTGAATGGTCAAAGTACTTTCAAACTTAAGACCAAAGATTGATAGTTCCAGAGCCCACTCCACAATCTTGCCGGTAGCTTCTGGGTTTCTCAATATCCGCTGTAGCAGGAAGCGAGTGACAATGGTGATCTCATGTGCTTGGAAGTAATGGCGCAGCTTCCTCGAGGCCATAAGAAGGCCGAAGAGCAGTTTTTGCACGCCAGAATACCTTGATCTAGCCCCCTACAACAAGGAGCTGACAAAATAGACCGGTCGCTGCACCACTTTCTTCATCTGGACTATCTCTTCCAACTGCACAGATCCTTCTTTGCCGGCACCAGATCCTGCCGGGGGATGCCCTGGCTCGTCGCTTGGCGCCCCTGCTGTTGCCGCTGCTTCTTTGTCAACATTTTTTCAGCCACTAGCATAGCACTCACCACTTGATTCGTTGCTGCCAGGTACAACAGCAACGACTCTTGTGGTTTTGGCACGGCTAGGACCGGCGGAGACGAAAGGTACATCTTCAAATCCTGTAGTGCCGCCTCCGCTTTCGGAGTCCACTTCATTGGACCTGCCTTCTTCAAGATTTTAAAAAATGGCAGGGCGCGCTCAGCAGATTTTGAGATGAACCTACTCAGAGCAGCAACACAGCCGACAAGGCATCGCACGTCCTTGACTCGTCTTGGTGCCTCAATTTGCTCGATTGCTTTGATCTTTTCAGGATTCACTTTGATTCCTCGTTGAGATATAAAGAACCCGAGAAGATCGCCGAATGGAATGCCGAACACACATTCTCGGGGTTGAGCTTCATGTTGATCTTACCCAAATTGGCAAATGTCTCTTCTAGGTCTGATATGAGCGTAGCCTTGTCCTTGGTTTTGACCACTATGTCATCCTGCTACTTCTCTGCAACGTCGCCAGAAATTGGCAAGTTGATCTTGTCTTGCGTTGGTTTTTCCCTTGAAGAGGAAAGGGTGATGCAGCAAAGTAGAGATAAGTATTTCCCTCAGTTTGAGAACCAAGGTATCAATCCAGTAGGAGTATCAAGATGAGGCACCAAGAAACCTGCACAAACACAAACAAACTTGCACCCAACGTGATAAAGGGGTTGTCAATCCCTTCACGATTACTTGCAAGGTGAGATCTGATAGTGACAATGAGTAAATATAAATAAGTAAATAAAATTGCAGCAAGGTATTTTTGGTGTTTTTATGTTTAGATCTGAATATATAATATGTAAAATAGACCCGGGGGCCATAGTGTTCACTAGAGGCTTCTCTCATGATAGCAAGTATTACGGTGGGTGAACAAATTACTGTTGAGCAATTGATAGAATAGCGCAAAGTCATGACGATATCTAAGGCAATGATCATACATATAGGCATCACGTCCAAGACAAGTAGACCGATACTTTCTGCATCTACTACTATTACTCCACACATCGACCGCTATCCAGCATGCATCTAGTGTATTAAGTTCATAACAAACGGAGTAATGCTTTAAGCAAGATGACATGATGTAGAAGGATAAATTCATGCAATATGATATAAACCCCATCTTTTTACCCTTGATGGCAACAACACAATGCGTGCCTCGCTACCCCTTCTGTCACTAGGTGAGGACACCGCACGGTATGAACCCCAAACCAAGCACTTCTCCCATTGCAAGAACTATAGATCAAGTTGGCCAAAGAAAACCCATAACTCGAAGAGACTTACAAGGATATGAAATCATGCATATAAGAATTCAGAATTGACTCAAATAGTATTCATAGATAATCTGATCATAAATCCACAATTCATCGGATCTCAACAAACACACCGCAAAAGAAGATTACATCGGATAGATCACCATGAAGATCATGGAGAACTTTGTATTGAAGATCGAAGAGAGAGAAGAAGCCATCTAGCTACTAGCTATGGACCCGTAGGTCTGATGTGAACTACTCACGCATCATCGGAGAGGCAAGGATGTTGATGAAGATGGCCACCGGAGATGGATTCCCCTCTGGCAGGATGCCAGAACGGTCTCCCGATTGGTTTTTGGTGGTTCTGGAGGCTTGAGGCGGCGGAACTTGCGATCTAGGTCAATTTCTGCGAGTTTGAGTATTTATAAGACCGTATGGCTGTGGAAACGAGTGGAGGTGGGCCTCGAGGAGACCACGAGCCCCCTAGCCGCGACCTAGGGGGGCCGTGCCTCCCAGGCTCGTGGCTCCCTCGGCCCGCTCCTCTGGTATTTCTTCCTTTAGGTATTTTTGGTATTTTTCATAAAAAATCACGGCGAAAGTTTTATTCCATTTGGACTCCGTTTGATATTCCTATCTGAAAAAGGTCAAAAACACAGAAAAAACAGGAACTGGCACTGGGCACTGAGTTAATAAGTTAGTCCGAAAAATCATATAAAATAGCATATTCATGCATATAAAACATCCAAAGTTGATAATATAATGGCATGGAACAATCAAAAATTATAGATATGTCGGAGACGTATCAAGCATCCCAAAAATCGTTTTAGAAGTGGGGGAGAGAAAAACGAGAGGCAAATGGAAAATAATGTAAATGCAAGAGATGAGTTTGTGATGGGTACTTGGTAAATATGCTTCACTTGAATACTGCCTGGCAATGGCGCCAGAAATTCTTCCCGCTACTTCTCTGCAACTTCGCCAGAAATTGGCAAGTTGATCTTGTCTTGCGTTGTTTTTTCCCTTGAAGAGGAAAGGGTGATGCAGCAAAGTAGAGATAAGTATTTACCTCAGTTTGAGAACCAAGGTATCAATCCAGTAGGAGTATCAAGATGAGGCACCAAGAAACCTGCACAAACACAAACAAAGTTGCACCCAACGCGATAAAGGGGTTGTCAATCCCTTCACGATTACTTGCAAGGTGAGATCTGATAGTGATAATGAGTAAATACAAATAAGTAAATAAAATTTGAGCAAGGTATTTTTGGTGTTTTTATGTTTAGATCTGAATATATAATATGTAAAATAGGCCCGAGGGCCATAGTGTTCACTAGAGGCTTCTCTCATGATAGCAAGTATTACGGTGGGTGAACAAATTATTGTTGAGCAATTGATAGAATAGCGCAAAGTCATGATGATATCTAAGGCAATGATCATACATATAGGCATCATGTTTGATACAAGTAGACCGATACTTTCTGCATCTACTACTATTACTCCACACATCGACCGCTATCCAGCATGCATCTAGTGTATTAAGTTCATAACAAACGGAGTAATGCTTTAAGCAAGATGACATGATGTAGAAGGATAAATTCATGCAATATGATATAAACCCCACCTTTTTACCCTTGATGGCAACAACATGATGCGTGCCTCGCTACCCCTTCTGTCACTAGGTGAGGACACCACACCGTATGAACCCAAAACCAAGCACTTCTCCCATTGCAAGAACTATAGATCAAGTTGGCCCAACAAAACCCATAACTCGAAGAGACTTACAAGGATATGAAATCATGCATATAAGAATTCAGAATTGACTCAAATAATATTCATAGATAATCTGATAAAAAATCCACAATTCATCAGATCTGAACAAACACACCGCAAAAGAAGATTACATCGAATAGATCACCATGAAGATCATGGAGAACTTTGTATTAAATGTCGGAGAGAGAGAAAAAGCCATCTAGCTACTAGCTATGGACCCGTAGGTCTGATGTGAACTACTCATGCATCATCGGAGAGGCAAGGATGTTAATGAAGATGGCCACCAAAGATGGATTCCCCTCCGGCAGGATGCCGAAACGGTCTCCCGATTGGTTTTTGGTGGTTCTGGAGGCTTGCGGTGGTGGAACTTGCGATGTAGGTCTATTTCTGCGAGTTTGAGTATTTATAAGACCGTATGGCGGTGGAAACGAGTGGAGGTGGGCCTCGAGGAGGCCACGAGCCCCCTAGCCGTGGCCTGGGGGGGCCTCCTAGGCTCATGGCTCCCTCGGCCCACTTCTGTGGTATTTCTTCCTTCATGTATTTTTGATATTTTTCATAAAAAATCATGGCGAAATTTTATTCCATTTCGACTCCGTTTGATATTCCTATCTGAAAAACGTCAAAAACACGGAAAAAACAGGAACCGGCACTAGGCACTGAGTTAATAAGTTAGTCCCAAAAATCATATAAAATAGCATATTCATGCATATAAAACATCCAAAGTTGATAATATAATAGCATGGAACAATAAAAAATTTATAGATATGTCGGAGACATATCACATCCATATAAGCCTCCATATTTCTATGTAGCTGGGGCTCAAAACCAATCTGGACTGCTCTTGCAATGGTAGAACCAATGGTTTTCAACCCGAAAGGCATACACAAAAAGTAGTACGTACCACATGGGGTGATAAATGCGGTCTTCTCTTCGTCTTCCTTGGCCATAAAAATCTGATGATAACCGGAATAGGCGTCAAAGAAAGACAATAAGTCACAGCCGGCAGTGGAGTCCACAATCTGGTCGATGCGTGGGAAGGGAAAAGGATCCTCGGGGCAGATGTCTGTAAAGTCAATGCATAGCCTCCACTTCCCATTCGCCTTGTGCACTACGACTGGATTGGCCAACCATGTAGGGTGGAGTACTTCTCTGATCAGGCCAGCTGCTTCTAACTTCTTGATCTCTTCGGCAATAAACTGTTGCCGCTCCAAAGCTTGCTTCCGAACCTTCTGCTTGACAGGCCGCGCATGCGGGCAGACGGCAAGGTGGTGCTCAATCACCTTCCTGGGAACACCGGGGATATCAGATGGTTGCCCTGCAAAAACATCGACATTCGCCCGTAGGAAGGCGACGAGCGTGCTTTCCTATTTGTCGTCAAGGGTGGAACTTATGGTGAAAGTCCCCCCCCCCCCGTGCCATCCTCCTTGGCGGGAACCTTCTTGGTCTTTGGCGGAGCTACCTTGGACTTCTTGCTCTTGCCGGTGGAGCTCTCTAGCACATCGTCAATAGTAGCGCAACACTCCGAAGAGGTGCACTTGCTAGAATGTGCGTCAGAGGCCTTGCCGGTCTTCTTCCCCCCGGGAGCTTCAGTGGTAGGAGCAAGTGCCTTGGTGGCACGTGCTGCGAATGCGCCCCGGTAGAGTTGATCGACGCATATAAGCGCGATTTTCTTGCCAGAGTTGATGGTAATGACGCTCATTGGTCCGAGCATCTTCAGCATGTTGTAAGCGAAGTGGGTGGCCGCCATGAACTTGGCCAGTGGCGGACGCCCGAGAATGCTGTGGTATGACAATGAGATCTCGGCACCGTCAAAGACAATCTTCTCCATTCTGAAGTTGATATCGCTGCCGAACATCACCAGCAACGTGACCTTGCCTTTCAGTTGAGCCCTTCCCAAATTGACCCCTTGGAAAGCGCCTGCCGGCTCGAGATTTTCGTCAAGAATGTGTAGCCTCCGAATGACATCAGGCGAGATCAGGTTCAGGCTGGCCCCACTATCGACTAACATCTTCGTCACCTTGAGGTTGTGGATTGTTGGCGAGACAATGACAGGCACCCCACGGCAGTTATGCGATCATGGTGATCCTCGGCATCGAATATGATAGGAGTGTTGGACCATTTCAGAGGTTTCTGTGTGCCGATAGAGGGCTTTGCCACATTAACCTCACGCCCCCACTGTTTAAGTTGGAGGTGAGAGGAATGCGATGAGGCCCTCCTTCTCTGCACATCATCACCGTAGCCTTCTGAAACTCATGATCTCTAGACTCGTCGTCCTCTTCGACATCATCATCATCATCTCCTTCTTACTTGTCGCGGACATGGGCAGACCGATCCTTCTATTGTTTGGGCTTGTCGTGGCGGCCTCCTCGGTCAACATGCTTCTTGTCGGATTCCTCAACACCATCCTGACCCTTGTCCTTATCTCGCCTCTCATATTCGGCCCTCTACTTCTCGGCAAGCTTCTCAACTTGCCGACAGTCTTGGAGGTCGTGGACTTTGGTGTGATGGATCTTGCAATACTGCTTGCCGGAGTCTTCTGGCTTGCCGACAGCCTCCAAGGCATGGCAGGAGGCGCACCCAACAACATCATTGCCGGGGTCATCGACTTTGCCTTTCTTGGTGGCGCCGGGGTTGCCGGATGCCTCGATGGCAAGCACGGTCTTGCCATTGCGTTTCTTATTCCGCCGCCGGCCCTTGTTTGCCGGGGCAGCGGTGCCTTCATCTTCAGAGTCGACCTCTGCGCCAGCATCTTTGCCAGGGAGTCTTCTCCCTTCTTCATCTCGAGCGCACTTGTTTGCCAGAGCATAAAGCTCGGCGACGTCCCTGACTCTGTTCATCGCTAGCTCTTCCTGCATCCTGCGATTGTGCACGTTCTGATGGAACGCGCTGATAACAGCAGCTGGGTGAATTTCTGGGATGTTGTGGTTCATGCGACTGAACCTCTAGATGTACTTGCGTAGAGTTTTGCCCTCCTTCTAGGGGATGATGTGCAGATTGCTCTCCTGGCCAGGAGCTTGATGGCCTTCGGTGAAGGCGCCAACGAACTCGTGACATGGGTCCGCCCAGAAGGCGATGGATCTCTCCGGCAAGTGCATCAACCATGACCTGACGTTGGGCTTAAGCACCAACAGGAAATACTTGACCAATATCTTGTCGTCGCGGCCCCCGACAGCCTGCACCGCAATGGTGTAGACGCTCAGGAACTCTGACGGATGGGTCTTGCCATCATACTTCTCCGGGACTTCCGGTTTGAACGTGCATGTGTTGGGCCACTGGACTTGCCGCAGCTCAGGGGTAAATGCTGGATAACCCACCTCGTAAGGTAGGCTGACAGGGTACCCCGATGCGGACTTGTCTATAGTGGGCCCGGCACGCCTGTCCAACTGAAGGTGCGCTTCCTGCCGTCGCGCAATCGCGGTTCGGGCGTCTTCCTTGCCACATTCCCGAAGAACATGACGCTGATCGCGACGTGTCCATGGGTCAGACGATGCCATCGAATAACCATCATAGGTGTCAGTCCACCGGGTCAGCGACTGACGATGCTGTCGCGAAGGAGAGTGCGCCGAGGTCGCACCGACTCCGGGAACTTCACCGCTGGTCTGAGGCGGCCCTGCGGGCAGAAGCTCATCTGCGAGGCTGAGGAGGCTCTGAATGGTCACTCACCATTCATTGAGCTTCTCCGCCGCAGGAGCGAAGTTCAAGAGTAGCTGCGCTCGTGCCACCGCTTCCTCAGGCGTGGATGGCAGTGAGCGGTGCGAGCAATGGGGGTGCTTTGATTCCTAACCGTGTTAGAAGGAGCACCACCGTGATCCCGCATCGACATGCCACTCCCATTGGCATGTTGGTCCCGTGCATCTTGGGAATGATGCGTAGGAGCTTTTCCATGGGGACATTGAGAACTCCGAGCACCGTGGCGCGGTTCTCCATGCGCGTCCTGAGAAGGCTGCGGCGTAGGCGCCGGCATGGGTGCCCTCGGAGATACTCTTCCGCCCCCGGAGATCGCCGTACCACTCGCAGGCGGTACCGCTCTGTCTTGAGACCAAGGGCGTGGGGGTTCCCACCGTTTCCATGGGCATCTCCACAGCAAGCGTCGCCGCTTGCTTGGCCGTGGTCACCGGAACATCGCAGAAGTTCCAGACCTCCGCCTCCTCCTCCTCCAGCCACGTCCACGCCATCTCCTATCTTCGCAGATACAGGAATGGCGGACGTGGATGGGCCAACTGTTGTTAGGCCCTTCTTCTTGGGGGCCATGGCGATGATGAAGCTGGGGCACAGATCTCCAGAATGGGTTTGCACCACTCACGCGCCCCTACTTGGCGCGCCAAAGATGTTGTGGGAAAGAACACCTATCGGATCGCAGGGATCCCTTTCAGTTCGGCGTGGGTGAGATGGCACGAAAAGCCGGTCTTGTGAGCTATGCACGGGCCTCCTTTTATACCTAAGGGGATCCCAACAGTGGCATACAGTGTGCACACGGGATGCACAGTGCTGCTATAGTGCTATCGTACCTAACCCTGACGGAGTAGGACAAGGGAATTGAATGCACCGTCAGGGGCCTCAGTCCGTCAGTGGGACGGGACAGGGGCCCGTCCCATCGGCGCCGCTTAGCTCCCTCCAACGTTGACGCCACGTGCATTGGCGGTCCTTGCCGGGGCCTTGCCTTGCCGGGACTTTGCCTTGCCGGGGGCATGGAGGCTCCAAATCCCTCCCGGCAAGGTCTTGCCGGTTGTCCTGAATCTTCTGTGCTGGTGCTTGATAAGTCTTCGCCGGGCCAAGCCACTGGGGCGGCTACTACTGCCCGTGCACGAGTAAAGGGCCGCTAGATGGCCCCAAAACTCTAGTGCACCGACATACACCAACGAGCACATTTTTGCAAACGATTCTTCTCTCATGGTCATTCGCGGTTTGGGGGTCGGACATCCTTGGCCCATTTACCCGTGTGCCCAGGGGCTTTGAATACTTGTACGTTGCCATCGACACGTTCATAAAGTGGCATGAGGGGAGCCTGTAAGGAAATTCACTCCTCAGTCTACAATCAAGTTTTTTTGGGGGTTATTTTGTTGTTTCGGTGTGCCTATCCACATAATTACTGACAATGGTACCAAGTTCACGAGTGGCACCTTCACGTCATATTGTGAATAACTTGATACTCGGATCTACTATGCATCAGTAGCTCACCCTGGGAGCAATGGGGAAGCAGAAAGGGGTAATGTTGAGGTGATGAGTGGGCTCAGAACCAAGACTTTTGACATACTATAGAAATGCGGTAGATAGTGGGCTGATGAAGTTCATGTTGTTCTTTGGTCACTCAGAACGACACCAAATCGAGCAATAGGAGAAAACCCCTTCGCTCTCACCTATGGGGATGAAGCGGTACTTCCCATGGAATTCGTGTGATACGTCTCTATCGTATATATAATTATTATTGTTTCATGCCAATATTATACAACTTTCCTAAACTTTTGGCAACTTTTTATATTATTTTTGGGACTAACATATTGATCCAGTGCCCAGTGCCAGTTCCTATTTGTTGCATGTTTTTATTTTGCAGAATATCCATACCCAATGAAGTCCAAATGCGATAAAAACTAACAGAGACTTTTTTGGAATATATTTGATATTTGGGAAAAAGAATCAACGCGAGACGATGCCCGAGGTGACCACACGCCAGGGGGCGCGACCTACCCCCTGGCCGCGCCCTGGGCCCTTGTGGTCACCCCTTAAGGTGGTGAGAGCTCTACTTTTGCCACAAGTAAGATATCTTTATAGTAAAAATCCCCTCAGAATTTCAGCCCAATCAAATTTAAGTAACGGTGAAAGGCTAGAATCTTGGAGCACAGAAACAGAAGGAAACAGAGAGAGAGAGAGATCCAATCTTGGAGGGGCTCTCGTCCCTTCACCGCCATGGAGGCCATGGACTAGAGGGGAAACCCTTCCCCATATTGCAGGAAGGTCAAGTAAGAATAAGAAGGAGGGGGCTCTCTCCCCATCTCTCCTGGTGGCACCAGAACACCGCCGGGGCCATCATCGTGACGACAATCTACTCCAAAAACTCCGTCATCTTCACCAACACCTCCATCACCTTCCCCCATCTATCTACAACGATCCACTCCCCCGCAACCTGATGTACCCTCTACTTGAACATGGTGCTTTATGCTTCATATTATTATCCAACGATGTGTTGCCATCCTATGATGTCTGAGTAGATTTTTGTTGTCCTATGGGTTGATTGATGCTCATGATTGGTTTGGGTTGCATGCTTTATTATTGGTGCCGTCCTATGGTTCTCTCTGTGTCGCGCAAGCATGAGGGATCCTCGCTGTAGGGTGTTGCAATGTGTTCATGATATACCTATGGTGGGTTGCTTGAGTGACAGAAGCATAAACACGAGTGGGTGGGTTGCTGCATATGGGAGTAAAGAGGACTTGATACCTTATAATGCTATGGTAGGGTTTTACCTTAATGATCTTTAGTAGTCGCGGATGCTTGCTATATTTCCAATCATAAGTGCATATGATAAAAGTAGAGAAAGTATGTTAGCTTATGTCTCTCCCTCATATAAAATTGCAATAATGATTACCAGTCTAGTTATCGATTGCCTAGGTACAATTCCACAACTCCTACCACCACTTTTTCATACTCGTTAAACTTACTTAGTTGTTTATTTATCTTAGCATCCCCTAGTTTTTATTTACGTGCTCTTCATTATATTGCAAACCTATCCTATCACACCTACAAAGTACTTCTAGTTTCATACTTGTTCTAGGTAAAGCGAACGTTAAGCGTGCATAGAGTTGTATCGGTGGTCGATAGAACTTTAGGGAATATTTGTTCTACCTTTAGCTACTCGTTGGGTTCGACACTCGTACTTATCGTGGAAGGCTACAATTGATCCCCTATACTTGTGGGTTATCAAGACCTTTTTCGGCGTCGTTGCCGGGGAGCAATAGCATGGGGTGAATATTCTCGTGTGTGCTTGTTTGCTTTATCACTAAGTAATTTTTATTTTGTGTTCTAAGTTGTTTTCTATCTTTAGATAATGGTAGGAAACGTAAAATGCCAAAAAAATAGTTTTACTTGTTGCTCCAAAAGTTGAAGAACCACTAGTGTTCCGTACCACCGAAGAATATTACTTGGCTCATCTTCGATCCACTTGTGCTCGTGGTGAAAACCCAACAAGCTTAGTTGAGGAAAGTCATTAAATGAGCATGCTCATTATGTGCGACACCGAATATGTCAAAAAGGGAAACTCTTGTGGTATCAAATTAATACTTTGTGCTGTTATGCTTGGAACTTGTGTGAATTGCATGGTTTTACTTGTTGTTCTAAAGAAGCTAAAAAACACCTGCCCAACCAATGTGTGCTTAATGATAATGAAGTATTATCCTCTTATGCCAATGAGGCCTATTGCTATAATGATATTGAACAAATTGAAGAACTTGTTGCTTTCAAGGGTGCCTATGAAATTGCTTCTTTCATTGAAAAGTATGATGCTACTCTTTACAAATCTATTTTTTTTGCCATACTTAAATATTGCTATGAAATCTATGCTTCTAATGCTTATGTTAAAGAGTTTATTGAAAGAATGACCGCTGCCTTGGAAGATATTAATAGTTTGCAAGAATCTATGGAAGAGGAAGTTGCTGAAATTGTAAGATCATTAGAAGAAAAAGATGAGGAGGAGAACGAAGAATAAAAGGAGGAAGAGCAGATTAGCTACCCGTGCCCACCTTCTAATTAGAGTAACTCTTTAACTCATACATTGTTTAAGTCCCCTTCATGCTTACCGAAGGATGAATGCTATGTTGATTGCTATGATCCCTTGGATTCATTTGAAATATCCCTTTTTGATGACCTTGATGCTTGCTATTCTTGTGGACATGATGCCAATATGGATGATGCTTATGGAGATGAACTTGCTATAGTTCCTTATGTTAAACATGAAATTGTTTCTATTGCACCCACACATGATAGTCCTATTATCTTTTTGAATTCTCCAAACTACACTATATCGGAGAAGTTCACACTTATTAAGGATTATATAGATGGGTTGCCTTTTACTATTAACATGATGATTTTAATGAATATAATATGCATGTCCTTGCTGCCCCTACTTGCAATTATTATGAGAGAGGAACTACATCTTCACCTCTCTATGTTTTCGATACAATAAAATTGCAAGAAACTACATATGATATGCATTGGGAGTGAGGGCTCTTGGAGGCCGAGCTCCATGGAGCTCGTTTCAAAAAACGATTATCCACACCGCGAAAAAATTTGAATTTGTTTATACACTCACACATGTGTATTCTCTGTATGCAAAAATTCATAACCAAATACTTTCACACGTGGCACACAAAAAAAGACAAAAATGTATTTCTAAAATGGGCCGATATTATTTCTTGTTGGGTCGAAAAATTGTTTTTCGGTACAGCCTACAAACTACAAAATATTTAAATGATTTTCACAGTTGTTCGTGCGGAAAACATATATGTTATTGTCGATTTTTTTCGATTTTTTTGAAACTTTGAAATTTGAATTTTGACAGGTTTTTAAATAAAGAGCTCCCTGTAGCTCGGGCACCATTTGCATTTTTCGATGCATTGGCCCTTACTTGATGTGAATGAATTGTTCTTGGATGACATGCCAATGCATAGGAAGAGAGTTAGACTTCGTTGTCACATGATTTATATCACTTTGTGCTCACTACTTAATTACTAATCATTGCTAATTAAAATTGGCTTTGATATACCTTGGGATCCGGGTGGATCCACTACTTGAGCACTTTATGCCTAGCTTAATGGCTTTAAAGAAAGTGCTGCCAGGAGCCAACCCGGAAGTTTTAGAGAGTAATTTTTTTTGTTTTTTTGCTTTTATTTAGTTTAAAAACAAAAAAGTGGGGAACTTAAAACTTTTTCAAAAACAGAAGTGAAATTGAGAAAGACGAGCAACGTTGAAGTGGGGTCTTTGAGAAAGACGAGCAACTTTGTTCATGCCGATGGAAACTTTGTGAATATTGATTATAGAAACTTTTCAACAAAAATAATTATCCCCTTGTACAAAACCATTATATTATAAAAATAATGTGCGAAGATTTTCCTTTAGGATGATTAGATTGCTTGTTTGGTGTGTGCAGTGCAAAAACAGAAACTTTGGCCGTAGTGCGTGAATTTATATTTTTTTGCTGGAATGTCAAAAGTTTCTGAAATTTTTACACAGTACTGCTATGAAAATTGTTTATTTGTTCCTAAATTTTAAGAATTTTTAGAGTTACATAAGTATGGTGAATGTTCAGATTACTACATGCTGTCCTGTTTTTGACAAATTCTGTGTTTGATGCTTTGTTTTGCTCGTTTTGATGAAACTATCGATAAATATGAATTGGTTGGCAACAATACTTAAAGTGGTGATTTGTTTTATTATTCTAATGAATCTCGCGAGGTTTTTGTTAAGTTTTGTGTGATTGAAGTTTTCAAGTTTTGGGTGAGATCACGATGGATGAAGGAATAAGGAGCGGAAACAGACTAAGCTTGGGGTTGTGATGTCTACTACACAACCTTCTTCTTGTAGACTCGTGTTGTGCCTCCAAGCACAGAGTTTTGTAGGACATCATAAATTTTCCCTCAAGTGGATGACCTAAGGTTTATCAATCCATGGGAGGTGTAGGATGAAGATGATCTCTCTCAAACAACCCTGCAACCAAATAACAAAGAGTCTCTTGTGTCCCCAACACACCTAATACAATGGTAAATTGTATAGGTGCACTAGTTCAGTGAAGAGATGGTGATACAAGTGCAATATGGATGGTAGATATAGGTTTTTGTAATCTGAAAATATAAAAACAGCAAGGTAACAAATAGTAAACAGCGAGCAAAACATTGTATGAATGCTTGGAAGCAAGGTCTAGGGTCCATACTTTCACTAATGTAAGTTATCTCAACGATAATGACATACTTGAATCATATGTAAATACCTCTTGTGTGACAAAGAGTTCACTCAAAAGTCACAAATAGAAGAGAACTAACGAAGAAATTATTGTCGGGTACGAAACCACCTCAAAGTTATCTTTTCTGATCGATCTTATGAGCTATCCCTATAAGTGTCATGGACATCCCTAGAGTTTGTACTAAAATAACACCTTAATATACACATCAACCAAAACCATAATGCCACCTAGATACTCCAATGTCACCACAAGTACCCATGGGATTGATTATACGATATGCATCACATAATTTTAGATTCATCATATTCAATCCAACACAAATAACTTTAAAGAATGCCCCAAAGTTTCTACCGGAAAGTCAAAAAAAAACGTGTGTCAACCCCTATGCATAGATTTCCAAGGTCACGGAACCCGCAAGTTGATCACCAAAACATACATCAAGTGGATCAATAGAACATCCCATTGTCACCAAGGATATCCCATCGCAAGACATACATCAAGTGTTCTCAAATCCTTAAAGAATCAATCCAATAAGAAAACTTCAAAGGGAAAACTCAATTCATCACAACAAGATAGAGAGGGGAAAATTCCATATGACTCATCTATATCAATAAAGCTCGCGGTACATCAAGATCATGCCATCTCAAGAACACGAGAGAGAGAGAGAGATCAAACACATAGCTACTGGTACATACCCTTAGCCCCGAGGGAGAACTACTCCCTCCTCATCATCGAGACCGCCGGGATGATGAAGATGGCCTCCGGTGATGGTTTCCCCCTCCGACAGGGTGCAAAAATGGGCTCCCGATTGGTTTTTCATGGCTCTAGAGGTTTGCAACGGCAGAACTCCCGATCTAGGTTTATTTTCGGAGGTTTATATATTTATAGGAATTTTTGGCGTGGAATCACGTCAAGGGGTGCCACGAGGCAGTTACAAGCCTGGTAGGCGCGACTAGAGGGGGTGGCCACGCCTGACAGGCTTGTGACCTCCTCGTGGATTTTCTGGCCCAACTCCAATGTTTCGAGGGTCTCTTTTGGTCAAGAAAAAATCATACTAAAGTTTGAGCCTATTCCGTTAACTTTTATATCTGCACAAAAAATGACACCACGGTATTTCGGCTTAAAACAGCGTCAGTCTTGGTTAGTCCTAATAAAATCATACCAAAATCATATAGAATTATTGAAAACATGGCTTGAATACTTCATACATTATAGATACGTTGGAGACGTATCAGGATGCCCGAGGCACCCCAAGGTAATATTCAAGGACTCCCAAGAACTAAGATTGGGGATGCCCCGGAAGGCATCCCGTCTTTCTTCTAACAACCATCGGTAATTTAACTTGGAGCTATATTTTCATTCGTCACATGATATGTGTAAATCTTGGAGCGTCATGTGCTTTTTATTTTTATTTTTAATCATGCACCATTCTGGTATGATAAAGTCCTTGGTTGATTTATATAAGGCTCTTTGCACCTCACTTATATCTTTTGAGTATGGATTTATAGAATGATTCATGTGCTTCACTTATATCATTTGAAGTTTGGATTGCCTATTTCTCACACATAGAAAACCGCCATTTGTAGATTGCTCTTTTGGTTCACTTATATTTTTTAGAGCGTGGGCATATCTTTTGTAGAAAGAATTAAACTCTCATGCTTCACTTATATCTATTTAGAGAGTTAACAGGAGTTGGTCATTCACATGGTTAGTCATAAAATCCTACATAAAACTTATAGATCACTGAATATGATGTGTTTGATTCGTTGCAATAGTATTGCGATATAAAGATGGTGATATTAGAGTCATGCTAGTGAGTAATTATGGATTGGTAGAAATACTTGTGTAAAGATTTGTGATTCCCGTAGCATGCACGTATAGTGAACCGGTATGTAAGGAAGTCGAAGCATGATTTGTTTATTGATTGTCAACCTTTCTGTGAGGGTCAGGAGCGAGCGATGGTTAACTCCTACCAACCTCTCCCCTTGTATTATGCGTCTAATACTTTGCTTCGATGACTAATAGACTTTTGCAATAAGTATGTGAGTTCTTTATGACTAATGTGAGTCCATGGATTATACACACTCTCACCCTTCCATCTTTGCTAGCCTTTCTTGTACCGCGCAACTTTCGCATGTGCATTAAACTCACCATATATCCTCCCTCAAAACAGCCACCATACCTACCTACTATGGCATTTCCATAGCCGTTCCGATATATATTTCCATGCAACTTCCACCGTTCCGTTTATTATGACACGCACCATCATTTTTCATCTTGCTTTGCATGATCGTAAGATAGCTAGCATAATGTTTTCATGGCTTGTCTGTTTTTTGATGTCATTTTCTATGCTAGATCATTGCATATCCTGATACACCGGCGGAGGCATTCATATAGATTCATATTTTTTTCTAGATATCGAATTGTAATTCTTGAGTTGTAAGTAAATAAAAGTGTGATGGCCATCATTATTAGAGCATTGTCCCATGTGAGGAAATGATGATGGAATCTATGATTCCCTCACAAGTTGGGATGAGACTCCGGACTTTATGAAAAATAAAAGAGGCAAGTGAATCCCAAATAAAAAAAGAGAGCCTTAGATGCCCACCAAAAATAATAATAATAAAAAAGAGAAAATAGAGAAGGGAGAATGCTACTATCCATTTTCCACACTTGTGCTTCAAAGTAGCATCATGATCTTCATGATAGAGAGTATCCTATTTTGTCACTTTCATATACTAGTGAGAATGTTTTTCATTATATAACTTGGCTTGTATATTCCAATGATGGGCTTCCTCAAATTGCCCTAGGTCTTCATGAGCAAGCAAGTTGGATGCACACCCACTTACTTTCCTTTTGAGCTTTCATACATTTATAGCTCTAGTGCATCCGTTGCATGACAATCCCTACTCACTCACATTAATATCTATTAATGGGCATCTCCATAGCCCGTTGATACGCCTAGTTGATGTGAGACTATCTTCTCCTTTCCCTCACAACCTCCACCATATTCTATTCCACCTATAGTGCTATATCCATGGCTCATGCTCATGTACTGCGTGAGAGTTGAAAAAGTTTGAGAACATAAAAGGTGTGAAACAATGGCTTGACTTGTCATCGAGGTTGTGCATGATATAAATACTTTGTGTGGGGAAGCTGGAGCATAGCCAAACTATATGATTTTGTAGGGATAACTTTCTTTTGCCATTATATTTTGAAGAGATACAATTGCTTTGTCAGTATGCTTGGAATATTATTGTTTTTATGTCAACATTAAGATTTTGTTTTGGGTCTTATGTATCTGAATATTCATACCATGATTAGATTATATTAACAATATCATGCTAGCTGGCATTCCACATCAAAAATTATCTTTTTTATCATTTACCTACTCGAGGGCGAGCAGGAATTAAGCTTGGGGATGTTGATACGTCTCCATTGTGTCTCATGCCAATATTCTACAACTTTCATATACTTTTGGCAACTTTTTATACTATTTTTGGGACTAACATATTGATCCAGTAACCATGCCAGTTCCTGTTTGTTGCATGGTCTTCATTTCGCAGAATATCCATACCAAACGAAGTCCAAACGCGATAAAAACTTACGGAGATTTTTTTTGGAATATATGTGATTTTTGGAAAAAAGAATAAACGCAAGACGATGCCCGAGCTGACCACAAGCTAGGGGGGCGCAACATACCCCCCTGGTTGCGCCATGGGCCCTTGTGGTCACCCCTTAAGGCGGTTGGAGCTCACCTTTTTCCGCAAGGAAGGTATTTTTATAATAAAAATCCCCTCAAAATTTCAGCTCGATCGGAGTTACGGATCTCTGGATATTTAAGAAACGGTGAAAGACATAGGAGCGCAGAAACAAAAGGAAACAGAGAGAGAGAGAGATCCAATGTTGGAGGGGCTCTTGCCCCTCCTCCGCCTTGGAGGCCATGGACCAGAGGAGAACCCTTATCCCATATAGTGGGAAGGTCAAGGAAGAATAATAAGGAGGTGGGATCTCTCCCCCTCTCTCCCGGTGGCACCGAAACACCGCCGGGGCCATCATCGTGACGGCGATCTACTCCAGCAACTCCGTCATCTTCACGAACACCTCCATCACCTTCCCTCATCTATCTACAGTGGTCCACTCTCCCGCAACCTGTTGTACCCTCTACTTGAACATGGTGTTTTATGCTTCATATTATTATCCAATGATGTGTTGCCATCCTATGATGTCTGAGTAGATTTTTGTTGTCCTATGGGTTGATTGATGCTCATGATATGTTTGAGTTGCATGTTTTATTATTGGTGTTGTCCTATGGTTCTCTCCGTGTTGCGCAAGCATGAGGAATCCTTGCTGTATGGTGTTTGCAATGTGTTCATGATTCACCTATGGTGGGTTGCTTGAGTGATAGAAGCATAAACCCGAGTGGGTGGGTTGTTGCATATGGGAGTAAAGAGGACTTGATATCTTATAATGCTATGGTTGGGTTTTACCTTAATGATCTTTAGTAGTCGCAGATGCTTTCTATAGTTCCAATCATAAGTGCATATGATCCAAGTAGAGAAAGTATGTTAGCTTATGCCTCTCCCTCATATAAAATTGCAATAATGATTATCGGTCTAGTTATCGATTGCCTAGGGACAATTCCGCAACTCCTACCACCACTTTTCCACACTTGTTAAACTAACTTAGTTGTTTCTTTATCTTAGCAGCCCCTACTTTTTATTTTTGTGCTCTTCATTATATTGCAAACCTATCCTATCACACCTACAAAGTACTTCTAGTTTTGTACTTGTTCTAGGTAAAGTGAACGTTAAGCATGCGTAGAGTTGTATCAGTGGTCGATAGAACTTGAGGGAATATTCGTTATACCTTTAGCTCCTCGTTGGGTTTGACACTCTTACTTATAGAGAAAGGCTACAATTGATTCCCTATACTTGTGGGTTATCATCGTGTACAGATCTCCTCCAGTACGAACTTATGATGAAGATAATCAAGAGAAAATAAGGCATGGTGATGTCGGATTACTTGAGGAAAACCGATCCGGGCAGCTTATGCATAGAATGTTATCAATAGGGTTTTGTCAAGGCACGTGTGCAGAACACACGTGTGACAGCGTGGACACATAACATCCTTTGTTGATGTGAGTATGGGTGCGCGAAGGTGAAGACCTACACTATCAGAATGCAAAGAGTTCACACGATGATTCACCAGGTTTGGGCTGCATGGTTGTGTAATACCCTACCCCTTCTTTGTGTGTGTTTATGTTTGAGTGGATCAAGGACTACAAGTCCTTCCCCAGAACGAGGAGCATTGAGTAGTCCTACCGGTGCTCTATCAAGTGTCCCCTCTTTCTTCCTCTCTTTCCTTCTCTTTATTTTTCCCTTACTCGCCTCTTCTCTCCTTCTTTCCTTCCTCAGTAGCTAGGTCCTACTTTTATAGATCAAGGGGTACCAAAAAACCATTGCCACTAATGATTTCACCCGGTTCTGACTAGTTAGGTGAGTGCAATAAATTCTTGGTGACATGTCTATGTCTTCTGGCTTCCAAAAATGAATGTCTATCTGTGGTGTCGTGGACTAAGGGTTGTCAACTGATACATCTCCAACGTATCAATAATTTATGAAGTATTCATGCCTTATTCACCTATGTTCACAATATTTATATGGTTTTGATGCACTTTATATGATTTAACTGGAACTAACACAAACTGATGTTGTTTTCAGCAGAATTACTGTGGTGTTGTTTTTTGTGTAGAATATAAAAGTTCTCGGAAGCGCCCAGAACTTTTTGATGATTTTTTGGATGGAAAGGGGCTTAGGAAGTTTCGAGGGAGTACCAGGGGACCCACAAGGGGGTGCCAAGCCAACAGGGCGCGCCCAGGGGGGTGACCGTGCCCTGTTACCTTGGGACCACCCCGTAGCTCCATTCCGCCTGATTCCAACGCTGAAAAATCCTATAAATCCCAGAACCCATAGAAGTTAATCTAGAACTTTTTCTCCGCCGCTGCAAGACTTTGTACCGAAGAAATATCATCCAGGACCCTGTTTCGGCACCCCTGTAGAAGGGGGAAGTCATCATTGGAGGCCAGCTTCGTCATCCTGTCGGTCTCCATGACAAGGAGGGAGTAGTTCACCCTCAGGGCTGAGGGTGTGTACTAGTAGCTATGTGATCTCTCTCTGTCTCTATCATGTTATTGATATGTCACGATCTTGATGTATCATGGGCTTTGTTAATATAGTTGGATCATATGGTGTTCTTCCCTCTCTATCTTGATGTGATGAATTGAGTCTTTCCCATTGAGATTTTTGTTATGTCGGATTGAACATTGGATTTGAGATCACTTGATGTGTGTCTTGCATGTGGATGACCGTGGTGATAATGGGGTGTTCTATTGATTCACTTGATATAAATTTTGGTACTCAACTTCCGGATTCTTGTGGTGACAATGGGGTAATCCATGCATATGGATTGATACACGCTCTTGTCCTACTTTCTCCAACAGAAATCTTGGGGTCCTCTTTGAAGTTCTTTTGCACGAATTGAATATGATGAATCTGAAATTGTTTGATGCATATCATATAATTGCCTCACGGATACTTGTGGTGACATTGGAGTGTCTAGGTGACATTAGAGTTGATTTATGTGTATCATATGGTGTTATTTTAGTAGGAACTCTAGGGTCGTTTGTGACACTTATAGGAATTGCTCAATAGATTGATCGGAAAGCATATCTTTTAGGTGATTCTGCTATCTACCACAATTTCATCTTATGTTCTCTAATAGATTTGAAATTTGGAGTGATTCTTTGTCGCACGTTGAGGGATGATCATATGATTCTCTTATGTTAGCATTGTTGAGAGATTGCACATTTGCACTAGTGAAAGTCTGAACCCTAGGCATTATTTTCAAGCATTAATATACCGTTTTGCTCGATGTTTACTACTTTTTACCTTGCTGTTTTTATTTATTCAGATTATGAAAACCACCATCTCTTCATAGAACTAGTGCACCTATACAATTTGCTATTGTATTGGGTGTGTTGGGGACACAAGAGATTTCTTATATTTGATTGCAGGGTTATTTGAGAGAGGACATATTCATTCTACACCTCCCATGAATCGATAAACTTTAGGTCATCAACTTGAGGGAAAATTTCTACTATCCGACAAAACTCTGCACTTGGAGGCCCAATAGAGTCTACAAGAATAAAGTTGTGTAGTAGACACACTGTTCAAAAAATCTTCTAATTCAGCGATTTATCGTCCGATTTATCACTACTCATGGGGTGACCAATAAGATTATGCCTTATCTTCACCTTTTATATTTTGGGCCGATTTATCACTCTGACAAGCCTTTTATCAGAAATCTATCAATAAATTAGGCTTATTCCTAGCACTATGTTCACAAAAAAAAACAATGTTTATTTGTGTTTTTGTCGACCTTATTATGCAATATGTAATATTGCCCTATGTTTTGTCATTATACGAGGATTCAAGGGCTAGGAATCAAGGTAACACTTCTATCCAATATTTTTTTGATGTTGAATATTACATATTTCAAGGTTGGGAACCCAGGATTTGCAAAAAATGGCCGATTAACAGTCGACCGACAAAATTGATTAATCAGCCAATTTTTGATTAATCTCTTATCCCCGACTGACCGAGACGCTAACGATAATCGATATCTTCAACGTTGAGTAGACATCATTAGCCCTGACGACTTTTCTTCAATGGGCTGGGCTAATGACCCAGCGGCCACTAGAAGGAGGGACTATCAAAACTATGATCCTCGGCGTAGGCAAGATGGAAACTTCCAAACACTTAGCATGCACAACAATGAGTATTTCAGTAGTCAGCATGTTTAGCCCTAGATGGCAACCGACCATACATGTAACCTAGATACCCCCAGTGTACATATAAGCCGAGGGGTTTAGTCTTTATAGAAACGAATAACAACCATAGGGTTTAGAACACAATCATCCGATCTCGAGGTAGATTATCTCATACTTTATTCCCAATCCAATCAACACAATCAAAGTAGGACGTAGGGTTCTACCTCTTCGAGAGGGCCTGAACCTGGGTAAAACATTGCCCCTTGTCTCTTGTTACCATCGTTCCTAGACCACTAGCTCGGGACCCCTTACCCGAGATCTGCTGGTTCTAGCATCGATATTGGTGGCCCATACAAGTCTCGCCACATGGTCACAAGGGAATAATGGAGATGTCAATCAATGAGAAAACCCAATTCGTTGTATCCTTTACAACAGAGACCCAAGTCTTCAGATCAATCAAAGATCAAAGACATGTTCGATTACCCCTCCTCCCATAAGAGCTGACGCCCTGATACTCGTGATCTGTGTTGTGTTTTCTGTGAAGAGGAATGGGTTATTGCAGCACAAAGTGGGTAAGTATTTCCCTCAGTTATGACACCAAGGTTTATCTAACCAATAGGAATACAAACCCTCAACCATCTTCAGCGGCTACACGCAAAAGAACAAACAACTTGCAGCCAACGCCGACAAGAGGGTTGTTAATCCCCTTGATCTCGTTATTTGCAAGCAAGTAAGTTGTGTAGATAATTGTAGATAATAGTAATGTGCAAAATAAAATAGAAGTAAATAAATAACAACAAGTTAATGATAGTGTTTGTTGATATATAAGTGAATAGACCCCGGGGGGCATAGAGTTTTCTAGTGGCATCTCTCATAAGCAAAGCATATAGTGGGTAATTTTTTTACTATTGGGCAATTATACAAAAGCAAATAGTTATGCGATTTTCACGGCAATGATCATGTGTATATAGGCACCATGTCCACAAGCAAATAGGCCAACTCCTGCCTACACCTATTACTATTACTCCACCCATCGACTGCTATCCAGCATGCATCTAGAGTATTAAGTAAAACAGAGTAATTTTTGGAGAACATTGACATGATGTAGAAAAAGTACACTCAATCAATAGAATAAACTCCATCATTTTATCCTTAGTAGCAGCAACACAAAGACACAACTTTTTGATGACCCACAAGTATAGGGGATCAATCGTAGTCCTTTCGATAAGTAAGAGTGTCGAACCCAACAAGGAGCAGAAGGAAATGACAAGCGGTTTTTAGCAAGGTAATCTCCGCAAGAATTGAAATTGTAGGTAACAGATAGTTTGATAGCAAGATTATTTGTAATGAGCAAGTAACGGTAACAGTAAACAAGGTGCATCAAGGTAGCCCAATACTTTTGAGGCAAAGGACAGGCCAGAACAATCACTAGTAATAGGCAAAGTGTTCTCGAGGGTACACGGGAATTTCGTCTATTCACTTTTATCATGTTGGTTTGATTCGTGCTCGCTATTTTGATAATTTGATATGCGTGTGGACCGGTGCTAAGATGTTGTTCTTACTTGAACTAACAACCTACTTATCATTAACCCCTTCGCAAGCATCCGCAACTAAGAGAAAAGTATTAAGACGAAGTCTAACCATAGCATTAAACATGTGGATCCAAATCAGCCCCTTATGAAGTAGCACATAAACTAGGGTTTAAGCTTCTGTCACTCTAGCAACCCATCATCTAATAACTATTCCACAATGCATTACCTTAGGCCCATGAATGCTGAAGTGGCATGTAGTCGACGTTCACATGACACCACTAAGGGAATCACAACATACATATCATCAAAATATTGAACACATATCAAATTCACATGATTACTTACAACATGACTTCTCCCGTGACCTCAAGAACAAAGTTAACTACTCACAAATAATATGCATGCTCAAGATCAGAGGAGTATTGAATAGCATAATGGATCTGAACATATAATGTTCCACCAAATAAACCATATAGTAATCAACTATGCAAGGTAATCAACAGTACTAGTCACCCACACGTACCAATCTGAGGTTCCGGTACAAAGATTGAACACAAGAGATGAACTTGGGTTTGAGAGGAGATGGTGTTGTTGAAGATGTTTATGGAGATTGGCCTCCCAAAGATGAGAGGGGTGTTGGTGATGATGATATCTTCGATTTCCTCCTCCAGGAAGGAAGTCCTCCTGGTGGAACCGCTCCGCCGGAGGGCAAAAGTGCTCCTGCCCAAGTCCGCCTCGAGGCTACGACGCTTCGTCCCGAAAGTCCTCCTATGGTTTTTCTAGGTCAAGAGTGACCATATACCAAAAGATGGGCACCGGAAGCGGGCCAGGATGGGCACAACCCATCACGCCTGTAGCGCCCTGGTGGGTTGTGCCCACCTAGGGGCCCTCCTCCGGTAGTTTTCAGCTCCAGTATTTTTTATTAAATTCAAAAATAGTCTTCCTAAATTTTCAACTTCATTGGAGTTGTGCAGAATAGGTATCTCTAACGTGCTTTTCTTGGGTCCAGAATTCCAGTTGCCGATATTCTCCTTCTTTGTGTAAAGCTTGCATATTATGAGAGAAAAGGCATTAGAATCACTCCCCAAAGCATTATTATTGAAAAAACAAAGTAAATAACAGTAGGAAATCATGATGCAAAATGGACGTATCAACTGCCCCAAGCTTAGACCTCGCTTGTCCTCAAGTGAAAGGCGAAATGGAAAAGCATGTACACATGGTTTGAGAGAGAGAGGTGTCGATGAAAACAAAATATGGACATAGAAGCATCATGCATATTAACATAACAGCAACAAACTCTAACATAAGAACTTATTTCAATACATTTTTATCATAAGGCTTCTCATGAAAAAGTAACAATTCATCACAACATAGAAGTATGAAGCATAAACCTTATTGGAAGCCAAAAAACTATGTTCTCAGTCAACTGTCCAACTACAATTCATCATATTTTCAGGAAGGGTCTCATGTCGTAGCCTTTTGGCAAGTCCACATACTCAACTATCATTTAGTATTTTATGATTGCTAATGCTCACGACATACCCATGAACAAAAAGTTTCAACCAGACATGTAGGAAGACAGGGGCTTATCATTTCGCCTCCCAACTCACTCACCTCAAAGGTGATGTCAACTATAATAACTCATGCCCACCCATATCCAACTAGATATATGTGCCAAGATATTTCCTCCCCACATGATGCTTGCAAAAGGAAAAAGTAAAAAGGGAATAGGAAATGATACTTTGACTCTTGCATAAAAGTAAGTGTATAAAAGTAATAGATAGGCCCTTCACAGAGGGAAGCATAGGTTGTCATGCCCTTAAAGATTTGTCTCCTAAACCCTTTATGTAAAAGAATGTCACGCTATATTGCCCCCCATGATAGCAACCTTTATTATGCAGTCCGTCGCTTTTATTGCTTTGCCATCATAAGTTCATATAACGCTCAATTTTCTCTTACACTAATTGATCAAAACAGTTTAAGAAGCATTTTTATTGCCTAATTGCACCGATGACAACTTACTTGAAGGATCTTTCTCGATCCATAGGTAGGTACGGTGGACAGTCAAAGAAAGAGATTGGTTCGGGTTTTTGGATGCACATGTAGTATCTCTACTTAGTGCAGAATTTTTTGCTAGCAATAATATTGGGCAAGGACCACATGTTAAAGGATCTATGACAATATAACTTCTATGTGGATCTGAACAAACATAAATCATTACGTTGACTTCCTCGTCCAACGTCAATAATTTTGACATAAAATATTTGATGGGGGCTCACAATCATAAAAGATGACCAAGATAGTGTATTTGCATGTGCATCTTCTCTTCCCTTATTAATTCTTTCATGAATTGCATTATTGACCAATGCTATGCTTGCCAATCTCCAACAAATTTTACTACTTATACTTTTCATTATGTGATGTCATACTCACCATAAGATTAGCATATGATTTTTTTTCATTTTTTCTTTTCCTTAATTTGATTTCAACCAGAAAGTAAAGAGGCAAAAACTAAAACTAACTTTATTATATAACTTTCACTCAATTACATAAATAGATAGGCCAAGGAACTAACACACAAAAATAGATCATGTTAAACTTTTATTCAACTAAAGAAAGGGAAACTAAGGATCGAACTAAAATAGTTAAAAGTGAATAAAAGTGGTGGTGATACGACACCGGGGCACCTCCCCCAAGCTTGGCTTAAGCCAAGGGGAGTGCCCGTACCCGTGTGCTCAAGTCTCCTTTGGTGGAGGTGATGAACAAGGTGGAGGAGTTGATGTAGGTGGTGGTGATGATGCAGCAAGCTTGTGCTCCAGCTTCCAGGGCAAGGGTTCCCCATCAAAGGTTGACGCGAGAGTCCCCTAAGTCCTACAACTAGCAGCTAAACTCATACCTTTAAATCTCGCTTCACATTCGAAAATTTGGTTTTGAAGATCATAAACTTGGCTCTACAGAAAATTAATTTGCTCATTGAGGGTGAAGATGGTGTCCTTCATGGACCGGCAATCCACTGTCTGATCACGGGTGAATTCCGTGATCATGGAGTCATTGGCACTAAGTCCGTGCTCCACCATCTTCTAGCACTTTGAGATTTCCTGTTCTACCACCTCGAGCCTAGTCTCCACGATTCTGGTCTTCTTGGGTCCCTAAACATCGCGGATGTGGAGCACCCCCTCATGTGTCTCAATGGACTAAGGGTGCTTCATCACCTCTGACAAGTACGGGTTGATGACCTTCTCAAAGAACTTGTCCTTGGAGGAGCTTGGTGGACCCATGGAGATCTAGATCTGACGAGAAAACAACAAGAAACAAGAACAAATGATTTTTTGTGTGATGCGGTCGTCAAAACAGTCGGGGGGTATATATAGAGAATTTTTATCCTAGGGAAACAAGTATTTGGAAGGAAAACAGAGTCGGGAAGGCATCTGAGGTGGGCAGAACCCACCAATGCATGGCCAAGGGTGCCTGGCGCGCCCTGATGTATCGTGCTCACCTCGATCACCTTCCAGTTTATTTCTTTATTTCAAATTTTTTTAAATGTTCCAAAACTGATAGAAAATATGTTTGCGGATTTTTCGGAGTCCGTTTACTTACCGAATCATGTACCTCCTATTTTAAAGAGTTCTGGAGTGCTCCGGAAGGTAAGTTTTATGTGCTCCTCCGGTGTCATGGTTTGGATAACATGGCTTTCAACTTTAATAGGCGTACTTGAGATATAGTGCTTAACTCTTTGCTGATTAACCACCTTCAGGTTAGTACCTTCGCCATTATTAATCTTGATAGCTCCAGAATGATAGACCTCTTCGACAATATATGGTCCTTCCCATTTCGAGAGAAGCTTCCCTACGAAAAATCTTAAACGAGAGTTGAACAAAAGAACATGGTATCCTATTTTGAATTCCCGCTTTTGAATTCTTTTGTCATGCCATCTTTTTACTTTTTCTTGAATAGTCTAGCATTTTCATATGCTTGGTTTCTCCATTCATCTAGTGAGCTAATATCAAATAGTGTCTTTTCACCGGCAAGTTTGAAATCATAGTTGAGTTCTTTAATTGCCCGAAATGCTTTATGTTCTAATTCTCGGGGTAAATGACAAGCTTTCCCATATACCATTTTATATGGAGGCATGCCCATATGATTTTTATAAGCTGTTCTATAGGCCCAAAGTGCATCATCTAATTTCTTAGACCAATTCTTACGAGACCTATTGACAGTTTTTGGTAATATTAATTTTATTTCTCTATTGCTAAGTTCTACCTGACCACTAGATTCAGGATGATAGGGTGATGCAATTATATGGTTAACATCATATTTAGCAAGCATATTACGGAAGGCACCATGAATAAAGTGTGAACCACCATCGGTCATTAAATATCTACGGATTCCAAACCTCGGAAAGATTACCTCTTTAAGTATTTTAATGGAGGTGTGGTGATCAACACTACTAGCTGGAATAGCTTCTACCCACTTAGTGACATAATCAACTGCAACTAAAATATGAGTGTATCCGTTAGAGGAAGGAAAAGGTCCCATATAATCAAAACCCCACACATCATATGGTTCAATGACAAGTGAATAATTCATAAGCATTTCTTGACTCTTACCGATATTACCAATTATTTGACATTCATCACAAGTCAAGACGAACTTATGGGCATCCTTGAAGAGAGTAGGCCAATAAAACCAGATTGCAATACCTTGTGAGAAGTTCTATCTCCCGCATGATGTCCTCCATAAGCTTCAGAATGACATTTCCATAGGATTTGTTCATGTTCATGATCAGGTACACAACGTCTAATAATACCATCCACTCATTCTTTATAAAGATGTGGGTCATCCCAAAAGCAATGCCTCATGTCACAGAAGAATTTTTTTCTTTTGTTGATATGTAAAGCTAGTTGGTATATATGTAGCGACAATGTAATTAGCATAATTAGCATACCAAGATGTGTTGTGTGAGACACTTATTGCAGCTAGCTGTTCGTCGGGGAAACTATCATCAATAGGTAGTGGGTCATCAAGAATATTTTCTAAACTAGAAAAGTTATCATCTATGGGGTTCTCAGCTCCTTTCCTATCAATGATATGCAAGTCAAATAACTGAAGCAAGAGGATCCACCTAATGTGTCTAGGTTTAGCATCTTTCTTTTCCATACGATATTTTATAGCAACATGATCGATGTGAAAAATAACTTTGGAGTCAACAATATAGGACCTAAATTTATCACAAGCAAACACAACTGCTAAAAATTCTTTTTCAGTAGTAGCATAATTTCGTTGGGCACTGTTGTCGGCGTTCTAGGAACGGGGGTACCTAGTCCTGCCTGCCTACGACCCAGGACATGGCCCACTTCGTCAGCTAGGCGAGGCCAGGCGCACCATTACTCAATACAAGGCCCTCGCGAGGACCCTGGGCTCATCAGGAAGAACAGAATCAAGACCAGCAAGGATGGGCCACCTCAGGCCCCCTCCTAAGGGGCAGATATCTCCATGCAAGGCCCGGCCTTAGGAGTCAAGGGTGATGCAAGGAATGACAAGCGGGTGCCAGCGTGCAGGGGGCGCAGTTTCCTCTTTGGTGCAAAGGGAGCAAGGACGTACGCGAGTTCCCAAAGCACCACCCAAAGGTTTCCCTTCTGGTGCAACCAGACCATGACCACGAGCCCCGCAGGATGGATGTCATCACTGAGCCCATCTCTGCATCACCAACAGCTACTTTGCTGACGAAGACCACCTTTGGAACGGATGTATGCTACTTCTCGAGCATGCGTTGGTTTCCGTGAAGAGGAATGGTTGATGCAGCAAAGTAGATAAGTATTTCCCTCAATTGTTGAGAACCAAGGTATCAATCTAGTAGGAGATACAAGGAAGCCCCCAATAGGTGTACCTACGCAAAGAATCAAACTCTTGCACCCAACGGTATAAAGGGGTTGTCAATCCCTTTAAGGTTACTTGCAAGGATGAGATCTAATAGAGATAAATTGCTTAAACGAAAAGTAAAACAATAGGTGAAAGTAATGAAGCAAAGTATTTTTTGGTATTTTTGGTTTTAGATCTGAAAGTATAAGATGGAAAATAGACCCGGGGGCCATAGGTTTCACTAGAGGCTTCTCTCATGATAGCAAGTATTACGGTGGGTAAACAAATTACTATTTTTGGTGTAGAAAGTCTCAAATTCAGGATCTTCCGCTGCACAGATTTCCTGGGAAACAAAGTCATAGGCACGTAAGTTCAGAGCCAAGCCAACTATGCCAATAGCACTCATCCATAAACCGGTGACGGGTACAAATAGCATAAAGAAATGTAACCAACGTTTATTGGAAAAAGCAACACCAAAGATTTGGGACCAAAAGCGGTTAGCAGTAACCATTGAATAAGTTTCTTCAGCAAGCCATTGATAGAAAAGCGAATAATTATGAAGATATCCAAGAAAATGATTATGCATATAGGCATCACGTCCATGTCAAATAGACCGAAACGATTCTGCATCTACTACAATTACTCCACACATCAAACGACTCCTGCCTGCATCTAGAGTATTAAGTTCATAAAGAACAGAGTAACGCATTAGGTAAGATGACATGATGTAGAGGGATAAACTCAAGCAATATGAAGAAAACCCCATCCTTTTATCCTCGACGGCAACAATACAATACGTGCCTCGCTACCCCTACTTTGTCACTGGTGGAGGACACCGCAAGATTGAACCCAAAACTAAGCACTTCTCCCATTGCAAGAATTACCAATCTAGTTAGCCAAACCAAACCAATAACTCGAAGAGACTTGCAAAGATATGAAATCATGCATATAAAAATTCAGGAAAGACTCAAATAATATTCATGGATAATCTGAACATAAACCCACAATTCATCGGATCTCGACAAACACACCGCAAAAGAGTGTTATATCGGATAGATCTCTAAGAAGATCATGAAGAACATGGTATTGAAGAGCAAAGAGAGAGAAGAAGCCATCTAGCTACTAGCTCTAGACCTGAAGGTCTGTGGTGAACAACTCACACATCATCGAAGGGGAAATGGAGTTGATGTAGATGCCCTCCGTGATCGAACCCCCCTCCAGCAGATTACCGGAAAAGGCTCCAAGATTGGATCTCTCGGGAACGAAGGCTTCTGGGCGGAAAAGTGTTTTCATGGCTTGTTCTGATAATGATGAAATATTTGGGAATTTATAGGCCGATGATTAGGGTTAGGGGAGCTTCCGTGGGCCCACAAGCCTGCCCATCGTTCCCTACCCCCCTGGGTGCGGCCCTAGGGCTTGTATCCCCATGGTGGCTCCTCTGCTTTGGTTCTCAAGTCTCGTAGTTTCCTTTCATTCCAGAAAAATCATTCCAAAGTTTTTATTCCATTTAGACTCCATTTAATATTCCTTATCTGCAATTCTCAAGAACAAGGGAAAAACAGAAACAGACACTAGGCTCTAGATTAATAGGTTAGTCCCAAAAATAATATAAAATAGCATATTAGTGCATATAAAACATCCAAAACAGATAATATAATAGCATGGAACAATAAAAAATTATAGATACGTTGGAGACGTATCAATGTACTCCTATCCCCCTTAAGAATTGGCCGTTGTGGGATCCCTTCCCACCATTGTGATAAGGGAAGAGGACCCGGGCCACTGCTATATATAGAAGCTAGGTCACACCAAAGAGGAGGACCCGGGGCGATCCGATCCAACACTTAGCCACTCAACTCACCACCACAGGGCAGAGCCAAGAACACACCTTGAGCGCCCTCGCGAGGCTCAACCTCATTGTACTAGTTCATCCACCAAAACCTCCACGAGAGGCAATCCACCAAAGCAGGAGTAGGGTATTACGCTTCACAGCGGCCCGAACCTGGGTAAAATGTCGTGTTCATCTTCTTCCTCGTCATCGAACGAGTTTGCTATTGTGTCCATCGAGTAGCGAGTAGGTTGGATGAGGCCACAGGGAAACCTTCGCACACGCCCCTGTGTTCGAACCTTAGGGGTTTTATGCCGGCTAGGGGGAGTGTCAAAGTCCTCCCCAAGCCAGGCTCTCCTTCCGCCTTGCCGCTCCGATGGTCGACGCCCCACGAGCTTCTGCATGCAGTGACGAACCAGCCACCATTGACCTCAACGCTGCCGCCGGGAACCTGCGCCAGCGGCGTGGTGTTGGGCGGGCAGTATCAGGTTGCCAGCGTCGCCTTTGTCGTTGCCGCCCCTCGCGCCACCCAAGCGCATGACAATCGGGCGACGCCCTCAGCATCCGCATCGCATCGCTCCTATGTGGGGGATCTAGACGCGCACGACACACTTTTGCTGGCAAGTGAGGTGCTCTGCCACCATCCAACGCTAGGGGGCTTCGACGCATGGGACGACCACATCACGGAGCTGATCACCGTTGCGCACGGAGCCGCGCTCCCTCGCTCTTCATCAAGCGTTAGCGGATCATTCACCACACCAATCCTCCGGCCCGTCAATGACATGCCCCCTTCAGCCCCGGGCGAACCCGTGCGGGGACCGCCGAACGTTGTGCTCCTCCTTCTGTGGATCCCGGTAACTGATTTCGTGGCAGAACCCGGCCACGGAGAACGAGCTTGCGGAGAAGACAACAGAGCACCCCACGCGTGCACCCCCGTGACCTAGTGGATCTCCAACAACCCGGATTGACAAGACGCTAGCGCACCACCCTACGCAGGGAGCAAATGGCGCAGATGTCCAGGCAAGCAAGCAACAACGGCGAAGTTGCGCCGGACCATCGGGGAATCAACCCTTGTCAGGAGACATGCGACCTATTGGGCGGAGGCTATAGATGTAGGCAGCTTCGCTCTGAGGCTCGACGCAGGAGTGTCTATGGGCTGCGTGTGGAGGGCGGTGCCCCGCCACCGCTTGGAGGGGCCGTTCTAGGCGCCACATGGAACGGTTCGGGAGGAGGACAAGGCCTTCTTGTGGAGCCCTACGTACCGTGCTACGTCGTGCCTAGGGAAGACGACCAGGGTCGGGCACCTATCGCGGGCGCCAGCACCTCCCAAGGGTAGGGTAAGTCCTGGACATCCTCCCAGAGCCGGACTTGGGGGTTCCCCTGGAGGAGCACCAAGTCCGGACATCGCAAGCCGGAGGAGGAGGGAGGACGCCACCGGATGCGTGGGGGCACGGCGCGAGCTACCACCCCCACGGGCAAGCAACAACGAGCCAAACCCCGTGGTATTGGGCGTAATGCCCTAGGGAAAGGCAGCAAGACACAGGTAACGTTGGCCACCCGTGGCAACTGGAACATCAGCACAGCCTTGGGAGGCCGGGCCTCATGAGGCTCCCGAGGCAACGCACGGTCACCGCACAATTGCCTCACGAGGCGGCTTCAATGACAAAACACCCTTACGACTGCGCCGGATGCATTGTACTCATGTTTGGCCATGGGAGCGCAATCTTGCGGCTACGCGGGGAACAATGCATTAGGGTTTGGGTCGTAGGGGCGCGCAATCGAGTAGAAATGCATGGGATATCTCTTGATGAGGTTGGGAGCTATCGGGCCCGGTGCCCGGGGGCTCGCCCAGCTATCTCCGGCCATGACACTCTCATGTAATAATGAGCGGGTTGTATACGCCCGGAGCCAAGGACACGGAGGGGTTTCTCCCACGCAATGTGGCAGACACAGCTCCACGCTGGTGGAGAAGTCAACACTGCCCATCAATGGCTATGCACATGGAATGTGGAGGCCCGATGCTCAGTGCTGGGGGAAGACGAAGACTAGCCTAGGTGTCGGATGTGGCATTTGCTTGCTTTCTTTTTATGTTCGAGTTGCCAACTTTTGAAACAAAGTTTGAAGGGCTCAGAGCTCTAAATTTCAAAGAAAAGGGGCGGGGACTTTTATCTTGTTGCTTTCTCTTTTTTACCAATCTTGAGTTCTCTTTCTTCTGGATCGGCGTTTTTGAAAGAGACCGCACGTTGCGGCCCTTCCCGGGGTACCCCGGGCCTAGATAGTGAGACCCTGTCGCCTTAGGGACTCGCAACTTTAATGGCTGCCCCCCACTTCCGGACTCCGACCGTGGCATGGTGTCGCGGCATGGAGTCTCGGGGGGGGGGGGCGAGAGCTTGGGCATCCTGAGGTAAAACTCGCCAGAACAGAATGGGAGACGCTCGAGCGTCAAGGGGGCTCCAAAGCACCACGCCTTAGGAGTCTTACCGATCACATAGCCACTCGGCACCCTCGATGTCGTCCTTGGTGATCCGACCGACATTGAGGGTATCAAGGCCTCACCTCGTGGATGCGTCCTTGGATCTGGTTGTATACCTCGGTGCTAGGGAATTGCGCGGGACTGGGACTCATCGACATAGAGCTCCTTGAGTGTCGAAGGGGACTCCTGAGGAGTGCGCCTCAGGAGCCTCAACGGTCATATAGCCACTCGGCACCCCCGATGCCGTCCTTGGTGATCCGGCCGACATCGAGGGTGTCGAGGTGTCACCTCGTGGTTGCAACATTGGCTAATCGTATACTACGGAGATAGAGAATAGCGCGGGACTGGGACCTGCAGGCACAGAGCGCGGAAAAGGCCCCCAGTCCGCCACGCCCGTAAGCAAGGAGGAAGCTTCCCAAACGGAGCAGTGGAGTATCTAGACAACCTGACCACGCATCAAGATCATCCGCGGCCCGCAAGCTAAGTACACTATCGAATCAAGCATGAACTTCCTAATTTAATGGTGCTTCAAGGATGAGGCGAGGCTTGTGCATACTGATGTGAGGACGCAGGTACTACATGACAACTATGTGCAATTACTAACACCCCGGGGATGTAGAGCGACAGGGGAGGCGACATGAAAACAGAGGCCCGGCGGCGATGGGCTGCTAAGCCACGAGCCTGGGGCTGGCAACCACAAGATCCCCCTCGGGAGGGCGAACTTCATGAGTATCCGACTAGCCGCCGCCATTAGGCCATATCGACGGAGGGGCCAAGCAGGCACGAGGAAGCTAAATTGCATGACTACGGGCGGTCGATGACGAATCAAGGGCGAGAAGCAAAACATAGGTAATGCGCAAAAGGTTAATGCCCTCAAGGGCCAAGTTCGCTTTAAGATGTTACAGGTACCAGGAGGAAGAAGCAGGGAATCTAGACAGAGGAGTCATTCTGTCTGTCCGAGCCGACGGCCGCCACGGCGCTGGGGCCGCCTTCTCCATTGGGAGGGGCGCCCGGATGAACTGCGCGACCAGGGCGTCCACGTGCAGGCGCACCTCGTCTCGGAGAGGCCTCGGGAGCACCTCAGGCACGTGCTCCACCACACGCTGAAGGTCGAGCTGCGGGGCAAGGCAGCGCAGATTTGAGAAGACATGCATCGATGCGAGCTCCATGAGGTCCCGTGCGTCGGCCTCGCTGTCCTTGTTCACGCGAGAAACGCCGGTCTCCAGTGCCTCCACCACCCGATGGAAGAATTCGAGGTAGCCCCCGTCACCCTGCATGTTGGGGAGGGCGGAGGCATCCCCGACCAATTGTTCCATCGCGCCGTCCGCATGGCGAGCGATTTCAAAGTACTTCTTGGCCCGCTGGAACTCCATCATCTTGGCGTAGGCCGCCTCTTCGTGCGTGGCCGCGCGGTGTCGGCTGCTTCTTGGACCTGGGCTTGAAGAGCCGCCAGCTCCGCCCTTGCCTCCGCCTCGCCTCTGAGGGCGGCCTGGAAGGCGGTGTCGATGGTCGCCAGCTGGGCGTGCAACGCGTCTGCCTCCTCCAAGAGCTCGGCGCGCAACACGTCCGCCTCCTCCTGGAGCTCGGCGTGCTTGCATTTCTTGGTCGGCGGCGCCCTGGAAGAAGGATACAGTCAAGCCCGGCGCATTGGATGTGTCAAGCGAAGAAAGAGGGAGGCGACAGAACACTTACTCCCTCACCATGGTCCAGCGCGGGCGCACCCGTGCTGGCTCCGATGGACCCCCACCGCTACCTCCTGAGGGAGGCAAGGGGGCTGACGGCACCGCACGCCCCCTGCACCGGCGGAGCCTCCACCACACGCAATGAATAAAGGGAGAAGTTGAGGAGAGAAAGAGGGTTTTCTTTGGAGTTGCGGAAACACGCGGACGCTTCGAGGTGGCTGGGCTCCGCCGCGAGGAGGCGGATTTATAAGCAAGATCAAGGCCATGAAGCATCGTGGGAGAGCAGGCGACGTGCGTCCCTCGAGCTTCGAAAGGGCCGGCTCGATTGACACGCAGCTATGCCGCACATCGCCTCACCTGATGCTGTTGGGTCACATCCACGTGGCCCGAGAGCATGAAGCCCAAAGAATCAACATCTTTCAAGGAAAAGTAATGATGGCCGACGCTGGCATGGGCGTCACATCGGTTTGACTTGGGCGGTTCCTAATGCCTTCGAGGAGAGGGGACGTCGCCGCATGAGTGGATGACACGTGTAGAGCCTGGCTCGCAGGCGTTTGGGGCCCACAGTGCTTCGGGCCGTCCTCAAGGATTCACCCTAAAGCCAGCTCGAGCGCGCCTTGGGCCCAAGGGATACTGTTGAAAGCACATTTGCTCCCTTGGTGGTTTTGGTAATTAATAACATATAAGTCATTGAATTAATGTTTCCACCAAGTATATTTCAAGAAAAGTTCAATGATAGGGATGGCAAAAGGATTGTGGAGATTGTGGAATTACCCCAAGTTGCAAGGAAATAGGTTGGCCAAGTTTCAAGCAAGAGGACTTTACATTTTACATTTGTGAGAAATCACTTTGATTCCATAGGAAAGCCAATACTATTCAAAGGGGGTAAGGTTTTGTTGGTGGACAAAATGCTCATACGTGCACAAGCGATAGTCACCAAAAACATCCACAAGCTCTCCCACCAATGTCTGTCTATAGCCAAACAATCAAAATCGGTGCAACCAACATTCCCATCCTGGTGCCAACGATTCCAAACCCTAGACAGACTCAGCCAAACCCTAACCCTTCAGTGAAGCCGAAACTGCTTTTGGTGCCATTGAGTTGGGCTGCCAAGTTTCTTTTATGCAAGTTCACATTTTTGGTCCGTCCGAGAATGTTGGATCGGCGTCACCGAGATTGGAATTCTGACCGTTGGTCACCTTGTCAGTGCAACCGAGATTCCTATACCGGTCTCACTGAGATTCAAAAGTTACCACCTTTTGGTCACTTCAGTACCACCGAGATTAACACATCGGTGTCACTGAGTCTGTCTTATTGTGTGTAACGGTTCGATTTTTGGGGATGCCTATATATACCCCTCCACCACCACTTACCCGAAAGAGAAGCACGCACAACTATTCCATAGCTATCCTGTCAGATTATCTGAGAGAGAACCACCTACCCTTGTGTTGAGATTAAGATCTTACACTCCAACCATATGGATCTTTATTTCTAGCCTCCGCAAGTTGCTTTCCACCAACCCCATCTCTTCTACTAAGCCAAATCTATGAGAGAGTGATTGTTATTGAGGAGTCTATCATCTTGAAGCACAAGAGCAAGGAGTTCATCGTCATTACCAAGCCTATTACCTTTTGGAGGGTGGTGCCTCCTAGATTGGTTAGGTGTCGCTTGGGAGCCTCCTACTTCGTGTTGTGGAGTGAACCAAGAAGTTTGTAAGGGCAACGAGATCGCATACTTCGTGAAGATCTACCCATAGTGACGCTAGTCCTTCGTGGACGGAAGCCATATGGAATAGTGAAGGTTGCTACTTCGTGGACCCTTATGGGTGGAGCCCTCCATGTAGTCTCGCGACCATTACCCTCCATGGGTTGAAGGCTCCATAAACATGGATGTACGATAGCGCCACCTATCAGAACCACGAGAAAAATCATCGTGTCTAGAATTGTGTTTGATCTTCCTACCCTATCACTTTTACTCATGCTTGTTGTTATTTTCCACTGCTATACTCTTAGACTTGCATGTGTAGTGTGAATGACTTGCCATGAATGCTAAAACTGCAAACACTAAAATTGGGAAAAAGGCAAAACTTTTATTTGGTCAAGTAGTCTAATCACCCACCCCCTCTAGACCTACTTTTGATCCTACAAGTGGTATCATAGATTTGGTCTCCATTGCATTCGTTTCACAATCTAGGAATCTAGTGAGGGAAATTATCACCGTAGAGGTCCGTACTTTGATGGCACAAATTTTGCTAGTTGGAAGCAAAAAATGAAAATGCATTTGCTTGTTCATAATCCTACCGGTTGGGCTGTTGTTCGTGTTTGCTTGCAAGGTGAATTCTTTGCGGAAGGAAAGGAACCCGATCGTGAAGCGACTGCGGATGAATTGAAGATGTTGCAACTCAATGCTCAAGCATGTGACATTCTCTTCAACTGCCTATGCCCCAAAGAATTCAACAAAATTAGCTGTCTTGAACACGGAATTTTTTTTTGGGATACTTTGGTTGATATGCACGAAGGAACTGAGTCCGTGAGAGAATCCAAGTTAGATTTTCTTGAAGGTCAGCTTGGCAAGTTCAAGATGAAGCATGGTGAAGGAGTCATTGAGATGTACTCTGGGCTAGCTCTCATCACCAATGAGATTGCCGGCTTAGGAAGTGAAGAAATGACAGACAATTCATCATCAAGAAGATACTTCAAGCTTTGGATGATCGATATGACACCGTTTGCACATTGATCCAAATGATGCTCAACTACTAAGATCTCAAACCAATGGAAGTGATTGGTCGAATTGTTGCTCATAAGATGACACTCAAAGACAAGGAAGAGCTTCTCCACAAGTCTAGTGGTGCTTACAAAGGCACAAGCGATGCTCACGCTACCTCAAGGGACAAACTTGTCACAAATGAAGAAATAAGCCTCATGGTCAAGAAAATCAACAAGTTCTATATGAACAAAAGCAAAGACCGTAGATCCAACTCAAGACATGAAGAGAAGCGTTCGTCAAGTCGTGAACGAAATTGCTACAATTGTGGGAAGCCCGAACACTACTCCAATGAGTGCATGGCTCCTTACAAACAAAGAGAAGAGTCACCAAGAAGACGAAGCTCAAGAGACGAGTCACCTCGAAGAGAGAGAAGGAGTAGAGATGATCGTTATGAACGAAGACCCTCAAGGAGAAGTAGGGACTCAAAGAATAAGGAGAAGTACACCAAGAGCTACTCAGGAGGGAAACATATGGCTCATGTTGGTGAATGGGTTTCCGGCTCCGACTTTGACAATCACTCCAAGAGAAGCTATCACTCCAACTCCGACTATAGTCAAGATGAAGGTATTGCCGGGATTGCACTAGTAACAACCAACTTCTATGATCTATTTGATTCACAAAATTAAGGGAGTGGAAGTTGCTTCATGGCTAAAGGCGCCAAGGTATCAGACCCTGAATATCTTGATTTCAATAGTGATGAAGATGATTTGCTTTGTGATGATGACTTGCTATGTGATAAAACTAGTGATGTTGATCAAAATGAAGTTGATATTTCTCATGCTAGTCAACATAGGTCAATTGACGATGATAAGATGAAAATAGAAGAACTAACTAAAGAACTTAACACTCTTAAGTTAGCCCATGAATCTACTCTCGAAGACCATAGAGAGCTTGTAAGAACTCATGAGAAGCTACGCTTCGAGAAGCTCAATTTGGAGCAAGAACATGAATTTCTTCAAGCTATCAATGACGATCTCCGAAAGAATACTTCGTCTTATATAGCCAAACGACTTCTCTTATCTATATTCATGCCTCAATTTAAGTCTAAGCAAGATAGTAACAAAGGCAAGAAAGGTTCTTCATCTAGTAGCAACAACAAAAATGCTAAACCCAATGATTTTGCTCCTAGTAGTTATATTGATTCCACTATTGATGATTCTCTTAGCCAAGTTACACTTGAGCATGAAAATGCTTTATTGAAAGGAATTATAGAGAAAGGTATCTACTAGAGTGTTGAAGGGTGCAACCAATTTGAGGAGATTGTATGCAAGCATGGAGGATATCGGAAGAATTTTGGTGTTGGCTACTTCAACGCTAATGGAGTTGAGTGGGAAGAAGGTCAATACCCCAATCCCAAGTTTGTTTCTCAAAAGGAGAAGTATGAAAATACTCATCCCAAGGGAACAAAAGCTCAAGATGACCTTCCACCAAAATACACCAAGCTCAAGGGCAAGAACAAGCTTCAAGAGGACTTTGACTCTTATGAAGATGAATCCCAAGATTTGGTGAAGTAGGTTCCCAAGGCTACTACAAGCTCAACTTCTACAAGTGCTACTACAACACCGAGGATCCCCATCAACTTGATGTGGGTCCCCAAGAAGAAGAACTAGAAAGTTCTTGAGGGGTGACTCCGCCAATGAAATTCACTCACATTCATTAGTGCCATGATTTATTTGCAATCAACATCAATCCTATGCAATAGTTCAAGGAGTCACACATTCCCTCAAAGGTAAGCAGGGGACAAGGTAATCAACAAATCAATGGACATCATCACACATGCTTTGCACTCCATGTCCATAGATATCCTTGTATTTGTCTCTTGTGTGTTGGGACTAACCCATGTAGGTGAGAATAGTAAGGAAACAACAAGGATGCTCCCAACTCTTGGTGATCTACATCAACTTTGAGCATCCACCACTACCTCACCAACATGAAGTCTTCATCAACAAAACCCAAGGTTAGTTTATCCCTCTTATGGCGGATGTCACATCAAGGGGGAGCTTTACTCTAAGACTTGAGTCAAAGCATCTATTAGTATGTGACAACATTAAATGATTTATGTAAAAGTGGTAACCCCACTTGTTCTTAAGCGATGAGTATGACCTATGATCAAGTATTCTTACTTGTATCCTAAGTCCAAATACTCATATATAGATGACTTCATCATCGCCTAAGTGCTTGTTAGATGCTAGAGGGTTTGTGCATGTTTGTCATGATTTCATTTGACATCTTATTGTGTGAGCATGTTTGCATGCATTTATTTTCTCATTCGAGGACATCCAATTGTTGCTATTTGGTATTTGATTTATCTTTTGCCAATTGGATGGACAAGAATGCCTAGGACCACTCTTTAGCTATCTATGCTTTCCAATCTAATACTCTATTCATGCTGCATCACAAAACTTGAACAAGTTCTTTTCGATCCCTGTGTGTGTGGAGCACTCGGAGTTCCGTATCGACAAGGACTGACCATTAAAACCTCCCAAGTGCATCTCGGTGGAACCAACCCCAAAATCTCAGTCTCACCGAATGCCTAGGGTTGATTTGGTTTTCTATCTCAGTACTATAGATTCCATATTATCAGTTACACCGAGTTTCCCTGTCAATTGACAGTTGAGGAACTCGGTGACACCGACAATATAGAATCGGCGTCACCGACAGTGGTGGGTATATATACTGTGGACCCCGACACTTTGAAATTCATCCTCAAACCGTTGCTGCTCAGAACCCTAAGCTGCCGCTTTCAAGAACCCTAGTCATCGCCCTTGTTCCGCTGTGCTCCTTGATGTCTACTACACAACCTTCTTGTTGTAGACTCGTGTTGGGCCTCCAAGCGCAGAGTTTTGTAGGACAATGGAAATTTTCCCTCAGGTGGATGACCTAAGTTTTATCAATTAGTGGGAGTTGTAGGATGAAGATGGTCTCTCTCAAACAACCCTCCAATCAAATAGCAAAGAGTCTTTTGTGTCCCCAACACATCCAATACAATGGTAAATTGTATAGGTGCACTAGTTCCGTGAAGAGATGGTGATACAAGTGCAATATGGATGGTAGATATAGGTTTTTGTAATCTGAAAATATAAAAACAACAAGGTAACAAATAGTAAACAGCGAGCACAACATTGTATAAATGCTTGGAAACAAGGCCTAGGGTCCATACATTCACTAGTGCAATTTCTCTCAACAATATTGACATAGTTGAATCATATGTAATTACCTCTCGTGCGACAAAGAGTTCACTCCAAAGTCACAAATAGCAGAGAACTAATGAAGAAATTATTGTAGGGTACGAAACCACCTCAAAGTTATCTTTTCTGGTCAATCTTATGAGTTGTCCCTAGAAGTGTCACAAACAGCTCTAGAGTTCGTACTAAAATAACACCTTAAGATACACATCAACCAAAACCCTAATGTCACCTCGATACTCCATTGTCACCACAAGTACCCATGTGCTTGATTATACGATATGCATCACATAATTTCAGATTCATCATGTTCAATCCAACAAAAAGAACTTCAAGGAGTGCCCAAAAGTTTCTACCGCAAAGTCAAGACAAAAACATGTGCCAACCCCTATGCATAGATTCCCAAGGTCACGGAACCCGCAAGTTGATCACCAAAGCATACATCAAGTGGATCAGTAGAACATTCCATTGTCACCACGGACATCCCATCGCAAGATATACATCAAGTGTTCTCAAATCCTTAAAGACTCAATCCGGTAAGAAAACTTCAAAGGGGAAACTCAATTCATCACAAGAAGATAGCGAGGGGAAAACTCCATATGATTCAATCTATATCAATAAAGCTCACGGTACATCAAGATTGTGTCATCTCAAGAACACGAGAGAGAGAGAGAGACCAAACACATAGCTACTGGTGCATACCCTCAGCCCCGAGGGTGAACTACTCCCGCCTCGTCATGGAGAGCACCAGGATGATGAAGATGGCCTCTGTTGATGGTTTCCCTTTTGGCAGGGTGCCAGAACGGGCTCCCAATTGTTTTTTCATTGGTCTGGAGGTTTGTGGAGGTGGAAATCCCGATCTAGGTTCTGCGTTGTTTTTTTTGTTATTTATAGGAATTTCTGGCGATGGAAATAGGCCAGGATGGGCCACGAGGAAGTCACAAGCCTGCAGGGCGTGCCCAGGGGGGTGGTCGCGCCCCCGAGGCTTGTGACTGCCTCGTGGGTCTTCTGGCCCAACTTCGATGCTCCGTGGGTCTCTTCTGGTCCAAGAAAATCACCAATTTTTTTTATTCCGTTTGGACTCCATTTGATATTCCTTTTCTGTAAAACCCCAAACACGGAAAAAACAGGAACTAGCACTGGGCTCTAGGTTAATAGGTTAGTCCCAAAAATAATATAAACTTGTGGTAAAATGATTGTAAAACATCCAAGAATGATAATATAACAGCATGGAACAAGCAAAAATTATAGGTATGTTGGAGACGTATCAGCATCCACAAAATTAATTCCTGCTCGTCCTCGAGTAGGTAAATGATAAAAACAGAATTTGTGATGTGGAATGCTGCCTGACATGTTCATCATATTCTGTATTGTGGCATTAATATTTAGATCCGTAAGATTCAAAAAAATAGTCTAATATTGATATAAAAACAGTAATACTTCGAGCACACCAACAAGGTAGTCGTGTCCTTTTGAAATAACATGGCCTTAGAAAGCTATCCCTACAAAATCATATGGTCTGGCTATGATCCATCTTCCCCACACAAAGTATCTAAATCATGCACAACGCCAATGAACAAGTCAAGCAATTGTTTCACACTTTTGGTGTTCTCAAACCTTTTCAACTCTCACGCAATACATGAGCATGAGCCATGGATATATAATTATAGGTGGAATATAATATGGATGAGGTGCAACGACAAAAAGTAGAATATAGTCTCACATCAACTAGGCGTATCAACGGGCTATGGAGATGCCCATCAATAGATATAAATGTGAGTGAGTAGGGATTTCCATGCAACAAATGCACTCAAAGTTATAAGTGTATGAAAGCTCAAAAAGAAAACTAAGTGGTCGTGCAAAATGAATATCCACTAGTTATATGAAAGTGACAAAATAGGAGACTCTCTATCATGAAGATCGTGGTGCTATTTTGAAGCACAAGTGTGGAAGAAGGTAGTAGCAATTGTCCCTTCTCTCTTTCTCTCATATTTTTTTTGGTGGGCTTCTTTGGCCTCTTTTATTTTTTTGTGTGGGCTTCGCTGGCCTCTTTTATTTTTTGTAAAGTCCGGATACTCATCCCAACTTGTGAGGGAGCCATGGCCTCCATCATCCTTTTCTCTCATGGGACAATGCTCCATTAATTAAAAATCATCACACTTTTATTTAATTATACCTCAAAAAAATTACAACTCGATACCTATGACAAAGTATGACTCTATATGCAATATGAGGTGGTGGTGCAAGTCATGAAAAACTACATGGTGGAAGTTGCATGGCAATATATCTCGAAATGGATATGGAAATGCCATAATAGGTAGGTATGGTGGCTGTTTTGAGGAATGAAGGTTTGGTGTACTGGCAAAAGTTGCGCGGTACTAGAAAGGCTAGGAAAGATGGAAGGGTGAGAGTGCGTATAATCCATGGAATCAACATTAGTCATAAAGAACTCGCATATTTATTGCAATAGTCTATTAGTCATCAAACAAAGCATTAGACGCATGCTCCTAGGGGAGAGGTTGGTAGGATTTAACCATCGCACGCTCCCGACCCTCACACAAAGGTCGACAATCATTAAACAAATCATGCTCCGACTTCGTTACATAACGGTTCACCATACGTGCATGCTACGGGAATCACAAGCTTTAACACAAGTATCTCTTCGAATTTCACAACTACTCACTAGGATGACTGTCATATTACCATCTCTATTATCTCAAAACTATATGCAAGGAATCAAACTTCTCATAGTTTTTAATGCACTTAATATGATTTTTTTTATTATATCCCACTTGGATGCCCATTATATTAGGACTAAATTCATAACCTAAACAAATTACCATGCTGTTTAAGAAACTCTCAAAATAATATAAGTGAGGTACGAGAGTTCAATAATTTCTACAAAATATAACACCACCATGCTCTAAAAATATATAAGTGAAGCACTAGACCAACATTGCCTAGCTCAAAAGATATAAGTGAAGCACATAAGCAAATGACAAGCTACTCTCAAAGGATATGAGTAGTCAAACAATTAAGGAGCTATGTAAGGACACTCTCTCCCTCAATAAATATTTTCAGATCTTAAGTAATTTATTAAAACCGCAAGCAAAATAAAAATAGCACTCCAAGAATAGCACGCATCACGTGAACGGATAAAGATTTAGGCCCAACATAGGCTAACCGATAATTGTTGATGGAGAGAGGTGGGATGCGTAGCATCCCCAAGCTTAGATGCTTGAGAGTTCTTAAAATATTTACTTGGGGTACCTTGAGCATCCCCAATCTTGATCTTTTGTATTTATTTCAATCCTCTCATACCACGGTTTCACCTATTCTCAAAAACTTCATCCACACAAAACTCAAAAAGAACTCGTGAGATAGGTTAGTACACATAATAATAGATCAACTCTTTATGTACTTCAAAGACAATTTTAATAATAATTCTAAAACATTAGGTACTGTATACTATCATTTCCACAATTTATATCTACCAATATAGGCTATGGAAACTATAGGATAAGTAAATAACAAAACTATGAAAGCAATCTGCCCAAACAGAACAGTCTGTAGAAATTTATGAAAACAGTGTACTTATGTAACTCAAAAAATTATGAATATTTAGGACATACTATTAAATTTATATGATAACACTTTGTAAATTTTTCAGAAACTCTCCATATTCCAGTAAAATATGAAAATTCAAACACTACAGCCATAGTTTCTGTTTTTACACAACACTCATCAAAACATGCAATGCAAGCATCCTAAAGGCAATTCTTGGAACTTTTTTGTGAAAAACAAGATTATAAATAACACATAACATAGAAAAAATAAATAAAATGACACTCCAAGCAAAACTCATATTATGTGACGAATAAAAATATAGCTTCAAGTAAGATATACCGATAGTGTTGAAGACGAAAGAGGGGATGCCCCGCCAAGCTTAGACGCTTGAGTATTCCTTTAATATTACCTTGGGAGTTCCTTGGGCATCCCCAAGATTAGGTTCTTGTCACTCCTTATTCTCCTCATATCGGTGACTCACCCAAAACTTGAAAACTCCAATCACACAAAACTTAACGGAACTTCATGAGATGGGTTTGTGTAGTAAATATAGATCATTCACTTAGGTACTATCAAGACAATATTCATAATTGCTCCCACATTATACCTACTGTATTACATCATTACCACAATTTATATTACTCAATACAAGCTATAGGAACACTTGAAACAAGCAAACTATGCATGCAAAACAAAATCTATCAAAAAAAGAACAGTCTGTAACGATGTGATTGATCACCAAACTTCCCTAGCTCTAAAATTCTCAAAAATTAGGAACACTCAAGGAATTATCATTTAAAGTTTGTGTAAAAATTTCAGATTTTTTTATTCTCCAGTAAAATCAGATAATTCATATACCGGACGCAAAATTTCTGTTTTTGCACAAAATCAAACAAGCAAGTATCCACACTATCCCAAAGGCTTTACTTGGCACTTTATTGAAATAAAAGACACAAAACATTATTAATACATTAGATTAATCATGGTAACACATCAAAACAGAAGTCAAAAGTGTTGGGTTGTCTCCCAACAAGCGCTTTTCTTTAATGCCTTTTAGCAAGGCATGATGATTTCAATGATGCTCACACAGGAATAGTAAGTGAAAAATGCAAAAGAGGATCATGAATCTCATGACAAGAACATTTAAGTATAACCCACTTCCTATGCATAGGGATTTTGTGAGAAAACAATTTATGGGAGCAGTAATCATCTAGCATAGGAAGGGAAAACAAGCATATCTTCAAGAATTTGAACACATAGAGAGGAAAGTTGACATTATTGCAATTCCTATAAGCATATGTTCCCCCCTCAAAATAATTTTCAGTATCATCATGAAGAAATTATACAATATAACCAGCACATAAATAATTATTTTGATGATGCACAAGCATAGAAAATTTGTCACTCTCCACATAAGAAATTTTCTTCTCATTCAAAATAGTGGGAGCAAACTCAACAAACTAACTATCATGATATACTTGATTGACATAACCACTTTGAATAATAAAATCATGATGACAAGTTCCGTGGTTACCATTGCTCTTTATAGCATACGCGTCTTCACAATAATAATCATAGATAGGAGGCATGTCATAATCATAATAGTTTTGCTCATCAAGACATGGGGGACTAAAAATACCATCTTCATCAAACATAGCATCCCCAAACTTGTGGCTTTGCATATCATTAGCATCATGAATGTTTAGAGAATTCATACTAACAATATTACTATCATGCTCATCACTCAAATATTTAGTGCCAACCATTTTAATAACTTCTTCTTCTAACACTTGAGCACAATTTTCCTTTCCCTCATTTTTCACGAAAGACATTAAAAAGATGAAGCATATGAGGCAACCTCAATTCCATTTTTTGTAATTTTATTTTATAAAAGCTAACTAGTGAAAAACAAGAGACAAAAAGATTTCATTGCAAGATCTAAAGATACCTTAAATCACTCACCTCCCCGGCAACGACACCAGAAAAGATCTTGATGTCTACTACACAACCTTCTTCTTGAAGACTCGTGTTGGGTCTCCAAGCGCAGAGTTTTGTAGGGTAGCGAGAATTTTCCCTCAAGAGGATGACCTAAGGTTTATCAATCTGCGGGAGGTGTAGGATGAAGATGGTCTCTCTCAAACAACCCTGTAATCAAATAGCAAAGAGCCTCTTGTGTCCCCAACACACCCAATACAATGGTAAATTGTATAGGTGCACTAGTTCGACGAAGAGATGGTGATACAAGTGCAATATGGATGGTAGATATAGTTTTTTGTAATCTGAAAATATAAAAACAGCAAGGTAAAAAATAGTAAACATCAAGCAAAACATTGTATAAATGCTTGGAAACAAGGCCTAGGGTCCATACTTTCACTAGTGCAATTTCTCTCAACAATATTGACATAGTTGAATCATATGTAAATACCTCTTTTGCGACAAAGAGTTCACTCCAAAATCACAAATAGCGGAGAACTAATGAAGAAATTACTGTATGGTACGAAACCACCTCAAAGTTATCTTTTCTGATCAATCTTATGAGTTGTCCCTATAAGTGTCACGAACAGCCCAAGAGTTTGTACTAAAATAACACCTTAAGATACACATCAACCAAAACCATAATGTCACCTAGATACTCCATTGTCACCAGAAATACCCATGGTCTTGATTATACGATATGCATCACATAATTTCAGATTCATCATGTTCAATCCAACACAATGAACTTCAAGGAATGCCCCAAAATTTCTACCGGAAACTCAAGACAAAAATGTGTGCCACCCCCTATGCATAGATTACCAAGGTCACGAAACCCGCAAGTTGATCCCCAAAACATACATCAAGTGGATCAATTGAACATCACATTGTCACCTCGGACATCACATCGCAAGAAATGCCTCAAGTGTTCTCAAATCCTTAAGACTCAATCCGATAAGAAAACTTCAAAGGGAAAACTCAATTCATCACAAGAAGAAAAAGAGGGGAAAACTCCATATGATTCAATTATATCAATAAAGCTCGCAGTACATCAAGATCGTGTCATCGCAAGAACACGAGAGCGAGAGAGATCAAACACATAGCTACTGGTACATACCCTCAGCCCTAAGGGTGATCTACTCCCTCCTCGTCATGGAGAGCGCCGGGGTGATGAAGATGGCCTCCGGTGATGGTTTCCCCCTCCGACAGGGTGCCAGAACGGGCCTTGGGTTGGTTTTTCATGGATCTAGAGGTTTGCGGAGGCGGAACTTCTGCTCTAGGTTCTGCGTTGTTGTTTTTGGTATTTATAGGAATTTATGGCGATGGAAATAGGTCAGGATGGGCCATGAGGGAGTCACAAGCCTACAGGGCGTGCCCAGGGGGGTCGCCGCACCCCTGAGGCTTGTGACTGCCTCGTGAGTCTTCTGGCCCAACTCCGATGCTCCGTGGGTCTCTTCTTGTCCAAAAAATCACCGTAAATTTTTATTCCATTTGGACTCCGTTTGACATTCCTTTTCTGTAAAACCCCAAAACATGGAAAAGTAGGAACTGGCACTAGGCTCTAGGTTAATTGGTTAGTCGAAAAATAATATAAAGTTATGGTAAAATGATTATAAAAATTTCAAGAATGATAATATAACAACATGGAATAAGCAAAAATTATAGATACGTTGGAGACGTATCACAATTCTGCCACTAGGAATCGCCACCGTCAACGAAATCTTCTCCATCGTCGCCGTCGTAGCGGATCCGTCACCAAGATAGGGTACGGATTCAGCCTCTTCTTGCGCTCCAACCTCCAAATCTTGCGCATTAGAGTTTCTATGATATCTTGCCACTATTTGAAAGCCTTCTATCCACAACAGGAATCCCGTAGATTAGAAAACCGTGGAATTTTAGGGTTTTGCCATCCGCCCGATGAATCTCGGTGGAACCGAAGCAGGCAAATCGGTATCACCAATTTGGATATCTTGGGTATTGAGAACTTTCTCGGTGAAACCGAGTGCACCTTTCGGTCTCACCGAAAGGGGTGCCAAGTTTCGGGTAAGGAGGAAGTCTGTCTTGGTAGCTCCAATAATTTTGATTCGAATGTACCGATACTCATTTGACAGAATGCAAAACTCTGAAAATGTATTGTTCAAACTTTCAAAAACTAGCCTCATTTTGTGTTGACTCATCTTCTTTTGCTCTTCTATACTCTATTCACAGGGTCAGTATGTGAGATGCTGAGGATAGTCAGAATTTGCCAGAGCAGGGTGTTGACATGAGTTCAGGCACAAGCCCAGAGCCTAGTTCATTTTCAGATCCAGGCACCCCCAGCTCCCACGGGTTGCCTAAGGCTGCTACTAAGGCCAGAAAGAAGCTGAATTCAGATGAGGAGGATTCTGTAACATCCCAAATTTTGGAATGTTATAATAAATATATGATTGATTGTTTGTTTGTTTGAGTGATTGATTTGAGTGGAATTTGAAACTTTTTAAAAAACTTTTTGAATGAGAGGGAATGACATGACTTTCCCACATGCTTTTGGAATTCAAATTACTACATTTCAAATCAGTGAGAGAAGATGACATGACTTCTTCACTATATAAAGATTTGTAAAGTGAATTGCAAAACTATTTGAAAATTTCTTGATATGCAGTTCTTTTCATATTTGAATTTCCAATTTGAAGTTTGAAAGAATTCAAACCCCTTGACAAAACTTGAGAGGAGTAATATGACACTCCACACCAAGGGTTATTTTGTGAAGCATTTGAACCATAAAACCCAAGGGGTTATTTGAAAATTATTTACAAAAAGAATTAAAATCAATTTAAGCATTTTCTAAAAATATTTTTTTAAGTATTTATTTTGGCCATGGAAAGATGTTCATTAAATTGCATTTATTCCCGTGGTCAATTTAGTATATAAGTCTTCATTTTTTGGAAATGTATTGATTACCATAGATGAGTTTTTATGTCACTGGAAATTAGAAAAGGAAAGGAATTAACACACTATAAAGAACCGACCGACCCACTTGCCTTACCCCTCCCGAAATCACTCCACACCGGCCATCGACGCTGCACCCTCTCTCTCTTTCTCGCTGACCCACCGACCGCTAGCGCCATCACCGCGGTCATCACCCTCCTCTATCCCCGCCCCTTTCCATGCCGGCGACCACCGGAGACGCAATCTCCTCTCCCCTTTCCTTTCAGACGACACCGAGGCCACCTATAAAAACCCCTCCCATGCCCGCATCCGTTCCCCTCCAAACCCCCAACTCTCGTGCGCTACCCTCGCCACAATCGCTCGCCGGAACCACCGGCCGCCGCCACGACATTGCCGACCCTCTACTCACCTCCGACCACCCCAAGCTCTCCTGAACACACCACAAAGTTCTCCACGCTCGCCTGCATCTCCCAGTACCCTCGCCCGAGCCCCGCACCCACCGGAGCCCCCTCCCTCGTCGACACCCGAGCGCCATCGCCGCCTCGAAGGTCGCCATCGTCGCCACAGTCATCCCCGAGCTCCTCCACGACCATTAGAAGCCATGCCGTGCTCGCCCGCGTCGATTGGTGTCGTTGCCATCGCCGGAGGACCACCGAAGTGCCGATCCCGACGACCCCGCCGCCTCGGACATCGCCGGAGCTCTCGCCGGAGCACCCCGACACCCTGTGAGCTCTCTCTCTCCCCACCGTCGGATCATAAACGAACGGATACGATTAGATTGCGTGTTTTAATTTTTTAGCTGAACCGTTTTCCTTTTGTTGCCGGTCGTCCGCTCGTTAGCACCCACGCGCACACCCCTCCAGCCAATCAGAAGCTGCCACGTCACCTCCTCTCCGTTAGGATAATTTTTCTTTTTTCTATTTTAGTTTCTTTTACAGATTTGGTTCTGTTTTGGTGTTATTCATATCTTTTATGTTTTTAATTGTTTTAATTTGATTCTTTTTGCATTGTGTCAAAAACAATATGTAGTTTCCGCAGATATAAAGTTTGACCATTTTTGAATAATTTAAAATTAAATTCAAACATATTTGATTCAAATATCATTTTCTGAATATCTTGAGTTTAAAATTTTATTTTGAATTGATTCTTTTTGTTACATGTCACTAGTGACCTTACTTATTAGTAGGTAAAACTTCAGAATTTTATAAAAAATTTAAATTAGCAATTTTTAACAAAACAGATTCTGTTTTAGTTCTTTTTAGGATTATTTATATTTCTTTTGTTTCTAAATTGTTTTAATTTATTTTCTTGTATATTAGTTGAACTTTTTTATATTTTTTTCTGTTAGTTACCAATGGTATTTCAACCCAATTTATTTTTATATTATTTATTATATCTTAGCATGAAATCAATTCTAGTTTCATAGTAACTTGCAAATTGATTTCATTGCTAGTTTGACTTCTTATTTAAAAATATTTTTTAAATTGTTTTATAAGTTTTACTTTCTCTTAACTTGGTTGCTATATATTTTGTTTTTTGTTAATTTAATATTTTATTGTTTTACTTGTTGTTAAGTTTATTAGTTAGAAAACTTATGGTGTTTAGTGTGTTGTTTTCATAATTCCTAGTTGTTCTTCAAAAGTAATTACTTTTGCTAAGTAAAATATTTACTAAAATACTTTTGTTATATTTTACTTTGTTTTTGTTTGTTAATTTTGAAAATAGTATTTGCTTGTAGAGAAAACCAACCTTAGTTGTGTTGATAAACCTTTGTTTTGTTTTGAGTTTTGTCTTAAGTATTTCCTTCATCACAACCTTGTTACTTTTGGTTTTGTGTTACTTTTTGATTTTTAGAATTGATTGCTAGTATGATTGCTTATATGAATGCAAGGTTTGATTATATAGATTTACCGGAGAGTGACGAATAGTCTATCAAGTAATCTGAGAGCGATATTATCTTCATCAATAGTACAGGCAAGTTCACTTTGACCATCTTGTTCATACCTATGTTTTATTGCATGTAGTGACATCATTCAACAAAATCCGTCCAGTAGTGTTATTGAAATTCTTATAGTTGTGTAGAATGCATGAGGTAGGAAGCCACCACTTGTTACTAAAGCCCCGGGAACACTAGTTAGTTCAATGCTATGCTAAAGTAGACGGGGTATGGTATGAGTATTCGTGAGTGGTGTGAGAAGGAGGACTCTACGTCAAGAAGACAACTTCATGAAGGCATCTTCAAGTCCTACATCTTCAAGACCTCAAGACTTCGAGACTCGAGAAACAAGTTTTCAATACACACTACTGGGTGAAGGATGGTTGATTGGGCATCCCTGGAGTAACCAGTAGATGGCCGGGATGCATGGAGAAGCGCCATGACATCTTGCGGAAAGCTTCTCCCAGATTTAAAGAGACGGATGAATACTTCATGCCCGGAAGCTTACCTGTGTAGCCACAAGTCATTATGGGCTCTGGCTTGGTTGATCTTTGTTGTGACTTTGGCTGGGCAGTGCTACGAGATGTAGTCGACGTTAGGAATGGATGGGCCCTGACAGTAGTCAGGGAAACACTCTGAAAGACCATGTTTCATTCGTCCTGTTCTCAAACACCCGGCAGTGCGAGGACTTACCAGGAGGGAATGAATCTTGTGGGTAAAATACGCAACACTGTGCAGAGTTAAACCTAATCGATTAGCCGTGTCCCCGATTACGGACAATTTGAGCTTCTAGACTTGGATCTATCTCTGAACTCTCAACACTAGACTGATAATTAATTGTGGGCAACTTATGATACTTGTGGGCATTAAGACATCGGTTGGCGGACACCATGTCTTGTTAGGTAACTCTGTAGTGCAAACTCTTGATATTCCTTTGTTGTAGGAAAAAAATAGCTTTTATGCAAAAACTCAGACATAGAGCCACAAAGCCTTACTACATATAGAATAGTTTATCTTCTGTTTCTGCTATGGTGATCTTGCCGGTACATTCAATGTACTGACCTACACGGCTGCAACGTCTTATGTTGCAGATAAGCTCTACGACGAGTAAGAGTACGATTCAGGGTTATAGTCTACACTCAACCTGCCATTGGTGTTTATTGGGACTCCACTCCCGTTGACTGTTTCCGCTGAGATTTTAAGGTATGTATCAACTTTACGTTAATTACATGTAATTGCACTTTGATATATATACATTGATGTATTGTGTGTGCCAGCTTACTGATCTAGGGATGGCATAGAACACATAGAGGCTTGACTCGTTTTGAGTCAGGTCGCTACAGATTCAGACTTAGTCCCTAAGGAGATTCTTGCCAAGAAGCAAGAAAAGGTTGCTAAGAAGTCTACTAGTGAAGCCACTTCTTCCAGGAGAATTGTCAGCAAGATCTTTGCTAGCTCTGAAGCTATGAAAGCACATGAGATTGCTAGGGCTATAGTGACTATTGATCCCCCAAGGAAGTCTATGCCTAAGAAGGCAAGGGAGAAGAAAGCCAGAAACAGGATTATTCATGTGATTGGCAGACCTACATCCATGTATGAAGATCCGGAGGCCAAGAAACTTCTAGCTGATGCTTTGCCTAAGTTAGGCACATCCAAGAGCACCAAATCCAAGAAGGCTGCTGCTGAAAAGCCTAAGAGGACATCCAGGCAGATTCCAGCTTCTAAAAAGAACAAGGGAACTGCTTCTAGAGTTGAAGATGATGATGAATTGACAACCTTGATGAAACTCAGACCACATCTTCCAGTACATGATGCCAGCCACCTAGTTGCTGAAGGTATGAAGAAGAGGAAAGACTCAGGTTTGAGGGCTTGGAGAGTTATAAATCCATATGCCCAAAGGAAGAAGACTGTTGTTGATTACAGATTCCATACCAAGGAGCGGCAAGACTTCTATGAGACAGTGTTGCTAGACAAGAGCCCAACAGTCAGTGATATGAGATATGTAGACTGGAAATTCATTAAGGAGAATGAGGACTACTTTCCAATTGTCCAAGACAATTTCCACTGCATTGGTCTGGATGAATTTGTTGGAAGAGAGCTTACTGCATGGAATGATCAGATGATCATGCAATTCTACTCCACTTCACATTTCTATGGAGATGGTAGGATTGTATGGATGACTGAAGGAGCAAGATATGAGTCTACTGTTGATGAGTGAGCTGCACTTCTAGGAGTCCTAGAAGTTCAGGATGGAGACTTGTATGTATACTCAGAATCTAAGGTGAGCCAAAATGCCATGAAGGATATGTATACTCCTATCCCCGCAGAAGAAGTGCAATCTCACAAGCTAGGATCCATCTACTATCTTCAAGCTGGCCTCCGCACCATGAACACCATTCTGAGGCATACTTTCATGCCCAATTCAGGAGATGATAGGATGATCCGAGGCTACTCCATCATCATGTCGATCCACCTTGATAGTCACACCAGGATTAGAGTCATGGACTTAATTGTTGAGACAGTTAAGAGGATTGATGCTGATCAAAAGCGCTCTTGCTGCTATGCACCCTATATCCAGATGCTTATCAACTCTCAGATTGAGAAGCACAAATTTTCTCTAGATCGTCCACATTTTCCCCTACAGCCAGAGCTTGAGGATAACGTCATGGTGATGGACCCAGATCATCCCACATCTTCTACAGCTCAGGCAGAGGTAGAGGCAGTTCGAGCCATTAGTGCTCAAGTTCCTAGATCCAGAAATGAGCAAATGGATCTGTTGATTTCATCAGTTCAGAACATGAAGAAGCACATTAAGGGGATTCTGGACAACCAAAACAGTCTTGTGAGGATCTTTGAAACAAGGATCAAGACTCTCAATGATAAGGTGGACAAGGTGACTAAGACAGTCATAGAGCTTCAAAAGGAAGTTGACTCAGTGCACATCCCTCGGGTTTCTTCCACTTCTTCTTCTTCTGATGATGATGACGATGAGGATGGATCACCTCTCAGGCCGAGCACACAGTTGACTACTCAGGCTAGATCAGCCATAGTGCTTGCTCCAGACTTCAGGCCCTCTTCATCAACTACTGCTACTGTCACCTCAGCTCCTGCTCCATCCACTCCATTTCCTCCAGTATCCACTCTAGCTCCATCCACGACATCTGCAGGGATCTTCGCCGACGCTATTCTCTCGACTCCTTCATCAACAATCGGAGGAGATCAGCCCAAGAACGCTTAGTTATATGCCTTTGAACTTTTTTGGTAACTTGTTGCCAAAGGGGGAGAAGTGTATATAGATCTTTAGGCTTCGAGTGAGAGAGCGTTTTGGTGTTTATTGTTTTTTCCAAAAAAAATTATCTTTTGGTTGCTTGTGATACACGTTTGATGATGTTTGATCATACGCTTTAATGTGTGATGCTACTATCTCCTATCATCTTAATGCTTATGTGATGATCATTCATCTTTGCTTGATTGTGTTGTGCTATGATGTTCGTTCTAATTATCCTCACACTCCACCGAGTGGTATGTGACATGTAAGAAGTGATCCATGTACCTAATCAATTGTGCATTTGAATTCAAACGCAAATTTAAAATAATGCACAAAGTTAGGGGCAGATCTTGCTTATCACATACTTCTCAAAGTGACGATTATATTCATTGATTATATATTTGTCAAAGATTTGATCTATATGTTGTCATCAATTACCAAAAAGGGGGAGATTGAAAGCACATTTGCTCCCTTGGTGGTTTTGATAATTAATAACAACATCTAAGTCATTGAACTAATGTTTCCACCAAGTATATTTCAAGAAAAGTTCAATGATAGGGATGGCAAAAGGATTGTGGAGATTGTAGAATTACCCCAAGATTCAAGGAAATAGGTTTGCCAAGCTTCAAGCAAGAGGACTCTACATTTTACATTTGTGAGAAATCACTTTGAGTCCATAGGAAAGCCAACACTATTGAAAGGGGGTAAGGTTTTGTTGGTGAACAAAATGCTCATACATGCACAAGTGATAGTCACCAAAAACATCCACAAGTTCTCCCACCAAAGTCTGTCTATAGCCAAACACTCAAAATCAGAGCAAACAACATTCCCATCCGGTGCCACCGATTCCAAACCCTAGACAGACTCAGCCAAACCCTAACCCTTCGGTGCAGCCGACACTGCTTTCGGTGCCACCGAGTTGGGCTGCTAAGTTTCTGTTATGCAAGTTCACATTTCCGGTCCATCCGAGAATGTTGAATCGGCATCACCGAGACTAGAATTCTGACTGTTGGTCACCTTGTCGACGCAACCGAGATTCCTATACCAGTTTCACCGAGATTCAAAAGTTGCCACTTTTTGGTCACTTTAGTACCACCGAGATTAAAACATCGGTGTCACCGAGTCTGGCTTATTGTGTGTAACTGTTGGATTTTTGGGGATGCGTATATATACCCCTCCACCACCACCTACTTGAAAGAGAAGCATTCAGAACTATTCCATACCTATCCTAATAGATTTTCTGAGAGGGAACCACCTATCCTTGTGTTGAGATCAAGATCTTCCACTCCAACCATATGGATATTGATTTCTAGCCTCCCCAAGTTGCTTTCCACCAATCCCATCTCTTCTACCAAGCCAAATCTGTGAGAGAGTGACTGTGTGTTGAGGAGTATCATCTTGAAGCACAAGAGCAAGGAGTTCATCGTCATTACCGAGCTTATTACCTTTTGGAGGGTGGTGCCTCCTAGATTGGTTAGGTGTCGCTTGGGAGCCTCCTACTTTGTGTTGTGGAGTGAACCAAGAAGTTTTGAAGGGCAAGGATATCGCCTACTTCATGAAGATCTACCCATAGTGAGGCTAGTCCTTCATGGACGGAAGCCATATGGAATAGTCAAGGTTGCTACTTCGTGGACCCTTATGGGTGGAGCCCTCCATGGAGTCTCGCGACCGTTACCCTCAGTGGGTTGAAGACTCCATAAACATGGATGTACGATAGCGACACCTATCAGAACCACGGGAAAAATCATCATGTCTACAATTGCGTTGGATCTTCCTATCCTATCCCTTTTACTCATGCTTGTTGTTAGTTTCCGCTGCTATACTCTTAGACTTGCATGTGTAGGGTGAAATTTACTTGCCATGAATGCTAAAACTACAAACACTAAAATTTGGAAAAAGGCAAAACTTTTATTTGGTCAAGTGGTCTAATTATCCCCCATCTAGACCCACTTTCGATCCTACAACCGTCGGAGTTCTGGGAACGGGGGTACCCAGTCCTGCCTGCCTGCTGGCCCAGGACATGGCCCACTTTGTCAGCCAGGCGAGGCTAGGCGCAACATTACTCAAGACAAGGCCCTCGCGAGGAACCTGGACTTGCGAGGAAGAACGGTATCAAGACCAGCAAGGATGGGCCACCTTAGCCCCTCTCCCGAGGGGCGGAGATCTCTATGCAAGGCCCGGCCTAGTGAGTCAAGGGTGACATAAGGAAGGACAGGCGGGTGCCAGCGCGCTAGGCAGTGCAGTTTCCTCTTTGGTGCAAAGGGAGCAAGGACGTACGTCAGTTCCCAAAGCACCACCCAAAGGTTTCCCTTCCGGTGCAACAAGACCATGACCACGAGCCCCGCTGGATGGATGTCATCGCCGAGCCCACTTCTGCATCACCAATAGCTACTTTGCAGGCGAAGACCACCTTTGGACAGGGCGCAGATGTACTCCTGTACCCCTTCAAAATTGGCCGGTGTGGGATCCCTTCCTGCCATTGTGATAAGGGAAGAGGACCCGGGCCAGCGCTATATATAGAAGCTAGGTCACACCATAGAGGGGGACCCGAGGTGATCCAATCCAACACTTAGCCAGTCCACTCACCACCGCAGGGCAGAGAGCCAAGAACACACCTTGAGTGCCCTCGCGAGGCTCAAGCTCATTGTACTAGTTCATCCACCAAAACCTCCACGAGAGGCAATCCACCAAAGATGGAGTAGGGTATTACGCTTCATAGCGGCCCGAACCTGGGTAAACTGTCGTGTTCATCTTCTTCCTCGTCATCGAACGAGTTCGCCGTTGTGTCCATCGAGTAGCGAGCTAGGTTGGGTGAGGCCGCAGGGAAACCTTCGCACACGCCCCTGTGTTCGAACCTTAGGGGTTTTTCGGAGCCCGAAATCTGACAATTGTCTAGAGTTTTACTCGCATAATGGATAACATTTAATTTCTTATCAACTTTTTGTCCTAGGACAACACCAACAGCATAATCATTGCCATCACACATAATTTCAAAATGCAAGTTCCAATCAGGCGGTTGAATGATAGGTGCAGTGGTTAAGGCTTTCTTTAGTGTTTCAAAGGCTTCTATGCAATTATCACCAAAAACAAATGGGATATCCTTATGTAAAATATTAGTAAGAGGCCTAGAAATTTTTGAGAAGTCTTTAATAAACCTCATATAGAAACCAACATGAGCAAGGAAACATCGAAGACCTTTGATATCTTTAGGACACGACATTTTCTCAATTGCATCAACTTTAGATTTATCCACCTCAATACCTCGTTCAGATATTTTATGCCCAAGACAATACCTTCATTAACCATAAAGTTACACTTCTCCCATAAAGTGACACTTCTACCAATTCAAGACGAGATTAGTTTGTCCACATCTGTGCAAAACTTGATCAAGGTTGCTTAAGCAATCATCAAAAGAACTTGGGAAAAATCATCCATGAAAACCTCCACGATCTTTTCACAAAAATCAAAGAATATAGCAGTCATACATCTTTGAAAGGCAGCATGTGCATTGCATAAACCAAAAGGCATACTTCTATAAGCATAGGTTCCAAAAGGGCAAGTAAAGGTGGTTTTCTCTTGATCGGATTGTGACACATGTATTTGAGAGAAACCAGAATATCCATCTAGGAAACAAAAGTGTGTGTGCCTAGATGGTCTTTCTAGCATTTGATCAATGAAAGGCAAAGGGTAATGATCTTTCCTAGTGGCTTTATTTAATTTTCTAAAATCAATTACCATTCTATAGCCAGTGACCATTCTTTGTGGAATGAGTTCATTCTTATACATAAGAACAATGGTAATACCTCTTTTCTTAGGGACACAGTGAACGGGACTTACCCATAGACTATGAGCTATGGGATATATTATACCTACTTCCAAAAGCTTTAATATTTCATTTCTTACCAATTCCTTCATCTTAGGATTCACTCACCATTGGTGATCAATAACGGGTTTAGCATCATGTTCCATATTGATCTTGTGCTGACATAGAGTGGGACTAATGCCCTTAAGATCATCAAGATTATATCCAATAGCAGCCCGGTGCTTCCTTACAATGTTCAATAATGTCTCTTCTTCATGTTTTGAAAGGTTAGCACTAATAATAACAGGATATATCTTAATCTCATCAAGATAAGCATACATCAAAGTGTCAGGCAATTGTTTCAATTCAAACATATGATCACCTTTAGGTGGAGGAGGACCTCCAAGTGTTTCAATAGGTAAATTTTGTTTCATGAGAGGTTGTTGTTCGAAGAAAATTTGATCTATTTCATTTGTTTCACGCAAGTGCATATCATTTTCATGGTCAACCAAATATTGTTCTAGTGGATTAGTAGCTGGCACGACAATAGAAGCAAGAACAATTATCACATCCTCATTAGATAATTCTCTATCACGAGGTTGTCTATTCAACTTGGAAAAATTAAACTCATGAGACACATCACCAAACTTAACACTCACAGTTTCCTTTTTGCAATCTATCTTAGCACTTATAGTGTTCAAGAAAGGTCTACCAAAGATAATGGGACAAAAGTCATCTTGTGGGGACCCAAGAACTAGAAAATCAGTAGGATATTTTATTTTCCCACACAAGACTTCAACATTTCTAACAATCCCAGGTGGTGTGATAGTGTCTCTATTAGCAAGTTTAATAGTAACATCAATATCTTCTATTTCAGCAGGTGCTTTTGCATTCATAATTTCTTGGTGTAAGGTAAAAGGAATAGCACTCACACTAGCACCCAAATCACATAAGCCATGATAACAATGATCTCCTATTTTAATTGAGACAACAGGCAAGCTAACTACAGGTCTGTGTTTGTATTTTTCATCGGGTTTAGCAATTCTAGTAGCTTCATCATAGAAGTAAATGACATGCCCATCAACATTTTCCATGAAGAGATCTTTAACCATAGCAACACTAGGTTCTACTTTAATTTGTTTAGAGGTCTTAGGTGTTCTAATGTTACTTTTGCGAACCACAGTTGATACCTTAGCATGTTCCTTTATCCTAACAGGGAAAGGTGGTTTCTCAATATAAGCAGTAGGCACAACTGGATCAACATTGTAAACAATAGTTTCTTCTTTAGCTATGACCGGTTCTTTATTTCTTCTTCAATAGGGGGATGATATTTAAAACACTTATCCTTCGGGAGGTCAACATGAGAGGCAAATGCTTCACAGAAAGAGGCTACTATCTCACAATCAAGTCCATATTTAGTGCTAAACTTATGAAAAGTATCAGTATTCATAAAATATTTAACACAATCGAATTCAAGCTTTATACCTGACTCATTGATACGTCTCAAACATATCTATAATTTTCGCTTGTTCCATGCTGTTATATTATCATTCTTGGATGTTTTACAATCATTTTACTACAACTTTATATTATTTTTGGGACTAACCTACTCCCTCCATCCCAAAATAAGTGTCTTAAGCTTAGTACAACTTTGTACTAGAGCTAGTACAAAGTTGAGACAGATATTTTGTGACAGAGGGAGTATTAAGCTAGAGCCCACTGCTAGTTCCTATTTTTCTGTGTTTTTGGGTTTACAGAAAAGGAATATCAAACAGATCCCAAATGGAATAAAAATCTATGATGAATTTTTATGGACCAAAGGAAGCCTAGGGAGAGTTGGAGTTGGGCCAGAAGACCCACGAGGCAGTCACAAGCCTCAGGGGCACGCCCACCCCCCTAGGGCGCGCCCCCAGGCTTGTGACTCCCTCATGGCCCATCCTGACTCGTTTCCACAACCATAAATTCCGAAAAGCCCAACGCATAAGCTAGATCAGGAGTTACGCTATTACAAGCCTCCAAAGCCATGAAAACCAATTAGGAGCCCGTTTTGGCACCCTGCCAGAGGGGGAAACCATCACTGGAGGCCATCTTCATCATCCCGACGCTCTCCATGATGAGGAGGGAGTAGTTCACCCTGGGGGTTGAGGGTATGTACCAGTAGCTATATGTTTGATCTCTCTCTCTCTCTCTCGTGTTCATGAGATGACACGATCTTGATATACCGCGAGCTTTATTGATATAGATTGAATCATATGGATTTCCCCCCCCTCTATCTTGTTGTGATGAATTGAGTTTTCCCTTTGAAGTTTTCTTATCGAATAGCGTCTTTAAGGATTTGAGAACAGTTGATGTATGTCTTGTGATGGGATATCCTTGGTGACAATGGGATGGTCTTTTGATCCACTTGATGTATGTTTTGGTAATCAACTTGCGGGTTCTGTGACCTTGGGAATCTATGCATAGGGTTTGGCACACGTTTTTGTCTTGACTTTTCGGTAGAAAGTTTGGGGCACTCTTTGAAGTTCTTTGTGTTAGATTGAACATGACGAATCTGAAATTATGTGATGCATATCATATAATCAAGCCCATGGGTACTTGTGGTGACATTGGAGTATCTAGGTGACATTAGGGTTTTGGTTGATGTGTATCTTAAGGTGTTATTTTAGTACGAACTCTAGGGTTGTCCGTGACACTTATAGGGATAACTCATAAGATTGATCAGAAAAGATAACTTTAGGTGGTTTCATACCCTACAATAATTTCTTCGTTAGTTCTCCGCTATTTGTGACTTTAGAGTGAACCCTTTGTCGCACAAGAGGTACTTTCATATGATTCAACGATGCCAATATTGTTGAGAGAAATTGCAGTAGTGAAAGTATGGACCCAAGGCCTTGTTTCCAAGCATTTATACAACATTTTGCTTGCTGTTTACAATTATTTACCTTGCTGTTTTTATATTTTAAGATTACAAAAACCTATATCTACCATCCATAATCCACTTGTATCACCATATCTTCGCCGAACTAGTGCACCTATACAATTTGCCATTGTATGGGTGTGTTGGGGACACAAGAGACTCTTTGTTATTTGGTTGCAGGGTTGCTCGAGAGAGATAATCTTCATCCTACGCCTCCCACAGATTGATAAACCTTAGGTCATCCACTTGACGGAAAATTGCCATTGTCCCACAAAACTCTGTGCTTGGAGGCCTAACACGAGTCTACAAGAAGAAGGTTGTGTAGTAGACATCAAGCTCTTTTCTAGCGCCGTTGTCGGGGAGGTGAGTGCTTGAAGGTATATCTCAGAATGGTTATGTGCATCATAAAAATGCATGTGAATCATAAAAATAATGATTTATGTGCTGGTTATATTGTGGAATTTCTTCATGATTCTACTGAAAATTATTATGAGTGAGGAACATATGCTTATAGGAATTGCATCAATATCAAGTTTCCTCTCTATGTGTTAAAATTCTTGAAGATATGCTTGTTTTCCCTTCCTATGCTAGATGATTTTTTCTCCAATAAATTGTTTGCTAAAAAATACCTATGCATAGGAAGTGGGTTAGATTTAAATGTGCTTTTCATGAGATTCGTGAAGCTCTTTTGCTTGTCTCAATTACTATTCCTATGTGAGCATCATTGAAATCATCATGCCTTGCCACAAGGCATTAAAGAAAACCGCTTGTTAGGAGACAACCCAACACTTTTACTTTCTGTTTTTGTGTGTTCATATGATTAAGATACTGTATTAATCATGTTTTTTGTCTTTTATTTCAATAAATTGCCAAGTAAAGCCTTTGGGGTAGTGTGGATACTTGCTTGTTTGATTCTGTGCAAAAACAGAAAGTTTTGCGTCTAGTATATTAATTATATGATTTTAATGGACAGTCAAAAAATTCTCAAATTTTTATATAAACTTTATATGCCAATTCCCTGACTTTTCCAAAATTTTCAGAATATTTAGAGTCAGATAAGTATGGTGATCATTCAGATCTTTACACACTGTTCTGTTTTTGACAGATTTTGTTTTGCATGCATAGTTTGCTTGTTTCAAGTGTTCCTATAGCTTATTGAGTAATATAAATTTTGGGAATGATTAAATATAGCAGGTATTATGTGATAACAATTATTAATCTTTTCTTGACAGTACCTAAGTGAATGATCTATCTTTATTACACTGACCCTTCTCACAAAGTTCTGTTAAGTTTTGTGTGATTGAAGTTTTCAAGTATTGGGTGAGACACTGATGTGAGAAGAATAAGAAGTGAAAATAACCAAAGCCTTGTGATTCCCAAGGCATCCCAAGGTAATATTTAAGGAAGTCTCAAGCGTCTAACCTTGGGGATGCCCCGGAAGGCATCCCCACTTTCGTGTTCAACACTATTGATATATCTCACTTGGAGCTATATTTTTATTCGTCACATAATATAAGTTTTGCTTGGAGAGTCATTTTATTTTGTTGTTTAATGTTAGATTTTAATTATAATATTGCTTTCCAATAAAAATTTCCAAGAATTGCCTTTAGGATGCTTGAATTGCATGTTTGATATGTGTTGTGTAAAAACAGATACTTCCACTGTAGTGTTTGAATTTTATTATTTTACTGCAACGTGGAAAGTTCCAAATTTATTTAAAAAGTGTTTTCATATAAATTTTATTTCCTAAATTTTCATAATTTTTTGATTTACAGAAGTACACTGATTTCATAAATTTGTACAGACTGTTCTGTTTAGACAGATATCTGTCATTGTTTTGTTATCTACTTATCATATAGTTTCCATAGCCTATATTGGTAAATATAAAATGTGGAAATGATAGTAAACAGTACATAATGTTTTCAAATTATTATGCAACTTGTCTTGGCAGTACATAAAGTGTTGATTTATTATTATGTGTACTAACCTATCTCACGAGTTCTTTTTGAGTTTTGTGTGGATGAAGTTTTTGAAAATAGGTGAAACCGTGGTATGAGAGGATTAAACGAGATACAAAAGCTCAAGATTAGGAATTACCAAGGCACCCCAAGTAAATATTTCAAGAATTGTCAAGCATCTAATCTTGGGGATGCTACGCATCCCACATCTCTTCATCAACAATTATCGGTTAGGCTATGTTGTGCCTAAATTTTTATTCGTTCGCATGATGCATGCTATTCTTGAAGTACTATTTTTTTTGCTTTATGTTTGAATAAAGTAATTAAGATCTGAAAATATTTATTGAGGGTGATAGAGTCTGCACATAGCTACTTAATTGTTCGACTACTCATATCTTTTGAGAGTTGCTTGTCATTTGCTCATGTGCTTGATTTAAATTTCTTTGAGCTTGCTAAAAAGCAATGGAAATACATGAAACTAGTCCCAAAGTGATAGATATACAAGGAGTATATAATAAAAACTTTCATGAAGATCATGGGGAAAATTAAACATGATTATTTGTAATATTTTTGAAACATGATGATAGTAATATGTGAGTCATGTTAGTGACTAATTACGCTTAGTAAGAATATTGGTGTTAAGGTTTGTGATTCCCTATGCATGCACCAAAGTCAATAGTTATGCAATGAAGTTACATCCTACTTGTGGTGCATTATTCGGTGTTAGTTATGACTCAATGCTCACTTATGTGATTTTTCGTTCCTCGGTTTGGTTGCTTCCCAATCTATTTTCTAGCCTTCATTTGTACTAAGTAGAAATACTACTTGTGGATACAAAATCCTTAAACCAAGTTTTTCCTTATGACTCCACCATACCTACCTATATGCTGTATTTCCATGTCGTTCCAAGAAAATTTTTATGTGCCATCTCTAAATCTTCAAAATAATTTTTCTCTTTTGTGTGCCCATACCGCTCATGAAACGGTGGGGAGTATCCAATATTTTTCCATGCTAGGTGTGTTATTCTCACGAGATGTGTTGATTCACTACTATTCACAAGAAAGTGGATGGTATTCGGGATGCCTAGTCCCATTCTCAAAAATCAAATCAAAATATAATGAAACAAACCCCCTAGGAATGTTGTTGGTATGGATGGTACCCGTGGATTCGGCTCGCCGTAGAGTGTGATTGATTGGTGGAGGGGGGTAAAGGCTTTACTATTCTATTTGGGAACCGCCTATAATGTATCTAGCATGGAAAGTATTGTAAGCTACTTCGTCGTTTTCATTGACAGGAAAAGCATGCCACTCAAAATATATTTCTCTCCCAATATAAACCTTGAGCTCTAGCACCTCTACAAATCCCTACTTCCCTCTACGAAGGGACTATCTATTTACTTTATGCAATTTTTATTTTTGCTTTGAGTCTCCATCTTCTCCTGTAAGCACCAACTAGGGGGCAATATGATCGTACTTGAGCATTGGGCATAGCTAATATTTGAGTGTGTTTCATGAATGGATCAATGATTGAGCATGATGGGCTAGGGATAACTTTCTTTATTGTTAATTTTTTGAAAGCCATGGTTGCTTGTTGACATGCTTGAGTATTGAAGTCATTATGTTAAAACTAGACTATTGCTTTGGAACCATTTACAAGTCCAAATGTCCATGATATACAAGAATAAAAGAATATGATGAACATGTTAGGCAGCATTCGACATCATAAATTCCGTTTTTATCATTTACCTACTCAAGGATGAGCAGGAATTAAGCTTGGGGATGCTGCTACGTCTCCAACGTATCTATAATTTTTGCTTGTTCCATGGTGTTATATTATCCTTCTTGGATGTTTTACAATCATTTTACTACAACTTTATATTATTTTTGGGACTAATCTATTAACCTAGAGCCTAGTGCCAATTCCTGTTTTTTCTGTGTTTTGGGGTTTTACAAAAAAGGAATATCAAACGGAGCCCAAATGGAATAAAAATCTATGGTGATTTTTTATGGACCAAAAGAAGCCAAGAGAGAGTTGGAGTTGGGTCAGAAGACCCACGAGGCAGTCACAAGCCTCAGGGGTGCGCCCACCCCCTAGGGCGCACCCCCAGGCTTGTGACTCCCTCGTGTCCCATCCTGACTCGTTTCCACCGCCATAAATTCCTATCAATTCCAAAAACCCAACTGCAAAACCTAGATCAAGAGTTCCGCCGCCGCAAGCCTCTAGAGCCATAAAAAACCAATCGGGAGCCCGTTCTGGCACCCTGACGGAGGGGGAAACCATCACCGGAGGCCATCTTCATCATCCCGACACTCTCCATGACGAGGAGGGAGTAGTTCACCCTCGGGGCTGAGGGTATGTACCAGTAGCTATGTGTTTGATCTCTCTCTCTCTCTCTCGTGTTCTTGAGATTACACGATCTTGATGTACCGTGAGCTTTGTTGATATACATTGAATAATACGGAGTTTTCCCCTCTCTATCTTGTTGTGATGAATTGAGTTTTCCCTTTGAAGTTTTCTTATCAGATTGAGTCTTTAAGGATTCGAGAACACTTCATGTGTGTCTTGCGATGGGATATCCATGGTGACAATGGGATGTTCTACTGATCCGCTTGATGTATGTTTTGGTGATCAACTTGCGGGTTCCGTGACATTGGGAATCTATGCATAGGGGTTGGCACACGTTTTTTTCTTGACTTTCCGGTAGAAACTTTGGGGCACTCTTTAAAGTTCTTTGTGTTGGATTAAACATGACGAATCTGAAATTATGTGATGCATATCGTATAATCAAGCCCATGGGTACTTGTGGTGACATTGGAGCATCTAGGTGACATTACGGTTTTGGTTGATGTGTATCTTAAGGTGTTATTTTAGTACAACTCTAGGGCTGTCCGTGACACTTATAGGGACAGCTCATAAGATTGATCAGAAAAGATAACTTTGAGGTGGTTTCGTACCCTACAATCATTTCTTCGTTAGTTCTCCGCTATTTGTGACTTTGGAGTGAACTCTTTGTCGCACGAGAGGTACTTACATATGATTCAACTATGCCAATATTGTTGAGAGAAATTGCACTAGTGAAAGTATGGACCCTAGGCCTTGTTTACAAGCATTTATACAATGTTTTGCTCGCTGTTTACTATTTCTTACCTTGCTGTTTTTATATTTCCAGATTACAAAAACCTATATCTACCATCCATATTGCACTTGTATCACCATCTCTTCGCCGAACTAGTGCACCTATACAATTTTCCATTGTATTGGTTGTGTTGGGGACACAAGAGACTCTTTGTTATTTGGTTGCAGGGTTGCTCGAGAGAGACCATCTTCATCCTACACCTCCCACGGATTGATAAACCTTAGGTCATCCACTTGAGGGGAAATGGCCATTGTCCTACAAAACTCTGCGCTTGGAGGCCCAACACGAGTCTACAAGAAGAAGGTTGTGTAGTAGACATCACTCATTACCTTTGTCGAGTTCCCAATATTTAGAGTTGTGTTTAATTATTTCTAAGAGATCCCACTTGAAATCAATAGTCTTCTTCATATAATAACCATCACAAGAAGTATCGAGCATGGTTTGATCATTATGAGAAAGCCGAGCATAATTTTTTTGAATGATAACTTCCCTCGAAATGTCGTGATTAGGGCATGAATATAACGTTGAACTAAGCATCCACCAAGCTAGAGAGATACGTTCTCCTTCACGAGGCCAAAAATTATATATATAATTCCGATCACGATGAACTAGATGCATAGGACAAAACTTTTGATGGAATTCCAATTTCAAATGATTCCAGTACCACGATCCAAGATCATGACATAGCCTATACCATGTCAATGCTTTTTCCCCTCCAAAGATTAAGGGCAAACCTTCTTCTTAACTTCATCTCCGGATAAACCTACAAGGTTAAATAATCCACATATTTCGTTCACATATAAAAGAAGCATATCAGGATGTTCAGTTCCATCTCCTGCATAAGGTTTAGCAAGCAGTTTTTCTAGCATACCTGGAGGAATTTCATAAGTAACATTTTCAGTAGGTGCTGTAGGTTGAGGGGTAACTAATTTTGGTTTCTTTCGGGGTGAAGATACCACGAACAAACCCCTCAAAGGATTGTTTTCTATAGTAGAAAGTAGCAATAAATTTCAGCATGTAGTATAAATTTTTCCTTATCGATTTCCACTTACCAAGAGCACTGCACTCGCCAGCAACAGCGCCAAAAAAGGGTCTTGATGACCCACAAGTATAGGGGATCAATCATAGTACTTTCGGTAAGTAAGAGTGTCGAACCCAACGAGGAGCAGAAGGAAATGACAAGCGGTTTTCAGCAAGGTAATCTCTGCAAGCACTGAAATTGTAGGTAAAAAATAGTTTGATAGCAAGGTAATTTCTAACGAACGAGTAACGGTAAAGGTAAACAAGTGCATCAAGTTATCCCAATCCCTTTGAGTCAAAGGCCAGGCCAGAAAATCAGTAGTAATAGGCAAAGTGTTCTTGAGGGTACATGGGAATTTCGCCTAGTCACTTCTATCATGTTGGTTTGATTCGTGTTCGCTACTTTGATAATTTGATATGTGGGTGGACCGGTGCTAATGTGTTGTTCTTACTTGAACTAACAACCTACTTATTACTAACCCCCTCGCAAGCATCTGCAACTACGAGAAAAGTATTAAGACAAAGTCTAACCATAGCATTAAACATGTAAATCCAAATCAGCCCCTTACGAAGTAGCGCATAAACTAGGGTTTAAGCTTCTGTCACTCTAGGAACCCATCATCTAATAACTACTCCACAATGCATTCCCTTAGGCCCATGAATCGTGAAGTGTCATGTGGTCGACGTTCACATAACACTACTAAGGGAATCACAACATACATATCATCAAAATATCGAACACATATCAAATTCACATGATTACTTGCAACATGACTTCTCCCATGACCTCAAGAACAAAGGCAACTACTCACAAATAATATGCATGCCCAAGATTAGAGGAGTATTGAATAGCATAATGGATCTGAACATATAATCTTCCACCAAATAAACCATATAGTAATCAACTACGCAAGGTAACCAACACTACTTGTCACCCACATGTACCAATTTGAGGTTTCGGTACAAAGATTGAACACAAGAGATGAACTACGGTTTGAGAGGAGATGGTGATGTTGAAGATGTTGATTAATATTGGCCTCCCAAATATGAGAGGGATGTTGGTTATGACGAGAGCTTTGAATCCCCCTCCAAGAGGGAAGTTGCCCCGGCAGAATCGCTTCGCGGGAGGGCAAAAGTGCTCCTACCCATTTTCCGCCTCGAGGCGGTGGCGCTTCGTCCCGAAAATCCTCCTATGATTTCTTCTAGGTCAAGAGTGACCAAATACTAGAAGATGGGCACCGGAAGCAGGCCAGGCTGGGCACAACCCATCAGGGTGCGACCAGGAGGGTCTGGCGCGTCCTGGTGGGTTGGGCCCACCTGGGGGCCCTCCTCCGGTAGTTTTCATCTCTAGTATTTTTTATTAAATACAAAAATAATCGCCGTAATGTTCAGCTTCATTAGAGTCGTGCAGAATTGGTATCTCTGGCGTGCTTTTCTTGGGTCCAGAATTCCAGCTGCCGGTATTCTCCCTCTTTGTGTAAACCTTGTATATTATGAGAGAAAAGGCATGATAATATCTCCCCAAAGAATTATTATTCAACAAAACAAAGTAAATAATAGTAGGAAATCATGATGCAAAATGGACGTATCACTTTTCGCCTTCTGTCATTGGGATATAGAAACTCGGCAGGTTGAACCTACTACAACGCACCACTCCCATCGAAGAAATATCAATCTAGTTGGACAAACTATCTCAATGGATTGGAGAGCCTTATGAAGCTATGATGATCATGCAAATAAGAATCATAGCATTCAGATTTGACTCAAATACTTTTCATGAATAATCTGAACATAAACTCACAATTCATCGGTTCCCAACAAACACACCATACAAAGGGATTACATCGGATAGAACATGGCAAAGATGTGATGAGCATTGTATTGAAGATCGAGAGAGAGAGAGAGAGAGAGAGATTGCCATCTAGGTACTACCTATGGACTCATAGGTCTATGGTGAATGCTACCTCTTGAGCGTGCGTTTGTTTTCCCTTGAAGAGGAAAGGGTGATGCAGCAAAGTAGATAAGTATTTCCCTCAGTTGTTGAGAACCAAGGTATCAATCTAGTAGGAGGAACAAGAAAGTCACCAATGGTTGTACCTACACAAACAATCAAATACTTGCACCCAACGCTATAAAGGGGTTGTCAATCCCTTCACGATTATTTGCAAGGATTAAATCCGATAGATATAGATGTAAACAAGTGCGGAAAGTAAAATGGAAATAAATTGCAGCAAGGTATATATCTGAAAATATATGATGAAAAATAGACCCGGGGGCCATAGGTTTCACTAGAGGCTTCTCTCTTGAAGGCAAATATCATGGAGGGTAAACAAATTACTGTCAAGCAATTGATAGAAAAGCGAATAATCATGTAGTTATCCAAGGCAATGATCATGCACATAGGCATCACATGCGTGACAAGTAGACTGAAATGATTCTACATCTACTACTATTACTCCACACATCGACCGACTCCTGCCTGCATCTAGAGTATTAAGTTCATGAAGAACAGAGTAATGCATTAAGAAAGATGACACGATGTGGAGGGATAGACTCAAGCACTACGATGAAAACCCCATCTTGTTACCCTTGATGGAAACAATACAATACGTGACTCGCTACCCCTACTATGTCACTAGGGGAGGACACCGCAAGATTGAACCCAAAACCAAGCACTTCTCCCATTGCAAGAATTACCAATTCAGTTGGCCAATGCAAAACAATAACTTGAAGAGACTTGCAAGGATATGAAATCATGCAAATAAGAATTCAGAGGAGAATCAAATAAGATTCATGGATAATCTAAACATAAACTCACAATTCATCGGAACTTGACAAACACACCACGAAAGAGGATTACATCGGATAGATCTCCATGAAGATCATGAAGAACATGGTATTGAAGATAAAAGAGAGAAAAGAAGCCATCTAGTTACTAGGTATGGACTCGTAGGTCTGTGCTGGACTACTCATGCATCATCGGAGGGGCAATGGAGTTGATGTTGATGCCCTCGGTGATCGAAACCCCCTCCGGCAGATTACCAAAAAAGGCTCCAAGATTGGATCTCTCGGGATGGAGGCTTCCGGCGGCCGAAAAGTATTTGTGTGGCTCTTTCTCAGGTTGTGGGAATATTCGGGTATTTATAGGCGAAGAATTAGGGTTAGGCGACCTGCCAGGAGACGACAAGCCTGCTAGGCGCGGCCAGGTGGGGCGCCTAGCAGGCTTGTGGTGCCTTGGCTCCTCCCCTAACATGCACTCCAAGCTTGGATGACTTGTTTCCTTCTAGAAAAATTCCTTCCGAAGGTTTTATTCCGTTTGGACTCCGTTTAATATCTCATATCTCCAAAACTCAAAAACAAGGAAAAAACATAAATTGGCAATTGGCTCTAGACTAATAGGTTAGTCCCAAAAATAATATAAAATAGCATGTTAAAGCATATAAAACATCCAAAATAGATAATATAATAGCATGCCATCATTAAAAATTATAGATACATTGGAGACGGATCAGCATCCCCAAGCTTAATTCCTGCTCGTCCTCGAGTAGGTAAATGATAAAAACAGAATTTTTGATGTGGAGTGCTACCTAACATATTTATCCATGTAATATTCTTTATTGTGGCATTAATATTCAGATCTGTAAGACTCAAACCAAAAGCTTAATATTATATAGAAACAATAAGATTTCAAGCATACTAGCAAAGGAATTGTATCTCTTAAAAATATAATGGCAAAAGAAAGTTATACCTACAATATCATATGGTCTGGCTATGCTCCATTTTCCCTACACAAAGTATTTATATCATGCACAACCCTGGTGAAAAGTGAAGCAATTGTTTTAACACCTTTATTTTCTCAAACTTTTTACACTCTCAGGCAATACATGAGCGCGAGCCATGGATATAGCACTATAGGTGGAATAGAATGTGGTGGAGGTTGTCAAGGAAAGGGAGAAGATAGCCTAAAATCAACTAGGCGTATCAACGGGCTACGGAGATGCCCATAAATAGATATCAATGTGAGTGAGTAGGGATTTCCATGCAAAGGATGCACTAGAGCTATAAGTGTATTAAAGCTCAAAAGGAAACTAAGTGGACGTGCATCATGAAGAAAAATTCCACTAGTTATATGAAAGTAACAAAATAGGAGACTCTCTATTATGAAGATCATGGTGCTACTTTTAAGTACAAGTGTGGTTAGAGGTAGTAGCAATGTCCCTTCTCTATTTTCTCTCATTTTTTATGTGGTCATCTAAGGCCTCTTTTATTCATTTTTTTATTTGGGCTTCGCTGGCCTCTTTTATTTTTTTCATAAATTCTGGAATCTTATCCCCACTTGTGAGGCAATCATAGCTTCAATCATACTTTACTAACATGGAGCATGCTCTAATAATGATAATCGTCACACTTTTATTTACTTACAACTCGAAAGAAAATTACAACTCGATAACTATGACAAAATATGACTCTATATGCAAATATCGAAGTGATGTTGCATAAAAGGAAACAATGGAAGTTGCATGGCAATATATCTCAGAACGGCTATGGAAATGCCATAATCGGTAGGTATGGTGGATGTTTTGAGGAAAGGTATATGGCGGCTATTTTTAGGAGGGTATATGGTGGCTGTTTTGAGGAAAGTGTTTGTTGCACCGGTGAAAGTTGTGCGGTATAGAGAGGCTAGCAAAAGTGGAAGGGTGAGAGTGCATATAATCCATGGACTCAACATTAATCGTAAAGAACTCACATACTTTTTGCAAAATTATATGAGTCATTGAAGCAAAGCATTAAACGCAAGCTCCTAGGGGGGACGTTGGTAGGAGTTAACCATCGCGTGCCCCCGACCCTCACACAAAGCTCGACAATGTATAAACAAGTCATGCTCCGACTTCCTTACATAATGGTTCACCATACGTGCATGCTACGGGAATCACAAACCTTTACACGAGTATTTTTACCAAATCACAATTTACTTCTTAACATGTCTCTTAACATTACCATCTTCATATCTCAAAACTTTATGCAAGGAATCAAACTTCTCATGGATACTCAATGCACTTAATATGGAAGTTTTGATTATAACCCTTTTGGATGCCTATCATATTAGGACTAAATTCATAACCTAGACCAATTACCATGCTGTTTTAGAAACTCTCAAAATAATATAAGTGAGGTACGAGAGTTCAAGTATTTCTATAAAACGCAAACACCGCCGTGCTCTAAAAGATATAAGTGAAGCACATAGAGCAAAATTGCCCAACTCAAAATATATAAGTGAAGCATATAGAGTATTCTAATAAATTCATGATTCAACATGTCTCTCTCCAAATATATGTGCAGCAAGTATGATTGTGTAAAACTAACAAGCAAAGACTCATATCATACAAGACGTTCCAAGCAAAACACATATCATGTGGTGAATAAAAATATAGCCTCAAGTAAATTTACCGATGGATTGAAGACGAAAGAGGGGATGCCTTCCGGGGCATCCCCAAGCTTAGGATCTTTGGCATCCTTGAATATGAATTTGATTTCCTTGGGAATACCAAGCTTAGGCTCTTGCCACTCCTTATTCCATAGTCCATCAAATCTTTACCCAAAACTTGAAAACTTCACAACACAAAACTTAACAAAAATACTCGTGAGATCCGTTAGTATAAGAAAATAAATCACCACTCTAGGTAATGTTTTGAACTCATTCTTTATTTATATTGGTGGTATACCTACTGTAATCTGACTTTTCCATGGCTCAGACCACATGATACAACACACTGATTCATCTAAATAGGCAAACAACTCAAAGAAAACAGAATTTGTCAAAAACAGAACAGTGTGTAGTAATCTGAAAACTTCGAATACTTCTGTAACTAAAAAATTAGGAAAAATTAGGAAAAACTGGGAAATTTATATTTAATTTTTTTAACAATTTCAAATCAATTTGACGCTCTGAAAAAATTACAAAATTCATGTATTGTGCATAAAAGTTTCTGTTTTTCAGCAAGATCAAATCAACAACTACCATAGATTCCCCCAAAGGTTTTGCTTGGCTCAAACACTAATGAAAACACATAAACACAATTACTACAGAATTAATAATGTGGGAAACACTAAAAAACAGAAGCAAAAAACAAAAATAAAATTTCGTTGCCTCCCAACAAGCGCTATTGTTTAACGCCCCTAGCTAGGCAAAACGCAAAAGATCTAGGTATTGTCATCTTTGGTTTGCAATCCAAACTTGATTAAACCATCAAAAGATTTTCTTACTAGATCTATACTTTCCTTTATTTCATTCCTAGTAGATGAACTTAAATCATGAAAAGGACTTTGGCTAGTAATTTTAACATTCATGAACCCATAATCTAGATCATCGCCATAGATATCATCGTATAGAACACGTATCCTATTTCTAACGGTTTCCTTAATCATTTTTTCAAGTAACTCGTCTTTATACCCTACGAAAATTCCCCTAGTAATCCAATCAAATTCCTCATAGGTCTCTAGATACAAGGCTTGAGAGATTTCCGCGTGGCGAGCTCTTCTTCTAAGATTTTCACTATAAGATTGATAGTCTCTAGCTTCTAGACCACACAAAGTTTCTTTATCATGGAGAATTTCTTCAATTGGAAGATGTTCAACATCTTTATCATAGAAAGCAAAAATTTCTCTAGCTTCTTGTACAAAGAAATCAAATTCTTGCATAAGGATGATGGTATCAATCTTCTTAGCCTTAGGATGATTAATATTATGAAGTTCATAAAATACCTTTTGCAAAGCAAGATGAAGGTGCTCAAATTTTCTTTCCAATTTTTCAATGAGCATGACAATAGTGTCCGCATAAATGTTTGTGCTAAGAAGAATAAACCTCTTACTCATAGGCATCACCCCTGTACAATCAAAGAACGCTTGAATAACACTCTTCCCTATAATATTCCGATCTCCCACTTGAAAAGTTTTAGTTTTATAATTAGGAGGAGATTCAGTTTCATGTTCTAAAGAGCAAGATTCAAAATTTTCTTCAAGATTAGTACTAGTAATACCCTCTGGATTTTCAATGATATCCTCCCTTGCTTCAAACATGGTGGCAAAGCAAGCAATCAAGAAGACAAGCAAACAAAAGGCAAGCGAAAGAAGGGCGAACAAAAAGGCAAATATTTTTTGTATTTTCTGAAAATCATTTTAGAAGTGGGGGAGAGGAAATCGAGAGGAAAATGGCAAATCATGTAAATGCAAGAGATGATTTTGTGATGGGTACTTGGTAGGATTGATGTGTATCCTCCCCGGCAACGGCGCCAGAAATCCTTCTTGCTACCTCTTGAGCGTGCATTGGTTTTCCCTTGAAAAGGAAAGGGTGATGCATCGAAGTAGATAAGTATTTCCCTCGGTTGTTGAGAACCAAGGTATCAATCTAGTAGGAGGAACAAGCATGTCACCAATGGGTGTACCTTCATAAACAATCAAATACTTGCACCCAACGCTATAAAGGGGTTGCCAATCCCTTCACAATTATTTGCAAGGATTAGATCCGATAGATATAGATGTAAACAAGTGCGGAAAGTAAAAGGTAAATAAATTGCAGCAAGGTATAGATCTGAAAAAATATGATGGGAAATAGACCCAAGGACATAGGTTTCACTAGAGGCTTCTGTGTTGAAGGCAAATATCATGGTGGGTAAACAAATTACTGTCAAGCAATTGATAGAAAAGCGAATAATCATGTAGTTATCCAAGGCAATGATCATGCATATAGGCATCACGTACGTGACAAGTAGACCAAAACAATTCTGCATCTACTACTATTACTCCACACATCGACCGACTCTTGCCTGCATCTAGAGTATTAAGTTCATGAAGAACAAAGTAACATATTAAGAAAGATGACATGATGTAGAGGGATAAACTCAAGCAATATGATGAAAACCCCATCTTTCTACCCTTGATGGAAACAATACAATACGTGCCTCACTATCCCTACTATGACATAGGGTGAGGACACCGCAAGATTGAACCCAAAACCAAGCATTTCTTCCATTGCAAGAATTACCGATCTAGTTGTCCAAACCTGACTCGAAGAGACTTGCAGGGATATGAAATCATGCAAACAGGAATTCAAAGGAGATTCAAATAAGATTCATGGATAATCCAAACATAAACTCATAATTCATCGGATGTTGACAAACACAACATGAAAGAGGATTACATCGGATAGATCTCCATGAAGATCATGAAGAACATGGTATTGAAGATCAAACAGAGAGAAGAAACCATCTAGCTACTAGCTATGGACCCGTATGTCTGTGGTGGACCACTCACGCATCATCGGAGGGACAATGGAGTTGATGTAGATGCCCTCCGTGATCGAAACCCCCTCCGGTAGATTATCGGAAAAGGCTCCAAGATTGGATCTCTCGAGAACGGAGGCTTCTGGCAGTGGAAAAGTATTTGTGTGGCTCTTTCTGATGTTGGGGGAATATTTGGGTATTTATAGGCTAGGAATTAGGGTTAGGAGACCTGCCAGGATGGACAAGCTTGCTAGGCGCGGCCAAGGGGCCCATGCTTAGCAGGCTTCTGACGCCCTGGCTCCTCCCCTTACGTGCACTCCAGTCTTGGATGACTTGTTTCCATCCAAAAAAATTCCTTCCAAAGGTTTTATTCTGTTTGGACTTCGTTTAATATCCCATATTTGCAATACTCAAAAACAAGGAAAAACAGAAACTATCACTTGGCATTAGATTAATAGGTTAATCCACAAAATAATATAAAATAGCATATTAATGCATATTAAACATCGAAAACAGATAATATAATAGCATGCCATCATTAAAATTATAGATATGTTGGAGAGTATTAGTGAACTACTCACACATCATGGTGAGGGCAGCAAGGTTGATGAAGAGGCCCTCCTGATCGATTTCCCCTTCGACAGGGTGCCGGAGCGGAGGTATAGATGGCCTCCCATCGGAACAAAGACTTGAGGTAAAGGAAAAAGTGTTTTGGAAGCGTTCCTGGTGTTTTTAGGGTAGATGTGAATTTATAGGCCAGAGAACGATGTCAGGAGACAGCCAAGTGGGCCACCACATATCAGGGCATGCCCCCTTGGTGGCGCGCCCTATTGCTTGGTGGGCCCCTCGTGCACTCCCCCGACCTTCCTCTAAAGCTTCTAGGTCTTGTATTTGTCCAAAAAAAACTATCAAAATTTTTAGTAGCAATTGGACTTCGTTTGGTAGTGTAACTCTGAAAAGGCAAAAACATGCAGAAAACAAGAACTAGCACTTGGCACCGGGTCAATAGGTTAGTGCTCAAAAATATTATAAATTGGTAAATAAATACCCAAAGAGTATCCTATAATGATAATATATTAGCATGAACAATCAAAAATTATAGATACATTAGAGACGTATCAGCATCCCCAAGCTTAATTCCTGCTCGTTCTCGAGTAGGTAAATGATAAAAACAAAACTTTGATTTGACATGCTACCCATTATGTATTCTTTGGTATGTATGCTCATTGAGAAATGATGAATTAACAAACAGCAACATGGTAATCTTTATAAGTATAGGAAACAAAATCATTGATTTTTCAAAGTATACGATCATACGAGAATGTTTACCCCTATTCATCTAATTATATTATCAAGGCATGACTCCGTCTTCACCACATAGATACAAATGTTAAGCACCACGGTGTCCAAGTCAGGCAACTAGATCATACTTTTTCGATGTGCATCAACTTTTTATTCTTCAAACAATACATGAGCATGAACCATTGGACATAGCATGTAGGTGGAATAGAATATGGTGGTAGATATCACAGGGGTAAAACATGGAGAAGATAGTCTCATATAAACTAGACGTACAAACGAGCTATGGAGATGCTCATTGATAGATGTCAATGCAAGGAGTAGGGATTGCCATGCAAATGATGCACTAGAGATATAAGTGTATGAAAGCTCAACTTGAGCTAAGTGGGGTGTGCATCCAACTTGCTTCATCATGAAGGCCTCGGGCATTTGAGGAAGCCTGTCATCGCAATATACAAGCCAAGTTTATTATATGAAAAGGTAATTCCCACTAGCATATGGAAGTGTCAATATAGGAGACTCTCTATATGAAGAACATGGTGCCACTTTGAGGCACCAAGTGTGGTAAAGGACAGTAGCAAAGTCCCTTCTCTCTTTTCTATCATTTTTTTATTTTTTATGGTCGTTTTTCTTTTCTTTTTTCCTCCCCCGTTTTCTCTTCCTTTTTATATATGGTGGGCTCATTTGGCTTCCCCGATTTTTATTTCATTTTTCGTCCAGAGTCTCATCCTGACTTGTGGGGGAATCATAGTCTCCATCATCCTTTCCTCACTAGGACAGTGCTCTAATAATGATGATCATCACACTTTTATTTACTCACAACTCAACACGAAGGATTGGTAGGAAGATATGACTCAATAGGAATGCCTCTGGCACTGTACCGGGATGTGCAATGATCTAGCATGGCATGTATCAAAAACATGATGAACAGTGTCTTTGCCACAAATACTATGTCAACTCTATATGATCATGCAAAGCATTATGATGATGAACGAACTAGTCATGTGAAGTGACGATGGAATTTGCATGGCAATATATCTCAGAATGGCTATGGAAATGCCATAATAGGTAGGTATGGTGATTGTTGTGAGGAATATATAATGAGGCTTATGTGAAACAGAGTGTATCATGTCATGGGATTTGTTGGGGAACGTTGCATGGGAAACAAAAAATTTCCTACGCACACGCAGATCTATCCATGGTGATGAGCATCTACGAGAGGGAGAGTGGATCTACATACCCTTGTAGATCGCTAAGTAGGAAGCGTTAAGAAACGCGGTTTGGTGTAGTCGAACGTCTTCGCGATCCAAATCGCCGAGCGTCCCGCAATCTCATCACGATCCGTCCCGCAATCCAATCACAATCTGTCCCGTGAACTCATCACGATCTGTCCCGCGAACTCATCACGATCCGTCCCGCAATCTCATCATGGTCCTTCTGATCTAGCGCCGAATGGACGACACCTCCGCGTTCAGCACATGTACAGCTTGATGACGATCTCTGCCGTCTTGATCCAGCAAGAGAGAGCGGATAGTTAGAAGAGTTCGCCGGCAGCATGACGGCTCTCCGGAGATGATGGTGGAGCAATTCCGGCAGGGCTTCGCCTAAGCACTGCAGAAATCCGATCTAGAGGAGAAACTATGCACTAGAGATTAGGGTTGCATGTGGCTGAAAATCATGTGCAAAACCCTAGAAATCCACTAGTATATATAGGAGGGAGGGAGGAGGAGAGGCAGCCTTGTCCTCCAAGCCTTGGAGGCTTCGGCCGAACCAGCTAGGGAGGAGTCCACCTCCTCCACTCCTAGTAGGATTAGGACTCCTTCCCTAATTTGCCTTTTTTGCCTTTTTCCACCTTTTTCCTTTTGGGATTTTCTTCCCAGCCACATGGGCCTTGTGTGAGACTTCCACCATCCCACAAAGGGCTGGTATTTACTCTCTCACAACCCATGAAGCCTCTTGGGTCGAAATACCCCTCCCGGAGGTCTCCCGGTACACAACCGACAATCTCGGTACACTACCAATAAGCCCGGAACTTTTCTGGCGACCAAAACAGGACTTCCTATATATGAATCTTTATCTCCGGACCATTTTGGAGCTCCTCGTGACGTCCAGGATCTCATCCGGGACTCCGAACAAACTTCGGTCACCACCATACATAACTCTATACTACGGAAACATCACCAAACCTTAAGTGTGCACACCCTGCGGGTTCGAGAACTATGTAGACATGACCGAGACACCTCTACGGTCAATAACCACTGGTGGGACATGGATTTCCACATTGGTGCCTACATATTCTACGAAGATCTTTATCGGTTGAACCTCTATGTCAAAGATTCAGTTAATCCCATATGACGTTCCCTTTGTTCTTCGGTATGTTACTTGCCCGAGATTCGATCGTCGGTATCACCATACCTAGTTAAACCTCGTTACCAGCAAGTCTCTTTACTCGTTCCGTAATACAAGATCCAGTGACTAAAACCTAGTCACATTTTTTGCAAGGCTTATTGTGATGTTGTATTACCGAGTGGGCCCTGAGATTCCTCTCCGTCACACGGAGTAACAAATCCCAGTCTTGATCCATGCCAACTCAACAGACACCCTCGAAGATACCTGTAGAGCACCTTTATAGCCACCCAGTTACGTTGCGACATTCGATACACACAAGGAACTCCTCCGATGTTTGTGAGTTGCATGATCTCATGGTCATAGGAATATATACTTGACATGCAGAAAACAGTAGCAATAAACTGACACGATCATATCCTACGTTTGAAGTTTGGGTCTTGTCCATCACATCATTCTACTAATGATGTGATCCCATTATCATATGACATCTCATGTCCATGTCTAGGAAACCTTAATCATCTTTTGATCAACGAGCTAGTCTACTAGAGGCATACTAGGGACACGGTGTTGTCTATGTATCCACACATGTATCTGAGTTTCCGATCAACACAATTATAGCATGGATAATAAACGATTATCATGAACAAATGAATATGATAATAACTAATTTATTATTGCCTCTAGGGCATATTTCCATTAGTCACCCACTTGCACTAGAGTCAATAATCTAGTTCACATCACTATGTGATTCGCATTGTTATGAATCTAACACCCAATGAGTTCTGGGGCTCGATCATGCTTTGCATGTGAAAGAGGTGTTATAGTCAACGGGTCTGTGACATTCAAATCCGTGTGTACTTTGCGAATCTCTATGTCAAACTGTAAAACACTGGTACCACACTTCACTTGGTACTATTCCAAATGGCTGCTCCAATATATGTATCCAGATTGCTACGACGAGTCATCCGGATTAGTGTTAAAGTTTGCATCGACGAAACTGCTTACGAAGAACCCTTTATCACCTCCATAATCGAGAAACAATTCCTTTAGTCTTTTAGTCACTAAGGATAATGTTGACCGCTGTCCAGTGATCCACTCCTGGATCACTCTTGTACCCCTTGACGGACTCATGGCAAGGCACACACAAGTGCGGTACACAGAATGGCATACTATACAGAGCCTATGGCTAAGGCATAGGGTACAATGTTCGTCCTTTCTCTTTCTTCTTCCGTTGTCGAGCTTTGAGTCTCACTCAACTTCACACCTTACAAATCAGGCGAGAACTCTTTCTCTGACTGGTCCATTTTGAACTCTTTCAAAATCTTGTCAAGGTATGTACTCATTCAAAGTCTCATCAAGCATCTTGATTTATCTCTATAGATCTTGATGCTCAACAATTAGGTAGCTTTATCTAGGTCTTCCTTTGAAAAAACCTCTTTTCAAACAACCATTAATGCTGTCCAAAAATTCTAGATCATTTCTGATCAACAATATGTCAACCACATATGCTTACCAGAAACTCTATAGTGCTCCCACTCACTTTATTGCAAATACAAGTTTGTCATAAACTTTGTATAGACTCAAAAACTTTGATCACCTCATCAAAGTGTATATTCCAACTCCGAGATGCTTGCTTCAGTTCATAGAAGGGTCACTGAAGCTTGCACGCCTTTTAGCATCCTTAGGACTGACAAAACCTTCTGGTTGTATCACATACAACTTTCCTCAAGTAAACAGTTAAGGAAACGATGTTTTGACATCCATGTACCAGATTTCATAATTGACAACTGCAGCAACTGCTAACATAATTCCAACAGACTTTAGCATCGCTACGAGTGAGAAAGTCTCATTGTAGTCAACTCCTTGAACTTGTCGTAAACTTCTTTGCAACAAGTCGAGCTTTATAAATGGTGACATTTACCATCAGCGTCTGTCTTCATTTTAAAGATCCATTTGTACTCAACGACCTGCCATCAAATGAGCAAGTCTACCAAAGTCTATACTTGGTTTTCATACATGGATCCTCTTCTCGGATTTCATGGCCTCTAACCATTTGTCGGAATCCGGGCCCATCATCGCTTCTCCATAGCTCGTAGGTTCATCGTTCTCCAACAACATGACCTCCAAGACAGGGTTGTCGTACCGCTCAGGAGCAATATACATCCTTGCCGACCTACGAAGTTCGATAGTAACTTGATCCTAAAGCTTCATGATCATCATCATTAACTTCCTCTTCAACTAACGTAGGCTTCACAGAAACATCTTCATGTGCTGCGCTACTCTCTGGTTGAACAAAGATTTAACAACCTCATCAAGTTCTATCTTCCTCCCACTCAATTCTTTCGAGAGAAACTCTTTCTCAATAAAAGACCTATTTTTAGCAACAAACACTTTGAACTTGGATCTGAGATAGAAAGTATACCCAATTGTTCTTAGGGTATTCTATAAAGATGCATTTGTCCGCTTTGGGTTCGAGCTTATTAGGTGAAAACATTTTCCACACAAGCGTCGCAGCCCCAAACATTAAGAAATGATAGCTTAGGTTTCTATCAAACCATAATTCACGCGGTGTCATCTCGACGGATTTAGATGGTGCCCTATTTAAAGTGAATGTAGTTGTCTCTAATGCATAACCCCAAAATTATAGTAGCAAAACGATCATAGCACGCACCATATCCAATAGAGCATGACTATGACGTTCTGACACACCATCACACTAGGGTGTTCCAGGTGGCATTTAGTTGTGAAACAACTTTCACATTGTCTTAAGTTGTATGCCAAACTCGTAACTCAGATATTCACCTCCACGATCATATCACAATCATTTTTATCTTCTTGTCACAATGATCTTAAACTTCACTCTGAATTTGCTTGAACCTTTCAAACGATTCAGACTTGTGTTTCATTAAGTAAATATACACTATATCTACTCAAATCATCAGTGAAGGTAATAAAATAACGATATCCAATGCATGCTACAAGACTCATTGGATTGCATACATCAACATGTATCATTTCCAATGAATCACTTACCCGCTCCATCCAACGGGGTCCTTTAGTCATCTTGCCCAAGAGGCATGGTTCGCATGTCTCAACCAATTCGAAATCGAATGAGTCCAAAGATCCATCAGCATGGAGTTTCGTCATGCGCTTTATACCAATATGACATTTGGTGGCAGTGCCACAAGTATGTGGTACTATCATTATTAACTTTGTATCTTTTGACATCAATGTTATGAACATGTGTATTACTATGATCAAGATTTCAACAAACCATTCTCACTGGGTGCATGACCATTGAAGGTATTATTCATGTAAACAAAAATAAACATTATTCTCTAACTTAAATGAATAACCGTATTGCAATAAACATGATGTAATCATGTTCATGCTCAACGCAAAACACCAAATAACATTTATTTAGGTTTTTCACTAATCCTGAAGGTAGAGAGAGCGTGCGATGTTGATCACATCAACCTAGGAAACATTTCCAACACACATCGTCACCTCACCCTTAGTTAGTTTTCTGTTTATTCCGTAGCTTTTACTTCGAGTTACTAACATTTAGCAACTGAACCGGTATCCAATACCCAGGTGCTACTAGAAGTAATAGTAAGGTACACATCAATAACACGTATATCAAATATACTTCTGTCAGCGTTGCCAGCCTTCTTATCTACCAAGTATCTAGGGTCGTTCCGCTTCAGCGATCGCTCTCCTCATAATCGAAGCACTTAGTCTCGGGTTTGGGTTCAACTCTGGTTTGCTTCACTGGAGCAGCAATTGACTTGCCATCCATGAAGTTTCCCTCCTTGCCCTTGCCCTTTCTCGAAACTAGTGGTTTTACTAACCGTCAACACTTGATGCTCCTTCTTGATTTCTACCTTCGTGGTGTCAAACATCGCGAACAGCTCAGGAATCATTATTTCTATCCATGGCAATCAATAGTTCATCACCAAGTTCTAGTAGCTTAGTGATAGTAACTTGGAGAACTATGTCAATCACTATCTTATCCGGAAGATCAACTCCCACTCGATTCAAGCGATTGTAGTACCCAGACAATCTGAGTACATGCTCAATGATTGAGCTATTCTCCTTCATCTTACAGGCAAAGAATCTTATTGGAGATCTCATATCTCACAACACGGGCACGAGCCTGAGATCACAATCTCAGATCTTATAACATCTCATATGTTCCGTGACGTTCAAAATGTTTCAGAGCCTCAATTCTAGCCGTAATGCATGACGCACTAAAATGTCAAGTAGTCATGAGAACGTGTCTGTCAGATGTTCACAACATCTACAGACGATGCTAGAGGGGTTGGCGCACCGAGCGGTGCATTAAGGACATAAGCCTTCTGTGCAGCAATGAGGACAATCCTCAGATCACGGACTCAGTCCACAATATTGCTACCATCATATTTCAACTCTATTTCTCTAGGAACATATAAAAATTCAAGCGAGCTACAACGCTAGCTAGTAATCTACAACATAATTTGCGAAGACACTACTGACTATGTTCATGATAATGAGTTCAATTAATCATATTACTGAAGAACTCCCACTCAAATTGACATCCCTCTAGTCATTCGAGTGATACATGATCCAAATTCACCAACTCAAGTCCGATCATCACGTGAGTTGAGGTGGCTGCAATGGTGAACATCATCATGTTGATCATATCAACTATAAGACGCGTGTTCGACCTTTCGGTCTCTTGTGTTCCGAGGCCATGTCTGTACATGCTAGGCTCATCAAGTTTAACCCGAGTGTTCTGCATGTGCAACACTAGCTTGCACCCGTTGTATGTGAACGTAGATTCTATCACACCCGATCATCACGTGGTGTCTCAACACGACGAACTTTCGCAACAGTGCACACTCGGGGAGAACACAATTTATCTTGAAATTAAGTGAGGGATCACCTTATAATGCTACCGTCGACCTAAGCAAAACAAGGTACATAAAAGGATTAACATCACATGCAAATCATAAGTGACATGATATGGCCATGATCTTGTGCTTTTGATCTCCATCATGAAAGCACCGGCATGATCTCCATCATCACCGGCATGACACCATGATCTCCATCATCTTGATCTCCATCAACGTGTCACCATCGGGGTTGTCGCGCCCAACATGCTTCTACTACTATTGCTACCGTAGCGATAAAGTAAAGCATTACATAGTGCTTAATAGTTGACACGCAGGTCATACAATAATTAAAGACAACCATATGGCTCCTGCCGGTTGCCGTACTCATCGACATGCAAGTCGTGATAATCTATACATCACATGATCATCTCATACATCACATATATCACATCATGTAATTGGCCATATCATATCACAACATACCCTGCAAAAACAAGTTAGACGTCCTCTAATTGTTGTTGCATGTTTTATGTGGCTGCTACGGGTATCTAGCAAGAACAATAATCATCTACGCAAAAAACCACAATGGTGATACACTAGTTGCTTTTCAACCTTCTCAAGGACCGCCTTTGTCGAATCCGATCCAACTAAAGTGAGAGAAACTGTCACCCGCAAGCCAGCTATGCAACAAGTTGCAGTTGAGGGAACCGGTCTCTCGTAAGTGTATGAGCAATGTTGGTCCGGGCTGCTTCATATCACAATACCGCTGAACCAAAATTCAACCATGGGAGGAAGCAATCTAAGCATCAACGCCCACAAACCTTTTGTGTTCTACTCGAGATCTCATCTACACATAGACCTAGCTCATGATGCCACTGTTGGGGAACGTTGCATGGGAAACAAAAAAATTCCTACGCATACGCAGATCTATCCATGGTCATGAGCATCTATGAGAGGGAGAGTGGATCTACGTACCCTTGTAGATCGCTAAGCGGGAAGCATTAAGAAACGCGGTTAGTGTAGTCGAACGACTTCGCGATCCAAATCGCCGAGCGTCCCGCGATCTCATCACGATTGGTCCCACGATCCAATCACGATCTGTCCCGTGAACTCATCACGACCCGTCCCGCGAACTCATCACGATCCGTCCCGCGATCTCATCACGGTCCTTCCGATCTAGCGTCGAACGGACGGCACCTCCGCGTTCAGCACACATACAGCTTGATGATGATTTCCGCCATCTTGATCTAGCAAGAGAGAGCGGAGAGGTCTAAGAGTTCTCCGGCAGCGTGATGGGGCTCTGGCAATGGTGGTGGAGCAATTCCGGCAGGGCTTTGCCTAAGCACTGCAGAAATCCGATCTAGAGGAGAAACTATGCACTACAAATTAGGGTTGCACGTGGCTGAAAATAGTGTGCAAAACCCTAGAATTCCACTAGTATATATAGGAGGGAGGGAGGAGGAGAGGCAGCCTTGGCCTCCAAGCCTTGGAGGCTTCGGCTGAACCAGCTAGGGAGGAGTCCACCTCCTCCACTCCTAGTAGGATTAGGACTCCTTCCCTAATTTGCCTTTTTTGCCTTTTTCCACCTTTTTCCTTTTGGGCTTTTCTTCTCAGCCCCATGGGCCTTGTGTGAGACTTCCCCCAGCCCACAAAGGGCTGGTATTTACTCTCTCACAGCCCATGAAGCCTCTTGGGTCGAAATACCCCTCCCGAAGGTCTCCCGGTACACTACCGGCACTCCCGGTACACTACCGATAAGCCCGGAACTTTTCCGGCGACCAAAACAGGACTTCCTATATATGAATCTTTACCTCCGGACCATTCTGGAGCTCCTCATGACATCCAGGATCTCATCCGGGACTCCTAACAAACTTCGGTCACCAACATACATAACTCTATACTACCGAAACATCACCAAACCTTAAGTGTGCAGACCCTGCGGGTTCAAGAACTATGTAGACATGACCGAGACACCTCTACGGTCAATAACCAATGGGGGGACCTGGATGTCCACATTGGTTCCTACATATTCTATGAAGATCTTTATCGGTTGAACCTCTATGTCAAGGATTTAGTTAATCTCATATGACGTTCCCTTTGTTCTTCGGTATGTTACTTGCCCAAGATTCGATCGTCGGTATCACCATACCTAGTTCAACCTCGTTACCAGCAAGTCTCTTTACTCGTTTCATAATACAATATACCATGACTAACACTTAGTCACATTGCTTGCAAGGCTTATTGTGATGTTGTATTACCGAGTGGGCCCTGAGATACCTCTCCGTCACACGGAGTAACAAATCCCAGTCTTGATCCATGCCAACTCAACAGACACCCTCGGAGATACTTGTAGAGCACCTTTATAGCCACCCAGTTATGTTGCGACGTTTGATACACACAAGGCACTCCTCTAATATCCGTGAGTTGCATGATCTCATGGTCATAGGAACATATACTTGACATGAAGAAAACAGTAGGAATAAACTGACACGATCATATGCTACGTTTGTAGTTTGGGTCTTGTCCACCACATCATTCTCCTAATTATGTGATCTCGCTATCAAATGACATCTCATGTCCGTGGCTAGGAAACCTTAACCATCTTTTGATCAACGAGCTAGTCTACTAGAGGCATACGAGGGACATGGTGTTGTCTGTGTATCCACACATGTATCTGAGTTTCCGATCAACACAATTATAGCATGGATAATAAACGATTATCATGAACAAAGAAATATGATAATAACTAATTAATTATTACCTCTAGGGCATATTTCCAACAGGATTTGGATACACCGGGGAATATTTGCACCGATCCTCGAGGTGAGAATGGGCTATGCATGATACTGAAGAGGCTAGCAAATATGAGAAGGTGAAGATGTGTGTGTTCATCGTGTCAGATTAGCCATCAAGAACTCAAATACTTATTGCAAACTTTTTTTAGTTTTATCACAAATCAAAGTACTCCTCACGTGCCCCGAGGGAGGAGGTTGGTAGGAGTTAACCATCGCACGCCCCCAACTCGAAACAACACTAGGATTTCAACGAGGAATATAAATGCTCACACATCATCAACATGTCTCTTTAATTTTTCGATGAATAACAATTTAACATCTATTAATCTCCAGAGTTCTACGAATCAACAATTTTGTACTCACACCGTTTTCATATTACTACATCAATGTCATTAACCCGCAACTTCTCTATACGTGCTACATGATGGTTGTGATTATCATTCATTGAATACCTATTATTCTTGCACTAGTCTTATGACCCATGCAAATTACTGTGACTATTTATTTAGATCTCAAACAAGTATAAGTGAAGAATGAGAGCATATTATATTCTTAAAATCTACATGCCACCGTGCTAAAAAAGATATAAGTGAAGTACTAGAGCAACTGCCAAGCTCAAAAGATATAAGTGAAGTACATAGAGTATTCTACCAGATTATCATGAAGGTGTGTATCTCTCAAATAGGTGTGTACAGACAATCATGATTGTGACAAACTGAAAGTAAAAGCATACAAAAGCAAATGCCGCACCGAGAAAAACACATATCATGTGATGAATAAAAATCTAGCTCCAAGTGGCATACCGATGGATTGAGGCGAAAGAGGGGATGCCTTCCGGGGCATCCCCAAGATTAGACGCTTGCATGTCCTTAGAATTATACTTGGGCTACCTTGGGCATCCCCAATCTTAGGCTCTTGCTACTCCTTATTCCGTAGACCATCGTGATCACACCCAAAACCTGAAAACTTCAATCACACACAGCTCAACAAAACTTCGTGAGATCCGTTACTATAAGAAACATATTGCATACTTTAAGTATTGTGATAAATAAATTATTAAATCATTTTTTCACAATAGTTATTGTATTGTAACTTCTCCATGGCTTAAACCCCCCAATATAGTCCATGGCATAATCAGAACAAGCAAACTATGCAAGCAAAACAGAATATGTTTAAAACAGAACAGTCTGTAGAAATATGTAAGGAGCCCTACTTATGTAACTCTAAATATTCCAAAAAATTAGGAAAATATAAATAATTTGTATAGAAATATTGTCTTAAATTTCAGATCTTTATAAATCTCCAGTAAAACATGAAAATTCCTGCACTGGAGTCAAAGTTTCTGTTATTTTCAGCATCGTTTCTACTCATCTTTTGGATAATCCCAAAGGATCTACTTGGCAAAAAAACTAATTAAAACATAAAACCATAATCATTACAAAGTAAAAAAAATCATGTTATCACAAAATAACATAAATTAAAAACAAAAATAAAAATACATATTGGGTTGCCTCCCAACAAGCGCTATTGTTTCATACCCCTAGCTAGGCGCAATACATAGTTTCAATTATTGTAGTAATCGTGAAGACGATCCGTCATGCTATAATCATATTCTCTACTCTCGGCAGCAAGTTTTCTAAAAGGTAAACGAAATTAATTGAAGGGAACAAACTTCATAACACACGGGTCTGAGAGGTCTATTTCGGGAGGAATAGGAGGTTCCTCCTTAGGTTTCTCATAGGTGATGACCATCTATTCATTTTATAAGTTTTGATAAAGATATTCTCTCGATGATCTCAAGTTAATAGCCCAATCCAAGTTTTTGTATAACAAATTGATCATTATGTTCAGAAATTTTACCAACTAGGATATTACGGGGAACCTTCTTTCTAAGGTTTTCATCATAAGCAGCATGATCTGTAGATCTCATTTGCTCATAACTTCTAACTCATAAAGGATTCCTTATATTGGTGGGCACTCACAATTAATCCTATAATGAGCAAATATATTTCTAGCTTCTTGTATGATATTGTCAAATTCTCAGACAAGAAAAATAGTAGCTAGACGTTTAGTAGAAGCTTCCTCGATATTCGATAATTCCAATAATAACCATTGTATGAAAGGATGCATATGGACAAATTTTCTTTCAAATTGTGTTATGAGCAAAAATATCGCATCCGGATAACTTGTAGTTCAAGTAACAATGGAACCTCCTATCAATGGTAATGATCCCGCACAAGTGAAAAAAAATTGAATAACACTTTTTCCAATAATATTCCCACTACCTATGCGGAGTTTCTTAGTTTGCATAATAGGTTCACCTTTAGAAGGATCATTATCCACAAGGTTATCAAGTTTTTCCTTATCAACTTCATCAAAAATTATTTTAGTATTATTAAAACAAGGTGAAGTTGGAAGCTCAAGGGATTCTTTGTTGGAACTATGACCTAGAGGCAATAAATAAAGTGTTTATTATTATATTTCCTTGTTCATGATAATTGTTTATTATCCATGCTATAATTGTATTGATAGGAAACACATTGCATGTGTGGATGAATAGACAACACTTTGTCCGTAGTATGCCTCTAGTGAACTATCTCGTTGATCAAAGATGGTCAAGGTTTCCTAGCCATTGACATGTGATGTCATTTGATAACGGGGTCAAATCATTAGGAGAATGATGGGATGGACGAGACCCAAACTATAAACGTAGCATATGATCGTGTCAGTTTATTGCTACAGTTTTCTACATGTCAAGTATATTTTCCTATGACCATGAGATCATGCAACTCACGGACACCGGAGGAATGCCTTGTGTGTATCAAACGTCACAACGTAACTGGGTGACTTTAAAGGTACTCTACAGGTATCTCTGAGGGTGTCTGTTGAGTTGGCATGGATCAAGACTGGGATTTGTTACTACGTGTGACGGAGAGGTATCTCAGGGCCCACTCGGTAATACAACATCACAATGAGCCTTGCAAGAAATGTGACTAAGTGTTAGTCACGGGATCTTGTATTATGGAACGATTAAAGAGACTTGCCGGTAACGAGGTTGAACAAGGAATGGAGATACCGACGATCGAATCTCGGGCAAGTAACATACCGAAGAACAAAGGGAACGTTATACGGGATTGACTGAATCCTTGACATAGAGGTTCGACCGATACAGATCTTCATAGAATATGTAGAAACCATTATGGGCATCCAGATCCCTCTATTGGTTATTGACCGTAGAGGTGTCTCGGTCATGTCTACATAGTTCTCGAACCCGCAAGGTCTGCACACTTAAGGTTTGGTGACGTTTCGATAGTATAGAGTTATGCATGGTGGTGACCGAAGGTTGTTCGGGGTTCTGGATGAGATCCCGGACGTCACGAGGAGCTCCGGAATGGTGCGGAGGTAAATATTTATATATAGGAAGTCCTGTTTTGGTCGCCGGAAAAGTTTCGGGCTCATCGGTAGTGTACCGGGAGTGCCTGTACTGTACCGGGGGCCATCAGGAGGGGTATTTCGACCCAAGAGGCTACATGGGCTGTGGGTGGACAAATACCAACCCTTAGTGGGCTGGCCGAAGTCCCACACAAGGCCCATGCGTATGGGAAGAAATTCCAAAGTGAGAAAAGGTGGGAAAAGGCAAAAATGTGGAAATAAGGAAGGAGTCCTAATCCTACTAGGAGTGGAGGAGGAGGACTCCTCGTCTCCACTTATGCCGAAACAAAGAGGGGCGGGCCCTTGTGCCAAGCCTCCTCCTCCTCTCCTCCTATATATACTAGAGGTTTTAGAGTTTTTGCATAAGATTTTAAGCCATGTGCAACCCTACCCTCTAGTCCGTAGTTTCTCCTCTAGATCGGTTTCAGTTGTACATAGGTGAGGCCCTGCTGATATTACTCCACCACCATCACCGCAGCACCGTCACGCTGCCGGAGAACTCGTCTACCTCTCCTCTCCCTCTTGCTGGATCAAGAAGGCAGAGATCGTCATCAAGCCATACGTGTGCTCAACGTGGAGGTGCCGTCCGTTCGATGCTAGATCGGGACGGATCGTGATTGGATCGTGGGACGCTCGGCGATTTGGATCGCGAAGACGTTCGACTACATCAACCACGTTTCTTAATGCTTCCCGCTTAGCGATCTACAAGGGTACGTAGATCCACTCTCCCTCTCATAGATACTCATCACCATGGATAGATCTTGTGTGTGCGTAGATTTTTTTTCCTATGCAACATTCCCCAACACTTCCGCACTAGTGACAGAAACACCACTAATCTCAAAATTAGACATGATAGGAACCTTCAAGCAAACAACCAAGCAAAAGAAGAAAACTAGAAGGAAACTAGTGACTACCAAAGATAAATATTTTTGTATTTTTGATTTTTATGAGACACACTAAATATAACAGCAAATAAAAAGAAGACAAGTGAATGAAATTTTGTGCGAAGTTACTTGATAGTTAGTGATGGTATTCCCTGGCAACGGCGCCAAAAATCCTTCGTGATACTTCTGATCTACATTGGGATTTCCATGAAGACGAACGGGTTATCGTAGCACAAAGTGGGTAAGTATTTCTCTTAGTTATGAAACCAAGGTTTATCGAACCAATAGGAATACCAATCCTCAATCGTCTTCGGTGGTGCACACAAAAGAACAAACAACTTGCACACAACACCGAAAACAGGGTTGTCAACCCCCTTGATCTCGTTATTTACGTGCCAAAGAGTTGTGTAGATACATGTACATAATAGTAAAGTGCAAAATGGATTAAAAGTAAATAAATAATAGCAAGGTAATGATAGTGTTTGTGAATATATAAGTGAATAGATCCGGTGATGGTGTCCTGGACTAGGGGGTACTCACCACGTCGTCTCCCGACTAGTGGGTGCCCATGATGCATACAAGGGAGATTCCACAAGACTTGCATCACAAGACAAGAAATCATCTAAACCCTAGGCCTGAGGTGCATTATATAAACCGAGGCCGGGCTAGTCAATAGACAATCTCAATCTCATACTCATTACTACAATCTCGTAGTAGATACTTGTACTATATACTAGACCCCATATCAATATAATGAAGAGCAGGGCGTAGGGTATTATCTCCTTGAGAGAGCCCGAACTTGGTTAAAATTTTGTGTCCATGTTACCATCGCTCCAAGACGCCTAGCTTAGGACCCCTACTACGAGATATGCTGGATTTGATACCGACATTGGTGCTTTCATTGCGAGCCTGCTGGGTAGTCGCTGCGGTGCCATGGGAATTCAGATCGGCTCCATCGCGATCTATGTGTCGGAACCGAGCTAAATCGTCAACGTCGGCATCTTCGTCGCCGGCTTGACTGGTCACCTCGGCTATGCTGAGGACTACGCTCCACATCGTATCATATAGATCGGACCGGTATCTTCATAAACGTCAACTCCAATCTCAACCAAAATCATGAAAGAATCCTCCATGGTGCTTAGGGGCTCAACGTCAACATTGCCCTCCCGCGATCACACAGTTTTTCTGGACAGCGGATTCGTGTTCATCGTCCCCGCCTCCTCGAGTGTCGTTTTGACGATTGCTTTGGTGGAATTGTGTGGAATTGTGTCTACAACAACCCTACAAAACTTCGTCGCATTCATGTGGAGGAATCTCCGGCAATATATAATCTACCAAAGCCCCATCGAATCTGGACGAGAATCTAAACGAGTTTAGGGTGAGGAGTCCAGCGTCTAGCCGGGACGTCCGTTGGAAAATCCCACCGTTCATCCATTCCGGAATTCCCATACCGATCACCCCTCACAATTTCATCTCAATCCAACCGTCCAAACTCCAGGAAACATCCGATTAGTACAACAAATTTTGGATCTATTTTCTGCCCGAAAACGAATCCGAACCGAGTTCATCTTTTTCATGAACGGGTTGTCGGACGTCCTTTTTGAAGGAATTTTCTCATCATCTCGTTCATCCGATCAAGAGTTTGGCATCGCGAGGGCCGAATAATTATCAAGTGAACCTCGTCATCCGCAGGTTGTACGGGTCGGTTGTTGTTGCTTCATCAAGCCAGCATCAACCTCGTTAAAATTCAGACCTGCGTCGGCATCGCCACACCGTTACTTTCTCAAGCTGACGTCCACCACGCCAACATGCTTTGACACGTCGGCTGGCATGGGGCTCCAGTGTCACCTTACCGATCTGCTTCATCACCTTGGGTAGATTGGGATCTTCATCATCTCCTCGTCAACCCGCTCCGAAGACTTCGGCGTCACCAGCCGACCAACTTCGACACCTCGGCTCGCGTGAGAATTTGGCATCCCTTCATCAACCTGCTCCGGGGACTTCGGCGTCACTAGCTGACCTGCTTAAACAACTCGGCTGGCATGAGACTTCGGCATCGCCAGCCGACCTGTATGAGACTTCGGCATCCGCCGATCAGAGCTTCACCATGTTAACTGGACTGAGGACTTCATCTCGCCATATCGACCGTGCAGCATCGCCACTTCGTCAAGCCGAACTCTTCGTTCAGGCACGTCGGTGCCCAGGCCATATTCCTTTACTTATTTGCTTCACTTAAATTAACTAATTAGAAGAATTTTTTAATATATTATTATCTTTTTTTGTTATTACTTTTGGCTTGCACTATTTTACGAGTGCAGGAAATCGACTTTGACTGCGGTCACGCGATTGATGTTTACTGCACAACCTTCTTATTGTAGACTCGTGTTGGGCCTCCAAGCGCAGAGTTTTGTAGGACAGTGGCAATTTTCCCTCAAGTGGATGACCTAAGGTTTATCAATCCATGGGAGGTGTAGGATGAAGATAGTCTCTATCAAACAACCCTACAATCAAATACAAAAAATCTCTTGTGTCTCCAACACACCCAATACAATGGCAAATTGTATAGGTGCACTAGTTCGGTGAAGAGATGGTGATACAAGTGCAATATGGATGGTAGATATATGTTTTTGTAATCTAAAAATATGAAAGCAGCAAGGTAACAAGTAACAAAAGTTAGCACAAACGGTATTTCAATGCTTAGAAACAAGGCCTGGGGTTCATACTTTCACTAGTGCAATTTCTCTCAACAATATTGACACAGTTGAATCATATATAAGTACCTCTCGTGAGACAAAGAGTTCACTCCAAATTCACAAATAGCAGAGAACTAACAAAGAAATTATTGTAGGGTATGAAACCACCTCAAAGTTATCTTTTCTGGTCAGTCTTATGAGCTATCCCTATAAGTGTCTCTTACAGCCCTAGAGTTTGTACTAAAATAACACCTTAATATACACATCAATCAAAACCCTAATATCACCTAGATACTCAAATGTCACCACAAGTAACCATGGACTTGATTATACGATGTGCATCACATAATTTCAGATTCATCATATTCAATCCAAGACAAAGAACTTCAAAGACTGCCCCAAAGTTTCTACCAGAAAGTCAAGACAGAAACGTGTGCCAACCCCTATGCATAGACACCCAAGGTCACGGAACCCGCAAGTTGATGACCAAAACATACATCAAGTGGATCAATAGAACATCCCATTGTCACCACGGATATCTTATCGCAAGACATACATCAAGTTTTCTCAAATTCTTAAATACTCAATCCGATAAGAAAACTTTAAAGAGAAAACTCAATTCATCACAATAAGATAGAGAGGGGGAAAATCCATATGATTCAATCTATATCAATAAAGCTCGCGGTACATCAAGATTGTGCCATCTCAAGAACACGAGAGGGGAGATCAAACACATGGCTAGTGGTACATAACCTCAGCCCCAGGGGTGAACTACTCCCTCCTCATGGCTCTTTTGGCCCAACTCCAATGCTTCGGGGGTCTCTTTTGGTCCAAAAGATCATACTAATTTTCAGCCCATTCCGAGAACTTTTATTTCTGTACAAAAAATGACACCATGGTAGTTCTGCTGAAAAATCATCTGTCCGGGTTAGTTCTAATAAAATCATACCAAAATCATATAGAATTATTATAAACATGGCATGAATACTTCATAAATTATAGATACGTTGGAGATGTATCAACATCCCCAAGCATAATTCCTGCTCATTCTCGAGTAGGTAAATGATAAAAGAAATAATTTATGAAGTGTGAATTCTAGCAAGTGCACAAGTTTGATCAATGATAGTTCCAAACACTTTCTCTAGCATCATTAAATATCATAAACAGTAGATCATCTCATAAACCTTCTCATGATGAAATAACAAGCTATCCACATGTTAAAGTATAGGCTAACAAACTACGCTTTTAGTCACCAAACAATTGCAATTCTTCTTATTTTCAGGAAGGGTCTATGTAAGAGCTTTGATTTAGCAAATTCCACATACTCAACTATCATATAGTCTTCCATGATTGCTAACACTCAAAGCGTATTTTTAGAGCAAATGGCATCCGTCGAACACAAAGAAAGATAGGGGCTTAAAGTTTCACCTCCCAACTTATTTATCATATAGATAATTGTCAACAATAATAATTCATGATCAAATATATTTAAATGGCCATATATGCTTGGATCTTTCCCCAACACATGATGCTTGCCAAGAGAAAAAGGCGAAATATAGGAAGCGATGAAGATCACCATGACTCTTGCATAAAGGTAAGTACATGAAAGTAAAAGATAGGCCATTCACAAAGGGAAGCATTGATTTGCAGAGGTGCCAGAGCTCTAGCTTATAAAACAAAGATGAATAATAATTTTGAGCGGTATGCTTTCATTGTCACTATAACAACTGAGAGATCTCGGTATCTTCCATACTCGATAGATTATAGGCGGTTCCCAAACAGAATGGTAAAGTTTTTACTCCCCCTCCACCAATCAATCACACTCCACGGTGAGCCGAATCCACGGGTACCAGCCATACCAACAACATTCCTGGGGGAGTTTTGTTTAATTATTAGCAATTTTTTATTTCGGGACTGGGAATCCCTATTACCAGCCGCTTTCTCGTGAATGATAGTGAATCAACACATATCGTGAGAATAACCCACCTAGGATTGAAGATACTGACAGCCCCTAGTTACTATATGAGCGATCCGGGATAGAAAACAGAATATTATTTGAAGGTTAGAGTTTGGCACATGCAAATTTACTTGGAACGATAGGTAAATACCGCATATAGGTAGGTATGGTGGACTCATATGGAACAACTATGGGTTTAAGGGTGTTTGGATGCACAAGTAATATTTCTACTTGGTGTGGAAGTTTTGGCTAGTATGAGGCGGAAGAAGGCACCACATGTTGGAGGATCCATAACAATATAACTTCTATACAAATATACTCACGCATAACTCATTACGTTGTCTTCCTTGTCCAACTTCAACTAATTTTCTCAAGTTTGAAAATAATTAATAGTTGTTCACAATCAGAGAAGATGTCCAAGATGGTATATTTATATGTGAAATCTCTCTTCCTTCAATGTTCTTTCACGAATGGTTCAATTGACCAATGTGGTGTTTGCTAACTTTCAATAAATTTTACCACCTATACTTCTTATATGTGAAGTCATTACTCCCCATGGTATAAGCATATAAAACCTAAATGATTTCATATTTATGATATTCAATTCATTCAACCATTTACTCAAAGGATATAAGTGAAGATCAATGAGTTGTCAAACAATTAAGTAGCTATGTGAGGACTTTCTCTCTCTCCCTCTCTCCCTCTCTAAATATTTTCAGATCTGAGTATTTTATTCAGCACCAAGCAAAATAAAAATAGCACTCCAAGAATAGCACGCATCATGTGAACGAATTAAAATTTAGGCTCAACATAGCTTAACCGATAATTGTTGACGAAGAGAGATGGAATGCGTAGCATCCCCAAGCTTAGATGCTTGAGACTTCTTGAAATATTTACTTGGGTTGCCTTGAGAATCCTGAAGCTTGAGCTTTTTTGTCTCGTTCAATCCTCTCATATCATGGTTTCACCTATTCTCAAAAACTTCATCCACATAAAACTCGAAAAGAACTCGTGAGATAGGTCAGTACACATAATAATAAATCAACTCTTTATGTACTTACAAGGCAAGTTTCAAAATAATTTTCAAACATTAGGTACTGTATACTATCATTTCCACAATTTATACCTACCAATATAGGCTATGGAAACTATAGGATAAGTACATAACAAAACTATGACAGCAATCTGTCCAAACAGAATAGTCTGTAGCAATTTATGAAAACAGTGTACTTCTGTAACTCAAAGAATTACGATTAATTAGTACATGCTAAATAATGTATATGAAAATAGTCTTTCAAAATTTCAGAAACTTTCCAGGTTCCAGTAAAATATTAAAATTCAAACACTACAGCCGAAGTTTCTGTTTTTACCCAACACATATCAAAACAAGTAATGCAAGCATCCTAAGGAAATTCTTGGAACTTTTTCTTGAAAAAGAAGATTATAAATAACACATAACAGAGAAAAACAAAATAAAATGATGCTCCACGCAAAACTCATATTATGTGACGAATAAAAATATAGCTCTAAGATATACCGATAGTGTTGAAGACAAAAGAGGAGATGCCTTCCGGGGCATCCCCAAGCTTAGACGCTTGAGTATTCCTTATATATTACCTTGGGGGTGACTTGGGCATCCCCAAGCTTAGGTTCTTGTCACCCCTTATTCTCCTCATATCGGTGCCTCACCAGAAACTTGAAAACTTCAATCACACAAAACCTAACAAAACTTTGTGAGAACGGTTAGTGTAATAAAGATATACCATTCACTTATTTACTGTCAAGACAAGATTCATAATTGTATTCCATCATTTCCAAAATTTATATTACTCAATATAAGCTATGGGAACACTAAAACAAGCAAACTATGCATGCAAAACAGAATCTGTCAAAAACAGAACAGTCTGTAAAGATCTGAATGATCACCATACTTAAATAAATCTATTTTTTTGAAACATTAGAGAAACTCAAGGAATTTTGATATAAATGTTGTTTAAAGATTTCGGAATTATTTGACCCTCCAGTAAAATCATATAATTCATATACTGGACGCAAAACTTTTTGTTTTTGCACAGAATCAAACAAGCAAGCATCCACACTATCCCAAAGTCTTTACTTGGCACTTTATTGAAATAAAGACACAAACCATTATTAGTGTTGACACATGCACACGTCACCGTGTACCCTCGATGCCGGGGGTAATGCACCGCAGCTCACGTCGAGGGAGGTCCGTCCGGCAGCGCGATACACAAGACAGTCGACGGACGCTTTTGCAGACCCGAAACCCCGCACGCCCGGGAGCGACCCGTCAGGGAGTGCGGCGGCTATGGGCTGCCCTAGGTCGATTCGCTCGTCCCTAGATCCTCGAGATTCGTAGATCTCAAACAAAAATCAGCAAAGAACAAGAGAAAAAACGAAGAACGTAGATGAAAAAGTAGTATAGATTGATTTGTTCGATTGTGTGTTTTCAATCGGCCGTCACCCCCAACATATATAAGAGGCGGCTGAACTTCCTATACAAGCAAATGATTCATCTAGGATTTCCTTAGAATAAAATTACACCAATTCACGTCCTAGAGTCCTAGTTCTAATTTCACTCGGATTCAGCCCAAATCTGGCTCAATCTTCTATCTTGCTTCTTGCGTGGGCCGTGGAATCTGCATATGACCTCTGATGGAGATGGACCAAACATCAATTTTTTGTGCCTCGACGAGGCCAACAATCTATATGTTGATCATTTTCCGAAATAAAGCCATCTTGAATACTCCACGAGGTCATCTTTACCTTCGAATCGGACTCGATCACGTAGCAGACTGGACTGTCTGAGTGTTGTAGCGCCTCTCCAGGCCGTATACTATCTCAGTTGATAATGACCTTAAAATAAAAGTTGACCATTTTGACATTATGAACAACTTTCATTTTGAAAACTTTTCCATCCGAGGCCATTTTGGACTTTCACTCAACCGGAGCTTTTACTCGACCGATATTTTCCACTCGGACGGTGATTTTCACTCGGACGACAATTGCACTCGGGCCAGTATTTTCACTCGACCGGTACTTTTCACTCGGACAACGATTTTCACTCGGATGGCAGTCTCACTCGGCTGGTGATTTTCACTCGGATGGCAATTTCACTCAGCCGGATGGGAAACTTTTCACTCGACTAGACGGCAAACGTTTCCCTCGGTCGGCAAACTTTCACTCGGAAATCCCGAGTGAAACTTCAGGCTGATTTTGTTTTGCCTCTCTAGGTTGCATACGCCCTCGGATTGAGAAGATTTATATTTTAGTCGATTGTCTCGACGTCGCGAAACTTCTTCGTGTTGTAAGTTTTTCCATCCGAGGACGTCTTGATGGTCGAATGACTCGCGCGACCCATCAGACATGTGTCTGATCTCCTGCGCCATATTTTGGTTTGTGGTAGGGCTGCACTCTGGTTGCTCTAACTTTTGCATACGACCTTTGATTGAGATGATTTATATATCAAAATCGATCAGCTCGACGAGACGAAAACAATCCATGTAGAACATTACTTCATCCGAGGTTGTCTTGGAGGCATAATAGACCAAAAAGCACTCAGAACATCCACATGACAATCCAAGTGTGATTTGGCCCTTGAAATGATGCTGAATGGTGATGGCCTAAACATCAAGGTTGTTTCACTCGGTAATATGAACATTCTCGTAGAAAAAACCCTTTTGTTTGAGTCCATCTTTATTGCATTTTGCACCGTGCCAAAATCAGGTGTCAACACATGCCCCCCTGTCTTTCGGCAAAGCTAGTATGCCGAAAAATAATTTGCACTATGTTTCTTCTAAGGACGATGTCAACACTCCATTGTCCATCTATATTTCTCAAAGCATTAATTAAGTATCGGCCATGTTTATGCTAAGGGCGATAATCATATATCGGCCATTGCCTAATTAGGCTTCTTGCCACACACACGGGTGGTACTTCTTTAGATATCTGCCATTGAGGGCTCGAGGTAATAATACTCCTTGTATGGATTCCACTAAATATGAATTTCCAGGAACTATTCTTCCAATCCTGAAAGGACCTTCCCAATTTGGAGACCACTTCCCGAAGCTTCTATCTCTAGAACCAATCGGTAGAATCACTTTCCACACAAGATCACCAACCTGAAAATTCTTCAACTTGACTTTTTATTTTAAGCTCTTGCTACCCTCAATTTTTCCTTCTCTATGGCCCTTAATGCAGCCAAACATTTATCAACGACCTCATCAATATTGTCCATCATCAAATCATAAAAGTCCACTGCCGATAAATCATTTTGTTTGGCTATTCTCAAAGCACTCAAATTTACCTCCACTGGTAAAACAACCTCTTGCCCGTATACTAGATCATACGGAGTTACCTTTGGAGCACAATGCCTTGAGATCCTATGTGTCCACAAAGCCTCAGACAACAACTCATGCCATTTTCTTGGATTATCCTCAATCTTCTTCTTGATGAGTTTAATCAATATTTTGTTGCTAGACTCAGCTTGTCCTTTAGCTTGGGCATAATATGGAGATGAATTGAGCAACTTTATGTTGTACGATTTGGCAAATTCTCTAACTTGATGTGACATGAAAGATGAACCTTGATCTGTAGTTAATGTCTGAGGAATGCCGAATCTATGAATAATGTGTTCGGTTATGAATTTAATTACCTCCGTATGTGTCATGTTCTTGAGAGGTACTGCTTCAGACCATTTAGTGAAATAATTGGTTGCCATCAACATGAACCGATGCCCCTTCAAAGAAGATGGATGAATTTGTCCAATGAAGTCTAAATCCCATCCCCTAAAAGGCCACGGCTTGATAATAGGATGCAACATAGCAGCAGGAGCCAACTGAATATCACCAAATTTTTGACAAGCTTCACACCCTTTATAATACCTGAAGCAATCATTGATCATAGTCGGTCAATAAAATCCAACACGTCGTAAGAGCCATTTCATTTTGGGTGCCAACTGATGAGTACCACAAATACCTTCATGTACCTCTCCCATAGCAACTCTTGCTTGGTATTCCCCCAAACATTTCAAAAGAACATCTTCAACCGTTCGGCGAAAAAGACCATCATCTCTCATTGTATATTTGAAAGCCATACGCCGAACAGCCTTGTCTACCCTTTCACTCGGATTGCACAAGTAATCAATAATGGGCTTCCTCCAGTCATGATTTTCACCTGTACTAGATTTATTGTTAGCGGCCGAATCAGTGGGCTCTAATTCGGCCTCTCCCACATTAGCAAGACAAGACATCAGCTTTTGAGAAATATGAAACATGCCATGATCAATATGATAGCCGGATGCTTGTTGTGCTAACTCATTTGCTCTCCAATTATCATGTCTAGATATATGATCAATGCTAAAATAATCCAAAGTAGAAATCACATCTAGACACTTATCAAGATAAACATTAAGTGATTCGTCTAAACACTGAAAGATTTTGGACACTTGCTGCACTACTAATAATGAATCACCAAAAGCCTCAACATGCGTAGCACGTATAGCGAGCAACATCTCTAAACCGAATAACAATGCTTCATATTTGGCTTGATTATTTGTGCAAAAGTATTCCAGTCGGCATAAGGCTTCAAAAACAGCACCATGGGGAGATATATAAACAATACCAACACCTTGGCCATTTCTACAAACTGAACCATCAAAATATAACCTCTAGGTTACCAACGATACAAGATTTATATCAACATCATGCTTGTCACTAATCCGATGCTCAACAATAAAATTAGCAACAATTTGGCCTTTGATGGATTTTAGAGATTCATAAGCCAAATCATATTCAATTAAAGCATAAGCCCACTTGCCAATACTACCACTAATAATTGGCCTATGCAACATGTATTTAATGACATCGGTTTGTCAAGCTACTATGCAGGCACTTGGCACAAGGTAATGTCTCAGTTTTGTGCAACCATAATATAAACAAAGGCATAGCTTTTCAATAAATGTATACCTTGTCTCAACATCCAATAAGCGTCGACTCAAAGATGTAATAGTATGGTCTATTCCTTCGGTTTCTTGAGTCAATACAACACCAATAACACCTTCCTCTGCTCCAATGTAAAGCCTAAAGAGTTCTTTATGTTTGGGTGCTTTCATCACCGGAGGAGTGCTCAAATAAGTCTTGATCATGTCGAATGCCTCTTGCTGTTTTGCCCCCCAAGTAAAATCAGCATCATTCTTTAACCGAAGGATAGGAGTGAATGCATCAACCTTCCCTGACAAATTAGCTATGAACCTTCTCAAATAATTGACCTTGCCAAGGAATTTTTGCATATCTCTCTTGCATGTTGGAGCCTCCACTTTTTGTATAGATTCTATTTTTTGGGGATCGATTTCTACGCCATTCTCATGAATAATGAAACCCAAAAACTTTCCAGCTGACATGCCGAATGCACACTTCAAAGGATTCATCTTTGGTCCATGTTTTTTCATTCTTTCAATAGCTAAATGCAAATCAGCCAAATGAGACTTAAAAGCATCCGATTTGACAACAATATCATCAATATAGACTTCAAGTATAATCCTGAGTAAATCATGGAAAATTAAATTCATAGCCCTTTGATATGTCGCACCCGCATTTTTTAATCCAAATGTCATGGCTGTCCACTCAAATAAACCAAGGAAACCAGGGCAACGAAAGGCTGTCTTGGACCTGTCCTCTTCGGCCAACAAAATTTGATTATAACCCGCATTACCATCAAGAAAGCTAATAACCTTATGTCCAGAAGCATCATTAATAAGCATGTCGGCTATTGGCATGGGGTAATCATCTTTGGGTGTAGCTCTATTCAAATCTCTGAAATCAATGGACACCCTTATCTTGCGAGAGCCCTTCTTCTCTACCGGCACAATGTTAGAGATCCACTAGGCATACCTGCAAGGCCGAACGAAATTAGCTTTGAGCAACCGACTGATCTCCTCCTTGATTCGGTCATATGTTTTTGGATTAAATTTTCTGGCTGATAGTTTGTAAGGTCTAAGACCGGCCTATTGGAAATATGCCCTAGAGGCAATAATAAATTAGTTATTATCATATTTCCTTGTTCACGATAATCGTTTATTATCCATGCTATAATTGTGTTAATCGGAAACTCAGATACATGTGTGGATACATAGACAACACCATGTCCCTAGTATGCCTCTAGTGAACTAGCTCGTTGATCAAAGCATGGTTAAGGTTTCCTAGCCATGGACATGAGATGTCATTTGATAATGGGATCACATCATTAGGAGAATGATGTGATGGACAAGACCCAAACTACAAACGTAGCATATGATCGTGTCAGTTTATTGCTACTGTTTTCCGCATGTCAAGTATATGTTCCTATGACCATGAGATCATGCAACTCACGGATATCGGAGGAGTGCCTTGTGTGTATCAAACATCGCAACGTAACTGGGTGACTATAAAGGTTCTCTACAGGTATCTCCGATGGTGTCTGTTGAGTTGGCATGGATCGAGACTGGGATTTGTTACTCCGTGTGACGGAGAGGTATCTCGAGGCCCACTTGGTAATGCAAACATCACAATAAGCCTTGCAAGAAATGTGACTAATTTTTAGTTGCGGGATCTTGTATTACGGAACAAGTAAAGATACTTGCCGGTAACGAGGTTGAACTAGGTATGGCGATACCGACGATCGAATCTCGGGCAAGTAACATACCGAAGAACAAAGGGAACGTTATATGGGATTAACTAAATCCTTGACATAGAGGTTCGACCGATAAAGGATCTTCGTAGAATATGTAGGAACCAATGTGGACGTCTAGGTCCCAACATTGGTTATTGAACGTAGAGATGTCTCGGTGATGTCTACATAGTTTTCGAACCCACATGGTCTGCACACTTAAGGTTCGGTGACGTTTCGGTAGTGTAGAGTTATGTATGGTGGTGACCAAAGGTTGTTCGGAGTCCCGGATGAGATCCCGGACGTCACGAGGAGCTCCGAAATGGTCCGGAGGTAAAGATTCAGATATAGGAAGTCCCAGTTTGGTCGCCGGAATAGTTTCGGGCTCATTGGTAGTGTACCGGGAGTGCCGGTAGTATACCAGGAGGCCTCCGGGAGGGGTATTTCGACCCCAAGAGGTCCATGGCCTGTGAGAGGATAATAACCAGCCCTTAGTGGGCTGGGGAAGCAGCCACAAAGGCCCATGGCGCAGGGGAAGAAAATCCTAAAGGAAAAAGAGGAAAAATTAGCCAATAGGGAGCAATGCTACTCCAACTAGGATTGGAGGTGGAGTAGGATTGCTCCCCTCCACTTCGGCCGAATCAAAGAGGCCCTTGGCCTTGAGCCAAGGGCTGCCTCTCCCTCCCTCATATATATACTAGTGGATTGGGTGGTTTCTGGACGAAGTTTACGGCCACGTGCTACCCGTTTCACCGGTGCTCCTCTAGATTGGATTTCTGCAGTGCTTAGGCGAAGCCCTGCCGGAATTGCTCCACCACCATCACCGGAGCACCGTCACACTGACGGTGAACTCTCTCTCCCTCCACCTCCTCTTGCTGGATTGAGACGGTGGAGATCGTCATCAAGCTACACGTGTGCTGAACACGGAGTTGTCGTCCGTTCGGCGCTAGATCGGAAGGACCGTGATCGAGATCGCGAGACGGTTCGTGATGAGATCACGGAACGGATCGTGATGAGTTCGCGGGACAGGTCGTGATCAAGATCGTGAAACGGATCGTGTTGAGTTCGCGGGATGGATCATGATGTGTTCGCGGGACGGATCGTGATTGGATCGCGGGACCGATCGTCATGAGATCGCGGGATGCTCGGCGATTTGGATCACGAAGATGTTCGACTACACCAACAACGTTTCTTAACGCTTCCCGTTTAGCGATCTACAAGGGTACGTAGATCCACTCCCCCTCTCATAGATGCTCATCACCATGGATAGGTTTGCGTGTGCGTAGGAAAATTTTTTGTTTCCCATGCGACGTTCCCCAACACGGCCTTTATACGTAACTAATGATCCACTAGCTCTCGGCTTAAACCTGTCATCTCATGATATTCCCATGCAAAGCAACAAACATATTCTTTCAATAGCCCGATCAACTCAGCTTTATGATCGTCTTTCAAATTCTTGTTTACAACGTTGGCCTAGGAACTGAACCATCCCCTAGATCTATTTCTTCTAATGGATCTGCCAATTGAAAACCCCGTCCTAATTTATCCATGTCATCTAACTCCTCTACAGATTCATACATATCGTTCTCACTAGACCGATATTTTGCAAGACGTTTCTGTAACCGCTCGGAATTAGAATCCATTAAAACATATCATACCTTGTAGCCGATTGCCATTAATCGGCTTTAAAGAGACGGGAACAAAGTCATTCTTCATTGCGCTAAGGAAATCAAACTCTGACAAGTCGCGTCCCGTCAAGGAAGTAGCATTGGGATGTTGCCAATCCACCGACATCGGCCAAAGCAACACAAGCGGAGTTATTCGCATGAATGACTTCCACCTCATCATCAACCCACTGGATCAAAAACTGGTGCATGGTAGATGGTACGCACTGGTTTGCATGAACCCAATGACGGCCTAGTATGACGTTGTAGTTACCTTGCACCTCAGCAACAAAGAATGCATTAGCCAAAGTTTTGCTCCCGACTGTAAGCTCCACATACATCACACCTTTGGCTTTAGTTTTCTCTTTGCCTTCAAACCCATTAACCACCATATTGGTCATGATTAATTCATCATCGGGCAAACCCAATTTCTTGAAGAACAAATAGGGCATGAGATTCACCACAACACAACCATCAACAAGCTTCCGAGTGAGTGGTGATCCATTGATATGACCTCTGAGGTACAATGGTTTCAAGTGCATCACTGGTTCTTTTGGCTTCTCGAATATTGCATTTCTCGGGCCAAAATCTAGCTGAGCCACTTCCCCTTCTTCATCTATAGCATGGAATTCAGCGGGTAAGTAATACACCATATTGATATCCATACCTTCATGAACCAGTGTAGACTCATAGTCCAACAGATCATCTTCCTCCTCACGCGCATCCATCGAATCTGAATTTTGTCCGAGTGAAGGAGAAGTAACAGGCGACTGAGACGATGTCATAGCTACATCGTCATCTTTTGGTGGTATAATTGCTACTGTGATAGATGTGGAAGCCACTACGCCTTGCATTGGTTTAGGCTTCCACACTTGCTTCACTGGTATCATGGGCCGACTGACATCGAACAACAAGTCCCTTTGCTTCTCAGCTTCTTCTTCCTCAACCTCTGTGATTTCCTCTTTGTTTCTTTGTTAGACCTGGAGGACACCACCTTGGTCGAGTGTCTTTAGGATCAACTGGCTTCACTTGGCTGGTACTGGCTTCATCATCATTGGTCGAGTGCTTCGGTGCGATAACAAGTATCGGCTCAGTTGGGTTGCTACGCACAGTCGACTGCTATGTGGTGAACGTTTCACTGCCCAGGACGAGTGAGTCAGCATTGATATTTTCCTTGTCTTTCCCTGACTCTACTGCTGCAACACTCGGCAGCTTGACGCGGCACTCTTGTCGAATTTTCTGGCTTACAAAGTTTTCACTCGGGCGCACCTTATTACTCCTATGAAATCCATTCGGATGCTTGACTGAGTAGAACCCACTCGACCATATTCTTTCATTCAGATACCTTCCACCCGGGTGCATTCTTACACTCGGATAGTTTTCACTCGGAGGCATACTTTGACCACCCGAGTAATGGACACCAATGTTCAGTCGGTTTTCATACGAGCATCCAAGTCGATCCCAAACAGGTTGTCATTGTTCTTGTGGAAATGACACCCTTGATCTAGTTGGTTTTGCATACCGACTGAACATATCAGCTGATGGTGACCTTGGTCGCTTCAGGTACGATGATCGATTAGAGCTAGAACAGGCTGACTGATTTGCATATTTGGACAGTAGCATATCAAAAGTTGGCTTGATTCGCTTACGATGTACCTTGGCTTCATTCCTCTTCCACTTGCCAACTTCTGGACTCTTGGGTTTAACAAATTTAACACGAGTGTCTTGTTGTACCTGTGGTTGCCCCCCGAGTGCAGGATACTTGATGGTGATCTTTATTACTTCCTTGCCATTGGGTTGCTTGTCAAGCACCACCTGCCTCCCCAAGACTTTGCTATCCTCCTTGCTTTCCCTAGGCTCGCCAATGATGACATTAGTTTTACTACCAATTCGGATACCTCTGGCCGAATGAGCAACGTTTCCCCCTCCAAAACCAGAGTGTTCATTGGGAAGGGTTGCATATCAACTTGCATCTCAGAAAAATTTCAATCGTCCATCATTAATGGTCGATTGTATCTATCGTCGAAAAACATTGCAATCATTAGTAGCATGAGAAAAAGAATTATGATATTTGCAATAAGCACGCCGTTTCAACTCTTCAATCAACGGTAAAGTGTGAGATATCCTAATGATCTTAGCTTGCAGCAAAGCATCAAATATTTTGTCACACTTAGCAATGGTAAAAGTAAACTTCATCTATTCATCATGATTCTTATGAATTGGTTTCAGATCATTGCAAGCAAACAGTTTGGCCTTAGACGGCCAAACAAATTCAGCATCATATATGTCACCTTCATCGTCCGAGTGATCACTACCATACTCAACCATATTCATCTTAGGACGGTCCGTTTTATATCTATGCAACTCCTTGAGATCTTTGCTCCGGCTCTCCTGAGCCAAAGCTTTTTGCAAGACCTGGTTGACAATTTAGAACTCATAGCCTTCTAGCTTTTACCTAACGTGAGTTTTCAAACCACTAAGCACAAGGTCAGCCAAGTCCCTCTCGGTTATCACCAAACTATAGCACTGGTTCTTTGTATCCCTAAATCTCTTGACGTGATCGGAGACCGATTCATCATTTTTCTGCTTAACCGATGTAAGATGTGATAATTTAAGTTCGTTGTCGCCGCTATAAAAGTGATCATGAAATTTCTGTTCCAGCTACGACCACACATGGATAGAACCATGTGGTAGAGAAGAAAACCAAGAAAATGCAGTACCAGTTAATGATAAAGGAAACAAACGCAGTTTCAATTCATTCAGCGAGCTTGCTTCACCCAGTTGATCTAAGTATTAACTAATATGTTCCCATGTGGTTTTTGTGCCTTCTCCATTGAACTTAACAAAAACTAGGATTTTATATTCCGGAGGGCATTGGATAGCGTCAAAGTACTCGGGATACGGGTTTTGGTAAATCTGATTCCGAGGTAACTCAACTCCAAAATTCTCTCTAAGCATCTTAGCCATCTCCTCTCTAAAACTAGCAAAAGTATAATCCGCAGTTGACAGTGAAGCTTGACGTTGTGGGATGGGAGGAGAAGAATTACTAGCAGTAGGCAGGAACTGTGGCACATATGCCGAACCATAGTTCAGCTGTGGCCGAGTGCTTGCACCTAAAGGTACAGCTTGGTTCGGTATAGGTACCGAACTTGGCATGCTCATGATGGAATTAGCGAATGCAGCTACAATCTAATTGGTGTTGGTAGGATAGTAATTCATCGGCATGGGAGGTGCCGATGAAAGAGGTAAAGATAGATTAGGGTTTCTTACACTAGTAGCCACACCAATATTACCACTAGACGATTGAGGCATATTTTTCTGCGCATTGGTATTTTCTATGAAAGATTGATAGACCAAATTATTACCATCGGCAAGATGACTCTCAATCTCAGCCCACTGCTCGGGAGAAAAGGTAGTACTTACAGGAGGTTTAACCTGCTCGGCTTGAAGAGGAGGGAACTTGATTTCTCCAGTCGGAGTGATATTGCCTTGGCGATCTTTCTTGAAGTTTCCAAGGAACTCCTGCAACTCCTTCTCTTCACATGCCTTCTTGTACACCTCATAAGCTTGGCGATGATCAGCCGATAGTTCATCAAGCTTGGGCTTAATGATGTTATCGGCATCTAAATCATATGGCTTGGGAAGATCAGACCTGATGGTTGATGAGGAGGATTGATCTTTGGTCCCTAGTGGAGTCTCCAAAAAGTGTGTTGACACACGAACACGTCACCGTGTACCCTCGACGCCGGGGGTGATGCACCGCAGCTCACGTCGAGGGAGGTCCGTCCGGCAGCGCTATATGCAAGACAGTTGGCGGACGCTTTTGCAGACCCGAAACCCCGCACGCCCGGGAGGGATCCCGTCAGGGAGTGCGGCGGCTATGGGCTGCCCTATGTCGATTCGCTCGCCCCTAGAGCCTCGGTATTCGCAGCTCTCAAACGAAGAACAGCGAAGAACGAGAGAAGAAACGAAGAACGTAGATGAAAAAGTAGTATAGATTGATTTGTTCGATTGTGTGTTTTCAATCGGTCATCACCACCAACATAAATAAGAGGCGGCTGGACTTCCCGTACAAGAAACGGATTCATCTAGGATTTCCTTATAAGAAAATCACACCGATTCACATCCTAGAGTCCTAGTTCTAATTTCACTTGGATTCAGCACAAATCTGGCCCAATCTTCTGTCTTGCTTCTTGTGTGGGTCATGGAATCTGCATATGACCTATGATGGAGACGGTCCAAACATCAATTTTGTGTGCCTCGACAAGGCCAATAATCCGTATGTTGATCACTTTCCGAAATAAAGCCATCTTGAATACTCCACGTCGCAGACTGGACTGTCCGAGTGTTGTAGCGTGTCTCTCGGACGTATACTATCTCAGATGACAATGACCTTAAAATCAAAGTTGACCGATTCGATGTTACGAATAACTTTCATGTTGAACACTTTTCCATCGGAGGCCATTTTGAACTTTCACTCGACCAAAACTTTCACTCGACCGAAACTGTCACTCGACCGATATTTTCCAGTCGGATGGTGATTTTCACTCGGACGACAATTGCACTCGGGGCAGTATTTTCACTCGACCGGTACTTTTCACTCGGACAGCGATTTTCACTTGGACGGCAATCTCACTCGGCTGGCGATTTTCACTTGGATGGAAATTTCACTCGACCGGACGGGAAACTTTTCACTCGACCGGACGGCAAACGTTTCCCTCGGTCGGCAAACTTTCTCTCGGAAATCCCGAGTGAAACTTCAGGCTGATTTTGTTTTGCCTCTCCAGGTCGCATACGACCTCGAATTGAGAAGATTTATATATTTGTCAATTGTCTCGACGACGCGAAACTTTTTCAAGTTGTAAGTTTTTCCATCCGAGGACGTCTTTATGGCCGAATGACTTGCATGACCCATCAGACATGTGTCTGATCTCCTGCACCATATTTTTCTTTGTGGTAGGGCTGCACTCTGGTTGCTCTAACTTTTGCATATGACCTTATATTGAGATGATTTATATATCAAAATCGACCAGCTCGACGAGAAGAAAACAATCCATGTAGAACATTCCTTCATCCGAGGTTGTCTTGGAGGCGTAATCCATGTAAAACACTCAGAACATCCACATGACAATCCAAGTGTGATTTGGCCCTTGAAATGATGCTGAATGGCGATGGCCTAAACATCAAGGTTGTTTCACTCGGCAATATGAACTTTCTCGTAGAAAAACCCTTTTGTTTGAGTCCATCTTTATTTCATTTTGCACCGTGCCAAAATCAGATGTCAACAATTACTATAGTATATTAATCATGTGGACACAAAAAAATAGAAAGTAAAAGTGTTGGGTTGTCTCCGAACAAGCGCTTTTGTTTAATGCCTTTTAACTAGGCATGATGATTTCAATGATGCTCGTATAGGAATAGTCGTTGAAACATGCAATAGAGCATCATGAATCTCATGAAAAGCACATTTAAGTCTAACTCACTTCCTATTCATAGTCATTTCGTGAGAAAACAATTTATGGGAGCAAGAATTAACTAGCATACGAAGGCAAAATCAACATGACTTTGAAACTTTCAATGCATACAGAGGGAACTTGATATTATTGCAATTCCTACAAGCATATGTTCCTCCCTAATAATAATTTTTAGTAGCATCATGAAGGAATTCAACAATATAACCAACACATAAATCATTATTTTAATGCTTCACAAGCATAGAATTTTTATTACTACCCACACAAGCAAAATTCTTCTCATGCAAAGTAGTGGGAGCAAATTCAACAAAATAACTATAATGTGACACTTGATTGACATAACCACATTGAATATTAAAATCATGAGAATAGGTTTCATAGTTGTCATTACTCTTTATAGCATACGTGTCATCACAATAATCATCATAGATAGGAGACATGCAATCATTATAACAAATTGGATTATTCAAAGTAGGGGGAATAAAAATATCATATTCATTAATCATAGCATCCCCAACCTTGGGACAAACATTAATTGCAGAAAATAAATTCTCAAACATGTCATTTTCATCAAACATAGCATCCCCAAGCTTGTGGCTTTGTATATCATAAACATAATCACTCTCATCATTAATGGTATGAATAGCACCAATAGTATAGAAATTGTTATCATTGTCCTCCAAGTTGATGGCATAAATAGTTTCAACATTATAAGAAGTATCATTATCTTCCCAATCATAATTATCACAAGAAGCAATAGGCATAACAAAATCATCCTCAAGTGTATCAACTTCCACAATTATTTTTGATTCATTCTCATGAGGCCTATCAATAATGGGAGCAAGATCATATTTACCTTTACTTTTCCTTATTTTCTTCTTCTTCACCACATTATGTGTGGGTTTATTTAATTCCTACAAGCTTCTTTTTAAAGAGGTTGGTTGAATAAAAATCTCCTCCTCGTTACCTGATTCATCATAGAAAAAATAGGAGGATATTGGGAAACCTCTTACCCTTCATTAGTATTCTCTTAATCTTATATTTGTTTTCTTGTCTTTAAGTAATTGGAAATATAAGGATTCTCAATGCAATTTACCACACAATACATATAGATTTCATTTGGATCAAAATCAATCATTTTCATGAGAACCCAAGCTGGAACATCCTTAGTTTCATGTTTCATTTCTTGATACCCCCAAAATAGACTAAGTACATTATGATGCTCAAGGGTAATGAGGTTTTCAAAATTTCTAGACACAATTTGATCATGAAATAATTCACATTGGAAATTAAAATGAACACTTTCATTGCAAAGTTCACAAGGACGACGAGAAATATTAAGTTTTTCAGCACAAACATATAGCCTCTCTTGCAACCATTTAGTTTGTAAATACTTATGCCTCTTACAAAATCTATCTTCCCTTTTAGGCATGTCTTCACAAACTCTATGCACTCCACAAAAATTGGCATCCTTATAAGAAATATATTTATCATGACTAGTGCAATCATCATTAGTACTATGGATATTCAAAGAATTCATACTAACAACATTGCAATCATGCTAATCACTCAAAGATTTAGTGCCAAACATTTTAATAACTCCTTCTTCTAACACTTGAGCACAATTTCCCTTTCCATCATTTGCACGAAAGACATTAAAAAGATGAAGCATATGAGGCAACCTCAATTCCATTTTTTGTATTTTTATTTTATAAAACCAAACTAGTGAATAAGAAGAAAATAAAAGATTTGATTGCAAGATCTAAAGATATACCTTCAATCACTCACCTCCCCGGCAACGGTGCCAGAAAAGAACTTGATGTCTACTACACAACCTTCTTCTTGTAGACTCGTGTTGGGCCTCCAAGTGTAGAGTTTTGTAGGATAGTGGCAATTTTCCCTCAAGTGGATGAACTAAGGTTTATCCATCCATGGGAGGTTTAGGACGAAGATGGTCTCTCTCAAACAACCCTGCAATCAAATACAAAAAATCTCATGTGTCCCCATCACACCCAATACAATGGCAAATTGTATAGGTGCACTAGTTTGGCGAAGAGATGGCGATACAAGTGAAATATGGATGGTAGATATAGGTTTTTGTAATCTGAAAATATAAAAACAGCAAGGTAAAAAGTAACAAAAGTAAGCACAAATGGTATTGCAATGCTTAGAAACAAGGCCTAGGGTTCACACTTTCACTAGTGCAATTTCTCTCAGCAATGTTGACATTGTTGAATCATATGTAAATTCCTCTCATGTGACAAAGAGTTCACTCAAAAGTCACAAATAGCGGAGAAATAACGAAGAAATTATTGTAGGGTACGAAACAATCTGTTAGGCAGGACTCACACTTCATATACTATTTGTTTTATCATTTACCTACTCGAGGACAAGTAGGAATTAAGCTTGGGGATGCTCATACATCTCCAACATATCTATAATTTATGAAGTACTCATGCCATGTTTACAATAATTCTATATGATATTTGTACGATTTTATTAGAACTAACCCGAACTAACGTTGTTTTTAGCAGAACCACCGTGGTGTTGTTTTTGTGCAGAAATAAAAGTTTTCGGAAGGAGCTGAAAATTTGCGGAGAATATTTTTGGAAAATATAAAAAATACTGGAGCGAAGAGTCATCGGAGAGGAAGGCCGAGGAAGCCACAAGCCACAGGGGTGCCACCCTAGGGCGCGTCCCCCTGGCTTGTGACTTCCTCGGGAACCTTCTGGACGTGGGACCGACGCCAAAAATTCCTATAAATACTAAAAAACCCAGAAATAAACCTAGATCGGGAGTTCCGCCGCCGCAAGCCTCCAAAGACATGAAAAATCAATCGGGAGCCCGTTCCAGCACCCTGTCGGAGGGGGAACCATCACCGGAGGCCATATTCATCATCTCGGCGCTCTCCATGACGAGGAGGGAGTAGTTCATCCTCGGGGCTGAGGGTATGTACCAGTAGCTATGTTTTTGATCTCTCTCTCTCTCTCTCGTGTTCTTGAGATGGCACGGTCTTGATGTACCACGAGCTTTATTGATATATATTGAATCATATGGAATTTTCCCCTCTCTATCTGCATGTGATGAATTGAGTTTTCCCATTGAAGTTTTCTTATCGGGTTGAGTCTTTAAGGGTTTAAGAACACTTGGTGTATGTCTTGTGATGGGATATCTGTGGTGACAATGGGATGTTCTATTGATCCACTTGATGTATGTTTGTGTGATCAACTTGCGGGTTTCGTGACCTTGGGAATCTATGCATAGGGGTTGTTGACACACGTTCTTATCTTGACGTTCCGGTATAAACTTTAGGGCACTCTTTGAAGTTCTTTGTGTTGGATTGAACATGATGAATCTGAAATTATGTGTTGCATATGGTATAATCAAGCTCATGGGTACTTGTCGTGACATTGGAGTATCTAGGTGACATTAGGGTTTTGGTTAATGTGTATCTTAAGGTGTTATTTTAGTACGAACTCTAGGGTTGTTCGTGCATAAGATTGGTTGGAAAAGATAACTTTGAGGTGGTTTCATACCCTACAATAATTTATTCGTTTGTTCTCCTCTATTTGTGAGTTTGGAGTGGACTCTTTGTCGCGCGTGAGGGATTTACATATGATTCAACTATGTTAGTATTGTTGAGAGAACTTGTACTAGTGAAAGTATGAACCCTAGGCCTTGTTTCCAAGCATTGCAATACCGTTTGTGCTCATCCACTTGAGGGAAAATTGCCGCTGCCCTACAAAACTCTGCGCTTGGAGGCCCAACACGAGTCTTCAAGAAGAAGGTTATGTAGTAGACATCAAGCTGTTTTCTGGCGCCGTTGCCGGGGAGGTGACTGATTTAAGGTATCTTTAGATATTGCAATCAAATCTTTTTATTTCTTGTTTTTCACTAGTTAGCTTTTATAAAATAAAACTACAAAAAATGGAATTGAGGTTGCCTCATATGCTTCATCTTTTTAATGTCTTTCATGAAAAATGATGGAAAGGAAAATTGTGCTCAAGTGTTAGAAGAAGAAGTTATTAAAATGGTTGGCACTAAATATTTGAGTGATGAGCCTGATAGTAATATTGTTAGTATGAATTCTCTAAACATTCACGATGCTAATGATATGCAAAGCCACAAGCTTGGGGATGCTATGTTTGATGAAGATGGTATTTTTAGTCCCCCATGTTTTGATGAGCAAAACTATTATGATTATGACATGCCTCCTATCTATTATGATTATTATGATGACACGTATGCTATAAAGAGTAATGCCAACCATGAAACTTGTCATCATGATTTTAATATTCAAAGTGGTTATGTCAATCAAGTGTCACATGATAGTTATGTTGTTGAGTTTGCTCCCACTATTATGAATGAGAAGAAGTTTGCTTATGTGGAGAGTGATAAATTTTCTATGCTTGTAGATCATGAAAATAATGATTTATGTGCTGGTTATATTGTGGAATACTTCATGATTCTACTGAAAATTATTATGACGGAGGAGCATATGCCTGTAGGAATTGCAATAATATCAAGTTTCCTCTCTATGTCTTCAAAGTTTTGAAGTTATGCTTGCTTTGCCTTCCTATGATAGTTGATTCTTTCTCCCATAAAATTGTTTGCTCACAAAATCCCTATGCATAGGAATTGGGTTAGACTTAAATATGTTTGTCATGAGATTCATGATGCTCTGTTGCATGTTTCAACTATTATTCCTATACAAGGATCATTGAAATCATCATGCCTAGCTAAAAGGCATTAAAGGAAAGTGCTTGTTGAGTACAACCCAACACTTTTAATTTCTATTTTGATGTGTTCACATGATTAATATAATGTAGTAATCATGTTTTGTGTCTTTTGTTTCAATAAAGTGTCAAGTAAAGCCTTTGGGATAGTGTGGATACTTGCTTGTTTGATTCTGTGCAAAAACAGAAAGTTTTGCGTCCAGTATATGAGTTGTCTGATTTTACTGGAGAGTAAAAAAATTCTTAAATTTTCACACAACATTTATACGCATATTCATTAAGTTTTCCTAATGTTTCAGAACTTTTAGAGTCAGGGAAGTATCGTGATCATTCAGATCTTTACAGACTGTTCTGTTTTTGACAGATTCTGTTTTGCATGCGTGGTTTGCTTGTTTCAAGTGTTCATATAGCTTACATTAAGTAATATAAAGTGTGGGAATGATGGAATACAGTAGGTATCATGTGGTAATAATTATGAATCTTGTCTTGACAGTACCTAAGTGAATGATCTATCTTTATTGCACTAAACCTTCTCACAAAGTTCCGTTAAGTTTTGTGTGATTGAAGTGTTCAAGTTTTGGGTGAGACACCGAGATGAGGAGAATAAGGAGCAACAAGAACCTAATATTGGGTATTACCAAGGCACCCCAAGGTAATATTCAATTAAGACTCAAGCGTCTAAGCTTTGGGATGCCCCGGAAGGCATCCCCTCTTTCGTCTTCAACACTATCGGTATATCTTACTTAGAGCTATATTTTTATTCGTCACATAATATGTGGTTTGCTTGGAGCGTAATTTTATTTTTTTTCTCTGTTAGGTGTTATTTATAATCTTGTTTTTCAGTAAAAAGTTCCAAGAATTGCCTTAGGATGCTCGCATTGCATGTCTTGATGAGTGCTGTGTAAAAACAGAAACTTTGGCTGTAGTGTTTGAATTTTCATATTTTACTGGAACGTGAAAAGTTTCTGAAATATTTACAAAGTGTTGTCATATAAATTATATAGCATGTCATAATTTTTTTTATTTTTTGAGTTAAATAAGTATACTGTTTTCATAAATTCCTTAATACTATTCTGTTTGGGAAGATTGTTGTCATAGTTTTGTTATCTACTTATCCGATAGTTTCCATAGCCTATATTGGTAGATATAAATTGTGGAAAAAATAGTATACAATAGCTAATGTTTGAAAATTATTATGCAAATTGTCCTGGAAATACATGAAGTGTTGATTTATTCTTATGTGTACTAACCTATCTCACGAGTTCTTTTCAAGTTTTGTGTGGAAGATGTTTTTTAGAATAGGTGAAACCGGGATATGAGAGAATTGAACAAGATACGAAAACTCAATATTGGGGATTCCCAAGGCACCCCAACTAAATATTTCAAGAACTATCAAGCATCTAAGCTTGGGGATGTGCTACTTCTCCACAACGTCACCAGAAATTGGCTAGTTGATGTGAGATTTCTTGACTTGCGTTGGTTTTTCCCTTGAAGAGGAAAGGGTGATGGAGCAAGGTAGCGGTAAGTATTTCCCTCAGTTTGAGAACCAAGGTACCAATCCAGTAGGAGTATCAAGATGGAGCAACAAGGAACCAGCACAAACACAAGCAAACTTGCACCCAACACTATAAAGAGGTTGTCAATCTCTTCACGACTGTTTGCAAAGTTAGATCTGATAGTGATAGTAGATGAATATAAATAAGTAAATAAAATTGCAGCAAGGTATTTTTGGTGTTTTTATGTTTAGATCTGAATATATAATATGTTAAATAGACCCGGGGGCCATAGTGTCCACTAGAGGCTTCTCTCATGATAGCAAGTATTACGGTGGGTGAACAAATTACTGTTGAGCAATTGATAGAATAGCGCAACGTCATGATGATATCTAAGGCAATGATCATACATATAGGCATCACGTCCGAGACAAGTAGACCGATACTTTCTGCATCTACTACTATAACTCCACACATCGACCGCTATCCAGCATGCATCTAGTGTATTAAGTTCATAACAAACGGAGTAATGCTTTAAGCAAGATGACATGGTGTAGAGGGATAGATTCCTGCAATATGATATAAACCCCATCTTTTTACCCTTGATGGCAACAACACGATACGTGCCTCGCTACCCCTTCTGTCACTAGGTGAGGACATCGCACGGTATGAACCCAAAACCAAGCACTTCTCCCATTGCAAGAACTATAGATCAAGTTGGCCAAACAAAACCCATAACTCGAAGAGACTTACAAGGATATGAAATCATGCATATAATAATTCAGAATTGACTCAAATAATATTCATATATAATCTGATCATAAATCCACAATTCATCAGATCTCAACAAACACACCGCAAAAGAAGATTACATCGGATAGATCACCATGAAGATCATGGAGAACTTTGTATAGAAGATCGGAGAGAGAGAAGAAGCCATCTAGCTACTAGCTATGGACCCGTAGGTCTGATGTGAACTACTCACGCATCATCGGAGAGGCAATGGTGTTGATGAAGATGGCCACCGGAGATGGATTCCCCTTCGGCAGGATGCCGGAACGGTCTCCCGATTGGTTTTTGGTGGTTCTGGAGGCTTGCGGCGGTGGAACTTGCGATCTAGGTTTATTTAAGAGGGTTTCCGTATTGATGAGGTCGTCTGGAGTCGGGAACAAGTCAAGAGGTGGTACGAGGAGGTCACGAGCCCCCTAGCCACGGCCAGGGGGGCCCGCGCCTCCCAGGCTCATGGCTCCCTCGGGCCGCCTCTCCGGTATCTTTTTCTTCAGGTATTTTTCATATTTTCCGAAAAAAATCACGACGAAAGTTTTATTCCGTTTGGACTCCGTTTGATATAACTATCTGAAAAAGGTAAAAAACACGGAAAAAACAGGAACTAGCAATGGGCACTGGGTTAATAATTAGTCCCAAAATCATATAAAATAGCATATTCATGCATAGAAAAAAATCCAAAGTTAATAATATATTAGCATGGAACAATAAAAAATTATAGATATGTTGGAGATGTATCAAGCATCCCCAAGCTTAATTCCTGCTCGTCCTCGAGTAGGGAAGTAATAAAGAACGAATTTTTGATGTGGAATGCTACCCAACATATTTGTTTTATGTAATCTCTTTATTATGGTATGAATATTCAGATCCATAAGATTCAAAACAATAGTTTAATATTGACATGAAAACAATAATACTTCAAGCATAATAGCAAAGTGATCATAAACTTTTGAAATAACAAGGCCAAAGAAAGTTATCCCTACAAAATCATATAGTCTGGCTATGCTCCATCATCCCCACACAATGAATTTAAATCATGCATAACCTTGGTATTGGCCAAGTAATTGTTTTCACACTCTTACTTTCTCAAACCTTTTTCAACTCTCACGCAATATATGAGCGTGAGCCATGGATATAGCACTATAGGTGGAATAGAGTGTGGTGAAGGTTGTGAGGCAAAAAGAAGGAGGTGGTCACATCGACTCGGCGTACCAATAGGCTATGAAGATGCCCATCAATAGATATCAATGTGAATGAGTAGGGATTGCCATGAAACGAATGCACTAGAGCTATAAGTGTATGAAAGCTCAAAAATGAAAACTAGTGGGTGTGCACCCAACTTGCTTGCCCATGAAGACCTAGGGCAATTTTGAGGAAGCCCATCATTGGAATATACAAGTCAAGTTACATAATGAAAATTTCCACTAGCATATGAAAGTGACAAAACAAGAGACTCTCCATCTTGAAGAACATGGTGCTATTTTGAAGCACAAGTGTGGAAAAAGATAGTAGCATTGTCCCTTCTCTCTTTTTCTCTTTTTTTGTTTGGTCTCTTTGACCTCTTTTTTTTATAGTGGTCATCGTTGGCCTCTTTTATTTCCTCACATGGGACAATGCTCTAATAATGATGATCATCACACTTTTATTTACTTACAACTCGATACTTAGAACAATGTATGACACTATATGAATGCCTCCAGCGGTGTACTAGGTTGTGCAATGATCTAGCATAGCAATAACGTCAACAAAATGGACAAGCCATGAAAACATCATGCTAGCTATCTTACGATCATGAAAAGCAATATGACAATGGTGCGTGTCATAATAAACAGAACGCTGAAAGTTGCATGGCAATATATCTTGGAATGGCTATGAAAATGCCATAATAGGTAGGTATGGTGGCTATTTTGAGGAAGGCATATGGTGGGTTTATGCACCGGAGGAAGTTGTGCGACACTAGAGAGGCTAGCAATGGTGGAAGGTGAAAGTGCATCTATACCATGGACTCACATTAGTCATGAAGAACTCACATACTTATTGCAAAAGTTTTATTAGTAATCAAAACAAAGTGCTAAATGCATACTCCTAGGGGAAGGGTTGGTAGGAGTTAACCATCGCGTGCTCCCGACCTCTACACAAAGGATGACAATCAATAAATGCATTATGCTCCGACTTCCTAACATAGTGGTTCACCATACGTGCATGCTACGGGAATCACTAACCTCAACACAAGTATTTCTAGATGCACAACACCCTACTAACATAACTCTCATATTACCATATCCATATCTCAAAACAAATCATGAGGAATCAAACTTCTCTTACTAATCAATGCACCTTAATATGAAAGTTTTTATTATATCCTCTTTGGATGCCTATCATATTTAGGACTAATTTCATAACACACGCCAATTACCAAGTTACTTAGATAGATCACTCTCAAAATGATATAAGTGAAGATTAGAGAGTTTTTGTTTCTACAAAATATGACACCGCTGTGCTCTACAAAGATTTAAGTGAAGCACTAGAGCAAAATTACTACGCCCAAAATATATAAGTGAAGCACATGGGAGAAAAATTACTACGCTCGAAGGATATAAGTGAAGCACATGGGAGCAAAATCATCAAGCTCAAAAGATATAAGTGAAGCACATGTGAGCTAGTATTGCCTAACTCAAAAGATATAAGTGAAGCTCACTGAGTATTCTAACAAATTCACGATGAGTGCATGTCCCTCTCAAAAGGTGTGCAGCAAGGATGATTGTGATAAAACATAAAGCAAAGACTACTATAACACATGACTCTCCAAGCAAAACACATATTATGTGGTGAATAAAAATATAGCTCCAAGTAACGTTACTGATGGATTGAAGACGAAAGAGGGGATGCCTTCCTGGGGCATCCCAAAGCTTAGGCTTTTTGGTGTCCTTGAATTTTCCTTGCGATGCCTTGGGCATACCCAAGCTTAGGCTCTCTCCACTCTTTATTCCATTGTCCATAAGAACATCACCCAAAACTTGAAAACTTCACAACACAAAGCTTAAACAGAAACTCGTCATACCATTAGCATAGGAAAACAAACCACCAACTTTTCATGTGCTGTAGTAAACTTAATTTCCATGTATATTCATGTTATATTACTGTATTCTCACTTTCCCATGGATCATACCCCCCGATACTAACCATAGTTTCATCAAAATAAGCAATCAACACAACAAAAACAGAATCTGTCAAAAACAGAACAGTCTGTAACAATCTGTATATTTCGAAAACCTATGCTAACTCAAAAATTCTGAAAATACTATGAAAATTAGGGAAATTTTCATATAAATCAACTCAAAATCTCTCTCTGGCTGGGAATTTAAAATAATTTCATGAGCAGAAAGTTTCTGTCTTTTTACAACATGATTAAACAACTATCACCAAAACTAATCATAAAGGTTCTACTTGGCACAAAAACTAATTAAAGCATAAAAAACACAATCATAACAGATTCATGATGGTTTTGACTCAACAAAACCGAAATTAAAAATCAAGGATAAATCTATTCATTGGGTTGCCTCCCAACAAGCGCTATCGTTTAACGCCCTAAGCTAGGCATAAGGCAATGGAATCAAGTATTATCATCTTTAGTGCTCAAACCATAAGTAGATCTCACAATAGATTAATAAGGCAATTTTATTCTCTTTCTAGGAAAATGTTCCATGCCCTTCTTTAATGGAAATTTAAATTTAATATTCCCTTCCTTCATATCAATAACAACACTAATAGTCCTAAGGAAAGGTCTACCAAGAATAATGGGGCATGTAGGATTGCAATCAATATCAAGCACAATGAAATCTACGGGCATATAGTTCGTATTTGCAATAATAATAACATCATTAATCCTTCCCATAGGTTTCTTGATAGTAGAATCCGCAAGATGCAAATTAAGAGAGCACTCATCAATCTCATTGAAACCTAGAACATCACATAAAGATTTTGGAATCGTGGAAACACTAGCACCCAAATCACACAAAGCATGGCATTCATAATTTTTAATCTTGATTTTTATAGTAGGTTCCCACTCATCATGAAGTTTTCTAGGAATAGATATTTCCAACTCAACTTTCTCTTCAAGAGATTTCATCATAGCATCAACGATATGTTTAGTAAAAGCCTTATTTTGGCTATAAGCATGAGGAGAGTTTAACCTGGATTACATCAAGGAAATACATTCAATCAAAGAGCAGCTATCATTATTAAATTCCTTGAAATCAAAAGTAGTAGTTTCATCACTATTCAAAGTTTTGACATCTTCTACTCCACTTTTAGTATTTTTAGCATCAAGATGAATAGACTCCGAATCATTGGGGTGTTTCTCAACCAAAGTGGATTCACATCCAGCCCCATCATCATTAGGATTGACATTAGAAAACAAGGATTCAATAGGAGTCACATCAAGCACTTTAAGATCTTCGTGATTCTCATCACGAGAACACGCCTTTTTGAGCCATTCATGTCTAGCATGAATTTCGGCGGTTCTTTCTTTACTCTCATTCATATAAATACACATAGCTTTCAAATTTTCATCCATATTAATCTTGGGAGGAACACATCTTAATTTCAAAGCATCCATATCAAGACACATTCTATCAATAGTCCTAGCCAAGTCATCAATTTTAAGCAGTTTTTCTTCTATGAAAGCATTGAAAATATTTTGCGAATTAATAAACTCCTTAATAGTACTCTCAAGATCAGAGGGTATTTTATTATAATTTCCATGAGCATTGTTGTAGGAATTGCCAAAATTATTAGAGGGATTACTAGGAAAAGGCCTAGGATTAAAGTTGCCTCTATAAGCATTGTTGTTACCAAAATTATTCCTACCAACAAAATTAACATCAAGATTTTCATGGCTATTCTCAATCAAGGAAGATAAAGCCATATCATTTGGATCTAGAGGAACACTTTTACAGGCAAACATCTTAATTAACTCATCCATCTTAGCACTCAAAGAATTGATCTCTTCTATAGCATGCACTTTTTTACTAGTAGGTGACCTTTGGGTGTGCCATTGAGAATAATTTGTCATGATATTATCTAAGGGTTTTGTAGCTTCTCCTAGTGTGATTTCCATAAAAGTTCCACCAGAAGCAGAATCCAAGATATTTTTAGAAGCAAAATTCAAACCAGCATAGAAAAATTATATAATCATCCAAAGACTTAGGCCATGAGCGGGACAATTTCTAATCATCAATTTCATTCTCTCCCAAGATTTTGCAACATGTTCATGATCTAGTTGCTTAAAATTCATAATCTCATTACGGAGAGAGATAATCTTAGCAGGTGGAAAATACTTGGAAATAAAAGCATCTTTACACTTGTTCCATGAATCAATACTGTTTTTGGGTAAAGATGAAAACCAAGTTTTTGCTCTATCTCGTAGTGAGAACGGAAATAGCTTCAATTTAATTATATCATTATCCACATCTCTATTCTTTTGCATATCACATAACTAAACAAAGGTATTAAGATGGGATGCGACATCTTCACTTGGAAGGCCGGAAAATTGCTCTTTCATAACAAGATTCAAAAAGGCAGCATTAATTTCATATGATTCCACACTAGTGGCGGGAGCAATTGGAGTACTAATAAAATAATTATTATTAGTATTAGTGAAATCACACAATTTGGTGTTTTCAGACATGGTGATTTAGCAAGCACACAAGGACACAAGCAAACAGAAAGCAAGCGAAAGAAAAGGCCAAACGAAAAAGGCAAATATTTTTGTAAATTTTTGTTTTAGAAGTGGGGGAGAGGAAAATGAGAGGCAAATGCCAATTAATTTAAATGCAAGAGATGAGTTTGTGATGGGTACTTGATAGATATGCTTCACTGGAATACTCCCCGGCAACGGCGCGAGAAATTCTTCCTACTACTTCTCCACAACGTCACCAGAAATTGGCTAGTTGATGTGAGATTTCTTGACTTGCGTTGGTTTTTCCCTTGAAGAGGAAAGGGTGATGCAGCAAGGTAGCGGTAAGTATTTACCTCAGTTTGAGAACCAAGGTATCAATCCAGTAGGAGTATCAAGATTGAGCAACAAGGAACCTGCACAAACACAAGCAAACTTGCACCCAACGCTATAAAGAGTTTGTCAATCTCTTCACGATTGTTTGCAAAGTGAGATCTGATAGTGATAGGAGATGAATATAAATAAGTAAATAAAATTGCAGCAAGGTATTTTTGGTGTTTTTATGTTTAGATCTGAATATATAATATGTAAAATAGACCCGGGGGCCATAGTGTTCACTAGAGGCTTCTCTCATGATAGCAAGTATTACGGTGGGTGAACAAATTACTGTTGAGCAATTGATAGAATAGCGCAAAGTCACGATATCTAAGGAAATGATCATACATATAGGCATCACTTCCGAGACAGTTAGACCGATACTTTCTGCATCTACTACTATTACTCCACACATCGACCGCTATCCAGCATGCATCTAGTGTATTAAGTTCATAACAAACGGAGTAATTCTTTAAGCAAGATGACATGATGTAGAGGGATAGATTCATGCAATATGATATAAACCCCATATTTTTACCCTTGATGGCAACAACACGATACGTGCCTCGCTACCCCTTCTGTCACTAGGTGAGGACACCGCACGGTATGAACCCAAAACCAAGCACTTCTCCCATTGCAAGAACTATATATCATGTTGGTCAAACAAAACCCATAACTCGAAGAGACTTACAAGGATATGAAATCATGCATATAAGAATTCAGAATTGACTCAAATAATATTCATAAATAATCTAATCATAAATCCACAATTCATCGGATCTCAACAAACACACCGCAAAAGAAGATTACATTGGATAGATCACCATGAAGATCATTGAAGAACTTTGTATTGAAGATCGAAGAGAGATAAGAAGCCATCTATCTACTAGCTATGGACCCGTAGGTCTGATGTGAACTACTCACGCATCATCGGAGAGGCACTGGTGTTGATGAAGATGGCCACCGGAGATGGATTCCCCTCCGGCAGGATGCCAGAACGGTCTCCCGATTGGTTTTTGGTGGTTCTGGAGGCTTGCGGCGGCGGAACTTGCGATCTAGGTTTACTTTCGAGGGTTTCCATATTTATAAGGCCGTCTGGAGTCAGCAACAAATCAATAGGTGGCACGAGGAGGTCACAAACCCCTAGCCGCGGCCAGGGGGCCCGCGCCTCCCAGGCTCGTGGCTCCCTCGGGCCGCCTCTCCGGTATCTTTTTCCTCAGCTATTTTGCATATTTTCCAAAAAAATCATGGCGAAAGTTTTATTCCATTTGGACTCCGTTTGATATTCCTATTTGAAAAAGGTCAAAAACACGGAAAAAAACAGGAACTCGCACTGGGCACAGGATTAATAAGTTAGTACCAAAAATCATATAAAATAGCATATTCATGCATAGAAAACATCCAAAGTTGATAATATAGTAGCATGGAACGATAAAAAATTATAGATATGTTGGAGACGTATCAGGATGCTACGCATCACACATCTCTTCATCAACAATTTTCGGTTAGCCTATGTTGAGCCTAAATTTTTGTTCGTTCACATGATGCATGCTATTATTGGAGTGCTATTTTTATTTTGCTTGCTGTTAAATAAAATTCTCAGATATGAAAATCTTTACTCAGAGAGAGAGAGAGAGAGAGAGAGAAAGTCCTCACATAGCTACTTAATTGTTTGACTACTCATTGATCTTCACTTATATCTATTTGGAGTAGTTTGTCAATTTGCTCTAGTGGTTCACTTATATCTTTTTAGAGCACGGAGGTGGTTTAATTTTATAGAAATTGATGAACTCTCATGCTTCACTTATATTATTTTGGGAGTCTCTAAACAGCATGGTAATTTTCTTAGGTTATGAATAGTCCTAATATAATGGGCATCCAAGAGAGATATAATAAAAACTTTCATATAAAGTGCATTGAATACTATGAAAAGTTTGATTCCTGGCATAAAGTTTTGAGATATAAATATAGTAATATTAAGAGTCATGTTAGGAAGTAATTGTGAATTGGTAAAAATTCTTGTGTAAAGGTTTGTGATTTCCGTAGCATGCACTCATGGTGAACCGTTATGTAACGAATTCGGAGCATGATTTGTTTATTAATTGTCATCCTTTGTGTGAGGGTCGGGAGCGCGCAATGGTTAAATCCTACCAACCTCTCCCCTAGGAGCATGCATCTAATACTTTCTTCTATAACTAATAGACTTTTTCAATAAGTATGTGAGTTCTTCATGATTAATGTGAGTCCATGGATTATACACACTCTCACCCTTCACCTTTGCTGGCCTCTCTAGTACCGCGCAACTTTCGCCGGTGAGATAAACCCACCATATATTCTTCCTCAAAACAGCCACCATACCTACCTATTATGGCATTTCCATAGCCATTCCGAGATATACTGCCATGCAACTTCCACCGTTCCTTTTATGACATACTACATCCATTCATTGTCATACTGCTTTCCATGATCGTAAGATGGCTAGCATGATGTTTCCATGGAGTGTCTATTTTTTTATGTCATTTGCTATGCTAGATCATTGCACATCCGGGCACACCGCCAGAGGCATCCATATAGAGTCATATTTTGAGTATCGAGTTGTAATTCTTGAGTTGTAAGTAAATAAAAGTGTGATGATCATCATTATTATAGCATTGTCCCATGTGAGGAAAGGATGATGGAAGCTAGGATTCCCTCAAAAGTTGGGATGAGTCTCCGGACTTTACAAAAAAATAAAAGAGGCCAGAGAAACCAAAATAAAAAAGAGAGGACAAAGATGCCAACCAAAAAATATGAAAAAAGGGGAAATAAAAAATAAAATGATGAGGGAAAAGAGAGAAGGGGTGATGCTACTATCCTTTACCACACTTGTGCTTCAGAGTAGCACCATGTTTTTCATATAGAGAGTCTCCTATATTGTCATTTTTATATACTAGTAGGAATTTTTCATTATAGAACTTGGCTTGTATATTCCAATGATGGGCTTCCTCAAATTGCCCTAGGTCTTCTTGAGCAAGCGAGTTGGATGCACACCCATTTAGTTTATTTTTGACCTACCATACACTTCTAGCTCTAGTGCAACAGTTGCGTGGCAATCCCTACTCACTCACATTGATATCTATTAATGGTCATCTCCATAGCCCGTTGATACGCCTAGTTGATGTGAGACTATCTTCTCCTTTTCTTCACAACCTCCACCATATTCTATTCCACCTATAGTGCTATATCCATGGCTCATGCTCGTGTATTGCATAAGAGTTGAAAAGGTCTGAGAACATAAAATGTGTGAAACAATTGCTTGACTTGTCATCGTGGTTGTGCATGATATAAATACTTTGTGTGGGGAAGATGGATCATAGCCAAACCATATGATTTTGTAGGATAACTTTCTTTTGCCATGTTATTTTGAAGAGACACAATTGCTTTGTTAGAATGCTTGAAATATTAATGTTTTTATGTCAACATTAAGCTTTTGTTTTGAGTCCTATGGATCTGAAAATTCTTTCCATAATAAGAAGATTGCATTGATAAATATGTTAGGCAGCATTCACACTTCATAACTTATTTCTTTTATCATTTACCTACTCGAGGACGAGCAGGAATTAAGCTAGGGGATGTTGATACGTCTCCAACATATCTATAATTTATGAAGTATTCATGCCATGTTTACAATAATTCTATATGATTTTGGTATGATTTTATTAGAACTAACCCAGACTAACGCTATTTCCAGCAGAACCATCGTGTTGTTGTTTTTGTGCAGAAATAAAAGATCTCGGAATGAGCTGAAAATTTACGGAGAATATTTTTGGAAAATATAAAAAATACTGGAGCGAAGATTCACCGGAGAGGAAGGCCGAGGAAGCCACAAGCCATAGGGCGCCCCCCCTAGGGCGCGTGCCCTAGCTTGTGACTTCCTCGTGAACCTTCTGGACGTCGGAGCGACGCCAAAAATTCCTATAAATACTAAAATGCCCAAAAAGAAACCTAGATCGGGAGTTTCACCGCCGCAAGACTCCAGAGCCACAAAAAAACAATCAGGAACCCGTTCTGGCACCCTATCGGAGGGGGAAACCATCACCAGAGGCCATCTTCATCATCCCGACGCTCTCCATGATGAGGAGGGAGTACTTCACCCTCGGGGCTGAGGGTACGTACCAGTAGCTATGTGTTTGATCTGTCTCTCTCTCGAGTTCTTGAGATGGCACGATCTTGATGTATTGCAAGCTTTATTGATATAGATTGAATCATATGGAGTTTTCCCCTCTCTATCTTCTTGTGATGAATTGAGTTTTCCCTTTGAACATTTCTTATCGGATTGAGTCTTTAAGGATTTGATAACGCTTGGTGTATGTCTTGCGATGGGATATACATCGTGACAATGGGATGTTCTATTGATCCACTTGATGTATGTTTTGGTGATCAACTTGTGGGTTCCATGACCTTGGGAATCTATGCATAGGGGTTGGCACACTTTCTTATCTTGATGTTCCGGTAGAAACTTTGGGGCACTCATTGAAGTTCTTTGTGTTGGATTGAACATGATGAATCTGAAATTATGTGATGCATATCGTATAATCAAGCCCATGGGTACTTGTGGTGACATTGGAGTATCTAGGTGACATTAGGGTTTTGGTTGATGTGTATCTTAAGGTATTATTTTAGTACGAACTCTAGGGCTGTTCGTGACACTTATAGGGATAGCTCATAAGATTGATCGGAAAATATAAATTGGAGGTGGTTTAGTACCCTACAATAATTTCTTTGTTTGTTCTCCTATATTTGTGACTTTGGAGTGAACTCTTTGTCATGCGTGAGGGATTTGCATATGATTCAACTATGTTAGTATTGTTGAGAGAACTTGCACAAGTGAAAGTATAAACCCTAGGCCTTGTTTCCAAGCATTGCAATACCGTTTGTGCTCACTTTTATCATTAGTTACCTTGATGTTTTTATATTTTCAGATTACAAAACCTATATCTACCATCCATATTGCACTTGTATCACCATCTCTTCACCGAACTAGTGCACCTATACAATTTACCATTGTATTGGGTGTGTTGGGGACACAACAGACTCTTTGTTATTTGGTTGCAGGGTTGTTCGATAGAGACCATATTCATCCTACACCTCCCACGGATTGATAAACCTTAGGTCATCCACTTGAGGGAAAATTGTCGTTGTCCTACAAAACTCTGCGCTTGGAGGCCCAACACGAGTCTACAAGAAGGTTGTCTAGTAGACATCAATCAACCAAAACCCTAATGTCACCTAGATACTCCAATGTCACCACAAGTAACCATGGGTTTGATTATACGATGTGCATCACGTAATTTCAGATTCATAATATTCAATCCAACACAAAGAACTTCAAAGAGCGCCCCAAAGTTTCTACCGGAAAGTCAAGACAGAAACGTGGGCCAACCCCTATGCATAGATTCCCAAGGTCACGGAACCCGCAAGTGGATCACCAAAACATACATCAAGTGGATCAATAGAACATCCCATTGTCACCACGGATATCCCATCGCAAGACATACATCAAGTATTCTCAAATCCTTAAAGACTCAATCCGATAAGAAAACTTCAAATGGAAAACTCAATTCATCTCCATATGATTCAATCTATATAAATAAAGCTCGCGGTAGATCAAGATCATGCCATCTCAAGAACATGAGAGAGAGAGAGAGAGATGAAACACATAGCTACTGGTACATACCCTCAGTCCCAAGGGTGAACTACTCCCTCCTCGTCATGGAGACCGCCGGGATGATGAAGATGGCCTCCGGTGATGGTTTCCCGTCCGGCTGGGTACCGGAACGGGCTCCCGATTGGTTTTCGTGGCTCTGGAGGTTTTCAGCGGCGGAACTCCCGATGTAGGTTTCTCTTCCTAGGTTTCTATATTTATAGGAATTTTTGACGTCAATCTCACGTCAATGGGGGCCACGAGGCGGTGACAAGCCTGCTAGGCGCGACCAGGGGTGGTCGTACCTGCCAGGCTTGTGACCTCCTCGTGGCTCTTCTGGCCCAACTCCAATGCTTTGGGGGTCTCTTTTGGTCCAAAAAATCATACTAAATTTTCAGCCCAGTCCGAGAACATTTATTTCTGCACAAAAAACGACACCATGGTAGTTCTGCTGAAAACAACGTCAGTCCGGGTTAGTTCTAATAAAATCATACCAAAATCATACAGAATTATTATAAACATGGCATTAATACTTTATAAATTATAGATACATTGGAGACGTATTAGCAGTCACCTCGGCGTCACCTTGCCGACCTACTCCACCACCTCGGCTAGACCAGGGGCTTCACCTCGCCACATCGGCCGAGCCGTGACACTACTTCAGAGTGCTAAACTCCTCGTTCGATCACCTCGGGATGGGCTTGGGGGTTGGCACCTCGGTCATGCCGAAGACTACACCCCAGATCTATCAAAGTTCGATGAGCATCCTCGCCCCGCCACAAGCTCGGATCGCGTCATCGACACCGAGCACATTAACCAGCTAAGTCGCTTTCATGCTCAAAAACTTTCGGTTTTAATTTTTGTTCGGTTCGACCAAGCATTATACTTGTTTGACAAAAATTTGTTTGCGAGAAACTTTCTGTTTCAAAACTTTCTTTGTTACGAACAAATTCAAATACCCCGTTTACTTGGGGGCTTCCTTTATGAAGTCGTTCCTCTTGCATATGATTATTAATGTATCACACCGTTCCTTGTTCGTGTTTATGCTAATATATGCATCGTGTTGACTTAAGTGTTCCACAAAGCTGGGTTTCCTTGCTCGTGTGCTTACCCCTACGTTCCCGATTGTTTGGCTAGGGAGTAAAGGGAGCACATCTACGATTGTTACGATCGGGTCATCCGAACTCGTACCTCAGACGGGTGAAGCCAAAAGCTAACGCTATTACTATTTTCAACTATGGTCGGACCCGACGGAAGACAAGCATACATAAATCTATTGCATACCCATCATGGTAATCATGAGAACCCAAATAACGGAACCATTGGCGGAACTATTTTCTTTGAAGATGCTTCTTACATTAAATAGTAATATAGCATAAGTTCCCTGGGCGCGCTTTGTCTGTTATAGCCTAATGGCATGATTGCCTGGTTATCCGAAACACCTCCGATATCCTCGGATGGCATAGTAAATAACATTTTTCGGCCCTTGTCTGAAGAGGGAGGAGCCAACGGTCGGTTAAGACACGCTTAAAGTTCGGGCAAACACATATATGATATAAGTACTTCGGTACATACTATCATTATACATAATATTCTTTTACCCAAGTCACTTGGGGGCTCTTAAATTTGTATGCGCCGTTTTATAATAAATGTTTTCTTCTTAGTCATTGCAAAGTTTTTTTTTACAACTCCCTTCTCAACTCGAGTGCTTGGTCAATACTCGGGTAGTCTGGTTTCTCTTTGAAGCCACTCGCTTGAGAAACTGGCATGAGAAACACTCCGCCTTCGGGATAGGGACGTTGAAGCCAAAGGCTGACCCACATGAAGTCTAGGGATCGGATGTGTCATGTCAAAGCATGATGGAAGCACAATTTTAAGACCAATTTCGTATTGGCACCAAAAAACTTGATTCAATTGAGACGTACAGTTTTCACATAAGATTTTTGGTTTTTTGTGCTTATAACTTCTTTAAACCTATTTTACATTTTCCTTTAAGGAAGCAGGACATCCTCCTGGTTGAGGTGTTTGGCGTGATGATCTTGCCCAGAAACTCTTTTCCGAAGTACAGTTCGGCAACTTTCCTATCGAAATCCACCTCGGCGTTGTCAAAACGTACATGATGGTTGAACTAGTTCCCGAGGAGATACGACCCTAGGGTCAGCCATATTGCCCAACCCAAGTCTTGGGGGCTACTGCATAGACAATTTGTTGCAGAAAATTTCAGTGCAATACAGTTTACAAGGAGATTATGATCCTTGGGTTGGTCGGCCGCACCCAACCTGAGTCTCGAGGTCTGTGGACACCGCTTTTGTGTTTCGAAGTATGTTGCTAGGCTAGGAGTTGATCCTCAGGTCGATTTTTTGAATCGACCTGAGCCTCAGGGGCTACTGGGATTAGCGGTTTTATGTCATCCTTCAGGTGAATCTCGGGTTTTAGACCGACACACACCTTGAGGGCTACTGGCTATATATCTCGGCAGAGAATAAATTGCATCAACCGAAAATATCCACACAAAATCAGCCCACAGTAGGGGTGTGATACGTCTCCAACGTATCTATAATTTTTTATTGTTCCATGCTATAATATTATCTGTTTTGGATGCTTTATATGCATTAATATGCTATTTTATATTATTTTTGGGAATAACCTATTAATCTACAACCTAGTGCCAGTTTCTGTTTTTTCCTTGTTTTTGAGAATTTCAGATGAGGAATATTAAATGGAATAAAACCTTTGGAATGATTTTTTCTGGAATGAAAGGAAACTACGAGACTTGAGAACCAAGGCAGAGGAGCCACCATGGGGCCACAAGCCCTAGGGCCGCGCCTAGGGGGTAGGGCGTGCCGAGCAGGCTTGTGGGCCCACGACAGCTCCCCTAACCCTAATCTTTGGCCTATAAATTCCCAAATATTCCATCATTATTAGAACAAGCCACGAAAACAATTTTCCACGCCAGAAGCCTCCGTTCCCGAGAGACCCAATCTTGGAGCCTTTTCTAGTAATCTGTCGAAGGGGGATTCGATCACGGAGGGCATCTACATCAACTCCATTGTCCCTCTGATGAAGCGTTAGTAGTTCAGCATAGTCCTTCAGGTCCATAGCTAGTAGCTAAATGGCTTCTTCTCTCTCTTTGCTCTTCAATACCATGTTCTTCATAATCTTCATGGAGAACTCGATGTAATACTCTTTTGCGGTGTGTTTGTCGAGATCCGATGAATTGTGGGTTTATGTTCAAATTATCCATGAATATTATTTGAGTCTTTCCTAAATTCTTATATGCATTATTTCATATCTTTGCAAGTCTCTTCGAGTTATTGGTTTGGTTTGGCCAACTAGATTGGTAATTCTTGCAATGGGAGAAGTGCTTAGTTTTGGGTTCAATCTTGCGGTGTCCTCACCCAGTGACAAAGTTGGGGTAGCGAGGCACGTATTGTATTGTTGCCATCAAGGATAACAAGATGGGGTTCTCATCATAATGCTTGAGTTTATCCCTCTACATCATGTCATCTTACCTAATGCGTTACTCTGTTCTTTATGAACTTAATACTCTAGATGCAGGCAGGAGTCGGTCGATGTGTGGAGTAATAGTAGTAGATGCAGAATTGTTTCGGTCTACTTGACACGAACGTGATGCCTATATGCATAATCATTGACTTGGATATCTTCATAATTATTCTCTTTTTTATCAATTGCTCGACAGTAATTTGTTTAACCATCGTAATACTTGCTATCATGAGAAAAGCCTCTAGTGAAACCTATGACCCCAGGTTTATTTTCTATCTTATACTTTCAGATCTGAAACCAAAAATACCAAAAATACTTTGCTGCATTACTTTTACCTATTTTTTTACTTTCCGTTTCAGCAATCTATCTCTATCAGATCTCATCCTTGCAAGTAACCTTAAAGGGATTGACAACCCCTTTATAGCGTTGGGTGCAAGAGTTTAATTATTTGTGTAGGTACACCTATTGGGAACTTGCTTGTATCTCCTACTGGATTGATACCTTGGTTCTCAACAACTGAGGGAAATACTTATCTACTTTGTGTTGGAAATATGGCCTAGAGGAAATAATAAATTGGTTATTATTCCTTGTTCATGATAATCGTTTATTATCCATGCTATAATTGTGTTGATCGGAAACGTCATTAGGAGAATGATGTGATGGACAAGACCAAAACTACAAACGTAGCATATGATCGTGTCAGTTTATTGCTATCGTTTTCTGCATGTCAAGTATATGTTCCTATGACCATGAGATCATGCAACTCCCAGACATCAGAGGAGTACCTTGTGTGTATCAAACATTGCAACGTAACTGGGTGACTATAAAGGTGCTCTACAGGTATCTCCTAGGGTGTCTGTTGGGTTGGCATGGATCAAGACTGGGATTTGTTAGTCCGTGTGACGGAGAGGTATCTCAGGGCCCCCTCGGTAATACAACATCACAATAAGCCTTGAAAGCAATGTGAATAAGTGTTAGTCATGGGATCTTGTATTACGGAATGTGTAAAGATACTTTCTGGTAACACGGTTGAACTAGGTATAGAGATACCGACGATCGAATCTCGGGCAAGTAACATACCGAAGAACAAAGGGAACATCATACGGGATTAACTGAATCCTTGACATAGAGGTTCGACCAATAAAAATCTTCATTGAATATATAGGAACCAATATGGGCATCCAGGTCCCCCTACTGGTTATTGACCATAGAGGTGTCTTGGTCAGGTCTACATAGTTCTCGAACCCGCAGGGTCTGCACACTTAAGGTTCGGTGACGTTTCGATAGTATAGAGTTATGTATGGTGGTGACCGAAGGTTTTTCAGAGTCCCGTATGAGATCCCGGACGTCACGAGGAGCTCCGGAATGGTCTGGAGGTAAAGATTGATATATAGGAAGTTCTGTTTTGGTCGCCGGAAAAGTTTCGGGCTCATCGGTGGTGTACCGGGAGTGCCGGGAGTGTACCGGGGACCATCGGCAGAGGTATTTCGACCCAAGAGGCTACATGGGCTGTGGGAGGAGGTAAACCAGCCCCTGGTGGGCTGGCTGAATCCTCCTCTAAGGGCCCATGCGGCTGGAGTGGTTTGAGAAGGAAAAAAATCCAAAGGTGGAGAGGTGGAAAGAGTTTCCAAGTGGAAAGGAGGAATGCTACTCCTAATAGCATTGGAGTAGGACTCCTCCACCTCCAATTTTGACCAAACCTTGAGGATTTGAGGCTGACTCCTCCCCTCCCTCCCTCCCTCCTATATATACTAGAGGATTTAGAGGGAAAAAGCTAACCCTAATAGCCACGTGGTACCTCTCCTCTAGATCGCAGTTTCTCCTCTAGATCGGTTTTCAGCCGTGCTTAGGGGAAGCCCTACTGGGATAGCTCCACCACCATCACCGAACCGCTGTCGCACTATCGGAGAACTCATCTACCTCTCCGCTCCCTCTTGCTGGATCAAGAAGGCGGAGATCGTCATCGAGCTGTACGTGTGTTGAACGCGGAGGTGCCGTCCGTTCGACGCTAGATCGAAAGGACCGTGATCAAGATCGCGAGTCGGATCATGATGAGATCGCGGGACGGATCGTGATGATTTCGTGGGACGGATTGTGATTGGATCGCAGGACGGATCGTGATGAGATCATGGGACACTCAGCGATTTGGAGCACGAAGACGTTCGACTACACCAACTGCGTTTCTTAACGCTTCCCGCTTAGCAATCTACAAGGGTATGTAGATCCACTCTCCCTCACATAGATTCTCATCACCATGGATAGATCTTGTGGGTGCGTAGGAAATATTTTCTTTCCCATGCAACGTTCCCCAACAGTGGTATCAAAGCTAGGTCTATGTGTAGATGAGATCTCGAGTAGAACACAAAGTGTTTGTGGGCGTTGATGCTTAGATTGCTTCCTCCCTTGGTCGTGTTTTTGTTCAGCAGTATTGTGGGATGAAGCAACCTAGACCAACCTTACTCGTACGCTTGCGAGAGACCAGTTTCATTGACTGACGTGTAACTTCGTTGCACAAAGATGGCTGGCGGGTGTCTGTTTCTCCTACTTTAGTTGGATCGAATTCGACTAAGGCGGTCCTTGAGAAGGTTGAAAAGCAACTTATGTATCACCGTTGTGGTTTATGCGTAGGTGAGAATTGTTCTTGCTAGATACCCGTAGAAGCCACGTAAAACATGCAACAACAATTAGAGGACGTCTAACTTGTTTTTGCAGGCTATGTTGTGATGTGATATGGCCAATTACATGATGAGATATATGTGATGAATGAGATGATCATGTGTTGTATAGAATATCACGACTTGCATTTCGATGAGTACGGCAACCGGCAGGAGCCATAGGGTTGTCTTTAATTATTGTATGACCTGCGTGTCAATCGTTAAGCGCTATATAATGCTTTACTTTATCGCTAAACGGTAGCAATAGTAGTAGAAGCATGGTGGGCGCGAAAACCCCGATGATGACACGTTGATGGAGATAAAGATGATGAAGATCATGGTGTCATGCCCGTGACGATGGAGATCATGCTGGTGCTTTCAGGATGGAGATCAAAAGCACAAGTTCATGGCCATATCATGTCACTTATGATTTGCATGTGATGTTAATCCTTTTATACACCTTGTTTTTCTTAGGATGATGGTAATATTATAAGGTGATCCCTCACTTAATTTCAAGATAAATTGTGTTCTCCCCGAGTGTGCACCGTTGTGAAAGTTCATCATGTCGAGACACCACGTGATGATCGGGTGTGATAGACTCTACGTCCACAAACAATGGGTGCAAGCCAGTGTTGCATATGCAGAACACTCGGGTTAAACTTGATGAGCCTAGCATGTATAGACATGGACTTGGAACACAAGAGACCGAAAGGTCGAACATGAGTCATATAGTAGATATGATCAACATGATGATATTCACCATTGAAACCACCTCAACTCATGTGATAATCGTACTTGAGTTGGTGAATTTGGATCATGTATCACTCGAATGACCGGAGGGATGTCAATTTTAGTGGGAGTTCTTAAGTAATATGATTAATTGAACTCATTATCATGAACATAGTCAGTAGTGTCTTTGCAAAATTATGTTGTAGATTACTAGCTCACGTTGTAGCTCTCTTGAATTTCTATATGTTCCTAGAGAAATAGAGTTGAAAGATGATGGTAGAAATATTGCAGATTGGGTCCGTGATCTGAGGATTGTCCTCATTGCTGCACAGAAGGCTTATGTCCTTAATGCACCGCTCGGTGCGCCACCCCCTCTAGTGTCGTTTGTAGATGTTGTGGAAATCTGACACGCACGTTCCGATGACTACTTGATAGTTTAGTGCGTCATGCATTACGGCTTAGAATTGAGGCTCCAAAACATTTTGAACGTCACGGAACATATGAGATGTTCTAAGAGCTGAAATTGGGATCTTAGGCTCGTGCCCATGTTGTGAGATATGAGATCTCCAACAATATTCTTTTCCTACAAGATGAAGAAAAATAGCTCAATCGTTAAGCATGTGCTTAGATTGTCTGGGTGCTACAATCGCTTGAATCGAGTGGGAGTTGATCTTCCAGATAATATAGTGATTGATATAGTTCTCCAAGTCATTGTCACATAGCTACTAGAACTTGGTGATGAACTATAAAATGCCAATGATAGAAATAATGATCCCTGAGCTGTTCGCAATGCTTGACACCGCGAAGGTAGAAATCAAGAAGGAGCATCAAGTGTTGATGGTTAGTAAAACCACTAGTTTCGAGAAGGGCAAGGGCAAGGAGGGAAACTTCATGGATGGCAAGTCAGTTGCTGCTCTAGTGAAGCAACCCAAAGTTGAACCCAAACCCGAGACAAAGTGCTTCTATTATGAGGTGAGCGGTCGCTGAAGCGGAACAACCCTAGATACTTGGTAGATAAGAAGGCTGGCAACGTCGACCCAAGTGTATTTGATATATGTGTTATTGATGTGTACCTTGCTAGTACTCCTAATAGCACCTTGGTATTGGATACCGGTTCGGTTGCTAAATGTTAGTAACTGGAAGTAAAAGCTACGGAATAAACGGAGACTAGATAAGGGTGAGGTGACGATGTGTGTTGGAAATGTTTCCAAGGTTGATGTGATCGACATCACATGCTCTCTCTACCTTTGGGATTAGTGATGAACCTAAATAAATGTTATTTGGTGTTTTGCGTTGAGCATGAATGTGATTAGATCGTGTTTATTGCAACACGGTTATTCATTTAAGTTAGAGAATAATTTTTATTCTGTTTACATGAATAATACCTTCAATGGTCATGCACCTAGTGAGAATGGTTTGTTGAATCTTGATCATAGTAATACACATGTTCATAACATTGATGCCAAAAGATACAAAGTTAATAATGATAGTACCACATACTTGTGGCACTGCCGCTAAATGTCATATTGGTATAAAGCGCATGAAGAAACTCCATGTTGATGGATCTTTGGACTCATTCGGTTTCGAATCGGTTGAGACATGCGAACCATGCCTCTTGGGCAAGATGACTAAGGACCCCGTTTTCTCTATTGATGGAGTGGCAAGTGATTTATTGGAAATGATACATGTTGAAGTATGCAATCCAATGAGTTTTGTAGCGTGCGATGGATATCATTATTTTCATACCTTCACTTATGATTTGAGTAGATATAGTGTATGTTTACTTAATGAAACACAAGTCTGAATCGTTTGAAAAGTTCAAGCAAATTCAGAGTGAAGTTTAAGTTCATCGGGACAAGAAGATAAAAAATGTCTGCGATATGATCGTGGAGGTGAATATCTGAGTTACGAGTTCTGCATACAACTTTAGACAATGTGAAAGTCGTTTCACAACTCACGCCACCTGGAACACCATAGTGTGATGGTGTGTCCGAACGTCATAGTCATGTTGTATTGGATATGGTGCGGGCTATAATGTCTCTTATCATTTTGCTACTATAGTTTTGGGGTTATGCATTAGAGATAACTACATTCACTTTATATAGGGAACCATCAAAAATTGTTGAGATGACACCGTGTGAATTATGGTTTGATAGAAACCTAAGCTGTCATTTCTTAATGTTTGGGGCTGCGATGCTTGTGTGGAAAAATGTTTTCACCTAATGAGGTCGAACCCAAAGCGGACAAATGCATCTTCATAGATTACCCTAAGAACAGTTGGGTGAACCTTCTATCTCAGATCCAAGCATAAAGTGTTTGTTGCTAAAATGGGACCTTTCTCGAGAAAAAGTTTCTCTCGAAAGTATTGAGTGGGAGGAAGATAGAACTTGATGAGGTTGTTGAACCTTTGTTTCAACCAGAGAGTAGCGCAGCGCAGAAAGATGTTTCTGTGGAACATACGTCAGTTGAAGAGGAAGTAAATGATGATGATCATGAAGCTTCGGATCAAGTTACTATCGAACCTCGTAGGTCGACAAGGATGCGTACTGCTCCTGAGTGGTACGACAACCCTGTCTTGGAGGTCATGTTGTTGGACAACGATGAACCTACGAGATATGGAGAAGCGATGATGGGCCCGGATTCCGACAAATGGTTAGAGGCCATGAAATCCGAGAAAGGATCCATGTATGAAAACCAAGTATAGACTTCGGTAGACTTGCTCGTTGGATGGCAGGTCATCGAGTACAAATGGACCTTTGAGATGAAGACAGACGCTGATGGGAAATGTCACCATTTATAAAGCTCGACTTGTCACAAAGAAGTTTCCGACAAGTTCAAAGAGTTGACTGCGATGAGACTTTCTCACTCGTAGTGATGCTAAGTCATTGGAATTATGTTAGCAGTTGCTACATTTTTCAATTATGAAATTTGGCAGATGGATGACAAAACATTGTTTCCTTTACAGTTTACTTGAGGAAAAGTTGTATGTGATACAACCAGAAGGTTTTGTCAGTCCTAAGGATGCTAAAAGGTGAGCAAGATTCAGTGATCCTTCTATGGACAGAAGCAAGCATCTCAGAGTTGGAATATACACTTTGATGAGGTGATCAAAGTATTTTGAGTCTATACAAAGTTTATGAGAAACTTGTATTTACAATAAAGTGAGTGGGAGCACTATAGAGTTTGTGATAAGCATATGTGGTTGACATATTGTTGATCGGAAATGATGTAGAACTTCTGGAAAGCATAAAGAGTTGTTTGAAAGGAGTTTTTCAAAGGAATACCTGGATAAAGCTACCTAATTGTTGAGCATCAAGATCTATAGAGATAGATCAAGATGCTTGATGAGAAATTGAATGAGTACATACCTTGACAATAATTTGAAAGAGTTCAAAATGGATTAGTCAGAGAGAAATGTTCTCGCCTGCTTTGTAAGGTGTGAAGTTGAGTGAGACTCAAAGCTCGACCATGACAGAAGAAAGAGAAACGACGAATGTCGTCCCATATGCCTTAGCCATAGGCTCTGTATAGTATGCCATGCTTTGTACCGCACCTGTGTGTGCCTTGCCATGAGTCCGTCAAGGGGTACAAGAGTGATCCAGAAGTGGATCACTGGATAGCGGTCAAGATCATCCTTAGTAACTAAAAGACTAAGGAAGTGTTCTCGATTATTGAGGTAAGAAAGAGTTCGTCGTAAAGAGTTACGTCAATGCAAGCTTTGACACCAATCCGGATAAATGACTCTTAGTAGCACTCCGGATACATATAGTAGAGTAGCCATTTGGAATAGCTCCAAGTGGAGTGTGGTAGGAGTGTTTACAGTTTGACATAGAGATTTGCCAAGTACACACGGATCTAAATTTCACAGACCCATTGACTATAAGACCTCTCTCACAGGCAAAGCATGATCGAGCCCCACAACTCATTGGGTGTTAGATTCATTACAATGCGAATCACATGGTGATGTGAACCAGATTATTGACTCTAGTGCAAGTGGGAGACAGTTGGAAATATGCCCTAGAGGCAATAATAAATTGGTTATTATCATATTTCCTTGTTCATGATAATCATTTATTATCCATGCTATAATTGTGTTGATCGGAAACTCAGATACATGTGTGGATACATAGACAACACCATGTCCCTAGTATGCCTCTAATAGACTAGCTCGTTGATCAAAGATGCCTATGGTTTCCTAGTCATGGACATGAGATGTCATTTGATAACAGGATCACGTCATTAGGAGAATGATGTGATGGACAAGACCCAAACTACAAACATAGCATATGATCATGTCAGTTTATTGCTATCGTTTCCTGCATGTCAAGTATATGTTCCTATGACCATGAGATCATGCAACTCATAGACACCGGAGGAGTAACTTGTGTGTATTGAACGTCGCGACGTAATTGGGTGACTATAAAGGTGCTCTACAGGTATCTCCGAGGATGTCTGTTGGGTTGGCATGGATCAAGACTGGGATTTGTTACTCTGTGTGACAGAGAGGTATCTCAGGGCCCCCTCGGTAATACAACATCACAATAAGCCTTGCAAGCAATGTGACTAAGTGTTAGTCACGGGATCTTGTATTAGGGAACGAGTAAAGAGACTTGCTGGTAACGAGGTGGAACTAGGTATGGAGATACCGACGATTGAATCTGGGGCAAGTAACATACCGAAGAACAAAGGGAACATCATACAGGATTAACTGAATCCTTGACATAGAGGTTCGGCCGATAAAGATCTTCGTAGAATATGTAGGAACCAATATGGGCATCCAGGTCCCGCTATTGGTTATTGACCGTAGAGGTGTCTCGGTTAGGTCTACATAGTTCTCGAACCCACAGGGTCTGCACACTTAAGGTTCGATGACGTTTCGGTAGTATAGAGTTATGTATGGTGGTGACCGAAGGTTGTTCGGAGTACCGGATGAGACCCCGGACATCACGAGGATCTCCAGAATGGTCCGGAGGTAAAGATTGATATATAGGAAGTCCTGTTTTGGTCGCCGGAAAAGTTTTGGGCTCATCGGTGGTGTACCGGGAGTGCCGGTAGTGTACCGGGGGACCATCGGGAGAGGTATTTCGACCCAAGAGGCTACATGGGCTGTGGGAGGAGGTAAACCATCCCCTGGTGGGCTGGCCGAAGCCTCCTCTAAGGACCCATGTGTCTGGAATGGTTTGAGAAGGAAAAACTCCAAAGGTGGAGAGGTGGAAAGAGTTTCCAAGTGTTAAGGAGGAATCCTACTCCTAATAGGATTGGAGTAGGACTCCTCCACCTCCATTTTCGACCACACCTTGAGGATTTGAGGCTTCCTCCTCCCCTCCCTCCCTCCTATATATCCTAGAGGATTTAGAGGAAAAAATCTAACCCTAATAGCCACGTGCTACCTCTCCTCTAGATCGCAGTTTCTCCACTAGATCGGTTTTCAGCGGTGCTTAGGTGAAGCCCTGCTGGAATAGCTCCACCATCATCGCCGCAACGCCGTCGCTCGGCCGGAGAACTCATCTATCTCTCCACTCCCTCTTGCTGGATCAAGAAGGCAGAGATCGTCATCGAGCTATACGTGTGCTGAACGCGGAGGTGTCATCCGTTCGGCGCTAGATCGGAAGGACCGTGATCAAGATCGCGAGACAAGATCGTGATGAGATCGTGAGATGGATCGTGATGAGTTCACGGGACGGGTCATGATTGTATTGCAGGACGGATCGTGATGAGATCGTGGGACGCTCAGCGATTTGGATTGCGAAGACGTTCGACTACACCAACCGCGTTTCTTAACGCTTCCCGCTTAGCGATCTACAAGGGTATGTAGATCCACTCTCCCTCTCGTAGATGCTCATAACCATGGATAGATCTTTCGTGTGCGTAGGAAATTTTTTGTTTCCCATGCAACGTTCCCCAACACTTTGCTGCAGCAACCGTTCCCCTTCACGAAAACCAACGCATGCTCGAGAAGTAGCAAGAAGGATTTCTGGCACCGTTGCCGGGGAGATCTACATCAAGCCTACCAAGTACCTATTACAAAATCATCTCTTGCATTTACATTATTTTCCATTTGCCTCTCGTTTTCATCTCCCCCACTTCTCAAACGATTTTCAAAAAATACCAAAAAGATTTGCCTTTTTATTCGCCCTTCTCTTGTTTGCCCTTCTTTTGCTTGTGTGTTTGCTTTGCCGCCATGTCAGAATCTAGGGGGACTTTCAATAATAAAGATAGTAATAATCTTGAGGGGAATCTTGATGCCCTTGTATATCACAACCCTCAAGAAGAAACCACTATCATTCATACAAAAAGGTTCCGTATAGCTAGTGGTAATATCATTGGAAAAGGTGTTATTCAAGATTTTTTCACTTGTGCGGGAATGCTTCCTACTTTAGGAGGTCCCATTCTCAATAAAATTAATAGTCTTGCAGACACTATAACTTTGTTAATAAGTGAACTTGAGAGACAATTTTTGCACTTGCACCCTTGCATAGAAATGATTTACCTTGAGTTTTCTAATATTCAACATTCTTCTATTAAGCATGCCGCCACTATATTCCTAGCTCACGAGTTTAGATTTATCCTGAAAGAGGCTAGTGAAATATTTGCTCATTATAAAATTAATGGTGGATGTCCCCCTATTGAGGAGATCCTTTTTAATCGAGATTAGATAATGAGACTACGATCTCAAGATCAAGTTGCTTATAATGAAATTTGAGAAAGAAAGTCCCTACCGAGGTTTTGGTTGATAATATTTCTGAACTCAATGATAATTTTTAGATAAAAAATAATGGATTAGAGTTCATTCTTAAGAAAATGCTTATGGCCTTTAACCAAAGGAAATCTTATAATGATGAATTGATTATACACTATAAGGGGCATAAGGAGGAACATATCCCTCCCGCACTTGATCTTGATGATCTCAATCTTCTTAAATTTGGCCCTTTGATTACTTTTGCTTTCCACAACGGAAATTATCTGCTGAAAGAAGGGAGTATGAGATGAGCATGAATGATCTCCCTTATTTTTATTATGACAATACCAAGATCTATTGCGCTTTGCCTAGCTAGGGGCGTTAAACAATAGTGCTTGTTGGGAGGCAACCCAATTTTATTTTGCCTTCTGCTTTTTGCATATGTTTTGGTGTGTTTTGCACATTATTACTTCTGTATTAATTGTGTTTTTGTGTTTTAATTAGTGTTTGAGACAAGTAAAACCTTTGGGGTGATCTATGGTAGTTGTTGATTTGATCTTGGTGAAAAACAAAAACTTTTGCGCTTAGTCCAGGAATTTAATTTTTTCAGAGCGAAGAATTGAACTTAAATTTTTACACAAGATTGATATACAAATTTCCCTGATTTTCCGAATTTTCCGAATTTTTAGAGTTTTAGCAGTATTGGAAGTTTACCGATTGCTACAGACTGTTCTGTTTTTGACATATTCTGTTTTCTTTGTGTTGTTCGCTTAGTTTGATGTATCTATGAGTCGTATCAGGGGAGGTATGAGTCATGGGAAAGTTAAAATATAGTAGGTATTACACAAATACAAATAAATAATGAGTTCACAAAAGTACCTAAAGTGGTGATTTATTTTTTCTTATACTAACGGATCTCGTGAGTTTTCTATTGAGTTTTGTGTTGTGAAGTTTTCGAGTTTTGGGTGAAGATTGGATGGACTATGAAATAAAGAGTGGCAAGAGCCTAATCTTGGAGATGCCCAAGGCACCCCAAGTCATATTCAAGGATACCAAAAAGCCTAAGCTTGGGGATGCCCTGGAAGGCATCCCCTCTTTCGTCTTCAATCCATTGGTAAATTTACTTGAGGCTATATTTTTATTCTCCACATGATATGTTTTTTGCTTGGAGCGTCTTGTATGAGATGAGTCTTTGATTTTTAGTTTGCCACAATCATCCTTGCTGCACACATATTTTGATAGAGACACGCTGAATCATGAATTTATTAGAATACTCTATGTGCTTCACTTATATCTTTTGAGCTAGGCAATGTTGCTCTTGTGGTTCACTTATATCTTTATAGAGCATAGTGGTGTTATATTTTATAGAAATTATTGAATTCTCGTTCCTCACTTATATTATTTTGAGAGTTTATTAAAACAACATGGTAATTTGTTTAGGTTATGAATTTAGTCCTAATATAATGGGCATCCAAGAGGGATATAATAAAAACTTTCATATTAAGTGCACTAAAAACTACGAGAAGTTTGATTCCTTGCATATAGTTTTGAGATAATAGAGATGGTAATATGAGAGTCATGCTAGTGAATAGTTGTGAATTGGAAGAGATACTTGTGTTAAAGCTTGTGATTCCCGTAGCATGCACGTATGGTGAACCGTTATGTAACGAAGTCGGAGCATGATTTGTTTAATGATTGTCGACCTTTGTGTGAGGGTCGGGAGCGCGTGATGGTTAACTCCTACCAACCTCTCCCCTAGGAGCATGCGTATAATGCTTTTCTTGATAACTAATAGACTTTTGCAATAAGTATGTGAGTTCTTTATGACTAATGTTGAGTCCATGCATTATACACACTCTCACCTTTCCATCTTTGCTAGCCTCTCTAGTACCACGCAACTTTCGCCGGTACACCAAACCTTCCTTCCTCAAAACAGCCACCATATATTCCTCAAAACAGCCACCATACCTACCTATTATGGCATTTCCATAGCCATTCCGAGATATATTGCCATGCAACTTCCACCATGTAGTTTTTCTGTGACTTGCATCATCACTTTATATTGCATATAGAATTATATTTTGTCATAGGTATCGAGTTGTAAGTTTTCTTTTTTGAGTTATAAGTAAATAAAAGTGTGATTATTTTTCATTAATAGAGCATTGTCCCGTGAGAGAAAAGGATGATGGAGGCTATGACTCCCTCACAAGTTGGGATGAGTATCCGGACTTTACAAAAAAATAAAAGAGACCAGGGAAGCCCCAACAAAAAAATAAAAGAGGCCAAAGAAGCCCACCAAAAAATGAGAGAAAGAGAGAAGGGACAATTGCTACTACCTTTTTCCACACTTGTGCTTCAAAGTAGCACCATGATCGTCATGATAGAGAGTCTCCTATTTTGTCACTTTCATATAACTAGTGGATATTCATCTTGCATGACCACTTAGTTTTGTTTTTGAGCTTTCATACACTTATATCTCTAAGTGCATTTGTTGCATGGCAATCCCTACTCACTCACATTGATATCAATTGACGGGCATCTCCATAGCCTGTTGATACGCCTAGTTGATGTGAGACTATCTTCTCCTTTTTTCCCTTGCACCTCCTCCATATTCTATTCCACCTATAATGCTATATCCATGGCTCACGCTCATGTATTGCGTGAGAGTTGAAAAGGTTTGAGAACACCAAAAGTGTGAAACAATTGCTTGACTTGTTCATTGGGGTTGTGCATGATTTAGATACTTTGTATGGGGAAGATGGAGCATAGCCAGACCATATGATTTTGTAGGGATGACTTTCTAAGGCCATGTTATTTCGAAAGGACACGACTACCTTGTGGTTTGCTCGAAGTGTTACTATTTTTATGTCAATACTGGACAATTGTTTCGAATCTTATGGATATGAATATTCATGCCACAATAAAGAATATTACATGGATAAATATGTTAGGTAGCATTCCACATCAAAAATTCTGTTTTTATCACTTACCTACACGAGGACGAGGAGGAACTAAGCTTGTGGATGCTGATACGTGTCCAACGTATATATAAATTTTGATTGTTGCATGCAATTATATTATATGTTTTGGATGTTTTATATGCATTAATATGCAATTTTATATTATTTTTGGAACTAACCTATTAATCTAGAGTCTAGTGCTAGTTTATGTTTTTTCCTTCTTTTTGAGAATTGCAGATAAGGAATATTAAACCAGGTCCAGACAGAATAAAACCTTCAGAATGATTATTTTCTAAAATGAAAGGAAACTACGAGAATTGAGAACCAAGGCAGAGGAGCCACCGTGGGGCCACAAGCCCTAGGGCCGCGCCCAGGGGGGTAGGGCGCGCCGACCAGGCTTGTGGGCCCACGGCAACTCCCCCAACCTTAATCTTTGGCCTATAAATTCCCAAATATTCCATCATTATCAGAAACAAGCCACGAAAACACTTTTTCGGCACCAGAAGCCTCCGTTCCTGAGAGATCCAATCTTGGAGCCTTTTGTAATCTGCCGGACAGGGATTCGATCACGGAGGGTGTCATGGTTTTGTCACGGCAGATGTCCGGGTTACCGGACTTGAGTTCAGAGCCATCGCCATGGTAGTGTACTCAAAGGGGTTAGACGAGACAAAGGACATGAGTTTACCCAGGTTCAGGCCCTCAAGTCGAGGTAAAAGCCTACGTCCTCCTTGTGTTGTTATTGCTTGATGTATCGGTTACAAGGAGCTAGAAGCTTGCCCTAGTTTTCGATCACATCTCCTCTAAGTCGCCCCGGCTCTGCCTTTATATAAGAGGTCAGAGCCGTCGGGTCTTACAATTTGTACAACCGGATCATGATTACATCTTCGAATCTATCTCTACCTTACTATCCAAGTCATCCTTGGAAGGTCTTGCGCATCCGGGTCTCTTTCGTCCGGCCCACATCAAGAGCCGCCAATCTTCTTGGGCCTCCAACTGGCACATGTCTCCATGGGCCGGCTCATAGCTAAATGCTATCAGCCGGAACCTTCTTGCCGGGTCATATCACAGGGTTATATCCCCAACATTAGGCCCCAGGATGAAGTGAGCCCGCTCATTTCATCCGTCTCTTGTGATTGTTTGAGAGTCGCCATGGTATGACCCGGCGTGACGTCACAGATACGCTGACGTATCAAATCTTTCGCATTTAACCGTTCCCTGAAGACCAAGGCGTCCGTTTCGGCAAGATCGGTGTCGATGCCTGGGAATCCGCGTCGTCTCCCTGTTAAATAGGACCCACACGGGTGAAATGAACGTCTTCCCGCTCGTGCGCCCCTTCTCCTTCCTTCTGCCGCTCGCCCGATGCCCGAGCTTCGCCCGACACCCCGCTCCGGCGCCACCGCCCGTGCTGCTTCGACTCAGGCCGCTGCATCACCCTAGTCGCACAAGAAGGGTTCTCCGTCGTCGTCTCCACCACCGGTAAGTCTTCATCCCGTAGCATAGTCCGGTAGCATATAGGGTTCGCCGGTCGGACCTCCATCGTGCGTCGCGTTCCACCGGTACGGCCGCTCGGCCAAGTATCGGGCCCGACCGCGCATTCCTTTAGGCCGTGCGCTCTCCGCCGCCACTGTACGTGGCTCTCCCGTGCGCAATGCGCAATCGGTTTAGGGCCGTAGGCGTTTTTTCATTTCTCGGGGTTCTTCGTCTAGGTCATCGTAGAACTGTATTTTTAGCTTCGGTAAATCCAAAATATTTGCAACATCCTGTGAAACCTATTTGTCCGGGTCTCGACGATTTCTGGCTCATACGCCGATAGTAAGTCGCTAGCTTTCCTCCGGTTCTTCGTCAGCCGGATCCTTTTAGAGCCGTTTTAAATTTAGAACCCTGTAATTTGTAAGCCGCCACTGTTATCTACCTTTGTTACTTAGTCGCCATTTTCTCTTTGTACAGTACTTTTAAGCCGCCAGGATGACACGTGCTACCAACTCCTGTAATTGGGTTGGCTCCTGCATAACTGAGGAGTACTTGTCTGAACTAGTAGCCGCTGGCACTCTTCCTTCGAAGCAAGTGATCAGTTGGCGGGTTCCGACCGGTGAGACCCGCCTTGCTCCGAATAAAGGAGAGGTCATAATATTTACGGATCACATAGAGAGAGGATTCGTGCTGCCCGGGTCAAAGTTCTTCCGCGATATCTTGCATCTGTATAAGCTGCATCCCCAAGACTTGGTGCCGAACTCCGTCTCAAATATCTGTCACTTTCAAGTCCTCTGCGAGGCGTACCTCCAATCCAGACCATCCGTCGGATTCTTCAGAGAGTTCTTCTATGCCAACCGCCAGAACGAATGCAAAGGAGGACCAAGCTTAGAACTTGGAGGAATTACCATCCAACGCCGGAGGGGTATTACCTTTCCGGCTATCGAGATGCCCAGCCACCCGAAGGACTGGAACAAGACGTGGTTCTACTGGAAGGACACGTCCCCTAAGTCGGAGCACCGTCTGTCGGGTTACCATCCTACCCGACTCGCAACCGACACCTCTCTGCCTGACCGGCTCCCGGCCGCCGACCGTGCAAAATATGAAGGCCCCCACGCCAGAGTAAAGGCTCTCCTGGACAACAGCCTCATTGGGACAGATCTCATCCGCTGCTGGGTGCAATGGCGGATCATGCCTCTGAGTCGCCGGGACTGGCTCATGTGCTCCTATCCGGGGAAGTATGACAGTGAGCTATGCTTCAGCGCCACCACACTGACTGAAGACGACGTCTGTATGACCGTTCGGAGTCTGGTGCATGAAACCTCCGGCTCATGCCGCGCCATCGGCCTAGCACCCTTCTGCGCGGCCAACCCGGCACCTCTTGTAAGTGTTTTCACCTTTCTTCCGTTTGTCGTATGTTTGTATATTCCTTTCAAAGTTTAATATCTTTCCTCCGGCTTAACCTGCACAGGCGGATTCCGACTTCTGGAAGAAGGAATACGTTCCTCCTCCGAAGGTAACAAAAACTAAAGTTGCCGCTAAGAAGCAGAAGAAAGCAGCTCCTCAGGAGGACTGGTTTGAGCCTCCAGCCTCTTCAGAGTCGGAGGTAGAACCTTAAAATTTTACTCACTTAACTTTTTACCTTGCCGGCTCTTTTAATAACACTTTTCCCTGTCTCACAGGAGGAAGTAGAAACAAGTCACGCCAACTTTCCTGCGGTAACATGCTTGTATTCTGACTCAGAATATTTCTTCCGAAAGCCGCGGAGGGTTGTTAGGAAATTTCCTTTATCTCATCCTCTTGCTCATCTGACTCCTGATTTCCTTTCAAAAAAGCAACAGCAAACTGAGCGGCGCCAGACCCGGAGCGTCGGCTCTACAGAGCTTGCGTCTGGATTGCCAGACTCGTCGGCCCGTAAGAAACGGCCTGCAGAGGTTAGTATTCGTACACTTCTTTTACATTTCTCCTTATATCAAAATGTCTTATAATTTCCGGGTCTTGCTCTTCCAGAAGACACCTTCTTCGGGCGACTCTTCCGCATCAGTAATCCCCCCACCAAAGATAAATCCTATGTATGTATTTAAAATATCCGGGTATCCTGACGAAATATAAATCTCCTTTATATGCTAATTCTTCACTTTGTAGTGCTCAAGCGAAACGCCGCAAGACCCATCAGCCTTCCTCCAGCCCTGCAATCGACACCGAAGAATCAGAACAGCCGGCTCCGGCTCAACCAGAAATTGTACAACCGGAGGAGATAGCAGTGGAAGAAGAAGCTCCACCTGCGACTTCTACTAAACCAGCTGCGGATAACGTCATAATGGAGAATTCTCCCGCTGCTCCTTCGAAGCCAGTTACACCTATCAGAACCCCTGCGACTCCGGATGTTATCATCACCGGGTCTGCCCATAAGGATCCTTCACCACCACATGTGTTGACCCGGCATCCTGAGCCATCCGAAGCTTCACGGAAACTTCCATTCGACTCATCATACGACAAAATGACAGCCGAGGAACTCCACTCCAGCTATATGAACCGAGTCAACACCAGCCAAGATTTGGAACTCCGGCTGGTCAGCATGATGAAAAAGAAATATGAGGTATGCTACTTTTCCTAGTCATATCCTTCCTCAGCCCCCAAGGGCCGGATTAAATCTGGCATAGAATTGAATTCGGCTCTTCATTTGGAGGTTATGTAGAAAAAATACTCTTGCTTTGAAATCATGCCACGCTTGTACACTGCCAACTGTAGCCCCTAAGGGCCGGCTCAAATTTATTTGAGTCGGACCTTTTGAAGATTATAAGAGAACCATATCCCAGCCCCCAAGGGTCAGCTCAAATTTATTTGAACCGGGACTTCCATAGTATGAATCAAAAGCGTAGTGTAGCCCCCAAGTTCCAGGTCAATTTCCAGGAAAAGGAGCCGGAACTGTAGAAGTTAATAGATCAAATATACATTAGCCCCCAAGTGTCAAATATATTGCTTGCAATCTGTTTGAGACTTGTAGAAATTTAAACTGTGATCTCTTATGTCTTACGAATACTCTTGCTGTTGTAATAGCCTTTATTTCACTTTTAATGTATACAGGATGCTCTGAACGCCGCCGACTCTGAACTAGCTGATCTCAAGACCAACTTAGCCGCTCAACAGGAAGCTCGAGGTCTTGCTGATGAAAGATGCAGGCTCTTAGCCGAAGAAGTGGCCAAGCTCACCGCCGAGCTCACAACTGTAAAAGAATCAGTTGAGTCGGAGAAAAGTGCATTAGCCAAACGGGCGGATGATGCCGACCAGCGGCTCATCGCCGTTGCTGAGGAGCTTCAAGGGCTCAAACGGCACATCTCCAAGATGTCTGCCGCTTTATTTGGTAAGGAGATCTTTCCTGCACTCCTCATTTGAATGGCTTGGTTTTAACAACCAACGACTGACCTATGTCTTCCGACTCATGGAGGACCTTTGAGCCGGCAGCTTGCCGATGATAGCATTCTGACGCTGAAGGCGATGTACACCTTCATAGAACAATTTTACTACGGTGCAATGTTCACCTTAACAAACGTGCAGTACAGGGACAAGATCCCCAAGGCCCTAAAAGAAATGTTGGAGCTGTTCTCAACGGTTCCAATACAAATCCAAGAGCTGAAGAAGTCAGCGTTTCGGGCTGGAGCCGTTGCGGGCTTGAGCCGGGCCATGGCCTTCGCGCCAGATCTTACAGCAGAAGAGATGATGGGCGGGTATCCATCGAAGAAGGTGGACGGCTCAGAATTCGCCGACGAAGAATATTATCAAGTTGTCAAGGCCTCTCGCCATCTCGCGTCTGTAATGGCTGATGAGGCGGAGGATGAACTAAAAAACTATCAAGCCGCCTACGACCAGGAAGATAAGTGGATGCGCGGACCTCTTTACGAGTGTCAAGACTTAGTACCCGCCCGAAGCAAAGATCTCTTCCCTGGTGATCTCAACGTCGCGCCTTTCTTCTCCGGGTCATTTGATGCTATGTCTAACTGCAACTGGGAACACGGCAATCTTCAGATCCGCTCCACAAAAGACCCGGAGCAGGATAAGCCGACTGAATAATCAATCTTTGCAACAATCAGAGCAACTGTCGGCTCTTGTAATTACCCGCCCATGGCGTCTAAAAACTTTAGTACAAAGATCATCTGTTCCTTTAGAAGGAAATATTTTGTAACAACCCTTGAATATTGAAATGCATCCGCTGGCTGTTTTGCTTTATAAGACTTGTCTTTCTTCTCGGCTCTGTTCTTCCAGCTTTGATAAACTTGCCGCCGATTCATATGAGATATTTAGCAAATCGTCAGAGCTCATTGAGAGCTGGATAACACCTCTAGTGGTAGTCAGCCCCCATGAATAAAACACAGCTGTTGATAGATCAGCACATAGCCTTTCTGAAACGTGTATCCTTCATCCGGACTTATGAGAGCCGGGAATTTTACTCCATCAGCCGGAGCGTTTGTCCCATGATAAAAGGTCATGGAAGGGTCGGCTGCCATAGGATAAAGTAAGCTATACCTGACGGTAGGAAGCCTCTATGTGACAATGACGACTGTTGAGAACTTTTAAAGCGGCCTACAGCCAGCTGTAAGAGGGGTGATGTAAGCCATACCATGACGGCAAGAAGCCTCCTCAAACCAGCTAATATTAAATAGGGCCCGCTTCCGATGATATTATGTAAGCTATACCTTACGGCAAGAAGCATCCATTCGACAGCCGCGACTAGTAATTGTACTAGCCGGCTGCGTGAAGGGTTTAAGTAAGCTATACCCAAGGGCAAGAAGCCTCCTTCCGCAACTATTTTTGGCATAAACGCCGGTTGTTAGGGTTAGATAAGCGAACCCATCAGTAAGAAGCCCCCTTCGACAACCGCGGTTAATAAGTAAACGGAAATGGCATAAAAGCCGACCATTAGGGTGAGATAAGCGATACCCATCGGTAAGAAGCCCCCTTCGATGGCCGCAGCTGATAAACAACTAGAATTTCATGTACACGCTGTTGCCTTAGGGGAATTTTTTCAGCTATACCAAAGGTAGGAAGCCTCCATCAGCAACAGCGCTTAACGCACTCAAACTATAACTCATACCTAGTTCAAGGTCTCTAAAGCGAGATTGGCCGTCAACTATGTGAGCCGGCTCAGGGTCTCTAAAGCGAGATTGACTGATAAGAGCTTTAATTTTTTTAACTTTACAACAGTTCAGGGTCTCTAAAGCGAGATTGGCCGTCAACTATGTGAGCCGGCTCAGGGTCTGTCAAGCGAGATTGACTGGTAAGAATAACAATAGTTCAGGGTCTCTAAAGTGAGATTGGCCGTCAACTATGAGAGCCAGCTCAGGGTCTCTAAAGCGAGATTGACTGGTAAGACATTGACGGATCAAAAGACCCACAGGAACCGCAAATTTGCTGGTATTGAAGAATTTCCTCTTTAAATCATGAAGATACACATAAGAGCCGGAGCTCACGTCTTTGATAGTAGTACTACTCTATATGATATGTACAATGAGAACAGATCTGCATCATCTCTTAAGTATAATATGGCCGCAAGTGTGTCACGTTCCATGGCCGCAAAGTCTCCTGACCCGCCGTATCCGACTCATCACGAATATCAATGAGATAGTATGACCCGTTGTTGAGGTTTCTGCTGACCACAAAGGGCCCTTCCCATGGTGCAGAGAGTTTATGCATCCCAGTTTGATCTTGAATAAGCCGAAGCACCAGGTCACCTTCCTGGAATGTCCGGGTCTTCACCCTGCGGCTATGATAGCGTCGCAGGTCTTGCTGGTAAATTGCTTATCTGGCCGCTGCCAACTCTCGTGCTTCGTCCAAGGCATCCAATGCATCTTGACGTGCGAGCTCATTATCCGTCTCAACATAAGCCGCCACTCTTGGTGAATCATGCCGGATGTCACTGGGTAGAACCGCCTCAGCTCCGTAGACCATGAAAAAAGGTGTAAAACCTGTAGACCTGTTAGGTGTAGTCCAGATGCTCCGTAAGACGGAAGGCAATTCGTCAAGCCAACACCTGGGTGTCCGTTGCAAAGGGACCATGAGCCGGGGTTTAACCCCTCGCAAGATTTCCTGATTCACCCGCTCGGCCTGGCCATTGGACTGTGGATGTGCCACAGCTGAAACATCAAGCTGGATATGCTCCTTCTCACAGAACGCCTTCATAGCCCCCTTGGACAAATTTGTACCATTATCAGTGATGATACTGTGCGGATAGCCAAAAGGATAGATTAATGACTTGACAAATTCAACCGTTGTGGCCGCATCACACTTGCTTACTGGCTCAGCTTCCACCCACTTGGTAAACTTGTCAACCGCCACCAAGAGGTCCGTTTTCTTATCTTTGGACCTCTTGAAAGGTCCTACCATATCAAGCCCCCAGACCGCAAACGGCCAGGTAATAGGTATCATCCGTAATTCTTGAGCCGGAACATGAGCACGTCGGCCAAATTTCTGACAGGTGTCACACTTACGGACCAGATCCTCCGCATCCTTATGAGTCGTCAACCAGAAGAAACCATGTCGAAAGGCCTTGGCCACCAAAGATCGTGACCCCGCATGATGCCCACAGTCGCCAGCATGAATTTCACGTAAAATCTGTTGGCCCTCCTCCGGCGACACACACCGTTGGAAAACACCTGTCATACTGCATTTGTGTAACTCGCCTTTGATAATTGTCATGGACTTGGAACGGCGAACGATTTCCCGAGCCCGGCTCTCATCATCCGGCAACTCACCGCGCGTCAAGAACGCTAAATAAGGAGTAGTCCAATCTGGAATAACATGTAAAGCTGCCACTAGAGCCGCCTCCGGGTCAGGAATTGCCAGATCCTCCTCAGAAGGCATCTTGACAGTCGGATGATATAACACATCAAGAAAAACATTAGGCGGCACCGGCTTAGGTTGAGACCCGAGTCGTGATAAAGCATCGGCCACCTCGTTTCGTCGACGATCAATATGATCCACCTCATACCCTTTGAAATAGCCATCCGCGGGTCTTTAGAATCCCAAGTACCTAAAACCTGTTGAGCCACAAGATCTGAGTCGCCTAGGCATCTAACCCGGCTCAAATTCATCTCCTTTGCAACTCTCAAACCATGGAGCAAGGCTTCGTACTCAGCAGCATTATTAGTACAGGGGAACATCAACCGGAGCACATAACAAAATTTATCACCCTTGGGGGAGGTGAGAACTACTCCAGCACCAGACCCCTCAAGCTGCTTAGACCCCGTCAAAGTGTATAGTCCAATATGTGTTATCCGGCTTCTCTTCACGCGCCTCGCACTCCGTCCAATCGTTTATAAAATCCACCAAAGCCTGAGATTTAATTGTTGTACGAGGGGTGTAACTGACATTGAGAAGTCCCAACTCCAAAGCCCATTTAGCAATCTGTCCTGTAGCCTCTCTATTCTGAATAACATCTCCCAACGGGGCAGAGCTTACAACAGTTATTTGATGGCCCAAGAAATAGTGTTTCAGCTTACGATTAGCCATAAAGACCCCATATACAAGCTTCTGCCAATGCGGATACCGCTGCTTGGACTCAGCCAAGACCTTACTGATGTAGTAGATAGGCCTCTGAACAGGATATTCCTTCCCTACCTCTTTGCGTTCAACCACAATCGCCACACTGACCGCCCGGCTGTTAGCTGCTACATATAAGAGTAGCGGCTCTTTCTCAGCCGGAGCAGCCAATACTGGCGGCTCAGTCAACTGCTTCTTAAGAGCTTCCAACGCCTCTGCGGCTGCCTTGCTCCACTTAAATTCGTCCATATTTTTCATCATTTGATATAAAGGGACGGCTTTCTCCCCAAGCCAGCTGATGAACCGGCTCAGCGCAGCGATCCGGCCTGCAATACGCTGAACATCATTGATGCACGTCGGCTCTCGCAAAGAAGTAATAGCATTGATTTTATTCGGGTTAGCCTTGATGCCACCCTCAGAGACCAGGAACCCCAAAAGGTTTCCTGCAGGAACACCAAAAACACACATTGTCGGGTTAACCATCATTTTGTAGACCCGGAGATTATCAAAAGTTTCCTTAAAGTCCTTCAAGAGGGTTTCTTTCTTCCTTGACTTCACCACTATATCATCCACATAGGCATGAACATTACGGCCAATCTGACTGTGGAGACAGTTCTGCACACACCGCTCATAAGTCGCCTAGGCACTCTTGAGCAAAAAAGGCATGGAGACGTAGCAGAACACCCCAAAAGGTGTGATAAAGGATGTATTCTCTTGGTCCTTGACTGCCATTTTGATCTGATGATACCCGGAGTAAGCATCCAAAAAGCACAAATTCTCACAACCGGCTATTGCATCAATGATCCGATCGATGGGAGGAAGTGCAAAGGGATCAGCTGGACAAGCCTTGTTGAGATCTATGTAATCTATGCACATACGCCAAGTACAATTCTTTTTAAGTACCAATACTGGATTAGCCAGCCACTCCGGGTTAAAAACTTCGACTATAAAGCCAGCGGCCAAGAGCCAGGCAACCTCTTCTCCAATAGCTTTCCGCCTCTCCTCATTGAAACGCCACAGAAACTGCTTAATCGGCTTGAATTTTGGATTCACATTAATATTGTGCTCAGCAAACTCTCTCGGTACACCCGGCATGTCAGAAGGTTTCCATGCAAAGATGTCCCGACTCTCACGGATGAATTCGATGAGCGCGCCTTCCTATTTGGGATCCATATGAGCCCCGATGATAAACTGCTTGGATGAGTCACCAGGGGTAAAGTCCACTGTTTTAGTATCATCCGCTGAAAACTTGAGAGGCGGATTTGTTTCTGTGTTCGGCTTCTTTAACGGAGTCATGTCCTCCGGGTCAACGTTCTCTTTATAAAAATTTAATTCCTCCTGTGCACAACTAGCCTCAGCATAAGTCGCATCACCTTCCTCGCACTCAATAGCTGTCTTCCGACTGCCATGAACCGTAATTGTGCCATTTAAGCCGGGCATCTTGAGCTGCAGATAAACATAACAAGGCCTAGCCATGAACTTGGCGTAAGCCGGCCGCCCAAATAATGCGTTATAAGGGCTCTTGATCTTGACTACCTCAAACCACAAGGTCTCCACCCTGTAATTGCACTCATCGCCAAAAGCCACCTCCAAAGAGATTTTACCTATCGGGTATGCCGACTTCCCAGGCACCACACCATGAAAAACAGTAGATGAAGTTTTAAGATCCTTGTCTAATAGCTTCATCCGCCGGAAAGTGTCATAATATAAGATGTTGATACTGCTACCTCCATCCATGAGCACCTTGTTTACTCCATAACCATGTATCTGAGGGGCCACGACCAGAGCTAACCGGCCCGGGTCATCCACCCTCGGCGGGTGATCTTGCCTGCTCCATGTTATCTCGTATTCTGACCACGGCAGGTATCGTGGGAGAGCCGGCTCGATCGTATTAACCGCTCGCCTCCGTAGTTTGTCATCTCGCCGGCTGTTACCAGTCGTAAACACATGATACTGCCCTAAACTGAGCTGTTTCGGATTACTCTGAAACCCAGACTGATTGCGTTGCTGCTGCTGTTGCTGCTGATTATTATTATTATTATTGCCAGGATGTTGTTGATGCTGCTGATTATTATGACCCGGATGTCCTGCTCCTGAGCCGCTAGCACCAAAGCCAGCACCTGACCCACCGTGGCCTGACCCGCTAGGCCCTGAACCGCCAGGCGGCCCACCGCCCTGATTATGAGGTGGTTGAAAGTGTTGATTCTTAAATCTCTGCATGATGAAACAGTCACCCCACGCATGCGCGGATGCCTTCTCAGGCGTGCTATGCTCCGGACAAGGCTTCCTAAGCACTGCTTCCAGATTGAAAGGGGGCCTATTATCACGCTGGTATGGCTTATAACACCCGTTCCCCTTAGGAATATTCGGCCCTGTGTTAGCACTTGCCACCAACTCTGACCCGCCACTAGCATTCTTCTGTCTGTTCTGATTCCCGCTGTTTCCAAAACTCTTGCCTTGGTTGTTCTTCTTTCCCTGATTTGACTTCTCCTCATCCGAACCCAGATCTTTGGTGGTATCTGAGTCGGCATATTTCGTTAGAGCTGTCATGAGCTCCCCCATATATTGACACGTGCGCTTAAGTCGGCCAAGCTTCTGCTTCAACAGAACAAAATGACAATTCTTCTCCAGAATGAGCACCGCTTGAGCCGCTGTGATCTGTTCAGATGAATGAATAATGGTCGACACCCGCCGAACCCAATGATGAGCTGACTCATTTTCCTGCTGTACACAGTGATCCAAATCTACAATAGTCATAGGCTGCTTGCAAGTCCCTTGAAATTTTTTGATGAACTTCGCCCTCAATTCAGCCCAAGAATTTATAGTATTGGGTGGCAAACCCTTCAACCATGTGCGATCCGCACCCTCGAGCATCATGATGAAATATTTTGCAAAAACAGCTTCACTGACGTCTAGCATCTCCATAGCTAGCTCATAGCTCTCAACCCAAGCCTGGGAGGGAGATCCGCCGTGTAGTTAGGCACCTTCCGGGGCCCCTTAAAATCTTTAGGCAACCCTTCACTCCGTAGAGCCGGAGTTAGACATGGAACTCCCATAGCTCTAGCGCTACCAGCCGCCCCAGCCTCTGTCAATATCGAGGGTCCGAGACCCGGAGGAACCATTGCCGTCTCTTGTTCTCGCCTGTTTCTTGCTCGGTCCACCAAGGTCTATGCGTCTAGCGCCGTATGTCCCCTTATAGGCCCATGATGTGGACCGCTGCTAGAAACCGCCGGTGACTCATAGCGCTGGCTAAAACTTCGGCTTTGGAGAGGGGTGGAATGGATTCGGCTCCGGCTGTGAGTGTACTTCTCTTGCTGAGCCAGAGCCGTCTGTAAGTACCCGATGGCGTTCCTCACCTCCTCCGCAAAGGGCGCCTCATTTGGGATAGGAATCGTTCCCCGCTGAGCAGCTGCCGCTACCATGTTCTCAGCCGGGTTAGAGTAATGACCCGCTGGTGTCGTGAACCCTCCGGGTGGGGTTGTGTGAGCCGCTGCTCGCCCTTCCTCAAGGGCAGCTGCCGCTCTCCCAGAGCCGGGGGTATTGAAAAGATTCCTCGCCTCATAGCGCTCCGGCAGACAGGATTGATGCCTCCTGCGGTGTACAGCCGCCGCTGAAGCCTGTTCCAGCCCTAAACGACGAGCGTTGGCCTTGAGCCGTGCTGCCTCTGCTTCCATCCGCGTGTTTAACTCATCTATCCTCTGACGTTCCTCGGCCATCCGGCCTTTGATCCTTGCGATCTCCTCATTACGAGCCGCCTGATTCTCTAGTATGACCTCTGTAGCCAATATAGCTTCAAGCTCATCCATCAATTCCACCAGGCCCTAAGCCGGCGGCTGGGGAGGGTTAGCTCCTGACCGGGCTGCCCCTGGCCCTGCCATGAACACTGCCGCGTGGGAAGGCCGCTCCGGCTCACCTGACTCACCATGCTCTGACTTGGGGCAAGTGCCACCGTAGCCCCCAAGGCCACCATTGCTGAGCTGATAGATAGATTATGTTTCCCCACGTGATGATTCATCGTCCGAGTGCATGAGAGTCCCTTGAGATCCGGACGCTTCTAGATCCATACCTTGAGTGAAACCCACGAAGATGTGCTCCTGGGTCGGGTTAACACGGACAGGGCCTACCTTGCGCGCGGGCTGAAAACGCCGAGCCGGCTCGACGATGTTGGTGCAGACGTCCGGCACGGGTGTAGATCCGTCGATCCTTCCGATGAACACTTGGATCCTGCCAAACTGAACCCTAAAACCATACTCCACAGAAGCAGCGTCGAGCCCCCAGCCGGCGTCATTGATGTAGAGCCGGCCGCGGTGACTCTTGCTCATCTTCCCCACCACGTATCCTTCGAGCTCCGGAAGAGAGACCTTTGAGAACTCGACACCACCGAACGTGAGCCCCACGGTGGGCGCCAACTGTCGTGGTTTTGTCACGGCAGATGTCCGGGTTACCGGACTTGAGTTCGGAGCCATCGCCATGGTAGTGGACTCAAAGGGGTTAGACGAGACAAAGGACACGAGTTTACCCAGGTTTGGCCCCTCAAGTCGAGGTAAAAGCCTATGTCCTCCTTGTGTTGTTATTTCTTGATGTATCGGTTACAAGGAGCTAGAAGCTTGCCCTAGTTTTCGATCACCTCTCCTCTAAGTCGCCCCGGCTCTGCGTTTATATAAGAGGTCAGAGCCGTCAGGTCTTACAATTTGTACAACCGGATCATGATTACATCTCCGAATCTATCTCTACCTTACTATCCAAGTCATCCTTGGAAGGTCTTGCGCATCCGGGTCTCTTTCGTCCGGCCCACATCAAGAGTCGCCAATCTTCTTGGGCCTCCAACTGGCACATGTCTCCATGGGCCAGCTCATAGCTAAATGCCATCAACCGGAACCTTCTTGCCGGGTCATATCACAGGGTTATATCCCCAACAGAGGGCATCTACATCAACTCCATTGCCCCTCCGATGATGCGTGAGTAGTTCAGCAAAGACCTTCGGGTCCATAGCTAGTAGCTAGTGTTGGAAATATGCCCTAGATGCAATAATAAAGTGATCATTATTATATTTCCTTGTTCATCATAATTGTCTATTGTTCATGCTATAATTGTATTAACCGGAAACCGTAATACATGTGTGAATACATAGACCATGACATGTCCCTAGTGAGCCTCCAGTTGGCTAGCTCATTGATCAATAGATGGTCACGGTTTCATGACCATGGACATTGGATGTCGTTGATAAAGGGATCACATCAGTAGGAGAATGATGTGATGGACAAGACCCAATCCTAAGAATCGCACAAGATCGTGTAGTTCGTATGCTAGAGCTTTTCTAATGTCAAGTATCGATTCCTTAGACCATGAGATTGTGCAACTCCCAGATACCGTAGGAATGCTTTGGGTGTATCAAACGTCACAACGTAACTGGGTGACTGTAAAGGTGCACTACAGGTATCTCCAAAAGTATCTGTTGGGTTGGCACGAATCGATACTAGGATTTGTCACTCCGTGTGATGGAGAGGTAACTCTGGGCCCACTCGCTAATACATCTCATAATGAGATCAATGTGACTAAGGAGTTAGTCACAGGATCATGTGTTACGGAACGAGTAAATAGACTTGTCGGTAACTAGATTGAACAAGGTATAGGGATACTGATGATCGAATCTCGGGCAAGTAACATACCGATGGACAAAGGGAATTGTATACGGGATTGATTGAATCCGCGACATCGTGGTTCATCCGATGAGATCATCATGGAGCATGTGGGAGCTAACATGGGTATCCAGATCCCACTGTTGGTTATTGACCGAAGAGGTGTCTCGGTCATGTCTACATGCCTCCCGAACCCGTAGGGTCTACACACTTAAGGTTCGATGACGCTAGGGTTATAGGGGAACTGTGTACGTGGTTACCGAAGGTTGTTTGGAGTCCCGGATGAGATCCTGGACATCACGAGGAGTTCTGGAATGGTCCGAAGGTAAAGGTTCATATATTGGAAGTGAGGATTTGGTCACCGGAAGTGTTTCGGGTATCACCGGTAATGTACCGGGACCACCAGAAAGGTTCCGGGGGTCCAACGGGAGGGGCCACCGGCCCCGGAAGGCTACATGGGCCAAGAGTGGGAGAGAACCATCCCCTAGGTGGGCTGGTGCGCCTCCCACCTCAGCCCAAGACACAACAAAGGGTGGAGGGGGGCAAACCCTAGGCGTGGAGGGGCCCTAGGCCCACCCTAGGGCGCCGCCCCTCCTCCCCACCTTGGCCGCCGGCCCTCATGGCCATCTAGGTCTGCCGCACCCCCTAGGGTGGGAACCCTAGAGGGGGCGCACCGTCCTCCACTTCTCCTATATATAGTGAGGATTTTTGAGGCTGCAAAACACAGATCTCTCTCTCTCTCAGCGCAGCCCTGCCCCTCCTCCTCGTCGTCCTCCGTAGCGCTTGGCGAAGCCCTGTCGGATTACCACGCAGCTCCACCGTCACCATGCCGTCGTTCTACCGGATCTCTCCCTCAACCTCTCCTTCCTCCTTGTTGGATCAAGGCATAGGAGATGTCACCGGGATGCACGTGTGTTGAATGCGGAGGCACCGTTGTTCGGCGCTTAGATCGGAATCGACCGCGATCTGAATCGCTGCGAGTACGACTCCGCCAACCGCGTTCTTGTAACGCTTCCGCTTTGCGATCTTCAAAGGTATGAAGATGCACTCTACCACTTTGCTTGTTGCTGGTTTCTCCATAGATTGATCTTGGTTAACGTAGGATTTTTTGATTTACTACTACGTTCCTAGACAATGGCATCATGAGCTAGGTATATGCGTAGATTCTATGCACGAGTAGAACACAAGTAGTTGTGGGCGATGATTTGGTCAATTTGCTTGTCGTTTCTTATCTTGATTCGACGGCATTGTGGGATGAAGTGGCGTGGACCGACTTTACACGTACGCTTATGTGAGACTGGTTCCACCGCCTGACATGCACTTGTTGCATAAGGTGGCTAGCGGGTGTCTGTCTCTCCCACTTTAGTCGGATCGGGTTCGATGAAGAGGGTCCTTATGAAGGGTAAATAGCAATTGGCATATCACCGTTGGGGCTCTTACGTAGGTAAGAAACAATCTTGCTAGAAACCCATAAAAGCCACGTAAAACTTGCAACAACAATTAGAGGACGTCTAATTTGTTTTTGTAGGGTATGCTATGTGATGTGATATGGCCAAAAGAATGTGATGAAATATATATGATGTATGAGATTGATCATGTTCTTGTAATAGGAATCACGACTTGCATGTCGATGAGTATGACAACCGGCAGGAGCCATAGGAGTTGTCTTAATTTATTGTATGACCTGTGTGTCAATCAAAAACACCACGTAATTACTTTACTTTATTGCTAATTGTTAGCCATAGTAGTAGAAGTAATAGTTGGCGAGACAACTTCATGAAGACACAATGATGGAGATCATGATTATGGAGATCATGGTGTCATGCCGGTGACAATGATGATCATGGTGTCCCAAAGATGGAGATCAAAGGAGCAAGATGATATTGGCCATATCATGTCACTATATTATTGCATGTGATGTTTATCACGTTTTACATCTTATTTGATTAGAACGACGGTAGCTTAAATAAGATGATCTCTCACTAAAATTTCAAGAAATGTGTTTCCCCTAACTGTGCACCGTTGCTAAGGTTCGTTGTTCCGAAGCACCACATGATGATCGGGTGTGATAGGTTCTAACATTCACATACAACGGGTGTAAGCCAGATTTACACACGCAATACACTTAGGTTGACTTGACGAGCCTAGCATGTACAGACATGGCCTCGGAAAATGGGAGACCAAAAGGTCGAACATGAGTCGTATAGAAGATACGATCAACATGGAGATGTTCACCATTGATGACTAGTGCGTCTCACGTGATGATCGGACACGGGCTAGTTGACGTGGATCATGTGTCACTTGGATGACTAAAGAGATGTCTATCTAAGTGGTAGTTCATTAAATAATTTGATTAGACGAACTTAATTATCATGAACTTAGTCTAAAGTTGTCTTTACAATCTATCTTGTAGATCCAATGGCCCACACTAATGTTTCCCTCAACTTCAACGCGTTCCTAGAGAAAACCAAGCTGAAAGACGATGGAAGCAACTATACGGACTGGGTCTGTAACTTGAGGATCATCCTCATAGCTTCCAAGAAATTATATGTCCTTGATGCACCGCCAGGTGACAAACCCGTTTTCCCAGCAACTCAAGACATTATGAACGCCTGACAGTCGCGTAGTGATGATTACTCCCTGGTTCAGTGCAGCATGCTTTACATCTTAAAACCCGGGCTCCAAAAGCGCTTTGAGCAACACGGAGCATATGAGATGTTCCAAGAGCCGAGAATGGTTTTCCAAGCTCATGCCCGGGTCGAGAGATATGAAGTCTCCGACAAGTTCTTCAGTTGTAAGATGGAGGAAAATAGATCTGTCACCGAGCACATACTCAAAATGTCTGGGTTGCACAACCGCCTGTCTCAGCTGGGAGTTAATCTTTCGGATGACTCGGTTATTGACAGAATCCTCCAGTCGGTTCCACCTAGCTACAAGAGCTTTGTGATGAACTACAATATGCAAGGGATGGAGAAGTCCATTCTTGAGTTATATTTGATGCTGAAATCAGCGGAGGTGGAAATCAAAAAGGAACATCAAGTGGTGATGGTCAATAAGACCACTAGTTTCAAGAAAGGCAAGGGTAATAAGAACTTCAAGAAGGACGGCAAAGCAGTTGTCGTGCCCAGTAATCAAGTTGCCAGGAAGAAGAACAAGAATGGACCAAAGCCTGAGACTGAGTGCTTTTATTGCAAGGGTACCGGTCACTCGAAGCGGAACTGCCCCAAATACTTAGCGGATAAGAAGGCCAGCAACGTTAAAGGTATATGTGATATACTAGTTATTGATGTGTACCTTACTGGCGCTCGTAGTAGCTCCTGGGTATTTGATACTGGTGCAGTTGCTCACATTTGTAACTCCAAGCAGGAGTTGCGGAATAAGCGGAGACTGGCAAAGGATGAGGTGACGATGCGCGTCGAGAATGGTTCCAAGGTCGATGTGATCGCCGTCGGCACGCTGCCTCTACATCTACCTTCAGGATTAGTTTTAAACCTTAATAATTGTTATTTAGTACCAGCTTTGAGCATGAACATTGTATCTGGATCTCACTTGATGCGAGATGGCTACTCATTTAAATCTGAGAATAATGGTTGTTCTATTTATATGAGAAAAATATTTTATGGTCATGCCCCGCTGGTCAATGGTTTATTTTTGATTAATCTCGAACGTGATGTTACACATGTTCATAGTGTGAGTACCAAAAGATGTAAGGTTGATAACGATAGTCCCACTTACATGTGGCACTGCCGCCTTGGTCATATTGGTGTCAAACACATGAAGAAACTCCATGCTGATGGACTTTTGGAGTCTCTTGATTTTGAATCATTTGACACGTGCGAACCATGCCTCATGGGCAAGATGACCAAGACTCCGTTCTCCGGAACAATGGAGCAAGCAACTGACTTGTTTGAGATAATACATACCGATGTATGCGGTCCAATGAGCGTTGAGGCTCGCGATGGCTACCGTTATGTTCTCACCCTCACTGATGAATTAAACAGATATGGGTTTGTCTACTTAATGAAACACAAGTCTGAAACCTTTGAAAAGTTCAAGAAATTTCAGAGTGAGGTACAGAATCAATGTGACAGGAAAATAAAGTGCCTACGATCTGATCGTGGCAGAGAATATTTGAGTCACGAGTTTGGCACGCACCTAAGGAAATGTTGAATTGTTTCACCACTCACGCCATCTGGCACACCTCAGCAAAATGGTGTTTTTGAACGTCGTAATCACACTCTATTGGATATGGTGCGATCTATGATGTCTCTTACCGACTTACCGCTATCATTTTGGGAATATGCATTAGAGACTGCCGCATTCACTTTAAATAGGGCACCGTCTAAGTCTGTTGAGATGACACCGTATAAATTATGGTTTGGAAAGAAACCTAAGCTGTTGTTTCTGAAAGTTTGGGGATGCGATGCTTATGTGAAGAAACTTCAACCTGAGAAGCTCGAACCCAAAGCGGAAAGGTGTGTCTTCAAAGGATACCCCAAAGAAATTGTTGGGTATACCTTCTACCTCAGATCCAAAGGCAAAGTCTTTGTTGCCAAGAATGGATCCTTTCTAGAGAAAGAGTTTCTCTCGAAAGAAGTAAGTGGGAGGAAAGTAGAACTTGATGATGTAATTGTACCTCCACTCGAACCGAAGAGTAGTGCAGCACAGGAAGTTGTTTGTGTGGAGCCTGCACTGGCTGGAGAGGAAGTTAATGATGCTGATCATGAAACTTCAGATCAAGTTGCTATTGAACCTCGAAGGTCCACAAGGACACATTCCGCACTAGAGTGGTATGGCAACCCTGTCCTGGAGATCATGTTGTTGGACAACGGTGAACCTTCGAACTATGAAGAAGCGATGGCGGGCCCGGATTCCAACAAATTTCTTGAAACCATGAAATCCGAGATAGGATCCATGTATGAGAACAAAGTATGGACTTTGGTGGACTTGCCCGATGATCGGCGAGCCATAAAAAATAAATGGATCTTGAAGAAGAAGACTGACGCGGATGGTAATGTGACCGTCTATAAGGCTCGGCTTGTCGCTAAGGGTTATCGACAAGTTCAAGGAATTGACTATGATGAGACTTAATCACCCGTAGCGATCTTGAAGTCCGTCTGAATCATGTTAGCAATTGCCACATTTTATGATTATGAGATCTGGCAAATGGACGTCAAAACGGCATTCCTTAATGGTTTCCTTAAGGAAGAACTGTATATGATGCAGCAGGAAGGTTTTGTCGATCCTAAAGATGCTAACAAAGAATGAAAGCTTCAGTGCTCCATCTATGGGCTAGTGCAAGCATCTCGGAGTTGGAACATTCGCTTTAATGAGGTGATTAAAGTGTTTGGATTTATACGGGTTTATGAAGAACCCTGTATATACAAGAAAGTGAGTGGGATCTCTATAGCATTTCTCATGTTATATGTGGATGACATATTGTTGATGGGAAATGATATAGAACTTTTGGAAAGCATAAAGGCCTACTTGAATAAGTGTTTTTCAATGAAGGACCTTGGAGAATCTGCTTACATATTAGGCATCAAGATCTATAGAGATAGATCGAGACGCCTCATAGGTCTTTCGCAAGGCACATACATTGACAAGATATTGAAGAAGTTCAATATCAATCAGTCCAAGAAGGGGTTCTTGCCTGTGTTATAGGGTGTGAGATTGAGTACGACTCAATGCCCGATCACGGTAGAGGATAGATAAAAGATGAGTGTCATCCCCTATGCTTCAGCCATAGGCTCTATTATGTATGCAATGTTGTGTACTAGAGATAATGTGAACCTTGCCATAAGTTTGGTAGGGAGGTACCAAAGTGATCCCGGAGCAGAACACTGGACAGCAGTCAAGAATATCCTAAGTTATCTGAAAAGGACCAAGGACATGTTTCTCGTATATGGAGGTGTCGAAGAGCTCTTCGTAAAGGGTTACGTCGATGCTAGCTTCAACACAGATCCGGATGTCTCCAACTCACAAACCGTATACATGTATATTTTGAATGAAGGGGCAGTCAGCTGGTGCAGTAGCAAGCAAAGCATCGTGGCGGCATCTACATGTGAAGCAGAGTACATAGATGCTTCGGAAGAAGCACAAGAAGGAGTCTGGATGAAGGAGTTCATCACTGACCTAGGAGTGATTCCCAATGCGTCGGGCCCGATGACTCTACTCTGTGACAACACTGGAGCTATTGCCCTTGCCAAGGAGCCCGGGTCTCTTAAGAAGACAAGACACATCAAGCGCCGCTTCAACTCCATTCATGGATATGTCCAGGATAGAGATATAGACATTTGTAAAGTACATACGGATTTGAATGTCGCAGATCCGTTGACTAAACCTCTCTCACGAGCAAAACATGATCAACACCAGAACTCTATGGGTGTTCGATACATCACAATGTAACTAGATTATCGACTCTAGTGCAAGTGGGAGACTATTGAAAATATGCCCTAGAGGCAATAATAAAGTGATTATTATTATATTTCCTTGTCCATGCTATAATTGTATTAACCGGAAACCGTAATACATGTGTGAATGCATAGACCACAACATGTCTCTAGTGAGCCTCTAGTTGGCTAGCTCGTTGATCAATAGATGGTCACGGTTTCATGACCATGGACATTGGATGTTGATGATAATGAGATCACATCACTAGGAGAATGATGTGATGGAAAAGACCCAATCCTAAGCATGGCACAAGATCGTGTAGTTCGTATGCTAGAGCTTTTCTAATGTCAAGTATCGTTTCCTTGGACCATGAGATTTTGCAACTCCCGGATACCGTAGGAATGCTTTGGGTGTATCAAACGTCACAACGTAACTGGGTGACTATAAAGGTGCACTACAGGTATCTCCAAAAGTATTTGTTGGGTTGGCACGAATCGATACTGGGATTTGTCACTCCGTGTGACGGAGAGGTACCTCTAGGCCCACTCGCTAATATCATCATATCAAGCTCAATGTGACTAAGGAGTTTGTCAAGGGATCGTCTGTTACGGAACAAGTAAAGAGACTTGCCGGTAACGAGATTGAACAAGGTATAGGGATACCGACGATCGAGTCTCGGTCAAGTAACATACCGATGGACAAAGGGAATTGTATACGAGATTGATCGAATCACTGACATCGTGGTTCATCCGATGAGATCATCGTGGAGCATGTGGGAGCTAACATGGGTATCCAGATCCCGTTGTTGGTTATTGACCGGAGAGGTGTCTCTGTCATATCTACATGCCTCCCGAGCCCGTAGGGTCTACACACTTAAGGTTCGATGATGCTAGGACTATAGGGGAATTGTGTACATCATTACCGAAGGTTGTTCGGAGTCTCGGATGAGATCCTGGATGTCACAAGGAGTTCAGGAATGGTCTGGAGGTAAATATTCATATATAGGAAGTGAGGATTTGGTCACGGGAAGTGTTTCGGGCGTCACCGGTAATGCACCGGGTCCATCGGGAGGGGCACCGGCCCCGGAAGGCTACAAGGCCCAAGAGTGGGAGGGAACCAGCCCCTAGGTGGGCTGGTGCACCTCCCACCTCAATCCAAGGCGCAGCAAAGGGTGGAGGGGGGAAACCCTAGGCATGGAGGGGCCTTGGCCCACCCTAGGGCGCCACCCCTCCTCCCCACCTTGGTCGCCGGCCCTCCTGGCCATCTAGGGCTGTCGCACCCCCTAGGGTGGGAACCCTAGAGGGGGCCCACCCTCCTCCCCTCCTCCTATATATAGTTAGGGTTTGGGGGTCTACAAACAGTAGATCTCTCTCTCTCTCTCTCGGCGCAGCCCTACCCCTCCTCCTCCTCGTCCTCCGTAGTGCTTGGCGAAGCCCTGCCGGAGTACCACACAGCTCCACCGTCACCACGCCATCGTGATGCTGGAGCTCTCCCTCAACCCCTCCTTCCTCCTTAATGGATCAAGGCATAGGAGACGTCATCGGGCTGCACGTGTGTTGAACGCGGAGGCGCCGTTGTTCGGCGCTTAGATCGGAATCGACCGCGATCTGAATCGCTGCGAGTACGACTCCACCAACCGCGTTCTTGTAATGCTTCCTCTTTGCGATCTTCAAAGGTATGAAGATGCACTCTACCCCTTTGCTCGTTGCTGGTTTCTCCATAGATTAATCTTGATGAACGTAGGAATTTTTTTTATTTACTACTACGTTCCCCAACGGCTAGATGGCTTCTTCTCTATCTTTGCTCTTCAATACCATGTTCTTCATGATCTTCATGGAGATCTATTCGATGTAATACTCTTTTGCGGTGTGTTTGTCGAGATCCGATGAATTGTGGGTTTATGTTCACATTATCCATGAATATTATTTGAGTCTTTCGAATTCTTATATGCATGATTTCATATCTTTGCAAGCCTCTTCGAGTTATTGGTTTGGTTTGGCCAACTATATTGGTAATTCTTGCAATGGGAGAAGTGCTTAGTTTTGGGTTCAATCTTGCGGTGTCCTCACCCAGTGACAAAGTAGGGGTAGCGAGGCACGTATTGTATTGCTGCCATCAAGGAGTTACTCTGTTCATCATATTTATTGAGTTTATCCCTCTACATCATGTCATCTTACCTAGTGCGTTACTCTGTTCTTTATGAACTTAATACTCTAGATGCAGACAGGAGTCGGTTGATGTGTGGAGTAATAGTAGTAGATGCAGAATCGTTTCGGTCTACTTGACATGGACGTGATGCCTATATGCATAATCATTGCCTTGGATATCTTCATAATTATTCTCTTTTCTATCAATTGCTCGACAGTAATTTGTTTAACCACCGTAATACTTGCTATCATGAGAGAAGGCTCTAGTGAAACCTATGTCCCCGGGGTCTATTTTCTATCTTATACTTTCAGATCTGAAACCAAAAATACCAAAAATACTTTGCTGCATTACTTTTACCTATTGTTTTACTCTCCATTTAAGCAATCTATCTCTATCAGATCTCATCCTTGCAAGTAACCTTAAAGGCATTGACAACCCCTTTATAGTGTTGGGTGCAAGAGTTTGATTCTTTGTGTAGGTACACCTATTGGGGACTTGCTTGTATCTCCTACTGGATTGACACCTTGGTTCTCAACAACTGAGGGAAATAATTATCTACTTTGCTGCATTAACCGTTCCTCTTCACGAAAACCAACGCATAATCAAGAAGTAGTAGGGTGGTGCACCACCTCGAAAGCAGTCCGGTATAAAGCTCGGGCGCAAGTGGCTGGCTCCATACAGAGCGTTTCCGACATTAAGCTCGGATGAATTCCTTCAATTTTTTAAGGTCCAAGTTAGTTTATGATACCTTGGATGCTGACCATCTTTAGAGCTCGGATGCAGACCGGCGTTGGAGCTCGAAAGCTATCCGACATAAAGCTCGGATTCGAATGGTTCATTCCATAGAAGACTATTCTGGCATTAAGCTCGGATGGACTCATTCAAATTTTCAGAGGCCAAGGTAATCTATGATACCTCGGATGTCGATCATCGTCGGAGCTCGGCTGCAAAAGACACCTCGGATGTCGTCCGGCATTGGAGCTCAGACGCAAGAGGATACCTTGAATGCCGAATAGTGTTGGGGTTCGACTGTGAAAAGATGCCTCAGACGTAGTTCGGCATTGGAGCTCGGACGCAAGGGGACGCGACCACACGGGAAACATTTCAAACCCCAAGTGTAGTGTAAAAAATTACAAGGCATTGATAAGGCCGCTAACTTAAAGGGGCTCCTCGGATGCTCGACATGTGAACTCTTCGGATTCATCTCGGCGATCCTCAAGATCGGACATAGGAATATTTGTTGAACCAGTTTTCGAGACTGACGATTGAAGACGAAGAATTATTCGGAAGAACCGAGGAGCGTCCTCAACTTGAAGACTAGCTCAGGGGGCTACTGAACTCAGTCCTGGACTAGGGGGGTACTCGCCATGTCGTCTCCCGACCAGGGGTCGGGCCGAGGACCCCTAGGGAGATTCACTAATGAGCCAGTTCGGAGAGCCCATGATGCATACCAGGGAGATGCCACAAGACTTGGCGCACAAGACAAGGACTCCTCTAAACCCTAGGCCTGCGGTGCATTATATAAACCGAGGCCAGGCTAGTCAATAGACAATCTCAATCTCATACTCATTAATACAATCTCGTAGTAGATACATGTACTATGTACTATCCCCCATATCAATACAATGAAAAGTAGGACGTAGGGTATTATCTCCTTGAGAGAGCCCGAACCTGGGTAAAATCATGTATCCATGTTACCATCGCTCCAAGACGCCTAGCTTAGGACCCCTACTATGAGATATGCCAGATTTGACACCGACACTCGGGGGCCATAGAGTTCTCTGGTGACATCTCTTATAAGCAAAGCATACGGTGGGTAAAAAAATTACTATTGGGTAATTGATAGAAAAGCGAATAGTTATGCAATATTCACGGCAATGATCATATGTATATAGGCATCACGTCTATAAGCAAATAGGCCGACTCCTGCCAGCACCTATTACTATTACTCCACCGATCGACCGTTATCCAGCATGCATCTAGAGTATTAAGTAAAACAGAGTAATGCTTGGAGAACATTGACATGATGTAGACAAAGTAGACTCAATCAGTATGAATAAACCCCATCATTTTATCCTTGGTAGCAGCAACACAAACAAGTAACTTGTCCCCATCTGTCACTGGGATATAGAAACTTGCCAGGTTGAACCTACTACAACGCACCACTCCCATCGAAGAAATATCAATCTAGTTGGCCAAACTATCTCAATAGATCGGAGAGCATTACGAAGCTATATATGATGATCATGAAAAAAAGAATCATAGAGTTCAGATTTGACTCAAATACTTTTCATGAATAATCTGAACATAAACTCACAATTCATCGGATCCCAACAAACACATCATACAAAGGGATTACATCGGATAGATCAAGGCAAAGATGCGATGAACATTGTATTGAAGATCGAGAGAGAGAGAGAGAGAGAGAGAAAGAGAGATTGCCATCTAGGTACTACCTGCGGCCCTGTAGATCTATGGTCAACTACTCACACATCTTTGTTTGGGCAGCAAGGTTGATGAAGAGGCCATCCATGATTGGTCTCCCCACTAGCAGGGTCCCAGAACGGAGGTGTAGATGGCCTCCCATCGGAAAAGAGACTTGCGGCGGAAAAAGTGTTTCGGGAGAGCTCCTGGTGTTTTTAGGGTAGATGTGAATTTATAGGCTAGAGAACGACGTCGAGAGCCAGCCTAGGGGACACCACATATCAGGGCGCTCCCCTCGTGGCACGCCCTACTGCGTGGTGGGCCCTTGTGCACCTCCTGGCCTTCCTTTGAAGCTTCTAGGTATTGTATTTGTCCAAAAAAAAATCGTCAAAAAATTTCGTACCAATTGGACTTAGTTTGGTACTGTAACTCTGAAAAGGCAAAAACATGCACAAAACGGGAACTACACTAGGCACTGGGTCAATAGTTTAGTGCTAGAAAAATACTATAAATTGGTAAATAAATACCCAAAATGTATCCTAGAATGATAATATATTAGCATGGAACAATGAAAATGATAGATATGTTGGAGACGTATCACGCTCGACGTCCAAGAGCCCATAATCGGGTCTCCAATCTTTTCTCCAAGCTCGATCAAGGGTCTCAAGACATGAAAAACGATAGAGGATGGTTAACTCGACCAACCAAAGGGATCCTGGAGCTCGGACCACAGAGTCAGTTTGGCCGAGGCAACCTCTGCCCACAGATCTCGGGATGATCAACTCGGAGCGTCAAGCCTGCATCAGACGAGGTGAAATTTCTTATCTCGCCCATCCCCCACATCGATTACTTCCCAAGTAATTAGGGACCAACCAGTCTCTGGGATCTAATCTATGTTAAATAGCAACCTAGCGAGACAGTTCGGCAATTCTGGATGAGATTACTCCATGTCAAGAAGAAAACACTGATACGTCTCCAACATATCTATAATTTATGAAGTATTCATGCCATGTTTACAATAATTCTATATGATTTTGGTATGATTTTATTATAACTAACCCGGACTGGCATTGTTTTCCGCAGAACTACCATGGTGTCGTTTTTTGTGCCGAAATAAAACTTCTCGGAGTGGGCTGAAAATTTAGTATGATTTTTTGTGGATCAAAAGAGACCCCCGAAGCATTGGAATTGGGCGATAAGAGCCACGAGGAGGCGACAAGCCTGCCAGGCGCAGCCAGGGGCGGCTGTGCCTAGCAGGCTTGTGACTCCCTTGTGGCCCCCCTTGACGTGGGATCGACACCAAAAAATCCTATAAATCCAAAAACCGCCGAAAAGAAATCTGGATTGGGAGTTTCGCCGCCGCACACCTCAAGAGCCACAAAAAACCCAATCTTGGCCCTCTTCGGCACCTTGTCGGAGGGGGTCACCATCACCGGAGGCCATCTTCATCGTCCCGGAGGGGCCATCAACACAATGGAGCCCAAGGACCAGAAGGAGAACCTCTACCCACAGATGGGGGAGGCCATGGAGGAGGAAGCACAACGTGGAGACCCTCTCCCCCTCTCTCTCAGTGGTGTCGGAGTGCCATCGGGGGAACTATCGCCGCGGTAATCGTCTTTATCAACATCACCTTCTTCATCACCATCCTCATCTGCTTTTAGCGGTCCACCCTCCCGCACCCCGCTGTCATCACCTACTTGAACATGGTGCTTTATGCTACATATTATGATCCAATGATGTGTTGCCATCCTATGATGTTTTGAGTAGATTGCTTTTGTCCTTTGGGCTGATTGATGATATAGATTGGTTTGAGTTGTATGTTTATTTTTGCATTGTCCTATGGTGCCTTCCGTACCGCGCACATGTGAAGGATTCCCGTTGTAGGCTGTTGTAATACATTCATGACTCGCTTATAGTGGGTTGCTTGAGTGACAGAAGCATAAACCCGAGTAAGGGGGTTGATGCGTATGTGATAAAGGGGACTTGATGCTTTAATGCTATGGTTGGGTTTTACCTTAATGATCTTTAGAAGTTACGGATGCTTGCTAGAGTTCCAATCATAAGTGCATACGATCCAAGTAGAGAAAGTATGTTAGCTTATGCCTCTCCCTCATATAAAATTGCAATAATGATTTCCGATCTTTTTAACAATTGCCTAGGATAATTCTGCACACTGACCCATCATTATTCCACACTCGTTATTTGTAATATATTGTAATATTATGATAACATCACCTATTTTTATATTTTAGTTCTCCGATATCATGCAAAGCTATCCTCTTCATACCCACAACATAGTTTTATTTCTTGTTTCTAGATGGAAGCAAACGTTCGGTGTACGTAGAGTCGTATCAGTGACAGATAGGACTTGAGAGAATATTGATCTTACCTTTAGCTCCTTGTGGGTTCGACACTCCATACTTATCACTTCCACCTTTGGAAATTGCTACAATGATTCCTTGCACTTGGGGATTATGAAACACCGGATTGATGCGACGAGGAAATCATTTTAGCTTTTTGGCACAATTGCTGATACGAGGGCATCTCTAATGCCCTCACCCAGAGGCATGTAAGAACATTCTTTGAGTTATTGGACTTAGTATAAAGATTCTGCATCATGGAGGACGCTTGGTTGGCCAAAGGGCAAAGGGATTCAGGGTCAGAAAACCACGATAGGCACATTGCCAAAGGGAGCATCTCCGATGCTCGAAGGCAAGTGAATCATCATAGAAGAGGAAACAACATATGTCAGGGTTGAAGACCACGCTTGACACAATTCTAGATCAACCGTGCAAATCACTCCATCTTATTAAATTCGTACCCAGCTAATACGTCTCCATTGTATCCACTTTTCCAAACTCTTTTGCCCTTGTTTTGGACTCTAATTTGCATGATTTGAATGGAACTAACCCGGACTGACGATGTTTTCAGCAAAATTGCCTTGGTGTTATTTTTGCGCAGAAATAAAAGTTCTCGGATTGACCTGGAAATTTACGGAGATTATTTTTTGGAATTAATAAAAAATATTCACGAAATAATCCACCAAAGGGGGGCACCCATTGGCCACAAGCCCACAGGGCATGGCCACCCCCCTGACCATGCCTAGCAGGCTTGTGGGCCCCCTGGAGCTCCACCGACCTCGATTCAAGCTCTATATATTCCTATTCGGGGGTAAAAAATCAAAGAGAAGAATTCATCACGTTTCACGATACGGAGCCGCTGCCACCTCCTGTTCTTCCTCGGGAGGCCAGATTTGGAGTCCGTTTTGGGCTTCGGAGAGGGGAAATCGACGCCATCATCATCACCAACCATCCTTCATCACCAATTCCATGATGCTCTCCGCCGTTCGTGAGTAATTCCATCATAGGCTTGTTGTACGGTGATGGGTTGGATGAGATTTACCATGTAATCGAGTTACTTTTGTTAGGGTTTGATTCCTAGTATCCACTATGTTCTGAGATTGATGTTGCTATGACTTTGCTATGCTTAATGCTTGTCACTAGGGCCCGAGTGCCATGATTTCAGATCTGAACCTATTATGTTTTCATGAATATATATGTGTTCTTGATCCTATCTTGCAAGTTGTAGACACCTATTACGAGTTACGATCCGCATCCCCCAGGGTGACAATAACTGGGGTTCTTTCCGGTGATTACCATAGTTTGAAGAGTTCATGTGTTCACTAAGTGTTAATGCTTTGGTCCGGTTATTTATTAAAAGGAGGCCTTAATATCCCTTAGTTTCCATTAGGACCCCGCTGCCACGGGAGGGTAGGACAAAAGATGGCATGCAAGTTCTTTTCCATAAGCACGTATGACTATATATGAAATACATGCCTACATTACATTGATGAATTGGAGCTAGTTCCATGTCACCCTATGTTATAACTGTTTGCATGATGAATGCCATCTGACATAATTATCCATCACTGATCCATTGCCTACGAGCTTTCCACATATTGATCCTTGCTAAGTTACTTTTACGTTGCTACTGCTACAATCACTACAAAACTGCTACTATTGCTTTTTCCTTTGTTGCCGTTACTTCCATATTACTTTGCTACTAAATACTTTGTTGCAGATATTAAGTCTTTCAGGTGTGGTTGAATTGACAACTCAGCTGTTAATACTCGAGAATATTCTTTGGCTCCCCTTGTGTCGAATCAATAAATTTGGGTTGAATACTCCACCCTCAAAAACTGTTGCGATAACCTATACTTGTGGGTTATCAAGACTTTTTTCTGGCACCATTGCCAGGGAGCATAGCTCTATTCTCTGAGTCACTTGGGATTTATATCTTTTGATCACTATGAAGAATCTGAAAGACCCAAAAACCAAGATCTATCCCTCTACTACGAGGGGAGGTAAGGAACTGCCATCCAGCTTTGCACTTGATTCACCTTCTGTTATGAGTAAACTTGCGACACCGCCACCAGCTATTAATTCTGATATGTCACAAGTAATTGATGATGCCACTTCTGCTATGCATGATGCTTATGATGATACTTTGCTTGATAATACTGCGCCACTGGGTGAATTTCTTGATGAACAAATTGCTAGAGACAATACTGAAACTGACGATACTGATGAAATTCTTGAAACTAAATACTATGAGACACCTGCTAGACCTAGCTCGCCTAGATATGAGTTGCCTAATATACCTAAGGGTTATGTTACGGAAGGAGAAGTAGCTAGGGACTTTCTTGCTTGTAAGGATAGAGATGATCTTAAGAAACTTTTATTCAAGTGGAAGGAAAAATCTTTGAATGCTAGAATGCAATATGATCCTAAGTTTGCTACTTCGCCCTTTGTTGCTGATAAGGATTATGAATTCTCTATCGATCTTGAGTTAATTACTTTGATTGAATCTGATCTTTTCCATGGTTATGAATCTGAAATTGTTGTGGCACATCTTACTAAATTGAATGATATAGCCACCCTATTTACTCACAAGGAAAAAATTCATTATTACTATATTCTTAAGTTGTTTCCTTTCTCATTAAAGGGTGATGCTAAGATATGGTTTAATTCTCTTGCTCCTGGTTGTGTGCGTAGTCCCCAGGATATGATATATTACTTCTCTGAAAAATATTTTCCTGCCCATAAGAAACAAGCTGCCTTGCAGGAAATATTTAACTTTGTGCAAATTGAAGAAGAGAGTCTCCCACAAGCTTGGGGGAGGCTTCTCCAATTACTTAATGATTTGCCTAATCATCCTCTCAAGAAAAATGAAATACTTGATATCTTTTATAATGGACTAACCAATGCTTCTAGGGACCACCTAGATAGTTGGGTTGGTTGGGTTTTCAGGGAATGAACTATTGAACAAGCTGTTATTGAATAATATATTGAGCAATGATAATGATTGTACTATTCCCGAACCACCTCCGAAGCCAACTCCGAAGAAAAGAGGTATTCTATTTCTCAGTCCCGAAGATATGCAAGAGGCAAAAAATCTATGAAAGAAAAGGTATTAAAGCCGAAGATGTTAATAATCTACCATCTATTGACGAAATACATGGTCTTGATAACCTGACACAAGTAGTAGAGGTAAATTCTCTCTGCATATTTGACGAAGGTGATATTCCTTATAATAAGTATTCTAGCCAATGCTTGGGTGAGTTTGATAATTTATTATTAAGCAAGAAAATTTTAATGCTTATGTTAGTAGACAATTGAAACATAATGCTTACATGCTTGATCGCTTAGGTGATTATATGAGTAGAACTATCAATGATCTTAAGCTTATTAGTAAACATGCTTCCATGGTAACTACTCAAGTAGAACAAGTACTTAAGGCACAAAATGATTTGCTTAATGAGATGAATAGTAAGAACAATGATCATTCTGTCAGAGTTGTGACTAGAGGCGGTAGAATGACTCGGGAACCTTTGTATCTCGAGGGCCATCCTAAGAGAACTGAGCAAGATTATCAAAGAATTAATACTGATGCACCTAGTCGTTCCAGTAATAAAAGGAAAAAAGAATGACGATAGGACTTTGCATCCTGCTAGTGAATCTGTTATAGATACACATGAAAACCCAAATGATAATTATATTTCTGATGCTGAGACACAATCTGGTAATGAACATGAGCCTAGTGATAATATTGATGATGATGTTCATGTTGATGCTCAACCTAGTAATGATAATGATGTGGAGATTGAACCTACTGTGATCTTGATAACCCACAACCTAAGAATAAAAGATAGAAACTTTGTTGCTAGGAAGCATGGTAAAGAAAGAGAACCATGAGTTCAAAAACCCATGCCCTTTCCTCCTAAACCATCCAAGAAAAAGAATGATGAGGATTTTGAGCACTTTGTTGAAATGCTTAGACATGTCTTTTTGCGTATGCGCTTGACTGATATTCTGAAAATGTCTCCTTATGCTAAGTATATGAAAGATATTATGACAGATAAAATAAAGATACCAGAAGCTGAGATCTCCACCATGCTTGCTAGTTATGCCTTTAAGGGTGGAATACCAAAGAAACTAGGAGCTCCCGGAGTACCTACTATACCATGCTCTATTAAAAGAAACTATGCTAAAACTGCTTTATGTGACCTTGGAGTTTGGTGTTAGTGTTATGCCTTTCTCTTTGTATAGTAGACTTGATTTGAATAAGTTGATACCTACTGAAATCTCTTTGCAAATGGCTGATAAATCAACTGCTTTACCCATCGGTATTTGTGAGGATGTTCCTGTCGTAGCTGCAAATGTTACTACCCTGACGGACTTTGTTATTCTTGATATTCCTGAGGAGGACAGTATGTCGATCATCCTTCGTAGACCCTTTTTGAATACAGCAGGGGCTATTATTGATTGCAACAAGGGCAATGTCACGTTTCATGTTAACGGTAATGAGCGTACGGTACACTTTCCGAAGAAACAACCTCAAGTTCATAGTATCAACTCCATTGAAAAAAATTCAAAAATTATTATTGGAAATTTTGAATTCCCTCTCCCTACTGCCAAAAAGAAATATGATATACTTATTGTTGGGGATATGCACATCCCCATTAAGGTAACTCAGTGTTATTCGAAAATTCTCCGGTTTCATGTTACTCGGAAGAAGTTTGTTAATAAGACTTGACAACCTTGTTAATGAATTCCTTTTGATGAGCATGAGATGGATGAATCTAGAAAGCACAACCTTCTCCACCCAACTCTTATTTTCTATTCGTTAGAGTAAATAAAGTAAAAAATGCTATTACTTTTTTCTGTTTTCTGAGTTTTCCATGCAACAGAAAAATGACCTGGAAATAAAAGTTCTTCAAATGCCTTGGAAATGCAGTATGATTTTTTCTGGAATATTTAAGAATATCTGGCATTGAGTACATACCACGGGGCCGCACCAGTGGGTCACAAGCCCACTTGGCGCGGCCACCCCCGTGACCGTGCCCAGGTGGCTTGTGGTTCCCATGTAGGACCCCCTCACTTATTCCAGAGCCCATCCACTTCGTCTTCCTACAGAAAAAATCACACCATTGCTCAAACCCGTGTTCTAGCTCATTTTTCTGCCATTTTTGATCTCCTTGTGCAAACCTCCATTTGCAAAACTGTTTTAGGGGATTGTTCTTCGGTATGTTACTCCTCCAATGGTCCAATTAGTTTTTCTTCTAGTGCTTTATATATTGCAAATTTTTGCTGCTGTAGTGACCTTCTTCTTGAGCTTGCATGTCAAATTTGTATGGTTCCAGGTAGTTTTGATGCATGATATAGACTCTAGGCACTTATGGGAGTAGTTGCTATAAGTTTGGTTGAGTTTTATTCACCTTTATTTTGAGTCACTAAAAATTTCAGAAATTTTTTAGAGCAAGAAAAATGCTGAGGACAATATACCAAGGGGGTTCCTCGAGCAAGAAGGCCCTGAGACTTGCGATACGTGAGCCCGACCTTAAACCACTGAGGGAAGCTCATGTGCGGCCTTGTGAATGGCCATAAGATCAATTCATGGTTGATGCCGGTTTCAAGGAAGAATTTTACGCATACGCACAAAATGTTGGCCTTGAAGATTTTGTTTCAGACCAGTGCAAGCAATATTATCAACTCGCGAATTCTTTCGTGTGGAGGTTTGAATTTTCATCCAGGCGTAATAAGCATTCTGTTTTACTAAATCTTTATGATGAATCTTATACTATGGACCTAGAGGATTTTAACCGAGCATGCAAAATTCCACAACGAGGCAGCCATAGTGATCCTCACAAAACTGAATATAATGATTTTCTTGCTAGCATCACTATGGGAGAAACTAGAAATATTACACGCGCTACCTTGGGGAGCATTCACTTTCCTGCTATACATTATTTTGCTCTCTTGATAGGTAGATGTATTAATGGTAAAGTTGATCATAGCCGCCTTTGTGTACCTGATCTTAGTATTCTTAAGAGTGTGGTAATGGGTGATAGACGGTATAACTTGGGGGCCATTATTGCTAGGAGGCAAACGAGTACGAGAGGAAGGAGGAAGCCGCTCGCCTCCACGCTACAGCCGTTCAGGCGGTGACCGCCGCAGCCCAGTACAACCCCAACTATGACTTTGGATATTATTCGGGCCAGCCATGGCCCTAGACCAACTTAGGCCAAAATCCTAAGCTTGCGGGAGTACGTACTTCTCACCAACTTTACATTCATGTTCACACATTCATTTTAGTAGTCGGTGCTTATACTCTTTCATTTGTACCATCCACGGTAGTTTATTTCTTATTTTTGCTTTCTTCTTGTGTGTTTAAATAACTTTGAGAAAAATCCAAAAAAAAGTTCTAGCTTTACCTTTCGGTTTGTTTAGTTGTAGTATTAAAAGAAAAGAAAAAAAGATTTATCATTCTTCTTTTGCTTGTTGGGAGCTTTCCCGTATAAATAGTTTTTCTCGTTCTTGTTTTGAATTTTCTTTCTTTGGGTCGTAAGGAGAAGACCACAATGAAAATTTCGAGTGGCTCTCATATGCATTATTGTTTATCTATCAAAGAGCCCATTTTACATTGCCTTCTCCTTTGAGTTATTGTTTGTAGATTCCAGCTTAGTCCAATGCACGTGCACTTTTATTATTATTCACACCGTTCGGTCGTGCAAGTGAAAGGCAATAATGACGATATATGATGAAAAGATTGAGATGGAGAAAAGCTGGTACTAACTCGACCTATTTTGCTTTTGTTAATATGATTAGCTCATTGTTCTGAATTCAGCTCATTATGGATGAAACATATTTGCAATGACAATTAGAGATTATAGTTACTCATGCCATGCTTAATTAGCTAAGAGTGGATAATGGTTTGTCTTGAGTACCAATATGCATATTAAAATGGTTGTGATGTAGTATGATAGGATGGTATCCTCCTTTGAATGATTCAAGTGGCTTGACTTGGCACATGTTCACGCATGTAGTTGAAACAAAACCAACATAGCCTCCACGGTATTTATGTTCATGGTGATTTATATCCTACTCATGCTTGCATTCAATGTTGGTTAATCTCAAAGCATGTTGATGACTGTTGTCGCTCTTTAGTTGGTCGCTCTCCAGTCTTTTGCTAGCCTTCACTTGTACTAAGCGGGAATACTGCTTGTACATCCACTTCCTTAAACCCAAAGTTGTTCCATCTGAGTCCACCATACCTACCTATATGCAGTATTCACCTGTCGTTCCAAGTAAATTTGCATGTGGCAAACTCTAAACCTTCAAATAATGTTCTGTTTTGTATGCCCGAATCGCTCATGTAGCGACTGGGGGCGGTCAGTATCTTCCATGCTAGGTGGGTTATTCTCACGATATGTGTTGATTCACTATCATTCATGAGAAAGTGGCTGGTATTCGGGATGCCCAGTTCCATGCTCAAAATCAAATCAAAATATAATGAAACAAACCTCCCCTAGGATTGTTGTTTGTATGGATGGTACCCTGGATTTGGCTCACCGTGGAGTGTGATTGATTGGTGGAGGGGTAGTAAAAACTTTATCATTCTGTTTGGGAACCGCCTATAATGTATCTAGCATGGAAGATGGTGAAATCTATTGGTTGTTATGTGGACAATGAAATAATGTCACTCAAAATTATTATTCATCTCTGTTTTAAAAGCTCGAGCTCTAGCACCTCTACAAATCAATGCTCCCCTCTGCGAAGGGCCTATCTATTTACTTTATTGCTGAGTCATCATCCTCTTATAAAAAGCACCAGTTAGAGAGCACCACCGTAATTTGTATGCCTTGCTATTAATTGATATTGAGTATGAGTGTGACTGGATCTCTTTACCATGAATTACAATGTCTAGTCAGTCCTTGTTCTTTAGAGGTGCTCTGCATTTGTGTTTTGCGATCTCAGAAAGGGCTAGCGAGATACCATTATATCATATTGTATCATGCTTGTTTTGATAAAAGTGTTGTCATCCGAGAGTTATTATTATTGCTCGCTAGTTGATTATGACATTGATATGAGTAAATATGAGACCTAAATGTTATTGTGAACGTGGTTAGTCCATAATATTTGCTGAAAATCTAAACATCAGTTAGACATATTTACAACAACAAGATCAACCAGAGTTTGCAAAAGTTTTTATTTATCACTTTCAGATTATCAACTGAATTGCTTGAGGACAAGCAATGGGTTAAGCTTGGGGGAGTTGATACGTATCCATCGTATCCACTTTTCCAAACTCTTTTGCCCTTGTTTTGGACTCTAATTTGCATGATTTGAATGGAACTAACCCGGATTGACGCTGTTTTTAGCAGAATTGCCTTGGTGTTATTTTTGTGCAGAAATAAAAGTTCTCGGATTGACCTAAAAAATTACGAAGATTATTTTTGGAATTAATAAAAAATACTGTCGAAAGAATCCATCGGAGGGGGGCCACCCATTGGCCACAGGCCCACAAGGCACGGCCACCCCCTTGGTTGCGCCTAGCAGGCTTGTGGGCCCCCTCGAGCTCCCCCGACCTCGATTCCAGCTCTATATATTCCTATTCGGGGAGAAAAATATTAGAGAGAAGAGTTTATTGCGTTTCACGATACGGAGCCGCCCCCACCTCGTGTTCTTCCTCGGGAGGCCAGATCTGGAGTACGTTTTGGGCTCTAGGGAGGGGGAAATCGACACCATCATCATCACCAACCATCTTTCATCACCAATTCCATGATGCTCTCCGTCGTTCGTGAGTAATTCCATCGTAGGCTTGTTGTATGGTGATGGGTTTGATGAGATTTACCATGTAATCGAGTTACTTTCGTTAGGGTTTGATTCCTAGTATCCACTATGTTCTGAGATTGATGTTGCTATGACTTTGCTATGCTTAATGCTTGTCACTAGGGCCCGAGTGCCATGATTTCAGATCTGAACCTATTATGTTTTCATGAATATATATGTGTGTTCTTGATCCTATCTTGCAAGTTGTGGACACCTATTACGAGTTATGATCCGCATCCCCCAGGGTGACAATAATAGGGATTCTTTCCCGTGATTACCGTAGTTTGAGGAGTTCATGTATTCACTAAGTGATAATGCTTTGGTACGGTTCTCTATTAAAAGGAGGCCTTAATATCCCTTAGTTTCCATTAGGACCCTGCTGCCACAAGAGGGTAGGACAAAAGATTTCATGCAAGTTCTTTTCCATAAGCACGTATGACTATATATGGAATACATGCCTACATTACATTGATGAACTGGAGCTAGTTCTGTGTCACCCTATGTTATAACTATTACATGATGAATGCCATCCGACATAATTATCCATCACCAATCCATTGCCTACAAGCTTTCCACATATTGATCCTTGCTAAGTTACTTTTACGTTGCTATTGTTACACTCACTACAAAATAGTTATTGCCGCTTTTTGCCTTCATTATCGTTACTTCCATACTACTTTGCTACTAAATAATTTGGTGTAGATATTAAGTCTTTTAGGTGTGGTTGAATTGACAACTTAGCTTCTAATACTCGAGAATATTCTTTGGCTCCCCTTGTGTCGAATAAATAAATTAGGGTTGAATACTCTACCCTCGAAAACTGTTGCGATCCCCTATACTTGTGGGTTATCACAACCTCACAACCCTAGAGCTTGGTGGGTCATCAAACAAGTGGCAAAGGGAGGATTAGACCTCCTCAAAAATAATGAAATGCATAATAAGCGAACGACGGTATCATCCAACGAGTTTGACGAGATTTTGATTATATACGAGACTCATCCATCAAGGAAGAAACGCAAACAAGCCCTTTGGGAACTAAACCACATCCATCATGTGATGACCTCACACAATAGGTCGTCGGACACGCCTATCACTTTTGGGCAGCAAGATTAACTGAAGTCCGACTCGAGCTGAGGAATGACAGCCTTATTCCTCGACCCCATAATACACAGATGTCGACTAAGGAAGGTCTTAATGGATGATGGCAGCAGTTTAAACCTCATATTCGAGGACACTCTCCAAAAGATGCATCTTGACAAATCACGCTTCGAACCTAGTCACACCACATTTAAGGGGGCCATCCCACGAAGAGAGGTGTGATGCAGCGGAAAAATCACTTTGGACGCGGTGTTCGAAACTCCTGACAACTACCGATCCAAGAAGCTGACCTTTGACATTGTGCCCTTCCGAAGTGGTTATCATTCTCTACTAGTCCGCGATGCATTTTCCAAATTCCATGTCATCCCACATTATGCTTACATGAAGATAAAAATGTTGGGACCCAATGGACTGATCACCATAGCAAGTAACTCTGACATAGCACTTAGAATCGAAAATAAACGGTGGTGCTTGCTCTCGAGTCCTTAGCCAAGGCCTTTGCGGTCGAGGAGCTAACAACGTTGCATGCAAGTGTTGACAGGAACGATGTCATCCTCGAGAAAACATCCAAATCCACATCATTCAAGCCAACCAATGAGATAATCAAAATTCAAGTGCACCCCTCAGACCCGAGTAAAACAACGTCCATAGGTACACGATTGGACCCAAAATTGGATGAAGCACTACGTGTTCCTTCGAGAAAATTGAGATATGTTCGTCTGACACCCTTCCGACATGCCAGGAAACCCGAAACACCTTTCCGAGCATAGTCTGAATATAATAAAGGGCTTTAAGCCTGTTAAACATGTAATTCGCAGATTCTCAAAGCCTAAAAGGTAGACCATTGGGGAAGAGGTGGCCAAGCTGCTGGAAGCCGGATTCATCCGAGACATCAAACACCCCGATTGGTTGGCTAACATGGATATGGTGCCCAAAAATAAAAATTCATGGCGCCTAGATTTTTTTGTCATAGAATTAGAAGCCCATCACATCTATGATGATCCATGTTTTTGTAACAATTATCATCATGGAAGTGTCACACCCATGATAGAATTATTTTTCGTTTGGGCCATAATGTCACGGAAGTGTCATTTTTTGTAGTGATATCAACATGCCAGATGGATACTTTGGGGTTTATCACATGTCATGCCATAAATGGATGTGAATACACGTGACTTACGGGTATTCTTGAAATGTATGTTTCGGTAGCAATAGTTCAAGATTGGGATTTGCTAGCTCCTCTCATGATAGAGAGATACTCTCCGGGCCCATTCATTGTTATGTTGTCATTATCGTCTGGCCAGACACTTGTGATGATTATCAAGGGATACCGATACATGGACACAAATAAAGAGAACGAAATTGGTAACAAGGATAATCGACATAGTGATCAAGGAGTTGATCACGGGTTTATCGATAATCACTCCTAGGGTTCCGTAAACGTATCACAAAGCAAAAGGAATGGTATTCGTAAACAAAGGATTGCTCGAGAACTTCATGAATATGCAGGAGTTAATAAGGGTCTAGATCCCGTTGTTAACTATTGACCGAAAGAGGTTCGGGGTCATGTCCACTTATTTCCGGACTTGTAGGGTCACATGCTTAACGAGTTCTAGTCCTGATTACCATAGAAATAAGGAATGACTTAAAATAGCACCGAAGTGTTTCAGATGGTTCCAGAATGGTTTTGGGAATTCTGGAAAGGTATAACATGATTTTGAAAAGTGCGGATCTATATATGAAAAGTTTTCGGCGTCATCGGAATGGGTTCCGGAGACATCTGAAAAAATTAGGGATTTTATTTGTGAAAGAAAAGTGTGAAGGACCGTCATGAGATGACGACCCATAGTGGGTCCACGGGGGTGCACAAGGGGCGCCACAAGGAGATGACAGGTCCCTAGACCAAATCCTACTAGGGAGGGTAACCTTCCCTCCTCCACCAAGTGAAGGAGGAGAAGGATTCACCCTAGGCCGACACCCCCTCCTCTCTGCCACCTATATATATGTGGGGAGGCCTCCCTCTTGAAGCACATCAAATCAAATGGACCTCTCTCCCACATAGCTCCACGTTCTCCCGGTCTAATTGGCCTAAGTGTTTAGGCTCCTAATTAGACAACTTCTAATCTCGGCCTAAGTGAATTAGACTCCTAATTAGACGTGAAGCGCCGCCAGGCTTTCTCGCTCTCTAGTTTCGTAGTTCTTCTTCCTAGACACCGAAGCTCCATCGGACGACTACCACGGAACGCGTGGATACCTCAGAAGGGTCATGTACTTTCACTCTTGACTGAGTGAACTCCTCTCGCGGCTCGAAGGTGTAACCTAGCTATGGGAATCGACGGGATCGTTGAGTTGCATCGACTCGTCACTGCTTCCGCTACTCTGCATCGTCAGTGAGTTCGAGCGTTACCGCCATATTCATAGTGATCCTGGGTGATATCGTGTAGCATATTTTTTTGCATAGCACGTTCCCCTACAATGTCAAGGTTGAAGAAGAGGAGGAAGACAAATTGCCTCTACCGTCTACTGCCGACCGGAGAAGACATACTGCTTACATGCTCATCGGCGACGAATCCACATGAGTGAAGATCTCGAGGGGGGTGGGATGGTGGCAGTGATTTGGGTGATGAGGCAAAGGTGGCTATATAGAGCGACCGATTCGGTGGGAGGTGACCTAATTCTTTATTCCATTTTTATGAGGACCCCTGCTCGCATGAGTTCGGCTCTATGTTCCTCTTCCGTGCATCGTCCGAGCCTGGGTGAGGGGATATGTAATGTCCGGTTCCACGAGTTGGTCACGGGACACGCTGGCGCCATTATGCCATGACGGCCCCGCGATATTGTCACGAACATAAAGCTACTCATAGTTCGAAGTATCATGCATATGATACTAGTGTATGATACCACATTCATAATGCATTGTATTATAGAGTAGTATCATATATAATCTTATTTATTGTCATACATAACACAAAATAGAATAAATGATACGGTATCCACCTATATTACTCTAAAAAAATTCTTTAATCCTCTGTTTGCTATTTTATAGTGTATGATATCGGTTAAGATATCACCACTATGACCAGCCTAAAGGTCCCCGGACAAAGACACATTTGTGGCCCCAGGTTGCCAGCTCAGTGATCTGTGTAGTTTGGCCCGAGGTGGCCAGCTCAGTGATCTGTGTAGTCAGTGGTACTTCGTTCAAGGAGAAAAGAAAAGAAAAGTCAGTGGCACTACTCGGCGGTGCACATGCCATGCCCTCGTACCACGTACGTTGGTCCGGGAGCTTTCTGTCTCCATGTCTCCAGTGGCGCCAACGCAAAACAGAAGTGATTAACGGTGGCTTCTCGCCATGACCAAGCCCCAAGCGTTTGCTCTCTCGACGATAGAGCCACTCCTTCGTTCGTTGCTTTGATGCATGCTTGCCGCCGATGACATGCTCCATTTATCAGTCGGAGTAGTGAGTTTCGGCACTGCTCTTTGCCTGGTTGCTAATATAAAGACTCTATTACTTGGCTCATGTATATGCATATTGTCGTTAGATTTTATTCCTTGTGTTTTCTGTTGCTGCTTGGTGTTAATCTGTGTTCAAATGGTCGCCAAGAATGATGTTTCCCCGAGCTGTTGTGCCCTTGTGAGACCGCTCGATGGAGCCCCCATTATACCGTCAAAAGCATCGGATTCCATAGCACTACGACATGGAAAAATGGACAACTCGAGGAAGAGGGTGGGCACGCGGAGCTCGAGTTCGGCAGGCAGCTCAAGATGCGCGAGCCACATCTTTTTGGTGGGCAGCCGACAGCTACTTCCGTATAGTAATGCTCCACTTGCATGTCCATGAATAGAAAGAGAAAAAATGCCCACTTGCATGCATGCATCATGCACTAAGATGAAGATGAAGCCGAGGTTAATGGTCTCTTAAGCACTTTCTCCAGCAGCTGTCGTTTGCTCGCCGCTAATTTAGGGTTTGAAGATGCCGACGATGGGTCGATGGTTTTGTTTGTTTAGACACCCGCAGAATAGATTACGCACCCAACGCGCCGGCGGCTAATGCGGGGAGTTTAGCGACTTTGGTTGAGGCCGGGTTTAGGGTTCCAGCCCGTTCGTTAATGCTGTCCAAATTTACTTGATGTGCATGGCGTCACTGGTGAAAAATCTTGCTGCAGGGTTAAGTTGAACTCGGATGGGGCCTTAGCCAAAAACCAGGGTTCAGGAGGGGTTGGTGCTGTTCTCAGGGACAGCCAAGGTAGCTTCGTTGCCGGAGCTTGCCACTTTTTTCCACGGGCGACTGAACCTGGAACAGTGGAGCTAATGGCTTGCCGAAGAGCTATTCAATTGGCACAAGAACCGAACATCCAGAAGGTACTTTATTGTTTTATAGTCAAGTAAAAATGTCTCAGATTAATATAAACACAGTCGAGACAAATAAAATGCATATAAGGGTTGGTTCTTTTGTTAGCTTTTAGAATAAGCTGAAATAAGTTGTACCCTACCCAGCTTATTCTAGAAGCCCAACCAAATTTATTTATTTAAAAGCCTACTAATTAAGACTTCACTAATAGGCTTTAAAAAATATATTTTTAGTTGAGCTTATAGAATAAGCTGGGTAGGGGACAGCTTATTCTAAAAGCCCAAAAAAGCTACCAAAAGAACTGGTCCTAAGACAGATTGACTGATTGCCAACTCATGCCCCATACACTACACATAAGGTTCAAAATACAAATGCAATATCTATGTAAGGGTATTTGGCACTCGTCCTAATACATCCACACATTTAGAATAGGTGCATATATGATTTACCACCTAGGCATCTACTGTTTGCTTACGTATTATGACCATGATTATGTTTTTTATCGGCTTATATTTATATGGGCTCATGAAAGGAGAGTAAATTCCGACATGGAGTTACTCTAAATTATTTTTCTGCATTTTTAGAAGGTGTGCTCGGTGGACCATTAAGATGACAATAATTTTTCCCATATTGATGGTCGTGCTAGCAGGAGGAAGATGTGTGGGTCACGTGGGCAAAGAGATAATATGGAAAATAAAAGAGAAATAAGGACGCTCCCTTGCTTGTCCAAGGAGTGGCATCTACATGTTCAAAAAGGACCCATGCCAAACAGATTATGTCGTGGTTTCGTCACGGCAGATTCCATGGGTAGACTTATTGAGAGGGACCGAAGGACGCCGACGGGCTCCGGGAGTGGGGTTAGGCACAGACGGTGACTGACACGCGATGTACTCAGGTTCAGGGCCCTCCGTGAGAGGTAATACCCCTAGTCCTGTTCGGTCTAGATTAGGTGATGGAGAGATTACAATGATGCTCCTGGAGTTGTATGAGCGAGGAAGGAGAAGAAGTTGGCCGTCCTCCTGCCTCTATGTGTGCGTGCGTGTGATGAGTGGGGAGATGGAGCGAACTTGGAACCCTTTGCATGGGGGTGGTCCGGGGGGTTTTATAGGCCAACCCCCCGGATTACAATACGGATAAAAGGCCGTGGAGGGCCCCGGCTAGCAGCCTCTTGGGCCGGCTGTGGGGCTCGCCGGCTATGGGGTCTTGTCGCTGGTAGGTCCCGCCGGCTATGGGGTCTTATCGTTGGTAGGTCCCGCCGGCTGAAGAGTCCTGTCCGGAGCCGGCGGGGCCCGCACGGTGGGTCCCGACGCCGGTCACATCGCGGCACGGGTTGTCCCTTGTGATGTCGTCTTGCGTCGTCCGCCCGAGGTCAGCGGTCCGTCCGGCCGCTCTGTAGCCATGCCGGGGCAGGTAATGGAGTGGTTGAGGCGTGCCGGCATTGTTGGAGGCCCGGTCGCCGTCCGCCAGGGTTAGACGTCATGACGCCTTCACTGTAGCCATGTGGGCGCTCGCCCCCGATGGGATGGGTTCCACTGTTGCCGCGCAGGCCCTGACAATGGTATCCAATGCCCAGGCGGCTGAGGAGGCCAGGCGGCAAAGTCCCCAGCCGTCTAGCGCGCCGTAGCCGGCGGAAGCGCAGCCGGCGGGCCCTAGCCGGAGGGTCGCGGCCGGCAAGGCATAGCCGGACAGCTAGGAGAAGCGGACCGCCCTTTAATCGCGTTTGGTGAGCTAGGGCAAGGGGGCGTTTGAGGATACCCCGGGGTTGTCCCCCCGTCAGTAGTCCCCGAAGCCAGGGAGGCCCGCCGACGGGTCACGGCGGTCCTCGCCGGCTTGAAGATCGCTTGTGCACCAGGGGGTGTCCGAAGGGTCGGGTGACGCCAGCAGGCATCAGCCGGCTCCGTAGCCGGTCGAGGCCACGCGCGCCGCCTCAGGTCCTTCGCTGGGCAGAAGAGCTGCGCCACGCGGAGGGAGCAGGGGGCCACAGCCTGACAGGCCACGCGAGGGAAAAGACCGGACCGCGGAGGGGGCCCTCCACGACCGTGCCCTCTATCCGCGCGCGCGGATCTCGCACGGCACGGGTAGGCAGTTGGCGTTCCCAAGCGCCATGATAACCGTTCCGCGCGCTTCGGGTGTTGGGGAACGTCGCATGGGAAACAAAAAGTTTCCTACGCACACGCAAACCTATCCATGATGATGAGCATCTACGAGAGGGAGAGTGGATCTACGTACCCTTGTAGATCGCTAAGCGGGAAGCGTTAAGAAACGCGGTTGGTGTAGTCGAACTTCTTCGCGATCCAAATCGTCGAGCGTCCCGCGATCCAATCACGAACAGTCCCGCGATCTCGTCACGATCCGTCCCGCGATCCAATCACGAACCGTCCCGCGATCTCGTCACGATCCGTCCCACGATCCAATCACGATCATCTCGTGGCCTTGATCACAATCCTTCCGATCTAGTACCGAACGGACGACACCTCCGCGTTCAGCACACGTGCAGCTTGATGACGATCTCCACCGTCTTGATCCAGCAAGAGGAGGTGGAGAGGAGAGAGAGTTCACCGGCAGCGTGACGGCGCTCCGGCGATGGTGGTGGAGTGATTCCGGCAGGGCTTCGCCTAAGCACTGTGGAAAACCGATCTAGAGGAGCACCGGTGGAACGGGTAGCATGTGGCCGTAAATTGTGTGCAAAAACCCTCTATTCACCCAGTATATATAGGAGGAGAGGAGAGATAGCCTTGGAGCAAGGGCAAGGCCCTCTAGGAGTCGGCCGAGCCAAGGAGGAGGAGTCCTACTCCTTCTCCACTCCTAGTAGGAGTAGGACTCTCCCTTTTTGCCTTTTTTCCACTCTTTTTCCTTTGGGATTCTTCCCCTAGCCGCATGGGCCTTGTGTGGCTATTCCACCAGCCCACTAAGGGCTGGTTAATGCTCTCCCACAGCCCATGAAGCCTCTTGGGTCGAAATACCCCTCCCGGAGGTCTCCCGGTACACTACCGGCACTCCCGGTACACTACCGATGAGCCCAAAACTTTTCCGGCGACCAAACTGGGACTTCCTATATATGAATCTTTATGTCCGGACCATTCCGGAGCTCCTCGTGACGTCCGGGATCTCATCTGGGCCTCTTAACAACGTTCGGTCACCACCATACATAACTCTACACTACCGAAACGTCACCAAACCTTAAGTGTGCAGACCCTGCGGGTTCGAGAACTATGTAGACATGACCGAGACACCTCTACGGACAATAACAAATGGCGGGACCTGGATGTCCACATTGGTTCCTACATATTCTATGAAGATCTTTATCGGTCGAACCTCTATGTCAAGGATTCAGTTAATCCCGTATGATGTTCCCTTTGTTCTTCGGTATGTTACTTGCCCGAGATTCGATCGTCGGTATCTCCATACCTAGTTCATTCTCATTACTGGCAAGTCTCTGTACTCGTTCCGTAATACAAGATCCCACAACTAACAATTAGTCACATTGCTTGCAAGGCTCATTGTGATGTTGTCCTACCGAGTGGGCCCTGAGATACCTCTTCGTCATACGGAGTAACAAATCCCAGTCTCGATCCATGCCAACTCAACGGACACCATCGGAGATACCTGTAGAGCACCTTTATAGTCACCCAGTTACGTTGCGACGTTTGATACACACAAGGCACTCCTTCGATATCCGTGAGTTGCATGATCTCATGGTCATAGGAACATATACTTGACATGCAGAAAACAGTAGCAATAAACTGACACGATCATATGCTACGTTTGTAGTTTGGGTCTTGTCCATCACATCATTCTCCTAATAATGTGATCCCGTTATCAATGACATCACATGTCAATGGCTAGGAAACCTTGACCATCTTTTGATTAACGAGCTAGTTCACTAGAGGCACACTAGGGACACAGTGTTGTCTATTTACCCACACATGTAATGTGTTTCCAATCAATACAATTATAGAATGGATAATAAACGATTATCATGAACAAGGAAATATAATAATAAACACTTTACTTATTGCCTCTAGGGCATATTTCCAACAGTCTCCCACTTGCACTAGAGTCAATAATCTAGTTCACATCACTATGTGATTTACATGGTAATGAATCAAACATCCATGCAGTTCTGGTGTTGATCATGTTTAGCCCTTGGAAGAGATTTAGTCAACGGGTCTGCAACATTCAGATCCGTGTGCACTTTGCAAATATTTATGTCCTTCTCCTCGATGTAATACCGGATGGAGTTGATAATAAATACAATTATTGTCTATTTACCCACACATGCAATGTGTTTCCAACCAATACAATTATAGCATGGATAATAAATGATTATCATGAACAAGGAAATATAATAATAAACACGTTATTTATTGCCTCTAGGGCATATTTCCAACATCGGGAGTCGTGGGGGTCGTGTGTGGCGGGTGCGCTCCCCACCACGACCTGTTTGCTCCCCTCGCCCCTGTCGCTTCGATCTCGTCCCCCTGCCCCCCTCGCCGTGAGAGAGAGAGACAAAGAAAGATAAGCAAGGTAGAAACTCGCGAGGAGTCTGCACTGCCGCCCGCCATCGTAGAGAGCCCGGGCCGCCGCCGAGCCACCATGCCACCGTCGCGACCGCACACCCCCACCACGACCATGGTGAGCAAGGGTGCGTGTGACGGGAGCGAAGTCGACGAGTCGTTCATCGAGCACCTACGCCACCGCCGCAAGCTCCCGGTGGAGGAGCACTTGGAGGCGCGATTGGCCAGGGAGGAGAACTCCCCGACGCCGCGGGAAGGCGAGATTGTGGTCTTCGCCGACCACTTCCACCGCGGGTTGGGGCTGCCGGCGAGCGCATTCTTCCGCCGGTTCCTGACGCGCTTCGGCCTGCAACCGCACCATCTCGCCCCCAACGCCATCTTGCAGTTGGCGGCCTACGTCGTCCTCTACGAGGGATATCTGGGGGTCGAGCCGAGGCTCGACTTCTGGTGCCGGTTGTTCTTCCTCAAGCGACAGACGACGAAGGATCTGTTGACGCAGCGGATGGTGATGACCGCCTAGGGGGCGCCTCGATCCATATCCGCAAAGGGACCGGCTTCCCCAAGCTCCCGCTACACGAGTCGGTGAAGCACTGGCAGCGGGGGTTCTTCTACGTGAAGAATGTGAAGCCGGAGGAGGACTTCATCAACCTGCCTGACTTCAACAACCATCCGCTGACCATCATGTTGAACTGGCAGGCGATGCCGCCTCAGCCTCTCGAGACGGCCGACCGGCTCTGCGCCCGTCTCCATGAGCTGACCGGGCTGGAGGCGCTGAAAGCTACCGACCTGCTGGCAGCAATGATGGCGCGCCGGGTGGCGCCATTGTAGCACCGGCCGCACCTCATCTGCCAGATGGGGGGACGCCTCGATCCTTGCCGGCTCTCCACCAAGGAGCTGAAGCCGGCTCACGTGGCGAGGAAGGTGAACACCATGACGACGGCGAAGATGAAGGAGGGCGAATGGCAGTGGGGGAATATCCCTTACAGCCGGAGCCATCCGGCGCCGCGGGTAAGCATCCGACCGACTCCTTTCGCCACTCTTTTGCTGCTGTAGGATTCTTCTTGCTTTGATCTGACGATGCAAACCGTCCGGCCTGCCTGCAGAGGTTCCCGCTCCTGTAGAACTACATGGAGCCGGCTCCCGACACGGTCAAGGACGCCGACGACGTGGAGCCGGCCATCTCCGGGCGAGCCGGCGCGTCGGAGAAGGAGGAGGCCGACGAGGCCGAGTCGACGGGTGAGTCTCCTCCCCAGATGCATCTACGGGCCTGGCCTGATGGCGACGCTGAGCAGGAGCCACCCCGTGCTGTAGAGGCTCCAGAGGAGTTCTCGGAGGGGGAGGTCATGGTGCCGCGGAGGCGCCAGCCACGAGCCGGAGGCAGCTCCAGCCAGGGAGGCCCGGTCGTGGATGAAAAAGGGAAGGGGCCGGCCGCCCCCAAGCCGGCGCCCAAACGCGTGGCGACCGCGCAGCCAGGCGGCAGCCGCGGAGGCGGGAGCAAGGAACAGAGGGTTGCCCCGTCGGGGCCCTCGAGGCGGGCAGTCCCCGTCATAATCGGGTAAGTTCATCTCCCTCCCCTCCTCAGTTCGCCTCCCGCCATCCTCCCTCCCCACCACTAATCTTTCTACTACCAGGGAGGCACGCGCGCTAGGGAAGACCCCAGGCGGCGGGACGGAGAGGTCGGCACCGTCGACGACAGCCGAGGCCAAAGAGTGCCAGGCGTGGCTTGACCTCAAGGAGGCCGAGCGGGAGCGGCGCCGAGGAACGCCACCGGTGGGAGGAGGCGGACGCCTGAGGGAGCCAGCGGGGAGGCCGTTGGCAGCGCGTGAGAGGCATTCCCCCTCGACCCGGAGGAGAGGACGCCGGGCCTCCATGGCTCCGGGTGGTCCGCGGAGGCCGGCGTGGAGGTCGCGGAGGACGCGGCGAAGACGGGCCGCGACGCCGCCCAGCCAATGGCGGACGACATGCCGCCGGCGACGGACGATGGCCTGCCAGAGGCGGGCGATGTGCCGCCAGGGGCGGAGGTGCCGCCCCCGGAAGTGCCGGCATCGGGAACGCCGGCTCCTGAAGTGCAGGCGTCGGGGATGCCGGCTCTGGAGTTGTCGGTGCCGGACGCGAGCCGGCCAGGAGCCGCCGGAGGCGGAGCGCCCCAGTCAAGGGCCGCGACGACTGAGGAGACGGCCGCGGTAGGCACGTCGATGGCGACCCTCGGCGTGGTGGCGATAATGGGGGTCGGCCCCGTCGTGGTCTCCGATGATGGACCTGCGGACGGGGGCCAGCCGCAGCAGACATGGGCGACAGTCGGGGGCTCGACCTCTGGCGAGCCGCCGAACGCCCTCGGGGCGGCGGTGGCCGCCGTCGTGGAGACCTTTGCCGCCTGCCGCACCCAGGCGACGTGGGACGCCCGGGCCGCCAACGACCGGCTTGTGAGCCTGGAGTAAGCGGTTGCGGTAAGTTTTCCTCTCTTTTCTTCTTGTCTTCTTCTCTTCTCTCCAGTGGGGGCACGCCAGCGCACCCACTGGGTGTAGCCCCCAAGGCCCAAGCCGGCTAGGGTGCAGGCGGGTCGGGCCTAAAGCAGCCGTGTTGTTGATGTCTTGTAGGCGGCGCACGATCGTCGGGTGGCCACGTACAACACCCTGCTGGGTTTGTACCGGGGGACCGAGAACCGGTTCGCCGTCGTCTCCACGGACCTGCGAGGTACGTATCTTTGTACTTTCACTGGGGGGCATAGCCCCTGGGAATCAGGCCGGCTGCCTCGGAGGCAGGCTGAATCCCTTTTGTTGTTGCTTTCTGACAATGGAGGTTTCCTCGCATAAAGCCACCCACGCCGAGACGGTCAGCCTCCGGCGTCAAGTGGTGCACCTATACGAGGAGCGTGACTCCATGGGGGCCGAGTGTCGCCGGTTCCGCGAGAAGGTGGAGGGGGTGAGGGCGTTGCAGAAGGCGCTCGAAGAGGCTCACCGCTGAGCGTTGGCGGAGCGGGAGGCGGTTCTCCGCCAGGAGACGGAGGAGCGGGAGACGGTACTCCACGAGAAGCTGGAGGCCCAAGATGCCGCGCTGGCCAAGGAGGCGCAAGAGGCCCGGGATGAGAACGAGCGTCAGCGCCAGGAGGCGGAGGCCCGGGAGGCGCGGCTGCAGGAGCAGGGTCAAGAGGTGGACCAGATGTTGCGCCATAAGTCTTCTGCCCCTCTCCCTTTTTTGCATCTTCTTTTCCGTTTCGCCTCATGCTGACCTCCTGTCCCCTCTTAGGGCTCTTTCCCGACACGCAGGAAGCCATGGAGGCGGCCGTGGAGGCCGACCGCGAGGCCCGGCGAGCAAAGGCGGAAGCTGTTGGGGATCTTGCCCCCTGGAACTTGGACTAAGTGGGAACCGCCGCCGATGCGCGCCTGACGGAGGTCGTCCGTGCCACGAGGTGGCTCCAGGTGGCCGGCTCGGCACTGGTCCGCACCCTCTGGCCCAGGGCGATGGATTCGAACTCCATGACCCGGCTCGCCAGGTGGCTGGAGTATGGAACCGCGCGGGTGAACACCTGGAGGGCCTCTGCTGCATGCGCCGGCGTGGAGATGGCGCTCCGCGTCGCCAGGTCGTGGTACCCTGAGCTTGACTTGGGTCTGCTCACGGCCGAGCGCGCTGGTACCGATGCGGAGTTGGAGGCGGTGGCGGACGAGCTGCAGGTGCGGGCTAGCGAGCTCGCATCCTTCGCTGCGTGGGATGAGCACGTCCCGGAGCGCGGTGTGGACGGCACGGCGATCCCAGAGGACCACTATGGGCTCGCTTGGGACGACCCCGACGGGAGCAAAGCCGAGACGGAGTACGGGGGGTCCGACACCGATGACTACGCCCCGTCCGAGCCGACTCTGGATGCAGGAGCCTCTACTTTGGCCGCCTCGGGAGCGCCGGCTTCGAAGTCGCCAGCACCACCGGCCACAGGAGCGTGAATGCCGCCGGCTCTAGGAATGCCGGCACCGGAGGAGGGCCGGCCCGAAGCTGCCATCGCTTGGGCCTTCTTTTTTTTCTCTCCACTTTAGTTTAGTATGGGAACTCCACCCACTGAGGGTGTATTTAAAACGTATGTAATGAACTCATGGCCGTGGGCCTCTTTAATCATCTGAGTTTCATGTCATTTATCTTTTGTTGAATAGTGTACGTGCCGGCTTTTCTTTTGCCTTTCGCCCTTTGACTTGTATTCGCGCGCCAAGATTTCTTCCGGCTTCCACCCCGCCTGCCGGCCAGCCGGGAGCCGGTCTGGGACAAGGACGGGGCTTCGTCCTTGGGAAGAACGGGCGAACTTTTAGAGTCAACTGGCTAGGGCTAGGTTCAGCCGGCAAAGGCCGGTTACTAGAAGTAGTGCGGTTCTGTTAGGCCAGTCCGGTTGCCCTGCATCGGCTAGTCCTTGTGTGGGAAGTCCCTTCATACCCCATGGCCCCTTCAGCCAGACAGTCGGGAGCCGGTCTGTAGCTGGTTAGGGAAGGCAGGCGAAGGATTGCTTGCCCACACAGTTTGTCTGCCTTGGGAGGGAACCGGGCGAGCCCCCGGGCCCGGGAGCCGGACCCGGTCGAAGCGCTTTAGAACGACGGGAAGGAAACTTTGGAAAGGACGAAAAGGGGTGTGCCCCAAGCACCGGCTTGGGGCCCCCGTTGTGTTCATAGGCCCAAAAAGGGGAGGGTACATACGCTGGTTCTTAGCAATAAAACGGACGGAGGAGCGTCGCGTTCCAAGGGCGCTCCGTCTCCTCGCCGGAGGCATCTCTCTTGCGCTTCTGCGGCTTCTGGGCGTCTATCAAGTAGTACGCGTTGTTGTGCAGTGCCCAGCTGGTGATGAATGGGCCCTCCCATGGGGAGGACAGCTTGTGTTGGCCGGCGGTTCGCTGGATCCGCCTGAGCACCAAGTCCCCTTCGCGGAAGGAGAGTGGCCGGATCAGCTTGTTGTGGTAGGGCCGGGGCTTCTATTAGTAGATGGCCGTCCGGCTCAAAGCCAGCTCGCGGGCTTCCTCGAGAAGGTCAACATTGTCTTCCCTTGCCTCCTTTGCGTCCTTCTCGATGTACAGGGTAACCCGAGGCGAATCGAACTCGATGTCAGTGGGGATGATTCCCTCGGACCCGTAAACGAGAAATAACGGGGTGTAGCTGGTCGACCGGTTGGGCGTGGTTCGAAGACTCCAAAGGACGGTCGGCAGCTCCTCGACCCGGCAGCCGGCCGACCGGACCAGCGGTGTCACGAGCCACGGCTTGATGCCGGATAGGAGCAGGCCGTTTGCCCTCTCGACCTGGCCGTTTGACTGTGGGTGGGCAACGAACGCCAAGTCGAGCCGGATGCCTCGCCTTGAGCAGAAACGCGCTAGCGCGCCCTTGGCAAAGTTCGTGTCGTTGTCGATGAGGATGCTGTGGGGGACGCCGTAGCGGACCGTGATGTCTTCGATGAACCGGACGGCCATGGGGCCATCCAGCTTCTTGGTTGGCCGGGCCTCAATCCACTTGGTGAATTATCGACGGCAACCAGCAGATGCGTCATGCCGCCTTGGGCGGTCTTGAAGGGTCCCACCATGTCCAGCCCCCAGACGGCGAAAGGCCACGAAAGGGGGATGGTTTGGAGGGCGGTAGCCGGCAGATGGCTCTGCATGCTGAAGCGCTGGCAGCCCTTACACTTGTCGACCAGTTCCTTGGATGCCTCCAGGGCGGTCGGCCAGTAGAAACCATGGCGGAACGCTTTGGCCACCAGGGACCTGGAGGTGGTGTGATGCCCGCACTCGCCCTGGTGGATGTCGAGGAGGATCTCGAGCCCCTTCTCCGGCTCGATGCAACAATGGAAGACGCCGGTGGTGCCGCGGTGAACCAGCTCGCAGTTGATGATGCTGTAGGCCGGGGCCGAGCGCTGAATTTGCCTTGCAGTGACATCATTGGAGGGGAGCTCGCAGCGCTGGAGGAACGCCAGGATGGGCTAGGCCCATGATGGAGTCAAGACAAGGGCCAGCTCAGCCCTCGGGACTGGCTCGTCAGTCCCCGGGACCGGCTCGCCAGCCCCCGGGGGTGAGGAAGCGACCGGGACGTCGTTCGTCATCATGATGCCGACGGTCTCGGAGCTGGCGCGCGCAGAGGTGGATGGCTCGATCATCGTGGCGGGAAGTGCCGGCTCGGAGGTGGGTGGAGATGGAGCCGGCAGAGCCGCCGCAGCCGGCGGGGCTGGTTGGGCAGCTGGCTCTGCCCAGGTGCTGGCCGCGCTCACCGGAACGAAGATGGACTCCGATTCGGGAGAGGGCTTGATCGAGGGCTTCAGCAGCCGCTCGAGGGAGATGCCGGCTGGGATGGCCTGCCAGGTGGAGCCGATCTTGGCCAGCGTGTCGGCCGCCTCGTTATCTGCACGGGGGACGTGGTGGAACTCACAGCCCTCGAAGGAGCCGGTGAGCTGTTGGACGAGGAAGCGGTAGCTGGCCATGTTGGCGTCCCTGGCGTCCCATTCGCCAGAAACTTGTTGCACCACGAGGTCGGAGTCGCCGAAGTAGATGATGCGCCGGATGCCGATCTCATTGGAGAGCCGGAGGCCGTGGACGAGGGCCTCGTACTCGGCCACGTTGTTGGAGGCGGCGAAGTGGATCTGGAGGGCGTAGCAGAGCTGGTCGCCTCTAGGAGACGACAGGACGATGCCGGCTCCCAGGCCGGTTCGCATCTTCGGTAGTGTCTTGCCCTCCTCCGGCCGCTCCACCACCAGGATGACGCTGATAACACGCGCGGTGGCCGCGATGTAGGCGAGCAGGGGCTCCTTGTCGGCCGGCGCGGCCAAGATGGGCACGCTGGTGAGAGCCCGCTTGAGGCCGCGGAATGCCGCGTCTGCCTCGTCAGACCAGTCAAACAGGGTCGTCTTCTTCGAGAGGTCCCAGCCCGGCTCGACCAAGACCGACTTACGCAGGAGCCCGTAGAGGGGCAAGGCCTTCTCGCCCAGTCGGCTGATGAACCGGCTGAGGGAGGCGAGGCAGCCGGTGAACTTCTGGACGTCGCGGAGCCGGACCGGGTTGGGCATGCGCTCGATCGCCCGGATCTTCTCAGGGTTAGCTTAAATGCCGCGGGCGGACACGAAGAAACCCAGCAGTTGGCCGACTGGGACGCCGAAGACACACTTCTCCGGGTTGAGCTTGATCTTGTACTCGCGCAAGTTGGCGAACGTCTCCCGGAGGTCGTCGAGGAGCTGAAGTGCTTCTTGGATTTGACGACGATGTCGTCCACGTAGGCATGGACGTTCCTGCCTATCTAAGGCAGGAGGCACTTCTGCATACATCGCTGGAAGGTGGCGCCGGTGTTCTTTAGGCCGAAGGACATGGTGATGTAGCAGTAGGCCCCTAAGGGGGTGATGAAGGAGGTCTTGAGCCGGTCGGCTGGGTCCAGCTTTATCTGGTGGTAGCCGGAGTAGGCGTCCAGAAAGGACAACAGATCGCAGTCGGCCATGGAGTCGATGACTTGATCGATCCGTGACAGAGCGAACGGGTCCTTGGGCCATGCCTTGTTCATGCTCGTGTAGTCATGCACATGCGCCAGGTCTTGTTTTTCTTCAACACTAGGACTTGGTTGGCTAGCCAGTCCGGGTGGAACACTTCCATGATGAAGCCGGCTGCGAGCAGCCAGGAGATCTCTTCTCCGATAGTGCGCTGCTTCTCCTCGGAGAAATGGCGCAGGGGTTGCTTGACCAGCTTCGCGTCCGGCCGTACGTGCATCCTGTGCTCGGTGAACTTCCTCGGGACACCCGACATGTCTTTGGGGGACCATGCGAAGATGTCCCGATTCTCACGGAGGAAGTCGACGAGCTCGCTTTCCTATTTGCTGTCGAGGCGCGAGCCGATGGTCATGCACTGGGTGGGGTTGGCCGGATCGAGCGGCACCTGCTTGGTGTCCTTGGACGACTGGAACGAAGCTTCGCCGACCGACTGGGAGGGAGGAACCGGCACGGCCGGCTGGGCGGAGGCGAGGGCCACCAGCTGGTCGAGCTGCCGCTTCTCCTTCGCTATCTCCAGGGCCTCGGCCAGCCAGCTACCGTCGCGCGCGCACGCAATCGACATCTGGTACTTGCCGGCGACGGTGATGATGCCCTTGGGGCCCGGCATCTTGAGCTTGAGGTAGGCGTAATGGGGGACCGCCATGAACTTGACGAGGGCTGGCCGGCCGAGCAACGTGTGGTAGGGGTTGTCGAGGTCGACCACCTCGAACGAGATGGGCTCGCGGCGGAAATGACTGGCGTCGCCGAAGAGGACGTCGAGCTTGATCTTGCCGATGGGGGTGCAGGACTTGCCCGACACGATGTCGTGGTAGACGGTCCGACTTGCCTTTAGGTCCTTGAGCAGGGTGTCTAGGTAGAGGATGTTGATGCTGCTGCCCCCATCAATCAGCACCCGCGAGAAGCGGCACGAGCACTTCTCGGAGGCGATGGTGGGATCGAGGACGAGGGCATAGCTGCCGGGGTTTTGCATCACGGCCGGGTGGTCCGCCCGGCTCCAGGTGATCGGCTTCTCGGACCAATGCATGAATTGGGGAGTTGCGGGGATGGTGGCATTCACCTCGTGGTGGAGCCGGCGCTAGGTGTGCTTGTCCGTCTCCTCGCTGGTGAAGACGACGTAGCAGCCATCGTGCTCAGGGTACTGGTCGAGCAGCCGACCGTCGTGCCAGGGCCGGGGCCGCCTGAGCCGGTCCAGGAGCCGGAGCCGGAGCTTGGGACGAAGCCAGTGCGCGAGCTGGCGGCATGGGGGAAGCCAGGAGGCCGTCCCCCTGGGCCAAACGCTGGGAGAAGCTGCACAGCCGAAGCGTGTGCGTAGCCGGCTTGGTGCCGGAGTGGTTCTTGCAGGGGAGGTCAAGCATTTGCTCGAAAGTCAGCTTGGGCTGCCAGGCAGCCTTGCCAGTGCGCTGGCGCTGAACGGGGGCCTGGCCAGCTGGCTGCTCCTCCTCGATGGAGGCGACCTGCCGGCTACCGTAGCGGGAGTCGGGCTAGTCGTGTTGGAAATATGCCCTAGAGGCAATATATAAAGTGCTTATTATTATATTTCCTTGTTCATGATAAGCGTTTATTATCCATGTTATAATTGCATTGATTGGAAACACATTGCATGTGTGGGTAAATAGACAACAATGTGTCCCTAGTATGCCTCTAGTGAACTAGCTCGTTGATCAAAGATGGTCAGGGTTTCCTAGCCATTGACATGTGATGTCATTTGATAACGGGATCACATCATTAGGAGAATGATGTGATGGACAAGACCCAAACTTCAAACGTAGCATATAATCGTGTCCGTTTATTGCTACTGTTTTCTGCATGTCAATGTATAAGTTCCTATGACCATGAGATCATGCAACTCATGGATATCGGAGGAGTGCCTTGTGTGTATCAAACGTCACAATGTAACTGGGTGACTATAAAGGTGCTCTACAGGTATTTCCGATGATGTCTGTTGAGTTAGCATGGATCAAGACTGGGATTTGTTACTCCGTGTGACGGAGAGGTATCTCGGGGCCCACTCGGTAATACAACATCATAATAAGCCTTGCAAGCAATGTGACTAATTGTTAGTTGCGGGATCTTGTATTACGAAATGAGTAAAGAGACTTGCCGGTAACGAGATTGAACTAGGTATGGAGATACCGACGATCAAATCTCGGGCAAGTAACATACCGAAGAACAAAGGGAACGTTATGCGGGATTAACTAAATCCTTGACATAGAGGTTCGACCGATAGATCTTCATAGAATATGTAGGAACCAATGGTGGACGTCCAGGTCTTGCCATTGGTTATTGACCGTAGAGGTGTCTCGGTCATGTCTACATAGTTCTCGAACCCGCAGGGTCTGCACACTTAAGGTTCGGTGATGTTTCGCTAGTATAGAGTTATGTATGGTGGTGACCGAAGGTTGTTAGGAGTCCTGGATGAGATCCCGGACGTCATGAGGAGCTCTGGAATGGTCGAAAGGTAAAGATTCATATATAGGAAGTACCAGTTTGGTCGCCGAAAAAGTTTTGGGCTCATCAGTAGTGTACCGGGAGTGCCGGTAGTGTACCGAGAGGCCTCCGGGAGGGGTATTTCGACCCCAAGAGGTCCATGGGCTGTGGGAGGGTGTTAACCAGCCCTTAGTGGGCTGGGAAACCCAGCCACAAAGGCCCATGGTGCAGGGAGTGGAATTCCTAAAGAAAAAAGGAAAAAGAGAAAATCAGCCAATAGGAAAGCAATCCTACTCCAACTAGGATTGGAGGGCAAGTAGGATTGCTCCTCCTCTAGCCGGCCGAGCCAAAGAAGCCTTGGCTGCCTCTCCTCTCCTCCCTCCTATATATATTGGTGGATAGCAAGGGTTTTGCACATAGTTTACGGCCACGTGCTACCCGTTTCACCGGTCCTCCTCTAGATCGGATTTCTGGAGCGCTTAGGCGAAGCCCTGCCGGAATTGCTCCACCACCACCATCACCGGAGCGCCGTCACACTGCCGGTGAACTCTCACTCCTCTCCACCTCCTCTTTCTGGATCAAGATGGTGTAGATCGTCATCAAGCTGCACGTGTGCTGAACGCGGAGGTGTCGTCCGTTCGGTACTAGATCAGAAGGATCATGATCAAGGCCACGGGACGTTCGTGATCGGATCACGGGACGGATCGTGACGAGATCGCGGGACGGTTTGTGATTGGTTCGCGGGACGGTTCATGATTAGATCGCGGTACGCTCGGCGATTCGGATCGCGAAGAAGTACGACTACACCAACCGCGTTTCTTAACGCTTCCCGCTTAGCGATCTACAAGGGTATGTAGATCCACTCTCCCTCTCGTAGATGCTCATCACCATGGATAGGTTTGCATGTGCATAGGAAATTTTTTGTTTCCCATGCGACGTTCCCCAACAGTGGCATCATGAGCTAGGTTGATGGTTCGATGAGATCTCGAGTAGAACACAAAAGGTTTGTGGGCGTTGATGCTTAGATTGCTTCCTCCCTTGGTCGGATTTTGGTTCAGCGGGATTGTGAGATAAAACGGCTCAGACCAACATTACTCGTACGCTTACGAGAGACTGGTTCCCTCGTCGCAACTTGTTGCTTAGATGGCTTGCGGGCGATAGTTTGTCTCACTTTAGTTGGATCGGATCCGACAAAGGCGGTCCTTGAGAAGGTTGAAAAGCAATCTATGTATCACCGTTGTGGTTAATGCGTAGGTGAGAATCGTTCTTACTAGATACCCGTAGCAGCCACGTAAAACATGCAACAACAATTAGAGGACGTCTAACTTGTTTTTGCAGGGTATGTTGTGATGTGATATGGCCAATTAAATGATGAGATATATGTGATGTATGAGATGATCATGTGATGTATAGATTTTCACTACTTGCACGTCGGTGAATACGGCAACCGGCAGGAGCCATAGGGTTGTCTTTAATTATTGTATGACCTACGTATCAATCATTAAGCGCTATGTAATGCTTTACTTTATTGCTAAGCGGTAGCAATAGAAGTAGAAGCAGGGCTGGCGCCACAACCCCAATGGCAACACATTGATGGAGATCAAGATGATGGAGATCATGGTGTTGTGCCGGTGACGATGGAGATCATGCCGGTGTTTCGAAGATGGAGATCTTAAACACAAGTTCATGGCCATATCATGTCACTTATGAATTGCATGAGATGTTAATCCTTTTATGCACCTTGTTTTGCTTAGTACGGAGGTAGCATTATAAGGTGATCCCTCACTTGAATTTCAAGATGAACTGTGTTCTCCCTGAGTGTGCACTGTTACGGAAGTTCGTCGTGTCGAGACACCACGTGATGATCGGGTGTGATAGATTCTACGTTCACATACAATGGGTGCAAGCCAGATTTGCACGTGCAGAACACTCGGGTTAAACTTGACGAGCCTAGCATGTACAGACATGGCCTCGGAACACAAGAGACCGAAAGGTCAAACATGAGTCATATAGTAGATATGATCAACATAGTGATGTTCACCATTGAAGCCAACTTAACTCGCGTGATGATCGGACTTGAGTTGGTGAATTTGGATCATGTGACACTCAGATGACCTGAGGGATGTCAATTTGAGTGGGAGCTTTAGTAATTTGATTAACTAAACTCATTATCATGAACAATAGTCTAAATAACCTTTGCATATTTATGTTGTAGATCAATGGCTCGCGCAGTAGCACCCCTGGATTTTAAGGCATTCCTAGAGAAAGCTAAGTTGAAAGATGACGGAAGTAACTTTGTTGATTGGGCCCGTAATCTGAGGATTATCCTTACGGCTTCCCAGAAACAATATGTCCTTGATGCACCGCTTGGTGACCAACCAGAAGACATGACCTCCGAAGACGTTAAGAACGCTTGGGAGGCTCATGCTGGAGAGTACTCAATAGTTCAGTGTGCAATATTGTATGGCTTAGAACCGGGACTTCAAAGACGTTTTGAACGTCATGGAGCATATGAGATGTTCCGGGAGTTGAAATTTATCTTTCAGAAGAATGCTCGGATCGAGAGGTATGAGACCTCCGATAAATTCTATGCTTGCAAGATGGAGGAGAACGGGTCTATCAGTGAGCATACACTCAGAATGTCTGGGTACTCAAACCGTCTAGCTGAGTTGGGAATTGCCCTTCCGCAAGAGGCGATCATTGATAGAGTTCTTCAATCACTGCCACCTAGTTACAAAAGTTTTGTGATGAACTATACCATGCATGGGATGAACAAGTCATCATCCGAGCTGTTTGCGATGCTGAAAGTCGCTGAGTCTGAAATCCAGAAAGAACATCAAGTGTTGATGGTCAATAAAACCACTAGTTTCAAGAAAAATGGCAAGGGCAAAGGCAAGAAGGGTAAAACCAAGAAGGATGGCAAAGCAGTTGCTACTCCTACAAAGAAGCCTAAGCATGGACGTGAGCCAGAAACTGAGTGCTTTCATTGCAAGGGAACTGGTCACTGGAAGCGGAACTGCCCCAAGTACCTGGCTGACAAGAAGGCGGCCAACGAGAAACAAGGTATATATGATATACATGTTATTGATGTGTACCTTACTAGTTCTCATAGTAGTGCCTGGGTATTTGATACCGGTTCGGTTGCTCACATTTGCAACTCAAAGCAGGAACTACGGAATAAACGAAGACAGGCAAAGGACGAAGTGACGATGCGCGTAGGAAATGGTTCCAAGGTTGATGTGATCGCCGTCGGCACGCTCTCTCTTCAATTACCATCGGGATTAGTGATGAACCTAAATAATTGTTATTTAGTGCCTGCGTTAAGCATGAACATTATATCTGGATCTTGTTTATTGCGAGACGGTTACTCATTTAAATGAGAGAATAAAGGTTGTTCTATTTATATGAGTAATATCTTTTATGGTCATGCACCCAATGTTAGGGTTTATTCATTTTTAATCTTGATAGTGATGACACACCTGTTCATAACATTGATGCCAAAAGATGTAGAGTTGTTAATGATAGTACCACTTTCTTGTGGCACTGCCGTTTAGGTCATATTGGTGTAAAATGCATGAGGAAGCTCCATGCTGATGGACTTTTGGAGTCACTTGATTTTGAATCACTTGACACATGTGAACCATGCCTGATGGGCAAGATGACCAAAACGCCCTTCTCTGGAACAATGGAACGGGCGAGTGACTTGTTGGAAATCATACATACTGATGTGTGCGGTCCAATGAATGTTGAAGTGCGCGGTGGTTATTGTTACTTTCTCACCTTCACTGATGACTTGAGTAGATATGGGTATATTTACTTGATGAAACACAAGTTTGAAACATTTGAAAAGTTCAAGCAATTTCAGAGTGAAGTTGAGAATCATCGTAACAAGAAGATCAAATTTCTACGATCTGATCGAGGAGGTGAATATCTGAGTTATGAGTTTGGCAGTCACTTAAGACAATGTGGAATTGTTTCACAGTTGACACCGCCCGGAACACCACAACGTAATGGTGTGTCTGAACGTCGTAATCGGATCTTATTAGATATGGTGCGTTCTATGGTGTCTCTTGCCGATTTGCCACTATCGTTTTGGGGTTATGCATTAGAGACAGCTGCATTCACTTTAAATAGGGCACCATCGATATCCGTTGAGACGACACCATATGAACTGTGGTTTGGCAAAAGGACGAAGTTGTCGTTTCTTAAAGTTTGGGGATGTGATGCTTATGTCAAAAAGCTTCAACCTGAAAAGCTGGAACCCAAAGCGGAAAAATGCGTCTTCATAGGATACCCGAAAGAGACAGTAGCGTATACCTTCTATCTTAGATCCGAAGGCAAAGTGTTTGTCGCTAAGAACGGAACATTTCTTGAGAAAGTGTTTCTCTCGAAAGAATTGAGTGGGAGGAAACTAGAGCTTGATGAGGTTATTGAACCTTTACTTCAACCGGAGAGTAGCGCTGCGCAGAAAGATGTTTCTGTGGAACCTACGACGGTAGAAGAGGAAGTTAATGATGATGATCATGAAGCTTCGGATCAAGCTACTATTGAATCTCGTAGGTCGACAAGGACGCGTACTACTCCCGAGTGGTACGGCAACCCTGTCTTAGAGGTCATGTTGTTGGACAACAATGAACCTACGAGCTATGGAGGAGCAGTGATGGGCCCGGATTCCGAGAAATGGTTAGAGGCCATGAAATCTGATATGGATCCATGTATGAAAACAAAGTATGGACTTTGGAAGTACTACCTGAAGGGCGAAAGGTCATTCAGAACAAATGGATCTATAAGAAGAAGACGGACACGGACGGTAATGTCACCGTCTATAAAGCTCGACTTGTGGCAAAGGGTTTTTCACAAGTTCAAGGAGTTGACTACGATGAGACTTTCTCACCCGTAGCGATGCTTAAGTCTGTCAGAATCATGTTGGGAATAGCTGCTTATTTTGACTATGAAATTTGGCAGATGGATGTCAAAACGGCGTTCCTCAACGGTTTCCTTGAGGAAGAGTTGTATATGATGCAACCCGAAGGTTTTGTCGATCCAAAGAATGCTGACAAAGTTTGCGAACTCTAGCGATCCATTTATGGACTGGTGCAAGCATCTTGGAGTTGGAATAAGCGCTTTGATGAGGTGATCAAAGTGTTTGGGTTTATACAAGTTTATGGAGAAGCTTGTATTTACAAGAAAGTGAGTGGGAGCTCTATAGCGTTTCTAGTGTTATATGTGGATGACATATTGCTGATCGGAAACGATATAGAAATGCTAGAAAGCGTGAAGGAATATTTGAACAAGGGTTTTTCAATGAAGTACCTAGGAGAAGCTGCTTTCATATTAAGCATTAAGATCTATAGAGATAGGTCGAGACGCTTAATAGCACTTTCACAGAGCACATACCTTGATAAAGTTTTGAAAAAGTTCAAAATGGAATAGGCCAAGAAGGGGTTCTTGCCTGTGTTACAAGGTGTGAAGTTGAGTAAGACTCAATACCCAGTGACTGCAAAAGATAAAGAAAAGATGAGTGTCATCCCCTATGCTTCAGCCATAGGCTCTATCATGTATGCAATGCTGTGCACAAGACCTGATGTCAGCCTTGCCATAAGTATGGCTGGAAGGTTTCAAAGTGATCCTGGAATGGAGCACTGGCAAGCGGTCAAGAATATCCTTAAGTACCTTAACAGGACTAAGGACATGTTTCTCGTTTATGGAGCTGATGAAGAGCTCGTCGTAAAGGGTTACGTCGATGCAAGCTTTGACACTGATCCGGACGACTCTAAGTCGCAAACCGGATAAGTATTTATTCTTAACGGGGGAGCGGTAAGCTGATGCAGTTCCAAGCAAAGCGTGGTAGTTGATTCTACGTGCAAAGCGGAGTACATCGCAGCCTCGGAGGTGGCGAAGGGAGGTGTCTGGATGAAGCAGTTCATGACAGATCTTGGAGTAGTGCTTAGTGCGCTAAATCCAATAAATCTGTTCTGTGACAACACTGGTGCCATTGCTCTAGCCAAGGAACCAAGGTTTCACAAGAGGACCAAACACATAAAGCGACTCTTCAACTCCATCCGGTTCTACATCGAGGAGAAGGACATAAATATTAGCAAAGTGCACATGGATCTGAATGTGGCAGACCCGTTGACTAAACCTCTTCCAAGGGCTAAACATGATCAACACCAGAACTGTATGGGTGTTCGATTCATTACCATGTAAATCACATAGTGATGTGAACTAGATTATTGACTCTAGTGCAAGTGGGAGACTGTTGGAAATATGCCCTAGAGGCAATATATAAAGTGTTAATTATTATATTTCCTTGTTTATGATAATCGTTTATTATCCATGCTATAATTGCATTGATTGGAAACACATTGCCTGTGTGGGTAAATAGACAACACTGTGTCCCTAGTATGCCTCTAGTGAACTAGCTCGTTGATCAAAGATGGTCAGGGTTTCCTGGCCATTGACATGTGATGTCATTTGATAACGGGATCACATCATTAGGAGAATGATGTGATGGACAAGAACTAAACTACAAACGTAGCATATGATCGTGTCAGTTTATTGCTACTGTTTTCTGCATGTCAATGTATATGTTCCTATGACCATGAGATCATGCAACTCACGGATATCGGAGGAGTGCCTTGTGTGTATCAAAAAACGCAACGTAATTGGGTGACTATAAAGGTGCTCTACAGGTATTTCCGATGATGTCTGTTGAGTTAGCATGGATCGAGACTTAGATTTGTTACTCCGTGTGACGGAGAGGTATCTCGGGGCCCACTCGGTAATACAACATCACAATAAGCATTGCAACCAATGTGACTAATTGTTACTTGCGGGATCTTGTATTACGGAACGAGTAAAGAGACTTGCCGGTAATGAGATTGAACTAGGTATGGAGATACCGACAATCGAATCTCGGGCAAGTAACATACCGAAGAACAAAGGGAATGTTATACGGGATTAACTGAATCCTTGACATAGAGGTCCGACCGATAGATCTTTGTAGAATATGCAGGGACCAATGTGGACGTCCAGGTCCCTCCATTGGTTATTGGCCGTAGAGGTGTCTTGGTCATGTCTACATAGTTCACGAACCCGCAGGGTCTGCACACTTAAGGTTCGGTGACGTTTCGGTAGTATAGAGTTATGTATGATGGTTACCGAAGGTTGTTCGCAGTCCCGGTTGAGATCCCGGACGTCACGGGGAGCTCCGGAATGGTCGAGAGGTAAATATTCATATATAGGAAGTCCCAGTTTGGTCCCCGGAAAAGTTTTGGGCTCATCGGTAGTGTACCGGGAGGCCTCCGGGAGGGGTATTTCGACCCCAAGAGGTCCATGGGCTGTGGGAGGGTGTTAACCAGCCCTTAGTGGGCTGGGAAACCCTGCCACAAAGGCCCATGGCGCAGGGAGTGGAATTCCTAAAGGAAAAAAGGAAAAAGAGAAAATCAGCCAATAGGAAAGCAATCCTACTCCAACTAGGATTGGAGGGCAAGTAGGATTGCTCCTCCTCTAGCCGGCCGAGCCAAGGAGGCCTTGGCTGCCGCTCTTCTCCCGCCTATATATATTGGTGGATAGCAAGGGTTTTGCACATAGTTTACGGCCATGTGTTACCCATTTCACCGGTGCTCCTCTAGATCGGATTTCTGCAGCGCTTAGGCGAAGCCCTGCCGGAATTGCTCCACCACCACCATCACCGGAGCACCGTCACGCTGCCGGTGAACTCTCTCTCCTCTCCGCCTCCTCTTGTTGGATCAAGACGGTGGAGATCGTCATCAAGCTGCACGTGTGCTGAACGCGGAGGTGCCGTCCGTTCGGTACTAGATCGGAAGGATCGTGATCAAGGCCACGGGACGTTCGTGATCGGATCGCGGGACGGATCGTGACGAGATCGCGGGACGGTTCGTGATTGGTTCGCGGGACGGTTCGTGATTAGATCGCAGGACGCTCGGCGATTTGGATCGCGAAGAAGTACGACTACACGAACCGCGTTTCTTAACGCTTCCCGCTTAGCGATCTACAAGGGTATGTAGATCCACTCTCCCTCTCGTAGATTCTCATCACCATGGATAAGTTTGCGTGTGCGTAGGAAATTTTTTATTTCCCATGCGACGTTCCCCAACAAGTCGTTCTTGTTGGAAATATGCCCTAGAGGCAATATATAAAGTGTTTATTATTGTATTTCCTTGTTCATGATAATTGTTTATTATCCATGCTATAATTGTAATGATTGGAAACACATTGCATGTGTGGGTAAATAGACAACACAATGTCCCTAGTATGCCTCTAGTGAACTAGCTCGTTGATCAAAGGATGGTTAAGTTTTCCTAGCCATGGACATGAGATGTCATTTGATGACGGGATCACATCATTAGGAGAATGATGTGATGGACAAGACCCAAACTACAAACGTAGTGTATGATCGTGTCAGTTTATTGCTACTGTTTTCTGTATGTCAATGTATACGTTCCTTTGACCATGAGATCATGCAACTCACGGATATCGGAGGAGTGCCTTGTGTGTATCAAACGTCGCAACGTAACTGGGTGACTATAAAGGTGCTCTACAGGTATCTCCGATGGTGTTTGTTGAGTTGGCATGGATCGAGACTGGGATTTGTTACTCCGTGTTACGGAGAGGTATCTCGGGGCCCACTCGGTAATACAACATCACAAATGATCCTTGCAAGCAATGTGACTAATTGTTAGTTGCGGGATCTTGTATTACAGAACAAGTAAAGAGACTTGCCGGTAACGAGGTTGAACTAGGTATGGAGATACCGACGATCGAATCTCGGGCAAGTAACATACCGAAGAACAAAGGGAACGTTATACAGGATTAATTGAATCCTTGACATAGAGGTTCGACCGATAGATCTTCGTAGAATATGTAGGAACCAATGTGGACGTCCAGGTCCCGCCATTGGTTATTGGCCGTAGAGGTGTCTCGGTCATGTCTACATAGTTCTCGAACCCGCAGGGTCTGCACACTTAAGGTTCGGTGACGTTTCGGTAGTGTAGAGTTATGTATGGTGGTGACCGAAGGTTGTTCGGAGTCCCGGATGAGATCCTGGACGTCATGAGGAGCTCCGGAATGGTCTGGAGGTAAAGATTAATATATAGGAAGTCCTAGTTTGGTCGCCGGAAAAGTTTCGAGCTCATCGGTTGTGTACCGGGAGTGCCGGTAGTGTACCGGGAGGCCTCCGGGAGGGGTATTTCGACCCCAAGAGGTCCATGGGATGTGGGAGAGTATTAACCAGCCCTTAGTGGGATGGGAAAACATCCACAAAGGCCCATGGCGCAGGAGAGAAAGTCCTAAAGGAAAAAGTGGAAAATCAGCCAATAGGGAGCAATCCTAGTCCAACTAGGATTGGAGGTGGAATAGGATTCCACCCCTCTCTAGCCGGCCGAACCAAGGAGGCCTTTTCTGCCTCTCCTCTCCTCTCCTCCTATATATACTAGTGGAATAGCTAGGGTTTTGGCAGAAATTACGGCCACGTGCTACCCGTTCCACCGGTGCTCCTCTAGATTAGATTTCCGCAGTGCTTACGCGAAGCCCTGCCGGAATTGCTCCACCACCATCATCACCGGAGTGCCGTCATGCTGCCGGTGAACTCTCTCTCCTCTCCACCTCCTCTTGATGGATCAAGACGGTGGAGATCATCATCAAGCCGCACGTGTGCTGAACGCGGAGGTGTCGTCCGTTCGGTACTAGATCGGAAGGATCGTGATCAAGGCCACGGGACGTTCGTGATCGGATCGCGGGACGGATCGTGATGAGATTGCGGTACGGTTCATGATTGGTTCACGGGATGGTTTTTGATTAGATCGCGGGACGCTCGGCGATTTGGATCGCGAAGAAGTATGACTACACCAACCACGTTTCTTAACGCTTCCCGCTTAGCGATCTACAAGGGTACGTAGATCCACTCTCCCTCTCGTAGATGCTCATCACCATGGATAGGTTTGCGTGTGCGTAGGAAAAAAAATTCCCATGCGACGTTCCCCAACAGTGGCATCATGAGCTAGGTTGATGGTTCGATGAGATCTCGAGTAAAACACAAAAGGTTTGTGGGCGTTGATGCTTAGATTGCTTCCGTCCTTGGTCGGATTTTGGTTCAGTGGGATTGTGAGATAAAATGGCTCAGACCAACATTACTCGTACGCTTACGAGAGACCAGTTCCCTCGATGCAACTTGTTGCTTAGATGGCTTGCGGGTGACAGTTTGTCTCACTTTAGTTGGTTCGGATCCGACAAAGGCGGTCCTTGAGAAGGTTGAAAAGCAATCTATGTATCACCGTTGTGGTTTATGCGTAGGTGTGAATCATTCTTGCTAGATACCCGTAGCAGCCACGTAAAACATGCAACAACAATTAGAGGACGTCTAACTTGTTTTTGCAGGGTATGTTGTGATGTGATATGGCCAATTACATGATGAGATATATGTGATGTATGAGATGACCATGTGATGTATAGATTTTCACTACTTGCACGTCGGTGAATACGGCAACCAGCAGGAGCCATAGGGTTGTCTTTAATTGTTGTATGACCTGCGTGTCAATCATTAAGCGCTATGTAATGCTTTACTTTATCGCTAAGCGGTAGCAATAGAAGTAGAAGTAGGGCTGGCGCCACAACCCCAATGGCAACACATTGATGGAGATCAAGATGATGGAGATCATGGTGTTGTGTCGGTGACGGTGGAGATCATGCCGGTGTTTCGAAGATGGAGATCTTAAACACAAGTTCATGGCCATATCATGTCACTTATGAATTGCATGAGATGTTAATCCTTTTATGCACCTTGTTTTGCTTAGTACGGCGGTAGCATTATAAGGTGATCCCTCACTTGAATTTCAAGATGAACTGTGTTCTCCCCGAGTGTGCACCGTTGCGAAAGTTCGTCGTGTCGAGACACCACGTGATGATCGGGTGTGATAGACTCTACGTTCACATACAACGGGTGCAGGCCAGATTTGCACGTGCAGAACACTCGGGTTAAACTTGATGAGCCTAGAATGTACAGACATGGCCTCGGAACACAAGAGACCGAAAGGTCGAACATGAGTCATATAGTAGATATGATCAACATAATGATGTTCACCATTGAAACCAGCTTAACTCACGTGATGATCGGACTTGAGTTGGTGAATTTGGATCATGTGACACTCAGATGACCTGAGGGATGTCAATTTGAGTGGGAGCTTTAGTAATTTGATTAACTAAAACTCATTATCTTGAACAATAGTCGAAGTAACCTTTGCAAATTTATGTTGTAGATCAATGGCTCGCGCAGTAGCACCCCTGAATTTTAATGCGTTCCTAGAGAAAGCTAAGTTGAGAGATGATGGAAGTAACTTTGTTGATTGGGCCCGTAATCTGAGGATTATCCTTACGGCTTCCCAGAAACAATATGTCCTTGATGCACCTCTTGGTGACCAACCAGAAGACATGACCTCCGAAGACGTTAAGAACGCCTGGGAGGCTCGTGCTGGAGACTACTCAATAGTTCAGTGTGCAATATTGTATGTCTTAGAACCGGGACTTCAAAGACGTTTTGAACGTCATGGAGCATATGAGATGTTCCAGGAGTTGAAGTTTATCTTTCAGAAGAATGCCCGGATCGAGAGGTATGAGACCTCCGATAAGTTCTATGCTTGCAAGATGGAAGAGAATGGGTCTATTAGTGAGCATATACTCAGAATGTCTGGGTACTCAAACCGTCTAGGTGAGTTGGAATTACCCTTCCGCCTGAGGCAATCACTGATAGAGTTCTTCAATCACTGCCACCGAGTTACAAAAGTTTTGTGATGAACTATAACATGCACGAGATGAACAAGTCAGTCGCCGAGCTATTTGCGATGCTAAAAGTCGCTGAGTCTGAAATCCAGAAAGAACATCAAGTGTTGATGGTCAATAAAACCACTAGTTTCAAGAAAAATGGCAAGGGCAAAGGCAAGAAGGGTAAAACCAAGAAGGATGGCAAAGGAGTTGCTACTCCTACAAAGAAGCCTAAGCATGGACCTAAGCCAGAAACTGAGTGCTTTCATTGCAAGGGAACTGGTCACTGGAAGCGGAACTGCCCCAAGTACCTGGCTGACAAGAAGGCGGCCAACGACAAACAAGGTATATATGATATACATGTTATTGATGTGTACCTTACTAGTTCTCGTAGTAGTGCCTGGGTATTTGATACTAGTTCGGTTGCTCACATTTGCAACTCAAAGCGGGAACTACGGAATAAACGAAGACAGGCAAAGGACGAAGTGACGATGCGCGTGGGAAATGGTTCCAAGGTTGATGTGATCGCCGTCGGCACGCTCTCTCTTCAATTACCATCGGGATTAGTGATGAACCTAAATAATTGTTATTTAGTGCCTGCGTTAAGCATGAACATTATATCTAGATCTTGTTTATTGCGAGACGGTTACTCATTTAAATGAGAGAATAAAGGTTGTTCTATTTATATGAGTAATATCTTTTATGGTCATGCACCCAATGTTAGGGGTTTATTCATTTTTAATCTTGATAGTGATGACACACCTGTTCATAACATTGATGCCAAAAGATGTAGAGTTGTTAATGATAGTACCACTTTCTTGTGGCACTGCCGTTTAGGTCATATTGGTGTAAAATGCATGAGGAAGCTCCATGCTGATGGACTTTTGGAGTCACTTGATTTTGAATCACTTGACACATGTGAACCATGCCTGATGGGCAAGATGACCAAAACGCCCTTCTCTGGAACAATGGAACGGGCGAGTGACTTGTTGGAAATCATACATACTGATGTGTGCGGTCCACTGAATGTTGAAGCGCGCGGTGGTTATCGTTACTTTCTCACCTTCACTGATGACTTGAGTAGATATGGGTATATTTGCTTGATGAAACACAAGTTTGAAACATTTGAAAAGTTCAAGCAATTTCAGAGTGAAGTTGAGAATCATCGTAACAAGAAGATCAAATTTCTGCGATCTGATCGAGGAGGTGAATATCTGAGTTATGAGTTTGGCAGTCACTTAAGACAATGTGGAATTGTTTCACAGTTGACACCGCCCGGAACACCACAACGTAATGGTGTGTCTGAATGTCGTAATCGGATCTTATTAGATATGGTGCGTTCTATGGTGTCTCTTGCCGATTTGCCACTATCGTTTTGGGGTTATGCATTAGAGACAGCTGCATTCACTTTAAATAGGGCACCATCGAAATCCGTTTAGACGACGCCATATGAACTGTGGTTTGGCAAAAAGCCAAAGTTGTCGTTTCTTAAAGTTTGGGGATGTGATGCTTATGTCAAAAAGCTTCGGCCTGAAAAGGTGGAACCCAAAGCGGAAAAATGCGTCTTCATAGGATACCCAAAAGAGACAGTCGGGTATACCTTCCATCTCAAATCCGAAGGCAAAGTGTTTGTCGCTAAGAACGCAACATTTCTTGAGAAAGAGTTTCTCTTGACAGAATTGAGTGGGAGGAAAATAGAGCTTGATGAGGTTATTGAACCTTTACTTCAACCAGAGAATAGCGCAGCGCAGAAAGATGTTTATGTGGAACCTACGACGGTAGAAGAGGAAGTTAATGATGATGATCATGAAGCTTCGGATCAAGCTGCTATTGAACCTCGTAGGTCGACAAGGACGCGTACTACTCCCGAGTGGTACGGCAACCCTGTCTTAGAGGTCATGTTGTTAGACAACAATGAACCTACGAGCTATGGAGGAGCAGTGGTGGGCCCGGATTCCGAGAAATGGTTAGAGGCCATGAAATCCAAGATGGGATCCATGTATGAAAACAAAGTATGGACTTTGGAAGTATTACCTGAAGGGTGAAAGGCCATTCAGAACAAATGGATCTTTAAGAAGAAGACGGACGCAGACGGTAATGTCACCGTCTATAAAGCTCAACTTGTGGCAAAGGGTTTTTCAGAAGTTCAAGGAGTTGACTACGATGAGACTTTCTCACCCGTAGTGATGCTTAAGTCTGTCAGAATCATGTTGGCAATAGCTGCTTATTTCGACTAAGAAATTTGGCAGATGGATGTCAAAACGGCGTTCCTCAACGGTTTCCTTGAGGAAGAGTTGTATATGATGCAACCCGAAGGTTTTGTAGATCCAGAGAATGCTAACAATGTTTGCAAACTCCAACGATCCATTTATGGACTGGTGCAGGCATCTCGGAGTTGGAATAAGCGTTTTGATGAGGTGACCAAAGCATTTGAGTTTATACAAGTTTATGGAGAAGCTTGTATTTACAAGAAAGTGAGTAGGAGCTCAATAGCGTTTCTAGTATTATATGTGGATGACATCTTACTGATTGGAAACAATATAGAAATGCTGGAAAGCGTGAAGGAGTATTTGAATAAGAGTTTTTCAATGAAGGACCTAGGAGAAGCTGCTTTCATATTAGGCATTACGATCTATAGTGATAGATCGAGACGCTTAATAGCACTTTCACAGAGCACATACCTTGATAAATTTTTGAAGACGTTCAAGATGGAATAGGCTAAGAAGGGGTTCTTGCCTGTGTTACAAGGTGTGAAGTTGAGTAAGACTCAATGCCCAGTGACTGCAGAAGATAAAGAAAAGATGAGCGTCATCCCCTATGCTTCAGCCATAGGCTCTATCATGTATGCAATGCTGTGCACAAGACCTGATGTCAGCCTTGCCATAAGTATGGCTGGAAGGTTTCAAAGTGATCCTGGAATGGAGCACTGGCAAGCGGTCAAGAATATCCTTAAGTACCTTAACAGGACTAAGGACATGTTTCTCGTTTATGGAGGTGATGAAGAGCTCGTCGTAAAGGGTTACGTCGATGCAAGCTTTGACACTGATCCGGACGACTCTAAGTCACAAACCGGATACGTATTTATTCTTAACGGGGGAGCGGTAAGCTGGTGCAGTTCCAAGCAAAGCGTGATAGCTGATTCTACGTGCGAAGCGGAGTATATCGCAGCCTCGGAGGCAGCGAAGGAAGGTGTCTGGATGAAGCAGTTCATGACAGATCTTGGAGTAGTGCCCAGTGCACTGAATCCAATAAACCTGTTCTGTGACAACACTGGTGCCATTGCTCTAGCCAAGGAACCAAGGTTTCACAAGAGGACCAGACACATAAAGCGACGCTTCAACTCCATCCAGTTCTACATCGAGGAGAAGGACATAAGTATTTGCAAAGTGCGCACGGATCTGAATGTTGCAGTCCATTGACTAAACCTCTTCCAAGGGCTAAACATGATCAACACCAGAACTGTATGGGTGTTCGATTCATTACCATGTAAATCACATAGTGATGTGAACTAGATTATTGACTCTAGTGAAAGTGGGAGACTGTTGGAAATATGCCCGAGAGGCAATATATAAAGTGTTTATTATTATATTTCCTTGTTCATGATAATTGTTTATTATCCATGCTATAATTGTAATGATTGGAAACACATATCATGTGTGGGTAAATAGACAACACAATGTCCCTAGTATGCCTCTAGTGAACTATCTCGTTGATCAAAGGATGGTGAAGTTTTCCTAGTCATGGACATGAGATGTCATTTGATGACGGGATCACATCATTAGGAGAATGATGTGATGGACAAGACCCAAACTACAAACGTAGCGTCTGATCGTGTCAGTTTATTGCTACTGTTTTCTGCATGTCAATGTATATGTTCCTTTGACCATGAGATCATGCAACTCACGGATATCGGAGGAGTGCCTTGTGTGTATCAAACATCGCAACGTAACTGGGTGACTATAAAGGTGCTCTACAGGTATCTCCGATGGTGTTTGTTGAGTTGGCATGGATCGAGACTGGGATTTGTTACTCCGTGTTACGGAGAGGTATCTCGGGGCCCACTCAGTAATACAACATCACAAATGAGCCTTGCAAGCAATGTGACTAATTTTTAGTTGCGGGATCTTGTATTACGGAACGAGTAAAGAGACTTGCCGGTAACGAGGTTGAACTAGGTATGGAAATACCGACGATCGAATCTCGGGCAGGTAACATACCGAAGAACAAAGGGAACGTTATACGGGATTAACTGAATCCTTGACATAGAGGTTCGACCGATAGATCTTCGTATAATATGTAGGAACCAATGTGGACGTCCAGGTCCCTCCATTGGTTATTGGCCGTAGAGGTGTCTCGGTCATGTCTACATAGTTCTCAAACCCGCAGGGTCTGCACACTTAAGGTTCGGTGACGTTTCGGTAGTGTAGAGTTATGTATGGTGGTGACCGAAGGTTGTTCGGAGTCCCAGATGAGATCCCGGACATCACGAGGAGCTCCGGAATGGTCCGGAGGTAAAGATTCATATATAGGAAGTCCCAGTTTGGTCGCCGAAAAAGTTCCGGGCTCATCGGTAGTGTACCGGGAGTGCCGGTAGTGTACCGGGAGGCCTCCGGGAGGGGTATTTCGACCCCAAAAGGTCCATGGGCAGTGGGAGAGTATTAACCAGCCCTTAGTGGGATGGGAAAACAGCCACAAAGGCCCAAGGCGCAGGAGAGGAAGTCCTAAAGGAAAAAGTGGAAAATCAGCCAATAGCGAGCAATCCTAGTCCAACTAGGATTGGAGGTGGAATAGGATTCCACCCCTCTCTAGCCGGCCGAACCAAGGAGGCCTTGTCTGCCTCTCCTCTCCTCTCCTCCTATATATACTAGTGAATATCTAGGGTTTTGGCAGAAATTACGGCCACGTGCTACCCGTTCCACCGGTGCTCCTCTAGATTAGATCCTTGGAGCACAAGAGTTTGGCCGGTGCCTTGGATTTCATCCTCATTGAGGAATCAGCCATGGCGTATTTGTCCGCTTTGGACATTAGGTCCGCCAGGGAGGTTGGCTCGGAGCACAAGAGTTTGTGCTTGAGAGGGGTGCCATCACAGCAGCCTTCGATGAAGTACTGGATGGCTTGTATCTCGTGCACTCCCTCGCAGGAGTTGCGGAGCTCGGTTCATCGCGTGAGGTAGTCGCGGAGGTGTTCTTCCGGCCCCTGGACGCACATGGCCAGCTCGCGGGGCTGGCTGGGCCATTTGTAGGTGCCGGTGAAGTTGCTGACAAAGTCTTCCTCGAAGTCCGTCCAGGTGTTGACGCTGCCGGCGGGCAGGCTGTTAAGCGAGGTGCGGGCCGAGCTGATCAGCATGAGGGGGACGTAGCGGACAACTACGCGCTTGTTTCCCCTGGCGATGCCAACGGCGGTGGTGTAGTCGATCAGCCAGTCCTCCGGCTTGGCGGCCCCGGTGTATTTCGGGGTGTCGCGAGGAAGGGTGAAGCCGAGCGGAAAGGACTCGTTGCGGATCCGGGGGCTGAAGCAGGCCGGGCCTATCGAGCCCTCCTCCTCGAGGAGGGCCGACTGCGCAAGCCGGTCGAGACGGAGCCGGGCGTCGTTGTCGCTATGGGGGACGCGCGCTCCGAGCCGGGCCGCCAACTCGGGACGGAAGGCCGGCGGGATGGACCGTGTTGGCTCTTGCCGCGGTGGCGGGGTGTTCTCGCGGGTGCGCCGGCTACCTCCTGTCGGCGCCTCGTCATGGTAGTTGCTGCGGACCGGGTTGTTGCTGCGCCGGCTGCTCGTTCCCGCGCGAGGGGGGGCGTTGAACGTTGCTCCCCTGGGAGTTCCGGACGGAGGGACGAGGGGCGCTGGAGTGCTAGGCCGGCCGGCGGTCAGCAGCTCCAACGTCCTCGCCCTCGGGGCGGGGGAACTCGGAGACGGCCCCGCCGGGGGTGAGGCCGGCCTGTTGTGCATTGGCAGTGTCGATGAGGTCCTTGATGTGGCGCTCGCACGAGGCGCGTTCCTCGCCCTCCAAAGTTGCCAGTTCCTCGTAGGCAACCTTGGCGGCGCGCAGGTTGGCCGCGGGGTTGTCGTAGACGCGGAGGCGTCCGCCGAGGATTTCCGCGACCACGCGGCCACGCTCCTGCACGACCCCACGCCGGCTGGGCTCAGGGCCAGCCGGGATGAGACCATACGCGGAGTTGTACTCCCGCTGCGTAGCCTCCATCCGGCGTCACTCGGCGACGAGAGCGCTGGCGTCCTCGAACAGCAAGCGGCGGGCTGCCTCCAGCTCAGCTCTGGCGGTAGCTGGATCCGCCGTCGTGGCGATGGGAGTGCCCAGACCCCGGAGGGTGGCGGCGAGCAGGTCGGAGGTGCCGGCGCGAGCCATGGCTGCACCGGCCTCGGCCGCTCGCACACGGCCTGAGGTGGTGGAAGAGGTGGCGACCATCACTCCCACGCGAGTGTGGGAGCCGATGGCCTCGCCCGTGTCGAGCGCGCCCACGGACGAGGGAGGCTCGGTGCAGTTGAGCACCCAGCTAGGGTACTCGTTGGTCGCCGGCACGTCGGCGAGGCTCAGCTTGCTGAGTTGCCTGGCGAGCGCGGCGACGTTGAACGCGAGGTTGCGGCTGAGGCGCTTGTCATAGACGCTGGTCGCGCTGTCCGCGGGACCTGCCGGAGCAAGTCCCACGAGCACGCGGTTCTTCCCGGGCGCGAGGCGGCTGGGGAAGATGGTGAAGGGCCCCGCCTGGAGCGTGACTCCGGCCGACGCCGCGGATGGCCCCACGGTGGGCGCCAACTGTCGTGATTTCGTCACGGCAGATGCCATGGGTAGGCTTATCGAGGGGCCGAAGGACGCCGGCGGGCTCCAGGAGCGGGGTTAGGCACATACGGTGAATGACATGCGATGTACCCAGGTTCAGGGCCCTCCGTGAGAGGTAATACCCCTAGTCCTGCTCGGTCTAGATTAGGTGATGGAGAGATTACAATGATGCTCCTGGAGCTGTATGAGCGAGGAAGGAGAAGAAGCTGGCCGTCCTCCTGCCTCTATGTGTGCGTGCGTGTGATGAGTGGGGAGATGGAGCGAACTTGGAACCCTTTGCATGGGGGTGGTCCGGGGGGTTTTATAGGCCAACCCCCCGGATTACAATAGGGATAAAAGGTCGTGGAGGGCCTCGGCTAGCAGCCTCTTGGTCCAGTTGTGGGGCCCGCCGGCTGTGGGGTCTTGTCGCTGGTAGGTCCCACCGGCTGAAGGGTCCCGTCCGGAGCCGGCGGGGCCCGCACGATGGGTCCCGACGCCGGTCACATCGCGGCACGGGTCGTCCCTTGTGATGTCATCTTGCGGCGTCCGGCCGGCCGCCCTGTAGCCATGCCGGGGCAGGTAATGGAGTGGTTGAGGCATGCCGGCACTGTTGGAGGCCCGGTCGCCGTCCGCCAGGGTCAGAGGTCCTGACGCCTTCACTGTAGCCATGCGGACGCTGACCCCCGATGGGATGGGATCCACTGTTGCCGCGCAGGCCCTGATAATGGTATCCAATGCCCAACCGGCTGAGGAGGCCAGGCGGCAATGTCCCCAGCCGGCTAGCACGCCGTAGCCGGCGGAAGCGCAGCCGGAGTGTCGTGGCCGGCAAGGCGTAGCCAGACCGTTAGGAGAAACGGCCCGCCTTTAATCACGTTTGGTGAGCTAGGGCAAGGGGGCGTTTGAGGATGCCCCGGGGTTTTCCACCATCAGATTAGGAAGCAAAGATGTCGAGCCTCTACAAGCGTACATGCACTCTCCTAGGAAGGAGGCTAATTAAGGACTAAACTAAACGAGATTCCATAGGTGGTTAATAATTAACACGATGAATAAGTCCGGATATGTAGAAATCATTCATTTATTTACGTACATATATCCTATTTAAGGTAACGTATTAAAACCTAACTACTGGGCGATCTTTTACCAGCCGATACCGGACAAGCGTACAGCTCACGACCACTTCTTTTCAGGCCCCATCAATCTCCAGCACCGCCCGGCAATATACAACCCGTCGGGCCCGGACGGACCCGCGTGCTCCGTTTACCCTCATTCATTTCCTCTGTGCCGCTCAACCAATTCCCCCCCCTCGGAGCAGCAGGTATGTTCATGGCTCATCCTCCTCCGCGTCCTCCCTCGCTCGTCCCCAGATCTCTCTGACTCGACCTTCTGTCTCCAGGTGCTGTGAATCAACCTTCCCGGGGAAGAACATGGCTCTCGTCTTTGGATCGAGGAGGCCCGCCTGTATCCGGCGCCGGCGGTGCACCGTTTTTCGCCTGGGAGGAGCGGCCAGCGAGATGCATGGCAAGACGAGGCCCGTGGGGGTGGTGCAATCGTTTTGCACGGGAGCACGGGAGCTGCCATGTAAGTTTCCATGCTTCGCTTCGTGTTCTGCTGCTGCCCTTTCTTCTCTCCCGCGTGATTCGTGTTCCTCCGATGCGGAGGAGGGGACTCCGCGGCGCGGATCACGATGGTCGAGGGCTGAGATCTACTAGGTTGAGACCGCAGAAACATAGACCCAAATTACCTCGGGTTTGCCTCGTCGGGGTTAACTAGGTTTGGGGGATTCGGCAGAAGAACGCATCTCTATTTCTCTGCGTTCGTTCTAGGGTTACCTAGGTTTGGAGGAATCCAACACAAGAACGCTTCGCCGTTCGCGCGCGTCCCATGGTTAACTAGGTCTGAAGGAATTTGAAAAAACAACGCGTATCTGTTCTTGCGCATCCTTGGGTTAATTACGTCTGGAGGGTTTGACAGAAGAAGGCACCTCCGTTCGTGCGTGGCCTAGGGACAATTTGGTTTGGAGGATTTGACAAAGGAACACATCTCTGTGTTGTGGGCGTCCTGGGGCTAATTAAGCTTGTAGAATTTGACAGACTAACGCTTCTGGGCTGGCTTGCCATGTGGCTCATGGTGGATCTCTCCTCCGGTGGCATCGACATGGCCGCATCAGGGTACACGGCGTGAGCGGGTCGTCGTTGATGTGGAGCATGCTTGCACGGCCGGAAGCGCTTGATCTTGGCCGAGATTGGGGTGGCCGGTGAGATGAAGGCCGTGGTCGCTTACACTTTCCATCTTGTTGATCCGATTCTTCAGATTGCAGTGCGCTTATTTAGTTACCTGCTGGCATGGCCTAGTGCCCTGCGCCTGCAGCTTTGCTTGCGCGTAATGTATATGGCATTTTTGTGGGGAGCTTTCAGCCTGCTGCCACGCTGCTCGCATCGACCTGGCCTATCACATGGCACGCCCCACATCAGACAGCTATTCAACTTGTGAGCCATGGCTACTGGTCGGCTTAGAGTTGCTTGTTGCTGCACCAACGTGATTATAGCCCCATGCATGCATGCGGTTCATCTCTGCACCGTTTTTCTTCGAAAAAGATAACTCCGCGTTTTGCAACTTGGATCGTTCGTTCATGCGGCTTTACTCGAATCTTGACACAATTTGACAAAAAAAATTGTGCCATGTAAGAAGGGGTTGTTGTGTGGGCGTTTATGAGTTCGCCCACACGCTTGTTTCACGCATGCAAAGCTCGCGGCACCAACCCGACGTGCGGTGGAACTGCCGTCGTGCCCACGCACCCGCACGCCTGTTAGTTGCCATGCCTTTTCAGTGTTACGTGACAATTGGGTGGAACCGTCATCGCACGCCCGCACGCTTATCAGTTGCCATGTCTTTTTTCAGTGTTACATGGTAATGCAGTTGTTCAGACATGGCAACTGTAGTATCCAGACACAACTGCAGTTCAACAACCATGACAATTGCAATTCAACAAACAGTCAGCAACCATGACAACTGTCACGTGTGGCACGTGGGACCGCGAGGCAGGAGGCCAGACGTATGGGCGTCAGTTGTTTTGCCCATACGTAGGTGTGCGAGCTGTTTCTCACGTATCGCAAGAAACGTGTGATAAGATTTCCTTAACACTCACACGTGTGGACAATATCAGGACCTTTTTCTTTGTATTGTATTGTAGGGCGTTTGCACAATATTTCTCATGCCACACACATGGTGCATCAAAAGTGGCTTGATGTCGCCACGATATGCATGTGTCGTCGTACAGATCCTCCCTGTTTTGTCCCTATGACTACAGATTTTTCTCAGCTTGTTTCTCTCCGTATTAGTAAATCACAAGCCGGCGACTCACTCACTCGAGTACCACGTGCACGTTTACCGGTTGCTTTGTTTCGTCCCTCTGCCCAAGAGGTCTCACACGTACGTGGAAGCAATGGCCTAAGCATTTGCGCCATGTTTGGGGTCATCAAAATCATTAGTACTCCTTCCGTTTCAAAATATAAGACCTCTTAGAAATTTGACTATGAACTACATACAAATGTATATAGACATGTTTTAGAGTGTAGATTTATTTTGTTTTATATGTAGTTTATAATAAAATCTCTAAAAGGTCTTATATTTAGAAACGAAGTGAGTATGAGAGAATTGCTATAAATTATTGAGGCTCTAGAGCCACACGCAAACTCAAAGCTTGTTAGCGCATCCCAACGTCGATCCTCAAACCGTCTATATACGTTCGGGCCCGGTCCGACGTGTTGTGTCATTCAATGTGGCTTTGTATCGGCCCTTTCGACGATTGGGATGTTTTTTTTCTCCTGTAAACCAGAGACAAACTAGGGAAGGCTATGCGGGTGTCCAAACCACTGTCACACCCGCGTCCGATTGCCCTACCCTGTCCCACCAAAAAACCTCTCCCAAGCCTACGGTTGCTTCCCATCCGAAATGGTCAGCGCCGCTCCAGAGCTCAGCGTCTCATTCATGCCTGGTCAGAGCGGACTGTTGTCGGCATTGAAGGGGCGCGCCAACCGAGAGCACCACTCGCGTTGCTTAACAGTGCACACGAAGCCTTTCAAACGACACCACAACGGTCCATTTTCAAGGTTAGAAGGTACGCCGACCACATGAGTTTTTTAAAAGGGGAATTTAATATCGCGAAGATACCGGTTACACCCAGTCTTTGTATCTACAAGATGTCATAAGTAGGCTGATACAAGTGCACCGAGTGTCTACCCACTGCATAACATGATGCGGACATGCATACATTTTGCATGGACTTAATCCTTGCCCTAATATAGTACATTTTTATTAAACAGAGTACAATCGAAGCCGTTTACATACACAAGCATATATCCACTCTTATGAACACACATACGCGTAATCTATTCTTTTGAGCACCTACGAGAGACTGAGTCGGTACATCATCTTGAGATTGACGAAGTCGTCACAGATGTAGGAGACGATAACGTAGAAGACACAAGTGTAAGTCTGAGACTTCAACTCTGATGGATAAAGATACCAGTGTCCTTATAACCACCCAACCATACGTTGACTTGAATATGATATACATATTATCACATTGACGACTTGATCTTTTTCCTAGCGTAGTAGTACTACAATACTAGGGAATCAACTGTCACAGAAAAAAAAGAAATATTCATTTGTTGTATTCTTTTCGTTCTCACACATAGTTGGGCTTAATATCGTGAGCGTGTGAAGCTAATTTGCTATCAATGCACGGCCTGCTTCTCATTTCGAAGAGGCCCAGCTCGTTCTGCCCACCGCACTAGGGTTTGATCCTCGTATTCGTATATAAAAGTTCCTTCACGTCCCCTACCCCCTCCCCTCCTTACCCTCCCCGACGAACAGCCGCCGCCACCATCGATTTTGTTCCCCATCAGAGAAGGGTGACATTCCTCGAATCTCCCTCATGTTCTTGTGTTTCCATTGATTTCTCCTGCCTGTACTGATCCTTCGGTCGTGTTCCCCCTCCCCCCTTTGCAGGACGAGGCGATCTGCCACGGGATCGGGATCAAGGAGACGAGGCGATCCGCTACGAGATGAAGGAGTTTCGGCGTTCCTCTCGAGGTTTTACTCATCCCCTCCCCTCCCCTTCCTGTTCGTAGCTCGTAGATCTGACCCCTATCTGATCGAAATTTCATTAGGTTTGCTGTTGCTAGGTTCGTGTTGATGTGTGCTATTTGAAACCCTACAACATCCATCTGTTTCCATTGTCTCGCGATTTGAAACCCTAGGACCTTGATTTGATGGTTTGTATGTGAGTGGATTTGATGGTTTGTATGTGAGTGGATCGTTCTTTATTGATGATGGGATTAAACATATATATAGACCCCGAAGGGATGGATCCAACAGACGCGATGGTCCGGAGAGACACGAGCGAACAGTCGCGTCCCTTGTGCATGGCAGTTAGGGATAGCGGAGATTCTCCATAATTAACACATGGGTTAATTAAACTCAACACTCCCCCTAATCTACACTATCCTTGTAGACATCTTCATCTTAAATAAAGCTCCTCTAAAAACCCTGTAGGAAAAACGTGAGGAGTATAATATTTGATATGTTGCCAAAACTCCTGAAAAACCTAGTGGGAAAAATAAGGAGAAAATGTCGCAACATACAATAGTCATTGTCTCATTAAACTCAATATGTGAGAACCATAGAGTTTGGAGAACAATAAATATGTCATATATACTTTCCTAAAACCCCGGTGGGGAAAATAGAAAGTATGACATATTATCTCATGTTGATATTACCTCATTAAAAACCTTCATGAGAACCTTTATAGTACACTCAGAAAGGAAAAAAAGTATAATATGATGCATTGAACAGGAACAATTCAGGAAAATACTCCCCCTTATTCTTGCAAAATTCGAAGCCGTCACATACCAATTCCATGAACATATTCATGGAATGTAGAAGTTGGTAGAGACTTCGTGAACAACCCAGTCACATGATTTGATATGCAAGATATGCAATAAAGTGATATTGCTTACTACGGAACCTGTTTGCATCCGGGCAACACAAGAAACATTATCGTTAAGATAATGATTGGTGGATGTAGCCATGAGGTCTGTTTCGAAGACTAGTCCACACCTAGTAGGAAGACTAAGCTTGTCTACGATCTGACATAGGGAGGATCTGATCGATGTATCCAATGATATCGGTGTTCACATTTCTGTGAAACTGAAAAATCAGGATAAGATGTTTGATGCATTGGAGATATCGAAAGATATTCTTGAGTACAACCCAATTGTGTTTGGTGGATCCAATGGCATTATGGAACTTGAGTCTCAATATCTCATTTCCATCATCCCTTGGTCTAAATAGATCTTTCTCTACGTCTAGAGAATGAACTACCATGAGAGTTATGGATGGATACGATTTGTCCAGAATGAATTTCTCCAATATATTTTGGATATAGACAATATAGTATACCATAATATATGAATGAAGGGGCTCAAGTTGTAGTAACGAGCGGTATTTTGGTTTACCCAAATCCTTCATTTTAAAGTCCGTCATTTAGATGATTACATGTGTCGTCATTGCAGACACACAAACATGGATAATCATAATTGTAGGAGTAATCCTTGTGTACAAGGAACTCACTACGTCGGTTGTACCATATGTGCCGACAACAATAAGTCTTATGGTGACTTACTAATTTTGCACAATGTATATTGCTTTTTGCATTTCGATTCAGAAGTGAGATTCCATCGGGAATCAATCATATCTGTCTGAATCTAGTAATCCATATGGATATGTGATCACTACATCTATCAGCCGCATAGATAGATGATTTTGTACTGCCAATGATATAAGTTATCGAAAAGAGATTCCACCTCTGGAGAATAGTTGGGTATCTGCGTGAACCCTTGTGCTACAATACTTGCTCTTTGTTTCACCACCTTGTTGTTCTCAATTATGTTTCCAGAAGAAAACTCGTGTAGGTATTGCTTATGAATACCTTCCCATTATCGAGCAAGATCATTTCTACCTAGATTATACCCTTTGCTTGAGTTCAGTCCGAGTGTTGTTGACACTTTGCCATGGCCATGGTCTTTGGACCTGAATCATGTGAAAGGTTTTGCAATCTAGTTGAGAAATGTGTATCGACAATTGTAGACTTTCGATTATATGATTCTCTAGAATCTATATATCAATATATAGTTCATGGAAATATCGTTACCCATGGTGACTGCTCGTGATTTCCCAATGCGATTGAGTCGGATATTCCGATGTCTCGGTCATTGTGTGCACTATGACCTGGGTTGGTGGAGGTTTCCCATCCACTAGGTATACTACCCATTAGGTGTCTGTCAACGTAAAGTTGACTTGCATTTACTGTTTTAGAGGCCTTGATATCCTTGCTTGCAAGAAGCTGAATCATGATGTACTATTGTCGTACTTCTTCCCCTGTTGCTTTGAACGGGGAGTTGAGTGGTTTTAGTTGGTACCTCCACTCTTTCCGACATATTTTTACAGGATTATAGAATTGTGTGACACCTTTATGTTCAGTAAATGAATCTGGGAGGTTATTTGCAATGTGTTGCAAATCTGCTGAACGCATGGTTCAGATCTTTGAGTATGCGGATTTGAGGCAGAAATGTGTTGAACATTCCATTAATTTCCTGGCATTCTTTATGGCACTTGAAATCTCCACCCTAATGCCTGGAAATTTTCCTCATTGAATCAGCATACTGGCCATGAATAACTCCCCATGCGAGGGGCTTGAGGTATTGACGAAAATACAATTATTCCTCACATAGATCCCAACTATATGTTGAGGGGCCAATGATGTATGCCGGGTGGTGATATCGGTATGCAAACGAATTACTGCAGATGGGAAATACTTGATAGATTTCCATGTACCAAAGATAGAGGGGAATAATATTATGCAGTTATGTCATGAGTGTGTAAAACTGTATGACTCCAACGTAAAGTTGGTAAATTGCAATTCCAGAGTAAAGATAATGCAATGAGCTTAACTCTTCGGATAAAGGATTCTACCAAATTATTTTGAGTCTAGACATTAGGACAAATTGATAAACTTCAATGCAAGGGCCAATATAGAAGGCACTCAAGGAGAATTCTACAATGTTATCCATTCGATTTGCTTGAAATTGATGTCAGGATAATGAACCAATGGTTTCATGTGGATAAACCGCACTTGAGACCATCATATAGATGTATCTTTTAGAACCATAGAATACCTGAATAGTCTAGTCAATGGATGGGAAGAGCCACTTACCTCAACTTCATGCATTCAAGGAGTCTGAGTGGTTCAGCGTAGACTTTAAGGTGCTCGAGCTTTAAAATTAGCTTCCATGTGTCACATGTAGTGCACATAAAATCCAAATATTTTTAATTTAGCATCATAATAATCATAAACCAATGGAATTGCTCATAGTTCCGGTTTCAATCCAATGTCTCCATGACCAAGGCGAGTATGCCAAGTTTGTCATGTACAAGACATTTTGGAAAACTATCTTGGGCGCAACATGTGCTACAAGTTTTGTAGTATGCGTAGTACAATCCAGATAATACATAGAGAATGTGCTTGCCATATCCGTTGCATATGGTAAAGAGAAGCTAGTCCTCTTTGTTTTCATCATAAGTTCCGCTATGGAAACTATTTTGACGGATACCTCTATACTTTCGTAGGGTACGAGTTAAACTTGGAGGCAGTGAAGCATCCTGACGTTACTCGAGTACCTACAGGGATACTAAATATGACTTGAGTTGAGCCAACAAATACCTCATCGCATCTAGCGATTTCAAAATATCTCCTTTCTCTCAATGAGAGTGGAAACATTTCACTTCACTGAGTATAGAGTTTGTGATGCATATGTCCACAAGGCACATATCATCTTACATCAGATTGACCCACATAGAAATCTATATATAGACATGAAGATCCTCAAGAAAATCACAATCAGATACATAGAATACATACAAATGTATTTGTACCAAAGTGTTGATACAATATATTGTGATATACAATATATGATGACAACAATACTTATGTTGTTACAACATCATAAATGGACATTAATTATATTGACCACTCATGAGATCGAAATACTATTCATAGTCTCCAAACATGTCGATCGAGGCATATTCAACCATCACATTCTCTGTGCCCATAGGGTCCCATCATCATTGGTGATGTCGGGTTGAAGGTTGAAGTGAGCTTCAAACCTTCGTCCTTGAGTTCATTCTGTCCCAAGAATTTCGTAGGAAAAAATCATAAGGATTCTAACCCTCTAAAAATCCTATGAAAATCCTTTGAATCAAAAGAGCCTAAAAAGGACCGATGGAAGTAGATGCCTCATGAATCTTAATGCAGAGCCATGCGGTGGATTTTTCACCGCTAGGTACCGTTTCCTGTAAAAAGCTCTTCGCGCTGACGGTTCGGTCGGGTTTGTTTATGAGGTAGCCAACAATAATGCCACATATAAGTAAAGCTCTGTACGTCTAGGATTATTGGATAGCCAATCCGTACGTACTAATATCGATATACCTATATTTCTTATTAATAAAGGGACTAATGCTTCTTCCTTTCAAATTTCGGTCTGATTTTCGTCCATCAGTACGTTTCCGAATTTCGTCCATCCATATACATACGATTTTCCGATTACAAAATTTTGACCCGTGGGCCACATGGGCTCAGCCTGCCCACTTGATAGCCCAGGTAAACTGAAGGAGAAAAAATAAAATAGGCGCACCTATTTGGAGTCAAACACACGACATATCTATACATCTATATCTATATCTATACATACATAATATTAAAAGACAGATTGTTTCTCCATTTTTATTGGTCCATCAGACATTTTCCGTACGTCAAGTTTTCTTCGTCCGTTGTTTTTGCGATCCGTTTCGGCACAGATAAAATCTTTAAAAATAAATAGCCTCATGAGGACTAGAAACATGCCCGCCTGGTTTGAGACTGAACGCCCAAGCCAGCCCACCCAGCTAACCTATACTTGCTGAAAGTAAAGGATGGATTGTTTCTCCATTTTTATTAGTCCATCAGACGTTTTTCGTAAGTCAAGTTTTCTTCATCCATCGTTTTTGCGATCCGTTTTGGCACATATCAAAACTTTAAAAATAGATAGCCTCAACTCGAAACATGCCCGCCTAGTTTGAGACTGAACGCCGAAACCAGCCCACCCGGCGAACCTATACTTGCTGAAAGTAAAGGACGAATTCCTTTGTATTGATTAAACTGATGTTGGGACTCACAGAAAAAACAAAACAAAAAATTGTACTGGCCGTGGTTCGAACATAGGACCAGCACCAGCAAAATAACTAAACCGGTTGAGCTAGACTATTAATGTGTGTAGATGTTGGATTCGTTTTGTAATTGAATATCCCACGTTGCTTCTATATATCTAATGGTACCAATTAGTGCCACCTTGTTATTTTAGATTGAATCTTTACCTAATATTAAAGGGAGGATTGTTTCTTCACTTTTTGTAGTACAAGCTGAGTTTTCATTCGCTTATTTGTTCGTTGTTTAAAGAAAATGCACTAGCTAAAACTCAAACCGTGGTGGCAAAGATGAGCTCATAATGCACTAGCCAACTGATCCAGTGGTGGCAAAGATGAGCTCATAATGCACTAGCCAACTGATCCAGGGAGCTTTGTTTCCTTTCTGAAAGGAAGCGGACTTCTTATTGCGTAGCATGTAGCAAGTCTTGACAGAAAATAAATAAATGCAGAGTCCGTCCGTAATAATTTTTTATTTTAGGGTTTCCGTCAGTAATATTTTTTTGTATGTTATATCCTTTGATTCTATGCTAGGGTTCGTACATCATCCCATGTGCTACCAGCTGCGTAAAAAATAGAATAAATTACCCTGCGTAATCTTTATTCTTTATCCATTATTTTTACCTACTATTAAAGGAAGGATTGTTTCTTCATCTTTTTTCGTTTATGATGGGACTTAGAATTTTTTCCGCTCGTTAGGTATTTTCTCGTTCGTACGTAAAAAAGGAAAATCTTTACAACGCACAGAGCTGCGATGGGCCGGTCGACTAACGGATGATGTACCAACAAGCAACACTGCAACAGCTCCCGCGCAATGAAAGATGTCACAGAAAAAAGGTACCGCGTCACAAGGACTCGAACCTATGCGCAAAGTCTGGACCGCTCAGACTTTTAGCCACTGGACTAAACAAGAGGTTGTGTTTACTCTGCAACGCGACGTTTTAAATTAAACTACCAACTGCATCAGATACGGAGAGCAAAAAATTCATTTTTTTGGAAAAGCTGAATATATTTTATAACACAAATATTTTGCAAAGTTGTGAACAAAAAATTTAAATTCGAAGACTTAAAAAAAGATTTTTTTTGTTTTTTGAAACCTGAATATTTTTCAAAACATGAAGAATTTTTGAAAACTAGGAGGTACTATATCCTAATGTTTTTTTGAATTTGCAAATAATTTTTAAAAACAAAAACATTGTTTGAATTTTGAATTTGAAAAGGCAAAGGTTTTGTCAAAACATAAACTAATTTTGAAAACTATGAGGTAATGTATCTAACATCTTTTTAATATATACCTACTAATAAAACTGGATGAATTTTTAAATACACCCATGGATGCATTGTTTTAGTTCAATTTATTAAACCAGGGGTGTGGAAGAAATCTTTTTCTCCGTCGCGTCCTCACCTACGACTAGCCTAGCTCGGCCCAGTGACACCCGTCACAATGCATGAGGAGTCTAACTAAGATTTCATGGACTATCTCACATAAACTATTCAAATTATATGATAACACAAACATATATTATGTGGAGTGCTTTTTTCCTATTATATTAGCTGTATGATTAAAAAAATCTTTGTTCAATGCTCATGATCTTGTTGGACACGAAGGATGTTTAAATCATCCATAGCTCAACTAGGATTAGGATTAGGCAAGAGTCAATTACGTCGGTGGTGTTAGAACTTGGTGTAAATGGTCACTGCTTTCAGTGACGAATCTACCAGCCAGGCTTTGATAGGCTCGAGCCTACCCTCCAAATTCGCCAATTTGTTTTTTAGTACTAGGCTTTAGGATGTTTGTTAGGCCCAGGCAAGAAAAACGCGTCCAGCCAGCCCATCTAAGCAAATTCAGTGATCAACCACCAGTACACGCACGAGCACCCTAGCTAGCCACCAGAACACGCACTAGTCCCTAAAAAAACATAACATGCACGAGCAACCAACCACCAAACGTAGTCGCCAGACGCCGTCATCAACCGAGGCGCCGAGGGACAGAGGGAGCCGGGTTGTAGGGGAGCTCATCGCCTAGGGCCCACGCACGCTCGCCGGCTCGGCCGTCGCCCGTCACTCGCCTGAGCCTTGAGTCAGCCAGGGAGGACTTCCACTGCTCCGCTGGGACGCTTCCATCCAGCAGTCCAATCCAGGAGAATCGGTCGACGGCGCATATTGTTTTCTTCTCTGTCCCTGTCTGTGTAATTTCTTCACTGTCTCTGCATCCAACGGACTAGTTGCAATTGCTAGTTTAGTTCTAGTCGGTAGTTAGTTTAGTTTTAGTTATTATAATGCGAGCAAGCAAAATCACAGTAAATACTACTCCCTCCGTAAACTTATATAAGAGCATTTAGAACACTATTTTAGTAATCTATAAACGCTCTTATATTAATTTACAGAAGGAGTACTGCATGTTTGAGCTTATTTGGATGAATGAATTTGAGGATAATGGCTATTTTGCTAAATAAACTTAATTTGTCCAAAAAAATTCAAGTAAATCTGAAAGAAAATCTGTTTACTTGCACAAACAAATTTGGAGATCATCGGTTTTTTCTTCAAAAGAGCGTTTAGTTTTCTCGGCATAAACTTTGAGCCCATCCTCCGTTTTCTTTCTAGATTCGCCACTGGTCACTTTGGTGTTAGAAGTTGTGGTGTACAGTGAAGTGGTGTAAAAACTTGGCTTAACAATGCAAATACAGTGCATATCAAGTTTTGTATACATAATCTGTGCTGACTAGGCAATGGGTTCCGCTGTCAGCTAGTGAACCAAGAAGAATACATTTTTCTAAAAAAAACTCAAAAATATATTTTTGACAAAAATATATTTAAATATTTAGGACATGGCTTTTTTATTCTCTATGCCCTGTGGGTCCCACCTTTCAAAATTTACAGAAAAGGATTTCGGGCAGGTTTTACTGGCAAACCACTCCATCGTTCACGCAGACTTGTTTAACAATAGTAACAACATTCTAAATATTTACTGGAGATGCATGTGACGATTAAATTGGCTACAGATATTGCAGCACATTTTGCACAAAGTATTTTTATAAGATATTTGAAAACGTAAGGAATAAAAATTATGTTCCAATATTTTTGTGTCATCAATAGTATGTAAATAAAAATATTCAAATGTATACCCGTGTATATATGAAACATTGAGTTAATACAGATATTCAAAATGTATATTAGATAAAATGTTTAATGAATACAATAAAAAGTATACACTCATGGATTATATTTAAATTTTAGAATTATGAATACAAACATTCACTTAATACAAAAAACAATATTAAAATTATGAATATTTTTAATTAGACAAACTATATACTATGTACAGTTTAATTTTAATACTATAATTAAAACATGTATGTAAATAACAAGCTATATACTATGTAAATAATCAATAGTATGTAAAAAATCATATCAACAGTTAAAAAAAATTATGAATACGTTTAATTATACAAAAATTGAACTATATGAATGTGCTTATAATTCTTAAAATGTACTAAAAGAAATTATGTCATCCTATATTATATAAACATTTCTACAATTCATAAATATTATATTAGATATACGAATTTGTTTCAAAATAATAAATGAACAAGTTATAGAATAAGTGATTTCATTTGTATACATGGCAGTATTTAAAATAAATATACGAATGTTTTGAAAATAACGCATGAACATTTTTATTTAATATACTTTTATATGACTGTATTAACTATTATTTATATAATACATGTGTGTATATTTAAATATTGTTAATTAATAATCCTGATTTATTTATATAAATGTTATAGCGTAGAACATTTAAGCACAATTATGTTTTAGAATCTTTATTAGTTTTTTTAAGGACTTGAGAATCTTTGTTAGTATATATTTAAATATAGCTCGTGCAAAATGGGCCGCAATACCTGCAGCCCATTTAAACTTCAGATTTGTACCTGTTAAATACAGGTTGCACAAATAAAATGTTGCTAAAAAACCGACACATATAGATTAGTTATCCATTATGGACATGGTAACTTCAACGTCTTACTGGTTTGCCGGGTTTTCTTTCTTGCTGTGATTGCGTGATCGAGTCTTGGCTACCCATTTTTTCTATTAATTTTGACAGTATGGACTTTTTCGTAAAAAGATATATGTCAGTTTTATTTTCAAACCCCCCCTTTGCCAGGTCTAGTGGCTGACAGCGGGACCCACATGCCTAATCATCGAAGAATCCGTATACCAACGTATTTAACATTGTATTTGCACGCTCGAGCGAAGTTATTGCACCATTTCAATGTACACCGCAACTTCTAACACCAAATGGCCGTTTGCGCAAAGTTCTAACACCACGAATGTAATTAACTCATCAGGCAATATTGGATTACTATATATGCACAGGTTAGCACATACTATATGCCTGGACGATATATACACAAAATCAAATACAAAACATTTTTTTCTAGAAGTTATGCCAAAAGAGTCTGATCTCAAGGAAGTTGTTGTTCTCGACCAGGGAGAAAATATCATGCTTAACATCTCTGAAGGTGGACATGTTGAAGGTGGTATGGAGGAACAACTATATCTAGGTAACTTTAATTCAACATAAGTATTGCGTGTAGCAAAATTTTATTGTCTGATGTTAGTGCGATATGTTTCATAAGTATACATCTATGGTCCGATCTTCAACGTCGTACTGAAGTCGGACAAAAAAATTGTCACTTCAATACCATTTTTTATTTCCTAAATTGCATCCAGGAAAATATGACACTCTATGATGCGGAGCATCCCACCATCACCCCCATGAAGATGGCACCATCAAGCCAACCATCAAGTGGCCCGATGACAAAAGCACGCGCACGCGCTTGCGACATTGAAGGTAAGGTAAACTCACTCCTCTTCGAGCAGGACTTTGATGGCAAAGGAACTTGGATGCTACCTCACAATGAGACCTTGTGTATCCTTACGTACGCGGGAGACGACCTCAAAGGACAAAGGAATCACCCCCAAGACCAAGGCCGAGGAGGAGAGGGAGCTAGCCGAGAACAAGCTTCTTGGTAGCCTGAAACTTCCGGCCAGCCCGGAGCTTCCGGCCACCGGAGCTTCCGGTCCACCACCCGCCAGCCTCCGAAGCTTGCGCCAACTCTCGGGAAAGTCCGGAGATCGCCCGGATCCACCTCGGAGCTTCCGGCCGGCCCAGAACTTGTGGCCCACCATTGGCCAGCCACCGAAGCCTGCGTCAACACTCGGGAAAGCCCGGAACCTTCCCGGAACTTCCGACGCCCGGAACTTCTGGCCTACACAGAGCGCTGCCTCTCGATCACGAGGCCCATGTATCTCCCTCTCACTTACCCTTTCGAGACTAGCACTATATATACTTCGTCCCCTCCTCGTTTTAGGGTTAACTTTTGGTTTGCTCCAAGATAGTTGAGCTCCACTACCTCTCCCATAGAGATGCCTCTATAGGAGAAGATCCCTAGTGGATGTCAAGGCCACTTATGAGGGAAGATCCTACGGGATATCAAGGCACCTCCTTCCGGAGTGGGAGATTGCGTACCGCTACTTGTATCGTTGTTTGACTTGGGGATCTCGTTCCTCGTGTGCTATCGTGAATCTAGTGGATGTGTAATCGTATTTGCCCTTAGTGTTTTCCTCTCGTTCTTCCCCGTGTTCTTCACGAGTCCCCCTCCAAATCGTGAAAGATTGACCCACACGGGCTTGCCCCGTATCATATTAGTATCATGAGCCACGTTGATCACAAATTTGGAGCCTTCCCCGCCGTTTTCTAGCCTAATTTTGCTTTATTTCGTCCCAATTTGAAAATCCCCACAAAAATAGCCCCACCTAAAATTTCTTGAATTTCTTGGATTTGATGAGATTTTGTTGATCTGGATCCGTGGATCTCGTTGTGGACGTGTGGATCTAGCTTTCCGTCCAGCCAATCCCCACCAATTTTTCATTTTCACCGTCAGATTTGGGTTTTTCCTCACGATTTTCTGCCCAAGTCCAAGATCTGGAAATTAGGGTTCGTCCCAGTTTTCCCGACCCCCGGAACCTTCGGGTCCACCCGGACCTTCCGCCCCCCGGACACTCCGGCTTCCCCGGAACCTCCGGCCGACCCGGGCCTTCCGGTCTTTGCGGAAAGCCCCTCATTTCTTCCACCATTTTGGCCACCTTTCTCTTCCGCAACACATTTGCATTTGAGATTTTGAGTCGCGAGCCCCGCCACTTCCTAAGGTGTTTCGGCTAATCAGGAGTGGTTCTTCATCGACATTGCCGCTCATCATCGCCCCGGAACATCTCAACCAACTCTCCATTTACACTCCACCGCAAGCAAGGACGATAACCGCGACGACACTCTTGACTTATACCCTTGCCATTGCATTGTCACCCCTAGCCTATTTGCGTTACTTGCCTATCGAGACTAGCCATTGAGTATTGCCGGGCCACGCTACTTGTGCACATTAGTGATACATACTCCACATAGCTACAATTGCATGCATATACATCTTAGTATCATCTCTTGTGTTACGAAGTACCAGCATACATAATTGCTATCTTGGTGTGCACGTCCCGCATAGTGACAATCCATATATCATTACTAAAGGAAAGAAAAGTAAAGCTTTTAAGCAAGGTCAAAAGAACAATAGCATCGCCAAATTTGCATATCGTACTACATCACTTTGGATCACTTGAGTGAGTGACTCGTGCCGCATACATAGCAAGTCGGGAATAGGAAGACGACACATTTTTGTCTCTTATAGGTTGTGCACAAGTTTGTATCACGCCCATTAGAGCAATCGTGCTACCGTCTCTCTAGAGTTGTGCAACGAGAGCATTTTCCGTGGATTTCACATTTTGAGCTCACTTTTGGTTGCACAACCCCACTTTTCTATTTCGTGTGCATGTTTCTGAATTCACCCTTTGCTATTGTTTTACATTGTATTACTTGCGAACTTGTAGATACATCTCAACTTTATTGCATCATATTCTAGAATTGCTTGAAATTTTGTGCCACCATCCTAACCAAGCTACTCCATAGGCATTACCTTTGTAGGTGTGAGAAGGGCAAACTCGGTACCAATTCTACTATTTCCACAATTTCACATCGAGTGATTGATCCCCATCTCAAGCTTCAGAACGGTATTTGGTATTGTGTTTTTCCATTCTTCCACTTATATGTACTTGAGTACCATGGATAGGAACACTATGACGAACCCGACATTCGAGGAGCACGACGACGACGCGAACAACTACGTCACCAAACTACAATTCTTCGCCGCACAAAAGGGAATGCGCCAAGCACATGACGTCCTCACGGACCGCATCGAGCACCTCGCCACCAACATACGTGAATCCGAGGAGCAGACATGTGACTTTATGTCAATGCAAATGGATGAGCTCCGCGCTTTGGTGGTGAATAGCACATCATCCACGTCTACCTCAACTCACCGGCGCATCGCAAGTCGACGCTCCTCCGAGGACTCCTCCGGCGAAAGCCCTCCTCCTCGAGCCCGACCTCAACAACGTGACACACATCGCCTCTCTCAAGACTCAAGCAACCCTTTCCATGACGAACCTCAAGGTCGACGTCGTGAGAGTGACCACCGTCCCCGACAAGATCAAGATGACTACGAGCAAGATCGCCTATGTCATCGCCGTGAAGACGACCGGTGTCGTGAAGAGCAAGTACGAGAGTCACAACGGGAGCTTCGCGACGCAAACTATGCCATGCAAGAACGCAACCGTCTAGCTCGTGAGGAACAAGAAGCTCTACGTCGAGAACGCCAAGAAGATGAAGCTCGTCAGGAGGAGCACCAAGAACGCCAACAATGGGTGCGGCAACAATGTCAACAACACCCAAGGCAAGAGGAGCAACACGTTGATGAGCTCGCCCCAAGGCAAGAGCAAGACCAACATGACAACAATGCACCTCCGCGTCAAGATGCACAACCTCATGCAAATCCCGTTGACCACGTGGATGATCATGATCCAAGGCAAGGCCAACATCAACAAGACAACTATGCTCCTCCATGAAAAGGATATCGCAGTAACAAAAACAATGAAGAAAATCGCTTTGGCAAGCTCAAGTTCACCATGCCTAAGTTCTCCAGAAGCAATGATCTCGAAGACTACCTCTCTTGGGTACTCAAGGTCGACAAAATATTCCGGTTGCACAACTATGAAGAAGATAAGAAGATTGCCATGGACTCCATCGAGTTCCAAGATTACATGCTCATTTGGTGGGAACAAGTGATCGAGCGTCAAATAGAAAGAGGTGAACCTCTAACCACAACTTGGGATCAAATGAAAGAACTCATGAGAGCGTGATTCGTCCCAACACACTACAATTATGACTTCTTCAAGAAAATCCAACTACTCAAGCAAGGAACCAAGCCCGTGGAAGAGTACTACCAAGAGATGGAGATGGCCATGATAATAGAAAATGTGAAGGAGGACGATGAGCAAACTATGGCACGCTTCTTGAATGGCCTGAATTACCAAGTCAAGAAAATTGCAGATTTCCAACCCTACTCCAACTTGCTTGAGCTAGTGCACCAAGCCACGAAGGTGGAACGTCAAGTTCAAGAGGAATACAAGTACTCCAAGACCTCCTACAAGACCTACGGTGCAACTACACAAGCTACTCCAACTACGACCCCTTCTACAAGAACCCCCACGACAAAATATGACAAGTCAAGTTACAAGGACAAGTCGTCTTCATCATCATGCAACGCCTCTACAAGCAAAATGAGAGCGTCATCCTCTACACCAACACCGGATGACATGAAAACAAGATCCATCAAGTGCTTCACATGCCAAGGTCGAGGCCACAAGATGCACGAGTGCCCCACAAGGAGAACCATGATACTCCAAGACAACGACTCCTATGACTCCATGAGTGAAGATGAGATGGAAGCTTTGGAACAAGTGGCCATGCACTGGCAAACCAATGGAGATGAAGACTCTCAAATCTTTTGTGACAATGATCCGAGCCCCGCTCTCGTCGTCTCCAAGATTTTGACTCTTCAACAATAACAAGATGAGGACCAACGTTGCCACATCTTCCACACCAAGGCCGGTATCCAAGGGAGATCCGTCAAGGTCATCATCGACGGAGGAAGTTGCCATAATTTGGCAAGTGAGGAACTTTTCTCCAAGTTGCACTTGACCAAGAAAAGGCATTCGACACTATACAAGTCGACCACACCGTTCAAGTCTCCTTGAAGATCGACGCTTATGAAGACACCTTGGAGTGTGATGTGGTGCCCATGTCCATTTGCCACCTCCTCCTTGGGAGACTTTGGCATTCGACCGTGGCACCGTACACAATGGGCGCACAAATCAATATAGCTTCAAGATGAAGGGCACCGAATATGTGCTTCGTCCTATGTCTCCAAGCCAAGTGATCGACGACAAGCAAGCTTCGTTCCATCGTGGAGTGAAAAGTGAGAGAGGATCCACCTCAAAGTGAGTGAGCACCACAAGCCAAACTTTAGTGACTCCATGATGAGGGACATGAGTGACCTAGTTCTATTTGCCACCAAAAGAGGTTTGAGGGATGTGAGTGAGAGCCCATCGACCGTCCTTCACTACGTGATAGTGTGCAAGCATGATGTTACCCGGCCTAACCCTTCACAACATCTTCCTATTGTGCTTTCTCAATTATTGCAGGAATTCCAAGATGTGTTTCCCGACGAGCTACCTCCGGGGCTACCACCAAAAAGAGGGATCTAACACCGCATCGACCTCATCCCCGGCGTGCCGCTTCCCAACAAGGCTCCCTACCGCGTCAACCCCGACGAAACAAAGGAGATACAAAGGAAAGTCCAAAAACTCCTAGATAAAGGGCATGTTCGCGAGAGTTTGAGTCCTTGTGCGGTTCCTGTGATCCTAGTGCCTAAACATGATGGTTGTATGCGCATGTGTTCCGATTGCCACCCCATAAATGCTATCACCATTGGCTGTCGTCACCCTATCCCACGATTAGATGACATGCTAGATGAACTTAGTGGTGCCACTATATTTTTCAAGATAGACTTGAAAAGTGGTTACTACCAAATTCACATACAAGAGGGTGACGAGTGGAAAACCGCTTTCAAAACTAAATTTGGTCTCTATGAATGTCTAGTGATGCCCATGGGCTTATCCGAAGCACCGGGTACGTTCATGCGCATGATGCATCATGTGTTGCTCCCCTACATTGGGTATTGTGTTGTAGTCTACTTTGATGACATCCTTGTTTTTAGCAACTCTCTAGAACAACACGCCAGACATGTTAGAATTTTTTTGCAAACTCTTCGGAAGAAAAACCTTTATGCTAACATGGACAAATGCATTTTTGGTGTGGAAAAAGTTGTTTTCCTAGGATTTGTGGTTTCCTCAAAGGGTGTCGATGTTGACGAGTCTAAGATCGAGGCAATTAAAAGTTGGCCTACACCCACCAACTTGCAACAAGTGCGTAGCTTCTTAGGCCTTGCCGGTTTCTACCGTCGCTTTGTGAAGGACTTTAGCACTATTGCTACCCCTCTACACTCTTTGAGCAAGAAGAATGCACCGTTTGTTTGGGAACCATCCCAAGACACCGCTTTCCATGAACTTAATAATTTGCTTACTCGTGCACCTTTGCTTGCCTTGCCCAACTTTGACAAAACTTTTTAAGTGCATTTGTGACGCCAGTGGTAATGGCATAGGAGGTGTGCTTATGCAAGAAAAGCACCCTATTGCGTACTTTAGTGAGAAACTTTCCGGCGCTCAATTCAATTATACCATCTATGACAAGGAATTGTATGCTTTGGTGAGAGTCCTATAAGCTTGGGAACATTATTTGCGTCCGGATGAATTTGTCATTCATACCATCATGAAACTCTAAAGTACCTCAAGGGCCAAACTAAGTTGAACAGACGACATGCTAAATTGAGTGAATTTATCGAGTCTTTTCCTTATGGCATCAAATACATTAAGGGCAAAGAAAATGTTGTGGCGGATGCTCTTTCCCTCAAATGCGTGCTCGTTACTCAACTTGAATTGAATGTTGTTGGCTTTGAGGACATAAAAGACTTGTATGAGCATGATGATTCTTTTGCTATTCCTTATGCCAATTGCAAATTGAAAACTTGTTGGGAGAGCTACTACATAAAAGATGGATATCTTATGCATGCTAACAAACTTTGCATTTCAAAGTCCTCTCTTCGTTTTTTACTTTTGCAAGAGGCACACGGTGGAGGACTAATGGGTCACTTTGGACGCGACAAGACATATGCCACCCTCTCCGACAAGTTCTATTGGCCAAAGATGCTCCACGATGTTGCACGTTTCACCAACCGACGCTCTACGTGCCGCAAAGCTAAGTCAAAAGATCAATCCCATGGTATTTACATGCCTCTTCCTATTCTGTTCCAACCTTCGGAGGATATTAGCATGGATTTTGTACTTGGATTGCCACTAACAAGAAATGGCCATGATTTCATCTTTGTTGTTGTGGATCACTTTTCCAAAATGGCTCATTTCATTCCCTGTCACAAGATCGACGATGCTTCACATATTGTAAATCTCTTTTGTAGGGACATCTTATGCCTACACGGAGTACCAAAGACCATTGTCTCGGGTCGAGACGCCAAGTTCTTGAGCTACTTTTGGAAGACCCTTTGCGCCAAGCTCGGCATCAAGTTACTCTTCTCTTCGGCCTACCACCCACAAACCGATGGTCAAACGAAGGTGACGAATCGGACACTTGGAACTCTCCTCTGCGTGTTGATCAAGAAGAACATCAAGGAATGGGAAGATTGCCTACCCATCGCTGAGTACGCCTACAATCACGCACGACACTTCACCACCAACAAGTCTCCCTTCGAGGTGGTCTACGGCTTCAACCCATTGTCCCCATTGGACATTCTTCTGCTTCCACTACAAAAACATGCCAACATGGATGCAAGTGCACGAGCAAGCTACATCATGAAAATGCATCAAGATACAAGGAACACCATTGAGCGCCAAGTGGAACGCATCACCGCCAAGCGCAACATCAACAAACACCCCATGGTGTTCGAACCCGGCGACCTTGTGTGGTTACACCTCCAGAAGGAATGCTTTCCCAACGAGGGCAAGTCCAAGCTCCTACCTCGCACTGATGGCCCATTCAAGGTATTGGAGCGCTACAACAACAACGCCTACAAGATCGACATTCCGCACGACAAGTACAATGTGAGAGACACCTTCAACGTCGCGGACCTCTCACCATTTCATGGTGATGAAGATCTTGATCCGAGGTCGGATCTTCCCCAAGGGGGGGGGGATGATGCGGAGCATCCCACCATCACCCCCATGAAGATGGCACCATCTAGCCAACCACCCAGTGGCCCTATGACAAGGGCACACGCATGCGACATTGAAGCTAAGGTGTACTCACTCCTCTTCGAGCAGAACTTTGATGGCAAAGGAACTTGGATGCTACCTCACAATGAGACCTTGTGTATCCTTAGGTACGCGGGAGATGACCTCAAAGGACCAACGAATCACCCCTAAGACCAAGTCCGAGGAGGAGAGGGAGCTAGCACCGAGAACAAGCTTCTGGGTAGCCCAGAACTTCCGGCCAGCCCGAAGCTTCCGGCCACCGGACCTTCCGGTACACCACCCACTAGCTTTTGAAGCCTGCGCCAACTCTCGGGAAAGTCCGAAGACCGCCCGGATCCACCTCGGAGCTTCTGCCCCCCGGACCTTCCGGTCGGCCCGAAACTTCCGGCCCACCATCGGCCAGCCACCGAAGCCTGCGTCAACACTCGAGAAAGCCCGAAACCTGCCTGGAACTTCCGGCCTACACAGAGCGCTGCCTCTCGGGCCCGAGGCCCATGTATATCCCTCTCACTTACCCTTTCGAGACTAGCACTATATATACTCCGTCCCCTTCTCGTTTTAGGGTTAGCTTTTGGATTGCTCCTAGATAGTTGACCCTAGGTCCTTCCACTACCTCTTCCGCAGAGATGCCTCTATAGGAGAAGATCCCTAGTGGATGTCAATGCCCCTTATGAGGGAAGATCCTACATGATATCAAGGCCCCTCCTTCCGGAGTGGGAGATCACATACTGCTACTTGTATCATTGTTTGACTTGGGGCTCTCGTTCCTCGTGTGCTATCGTGAATCTAGTGGATGTGTAATCGTGTTTGCCCTTAGTGTTTTCCTCTCATTCTTCCCCGTGTTTTTCGTGTTCTTCGTGAATCCCCTTCCAATCGTGAAAGATCAACCCACACAGGCTTGCCCTGTATCACTCTGTCTACACATCCACCGACATTAGTTGTCTCATTCATGCTTATTTTAAACTTTGTTTAGGGATAGCACACTACAAAAGAATATTGTTTGAGAAGAAACATATATTAAGCAACACTGTTTTAGTTTATTAAAAACAATTGGTTAATTATAAAAATCGTAATATTCTACCACCATGATTATAATATGATCACTATCTTGGTTTAAGAGGGTAATGTAAAGTATCTAACTTGCTGACAAACTTATGGTAAATAACATTAAGTGATAGGTAAGAGAAAACTTATTGAATTTATGTATGATAGTCCTTACTTTAGCAGTGATCACCCAAAGAGAAAAAGGAGAGAATATAAAATTAGGCTAATATCAACTTTAAACCTGCAAGGTAAAATAGCTACACACTTTACCACGTGGAGCTGAAACATAGTATTACTGCACAAACAACACATATCTATCGTTCTTAAGAAGTTGCTCCCCACTATAGCAATTCTCTCTACATGTGCACTGTCCACATCACATGATGCCGCGTCAATGTTCTTTCAGACTACTCATAATGGGAGTAATATAGGTAGTAACATAGATGCCAATTAAGCAAAAAGTATGATGTGACATCTAATTAATGAGATGAGAGAGAAATTGAGTAACTTAGCATGTTACTAACCCTATGAGTAACATAACGCATATCAATGCAAAATGAGTCTATAAGCTAATAAATGAAAGGCTCAATGTTACTATTCATATGTTACTATCCATTATGGAGGTAGTAACTTAGACTAGGAACATATGCATGTTACTACTCTATGTTACTTCCCATTGTGACTAGTCTCAACATGTAACCTCCACGTCACCGGTCCACTCAGATCATAAATTCTACACATGCATAACACCACGTCCACATTATTAGTCCCACGATGAAAATGCATCCTAGATAACTGAGGGCACTACTAGATTTATTATCACAATGAATGTTAATCGTCTGTTGTTTCACTATCGCCTCAATTCCCAGCCGTTTCGTCCTCCCATAAGCATTAAGGATGTAGCCATAATAACCGCAGCAGTCCCCGTCGGTTCCCGTCCCATCCCCTCCCGTCCACCTAGGTAGCTTGCTTCGTGTGGTTATGATCTAGCGACCAAACAGTCCCTTCGAATCTGACGGCTTCATAGCACAAGTACTGGGAAATCAAGAGTTCGTCCATGGCACAACTCATCTTCTGATTGTCTCCTGGTTAGCATATACTTCATTCGTTCCTAAATATAAGTTTTTGTAGAGATTTCACTAAGAGACTACATACGTAGTACAATGAATGAATCTACATTTTTGTCTATATATATATCCGTATGTAGTCTTCTAGTAAAACCTCTAAAAAACTTATATTTAGAAACGGAGGGAGTATATAGGTATATCAAAGTCGTCCTAAAAATCAAAGCGTTCAGTCTCTTTTCATTATCCTGCTATGTTTGCGAGTTCTCTCGAACCCTCTCGGTCTCTACAATAAATCTTGCAAAAAATAAGGCGACTTGGGAGGAGGGCTTCGGGCGGCCAAACCTGTCGGTGTCCCTAGGCTCCACCGGCTGTTTTCGACAGCTAGAGGTGGGGGAGATGATGGCAGTGTTGTGCTGGTGAGGAGTATAGTCTAATGTTGTCCTAGTGTGTAGCGACTAGGGTGTCTCCAGGAATAAAACCATCTGATTGCATCCCTTTGGTCGCGTGAGCTCCGGCGAGGCCTGCAGATGCTGCCAGTGCAAGGTATGTGGGGGAGTACGAGTACTATGTACAATAGTCTTCTACCTGCCTATAGGCGGCGGCGGGGTAGGGATTGGGGAAAACACATATTTGACCTGTTTGCGAAACTAATTCACGATCTGAACTGCATTTGAAAAAAAATCACAAACTGACCATTTTGGATAGGGCCTGACAGCCGGGCGCTGCGCTACACTGTACAATGCATTGGACTTAGGCGCCGCACCCCCGGCTAGCGTGGCAGCCCGGGTCCAGGTGAGGCCCCACATCCAACCGTACATCGCCTGTGAGATAGGCGCTGCATTGTGTAATGTGCAGCGCCTAGAATTTAGGCGCTCCACACCGACTTAGGATTTTTGGGCATGAAAAGCTGCTGCAAAGGTTACGTTGCTTCGATAGGTTCTATAGTGCAGCGCCTGACTGTTGGGCATTGCACACTATAGTGCAACGCCTGATCCTTAGGCGTTGCAGTACTGTTAACTGCCAAACTGCAAAAACATAAGTAGTTGACAATAATTTCAATTCATTTCAACATCACAACACTTACAATAAATTCAACTTCACATCAATTTGAACAAACACAAGTAATATGCCCACGAGTTCATCATCTAAGACAATTCAAACAGAAGTAGCACACTACTAAGCGTTCACCAACATATCACATAACCTCACAAGTTCATCAACCTAATGAAACGGCGACAAGTTCAGTTTCATAATAAAAACGACAATGACTAATGCCTTCCGCAAGTGTTCCTACCGCCATGCCTGGTGTCTATCTTCTTCCTCCTGACAAGAGGAGCCTCCTCTTCCTCCTCTTCCACCTCCGCCTCATAATCTAAACACGCCATCTGCGAGCTCCCTACATCCACCTTTGGGTTGCCTCTATTGTCATAGTCAGTGGGCGTGCACCGGTGTATGGGCTTCCTAGGCTTCAACATGTATGTGGACCGAGCTTGAGCTTCCGCCAAAGTCGTTTCATCATCAAGCTCCTCAACCTATCACACAATCAAACATTATGGTAAAGACCGGCGTCGTAATAAAGTGAGAATTACATCTAAAATATTAGTCATACCTCTTGGGTGACCACACCCTCATCATCCATATAAGCATATGAGGAACTCACATCGTCCCCCTGGCGATGAGTTAAGGGGTCTAATGGTGTACCAGACCTAGAGGTTGATGGTTCATCATATTCCGGGTCACGGCAACCGAGAAGGTTCGATAACCGCCTTAACTTCTTGGCTTGACTCTGTAACATGAAAAAGTGTATAAGATACCAAACTCCACAACATATGTAACATGGACTGTCACACCCAAGATGCGCGCCTATCCATTTTATGGCATGAGGTCCTCGCAAGGGATAGATGCGCATCTTGCTGTTAGCAAGATAAGCATCATCGCAATCATACATTAAAGAGAGAGAAGAGTATACAAGGTTGGCTTACACTCATCACATGCTAAATTACAATATCACTCAGTTCATAACATCAAGAGGAACTCAGGGTCCGCCTACGGACGAAATCAAACGATAAAAGGCAAATGCGATGACACTATCAAGCTGCCCCAAGATCACGACCAGGTCCTCACTCATTCGGATACGTCACGTACATACGGCCTCTTTCTTCATCGTACTCCCACTGAAGCTGGGTGAGATCATCCTGTATCTGCTCATCTGCACCTGTACCTGGAGTTGTTGTAGTAAACTGTGAGCCACAAAGGACTCAGTTATCATGTGCCCGGGTACCAAGACTATTTAAGCTTTAGGATGGAAGGGTGGTGTTTAGTTTGCAGCAGCACTAAGCATTATATGGTGGCTATCTTACGCAACAAGAATGTAAATGTGAGTGGTCTACGTTAAGCGATCGAAACTAGCATAATCTCTATGAGATCCTGAGCACCTGCTTACGTCAATCATAACCCCACCGTGTCCTCTCTCGGATCATGTTCACGAGCAGAGACAATCACGGTTACTCACACAGTTGGTTTATTTTAGTTAGAGTTATTTCAAGTTTACTAGAACCAGGTGTTAAACAAATATCCAAGTTGCCACATAATCGCGGGCATGGCATTCCGAAAGATTTAACCCTGTAGGGGTGCTCCAACTAGTCCATCACAAATAACCACACTCCGTGGGAATTCCTCGACCACGGATCTCGTGATCTTCATCGGTAATTCCAAAGGAATTCCAACACCTCGAGTAAACCCGAAGAGAGCCAGTGTCCACACGCAAGACATTCGATAAAGGTAAAACAAGTCCAGCAAGACCACCCGACGTGTCGACGAACCTGATAAGAGCCGCGTATCTCAGTCTCAGGACACGACGGATGAGCGATGGTTACCACGCCAATCACCGAGTTGCCCCGGGCGGCGTTAATAAGCTGTTCTGGGTTGGACCAAAACTCATGCGGAGCACTGGCCTGGGGGTTGATTAAATTATCCACGGGGTTGCAAAGCCCTATGCAAGTTTATTAAGTTATTAGCAAATGTAGTATCAATGTTGGGTCTTGCCAGACAAGTTTTAATCTCAACCGAATAAACAAGGGGGTCCCCATAACAACCCCAAGCGTGTTAGGAGCGCAAAATATGGAAAACATAACACCGATAACAAGGAACTAATGGCGGTAACAGCGGAACAAAACACTTAGCAAAAGGCCAAGCCTTCGACCAATACCATATATATATGTGCATTAAATTAAATAACAGAATTTATTGTCATATCCAATCCATGTTATCACATGGAACAACCTGCACTTGCAACTAAGAATGCAATAAGAGGGGCTGAGCAACGGTAACTTAGCCAATCAAAGGTTTGCTAGGCTGTGGAGGTTAGAGGCTGTCATGGCAACATGGGAGCTGATATCAAGTGGTAGGTAGCACAATTGTAATGATAAGAACGAGAAACTAGCAAGCAAATATAGTATTGGGATCTGGGTACGATCATCTTGCCTGTTGGTTCTTTAGCAGAACAAGTAGCAGGATCCTCGTAGTGGTACTCTCCAAGGTCCTCAAACTCAGATTCGACACTCGCGTCTACCCAAGAGAAACAGCAAATAAACAACCAACCAAGATGCAATGCACAACCAAGATGATGCATGATTCATTTAATGAAGAATTTAACATGGCATTCCAATTCTAGTCAAGCTTCACATGCAAAGTTTGTATATTAGTGAATCTGGACATAACTTTATGTTACTTATTTAGACATGCATGAACATGGAAAATATGGATGCATCATGCAAAATCGATGGAAATACATATAAGGATCGCGAGAAACGGAGCTATGGTTCTCGAGATACGCTCACGACAAGGTACGGAGGCAAAACACAAGATCACCAAATACCTGTGCTAATTCTTGGCATTCCAAGGTAGTCACTGGATAGGTGATGAAAAATCAATCACATTAGGATCAAGAATGCATCAATTCCATGGAGTATAGCTCCCACAAATCACAAAACAAAATCACACCAAATTTGTCACAAACAGCAACATAGCAACTTGAGAAGCTCACAACTTGAGCTACAGGAATCCTACAGCCACAAGCAAGACATTGGCAGAATCTACTCAACACCTACATCAACTTACCCAACTATGCAATCAACAAAAGAGGCACACATCAATATGCATGGATCAAGCAAGTTGACATGATGAATCAGGTTTTTAGGGACTTGGTGAAAATTCCAATTTTCTGGAATCTGGATTAATAAAGTAGCAAATTGACAACACTGGTTAAATATGCTAGAGAGCTCCTATTGGCATGAAAATTAACAGGATGGTAGATGGCAATATCTACTACAATTAACCAACACCGAGCATGAGCAAATTCCAACCACATTACTAGTTACAACCCACCCTTCATGGGAAAACAATAACAGCAGAATCTCGAGACTTGAGTCACTTTTGAGCAGGTTGACAGAAACAGAAAGTAGGCAACTTAGCAACATGGTTCCCACTCACCTGGTGGCTTAACATGAATAACAAAAATACTGGGAAATTCCCAGCAACTTTAACTAACAAACTCATGTTGGCAAGAACTTAAAAGCATGGATAGATTAAATCATAACAAAAAGACAAGGGCATCACAGCATAAAAATGCAGTTTTGTCAAGTTGCCCCAAAGTCAAATCTTAATTCACAGGTGCATACATGGGTTGATTCTACCCCAAAATCATTACTCATACTCATATGCTTGCATGGAACATGTGGGAGAAAACCTAGGTCAAAATTTAACCTCCCTAGGGCATGGGTGACTTATGTCACTTATGAAACTTAATGAAAATGCCCCAAAATGACATGTGCTCCATAGATATATGTTGGAAGTGGTTAATTAACACATTAGGGACATGATAACATGGCATATCATCAATTTGCAAGGTTGAAATAATCTAGAAGAAGAACTAGCTCATATGCACATAGAGAGACCTACACATGGAGCTACTCATGCACACATACATCCTCACATGCATATATATATATATAATGGCACACATACATCCTACACCTATGCAACCATTCACTAGCATATGTGTATGTGCAAGCACATACACACCACAACACAAAACCACCCATGTGTATATGCCTTAGGCATACACACACACCACATATGTGTGCATGCATAGCATGCACACACACTACCAATACACCACACATATACACACAAGTGTGTGTATGTATAACATACACACACACACACTAGCTCATGCACATATGAATCCATACCTACTGTATGCATACACATGCACTTGCACACACCCACATCTACACCACACACAAGCACAAGTGTATATGTGTACAACTTACACACACAACTCTAAACCTACACCTATGTGTATTCCAAACACACACACACACACATACAACACTACACCACACTAACATACATGCACACACACTAACAAGGCATGCATGTGTATATGCAAGCATACACACACACCACTAAGCAAACAGCAAAAGAAAAGGAAACAATGCACAAAGAAAGAAGAAAAACAAAAACAAAAGGGGGTTAGGGGGCTTCGAAACCCGGACCTTGCGGCCTCACCCCGCACCCACTACCACTGCGCTACGATGCCAACTCTCAACAGAGGGAGAGGCCTACTGCACTAATACACACACAGGTTCGATTGACTGTCGAAACTGAAGAAACATAGCACGCGCGACAGGCAGACGGCGGTGACGATTCTGGCAACCTCACGGCGGCTACAGGGCGTCTCCGGCGACACGAACGGGCGGAAACAAAAGGGGGATCAACGGAGAACCCATCCCTCGTCTCATCTTGCGAGGATGGGGATCGGAGGTGAGCTCAAGCTCGGGCCTTTTCGGCCGGCGGCGACGAGCACCACGGCGACTACGCTACGGGCTACGGCGAGGAGAGTGGACCGCGGGGATGGGCTGCTCACTGAGGGCTTCTCGGAGATGCGGGGGCGCTAGCGACGGTGACGAAGGGGAAGGAGCGGCTCGGGGAGATGGCGGCGAAGGAGGGGAAGAAGACAGGCTACGCTCCGGCGGCAAGGAGGAAGAAGAAGGCCTCCTGGGTCCTCCTAGCACCGGGAATGGATCACGGACGGCTCCGGATCTCCGCGGACCATCTTGAAGGTGGCGGGGCTCCACCGGAGGGATGCCGGTAACGAGCCCTTCGCTCCCCACCTCTCTCTGAAACTCACCTCTCTCTGAACCCGAGAAGGAAGAAGAAGAACAGAGGAAGAAGGAGGAGGAGGGAGAAGGGGAAAGCGGCGGCGGCAGAGGGAGAAGAGAGGAGAGATGGAACCCTAGGGAGGCGCGCTTAAAAGGGGGACCGGCCTCGACGTTGGAGCTAACGGCGACGGACGACGCTCCTCTGCTCGCACACTGACTGACGGAGGGGAACGGGGAAGCAGGTGGCCGCTTGCCCAACTGGGTAATAGAAGAAAAATGCAGGTTTTCTAAATAATAAATCTCACAGCCCACCAAATAAATCCCCTGAGAAAAGAAAAAGGGTTTTTAGAGAAAACAAAAATATTTTGGTGAATGAAATAAAGAGTCCTATTTTATAAAAATATGATATTGATAAAAAGAGCAAGTAATTTATTTAATATTATTAAATGGCAGATCCTGTTATTCAAATCTCAAATACCAACAAAGGTCAAACATCCAACCAAACATACCCACAATTCATAACACATATGGGGCCACCTCATGAACATTTTTAAACATTTTAAAGAGACAATTAAATCTGCTCATAAAATTAATGAAGAGAGGGGGAAGAAGAGTGGTGATGTTGAAAGAGAAAAGATAGGGAAAGAAGAAGAGGAGATGCACCACCTCAAACACCTCTCACACATCACACAAAATCACACTCACACAAGTGACACTCACATACAAGCACATCATACAAAACACAAGAAGGCAAGCATGTAATATGGATGGTGAGATAGATGCCATGATGCATGGATGCAACAAAACAATGATGAGAAGGTGCAACACATACATAAATCTCATGACACAAGGTTCATACAATGGGGTTACATGCCAAATAAGGTAGGGACATCACTTGGGATGTCACAACTCTCCCACACTACAAGAGGATCTCGACTCGAGATCTTGGAACGAAAGAAGTTCGGAAATTCGGAACGGAGCAGGTCCTTGCGTTCCCAAGTAGCTTCTTTGTCGGAATGATGAGACCACTTCACCTTGAGGAACTTGATAGACTTGTTGCGAGTCTTACGCTCAGTTTCTTCAAGAATTGCAACTGGGTGCTCACGATAAGAAAGATCTGCTTGAAGATCGATGTCTTGGAGGTCAATGGTTCGCTCAGGAGTCTTGAAACATTTCCGGAGCTGAGAAACATGGAAGACATCATGCACGTTCGCAAAATTTGGAGGAAGCTCAAGTTGATATGCAAGACAACCTCTCTTGTCAACAACTTTGAACGGACTAACAAAACGAGGAGCCAACTTCCCTTTTATTCCAAATCGCTGCGTACCTCTCATGGGAGAAACTTTGAGATAGACAAGATCATCCACTTGTAAGGAAACATCCCGATGTTTGCTATCATAATAGCTCTTCTGACGGGATTGGGCTTCTTTGAGGTTCTCACGAATGACATGGCACATTTCTTCTGCTTCAGTGATCATATCATTGCCCAATATCTGACGCTCACCGGTTTCAAACCAGTTAAGCGGGGTACGACACTTTCTGCCGTAGAGAATCTCGAACGGGGCCTTGCCTGAACTAGCTTGAAAGCTATTGTTGTATGAGAATTCAGCATATGGAAGGCAGTCTTCCCACTTCATGCTGAACTAAATCACACAAGCCCTGAGCATATCTTCAAGAATCTGATTGACTCTCTCGACCACTTGTCTATGGATGGAACGTTGTGCTGAAACGGATCTTAGTACCCATAGCAATCTGGAAGGACTCCCAAAACTTGGAAGTAAAGAGGCTTCCACGGTCAGAAGAGATGATCTGAGGAATACCATGCAAAGACACTATCCTTGACGTATACAACTCTGCAAGCTGAGCTGCCGAGATAGACTCTTTGACTGGTAGGAAATGAGCAACTTTTGACAGCTTGTCGATTACCACAAAGATGGCATCATTGCCTCTCTTGGACTTGGGAAACCCAGTTACGAATTCCATCTCCACAAGATCGAATTTCCACTCTGGGATAGGCAAAGGCTGAAGAAGACCTGCTGGCCGCTGATGCTCCGCCTCACTCTGCGACAAACATCACAATCGTTCATGAACTGAGCAATCTCACGTTTCATACGAGTCCACCAGAAGGTCTGCTTGAGATCTTGATACATCTTGGAACTGCCTGGATGAATGGATAGAAGAGAATTGTGTGCTTCGTCCATGATAACCTTTCTGAGATCACCTTTTGGAATCACAAGACGGTCCTCAAAGCACAAGGTATATTTGTCATCGACACAAAATCATTTATACTTCGGAATGCTCTTGGCCACACCTTTCTTCACTTTCTTCACCATAGCGTCAAGAAGCTGCGCTTGGCGAACCTGATCTTCTAGAGTCGGAGAGACTTGAAGATTGGCAAGAAATCCTTGCGGAATCATCTGAAGGTTGAGCTTGCAGAAGGCTTCACAAAGCTCGGGTTGAAGAGGCTTCAAGATCAGACTATTGTAGTACGCCTTACGGCTGAGCGCGTCTGCAATGACATTTGCTTTCCCAGGAGTATACTCAATGCTTGGGTTGAAGTCTTCAAGCATTTCCATCCAACGAGATTGCCAAAGATTGACATTGGGTTGAGTGAAAATGTACTTCAAGCTCTTGTGATCGGTGTACACCTCAACTGGTCTACCCAACAACAAATGCCTCCAAGTCATTAGAGCATGCACAACTGCCGCCAACTCAAGATCATGAGTGGGGTAGTTCTTCTCGGCAGGCTTCAACTGACGCGAGGTATAGGCCACAATCTTCTTGTCTTGCATAAGAACATCACCAAGGCCTTGGAGAGAAGCATCACAGAAAACTTGGAAAGGCTTGGACTGCTGAGGAGGAACAAGAACTGGAGCTGATGTCAGTCTCTGCTTGAGCGTATTGAATGCTGCATCACACTCAGGAGACCAAACATACTTGACACTCTTTTGGAGGAGATTGGACAGAGGCTTGGCAATTTGAGAGAAGTTCTCCACGAACCTTCTGCAATATCTAGCAAGCCCAAGGAAACTCCAAAGCTGCTTGACGTTCTGAGGAGGTTCCCACTTCAATATTGCTTCAACTTTCTCAAGGTGCACTTTAATTCCCTCGGCAGAGATGACATGCCCGAGGTACACCACTTCATCAAGCCAGAACTCACATTTGGAAAACTTGGCATAGAACCGATGTTCCCTTAACTTGTCAAGCACAAGGCTGAGATGCTCTGCATGATCTTCTTCTGTCTCCGAGAACACCAGAATATCATCAAGATAAACCAAGACAAATTCATTCTTGAAGGGAGAGAAGATGAAATTCATCATTCTTGAGAAGGTTGGAGGAGAATTCGCAAGACCAAACGACATAACGGTGTAATCATATGAGCCAAAACTCGTCCTGAAAGCGGTCTTGGGAATGTCTTCTTCGCAAATGCGAATTTGATGATAACCCATTCGAAGATCCAACTTGGAGAAAACTTTGGCACCCTTCAGTTGTTCAAACAACTCATTGATGTTAGGGAGTGGGTACTTGTTTCTGATTGTCTTCTTGTTCAATGACCGGTAGTCCACACAAAGACGATCTGTGCCATCCTTATTTTTGACAAACAAAACTCCACAACCCCACGGAGAAGAGCTTGGTCTGATCAGACCCAGACGTTCTTGCTCATCTAGCTGCTTCTTCAACTCTTTCAGCTCTTCGGGGCCAAGTTTATACGGGTGCTTGCATACCGGTTCAGTACCCAGCTCGAGATCAATCACGACCTCGATTGGCCGGTGCGGAGGCATTCCTGGCAATTCTTCTGGAAAGACATCTTCATACTCACAAACCACCGGAATTTGAGAAATCGCCGAGATTTCACCCTTCTCATTAAGAGCAAAGAGACGGATTGTGTCATCGCGAGCTGCGAATATAATCAAATCTTCTGAAGGATGAGTCAGCTTGACTTCTTTTGCTTGACAATCAACATAAGCCTTATTCATAGCCAGGAAGTCCATGCCCAGAATGAGATCAGTATCAGAATTCCCAAGAACAATTGGAGAAGCCAAAAAACAATAATTGCCCATCTTGATAGAAGCATCCTTAACAATCATATGCGAACTCATGCGCATGCCCGGAGAAACCACACGAAAAGGACTAGGTAAATGCTCCACTGAGAACTCATGCATATCGACAAAAGGCTTGGATATGAATGAATGCGATGCACCAGTATCAAATAAGACTTTTGCAGGAAATTCATTAAGTGAAAGATTACCCATAATCACATCATTGGACTGCTCTGCTTCTGCTACATTCACCATATTCACTCTGACTGACTTGGGAATATGCTTCACCATAGCATTGCCTGGAGGCTTGACAGGAGGAGGAGGAGGCGGAAGACGCCGCTGGTTGCACTTGTTTGCATAGTGACCCTTCTGGCCACACTTGTGACAAGTCACCTTAGAGAGCGGAAAAACATTGCGTGGAGGAGGAACAAGAACTGCCTTGGAACCCTGGTTCTTTTGCTGGAAACCTGGGCTGGGTGGGTGGGAAGAGCCACGACCACCAAACTGCTTCTGCTGCGGAGGAGGACAAAACGGAAGAGGATTTGGTGCCCAATACTTCTGCTGCTTGGAAACAATCTGAGAGCTGGAAGAAGAATATGAATCCCTTGAATGCTTCTTGGAGTTCTCTAACTTGAGTTGAGTTGCTTCAACCTTCAAAGCCATGTTGTAGAACTGATCAAACTCACGAGGCTCTTGAAGAACAAGGTCTGGCAGAAGCTCGTCCTTAAGACCACCTCTGAACTGATAGATCATAGCCTTATCATCTGGAATATCTTGCTTGGCATAACGAGCTAGATTATGGAACTCGACGTTGTACTGGTAGACTGACTTGGTTCCCTGCTTCAGGTGCCTGAACTTCTCACGCATCTCCTCGACAAAGCTTGTCGAAATGTAATGAGCCCTGAGTCACGACGGAAATCGTCCCAAGTAACAACACGATCGCCCTGGAATCCTTGTACTGCTGCCACCAATCAGCTGCTTGACCCTTGAGCTGGAATGAAGCAAATCTGACAAAGTCCTCTGGCCTGACATTGCTGCACTCAAAATGCTTACTCATATCACGAAGCCAATCATCAGCGTCAAACGTCTGATCACAACAGGTGAAAGACTTGGGCTGGTTGGCAAGGAACTGATTGAGCGTTGCAAACTGAGGCTAATTCTGGAAAGTCCCTTGAAAACCTTCCTGACCCTGCTCCCTTTCTTGCAACAGCCTGAGCAACATCTGAGTGTTTGCATTGGTCGCGGCCATCATAGCTTGCCAAGCTTCTGGAGGAGGAGGCGGTGGCAGAGGTGATGGTGGAACATCAGCCTGCTCCTCATCACGACCCGGATTGTTATGGGTTGATGGGGCCATCCTGAAGATGGACAAAACGCATCAGCACCTCATTGATAAGATGAAACAAAGCTGAATCAAATGCTTGAAAGAATTGAACAAATAACAACATAGCCTTCCTACTGAAAAATTAGTAAGAATGGTTCTTCGGATCATGATAACATCATCAGACATAATAAGCCACTTGCAATAACACAGCAAGTATTGAGCTAAGCGCTCGGAACAAATGTACATGCCCAATACACCTGGAGAAGATGATCCTAGATGACTACGAGATTTCCAACCTATGAACTTCTGAAAACTTTCTTGTTTATGCGATTCGGGTTGCGGAATCAGGAACCTGCCCTAGGCAATCAGCTGCAACTGCATCCGCAAACTTCCACACCATAATTCAAGAAATTTCGCAAACTCGTCTAATCTCGAATCCTCAAACTCACAACGATACTAAACCATGGTGGTACCCCGGACGCCTCCCCTGTACTGGGTGACTCCGACCTTATCTCACCACAATAAGTATTGAAGCAATTTCGAACATTCTCTGTCCTGAGATATCAAGGAAGCTGAATGATAACGATGTGCCAACATTCCCTGGAGCTCGACTCCCCGGAAGAAATCAACTCAGACAGGAGGCACCAAGACAGAACCCTGTCACATCGGTATCATATAGACTCCAAAATACCCGCGTGATCCTAAAATTTTTTTGAGCGAGAAGAGGAGTAGAATCAAAATTCCTAAGTCGGAAACCTCACCAGAGCATAGAAGAGGAGTAAAAAGAATCCTACTCTCTGATATAACTAGACTCAAAATAGTTTTACTAGACACAACTCGGCCAAGTTCGAACAAGCAAAGGCTCCTATGGTCGTATAACTCTGATACCAACTTGTCACGTCCAAGATGCGCACCTATCCATTTTGAGGCACGAGGTCCTCGCAAGGGATAGACGCGCATCTTGCCGTTAGCAAGATAAGCATCATCGCAATCATACATTAAAGAGAGAGAAGAGTATACAAGGTTGGCTTACACTCATCACATGCTAAATTACAATATCACTCAGTTCATAACATCAAGAGGAACTCAGGGTCCGCCTACGGACGAAATCAAACGATAAAAGGCAAATGTGATGACACTATCAAGCTGCCCCAAGATCACGACCAGGTCCTCACTCATTCGGATACGTCACGTACATACGGCCTCTTTCTTCATCGTACTCCCACTGAAGCTGGGTGAGATCATCCTGTATCTTCTCATCTGCACCTGTACCTGGAGTTGTTGTAGTAAACTGTGAGCCACAGAGGACTCAACTATCATGTGCCCGGGTACCAAGACTATTTAAGATTTAGGATGGAAGGGTGATGTTTAGTTTGCAGCAGCACTAAGCAGTATATGGTGGCTATCTTACAGAACAAGAATGTAAATGTGAGTGGTCTATGTTAAGCTATCGAAACTAGCATAATCTCTATGAGATCCTGAACACATGCTTACGCCAATCATAACCCCACCATGTCCTCTCTCGGATCATGTTCACGAGCAGAGACAATCACGGTTACTCACACAGTTGGTGTATTTTAGTTAGAGTTTACTTCAAGTTTACTAGAACCGGGTGTTAAACAAATATCCAAGTTGCCACATAACCGCGGGCACGGCTTTCCGAAAGATTTAACCCTGCAGGGGTGCTCCAACTGTTCCATCACAAATAACCACACTCCGTGGGAATTCCTCGACCACGGATCTCGTGATCTTCATCGGTAATTCCAAAGGAATTCCAACACCACGAGTAAACCCGAAGAAAGTCAGAGTCCATACGCAAGACACTCGATAAAGGTAAAACAAGTCCAGCAAGGCCACCCGACGTGTCGACGAACCCGATAAGAGCCGCGTATCTCAGTCTCAGGACACGACAGATGAGCGAAGGTTACCACGCCAATTACCGAGTTGCCCCGGGCGGCGTTAATAAGCTATTCTGGGTTGGACCAACACTCATGCGGAGCACTGGCCCGGGGGTTGATTAAATTATCCACGGGGTTGCAAAGCCCTATGCAAGTTCATTAAGTTATTAGCAAATGTAGTACCAATGTTGGGTCTTGCGAGACAAGTTTTAATCTCAACCGAATAAACAAGGGGGTCCCCATAACAACCCCAAGCGTGTTAGGAGCGCAAAATATGGAAAACATAACACCGGTAACAAGGAACTAATGGCGGTAACATCGGAACAAAACACTTAGCAAAAGGCCAAGCCTTCGACCAATACCAGATATATATGTGCATTAAATTAAATAACATAATTTATTGTGATATCTAATCCATGTTATCACATGGAACAACCTGCACCTGCAACTAAGAATGCTATAAGAGGGGCTGAGCAGCGGTAACTTAGCCAATCAAAGGTTTGCTAGGCTGTGGAGGTTAGAGGCTGTCATGGCAACATGGGGGCTGATATCAAGTGGTACGTAGCGCAATTGTAACTATAAGAACAAGAAACTAGCAAGAAAAGATAGTATTGGGATCCGGGTACGATCATCTTGCATGTTGGTTCTTCAGCGGAACAAGTAGCGGGATCCTCATAGTGGTACTCTCCAGGGTCCTCGAACTCAGATTCGACCCTCGCGTCTACCCTAAACAACCAACCAAGGTGCAATGCACAACCAAGATGATGCATGATTCATTTAATGAAGAATTTAACATGGCATTCCAATTCTAGTCAAGCTTCACATGCAAAGTTTGTATATTAGTGAATCTGGACAGTACCTCATGTTATCTTATTTAGACATGCATGAACATGGAAAATATGAATGCATCATGCAAAATAGATGGAAATGCATATAAGGATCGCGAGAAACGGAGCTACCGTTCTCGAGATATGCTCATGACAAGGTACGGAGGCAAAACACAAGATCACCAAATACCTGGGATAATTCTTGGCATTCCAAGGTAGTCACTGGATAGGTGATGAAAAATCAATCACATTAGGCTCAAGAATCAATCAATTCCATGGATTATAGCTCCCACAAATCACAAAACAAAATCACACCAAATCTGTCACAAACAGCAACATAGCAACTTGAGAAGCTCACAACTTGAGCTACAGGAATCCTACAGCCACAAGCAAGACATTCAAAGAATATAATCAACACCCAAATCAACTTACCAAACTATTCAATAAACAAAAGAGGCACACATCAATATGCATGGATCAAGCAAGTTGACATGATGAATCAGGTTTGTAGGGACTTGGTGAAAATTCCAGTTTTCTGGAATCTGGATTAATAAAGTAGCAAGTTGACAACACTGGTTAAATATGCTAGAGAGCTCCTATTGGCATGAAAATTAACAGGATGGTAGATGACAATATCTACTACAATTAACCAACACCGAGCATGAGCAAATTCCAACCACATTACTAGTTACAACCCACCCTTCATGGGAAAACAATAACAGCAGAATCTCGAGACTTGAGTCACTTTTGAGCAGGTTGACAGAAACAGAGAGTAGGCAACTTAGCAGCATGGTTCCCACTCACCTGGTGGCTTAACATGAATAACAAAAATACTGGGAAATTCCCAGCAACTTTAACTAACAAACTCATGTTGGCAAGAACTTAAAAGCATGCATAGATTAAGTCATAACAAAAAGACAAAAGGGCATCACAACATAAAAATGCAGTTTTGTCAAGTTGCCCCAAAGTCAAATCTGACTTCACAGGTGCATACATGGGTTGATTCTACCCCAAAATCATTACTCATATCATATGCTTGCATGGAACAAGTGGGAGAAAACCTAGGTTGAAATTTGACCTCCCTATGGCATGGGTGACTTATGTCACTTATGAAACTTAATGAAAATGCCCCAAAATGATATGTGCTCCATAGATACATGTTGGAAGTGGTTAATTAACACATTAGGGACATGATAACATGGCATATCATCAATTTGCAAGGTTGAAATAATCTAGAAGAAGAACTAGCTCATATGCACATAGAGAGACCTACACATGGAGCTACTCATGCACACATACATCCTCACGCGACAGGCAGATAGGCAGTGACGATTTCGGCAAACTCACGGCGGCTACAGGGCCTCTCCGGCAACACGAACGGGCGGAAACGAAAGGGGCATCGACAGAGAACCCATCCCTCATCTCATCTTGCGAGGATGGGGATTGGAGGCGAGCTCAAGCTCGGGCCTTTCCGGCCGGCGGCGACGAGCAGCACGGCGATTGCGCTACGGGCTACGGCGAGGAGAGGGGACAGTGGGGACGGGCTGCTCACCGAGGGCTTCTCGGAGACGCGGGGGCGCTAGCGACGGCGACGAAGGGGAAGAAGCGGCTCGGTGACGCGGCGGCGACGAAGGGGAAGAAGACCGGCTACACTTCGATGGCGAGGAGGAAGAAGAAGGCCTCCTGGGTCCTCCTAGCACCGGGAATGGATCGCGGACGGCCCCGGCTCTCCGCGGACCATCTTGAAGGAAGCGGGGCTCCACCAGAGGGACGTCGGCGACGAGCCCTTCGCTCCCCACCTCTCTCTGAAACTCACCTCTCTCTGAACCCGAGAAGGAAGAAGAAGAACAGAGGAAGAAGGAGGAGGATGGAGAAGGGGAAAGCGGCGGCGGCGAAGGTAGAAGAGAGGAGAGATGGAACCCTAGGGAGGCACGCATAAAAGGGGGACCGGCCTCGACGTTGGAGCTAATGGTAACGGACGATGCTCCTCTGCTTGCTGCTCTGCTCGCACACTGACTGACGGAGGGGAACGGGGAAGCAGGTGGCCGCTTGCTCAACTGGGCTGGGCCACGGCCTACTAGCTCTCTCTCTCACTCTCACAAATAAAAGAAGAAAAACGCAGGTTTTCTAAATAATAAATCTCACAGCCCACCAAATAAATCCCCTGAGAAAAGAAAAGGGTTTTTAGAGAAAACAAAAATATTTTGGTGAATGAAATAAAGAGTCCTATTTAATAAAAATATGATATTGATAAAAAGAGCAAGTAATTTATTTAATATTATTAAATGGCAGCTCCTGTTATTCAAATCTCAAATACCAACAAAGCTCAAACATCCAACCAAACATACCCACAATACATAACACATATGGGGCCACCTCATGAACATTTTTAAACATTTTAAAGAGACAATTAAATCTGCTCATAAAATTAATATTAAGAGAGAGGGAAGAAGAGTGGTGATGTTGAAAGAGAAAAGAGAGGGAAATAAGAAGAGGAGATGCACCACCTCAAACAACTCTCACACATCACACAAAAGCACACTCACACAAGTGACACTCACATACAAGCACATCATACAAAACACAAGAAGGCAAGTATGCAATATGGATGGTGAGATGGATGCCATGATGCATGGATGCAACAAAACATTATGAGAAGGTGCACCACATACATAAATCTCATGACACAAGGTTCATACAATGGGGTTACATGCCAAATAAGGTAGGGACATCACTTGGGATGTCACATGGACACCTGAGTGCGATATGTACCTTCAGGAATTTTCGTGGTGGACCTTCATCATTGCGTTCTCCAACCGGCGCCTTCTCCAGAATAGACTGGCTTCATCAGCTGCTTTCTTGATCTGGTTGTGCTATGGATGAGAACGAAGTAACACGTTAGGCATTCAAACATGTGTAATACGACCAACGGGAAAAATAAAGAAGGGAATACTTTACCACATAGTTAATCACCGGAACAGCAGGGACTCCTAGCCCTTCCTTGACATTTTTGTTGTACTGCTGCTTCGATAGATCCTCAAAGTTTGCGGATCTTCAAGAATATCCTCATTACATGCCGGAGGGCATAACTCAGCTCTAGAATTTTGAAGAAACCATCATAGGTAGTTATCGAAAGCAAGTGAGCTATGCTTACGAAGCTGGGCGCCTGCACCGTCACGAGCTTGCTCCATACTAAGATTGAAACGGGTAACATAGGATGAATGATGCTTGTCCCAGTCTTTTATCTTCCGCTGCCTTTTCCTATCTAACATGCATGGTAGAAAACCAAAGATTAGCACAATCAAAAAAGAGTGGCGATGCTAAGTCAATACGGTTCATGCTCTCTTACCTATGAACGCTTTGTCCGTGTCCACCCATTCCGGTGGGTGAGCCTAGAACAGACCAAACTGACGATACACGCGGTGTGGCAAATGAAGCTCAACCGCCTAATTGCATATCAGTGGGCACCTCATAAGCCAAAGATCCCTATCCCGCCAACACATCGTGTTGAGGACAAACTCGTGGGTGACCCCTAATGTGTCATTCGCGCCATATGGCTGCCATTCCACCTATGAAATAGGACAACAACGCAACATTGATGACAAGTTTTCAGACAAGCATGAGAAATGGTTGATGTAATGTCCTCGTTACCCGCTCAGGCGTAATTGTGTCTAGCTCGGCGATGTACTTTTGGTACATGAGATTGACATCGTTTGTCATCTCGGATACCACATCCCACTTGTAGGCCCAAGTGGGGCGCCGTAAATCGGCTTCTTCATCCCAAGAATTAAACTTGACACTCTTAGGGCGTCCAACAGGCAGACGCTCCCAGTTCCATACAGAAAGTAGAAGCATATTACCACCAATGCATGCACTATTAGTGATCCTGTAACACGCATCGTCCATCTTCATATCAAAGAAAACAATGTTAACTTAACAACAAGGTTGCATTGCTAATGAAGAAATGAATTGATAACAAAACAAACCAACTACCTATCAGTATAAGTAGGCAAGAGTCGCTGAACCCCAGCTCCATCTGCTCTCGAAGACGGTCAACGCCTTCAGCAACATCCATGGAGCGTTCTTCCCTGTGGCATCAGGAAACAAAGTCCTCGAGATAACGTACCACATATAGACACGAGCATGTGTTTGGATCCCATCATCAGTGGCATCTTGAGGGAAATGCGCGAAGTTTGCTTGAATCCACGTGAAAGGAGCTCTGACTGCTTTCCTTTCCTTCTTCTTCTCTACTCCATCCTCTACGTCAGCCTCAGCCTCGGTAGGAGCCATACCGATTAGAGCAGTCATCTGCTGGCGCCACCCATCAAAATCGGTGCTCATACAGAGAGGCCTCCCATCGATAGGAAGACTGGTGATCAACGAACATCCTGGAGCGTCACGGTCATCTCCCCAGTCCAAAAATGGAAACTGTCCGTCTCTGGCCTCCATCGATCAACAAGAGAGGACATCAGTGGAGCGTTGAGGTTCGGCGTGGACCGGTTGACCAACTGAATCTACGGGAGGAGTCCTGCCTGCTGAATTTAGGGTGTGTACCACGGATCATAGGGCATGGCAGCATGAGAGACCCCGTGATACTGAATCTTCAGAGGTTCAAGCTTCTGCAAAAAACAAGTAATGACAAATCTTAGGGCATGTGAATTTCAACTAAAGGCAAATTCGCAAAATATTTATATTACTCATTATTACCATCCCCTGCTCGTGCATCATGTAGGCCCGGTGTCGTGTGTCATAGGCACCGTCGAAAAGCCAAACCATCCTTACAAAGTCCAAACAATACACATATATGAGTTCATCTCATATGTGTTCACCTAAACATCTCATATGTATTCATCTACAAGAATCTCAACATCTCCTTCTAACACAATGAATAAATGATTTACAATACTTAACTGGAAAATTCTCATATATATCTCCTATGTCATATGTGTTCATCTCAACATCCCATATTTTAAATAAACTCAACATCTTATATATATAAAACTAAACAATCTAGGGTTTCACTAACAAGAATCATATATTGTGAACTAATGAACAATACTACACATCCTAAATCACAACACACAATCTTGGACAAATAAAAACTCAAACCAAGCAAATCAAGGGTTCCACCCAATCTTGGACAAATCTCTAAAATGACAACGATTTTACGGAGGAAAAGAAAGGGAACAGAGGAGTTTACCTAGTAGGAGGGATTAGCGATCGATTCCACGGCTTAAATCTCCAGATCTGAGAGGATTTGGGGGGGGGAGGGGTGTCGAAGGGGGCGCCGTCTCTGCTCTCTGGACAGAGAGGAACGGCCTGGAGGGAGAGGGAAGAACTGCCTGGGAAGGGCTGGCCCGATGCGGCTTAACTAAATGTGCAGCGCCTAAGGGATGGACGCTGCACATTACACAGTGCAGCGCCTAGAACACGGGCGCTGCACGGCTTGGATGCGGGGCCTTGCCTGGCCCCGGCCTGCCACGTTGGCCAGGGGTGCGGCGCCCAAGTCCAAGGTGTTGCACAGTATAGTGCAGCGCCCGGCTGTCAGATGCTACCCAAAACAGTCAGTTTGTGAAAAAATTTAAGTGCAATTCAGATAGTGAATTAGTTTAGCAAACAGGTCAAATATGTGTTTTTTGCCTAGGGATTTTGGTGAAGCGGCGAGTGGATCCTCATCTGTTTTCTGATAATCAATGGAGTTGGTTAACAGAGCCAACGTGAGAGGAGCATGGTGCAGGCTATTCTTCGTGAGAATGGCTTTGGATAGTTGTTCTTCGTACTTCTTTTTTTTGGCGAAACGATATGGATTGTATTAATCAAGGATTATCATTACAATCCTGTTGGCAAAGATTGCCAATTTCATCAGGTCCATTCCGAAGCCAAATAGCAGTACGCGGGATCGAGTGTCCCAGGTATGCTAATGTATGGCTTAATTTATTTCTACTCCTACTCACATGCAGTACAACATGCTCACGACCAAGCGAAAGGAGTATTTTTATCTCACCAATCAGCGCTGCTACTGGTGATCTATTCTGATCAAGCTTGTTGATCATATTGGCAGCAACAAGGCTATCTGTTTCCAGTATGAAGGGTGTTGTGCTCCAGTCCAGGGTTAAAGCAATGCCCTCCATGCACGCTGCCACCTCCGCTTCAAGTGGGCTTGCCCAGGACCTGAGGAACCTGCAGGATGAGTAGATGATTGCGCCGTCGTAATCTCGTAGGATCATCCCGGCACCTCCCGTTCCATCCTCGTGCCAAGCACCATCAACGTTCAACTTGTTCCATCCCACCGGGGGCTTCGTCCATCGTTCCGGCGGCCGTGAGCAGGAAGCCGGTGTGGCGGCCTCCTTAGTGTGGCTCCTGCGCGCCTCTCGGGAGACCACCATTTTTGCCTTCATGATGTCGCCATGGGGGTGCTGCTCAATGCATCGGAGGCTGTCGATATAGCTACATAAAAACCTGCGAGATGCTTCGATGGTGGGAGCCGGTTTGTGGTGGACAACTTCATTACGAACATGCCAGTTTTGCCAAAATGTCATGAGCACCGGTAGCCTCTGCTCTTCTGGGCAATCATTCAAAAGTAACAACGCCCATTCAGTACCCGAATTGGTGATGTTCTCAAGGCATGGCATGCTGAATGTGGCCGCCATTTCTTCCCATAACATACGCGCGAGCGGGCACATACACATTGTGTGGTATGTATCCTTGGATTCCATCCCACATAAAACACATATATTAGTGACTTCAAGTTTTCTCTTTGCCTTATTTTCCATACTAGCGAGCGAGTTTGTAATTAAACGCCATGCAAAGACGCGTACCTTTGGGGGGGCAGGGCACCCCCACATTGCCTTCTAGACGGCACGAGTGATGTCTGGTGCCCTGCTAGCGGTGCACATATGAGTGCTAGATGTGTCGATGGCGAGGCGGTACACGCTTCTGATAGAGAAAATACCTCTTGGATCGGGTGCCCAGGCCAGGACGTCCTCCTGGCGCTGTGGGGATGCTTTAATCTGGAGTATACATGCAGCATTAATTGCATGAAAATGTTGGTGCACGAGCTCTGGGATCCACCGCCCGTGATCATCCAGCAGCTCGCTAGCTCGGTGAAGCCGACATGTGCCACGCGTCGTAATGGGCTTGTACGATGGCGGTCTGGGAAGCCATGGGTCACGCCAAATACGCACCGTCTCCCCGTTGCCGACGCACCAAAGGAGTCCTTTCTTGAGCAACTCCAAACCATGCTAGATAGCATGCCACGTAGGTGATGCGTTGCCTGCAAAAATAGTGTCCACTAGGGAGCCGTTAGGGGAATATCTCTCTTTCAACACCATAGCGCATAGTGAGTCCGGTTTCATGAGTAATCTTCATGCTTGGCGGGCGAGTAAGGCTTGATTAAAGATGAGAAAATCACGAAACCCAAGACCTCCTCTTCCTTTGGGCACGATCATTTTCTCCCATGCTTTCCAGTGGGTTTTCCTCTTCCCAGTTTTTGAGCCCCACCAAAAGTTCCACACCGACCTTGTTAGATCATCACATACTGAAGCAGGCAACTTAAACACCCCCATGATATAAGTTGGGATGGCTTGTGCCACAGACTTGATCATCGCTTCAATGCCTGCTTGGGAAAGACTATCCCCCCATGCCATGATCCTTTTCGTAAGACTATCTTGCAACATTTGGAATTTCCCTTTGTGCATCCTACCATTCGGTGGTAGCCTGAGGTACTTCCCCTCAAAATCAGAGCTAACAACCTGAAGCTCCTGTTTGATAGCTTGTTGCACCTCCACATGGCATGCATCCCCAAACTGAATGGAGCATTTTTGTGGATTGATAAGTTGACCAGTGGCCCTCTCATAACTGTTAATTACACCTTTGATGTACTGGGCCTGCTCTAGGTTGGCTTTGAAAAGTAATAAGGTGTCATCCGCAAATAAAAGGTGTGAAATACCAGGAGCTCTTGGGCAAACCTTTAAAGCTTGGATACTTTGGTTCTCTATTCCTTGCCTCAATAAGGCACACAATCCATCTGCAATGAAGAGGAACAAAAACGGCGAGAGGGGGTCTCCTTGCCGTAGCCCACGCGATGGTGCAAAAAAAAATCCAAGATAGCTCCATTAAATTTCACAGAGTATCTCACCGAGGTCACACACGTCATTATCCATTGAACCCATTGGTGAGCGAAGCCTAACTTTTGCATCGTTTGCTCCAACAAGACCCAATCCACAAGATCATAAGCTTTTGGTAAATCCAACTTATAAGCGCAATAGCTATTTTCCTTTTTTTTCTCATGTTGCATGAAGTGAAGGCACTCAAAAGACAAAAGGGCATTATCTGTAATCATCCGTCCTGGTACAAAGGCACTTTGCTGCGGAGATATGATCTGATCCAAGATGGGTCGCAATCTATTAACCAAGCACTTTGCAACAATTTTGTATATGACGTTACATAGACTTATTGGCCTAAAGTCGGACACATGGACTGGATCACTTACTTTTGGTATAAGAACGATTACCGTATCATTTACTCCCTTTGGCATTACTCCTGTCTGAAAGAATTCCTTGACTGCAAAGATGACTTCCTCTTTCAAAACAAGCCAGTTCCTCTGAAAAAAGCGAGCTGTGAAACCATCACTACCCGGAGCCTTAAGCGGTCCGATCTGGAAGAGGCTGTCAGATATCTCCTTCTCAGTGAAATCAGCACAAAGTTTTAGGTTCATATCATGAGTTACCTTCGGCTGCACTAGCTGTACAAGGGCTGCCGGGTCGAGAGCATTGTCACAAGTAAAAAGATTCTGGAAAAACGCATCAACCAGGCCACCCATCTCTTCTTTTTCCTCAACTCTAGTACCTGATTCATCAAATAGGAACTTCACTTTATTTTTTCTTGCTCTCCAAACTGCTCGCTGGTGAATTTTTTTTGTGTTGCGGTCTCCTTCCCGCAACCAGTTCTTCCTTGTACATGAGATCATTCATATGGTCTTGTACAGCCCGTATTTCATTTCGACCAGCATTCATTCTCAACAACTCCTCCATTCTTGTTCGAGAATTCTTGAGTTCACGTACCACACTGCCGAATCTAGATTTGCTCCATACATGTAGCTCAGCCATCAATTCGCACAGGCCTCGGCGGATATCACCCAGGTTTACCTTTGCCCCTGCATTTGCCCATGCATTTTGAACTCTCTCCGGTAGGCCACTATCAGTCTCCCACATGATCTCGTAGTGTCTCTGGCTTGGCTTGATATTCAGCTTCTCTTCTTTTATGCACTTTAACACCACAAGACAGTGGTCCGAGCAAGTACTGACACTGTGTACAACCTGTGCCTCCGAGAAGATGTCCCGCCACCAGTTGTCTGCCATAGCCCGGTCAAGGCGGACTTTAACATTTCGACGTCCAGCTTGCTTATTGTAATAGGTAAAAGGCACACCCAAAAAACCCAAATCTGACAACTCACATATCTCCAAGGTATCTTTGAAGGCCAGCATCTGCCTTTCTCCATGTTGTGAAACTGAAAGGTGTTCGAAAGACCACATGGCTTCATTGAAGTCGCCAATCACACACCACGGTAATGGAGACCTTGTTTTTAAGCTTTGCAATTTTCCCACATCAAGTGACGGTTTTCCACCCTTGGCTCACTATAAACACAGGTCAAGTGCCAAAGTGGATCATTATCAGACACACGGACGTACACATCTATATATCTTTCATTTACTTCTTGAACATCAACAAATATTTGATCACTCCAAAAGAGAGCTAGTCCCCCACTCAAACCATTACTATCACATCCTGCAAAACCTCTCAGACCCAGTCTACCTCTTAAGCGACACACTTTTTCAGCTTTAACTCTGGTTTCACACAAAAAAGACCAAATGTGCACTGGCAGTCCTCGCAAGTCCCACCAATTCATGAACTGTCGGTTTGTTGGCCGTGCCCCGACAGTTCCAACTTAGGCAATTCATTGCTCCTGACGAGGCGCCACATTCGGCCCCGTCAGGTCACCGGCAGCCCCTGGGCCGGTTGCTTCCTGCTTCATAGATTGGTCCTCTATCCCGGCGGACGTGCGTCCATTCACCACCACCTTGACCCTCTTCTGATCACCACCTGCCATACCCTCTGCAAAAATAACAAGTGCTCTGTCTTGCTCCTTTTCTACCACTATATACTTGCTCAGAACCAAGTCAGCAGCGTTCATCTCCATGTATCGGCTGCACAAGTAGGTAGCCATCTCTACCAAGTGCCTTAACTGCTGCAGATCAGCAATGCGCTCTCTGTTCAGGATTTTTTTAAACTAGTACGGATTTTGCAGCAATTTTGAAAACAGGTGCTTGAATTCGAAAAATGTCAATACTAGTACCCTGTCTGCCAAAAGCCGGCCAAGCAGGCACCTGTCAGCCATCCATAGGCCGAAAGGCTCCTGTCGGCCAATCAGAGGCCAGGGTATAGGCCTGTCGGCCTGGGGTAGGCCGAAAGTCACCTGTCGGCCAGTGGGAGGCTGACTGGCCCCTGGCTAAGCCACGACCCTCTTCTCTTCCACCTCTGACCAGTCATTTCACCCTCACCCTTCCCCTCTTCTCGTCTCACTACCGCTGCTCTCCGGTGGTTCCACCGACTCGCCGATCTCCTCGTCGGAACACCCATTCTGTTATCCTGCCCGCTTAATCAATAGATCAGGGCGTTCTCCATCGGCCTATGCTATATTTTTTTGCTTCCAACTCAATTGAATGAGAACTGTCAAGTCGGTAGTGGATTTAGTTCATATTTGTCACTGTCCGTCTGCAGGTAAAGGCTTGCCCATTTTGCCGCGCTCCAGGTGGCCCTTATGTTGCCGTTGATTCCGGTGCGTCCGTATTTACTGTGGTGCTGGATCGTCGATGTGCAAGACGTGTTGTAAGATTTGATGTCTTCATTATCTAACTGTGGCATATTCAAATGCCTTTGTTTATAACTTGATGATCCTTGCTTCCATTCTTGTTGCAGTATGTTCTGTGCAGTGTTAGATCACATCTTGCTCAGTACATTGAGGAGTGCAGAGCTTTAGCTATTCGGAGAGGTGACACAGATATTGATCTTTCTCTGCACAACACCGAGGGTAACTTATACCATGTTATATTTACACATGGTAGGATGAGTAGTAAATTCCATGGTCCTTCCTGGGAGGAACTCGTGAATGATTATGGTCTCCGCCACAGTGACATGATGACTGTTATGCCCTAGCACTATGGAACTTCATCGGGATGGTGTTATGTTGTTTCCTTTACCCCATGTTGGTAAGATTTATGTTTGACAGATTTTCAGATTTGATTGAGCTTATACTATGAGGATAATTGAAATAATTTTTTTGTAGCTCTTGAGGATCTGAGTGAAACTCAGAGGGAACTTGTTGACAGCTATTTTTATAGTCGTGATGTCACTCTGAATTATCATCAAATGTATGTCATGTCACGGCAGCTCTTTGATGACAACTACATACTGTGTACTCCTTTCGTTCATAGGATGGATCGCATGAACGTTATTTCCCAACATATGGTAAGCTTTGGTTTCTGTCTTTTATTATTTGTTTGTTATTTGCTGGTTCATAAGATGGATCATATAACTTGCTTATTTCTGTCAGGTTATTCCTACCATGGTTGTGAGGAGTTTGCTGGAATTTGTGGCTACTCCTAGGACTGGTTCTTTACTTCTTGAAATTACTTTGGATTCTGAAGATGATGATATATTTGTGAGCATTCCTTGTTCCTACTTCAATTGCTTGGGTGATAGAATGGTTATGAAGAAGGAAGGTTTCGGAAATTTTCTGCTGGCATCGTCTATCGAAGTCAACAATTTGGTGCTCATAACATTCAAACAACGTGAACAGGAGCTAGCTATTGTTTTCAGCTATCTGCCACGGTGAGAAAGAAAGAAAGGTCTCGTGCAGCCCAAGCAGCAGAAGAAGCTGGAGATGGAGAAGGAAAATATCCACGTTGGACTCAGTAGATTTATATTCTTGTAACTCAATTTCAGCAAGTTGAATCTTAATTTCAGTAGGTTGTATCTTAATTTCAGCAAGATGTATCTTAATTTCAGTAAGCCGTACTATTGCCATTTTTATTTGCCATCATACTGTGGCGCCACCTTAGTCCCAGCAATCTTTGCCAGTACTTTCCTTCCCGCCAATTTCTCCCGCCATTCTATCCCGCCATTTTCTCCCGCCATTATCTCCGGCCATTCTCTCTCCCGCCATTCTCTCCCGCCCAATTTCCCGCCATTGCGGTTGTCATCTGCCTATAAAAGGAGGCATTGTATCTGCCTTCCTCCATTAGCCACGAATACTCGAAAAAACCAACGCGGTAGTCATTATGAGTTTGCCTTCTTCGGATCAAAGCATTAGGCCTAGCAAATGGAAGAGTGCGAAGCTGCCTCAGGGGGTGGAAGCAGTTCGTTGTTGGTGCGGTGATCTCTACAAGGTGAAGGAGGTGACGGATTTTTCAGATTGGTTGGGAATGAAGTTTTTCATTTGCGCTAATTATGAGGAAGATCCACCCGTTGGTCCTTCACCGTACATCACGCCTCCAGTAAGTTTCAATCACACAGAATAAACATGTTGTTCATATTGATGTTGATTTGATATGTTATATTTCTATTTCTTTTTTAGTCTCCTCCGCCCCTATGCCAGTACTATCGTTGGATAGACACGAAAATGCCGGACTGGGCGGTGACTGAGATTCGTGAAAGAAGTCGTCGACCAAGGGCAAGTTTGGACATGGAGGGGCGCCGCGAGAAGGCGACAGCAGAGGAGAAAGCAGAGCAGGAGAGAGCTTGGCAAGAGCACTGTGTGGAGCAGAGGGCTTTTCTTGCTGAGATGAAGAAGAAAAACCAAGAAAACCAACTTCAACTAGCGGAGGTCTACCGGCAGCGAGAGGAGGCCCGTGAAGCTGAGAGGCAGAGAAAGAAAGAAAGGGCTCGTGCACCCCAGACAGCAGAAGGAGCTCGAGATGGAAAAGGAAAATATCCACGTTGGACCCAGTAGATTTAGATTGCAGTAACTCAATTTCAGCAAGTTGTATCTTAATTTCAGCAAGTAGTATCTTAATTTCAACAAGATGTATCTTAATTTCAGCACATTGTATCTTAATTTGAGCAAGATGTACCGTCAGATCCTCTCCCATCAGTTCCTCTCCCGCCACTTCCTCTCCCGCCAGTTCCTCTCCTTCCACTTCCCCTCTCTCCACTTCCTCTCCCGCCACTTCCTCTCCCGCCACTTCCCCTCTCGCCACTTCCTCTCCCGCCACTTCCTCTCCCGCCTATATAACTACATTCCCAGTAAGGAGGGTGAGCAGGCCCTTCCTTTCCCAGTCACCCCCGCATCCTTACTTCCGATCTTGCCATTCTTTCGTGGAGATGTCTCATCCTCCTTATCCTCACTATCCTTTTGATCGTAGTTTTCACAAGGGTATGTCCGACCGTCTTCTTCGTCTAGCTGCCAATTTCAAGATGAATGACAGAGCAATACCATGGGAGAAACTCATTAGCAGTGACTTGATAATGAATGAGTGGTCTCACCAATTAGCTAGGGCTGGGTGGCCTCCGAGGAATTTTGAGGAGATACGGAAAGAACTTCTGAGGTTTCACGCCAGATGGCAAAAGCAACTGCACAAGGGTGATGCTTATCTCAGGATTGCTGTGAATAATTCAGGTTTATGGTGAGCAGAAAGTGAGGATGAGGACGACCTCTTCATGCCGAGCAGCAAGGTGAAGAGTTCAGCATCAAAGGGCAAGAGTTCAACATTGACAAAGGGAAGGAGTTCTACATCGACGAAGGGAAAAGTTCTGCAGCGACGGAGGATGAAGACGACGTCTTCATGCCGAGTACCAAGGTGAAGACCAACGCATCATCGAAGGGCAATAGTTCTACATCGACGAAGGGGAAGAGATCTGCAGCGACGGAGGATGACGATGATGCATTCATGTAATAATATGTTTCCATGTACTACTATGTTCTGTAGTGTTGTTCTATGTAGTGCGGTTTAATTAAGTTGTAACGTTTAATTCACTTGTAATGTGCAATTGATGTCGACTGATTTGGTTTGTGTTGCTATTGTTCTCTCTCCAGACCGAATAAATATGGGAAATACATCTAGGATAATTATGTATGATACATAGAGGCTAAGCATGTCAAATAAATGATTATGTCCGATACATAAAGGCTACATATGTCTCATACATAAATAGATAGTCATGTCTCGTACGTAGATGACCATATCACTCCTGGGGCTTGCGACGAATCTTTGACTTCCTGGGACGTGGACCGGAAGGCGATAAGCGCTGAGGCGGTGGACAAACGTCACGATTACCACGACCATAGAACACCTCGTCCGTCGGTGTCTGTGTCTCCTGCGTCGATGGTGGTGGTGGAGTGGCAAGAACTGTCTTCGAGATACCATAGGTGCATGCAGCACGATCATCGTCCTCGCCGTCACCAGGTATGTACGAACCAGGACCAGTAACTATAGGTGACTGAACTGAAGCCATAAACGGCTGTGACAGGCTGTCGCCTGCTGGTGAATTAAAACATGTAAGAAATGACTTACGAGACTACATTTTGCAAAAGAATGTACGAAGTTTAGTTACCTAGGTCCATCTAGTGAAGCCAGGCAGAGTCAGCGGCCTATGAAGGAGGTGGCTGCTGGTAGAAATAGCCCCCGGGCTGTGAAGTAGGTGGCTCCTGCCAGGAGTAGCCCCCAGGCTGTGAAGGAGGTGCCTGCTGCCAGGAGGAGCCCCCGGTCTGCGAAGGAGGTGCCTGCTGCCAGGAGGAGCCCCCAGGCTTTGAAGGAGGTTCCTGCTGCCAGGAGGAGCTCCCTGGCTGTGAAGTAGGTGGCTGCTGCCAGGAGTAGCCCCCCGGCTGTGAAGCAGGTGCCTGCTGGCAGGAGGAGCTCACTGGCTGTGAAGGAGCTGCCTGCTGCCAGAAGGAGCTCCCTGGCTGTGAAGGCCGTGGTTCTGAATGCTGCAGAGAGGGGCGTGGCGGACGATGTGCTGCTCGAGTGTCAACAACATCGGAAGATCGCCTACATGTAACAGCTGCGACGATCCCGCGTATCTTCGCCTGAAGACTCTTCAACCTTGATACTGCATCTCGTTGTGGGATATTTTCTCTTGTCACAAAGTGGTCCACCAAAGCGGTAACCTCATCTAGCGCCTGAGTTGACAATTCACCTTGTACGTAGAAAGTTAACCAATTGTACATGTTCATGTATACGAAAAATGTAGCATGAGAGAACAACTGAGGACATACCGCGTGGTGTCTGGTTCCCACAAGTGAGGACGTTGGGAACAGATCGCTAGCGAGAGGAACTGGGATATGTTCCGAAGCAGATGATGGAACCAAGTAGATCCTCGTGTTCTGTCTGTAATGCCTCAGATACAACCTGTACGTGTCCCAGTCGAAGACACGAACTTCATCCCATATATTTGTCGGGGCAGTATTCCATTCCTCGAGGTAAGGTCTGATATCGCGAACCCAAGAAGTATGGGACTTGTTTCCTCCACTATGAGTATACCTGAGATTGAAATGCACGTTACATGATTAGCTATAAGTACTCTGAATAGTCTCAATGACCTATTAATGCAGAGATGAGAACCAAAGTAGTATTACTTACTTGTGCACGTGATCTGCTAATCGTGAAATAACCGGAATATCAGGCTCTTGGAACAGACCGGACTGTCTCATCACCCTATTGATAGCCATCTCCTCAACTGTCACATCGAAGACCAGCTTCGCCTTGGTCATCCAGTAATGCTGATCTCTAGTGCAGTATCTAGAAATCCCTCCTGGGTATCTATCTGAAATAGCCTTACACGTGTACGGTTCCCATATGACCTGATCCTCGTACAGACTATCAAACTGGGTGGTGAAGGAGGGGTAGCAGCCCCTCACCTGGCTAGGCGTAAACTGTCTCTGCACATCACAACAAACATTAGTACGTAAAATTGAATAGCGAGAAATAAACATTACTAATTCATATTGTTAAGAATGAAAATACCTCTCTTCGTGCCCAAACAGATCCCACAGTAGGCAAGTCACCGATAGAAGGCACGTAATGTCCAGCAATGTCCTCCTTGCCGGAAGGTTTGTCAACGCTCATGTAGGGTCGACCAATGGGGAATCTCTCATAAGACCAAAGCTGCAACAGAAGTGGACATCCAAGAAGACCAGATTTCCTAGACCTCAACTGGCAAGCTTTGCTGAGGCCTCTGTACGTAGCTGCTAACACGACAGAACCAAAACTCCTTCGTGCAATGTTCTCAGGGGAACGTGCCTCAGCTATCTCTCGTGCAATGCCGATCAATCGTACATCTATAGTGGCCACGTGGTTCTCTGTGAACATAGTCTTGCCAAACAACCACATAATATATGCCGCTAGGGACCGGTCAATCTGTGGCTCTGACAACTGATAAGTGGGATATCCTAAGGCAACAATCTGAAACTGGCTCAACCACCTGAAAAGAGGCCCGTGCCGATTGTTTTCTACTACGGTGGTTGTTGGCACCGCAGCTAGAAACCAGGCATGCATAGATGCTACCCAACCATCTTCTACCTCTAAAGGTCCTATGGCAGCACCGGCGAGAGGTAATCCCAACAAGTAAGACACGTCCTGTAAAGTAGTTGCCATCTCTCCCCACGGAAAGTGGAACGTATGTGTCTCTGGTCTCCATCTATCTACTAAGGAGTGACCTGTCGTAAGAGATGCGTGATACTGGCCTCTTGTGCAGCTGCATTGGTTCGCCCGCGTCATCCAAGTCCGGGTGATCAACCCACTCGTCCAATGTACCCTCAACCAGTCGTGCCAAGGGTAGAAGTCCGGCCCAATTCAGCCTACAAAATAAAAAAAATGCAGCTTTCAATTACCTTCTATCAAAACGATGACGAATGTGCTACGTGATTGTACCGACACATACCTATCAACCCATGCAGGGTGTATCATCCAGTTAGACTTTGGGGTGCGAGTGATCAACACGTCTAAGTGCATGCCCCATTCCATAATTACGGCTCGGTGCCCTCTATCGATATTAGCATTAAGCATCCGATATGAAGCCATATCTGCAATGAGAACATAGTGCAAACATATTAGAAAATATAACATAGAAGGGGGCGCACTAAAAATAAAAACTTAGTATCCAAAAGGCATAAAAACATAGTCTCAGATATTACAAATAAAAACATAGTGCACACATATTACAAATAAAAACATAGTCCGACATATTACAAAATAAAAACATAGTGCACACATATTACAAATAAAAACATAGTCCGACATATTACAAATTAAAAACATAGTCCCACATATTACAAATTAAAAACATAGTTCCACATATTACAAATACAAACATAGTCCCACAGATTATGTAGCTTCTGAGTTATTCATTCCTCGTCCGCCCCTTCGGCCTCGAGAGCCACGTCCACCATGACTGCCAGGACCTCCTCTTGCAACTGCTATTGCAGTCGTCGATGCGGAAGCACTCGTCAATGTGGACGCACTGTCTTTCTTCAGTGTGGGGCAATATTTCATCCTATGACCATAAGCCGCGCAGAGCAAACATTACCTGGTTGCTCCACCTGCTTCAAATTGGTCCATATCGTTTCGGATGTGCTTTACCTTACGCCTACCCCTGCTAGTTCACCGTAGTGCAGGATCCGGGATGTATACTCTATCAGCATCGTTTACCTTGTTGAAATTGCCGACGACTCTAAACCCTGTCATCTCACCTGTCCAGACATTGAGTACTGCCTCCTTTGAATAGTACGGAGACACGAAGGAGGTAGCGTCCAACTGAATCTGGCCACAGGCAGCCAACACATGTGAGCAAGGCAGGTGCAACAACTGCGGCTTGTTGCATGTACACTCACAAGTTGGATAAAATTCTGCTCCAATTGTAACCTCATGCGTCCTCACCTCATTTCCAGAACCAAAACTATCAATAGGAAGCTGAACCTCGTACCTCCTTTCCTGATTACCTATGAGTGTGACGGTGTGCTTCTTGGCTTTCTTTATCTTATCAGCCATATACTCCATGACACGGCTGCAATAAGGAGTGTTCTGATTATCTTCAATATGCTTCCTTGCCAACTCATGCCTTTCTCTGAAATACCTCACAGTGCCATGAAATACACCCTCCAGAATAGCTGTCAGTGGCAATGCTCTATTTCCTCTTAGAACAAAGTTATAGATCTCTGTAAGATTGGTTGTCATGTGGCCATACCTAGCTCCATGGGTGTCATGCAGCAAAGACCAATTCACTGGAGGCTCTTTCTCTATCCACTCAGAAAAATTCTTTATTGCCCTTCCCTTCTTTTTCTTTGTATTAGGAGGGTCAATTGTTGGCAAGTCACAAAGACCAACTGGCCCCTCCATCTCCGCAATGAGTGCTGTTAATTTAACCTGGCCTTTTTCCATTTTCTTCCAAGCAACAACCTTCTTCTTAGTGAACTCATCTAGTTTGGACCAAATAAAATCGTATTTTCACCGCTGGTTCTGCTTGCATAACTTCTTCAACAAGTTCATCAACCGTTTGTTCTTGAACTGTGAGAAAAAATTAGCACCAAGATGGCGCATGCACCACCGGCTTTGCAAGTCCTTCCAAGGTGTTGGCTCGTCAGCAGTTGGATTACTCAGTGTCTTCACGGCCTTCAATATACCGGGATGTCTGTCATGAATGAGACACACATTTGGTTTTTCCTTCACGATCGCAATTTTAATTTGACGGAAGAACCATACCCAGCTTGGAAAGTTCTCACCCTCCACAAATGTCATGGCTAGTGGGATGATTTCGTTGTTCCCGTCCACACCAATAGCAGTCAGGATTCGCCCTTTGTACTGACCAGTCAGGAATGTACCATCCACAAACATCACAGGAGGACAATGCCTAAAAGCTTCGATGCACATACCAAAAGAGAAGAATACTCGTTTCAACACCTTGTAGACAGGTATGCTTTCCAACCTCGTGTGCTGAATGTTAACATAAGTGTCGGGATTCCTCTCCTTCAGTATGTCAAGGAGATGCACAACATTATTATAGGAGTCGAAGAATGTCCCAAACCTCTCCTCCATAGCCTTATGCTTAACTCTCCAAGCCTTCCCATATGGAATGTCATACTTCCATCTGACCTTCACTGCGGTCTAGATGTGCTTTGCTTCCATGTCTTTCTTCTCCACTATCTCAGTATACATGAGTTGCGCTATGAGAGTTGAAGTAAGGTTTGAATGACGAGCCAACATGTTTTTCCTAACACAATTATGCGGTACAACATTTGTCACAACCCAGTGGATGTGATACTTTGGCACGTGAGCGTGCACCTTCGCAGGACAACTTGATTTAGCACCCTTCACGGTATATTTCCTTGGACTAGATATGTGTGTCCAGAAAACCCTCTGGGTAGACATAGCCCACTTTATCACCGCATACTTCAATTTCTTCTTTGTGTCAAACATAGCCCCGATCTGGACTTGGTTCAGATTATATTGCCATGGAGTCTCAAGGCCATCGTTGACAGTAAAGCCGGCGGAGTATCATCCACATCTGGTGGCTGTGACCCAGATACATAAATCTCGTTAGCCACTTGACTACTCTCGCCTGGATCATAGCCCACGGTTGGCGGTACAATGTTCTCCTCCTTCGCCACTGGTTGCACTAGGGCATAAGGATGGATTCTTCGGTCTCTGCAATGACTTAAAAGATACAACCAATGTTGGCTCCTATCTATCGGAATCAAATCCCACTTGACATTTTTACAGGATTTGGTCCACAAGGCATGAATACTGACGGAACAAACGTCAGGATCGAGGCCAAAACTAGTAGTCAACCAGTGCGTCAACTGTCTAATGTCCAGTCTGTCCGGGTCTGAAAGTGTCATCTCGCCTGTTTTAAAGTCCCTAAGATCAACCCCAACTCATTATATCGAACAGTACCAGGGCCGTAATACACAGTCAGATTTACGGATTCCGACATTTTAACCTGATCAGACAATGCCAGCTCCTCGTTATTCATAGCGAATATATCGACACTAAAATAAAACTAACACTGTAATGTAACTAAAAACACTACACAAAAATGAGCTACACCAGAGGCACATAAAAAACCTACACTAAAATTATCTACACAAAAAATAACCGATACTACTATGACTAAACTAACTAATCCTACACTACGCAAACAAAAACTAAAACCCGATACTAATATGACTACACTAGCTAAAACTACACTAATATAACAACACTAAAATCACTGCACTAACACAGCAAACCTAAAATAACTACGCTACTAAAAGTAACATAAACTAATTGTACGTCCATTACAAAAATAAAAAAATGAAATTAACACCAAAAATTTATACCTTCGACGCGTGAGTGCACTCCTTCTTCCTCTCCACCTTCTTATTCCTCTCCACCACTCCACCTTCTCACAATTGCAAGCTACACCACCACACCATCTTCTCCACACAAACAAACCAGTGCACCGTTGCGGAAGAAAAACGTAGGGTGGGGGAGAAACACACGATCTATCAATTCATCGGATTGAAACGGGAAATGACTGGACGAATTGGGAGATCAAGGGGGGGTCATTTAGGCCTAGAAAGAGAGAAGAATGGGAGAGAAAGGAGGAAGAAGGGAGCTGGCCGACAGTGCCTTATCCCGACACCTTTCGGTCGGCAGGAGGCCGCCAGGTGGGCCCTCGGCCAGGAGCGGGCCGACACCCCACTATCAGCCCAGGGTAGGCCGAGTGCCCTCCTGTCGGCCCAGTAAGGGCGGACAGGGTAATAAAATTGATTTTTTTTAATTCGAATACTATTTTTCAAAATTGATATAAATATAGTACTATTTTTGAAAAAAAATCCTCTGTTCAGTGCTCCTCTCACCGATACAACAACGTAAGGGACAAGGGCCTTCGCCGCACCGAGCCTCTGTTTGCCGTCAGCGACAGCAGGTACGCAAGGGGTCACGGTTGCGTGTTCCATGGTTTCCCCATCAACCGGCTTCGGGCGGGCAGCATCCACAAGGGGAGCCCCATGATCGCCCCACTGGCCTTTGGGTTCGTCGCAGAAGCACTCGGCTTGATCTTCATCGGCAACACCGAGAGTGCCATGGCCTCCTCTCTCTTCCTCTCCACGAAACTATATTCAGGAGGCAGGGGCCGATCGGGCGGATCGCAAGCCTCCAGATGAGTTAGTACCATCTCTCCTTTCCCGTCTGTGGATTGGATCCAGCCTATATAGGACTCCAGCCCTTGAATTTGGGCAGAGTGCGCCATGGACTCTTTTGCGATCAGGATATCAACAGGGTCAACAAGAGCACGGGGCTCGAGCAACGGACGGGCGGACATAGCCGCGATGGGGCCGTAGTACGTCTTGGGGACGCACACGGGAACATTGCCAAAGGTCGCGAGGCCGGGGCCAGGCGGCGGCGGCGGTGTCGGCAAGGGTGTCGCCCCTGAATCGCCAAACCCTAACATTGCCACCAGTGTAAAGTCAAAGGGATTAGCTCGTGAGTATTTCACCAACGACGACCTGCAGGCGAAAACTCAGCGAGAAAACTTGACCGCCTTCTCCTACAGTTGTTCTTCGTACTTCTACTATGCATAGATACTATTTGGATAGTTTGGTGTATGCTAGCCGAGGGCCCACCTGTCGGCCTCCTGCCGCCCGAAAGGTGTCGGGATAAGGCACCGTCGGCCAGCTCCCTTCTTCCTCCTTTCTCTCCCATTCTTCTCTCTTTCTAGGCCGAAATGACCCCCCTTGATCTCCCAATTCGTCCAGTCATTTCCCGTTTCAATCTGATGAATTGATAGATCGTGTGTTTCTCCCCCGCCCTATGTTTTTTTTCCGCAACGGTGCACTGGTTTGTTCGTGTGGAGGAGAATATGGTGTGGTGGTGTAGCTTGCAATGGTGAGAAGGTGGAGTGGTGGAGAGGAAGAAGAAGGTGGAGAGGAAGAAGGAGTGCACTCACGCGTCGAAGGTATAATTTTTTGGTGTTAATTTCGTTTTTTTATTTTTGTAATGTACGTACAATTAGTTTATGTTATTTTTAGTAGCGTAGTTATTTTAGGTTAGCTGTGTTAGTGCAGTGATTTTAGTGTTGTTATATTAGTGTAGTTTTAGCTAGTGTAGTCATATTAGTATCGGGGTTTAGTTTTTGTTTGCGTAGTGTAGGATTAGTTAGTTTAGTCATAGTAGTGTCGGTTATTTTTTGTGTAGATAATTGTAGTGTAGGTTTTTTTATGTGCCTCTGGTGTAGCTCATATTTTTGTAGTTTTTTTAGTTACATTACAGTGTTAGTTTTATTTTAGTGTCGATATATTCGCTGCGAATAACAAGGAGCTGGCATTGTCTGATCAGGTTAAAATGTCTGAATCCGTAAATCTGACTGTGTATTACGGTCCTGGTACTGTTTGATATAATGAGTTGGGGGTTGATCTTAGCGACTTTACAACAAGCGAGATGACACTTTCAGACCCGGACAGACTGGACATTAGGCAGTTGAAGCACTGGTTGACTACTAGTTTTGGTCTCGATCCTGAAGTTTGTTCCGTCAATATTCATGCCTTGTGGACCAAATCCTGTAAAAATGTCAAGTGGGGTTTGATTCTGATAGATAGGAGCCAACATTGGTTGTCTCTGTTAAGTCATTGCAGAGACCGAAGAATCCATCCTTATGCCCTAGTGCAACCAGTGGCGAAGGAGGAGAACATCGTTCCGCCAACCGTGGGGTATGATCCAGGCCAGAGTAGTCAAGTGGCTAATGAGATTTATGTATCCAAGTCACAGCCACCGCATGTGGATGATACTCAAGCGGAGAATGAGTCAGATTTTGTTAATGCTGGTCAGAGTATTCAATCGGTAGTATTAGCTGCCTCAGGAGTTGCTGATGGGGACAAGGAAGGCGACGAAATGCAGAGGGTGATGGAGGAACAGGACGAGGATGGTAATGCAGAGGAACTTGATTCTGAAAATTCCGAGGATGAGGAGGAGGTACCAATTCCTGTTGCATGGGAGCAGGACATATCCGCCGGCTTTACTGTCAACGATGGCCATGAGACTCCATGGCAATATAATCTGAACCAAGTCCAGATCGGGGCTATATTTGACACAAAGAAGAAATTGAAGTATGCGGTGATAAAGTGGGCTATGTCTACCCAGAGGGTTTTCCGGACACACATATCTAGTCCAACGAAATATACCGTGAAGTGTGCTGAATCAGGTTGTCCTGCTAAGGTGCACGTCCATGTGCCAAAGTATCACATCCACTGGGTTGTGACAAATGTTGTACCGCATAATTGTGTTAGGAAAAACATGTTGGCTCGTCATTCAAACCTTACTTCAACTCTCATAGCGCAACTCATGTATACTGAGATAGTGGAGAAGAAAGACATGGAAGCAAAGCAAGCCACGGTTGTTGCACCTGCCTTGCTCACATTTTTTGGCTGCCTGTGGCCAGATTCAGTTGGACGCTACCTCCTTTGTGTCTCCGTACTATTCAAAGGAGGCAGTACTCAATGTGTGGACAGGTGAGATGTCAGGGTTTAGAGTTGTCGGCAATTTCAACAAGGTAAACGATGCTGATAGAGTATACATTCCGGATCTTGCACTACGGCGAACTAGCAGGGGCAGGCGTAAGGTAAAGCGCATCCGAAACGATATGGACCAATCTGAAGCAGGTGGAGCAACCAGGCAATGTTTGCTCTGCGCGGCTTATGGTCATAGGATGAAATATTGCCCCACACTGAAGAAAGACAGTGCGTCCACATTGACGAGTGCTTCCGCATCGACGACTGCAACAACAGTTGCAAGAGGAGGTCCTGGCAGTCGTGGTGGACGTGGCTCTCGAGGCCGAAGGAGCGGACGAGGAATGAATAACTCAGAAGCTACATAATCTGTGGGACCATGTTTGTATTTGTAATATGTGGGACTATGTTTTTAATTTTTAATATGTGGGACTATGTTTTTAATTTGTAATATGTCAGACTATGTTTTTATTTGTAATATGTGTGCACTATGTTTTTATTTTGTAATATGTCGGACTATGTTTTTATTTGTAATACGTGTGCACTATGTTTTTATTTGTAATATGTGAGACTATGTTTTTATGCCTTTTGGATACTAACTTTTTATTTTTAGTGCGCCCCCTTCTATGTTATATTTTCTATTATGTTTGCACTATGTTCTCATTGCAGATATGGCTTCATATCGGATGCTTAATGCTAATATCGATAGAGGGCACCGAGCCGCAATTATGGAATCGGGCACGCACTTAGACATGTTGATCACTCGCACCCCAAAGTCTAACTGGATGATACACCCTGCATGGGTTGATAGGTATGTGTCGGTACAATCACGTAGCATGTTCGTCATCGTTTTGATAGAAGCTAATTGTAAGCTACATTTTGTTTATTTTGTAGGCTGAATTGGGCCGGACTTCTACCCTTGGCACGACTGGTTGAGGGTACATTGGATGAGTGGGTTGATCACCCGGACTTGGATGACGCGGGAGAACCAATGCAGCTGCACAAGAGGCCATTATCATGCATCTTTTATGACAGGTCACTCCTTAGCTGGTTAGTAGATAGATGGAGACCAGAGACACATACGTTCCACTTTCCATGGGGAGAGATGGCTCCTACTTTACAGGACGTGTCTTACTTGTTGGGATTACCTCTCGCCGGTGCTGCCATAGGATCTTTAGAGGTAGAAGATGGTTGGGTAGCATCTATGCATGCCCGGTTTCTGGCTGCGGTGCCAACAACCACCGCAGTAGAAAACGATCGGCACGAGCCTCTTTTCAGGCGGTTGAGCTAGTTTCAGATTGTTGCCTTAGGATATCCCACTTATCAGTTGTGAGAGCCACAGATTGACCGGTCCCTAGAGGCATATATTATGTGGTTGTTTGGCAAGACTATGTTCACAGAGAACCACGTGACCACTTTAGATGCACGATTGATAGGCATTGCATGAGAGATAGCTGAGGCACGTTCCCCTAAGAACATTGCGCGAAGGAGTTTTGGTTCTGCCGTGTTAGCTACTACGTACAGAGGCCTCTACAAAGCTTGCCAGTTGAGGTCTAGGAAATCTGTTCTTCTCGGATGTCCACTTCTATTGCAGCTTTGGTCTTATGAGAGATTCCCCATTGGTCGACCCTACGTGAGAGTTGACAAACCTTTCGGCAAGGAGGACATTGCTGGACATTACGTGCCTTCTATCGGTGACTTGCCTACTATGGGATCTATTTGGGCATGGAGAGAGGTATTTTCATTATTAACAATATGAATTAGTAATGTTTATGTCTCGCTATTCAATTTTACGTACTAATGTTTGTTGTGATGTGCAGAGACAGTTTACGCCTAGCCAGGTGAGGGGCTGCTACCCCTCCTTCACGGCGCAGTTTGATAGTCTGCACGAGGATCAGGTTCTATGGGAACCGTACACCCGTAAGGCTATTTCAGATAGATACCCAGGCGGGATTTCTGGATACTGCACTAGAGATCAGCATTACTGGATGACCAAGGCGAAGCTGGTCTTCGATGTGACTGTTGAGAAGATGGCTATCAATAGGGTGATGAGACGGTTCGGTCTGTTCCAAGAGCCTGACATTCCGGTTATTTCACGATTACCAGATCACGTGCACAAGTAAGTAATACTACTTTGGTTCTCATCTTTGCATTAATAGGTTATTGAGACTATTCAGAGTACTTATAGCTAATCATGTAACATGCATTTCAATCTCAGGTATACTCGCAACGGAGGAAACAAGTCCCATACTTCTTGGGTTCGCGATATCAGACCTTACCTCGAGGAATGGAATACTGCCCCGACAAATATATGGGATGAAGTTTGTGTCTTCGACTGGGACACATACTGGTTGTATCTGAGGCGTTACAGACAGAACACGAGGATCTACTTGGTTCCATCGTCCGCTCCGAAACATATCCCAGTTCCTCTCGCTAGCGATCTGTTCCCAACATCCTCACTTGTGGGAACCAGACACCACGCGGTATGTCCTCAGTTGTTCTCTCATGCTACATTTTCCGTCTACATGAACATGTACAATTGGTTAACCTTCTGCGTACAGGGTGAATTGTCAACTCAGGCGCTAAATGGGGTTACCGCTTTGAGAGAGGAGAAAATATCCCACAACGAGATGCAGCATCAAGGTTGAAGAGTCTTCACGTGAAGATACGCGGGATCGTCGCAGCTGTTACATGTAGGCGATCTTCCGATGTTGTTGACACTCGAGCAGCACATCGTCCGCCACGCCCCTCTCTGCAGTGTTAAGAACCACGGCCTTCACAGCCAGGGAGCTCCTCCTGGCAGCAGGCAGCTCCTTCACAGCCAGTGAGCTCCTCCTGGCAGCAGGCACCTTCTTCACAGCCGGGGGGCTACTCCTGGCAGCAGCCACCTACTTCACAGCCAGGCAGCTCCTCCTGGTAGCAGGAACATCCTTCACAGCCTGGGGGCTCCTCCTGGCAGCAGGCACCTCCTTCATAGCCTGGGGGCTACTCCTGGCAGGAGCCACCTACTTCACAGCCCGAGGGCTATTTCTACCAGCAGCCACCTCCTTCGCGGGCCGCTAACTCTGCCTGGCTTCACCAGATGGACCTAGGTAACTAAACTTCGTACATTCTTTTGCAAAATGTAGTCTCGTAAGTCATTTCTTACATGTTTTAATTCACCAGCAGGCGGCAGCCAGTCGTAGCCGTTTATGGCTTCAGTTCAGTCACCTATATTTACCGGTCCTGGTTCGTACATACCTGGTGACGGCGAGGATGATGATTGTGCTGCATGCACCTACGGTATCTCGAAGACAGTTCTTGCCACTCCACCACCACCATCGACGCAGGAGACACAGACACCGACGGACGAGGTGTTCTATGGTCGTGGTCATCATGACTCTCGTCCACCGCATCAGCGCTTATCGCCTTCCGGTCCATGTCCCAAGAAGCCGAAGATTCGTCGCAAGCCCTAGGAGTGATATGGTCATCTACGTACGAGACATGACTATCTATTTATGTATGAGACATATGTAGCCTTTATGTATTGGACATATTCATGTATTTGACATGCTTAGCCTCTATGTATCGGACATATTTATCCTAGATGTATTTCCCATATTTATTCGGTCTGGAGAGAGAACAATAGCAACACAAAGCAAATCAGTCGACATCAATTGCCCATTACAAGTTAATTAAATGTTACAACTTAATTAAACCGCACTACATAGAACAACACTACAGAACATAGTAGTACATGGAAACATATTATGACATGAATGCATCATCGTCATCCTCCGTCGCTGCACATCTCTTCCCCTTTGTCGATGTAGAACTATTGCCCTTCGACGATGCGTTGGTCTTCACCTTGGTACTCGGCATGAAGACGTCGTCTTCATCCTCCGTCGCTGCAGAACTTTCCCCCTTCGTCAATGTCTAACTCCTTCCCTTTGTCGATGTAGAACTCTTGCCCTTCGATGCTGAACTCTTCACCTTGCTGCTCGGCATGAAGAGGTCGTCCTCATCCTCACTTTCTGCTGACCATAAACCTGAATTATTCACAGCAATCCTGAGATAAACATCACCCTTGTGCAGTTGCTTTTGCCATCTGGCGTGCAACCTCAGAAGTTTTTTCCGTATCTCCTCAAAAGTCCTCGGAGGCCACCTAGCCCTAGCTAATTGGTGAGACAACTCATTCATTATCAAGTCACTGCTAATGAGTTCCTCCCATGGTACTGCTCTGTCATTCATCTTGAAATTGGCGGCTAGACGAAGAAGACAGTCGGACATACCCTTGTGAAAACTACGATCAAAAGGATAATGAGGATGAGGAGGATGAGACATCTCCACAAAAGAATGGCGTGATCGGAAGGAAGGATGCGGGGGGCGACTGTGAAAGGAAGGGCCTGCTCACCCTCCTTACTGCGAATGTAGTTATATAGGCGGGAGAGGAAGTGGCGGGAGGGGAAGTGGCGGGAGGGGAAGTGGCGGGAGAGGAAGTGGCGGGAGGGGAAGTGGCAGGAGAGGATCTGATGGTACATCTTGCTCAAATTAAGATACAATGTGCTGAAATTAAGATACATCATGCTGAAATTAAGATACAACTTGCTGAAATTAAGATACAACTTGCTGAAATTGAGTTACTGCAATCTAAATCTACTGGGTCCAACGTGGATATTTTCCTTTTTTCATCTCCAGCTTCTTCTGCTGCCTGGGCTGCACAAGCCCTTTCTTTCTTTCTCCGCCTCTCAGCTTCACGGGCCTCCTCTCGCTGCCGGTAGACCTCCGCTAGTTGAAGTTGGTTTTCTTGGTTTTTCTTCTTCATCTTAGCAAGAAAAGCCCTCTGCTCCACACAGTGCTCTTGCCAAGCTCTCTCCTGCTCTGCTTTCTCCTCTGCTGTCGCCTTCTCGCGGCGCTCCTCCACGTCCAAACTTGCCCTTGGTCGACGACTTCTTTCACGAATCTCAGTCACCGCCCAGTCCGGCATTTTCGTGTCTATCCAACGATCGTACTGGCATAGGGGCGGAGGAGACTAAAAAAGAAATAGAAATATAACATACCAAATCAACATCAATATGAACAATGTGTTTATTCTGTGTGACTGAAACTTACTGGAGGCGTGATGTACGGTGAAGGACCAACGGGTGGATCTTCCTCATAATTAGCGCACATGAAAAACTTCATTCCCAACCAATCTGAAAAATCCGTCACCTCCTTCACCTTGTAGAGATCACCGCACCAACAACGAACTGCTTCCACCCCCTGAGGCAGCTTCGCACTCTTCCATTTGCTAGGCCTAATGCTTTGATCCGAAGAAGGCAAACTCATAATGACTACCGCGCTGGTTTTTTCGAGTATTCGTGGCTAATGGAGGAAGGCAGATACAATGCCTCCTTTTATAGGCAGATGACAACCGCAATGGCGGGAAATTGGGCGGGAGAGAATGGCGGGAGAGAGAATGGCCGGAGATAATGGCGGGAGAAAATGGCGGGATAGAATGGCGGGAGAAATTGGCGGGAAGGAAAGTACTGGCAAAGATTGCTGGGACTAAGGTGGCGCCATAGTATGATGGCAAATAAAAATGGCAATAGTACGGCTTGCTGAAATTAAGATACATCTTGCTGAAATTAAGATACAACCTACTGAAATTAAGATTCAACTTGCTGAAATTGAGTTACAAGAATATAAATCTACTGAGTCCAATGTGGATATTTTCCTTCTCCATCTCCAGCTTCTTCTGCTGCTTGGGCTGCACAAGACCTTTCTTTCTTTCTCACTGTGGCAGATAGCTGAAAACAATATCTAGCTCCTGTTCACGTTGTTTGAATGTTATGAGCACCAAATTGTTGACTTCGATAGACGATGCCAGCAGAAAATTTCTGAAACCTTCTTCAAAACCATTCTATCACCCAAGCCAATGAAGTAGGAACAAGGAATGCTCAGAAATATATCATCATCTTCAGAATCCACAGTAATTTCAAGAAGTAAAGAACCAGTCCTAGGAATAGCCACGAATTCCAGCAAACTCCTCACAACCATGGTAGGAATAACCTGACAGAAACAAGCAGTTTATATGATCCATCTTATGAACCAGCAAATAACAAAAAAATAATAAAAAACAGAAACCAAAGCTTACCATATGTTGGGAAATAACCTTCATGCGATCCATCCTATGAACGAAAGGAGTACACAGTATGTAGTTGTCATCAAAGAGCTTCCGCGACATGACATACATTTGATGATAATTTAGAGTGACACCACGACTATAAAAATAGCTGTTAACAAGTTCCCTCTAAGTTTCACTCAGATCCTCAAGAGCTACAAAAAATTATTTCAGTTATCCTCATGAGCAAAAAGTATAAGCTCAATCAAATCTGAAAATCTGTCAAACATAAATCTTACCAACATGGGGTAAAGGAAACAACATAACACCATCCTGATGAAATTTGACACTAATATAAGTTCAATAGTGCTCAAGTATAATGGTCATCATGTCACTGTGGTGGAGACCATAAGCATTCACGAGTTCCTCCCACGAAGGACCATGGAATTTACTACTCATCCTACCATGTGTAAATATAACATGGTATAAGTTACCCTCAGTGTTGTGCAGAGCAAGATCAATATCTATGTCACCTCTCCGAATAGCTAAAGCTCTGCACTCCTTAATGTACCGAGCAAGATGTGATCTAACACTGCATGGAACATACTACAACAAGAATGGAAGCAAGGATCATAAACTTATGAACAAAGGCATTCGAATATGCCACAGTTAGATAATGAAGACATCGAATCTTACAACACGTCTTGCACATCGACGATCCAGCACCACAGTAAATACGGACGCACCGGAATCAACGGCAACACAAGGGCCACCTGGAGCACGGCAAAATGGGCAAGCCATTACCTGCAGACGGACGGTGACAAATATGAACTAAATCCACTACCGACTTGAAAGTTCTCATTCGATTGAGTTGGAAGCAAAAAAATATACCGTAGGCCGGTGGAGAACGCCCTGATCTATTGACGAAGCGGGTAGGATAACAGAATGGGTGTTCCAGCGAGGAGATCGGTGAGTCGGTGGAACCACCGGAGAGCAACGGTAGTGAGACGGGAAGAGGGGAAGGGTGAGGGTGAAATGACTGGTCAGAGGAGGAAGAGAAGAGGGCCGGGGCTTAGACAGGGGCCAGTCGGCCTCTCACTGGCCGACAGGTGCCTTTCGGCCTACCCCAGGCCGACAGGCCTATACCCTGGCCTTTGATTGGCCAACAGGAGCCTTTCGGCCTACGGATGGCTGACAAGTGCCTGCTTGGCCGGCTTTTGGCCGACAGGGTACTAGTATTGACATTTTTCGAATTCAAACACCTGTTTTCAAAATTGCTGCAAAATCCGTACTAGTTTTGAAAAAAAATCATGTTATTACCTTATGGAGAAGACACTTTCAATGACAACTTCCCGTGCTAAATCATCAACCACGCATGCAAGCTTCTCATAACCTACACACGGTTTCTACCTAAAATTAGTAATAATGTTACTTAAATTTAGGAGTTTTTATTTATAGAGTGATCATGTCCATTTGTAATAGAGTAGAACTTTCATTCGTACTCTTCTGGATAGTTCCTATTCCATATCGAACCATTAATATTTTGTACTTTAATTTCTCCCTTTGTCCATTACAAGCTAAATCTATATATTTATTCTAACTAAGCAGGTGACCGCACTAATCTATTTATTTTAATATGTAACCATGTCACCTTAAGGAGGGCGATCGAGAGGGCGACCGAGCAGAGCGCCGCTCCCGGGATGGCCGCGGCCAACGCCGCCAGCCTCGTGCCCGAAGGTAATCAGCGGAAAGGGGGCGGTTCTGGGCCCTCATGGATCACTCCGAGGAGGAGTCGGACGACGATGATCTAGATCCGGGGGAGAACTCACCCACTCCATTAGACAAGATATGCAAGGCATTCCAGGAAGGTGAGTCTGAGAAATCAATTGCCGGCCGTTTGGATTCATTCGTTTCGCAGGATAACCCAACATGGCGCGGCTTTCTGGAGACCGAGAAGAACGAAGTGGTGCGATGGCTCGTTCATCGCCGGACATGCAAGACGGCGCTCCGGCCATGGATCGGACCGATTCCTAAGCTACGATTACCTAAACCTACGCTCGTGCATTTCATCGATGCATCAGCTTGGAAGGTTGTCCAACAGAGACATAAGAGGAGGGGTCCGGCAGTCCTCAAGGAGTCGCCGGCGAGCGATCAGGGGATTTCGATCCGCGATCATAGGATGGAGAGTTTGAATCGATTACTCGGTGCTAATGGGCCGCACGCTAACGTGGTCGAATTGGGCTGTCACGCGGTTGGGTATGTGGCCCGACAGACAGGCCCACTAGCCACGGTAGCGTCGTCCAGTAAGGTAAACTCAGCTGCGACGCTGATAGCTCCTAGGGTTTTTGCTGTGCCAGGGTTCCCTTCGCTCGGTCCAGGGAGAGCGGGTCGAGTACAGGCGCTGGCGGCTACTTTGCCCACGCAGGGCACCATCATGGCTGGTCATGGCGCTCCGACAAGAAGAATGGGGGCTCCACCGGCTAGGCTGCACCGGCCTCCCAATCCGCCACAGGCGGGACGGTCTGCAGGTGCCGACGGCACGTCCGGTCAAGGGGCTGGCCGTGGGCGGGAATACTGGTCCGCTGGGAGAGGTGGTGCCTCCCAGCATGATTGCCGCGTCCATTGGGGCGACGATGGCTACACCACCTATGGTGACGGCATTCACCGGGGCTCGTCCTCCACGGGTGGCGGCATGCAACACGGTGCTGGTCGTGGCTTCAATGGGCCACCGGGACCTTTTTTTCAAGGGGCGTCGGGTCCTACTAATAGACAAAGGCATTGGTTCTGCCCGAGAGGCGGAGGACGGGAAAGAGGACGCGGTCCCCTGCCACCATTGCCGCCCGCGAAGGCTCTGGAAAACACAGCGGAGGCGCCTCCAGCGCGGGACATGACGCATCAACAGCTTGCGGGAGCCGGGTCTACTCCAGCTTTGACGGGGGAAGCGGCTAAGGTTGTCAAGTACTTAGCTGCAGTTCAAGTTCCCAAGAAGGGTAATAAGGCTCATGACGTGCTTAATGATACTGAGGGGTCCGACAAAGCCGAAGGTGAAAAAACTACCAAGTGGGCTAGGAAGAAAGAAAAGATGTTGTGTTACCGGTGCGGTGGCACGGGACACTTTACTGCGGAGTGCAAGGTCAAGTTGTGCGACTTGTGCAGAAAACCTAAGCATGATACTGGGGATTGCCCGTTTCTCCTAGGGACTAAGCCTGTAGTTAACATTTACGGTGTCTGCTGTCAGGAATTGATGTTCTTCGAGTCATCCAGGTCATCTTCAACGGCACCCATTCGGAGAGTTCCCGGAATGGGGTTGTTCATGTCACCCGTGGAAGGTTGACTTCTGAACAGGTGTTGCAATGCCTACGAGAGTTGGTGCCCGTGACATTCCAGTGGGACTTGGTCAGTTTGGAGGATCAGATGTTCAGGGTGGATTTTCCCACCAAGGAGGATCTTGGGCGCCTTTTGACTTTTGGAATGAGCAAGGTTCCGAACAGTCCATGTGTGCTTGAGTTTGAATCGTGGACGCGCCAAGAGCCAGTTGGAAGTCCTTTACCGATGCTTTGGATTCAGCTTTCGGGCGCACCCCAGATGGCACTAGATGATGTAAGGATCACTTGGAGCCTTGGCTCGCAAATAGGTAAAATGGAGAAGGTGGACATGCCTTTCACACGTGCCAATGGAGGGGCTCATGTATTTTTAAGTGTTATTAGTGTCGAGCATATTCCAGACTCGGTCAGATGGGTTATGATGGTAAGTCCTACATGTTGGATATTGAGATCGAGGAGAATGCTGAGTTCCAAGACTTGGCAAGGCAGGTAGACATGGATACTGATGAGGGAAACGGTGGGGATGGACAGCAGCATAAGGAGCGACCGAGGAGTGCTCGGAAGGGAACGGACCCTACTCCGCCGGCCAAGAGGGCGGACACGGTGGAAGGTAGTGACCAACCCCATGGTACCTATACCACCCAGCAGGTCTAGTTTGGTTTGTTTGGTGCCTTTTCGGCCCCAAGCAAGTTGTGGGGATCGAGAGCTGACAGCGATAACCCAATGGAACGCGAGTTGCCACCACTTTCACTAACGGGACCGATATCATCACCGGTATCCCCTCTTCCGTCGCCACCATCACCATCTACGCCAATGGGGGACAAGAGTGCTTTGCTATATCCTGGTGAGTCATCAGGGTCGGGTTCTTTCACATCGCCGTTTCCCAGCCAGGCTAGGCTTCCGGTCGGAGGGGAGATATCCACAGGGGTTGGGTCAGATCATGCAACGTCCGCTGGCAGCACGGGACCGGTGCGCACGGGGCTGGTCGTCACTACAGGGGATGACCCTTGTGCTGTTGATCTGACAATTGGGGGATGGCCGAGGTCAGCTGATGCAGCTTCTCACCATGCAATGTCTCGCCACTGTAGCGCGAGGCCGGCGACTGGTGGTCACACGGCTGGAGACACATTGAGAACCACCAAAACCGGCCCGGCTGTAGAGGTGCGGCTGACGGAGGTCAACCTCCTGACCAACGGCGTCTAGCATAGGACTTCACAGGGTAACAGCAATGGTGACGGCATGCATGGGTTGTCGGTGGTGATGGCTGACCACTCGGTCCGGCAAGGGGCTGGAGGTCCATTGCTCGACGGGCCTTCGACCGCGAAAGTGGTCGCCTTCGATGGCATATAGGATCCGGCTACTGGCGATAAGCGAGCAAGTCAACGCCTCCAGGAGCATCCGGACGTAGACGGCCTACTGATGGGTCGTGCCATGAGGGCGGCTAAGTTGCGCGACATCGAGGCCACTACAAGTATGAAAGTTAATATGACATGTTAAATATTGCACTTTTTAGATACTGATATTGTTTCAAATGCAAAGTTGTTAGGGGTATCTTTGGGTAGCAATGGAAAAGAGATTTCTAATTCAATCAATAACCTGTTAGACTTAGAGGCTGAGAGAGCCATGTTCATGTTACGTAAGATTGCATCAGTCAAGCCTTTGAACGATGATGAGATTAATGAGCTAGGGATTGATGACATGGAACGTCTATGTGAAGACCTTGTTCCTCCATCACTAGTAGTTGAGGACGAAGAGAACAGAAGTACGAGGGGGTATGAGGCCCCACCTGAACTTAATGGGAGTTCTCTTACAGCACCTGGTTATGTGGACCGGGATGAGGTCCTTGATAGACCCAAAAGATCTTGGAAGAGGAAAGTATACCCAGTGTCGGCAGTTCGCCAGAGTGCTCGATTTAAGACTGCAAAGAAATTCCACAATGAAGTATGAAAGGCATTTTCTGGAATAGCAGAGGTCCTGGAGACTTGGCTAAAAGGAGATTTCTTGCAGAAGCAACAATCAAGCACAAGCTGGACTTCATAGCATTATTGGAAACGGGTAGAGACAACTTCACCTCCCAGTTTCTTAACACAATTTCCGGTGGTGCTGATTTTGACTGGCATTGCTTACCCCCAAGAGGAAGGTCTGGAGGGATCTTACTTGGGGTTCGATGCGAGACCCTGGAAGTATGGAACATGGCTTTAGGGGACTTTGCAGTCAAATTTAGAGTACGGTCAAAAGAGGATGGGTTTCTATGGGCGTTAGTGGCCATGTACGGTGCGGCGTAGCCAGAATTCAAAATGGATCTCCTGGCAGATCTCGTTCGTATATGTGGGAACGAGAGGTTACCAATCCTAGTGGTGGTGACTTCAATATCATCAGGCATAGAGATGAAAAAATAATGATAATTTTGATGGCATATGGTCATTCATGTTTAATACTATCATCGAAAGCCTGGATCTAAGGGAGATAGAATTCACAGGCATAAAATTCACGTGGGCTAACTCGTTACCTAACCCAACCTTCGAGAAATTGGATAGAGTCCTAACCAGTGTAGAATGGGAGCAGAAATTCCCACGGGTGACAGTTCGAGCATTGCCAAGGGTGATCTAGGATCACACCCCATTATTTGTAGACTCCGGAGGGGCGACACATGTGGGAAACAAAGATGCGTTCTCGTTTGAGTTGGCATGGTTTGAACGAGAAGGCTTCATCGATCTCATAGCGAGAGAATGGGGGGTTGTCCACGGGGGTGGTTCGAATATTGACAAATGGAAGAATAAAATTGGACATCTAAGACAATTTCTTCGAGGTTGGGAGAAGAATGAGAGCGGAGCCTATAAACTAAAAAAGCAAAAGCTTATGGAGTTTATTGATCGACTTGACATCAAGGCTGAAACCGTGTTGTTGGATGACAATGAGAGAGCATCAAAAGCGGAAGCAGAACTCGATCTTAAGAAAATGCTTAGAGAAGAGGAGCTAAAATGGGCCCTACGAGCAAACGTGAGACAAGTTACAGATGGAGATGATAATACACAATTTTTCCATCTCATCGCCAATGGAAAACATAGAAAGAAGAGAATCTATCAGCTAGAACAGGACGAGGGTACAATCGTTGGGCAAGATAACCTAAAGTTGTACATCTCCGAATATTACAAGAAATTGTTCGGGCCACCGGAGGATAGCAAGGTGACCATGGATGAACAATTTGTCGGTGACATTCCTCAACTAGGGACGGATGAGAATGAGATACTAACCGCACCATTCATAGAGAAAGAAGTGTTCGATGCTATTGCGCAGATGAAGAATAATAAGGCTCCGGACCGGATGGGTTTCTAGCTGAATTCTATAAGAAATGTTGGCATATTATCAAAGGTGATCTTTTGCCAATGTTTCATGACCTGTTCAACGGACATTTGCAGTTATACCATCTTAACTTTGGGACGATCACGTTGTTGCCAAAGAAGGAAGGGGCGGTGCGTATTGAACAATTCAAACCTATATGCTTACTGAATGTAAGTTTTAAAAATTTCACGAAAGTTGGAACAAACAGGCTGACACAGATCGCACACACAGTGGTGCAACCGAGCCAACCTGCGTTTATGCCTAATCGTAATATTCTGGAGGGGGTGGTTGTGCTCCATGAAACCCTTCACGAAATTTATTCGAAGAAATTAGATGGGGTTATCTTCAAAGTGGACTTCGAGAAGGCATATGATAAATTTAAATGGCCTTTCCTTCAACAAGTGTTACTTATGAAGGGGTTTGATGAGCTATGGAGAAAGCAAGTCGAATCCTTCGTACAAAAAGGGAGTGTTGGGATTAAAGTGAATGATGACATGGGTCGTTTTTTCCAAACTCAAAAGGGGCTTCGACAGGGAGACCCAATGTCCTCTATCCTATTAAATGTTGTCGCGGATATGCTTGCGGTTTTGATAGGAAGGGCTAAATAGGAAGGCCTCATAGGTGGGTTAGTGCCCCATCTAGTCGATGATGGGGTGTCAGTCCTACAATATGCAGATGACACCATTCTGTTCATGGAGCATGATATAGCAAAAGCTAAAAACATGAAACTCATTCTCTGCTTATTTGAACAACTGACAGGTTTGAAAATCAATTTTCATAAGAGCGAATTGTTCTGCATTGGGAGAGCCAAAGAGGAACAAGACAATTATAAACAGTTGTTTGGATGTGAATTGGGTACTTTGCCGTTTAGCTACCTGGGCATACCTATTCATCATCGCAAATTATCAAATCAAGAATGGAAAAGGATAGAGGATCGATTCGAGAAGAAGCTTAGCTGCTGGAAGGACAAGCTGTTATCTTACGGAGGAAGGTTAATTTTGATTAACTCGGTTCTCACGAGCATGCCGATGTTCCTCTTTCATTCTTTGAGGTACTAGTAGGGGTACGAAAAAGATTGGACTTTTATCGATCCTGTTTCTTTTGGCAGAGTGATGAGATTAAGAAAAAATATAGACTGACTAGATGGGACATTATATGTCGACCCAAAGACCAAGGAGGACTTGGAATTGAAAATCTTGAAGTCAAAAATAGATGTCTACTCAGCAAGTGGCTGTATAGATTATCGGTTGAGACTGAGAGAATGTGGATACAAATTTTGCGTAATAAGTACCTACAGGTGGACATACTGACGTTCCTTAGATGACTTGTGCTCTTTTTATGGTTCTTAGATGACTTGTATTTCGCTACTTATATTTTGGAGCTCCTTATGTTGTTGGTTGTGAGGATGTGATGGTGGTGGTGTTGATGACGTCCGTCTGTTTACGCTACTTATATTTATGATGCTCTTGATGGTGCTGATGTGCATTTATTTTTCATTGTATATACCCTGATATTTTGAATTGAAATGAATTTGTAGAAAACAGGAAAAAGAAAAAAATCACAAAACTATGCCGACGACTAAGCCGTCGGCATAGAGGGCGTTCGAGTTACCAGTGGCTGCCACGTGGCAAGCTATGCCGACGGCTAGGCCATCGGCGTAGTTTTTTAGCTTATGCCCACGGCCGGAGCCGTCGGCGTAGGTACGCCCAGGAACTGCCAGCGGCCGCCACGTGTTAGGGTATGCCGACGGCATAGTCATCGACATAGCTTCGGACCTATGCCGACGGCCCCGGACGTCGGCATAGGCCTTTATCCTCGTAGCGTCGGGTGCTTCTCCGTAGCAACACCTAGTGCTACAAAATAACTAGGACGCAACACCGACGATGCCCCGGTGAAGCTCCATTGACGCATCACCTGCTGCATGTTGCGATGCAACTTTGCCGCTCTCCATGACAACACCTTCTGCTTCGTCGTAGCTTCACTGTCGCTATTGAGCACCGCAGCTCTGCCGCCGTTCATGGCAGCAGCTTGTAGCACCTTATGCTCCAACGCAGCTACGCCGTCAATGTGTTCGTAATGTCGTCGAGCATCATCAACGAGCTGCCGGCCATGGCAGGAGCGACCTCTCGGGTGAGCGGCGACTGGTATTGTTGGAGAGCGTCATCCGTTGGGAAGCATGTTTGCTTGAAGGAAAAAGGAGAGGAGGAAAAGGAACGAGTGGCTGACGTTTCTTGTGGGGAAAAGATAAGGATAAGGAGTGAGCGACCCGGACGGGCATGCGTCAGAAATGGTTTACCTTCTATGAGAAATCAGTTAAATGATTTTAATAGTTTTTCTATAATTAAAGGGTAACTAATGCACAAAAGTTTACTAGCGGCGTTCCGGAAATGACCTTAGTGACGCCGAGGGTAGATGCAACTAGTATGATATCAGTACCCCTCCGGTTCTTTTTACTCCGCGTATTAGATTATAATCAAGTCAAACTTTATAAAATTTGATCAAATTTGTATTAAAAATATCAATATATACAATGTCAAATATATATACTATGAAATTACATTTCATGAAAATTCTAACAACATTGATATGACATTGTGAATGCTAGTATTTTTTTATAAGTTTGATCAAAATAAAGATACTTTGGTTTGACCAAAACTTATATACAGACTAAAAAGGACCAAAGGGAGTATTAAACTAGTACCAGCGATCAGCGAAACACTACTCATATAGGTTTCCGTCGTGACGTTGGCGCCCAACATCACCAGGGGACAAATAATCGGCAGCGTAGCTTGAAACGTAGACGCGGTAATACAAGTCACATGCCATTTGACTGGGTTTGATTTGCAAGTCCCCATTGTAAATAAAGCCCTGCAGTGAGATAACCCCTAGCGTGTTACACTATTCTAATTAAAATATTAATTAAATCAAATCTTAGTTAAACATTAATTTTAAACCAGTCGTCAACCCGGGCACATATACGGGCTAGACACTCTACGTTACACTTAAGCACAATAAAGCTTATATTATTATTATTATTATTATTATTATTATTATTATTATAAAGTATTACATTTGTAAAGTTATTTTTAATTTAAATACATCATGATAGTTTAGGATTATAAATATAAAATAATTATTTTGGGGGATGTATTTCATTGAGAAATATTGATAGGTAATCATGTAGAGATTATATACGTCATATATACTTGCCAAGTTACTAGTTTAAAGTGTTCATGCACCATAGCCTACCATGATGCTTTCACCGAGGTAACGATTTCTATCGACTTACTCTGCACATTGCCCACACGTATGGCAGTTTGTACTTCACCCACACGTGTCTATCCACATTAATTTTATTTTGCACGAATCCTAAGACTCTATTAGAATTTCTGTGCCACGTAGGCATCATCGTGTGTGTGTGGACGTTGGAGAGTTCGCTCACACGACCCACATCGCACAGTTGCCAGTTGCACCGTGTGGACGAACCAGTTTCTGCGCACACAATCATCACCTAATCCATCGCGTGTGGGCGAACTGCTCTTCGCCCGCACATCGCTCGTACGTTGCTAGATGGCAACTGCAGTTGCGCGTACGTGGCAACCAAGTAAACACACATGGTAACTACGATTAACCATACATGGCAACTATAGTTGAACCTAACGCGACAGCTAGGTAAACACACATGACAAGTATCACCGGGTAACTAAAGTGTTATCCCGCGGGTATATATACACTAGTAGAAAACAGGACATCAGTTCCGGAACAGAGGGTCTTTAGTCCCGGTTCTCCAACCGGGACTAATCAATCGGGATTAAAGGACCTCACTTTTAGTCATTGTTGGGTTATGAACCGTGACTAAAGGTGCTCCACATGGCTGATGTCGGGCGCCCAGGCAGGAGGACTTTTAGTCCCGGTTATTAACACCAACCAGGACTAAAAGGCTGTCACGCGTCAGTAGCAACCGAGTGTTGTTTTGTTGTTGTTGAAAGGAGGGGTTTTGGTTTTGGAGTGTTTAGGGGGTTTTATTTTTATTCAACTCGACGCTAGCTACTAATAGCAATGAAAAAACCATTGCACAACATCGTAGAACCCGTTACACAACATGGTGATGAATATAACATAGATAAATGATGAATGTATTCCACACTACTACAATAGTACACGTTCATGCATCTATACAATATAATATTCCTTACTATCCGTAATATCTAATTATCTAAAATCTGCATCCAATTCGAGATAGAATTCTATGTTTTTATCCATGACAAGTACTTTTCCTGTGTCAAACCGAATGACTAGTAGAATAAAGAGAAGCTTGCGCACGCATAACTCATCAATTACAGTACTTAGCATCGAGTAAGCGAAAGCTTATGCGGCATCCATTGTGGAAGCACGATGTTTTCCTTTCTTCATAGAATTGTAGTCCTTGGGACATTTATCAGACGGGTCTCCCCTTTACCTCTAGGGTAATCAAGCTCCAGATCCTCAAATCCGTTGGAAACTTCATCCACCCCGACAACAGCAAAGCCATCTGGAATCGGATTGCAATGGAAAGTTCCATCAGGTGCATGAGGTAAGACATGGCCGACCGCCGCCTTGAAGGTTAGGTTCATGCATTTTGCCATTAGCTCATAATGTTCCCTCTCCGTCATATCATCCACGGGGTAACAAGGAGCTGTGATATCAAGCCGAACGAGCTCCGTGGAAGACACGCAACTTTTTCGTTGTGATGGTGTGGTAGCTAATTCGTGGACAGTATCGAATGAAGGATCTCCGTGCTACTGAGATGGTGGGTCGATAGCTCGCTGATTGGTAAGTGACTCTAGTTTCTTCTCCTGCAACGCTACTCTTTCTTCTAACTTCTGCAGCTGGTTTGTTTCCTCTTTCTTCTTTCTCTGTATACTTCTATAACCAGTGATGTCGGGAAACCCATGCAACCACGGAACGTAGCCTGATGTGCCTCGTGCTCGTACAGGGTGTGCAAGATGCGCGAGGGCGCATGATAGCACGTCCTTCTCTCTGTCGAGAATGAACCTCCCTGCTTACACATCCTTGACTGCTTCCCGAATATTTTCCAGGGGTGTTTGAAGTTGAGCTTTCGTGTAAACACATTTCCCTGTTTCTGGGTGCAAAGTCCCCCCATGCCCAAAGAAGCAAGTCCTTGACTGTTCAGGTCAGTAAAATGTCTCTGGTTCGATATCTTTAGCAAGCAGGTCGTTCTCAGCTTTGTCCCACGTAGGACGGACAAACTTGTAGCCACCTGACCCCATAACATGGTGATATTCCTTCTTTACATCATTTACTTATTTATCTGTGATCTTTTCTTAGTTTTCTCCAATTTCTTGTACGGCACAAATGCATGTCATTGATATTTCATATTTGCATATTTAGTATCGGCAGCGAAATCTGGAGTCTTGTCTTTCTCGACAAATTTTTCGTTCAATATTTTCTTCCCGTTCTTGAATTGTTCTGCCATCTTCTTAAGAGCCCACGCATTGACTTTTTGCTTTATAACTGGGTTATTTGGATCCTTCTTTGATGGTAGGCTGCAATTTGTCATGAGCGAGTTCCAAAGCTCATCTTTGCATCTATCGTGGACACGAGAAACTTGATTGTCCTTCGTGTTATTCCATTCTTGGATGCTGATCGGGACGCTGTCCCTAACAACAACTCCGCATCGATATATAAATCGTTCTTGGGTCCATTTGGAGCGACTTCTTCAATCGTGTACCTTTCATTCTCACCCTAATTTTACTTCGGGCCTCGTCTTCTTATAGAAGGTTGGCTCGATGTGGAGGGCTAAAAGAAGAAAGAAGCCTTAATATATATACATACAAAACAATTAATGCATCTAGTCACCAGAGACTTAAATAATATACTCCCTCCGTCCGAAAATACTTGTCATAGGAATGGATGTATCTAGATGCATTTTAATTCTAGATACATCTATTTTTATCCATTTGTGCGACAAGTAATTGCGGACGGAAGGAGTACATGGGGTAATGCTTCCCAAGAATAGTCCTATAGAAAGCTTTTCTCAGACGATATAGTTTCCACTGTACGGCTAAGATTTGGAATCGCTTTCTCGGCCGCTTATTAACTGCCCCCTTTTTTCGCGTCGTGTCCCTTAATCTCTCTCCGGTTTCTACCCCCAATTAATCGTGCTTCCGTCCATCTTGCCTTTCCCCGACGAAGCACATCCTAGTTTACCTCGCATGCTTCGATCCTTTTGGCTCCTCAACGCTACAGTTCGCTCCGCGCGCTCGGATCAAGGATCAATCATCCATGAGGATGCCGATCGTGTTGGAGCGCATACTTGGCAGCCAATACTCCCTCTTCGCCATCCTCGTCCGCCGATGCTAACCGCCGCTAAAACACCCTCGTCACCGACCACGATTGCGTCGTGGCCACCACCATGGTCTCCAATTCAGCACCAACGACATGTCCCTAGCTGACCGTGCGAGCGCCTTCCAGCATGCCCCATCAACGATCACCTACACTAGCTCACGGCCTCGATTGTGTCGTTGTGCCTCCCTTTTGTCTGTAGCATTCGATTTGTCTTGGCTGCTCCGTGTCAAGGGAAAACAATTCATCAGCATGAGATCGTGTTTCCGTTGCATGTAAAGGTAATAATTGTGTGAGATATTGTTTTACGTTCTATGGTAAGTGCTTCCTAACTTTGCTCCTATATAATGCTTTGATGGTAATCCTACCATATTTTGGTTTTCATGCTTCCTATTTTCGTTAGGTGCAAATTCTAATATCATTGGAAGCAGTATTTGATGCATAATCTTTGTATGTAGGAAGCAATTTCTTTGGAATTGAATCAATGTTTCTTGCACAATGTCATGAGAAGCAGCGGAGGTGGTGACCTTCGCTCCATGAGAAACATACTTCTTGCCCTTTTTTTGAACTTGCTATGTTGCATTTTCAAGAGAATTATTTGTATTTAAGATTGTTAGCATGCTTCATTTTCCTTGTTGAATAATGCCATTCAAATCCGATAAACATCCGAAAAATCAAGACGGTGTGACGACATAGCATGTAGGGAGAGTACATGTTTCCTTGCATGCGATTCTCTGCTTATTTGGTACAGTACCATACACTAGATGTGGCTTCATAGTTCATACCTTCTATATTTACGGGCCATGCATGTCTATCGAACCTATTCTCTCCAAGCAGTTGTGTGCTGGCTTTGGAGCCCGTGGGCGCAACGAGAGACATATATGGAGGGTGACTGATGCATGTGCCAAGAAGTGTGATGACACATGAAACTGCCCTACGATGAGGACAACTACAAGCGAAGCAAAGCGAATCTACAATCTATACGAAACATATATACGGTAATAACTTCAGAAGCATTGTACACATTATTTGGTCACTTGGAAACAGGGACGGAGCCAGGAAATAAGGATAGGGGGGCAAGAACTAGAAGCGCCAAAACCATAGTAGGATATGGTCATATGCCGAAGTAAATAATGAAAGATTAAAGTAGTAAATATATGTCTGTTATTCAATAATTATAAGAGATACATATATCAATTAATTTGAGTTGGTGTTGCATTTTGTTTGCATTAGCATCATGTTGACATTGTTTTAAGCTTGAACCGATTGGCTTTAAAAAAATATAAATTGATTCAGCCCTTTTACTCTTCGTGTCTACACAAATACAATTCAGGAATTATCCCTTTAGCAGGGCAGAATTTGTGTCATCTGATTTTGGCTAGAGGCGATGTGCATGTGTGATTATGAACACATATTGCCAGCACAACATTGACAAAAACATCATGCATGCGCCCTAGTAGATTCCTCAGCCAATTAGACTAAATTAGAATTTTACAAGTTAGTTGTAAATGTTTGTAGAATTGTAGTTCTACAATTCCACTTTTACAATTGGAAGGCATAAACTAATCTAATGCTGAAAGTAAACTAACCCATTTTTCTTCTGGTTTGGTCGTTCTGTGTGTCCAGCCGACCAGCAGTGCGCTCGTGGATTGGCGTGACAGTGGTTGCCTGTCCCCTCCGTTCCTCAACTAGAGATTCGATCGACGATAGCAAGCGGCCGGCGGTAGGCTCGATCTCAGGCGTAGGAGTTATATTTTCACGGGATCTCAGGCGGCAGGAGTAGTGGGGAGGTTGGAAACAAAGGGATTATATTTTTTCAAGGCTATCGAGGTGATCAGATGAGACTTGAACCATGTGTACGTGGGTACTGTTTCTAGCCTGGCCCTTTCTCATTTCCTAAAAGATTTGGGCCTTTTATTAGTATACATGGGCCCTCGCTACGGGAGGAACAGCCGCACAGGGGGGCAAAACATGTCACGGACTCTGTGCGTACGCTGAAAAATAGCTGGTAACTGATCGATATCAAGGGACGGCGCGATCGTTGGGGGGGGGGGGGTCTAGCCCCCCCCCCCCCCCCTCGTCCCCCCTTGAATCCGTCCCTGCTTGGAAATAAATGTATATCATCTCTGAAACTTACTGTATGAACGAACGGAGCAGCAAATAAACTTATGTTTAGTCAGAAGCAAATTAATTTTATCAGGCAAACACTATTGTGTTGGATGGAAGCAAAGTTTTCCTGTGTTGGAAACTTGATAGAAAAGATATATGGGACACAAGTTTTTGATATGGAAACAAATTCTTAGATGCGAAAATATTGTTATACAGAAGCAATGTGTTTTGACACACAATTTTGTTATGTAAAAAAGAATTGATTGCGGTCGAAGCAAATTATTTTGGCGGTGTGGAAGCAATTTTTTGTTTCGTTGGAAAAAAATAAAAAAAATACACGACATATATTTTTATTAAATGAAAGAAAAATTGATGTGCACTAGAAGCAAATTTCATTAGTATAACATTGCTGAATAAATTACCTCAAATAAGGAAGTGTGGAAATGAAAGCATTAGTATGGAATTTAAATCCAATCCGTGCGTGATTTTTTGAAGAATTAATCCAAGGAAACAAATAAGAATAAATGTAGAAGCATACCGTAATCACAGGAGTATGTGTCGGTTATTACCTACGGTGAAGTGGGTCACACCACTGGTAGAAAACAACCAATTTGTTCCGATTCCAGAGGCCCATTAACCCCGGTTCTGGAACCGGGACTAAAGGGTCGGGACTAAAGTCCAAAATCTTTAGTCTCGGTTTGCTTACGAAATGGGATAGAAGGGGCTTCATGTGGCCGCTGTGGGGAGCCCAGGCAGGACACCAACTGGGACCAAAAGGCATCCACGCGTCAGCATCTAACAGGAGCTGGGGGTTTTTAAGGTGAGGGGGGTTAGGGGTTTTGGAGGGTTAATTTCTCTGTCAGCATGTGTCAGGACTCTTTCTCCGTGCTTGATCGACGCTATCTACTATAGAGAGAACTCGACACGCTAGCTACTAAGCAAATGAAGAAACCATTAAGTACACAAGATCGTCATGAACATATATAGAGAGAAGTGATCAACCTCTCTTTCTCCGAGAGATTGGTCGAACAACAAGTTTTCGTATATCTATCCGACGCTACTAGCTACATATATACAATATAAGATCTCTTACAATCCCTAATATCTATTGTCAAATTTCAGATGGTATTCTCCGGCTTTATTTATGACGTCGTAAAGAAAGAATCCCGCCAATTCTTTTTGAATTACTCGTATGCGATCGTGTGGTAGGAGTTCATCCCGAATTTGCCATATTTAATTTGAAGAAGGGGGTCAATACATATATATGAATGAAACTCAACACAAATCAAGGTAATAAAATAAAATTGTGAATATTATTGCTTACGCACTTCATATTGTTTTTCAGAGTACCCCGCTTAGAGGTCGTCGCGTTGTAGATGAACTCGCAAACGTTGTATCCACAAAAATCAGTCTCTTCTTCCTGCCACAAGCACTTTATGAGAAATAGACTTCAATCAAAATAATAATCAAGCATGATAAATGGTATTGATGAAACTAGAATCAATGGAAGATTCACGGAACTAGCTAGTAGAACTTACTTTCGCGTGTGTAAATCGCAGCTCCCTCGGCAGTGCCCATAGTTGGCAGAATCGCGACTCAAGTCTTAGAATCTTACGATCTTACAATCCAAAATGTCCCCTCTGATTCTACGATTTTCCTCATAGAATTTAAGTTTCTATGATCCTGATAGTTAAGATTCTATGATTCACGATCCTAGCAACAGAGCTCCGATCCGATTCAGAATCGCGATTTCGACAACTTTGGCAGTGCCGGAACAATTGCGGTGAACTCTTTTCAGACCCTGTCAGACAAAGAAAACATTTACTTGATACCAGGAAATGAACAAAGTTGCCAATATGATGCGATAATGATCGATTGAACTTACTTCTGGGGGATTTCAATCATGTCCGCATATTCCTAGGGATCTTTTCGTCTCGAGTTAAAACGATTACTACTCCCCACTCAAGGTTAATCCCTAGAAGAATAAAGTGGAACCTGGACACGCATGCATAACTCATCAATTACGTTACTATAACCTCGAGTAATAAGGGAAACCGAATATGCACAAGACAGTAACACTCACTGGAAGTTGTAAGGAAAGAGTATTCTCTCTTTGTTTTGATTTATAAGCAACGATTGTAGCAACTTATCCTCGATTTCTCTGACTCTGTGTTTAACCATCTATTCATGTATGATATTTGGGTTAATGAACCCAATGTCATAGATTTGTGAGTTTCTGCATTCGACGATCTTCAATCTACATAATATAGTGAAGATAATTATATATACAAGCAATGAAAGAGTTGAGCTATATATAGAGACTTAGTTTCAGAAGTAGTACTTATCGACAGTAGTAAGTCATGATTGTTTTGTTGATGGCCTTTTGATAGTATAACTGGAATATCTCGTCAAATTCAATAGACAACCGATTCATTCTGACGAGGTCATGCTCCTCTTTAATTCTCAGCGTCAAAGTATCCTTCCCAGACTCGCGGCAGGTTTTCATGTACCATTCATGCAATCCTTGCATCATCGTTGTGAGAGGAAGATTATCAGGTTTGACAAGAGGCTGCCCGTACTAGTATCTGAATTCGTCCACCTCCATTGCTTCAAACAGTACATCATCGCTCATGTAATCAACAGGATTGGTACCGGGCACCATCCCTAGATGATCTGCGATCATATCGCTAGACAGCTTCAGCTAGGGGCACGATTGGTTCGCCTATTCGCCAAGCTGGGAATTTTTTTCCCACTTCTTCGTTCTTCTAACCTTGCATCATTGGAAGTACTTCTCGACCGCCGCGCATCTTGATATGTATTTTTAATACAATGGACATAGTTGGAATCCGGCGGAGGTAGTGGTGGTCGCTTCAAGGCATCGATAGTGCACTTCACTTTCACCGGATCTGGCTTCTCCTTCGGAGGTGGAGTTTTGTTTGCAAAATGGTCCCTCACTTCGGCACGACAGATGTCCCCATTTTCCTTCTCGTTCCTCTCATATGGTAACTTTTCCGGAGCCTTGAGAGATGGACAGTATCTGAATTTCCTCCCGCCTTTGCTTGTATTGCTAGCCGCCAGAGCGGCGGCGGCACTCTTCCGTCGTTGTTGACGTGCCAGAGGAGCCGGAGCGGCGGCGTCTGTCTTCCGCCATTGCTGATGAGGCGGAGGAGGAGGTGGACTGCTCCACGCGCCGGAGTAGGCGAAGGGGGAGGCGGAGTCACCTCACGCGTCGGAGGAGCCGGAGAAGGAGGCAGAGTGCCCTGATCACTCGCTGAAGGGGGAGGAGGAGGAGGAGGAGGTGCAGTGCCCTAACTCTTCGTCATTGTCGGAGGAGGAGGCGGAGGCGTCCAGTTTGGAAGCTTGATGTACTCCTTCCGCCATAGACATGTACTCCTCAAAGCATGAACGAGCTGATTCTCCCCTTCCCCTGTAGGGTGGTCAAGCTCGAGCTCTTCAAATCCCTCCGTTACTACATCCACCATCACAACAGCATAGCCATGTGGAATCGGAAGACAGTGAAAAGTTCCATTGGGTTGCGGAGGTGCAATAGAGCCGACAGCCGCCTTGAAAGTGAGGTTTCGGAATTTCTTCATAAGCTCGCAATGTTGAGCCTCCGTGATAGTATCCACAGGGTATCTAGGAGCCGTGAAGTCAGGCTGAACGAGCTCCATGGAAGCCACGCTGCTTCTCCGCTGAGATGGTAGGGTATCTTCGTGCCGCTGAGATGGTTGGCCGGCAGCTCGCTGGCTCTCAAGTTCCTATATATAGCTTTTGTAGTATTGCATTGTGCTTCTGCATGTAGCTCAGCTCCGCGTTCCTTTTTCTCTCCCGGCTTCTGTAACCGCATGCGCCGAGAAACCCAACCACCCACGGAACGGAGCCTGGTGTGCCTCGTGTTCGTCCAGGGTGCCCAGGATTCCCGAGGGCCTCAGTCATCTCGTCCTTCTCTCTGCCGGGAATGAACGTCCCTTCCTGCGCTGCGGTGATATACTTCTGAAGCTTCTTGACGGGTATTGCAAGTTTCTCATTCGTCCAACGGCACTTCCCTATTTTAGGGTCCAAAGTTCCCCCAACCCCGAAGAACCAAGTCCATGAACGGTTTGGCTAGTTCAATGTCTCTTGTTCGACCCCTTTAGCATTTGGGTAATTCTCAGCTTTGTCCCAGAATGGTCGTGCTTTGACGTAGCCACCTGACCCAATGTGATGGTGACACTGCTTCTTTGTGGCATTATTCTTGTTTGCCTCTGATATTTTCTTACTCTTGTCCGATGTCTTGTAGGCCACAAATGCGGGCCAGTAATCTCTTATCTTCTCAAATCGACCGGTGAACTCTGGAGTCTTTCCTTTGTCAACAAAATTTGATTTCAACTCATTCTTGCACCTCCTAAATGAATCTTCCATCTTCTTAAGAGCACACACCTTCACCAGTGGCTCTATAACTGGGTTATTCGGATCCTCCTCTGGCGGTAGGGTGAAATTTGCCTTCAGCGAGGTCCAAAGATCATATTTCTGTCTATCGCTGACATAAAAAACTTCAGGGCCGTCGTCCTTAGGCTTATTCCATTGCTTGATACTGATCGGGATGTTGTCCCTAACAATAGCTCTACACTAAGCAGAAAATGCATCCTTGGTCCGCTTCGGTTCAATTGGTAGGCCATTGTCCGCGAGCGCTGTGATCATGAACCTTTAATCCTTGTGCAACCTTTTCTTTGGGCCTCATCTCGTTACCGAAGTTTGGCTCGATCCGGAGGGCTATAAAAGAAGAAAGAAGTGTTAATTTATGTACATAGCAAAGGAATTAATGCATCAATTAGCTAGTCAGCACAGGCTTTATATATATATATATATATATATATATATATATATATATTTACCTCGCCGGACTTTGCAACAGCTCCCTCCTCCGTTCGGTCACCGGAGCCTTCATCATGATCTCCTTCTTCCTCCGGCATTCGGTCACCGGAGCCATCATGATCATGTCCTTCCTTCTCCATTGTTCGATCAGCAGAGTCATCATCCTCTCCTTCCAGACCAACAGTGTCGTTGAGAAACGACAAGACATCACGTGTGGCGAGGATTATCTCCCCCAACAAAGGTTTTTGTTCCAAGTCTCTTTGATCCATAGTTTCTTCAAATATTACAACATGGCAATTAATATACAAACGTGAGTGTCCGACGTCCGGACCGCCTCTGTCATGAATGTCAAATAAGGGATTTTCTTAACCTTTAAGGGAGTTAACAAAATGGCGCCTTTCTGGATGTGCAGAAAATGGTCCATATTTTTCCCGATCTCGTCTATCCTTCTATATGTCACGTTGTCTAGTGTCAAAGGATTCAAGAAACATGTGGATTCATCATTAGCCAGAAGTAACAGGTGCATAATGGTACGAAGCTCTCCAAAATTATTTTGGCACGGAGTCCCGGATAGGATAATTAATTAGCTTTTTGGTACGAAATTCAGCAAGAGCCTTCCGAATATCGCTATTTGGAAGGCCTTTGCTGAAATTCGTATCAAAAAGCGAATTATTCTATCCCGAACTCCGTTCCAAAACAACTTTGAAGAGCTTCGTAGCATCATACACCTGTTACTTCTAGCTAATGATGAAGTCATGGATTTCTTCAAAACTTTGACATACAACGTGACATATAGAAGAATATATATATATATATATATATATATATATATATATATATATATGAGATAAGAAAAAAAATTGGATCAACTTGTGCACATCCATAATGAGGGCATTCTTGGTAAATCTATGTTACCGGAGTTTTCTATATGAACAAAAAAATCCACATGACATGTCCGACGTCCCTCCTCATGTCGAAGTTATTGGGGAGGGGGTAGATGACAACGACGCTCCCCTCTATGGTACGACGTCCGACGTCCCCCATCATGTCATGTCCGACGTCCCCCTCATGTTGAAGTTATCGGGGAGGGGGTAGAGGACAACGACGCCCCCCCCTCATGTCATGTCCGACGTCCCCCCTCATATCAAAGTTATCGGGGAGGGAGTAGATGACAACGACGCTCACCCCTCATGTCCGACGTCCGACGTCCCCCCTCATGTCATGTACGACGTCCCCCCTCATGTCGAAGTTATTAGGGAGAGGGTAGACAACAACGATGCTCACCCCTCATGTCCGGCGTCCGAAGTCCCCCTCATGTCATGTCCGACGTCCCCCCTCATGTGGAAGTTATCGGGGAGGGGGTAGAATATAATGACGCTCCCTCCTCATGTCATATCCGATGTCCCCCCTCATGTGTCGAAGTTATCAGGGAGGGGGTAGACAACAACGACGCTCACCCCTCATGTCCGACGTTCGACGACCCCCCTCATGTCATGTCCGATGTCCCACCTCATGTCGAAGTTATCGGGGAGGGGGTAGATGACAACGACGCTCCCCCATCATGTCATTTCCGACGTCCCCCCTCATGAGTTGAAGTTATCAAGGAGGGGGTAGACGACAACAACGCTCACCCCTCATGTCCGACGTCCGATGTCCCCCCTCATCTCATGTCCAACGTCCCCCCTCAAGTCAAAATTACCGGGGAGGGTGTAGACGACAACGACGATCCCCTCATGTCATGTCTGACGTCCTCCCTCATGTGTCGAAGTTATCAGGGAGGGGTAGACGACAATGACGCTCACCCCTCATGTCCGACGTATGACGTCCCCCCTCATGTCATGTCTGACGTCCCCCCACATTCTAACTAATTTCTATGAACAAAAAAATATTCTATGAACAAAAAAATACTCTATGAACAAAAAAAATATTGACCAAGTTTTCATGAACAAAAAAATATGAACAAAAAACATATTCACCAAATATTGACGTAGCGGCGATGATGGCGACGACGGCGACGACGATGGCGGGGGCGGGAACGAAGGCGACGGTGGGGGCGGGGACGATGGACAACGGCGGGGGCAAGGACAACGGCGACGGCAGGGCGACGGGCGGCGACGACGATGGGGGCGGCGAGAGCGGGGACGACAGACGATGAACGACGGTGGGGGCAGGGACGACGGTGACAGTAGGGCGATAGGCGACAATGGGGGCGGCGAGCGACGACGGGAGCGGCGGGCGACGACGGGGGCAGGGAGCCAAGGCCGGCGTTGGGGGCGACGTCGATGTCATCGGCATCGTCGGGGGCGGGGGCGAGATGATAACTGAATATTTGACAAGTGTTGGCTTATATAGCCAGAGCTTTAGTCCCGGTTGGTGCCACCAACCGGGACCAAAGGTCAATTTTCTGCATCCCAAAGGGCGGGAAATAGGGACCTTTGGTCCCGATTGGGGGGGGCATTAGTCCCGGTTGGGGGGGCATTAGTCCCGGTTGGAGCCACCAATCGGGACTAAACGGCTGTGCTTCCCGTACCAAATGTTTAGTCCCACTTCGCTAGTCGAGAGGGTCTCGGAGTGATTTATAAGCGTTGTTGCCGCTTCCCTCTCGAGCTCCTCTCTAATGCAGGCAGTACATGCCTATTTGACGCCCTATTGGGTTTCTAGTCGTATGCAGGCCGTCGTGCCTAGTAGGTGGGCCTTTTTAGCATATATTATGATTTTTAATGTTATTTTTGCATATGTTATTTTTAGTTACAGCTAAATACTTATTGTTTTTCAGTGATTCTTCCTCCTGCTATTTAATATTACTGTGTTTTATCATTATATTCAATTTGGTAATTTTTAGGTTATTTTAAATGTCTGTTTTAATCAAAAACATATTTTGTTATTTTAGTTTGCTATTAAAGTTTCGAACAAAAAATTTCTTTATGAAATTTCTTTTTGCTATTAATGTTTTGAAAAAAATACTTTGATATTTTAGTTGCACAAATGTATATAATTTTAGTTTCAAAAATATTAGAGGTTTATAAAAGCTTTTTCGTTCATTCCTTTTCCTATTAGAGTTTTATAAAAGGTTTTTAGTTGGTTCTTTTTGCTATTGAAAAATATTATAGTTTTGTTTTATTTGATCTTAACAGAATATTTTAATTGATTATTTTTGGTTCATTATTTTTGGTATTAGAGCTTCATAAAAGTTTTCTACTTCATTCCTTTTGCTATTAGTTTTTTCTTTGAGCTGAATGACCATGAAATTGAAAAGCACTAGAAACAAACTCTAAAAAGGTTGAAAGTTGGCATGATATCATCATTTAACCCACGTTGCATATGCTAAAAAGTTGAAAGGGTTACGACAAAATGGACAATCTCTATCAAAGTATCAGGGTTTCGGATGAAAACTCATCTGTTACAAAGGGATTTTATTTTTTTGAACTTATTTGAATTCCAGACTTTTTGTGTGTTTAAAATGCACAATTCAAAGCTACATCATCAATTTTCAACCCTTTCTGACTTCATTTGGTATTTTTCATGCATTTACTGATTTTTTGAGCTAAATGACCATAAAATTGAAAAGAACTACAAATAAACTTTAAAAAGGTTGACTGTTGGCATGGTATCATCATTTCACCCACATAGCATGTGGTAAAAGGTTGAGAGGGTTATGACAAAAATTGGATGCATTTCCTGTACAAAACGGATAATCTCTTTCGAAGTATCAGGGTTTCAGACGAAAACTCATCTATTACAAAGGTATTTCATTTTTTCACATGTAACTACGGTGATATTCTAGATCAAAGGCATCATCATAATAGTTGTGGAGAGAAAGTCTTCACTTTTTGTTTTCTTGTGTCCTTTGCTTATTGCGCCATAACCATGGATAATCTTCACCGTTTAACAAGGTGCTTGGGTCAGCCTTGACTTTGAAGGGAGGAACTTCATGAAACTTTTTATAATCTTGAGACATGTCTGTCTTGCCCTCCGATCCCACGATGTCTCTTTTTCTCGAAAGAACTATGGGGCGCTTTGGTTCATCGTATGATGTACTCGCTTCCTTATCTTTCTTTTCCTCGGTTTGGTAGACATGTCCTTCACATAGAAAACTCGCGCCACATCATTGGCTAGGACGAATGGTTCGTTTGTGTACCCATCATTTTTTATAGATCCACTGTTGTCATTCCGTACTGTGGGTCTACCTGTACCCCGCCTCCTGAAAGATTGACCCATTTGCACTGAAACAAAGGACCTTAAAATCATGTCCATAGTCAAGTTCCCATATGTCCATTATGTAACCATAATATGTGTCATTTTCCCTCTTGGTTGTTGCATCAAAGCGAACACCACTGTTTTTGTTGGTGTTCTTTTGATCTTGGACGATCGTGTAAAATGTATTCTCATTTATCTCGTACCCTTTGTAAGTCAATACAGTCGAAGAGGGTCCCCTGGCCAACGACTACATCTCATCAGAAACAGTGTTATCACCCATGAGACGTGTTTGTAATCAACTGCCGAAAGTCCTGATGTGTTCATATGTAATCCATACTTTACAATAGAGCGGTCATAGTCTGATAGCAATGTAGGTGGCGGTTTCGTAAAGTTTTTTAGTAAGCGCCTCACTTTTACCGAATTGATTTTCTTTGTTGGAACTGGACGTTCGGGTGCAAGCTAGCGTTGCACCTCGGTAGCCATGACTTCGTCCAATTCCTCGTCAGTCTTGTTGTATGCTAACTTGGCAGGAGCCTTCTTGACGCTACCTGCAATGGATTTCTTCATTGTTGTACTACTAGCCGCCGGAGCGACGGCGGGTCTCTTCTCTGGCAGTAGTGTCATACCTGCTTGTTCCATTGTAGCTGCCAAGGTGCAAATGCAAAAACTGGCAAAGAAATTGGTCAAAACTTTGCCTAAACCACCGTAGGCATATCCCTAGCTCGAGCTACCAGATCATGACACGTGTCATATATGCCTACGGTACCCGTAGGCATATATCTGATCAACCGTAGGCATGAATAAGATATACGCCGACGGCTAAACAGTAGGTAAATTGTTGATACGTGTCGGCATCTGAGGTGTGCACATGTGCGTACGACACTTGACGGATGTGTCGTTAAATATTTTTGCCGACGGTGACCGTAGGCATAGATCAGGTATGCCGATGTTTTTCCTATGCCGATGGATGGTGTAGGTATGCCGACGGGTGTATGACCATAGGCATAGCCTATGCCTACGGTTTTAGGCGTTTACCTACGTTTCTAACCGTAGGTATAGCCCGTGATTCCTGTAGTGCTATAAATGTTTTCCATTTGTTTACGGGTCGGCCAATCAACCGTGATTAACGGTATTAAAATGCGGTGTACTTCCTCCGTCATAGTTTAGAAGACATATACGTATATCTAGGTCGTCAATTTGACTTATATAAAATATATTGTTTAACATAAAAATTATATCATTAGAAGATAGAACATCTAAAAATTTTAATGATATATTTTTTATAATATATGTCTCTTATTAAGTTGATCAAATTGACGATATATACACGTGCACGTGTTCTAAACTGTGACGGAGGAAGAACAATAATAATCAGGTAATCATACAAATTAGTCGAACCAAACACCTCCTACGAATCGGACGAGGCTTGCCTGCTCCCGCCACATGCTCCCATCGGTGCTCCCGGTTACTTCTGTTCCATCCAACGGCCTTTCCTTCCCCATACCCTTTTCTCCAACAAAAAAATGCAAACATTGTTGTATTTCCCTATCTTTCCCGCACGTATACAGGATGCAGCCCGTGCATGCATGCAAGTAATGCGGGAGCACAGATCGGAGCATGCGCCGGGAGTAATGCGGGAGTATGCTGCAAATCGGTACCTGCGTGAACGGCGGTTGGTGGTTCTACCGAAGAAGATCTGTAGCCTAGAGTCCCTCGCCACCTACGCCAGCGCGGTACCGCCTTCGACTCGAACTCGGGAATAGCTGCTTCGATTCAAACTCGGCAACTCGTACGGTCGTGCCCTATTATATATAGTATAAATACGAAGTCTAGGGTCACAATTCATAAGTCGATTGATTTCGAGTTGCCGGCTACGTCGATGTCGATGTCGATGGTCTACAGTCACAACTCACAAGTCATAACTCACAACTCGAATCGGGACGTCGATGTCGATGGTCAGTCACAAGTCTATCCATTAGCTGTGGGACGTCGTCGTCTCAGCGAGGCTGATGGCTGCTGCTCCGGCAGCATCCTGGAGATCCCTAGCGAGATACTGCATGAAATCCTGAAGAAGCTGCCAACCAAGGACGTGGCCCGGTCCTGCTGCGTCTCCCGGCAGTGGCGCAGGGCCGTCAGGGACCCCTCCTTCCGCAAGCTCCACGCAGCGAGCCATGCCGCGCTCTCAGCAGAGGCCGAGTTCTTGCTCCTATCCGGTGTGCTATGCGAGCTCAGCCAAAGAATCAAGACCGGCGTCTTCAGTTTATCGTCGGACAAACCCATGTGCTCCATCGCCAAGCCCTACGGCTACGACCTCGCCAACATTTGCAACGGCCTCCTGTGCTTCGTGCTCGAGGACCACAAGGGTCAGGCGCCGGCAGTGGTGTGCAACCCCGTCACCGGCGAGACGCTGGCGCTTCCCGTGGCCCCTCCGCTCAGCAACAAGGCGCATGTGTATTTCTTTGCCTTTGGGTTCAGCCCGCCCACCAACGAGTACAAGCTGTTCCGCTTCTCTTTCCCGACGTACTCGTCCTCCTCCGAAGAGCGGGTGAACGTGGACGTCTACACCTTGGGTGACGCCCGCCGGTGGCGCAAAGACTCGTTCCTCTCACCCTCTCGTCCACCAAGCTATAGAAATGGCACTTCGGCGACACTGCTGATCAATAATAAACTTCACTTAGTCACCAAAGGCTGGAATGCACCCTTGGGAAAGGAGGCTGCCGGAGTGCTGGTAGTGGACGTGCCTGCTGAGACGTACCGCGCTTACCCACTCCCGGACGATCTCATGAACTATCGATATGATAAGCCGCTGGCTTTTGAGCTGAAGGGGAGTCTGTGCCTCGCCGCACACATGTTAAGCGGTGGTCGCCCCAAGGCCCTCCGCTTCTGGCTCATGGTCATGGAGAACAAGGAATCGGACGACGAGAAGGAGCTGCACTGGGATCTGCGCTACAGCTTCGTTGTAGAAGTGGAACATCCCTTCAACACCCGAAGGCCGTGGAGCAGGGTGCCGTGGAGTGCATGGTTTCAATATGAGACGCTCTGCTACACGTGCAACGACACCTTGCACAGGTATGACACGACGGCGTCCATTCCTGACCGCGGTCGACTGCTACAATGGAACAAGCAGCTCCAGATGACTACAATATCATCCCAATGGCGATGGATGATCCATCGGGGTTACCGTCCCACTCTGCTCTCGCCTCGCATCTTTGAATTGCCGCCGTCTCAAGACGAGACGATGATGGACATATGCTTCTAATGAATATATTGTGGTCTATCCTATAAGTTCGCTGTCTGAGTTTTCTATTCAAACTTTGTATAACGTACCGGGATTGAAATTTATATTGTGTTTGATTATTCTGCACGACCATTTTGCCGCTGAGCATGAAAACAATTTTCGAACATCCTTCCATAAAAAATTGATAAAACTACCAACGTCTCCATGATTACGATGTGCACAACCCAATTATTATTATCATCATCATCATTTTTATTATTATTATTATTATTATTATTATTATTAAAGGTAGTTTTTGTTTTTTTATCTCTCATCTATTTCTATCTATAATGACCTAAAGCATCATAGATAAATTTCAAATATAAAGTTGCTTACCATACATATCACGAGGTAATTAAGGGTGATGCTACAAAACAGGCTGATGATTTCCTAGAGAAATCATCCGCCAAACGAGCCGCTAGATCCCGCTGCGATGGTCCTTCGATCGCCGCGACACAACGAGGGCCTTTCTCCTCTAATCCCCATCCATCTGATACATACAGAGCAACGCAGAACAACAACGCCAGATGCAGAGCAACTCAGCACCCTTCCTGTCACCCTGCGTCGGCGACATCGCGTCACCAGAGTTGTCGGCAACAGCTGCATCACAGCGCCGGGAGCCACCACACTACCAGAATAACAGCTTACGCCGACGGCCTAATCTACACCGACGGCCCCCCGTCGGCATAGAGGGAGGTATGCCGCCGACCTAGGCGAAGCCGTCAGTGCAGAAAAGTCGTCGGCGTAACTAGAGATATGCCTACGGTCACCGTCGGCGTAGCCAGGCCGTTGGCATATCTTAATATATGCCTACAGTGGCCGTCGGCATAGATGTGGGCCCGGTGATCCTTCCTCCAACGGGAGTCTGACGCCGTCATACCTGTGCCGACGGCCCTGACGGCGGCCGGCGGCATAGCTATGCCGACGGCCAGGCCGTCGGTGTAGGTGTGGTCCACGTCACCGATCCGCGACGCGTGCCACGTCATCGATCCAAGGCATGTGGTCGATCCGTGGGCAAACCTATGCCGACGGCTTTGCCATCGGCATAGATTTGTGTTATCTGTTTTTTTACTTATTTTCGTATTTTATTTTTTTTCTAAATTAAGATTTGATTAACTTAAATGTGCCTTGTCTAAACATAAACATACATAATAAATTATATATAGATTTGTGTTGAATTTTTTATATATTATGTATTTGTAGTTTGTATTTGTTTTTGAGTATGTTAGTAACGTGACCACATGTTCTTTTGCATATAGGTTCCTATAATTTATTAAAATCACAAACAATTGATAATTACAATTAGTTTGACAAGTTCTATATGTTTTTATAAGCATCTTGAAAGTGCTAGATCCGCCGGTCAACTGTGCCATGGTTAGACGGGACGATCTACTTGGGGGGTCTTGGGCTGGGCCCAGACCTTGTTCAGGAGTGTAGCTATGGGCTGGCCTATCACAATCACGTGAAAAGGTCCATCGGTCAAACCCCGCCCAACAAAGGTCAAAGACCTAGATCCACCGATCAACTGTGTCAGGATTGGACGGGAAGGTGTACTTGGGGGTACCTATGCCGCCAGGTCTTGCGCTGGCCCTCTTACACGTCTGGAAGCATGGTGGCAGGTGCAAGCACCCGGCACGCGGCTCCTGGGTGTGACCCCCTCACGGACGTCGCTACCGCCGTCGCACGAAGGGGGGTAACGGCCACATTGGGCAAACACAAAGGGAATCTTGTGGTGGGTTGGGCCCGAACAGTGTTCGGGGGAGTAGCAATGTGCAGGACTATCACAACCAGGTGAAAAGGTCCATCGGTCAAACCCGTCCGGTGAAAGTCAAAGGCGTAGATCCGTCGGTCAACTATGAAAATGTTAGACGGGACAATGTACTTGGGGGGTAGCTATGCCACTAGGTCTTGCACTGGGCCCTCTTATAGGTCTGGAAGCATGGTGGTAGGTGCAAGCACCCGACACGCGGCTCCGTAGTGTGACCCCCCCTCACGGACGTCGCTGCCGTTGTCGCACGGAGGGGGAAATTGTTGGGGAACGTCGCATGGGAAACAAAAAATTTCCTACGCACACGCAAACCTATCTATGGTGATGAGAATCTACGAGAGGGAGAGTGGATCTACATACCCTTGTAGATCGCTAAGCGGGAAGCGTTAAGAAACGCGGTTGGTGTGGTCGAACATCTTCGCAATCCAAATCGCCGAGCGTCCCGCGATCTCATCACGATCCGTCCCGCGATCCCATCACGATCCGTCCCGCGATCTCATCACGATCCGTCTCACGATCTTGATCACGATCTGTCCCGCGAACTTATCATGATCCGTTTCGCGATCTCATCACGAACCGTCTCGCGATCTCGATCAAGGTCCTTCCGATCTAGCGCCGAACGGACGGCACCTCCGCGTTCAGCACACGTGCAGCTTGATGACGATCTCCACCGTCTTGATCCAGCAAGAGGAGGTGGAGAGGAGAGAGATTTCACCGGCAGCGTGACGGCGCTCCGGTGATGGTGGTGGAGTGATTCCGGCAGGGCTTTGCCTAAGCGCTGCGGAAAACCGATCTAGAGGAGAAACTGTGCACCGGTGAAACGGGTAGCACGTGGCCGGAAATTCTGTCCAAAAACCACCCAATCCACTAGTATATATAGGAGGAGAGGAGAGGAGAGGCATCCAAGGCCTTTGGGTCGGCCGAAATAGGAGGTGGGAGCAATCCTACTTCACCTCCAATCCTAGTTGGAGTAGGATTGCCTCCTATTGGCTGATTTTCCCCTTTTTGCTTTAGGACTTTCTCTCCTGCGCCATGGGCCTTTGTGGTTGTTTTCCCAGCCCACTAAGGGCTGGTTATTATTCTCCCACAGCCCATGGACCTCTTGGGGTCGAAATACCCCTCCCGGAGGTCCCCCGGTACACTACCGGCACTCCCGGTACACTACCGATACTCCCGGTACACTACCGATGAGCCCGAAACTTTTCCGGCGACCAAACTGGGACATCCTATATATGAATCTTTACCTCCGGACCATTCCGGAGCTCCTCGTGACGTCCGGGATCTCATCCGGGACTCCGAAAAACCTTCGGTCACCACCATACATAACTCTACACTACCGAAACGTCACCGAACCTTAAGTGTGCAGACCCTGCGGGTTCGAGAACTATGTAGACATGACCGAGACACCTCTACGGTCAATAACCAATGGCGGGACCTGGACGTCCACATTGGTTCCTACATATTCTATGAAGATCTTTATCGGTCGAACCTCTATGTCAAGGATTCAGTTAATCCCGTATAACGTTCCCTTTGTTCTTCAGTATGTTACTTGCCCGAGATTCGATCGTCGGTATCTCCATACCTAGTTCAACCTCGTTACTGGCAAGTCTCTTTACTCGTTCCGTAATACAAGATCCCGTGACCAACACTTAGCCACATTGCTTGCAAGGCTTGTTGTGATGTTGTATTACCGAGTGGGCCCTGAGATACCTCTCCGTCACACGGAGTAACAAATCCCAGTCTCGATCCATGCCAACTCAACAGACACCATCGGAGATACCTGTAGAGCACCTTTATAGTCACCCAGTTACGTTGCGACGTTTGATACACACAAGGCACTCCTCCGATATCCGTGAGTTGCATGATCTCATGGTCGTAGGAACATATACTTGACATGCAGAAAACAGTAGCAATAAACTGACACGATCATATGCTATGTTTGTAGTTTGGGTCTTATCCATCACATCATTCTCCTAATGATGTGATCCCGTTATCAAACGACATCTCATGTCCATGGCTAGGAAACCTTAACCATCTTTTGATCAACGAGCTAGTCTACTAGAGGCATACTAGGGACATGGTGTTGTCTATGTATCCACACATGTATCTGAGTTTCCGATCAATACAATTATAGCATGGATAATAAACGATTATCATGAACAAGGAAATATGATAATAACTAATTTATTATTGCCTCTAGGGCATATTTACAACAGTCTCCCACTTGCACTAGAGTCAATAATCTAGTTCACATCACCATGTGATTCGCATTGTTATGAATCTAACACCCAATGAGTTCTGGGGCTCGATCATGCTTTGCATGTGAGAGAGGTCTTATAGTCAACGGGTCTGCGATATTCAGATCCGTGTGTACTTTGCAAATCTCTATGTCAAACCGTAAACACTGCTACCACACTCCACTTGGTACTATTTCCAAATGGCTGCTCCACTATACGTATCCAGATTGCTACTACGAGTCATCCGGATTAGTGTTAAATCTTGTATCGACGTAACTCCTTTCGATGAATTCTTTATCACCTCCATAATCGAGAAACATCTCCTCAGTCTCTTAGTTACAGAGGATAATCTTGACCGCTGTCCAGTGATCCACTCCTGGTCCACTCTTGTACCCCCCGATGGACTCATGGCAAGGCACACACAGGTGCGGTACACAGCATGGCATAATATAGAGCCTATGGCTAAGGCATAGGGGACGACGTTCGTCCTTTCTCTTTCTTCTGCCGTTGTCGAGCTTTGAGTCTCACTCAACTTTCACACTTGACAAATCAGGTGAGAACTCTTTCTCTGACTGATCCATTTTGAACTCTTTCAAAATCTTGTCAAGGTATGCACTCATTGAAAGTCTCATTGAGCATCTTGATCTATCTTCATAGATTTTGATGCTCAACAATTAGGTAGCTTCATCCAGGTCTTCCTTTGAAAAACACTTTCCAAATGACCGTTTTATGCTTTCCAGAAACTCAACATTATTTCTGATCAACAATATGTCATCCACATATACTTATCAGAAATTCTATAGGGCTCCCACTCACTTTATTGCAAATACAAGTTTCTCGTAAACTTTGAATAAACATCAAAAAATTTGATCACCTCATCAAAGTGTATATTCCAACTCCAAGATGCTTGCTTCAGTCCATGGAAGGATCACCGAAGCTTGCACACCTTTTAGCATCCTTAGGACTGACAAAACCTTCTGGTTGTATCACATACAACCTTTCCTCAAGTAAACCGTTAAGGAAATGATGTTTTGACATCCATCTGTCAGATTTCATAATTGAAAACGCAGCAACTGCTAACATAATTCCAACAGACTTTAGCATCGCTACGAGTGAGAAAGTCTCATCGTAGTCAACTCCTTGAACTTGTCACAAACATCTTTGCAACAAGTCGAGCTTTACAAATAGTGACATTCACCATCAGTGTCTGTCTTCATTTTAAAGATCCATTTGTACTCAACTACCTGCCGTCCAACGAGCAAGTCTACCAAAATCTATACTTGGTTTTTCATACATGGATCCTATCTCGGATTTCATGGCCTCCAACCATTTGTTGGAATCCGGGCCCATCATCGCTTCTTCATAGCTCGTAGGTTCATCGTTGTCCAACAACATGACCTCGAAGACAGGGTTGTCGTACCGCTTAGGAGCAGTACACATCCTTGTCGACCCACGAAGTTCGATAGTAACTTGATCCCGAAGCTTCATGATCATCATCATTAACTTCCTCTTCAACTAACGTAGGCTTCACAGAAACATCTTTCTGCGCTGCGCTACTCTCTGGTTGAACAAAGGTTTAACAACCTCATCAAGTTCTATCTTCCTCCCACTCAATTCTTTCGAGAGAATCCTTTCCTCGAGAAAGGATCCGTTTTAGTAACAAACACTTTGCACTTGGATCTGAGATAGAAGGTTCACCCAACTGATCTTAGGGTATTCTATGAAGATGCATTTGTCCGCCTTGGGTTCGACCTCATTAGGTGAAAACATTTTTCACACAAGTGCCGCAGCCCCAAGTATTAAGAAATGACAGCTTAGGTTTCTATCAAACCATAATTCATATGGTGTCATCTCAACGGATTTAGATGGTGCCCTATTTAAAGTGAATGTAGTTGTCTCTAATGCATAACCCCAAAATTATAGTAGTAAATCGACAAGAGACATCATAGCACGCACCATGTCCAATAGAGCATAACCATGATGTTCGGACACACCATCACACTATGGTGTTCCAGGTGGCGTTTAGTTGTGCAACAACTTTCACATTGTCTTAAGTTGTATGCCAAACTCGTGACTCAGATATTCACCTCCACGATCATATCGCAGTCATTTTTATCTTCTTGTCACGATGATCTTTAAACTTCATTCTGAATTTGCTTGAACCTTTCAAACGATTCAGACTTGTGTTTCATTAAGTAAATATACACTATATCTACTCAAATCATCAGTGAAGGTAAGAAAATAACGATATCCACTGCACGCTACAAGACTCACTAGATTGCATACATCAACATGTATCATTTCCAATGAATCACTTGCCCGCTCCATCCAACGGGGTCCTTTAGTCATCTTGCCCAAGAGGCATGGTTCGCATGTCTCAACCGATTCGAAATCAAATGAGTCCAAATATCCATCAGCATGGAGTTTCTACATGCGCTTTATACCAATATGACATTTAGCGGCAGTGCCACAAGTATGTGGTACTATCAGTATTAACTTTGTATCTTTTGACATCAATGTTATGAACATGTGTAATACTACGATCAAGATTTCAACAAACCATTCTCACTGGGTGCATGACCATTGAAGGTATTATTCATGTAAACAGAATAACCATTATTCTCTAACTTAAATGAATAACCGTATTGCAATAAACATGATCTAATCATGTTCATGCTCAACGCAAAACACCAAATAACATTTATTTAGGTTCGTCACTAATCCTGAAGGTAGAGAGAGCGTGCGATGTTGATCACATCAACCTTGGAAACACTTCCAACACATATCGTCACCTCACCCTTAGCTAGTTCTCCGTTTATTCCGTAGCTTTTATTTTGAGTTACTAACATTTAGCAACCGAACCGGTATCCAATACCCAGGTGCTACTAAGAGTACTAGCAAGGTACACATTAGTAACTCGTATATCAAATATACTTCTATCAATGTTGCTAGCCTTCTTATCTACCAAGTATCTAGGGTTGTTCCGCTTCAGCGACCTCTCACCTCATAATAGAAGCACTTAGTCTCGGGTTTGAGTTCAACTTTGGGTTGCTTCACTGGAGCAGCAACTGACTTGCTATCCATGAAGTTTCCCTCCTTGCTCTTGCCCTTTTCGAAACTAGTGGTTTGATTAACCATCAACACTTGACGCTCCTTCTTGATTTCTACCTTCGCGGTGTCAAACATCGCGAACAGCTCAGGGATCAATACTTCTATCCCTGGTGTATTATAGTTCATCACTAAGTTCTAGTAGCTTTAGTGACAGTGACTTGGAGAACTATATCAATCACTATCTTATCTGGAAGATCAACTCCCACTTGATTCAAGCGATTGTAGTACCCAGACAATCTGAGTACATGCTCAACGATTGAGCTATTCTCCTTCATCTTACAGGCAAATAATCTAGTTGGAGATCTCATATCTCGCAACACAGGCACGAGCCTGAGATCACAATCTCTGCCCCTAGAACATCTCATATGTTCCGTGACGTTCAAAATGTTTCGAAGCCTCAATTCTAAGCCGTAATGCATGACGCACTAAACTATCAAGTAGTCATCAAAACGTGCCTGTCAGATGTTCACAACATCTATAGACGACGCTAGAGGGGGTGGCGCACCGAGCGGTGCATTAAGGACATAAGCCTTCTGTGCAGCAATGAGGACAATCCTCAGATCACGGACCCAGTCCGCAATATTGCTACCAACATCTTTCAACTCTATTTCTCTAGGAACATATACAAATTTAAGGGAGCTACAGCGCGAGCTAGTAATCTACAACATAATTTGCAAAGACACTTTGACTATGTTCATGATAATGAGTTCAATTAATCATATTACTTAAGAACTCCCACTCAAATTGACATCCCTCCGATCATTCGAGTGATACATGATCCAAATTCACCAACTCAAGTCCGATCATCATGTGAGTTGAGGTGGCTGCAATGGTGAACATCATTATGTTGATCATATCTACTATATGACTCATGTTCGACCTTTCGGTCTCTCGTGTTCCGAGGCCATGTCTGTACATGCTAGGCTCGTCAAGTTTAACCCGAGTGTTCTGCGCGTGCAAATCTGGCTTGCACCCGTTGTATGTGAACGTAGAGTCTATCACACCCGATCATCACGTGGTGTCTCAACACGACGAACTTTCGCAACGGTGCACACTCAGGGAGAACATAGTTCATATTGAAATTCAAGTGAGGGATCACCTTATAATGCTACCTCCGTACTAAGCAAAACAAGGTGCATAAAAGGATTAACATCTCATGCAATTCATAAGTGACATGATATGGCCATGAACTTGTGTTTAAGATCTCCATCTTCGAAACACCGGCATGATCTCCATCGTCACCGGCACAACACCATGATCTCCATCATCTTGATCTCCATCAATGTGTTGCCATTGGGGTTGTGGCGCCAGCCCTGCTTCTACTTCTATTGCTACTGCTTAGCGATAAAGTAAAGCATTACATAGCGCTTAATGATTGACACGCAGGTCATACAATAATTAAAGACAACCCTATGGCTCCTGTCGGTTGCCATACTCAACGACATGCAAGTCATGAAATTCTATACATCACATGATCATCTCATACATCACATATATCTCATCATGTAATTGGCCATATCACATCACAACATACCCTGCAAAAACAAGTTAGACGTCCTCTAATTGTTGTTGCATGTTTTACGTGGCTGCTACGGGTATCTAGCAAGAACGATTCTCACCTATGCATAAACCACAACGGTGATACATAGATTGCTTTTCAACCTTCTCAAGGACCGCCTTTGTCGGATCCGATCCAACTAAAGTGAGAGAAACTATCACCCGCAAGCCATCTAAGCAACAAGTTGCGTCGAGGGAACCGGTCTCTCATAAGCGTACGAGTAATGTTGGTCCGGGCCGCTTCATCTCACAATCCCGCTGAACCAAAATCTGACCAAGGGAGGAAGCAATCTAAGCATCAACGCCCACAAACCTTTTGTGTTCCACTCGAGATCTCATCGAACCATCAACCTAGCTCATGATGCCACTGTTGGGGAACGTCGCATGGGAAACAAAAAATTTCCTACGCACACGCAAACCTATCTATGGTGATGAGCATCTATGAGAGGGAGAGTGGATCTACATACCCTTGTAGATCGCTAAGCAGGAAGCGTTAAGAAACGCGGTTGGTGTGGTCGAACATCTTCACGATCCAAATCGCCGAGCGTCCCGCGATCTCATCACGATCCGTCCCGCGATCCCATCACGATCCGTCCCGCGATCTCATCACGATCTTGATCACGATCTGTCCCGCGAACTTATCACGATCCGTTCCGTGATCTCATCACGAACCGTCTCGCGATCTCGATCACGGTCCTTCCGATCTAGCGCCGAACGGACGGCACCTCCGCGTTCAGCACACGTGCAGCTTGATGACGATCTCCACCGTCTTGATCCAGCAAGAGGAGGTGGAGAGGAGAGAGAGTTCACCGGCAGCGTGACAGCGCTCCGGTGATGGTGGTGGAGTGATTCCGGCAGGGCTTCGCCTAAGCGCTGCGGAAAACCGATCTAGAGGAGAAACTGTGCACCGGTGAAACGGGTAGCACGTGGCCGGAAATTCTGTCCAAAAACCACCCAATCCACTAGTATATATAGGAGGAGAGGAGAGGAGAGGCATCCAAGGCCTTTGGGTCGGCCGAAATAGGCGGTGGGAGCAATCCTACTTCACCTCCAATCCTAGTTGGAGTAGGATTGCCTCCTATTGGCTGATTTTCCACTTTTTGCTTTAGGACTTCCTCTCCTGCGCCATGGGCCTTTGTGGCTGTTTTCCCAGCCCACTAAGGGCTGGTTATTATTCTCCCACAGCCCATGGACCTCTTCGGGTCGAAATACCCCTCCCGGAGGTCCCCCGGTACACTACCGACACTCCCGGTACACTATCGATACTCCCGGTACACTACCGATGAGCCCGAAACTTTTCCGGCGACCAAACTGGGACATCCTATATATGAATCTTTACCTCCGGACCATTCCGGAGCTCCTTGTGACGTCTGGGATCTCATCCGGGACTCCGAACAACCTTCGGTCACCACCATACATAACTCTACACTACCGAAACGTCACCGAACCTTAAGTGTGCAGACCCTGCGGGTTCGAGAACTATGTAGACATGACCGAGACACCTCTACGATCAATAACCAATGGCAGGACCTGGACGTCCACATTGGTTCCTACATATTCTATGAAGATCTTTATCAGTCGAACCTCTATGTCAAGGATTCAGTTAATCCCGTATAACGTTCCCTTTGTTCTTCGGTATGTTACTTGCCCGAGATTCGATCGTCGGTATCTCCATACCTAGTTCAACCTCGTTACTGACAAGTCTCTTTACTCGTTCCGTAATACAAGATCCCGTGACAAACACTTAGCCACATTGCTTGCAAGGTTTGTTGTGATGTTGTATTACCGAGTGGGCCCTGAGATACCTCTCCGTCACACGGAGTAACAAATCCCAGTCTCGATCCATGCCAACTCAACAGACACCATCGGAGATACCTGTAGAGCACCTTTATAGTCACCCAGTTACGTTGCGACGTTTGATACACACAAGGCACTCCTCCGATATCCGTGAGTTGCATGATCTCATGGTCCTAGGAACATATACTTGACATGCAAAAAACAGTAGCAATAAACTGACACGATCATATGCTATGTTTGTAGTTTGGGTCTTATCCATCACATCATTCTCCTAATGATGTGATCCTGTTATCAAACGACATCTCATGTCCATGGCTAGGAAACCTTAACCATCTTTTGATCAACGAGCTAGTCTACTAGAGGCATACTAGGGACATGGTGTTGTCTATGTATCCACACATGTATCTGAGTTTCCGATCAATACAATTATAGCATGGATAACAAACGATTATCATGAACAAGGAAATATGATAATAACTAATTTATTATTGCCTCTAGGGCATATATACAACAGAAATGACCACGCCTGGCAGACGCGGAGAGAATCTTGAAGTGTCTTGGGGCCGGACCTTGATCGTAAGTGTGCCTATGGGCTGGACTGTCACAACGAGGTGAAAAGATCCATCGGTGAAACCACGTATGGCGAAGTTAAAAGGCCTAGATCCGTTGGTCAACTGTGCCACGGTTAGACGGGACGTTGTACTTGGGGGGGTAGCTACGCCACCAGGTGTTGCACTGGGCCCGCTTACACGTCTGGAAGCATGGTGGCAGGTGCAAGCACCAGGCACGCGACTCCTCAGTAAAATTTGCATGATTTTTCAAGGTTAGGTGAGACGGGGGACCTGGGGGTGGCAATGCCGCAAGGTATTGCCCTCGGCCCTCTTACATTGGGAAAATGTGGCATCGGGTCAACACCGAGGGATCATGCGGTGGGTTGGTCCCGGACCTTGTGCTAAGATGTTGCTCTGTGCTGGCCTATCATAGCTAGGTGAAAATGTCCCTCGGTCAAACCCCGTCCGGTGAAAGTCAAAGGGGTAGATCCATTCAGTCAACGGTGTCAGGGGTTAGACGGGACGGGGGACCTGGGGGTGGCAATGCTGCCAGGTCTTGCCTTGGGCCCTCTTACGTTCAGAAACTGTCGCATCGGGTCGATACCGAGGGAATCTTGCGGTGGGTTGGGCCCGGACCTTGTGCTAAGATGTGGCTACGGGTTGGCCTATCACAACCACGTGAAAATGTCCCTCGCTCAAACCTCGTCCGGTGAAAGTCAAAGGGGTAGATCCATTCGGTCAACAGTGTCACGGTTAGACGGGACGGGGGACCTCGGGGGTGGCAAAGCCGCCAGGTCTTTCCCTGGGCCCTCTTACGTTCGGACACTGTCGCATCGGGTCGATATCGAGGGGATCTTGTGGTGGGTTGGGCCCAGACCTTGTCCTAAGATGTTGCTATTGGCTGGCCTATCACAGCGAGGTGAAAATGTCCCTCGGTCAAATCCCGTCTGGTGAAAGTCAAAGGGGTAGATCTGTTCAGTCAACAGTGTCAGGGTTAGACGGGATGTGGTACCTGGGGTGGTAATGCCGCCAGGTTTTGCCCTGGGCCCTCTTACATTGGGAAAATGTGGCATCGGGTCGACACCGAGGGAATCTTGCGATGGGTTGGGCCCGGACCTTGTGCTAAGATGTTGCTATGGGCTGACTTATCACAGCCAGTTGAAAATGTCCCTCGGTCAAACCCCGTCCGGTGAAAGTCAAAGGGGTAGATCCGTTCGGTCAACAGTGTCAGGGGTTAGATGGGACGGGGGACCTGGGGGGCAATGCCGCCAGATCTTGCCCTAGGCCCTCTTACGTTTGGAAACTGTCGCATCGGGTGGATGCCGAGGGAATCTTGAAGTGGGTTGGGCCCGAACCTTGAGCTAAGATGTTGCTACGGGCTGGCCTATCACAACCACGTGAAAATGTCCCTCGATCAAACCCTGTCTGGTGAAAGTCAAAGGGGTAGATCTGTTTGGTCAACAGTGTCACGTTTAGACGGGACGGGGGACCTCGGGGGTGGCAATGCCGCCAGGTCTTTCCTTGGGCCCTCTTACGTTCGGAAACTGTCGCATTGGGTCGATACCGAGGGGATCTTGTGGTGGGTTGGGCCCGAACCTTGTGCTAAGATGTTGCTATGGCTGACCTATCACAGCGAGGTGAAAATGTCCCTCGGTCAAACCCTGTCCGGTGAAAGTCAAAGGGGTAGATCTGTTCAGTCAACAGTGTCAGGGTTAGACGGGACGTGGGACCTGGGGGTGGTAATGCCACCAGGTTTTTCCCTGAGCCCTCTTACATTGGGAAAATGTGGCATCGGGTCGACACCGAGGGAATTTTGCGGTGGGTTGGGCCCAGACCTTCTTCTAAGATGTTGCTATGGGTGGCTTATCACAGCTAGTTGAAAATATCCCTCGGTCAAACCCCGTACGGTGAAAGTCAAAGTGGTAAATCTGTTTAGTCAACACTGTCAGGGTTAGACGGGACGTGGGACCTCAGGGTGGTAATGCCGCCAGGTTTTGCCCTGGGACCTCTTACATTGGGAAAATATGGCATCGGGTCAACACCGAGGTAATCTTGCGGTGGGTTGGGCCCGGACCTTGTGCTAAGATGTTGCTATGGGCTGGCTTATCACAGCTAGGTGAAAATGTCCCTCGGTCAAACCCTGTCAAGTGAAAGTCAAAGGGGTAGATCTGTTCGGTCAACAGTGTCAAAGTTAGACGGGACGAGGGACCTCGGGGGTGGCAATGCCGCCACGTCTTTCCCTGGGCCCTCTTACGTTCGGAAACTGTCGCATCGGGTCGATACCGAGGGGATCTTGTGGTGGGTTGGGCCCGGACCTTGTGCTAAGATGTTGCTATGGGCTGGCCTATCACAGCCAGGTGAAAATGCCCCTCGGTCAAACCCCGTCTGGTGAAAGTCAAAGGCGTAGATCAATTCAGTCAATAGTGTCAGGGTTAGACGGGACGTTGGACCTAGGGGTGGTAATGCCGCCAGGTCTTGCCCTGGGCCCTCTTACGTTGGGAAAATGTGGCATCGGGTCAATGCCAAGAGAATCTTGTGGTGGGTTGGGCCCGGACCTTGTGCTAAGATGTTGCTATGGGCTAGCTTATCACAGCCAGCTGAAAATGTCCCTCGGTCAAACCCCGTCCGGTGAAAGTCAAAGGGGTAGATCCGTTCATTCAACGATGTCAGGGGTTAGACGGGACAGGGGACCTAGGGGGGGCAATGCCGCCAGGTCTTGCCCTAGGCCCTCTTACGTTCGGAAATTGTCCCATCGGGTGGATACAGAGGGAATCTTGCGGTGTGTTGGGCCCGGACCTTGTGCTAAGATGTTGCTATGGGATGGCCTATCACAACCACGTGAAAATTTCCCTCGGTCAAACCTCGTCCGTTGAAAGTTAAAGTGGTAGATCCTTCCGGTCAACAGTGTCAGGGTTAGACGGGACGGGGGACCTGGAGGGGGCTATGTCGCGAGGTCTTGCGTTAGGCCCTCTTACATGTGTAGAAGAGTGGTGACATGTGTAAGAACTCGGCACGCGGCTCTGTATCGTCCCACCCATCATAAACGTCCTTGTCGCCGTCACACGGAGGGTAGAAATGGTGACGTCGGGTATTAACAGAGGGAATCTTGCTGTGGGTTGGGCCCGGACCTTGATCCGAAGTGTACCTATGGGCTGGCCTATCATAGCCAGGTAGAAATGTCCCTTTGTCAAACCCCCTTTGGTGAAAGTCAAAGGCGTAGACCGTCTGGTCAACTCTCGCACGGTTAGACGGGACAGATGTAGTTTGGGGGGTAGCTATGCCGCCAATTCTTTCTCTGGGCCATCCTACATGTCCGGAAGTGCGGTGTCGGGTGCAAGATCCCGGCTCCCGGCTTCGTGGTGTGACCCCCCCTCACCGACGTCACTGCCGTCGTCGCACAGAGGGGGGAACAACCACGTCGGGCAGTAACGGAGGGAATCTTGGTGTGGGTTGTGCCCGGACCTTGATACGAAGTGTACCCAGGGGCTGGTTGATACGTCTCCAACGTATCTATAATTTTTGATTGTTCCATGCTATTATATTATGAACTTGGGATGTTTTATATGCATTTATATGCTATTTATATCATTTTTGGGACTAACTTATTAACTCAGTGCCCAGTGTCAGTTCCTGTTTTTTCCGTGTTTTTGACCTTTTTCAGATAGGAATATCAAACGGAGTCCAAACGGAATAAAACTTTTGTCGTGATTTTTTATGGAAAATATCAAAAATACCAGAAGAAAAAGATACCGAAGAGGAGTCCCGAGGAAGCCATGAGACTGGGAGGCGCCCCCCGGGGCGCGCCTAGGGGGCTCGTGACTCCCTCGTGGGTCCTCCTGACATGTTCTCGACGCCATCTGGTCTTATAAATATAGAAACCTCCAGAAATAAACCTAGATTGAGATTTCCGCCACCGCAAGCTTCTGTTTCCGCGAGATCCCATCTAGGGACCGTTTTGCTGCCCTGCCGGAGGGGGTTTCGGAGACGGAGGGCTTCTTCATCAACACCATTGCCTCTTCGATGATGCGTGAGTAGTTCACCACAGACCTTCGGGTCCATAGCTAGTAGCTAGATGGCTTCTTCTCTCTCTTTGATCTTCAATAAAAAGTTCTCCATGATCTTCATGGAGATCTATCCAATATAACTTTCTTTTGCGGTGTGTTTGTCGAGATCCGATGAATTATGGATTTATGATCAGATTATCTATGAATATTATTTGAGTCTCCTCTGATTTCTTATATGCATGATTTCTTATCCTTGTAAGTCTCTTCGAGTTATGCGTTTCGTTTGGCCAACTTGATCTATAACTCTTGCAATGGGAGAAGTGCTTGGTTTTGGGTTCATACCGTGCGGTGTCCTCGCCTAGTGACACAAGGGGTAGCGAGGCACGCATAGTGTTGTTGCCATCAAGGGTAAAAAGATGGGGTTTATATCATATTGCATGAATTTATCCCTCTACATCATGTCATCTTGCTTAAGGCGTTACTCTGTTTGTTATGAACTTAATACACTAGATGCATGATGGATAGCGATCGATGTGTGGAGTAATAGTAGTAGATGAAGAAAGTATTGGTCTACTTGTCTCGGACGTGATGCCTATATGTATGATCATTGCCTTAGATATCGTCATGACTTTGCGTGATTCTATCAATTGCTCGACAGTAATTTGTTCACCCACCGTAATACTTGCTATCAAGAGAGAAGCCTCTAGTGAACACTATGGCCCCCGGGTCTACTTTACACATTATATATTCAGATCCACATACAAAAACACCAAAAATACCTTGTTGTACTTTTATTTATCTATTTATATTTACCTATTATCACTATCAGATCTCACCTTGCAAGTAATCGTAAAGGGATTGACAACCCCTTTATCGTGTTGGGTGCAAGTTTGTTTGTTTTTGCGCAGGTGCCTTGGTGCCTCATCTTGATACTCCTATTAGATTGATACCTTGGTTCTCAAACTGAGGGAAACACTTATCTCTACTTTGCTGCATCACCCTTTCCTCTTCAAGGGAAAAACCAACGCAAGCTCAAGAAGTAGCAGGAAGAATTTCTGGCGCCGTTGCCAGGGAGTATTCAAGTGAAGCATATCTACCAAGTACCTATTGCAAACTCATCTCTTGCATTTACATTATTTGCCATTTGCCTCTCGTTTTCCTCTCCCCCACTTCTAAAACAAAAATTTACAAAAATATTTGCCTTTTTCGTTCGCCCACTTTCTTTCGCTTGCTTTCTGTTTGCTCGTGTGTGCTATCTTATTTATCCTCATGGCCCAACCAAAAGATTATGATGCTTACTCTAAAAGGTAGGAAGAGATTGAAACTAGTGTCAAAAGCTTCATGTCTACACAGTTTGATCATAATAGTTTCTTTCGTAGAGAACTAAGGGAACAAAATTCTTTTATGGCATATATGAATAAAGAGGTTGATGATATGGCCAAAGAATTCCTTGCAATAAATTCTCAATTTGCTTGTCTTGAAAAATTGGTAGGTCAGATTTCTGATAAACAAGCTACCTTAGTCAATAAAATGGCTGCTAAACCTGAAATATGTGATGAGAATCACAAAGATCTTAAAGTGCTTGCTGTGACTCCTATTGAATCCTTGTTTTCTAATGTCAATCTTAATGATAATGGGGCTGGATGTGAATCCACTTTGGTTGAGAAATGCCCCCAATGATTCGGAGTCTATTTATCTCGTTGCTAAAAATACTAAAAGTGGAGTAGAGGATATCAATACTTTGAATAGTGATGAAATTACTACTTTGGATTTCAAGGAATTTAATTATGATAGTTGGTCTTTGATTGAATGTATTTCCTTGATGCAATCCATGCTAAACTCTCCATATGCTTATAGCCAAAAAAGGCTTTTACCAAACATATCGTTGCTGCTATGATGAAATCTCTTGAAGAGAAACATGAGTTGGAAATATCTATTCCTAGAAAACTTTATGATGAGTGGGAACCTACTATACAAATCAAGATTAAGAATTATGAATTCCATGCTTTGTGTGATTTGGGTGCTAGTGTTTCCACAATTCCAAAATCTTTATGTGATGTTCTAGGTTTCAATGAGATTGATGAGTGCTCTCTTAATTTGCATCTTGCGGATTCTACTATTAAGAAACCTATGAGAAGGATCAATGATGTTCTTATTATTGCAAATACGAACTATGTGCCCATAGATTTCATTGTGCTTGATATTGATTGCAATCCGACATGTCCCATTATTCTTGGTAGACCTTTCCTTAGGACTATTAGTGCTGTTATTGATATGAAGGAAGGGAATATTAAATTTCAATTTCCATTAAAGAAGGGCATGGAACACTTTCCTAGAAAGAAAATAAAATTGCATTATGAATCCATTATGAGAGCTACTCATGGTTTGAGCACTAAAGATGACAATACTCGATTCTATTGCATTACGCCTAGCTAAGGGCGTTAAACGATAGCGCTTGTTGGGAGGCAACCTAATGAATAATTTATTTTTGCTTTTTACTTTCTGTTTTTTTGAGTCCACACCATAATGATTCTGTTATGATTGTGTTTTTTATGTTTTAATTAGTGTTTGTGCCAAGTAGAACCTTTATGATTAGTTTTGGTGATAGTTGTTTAATCACACTGAAAAAGACAGAAACTTTGTGCTCACGCAATTATTTTTAATTCCTATCCAGAAAGACATTTTGAGTTGATCATTTTTGCTTATGATTGATATGAAAATTTCCCTAATTGTCATAATTGTTTCAGAATTTTTGGGTTAGCAGAGGTATACGAAATATACAGATTGCTACAGACTGTTCTGTTTTTGACAGATTCTGTTTTTGTTGTGTTGATTGCTTATTTTGATGAAACTATGGTTAGTATCGGGGGTACGAGCCATGGAAAAGTGAGAATACAGTAATATAACATCAATCAAAATAGAAATTAAGTTTACTACAGTACCTAAAAGTTGGTGGTTTGTTTTCTTATGCTAATGCTATCACGAGTTTCTGTTTAAGTTTTGTGTTGTGAAGTTTTCAAGTTTTGGGTGATGTTCTTATGGACAATGAAATAAAGAGTGGAAAGAGCCTAAGCTTGGGGATGCCCAAGTAATCCCAAGCCAAATTCAAGGACACCAAAAAGCCTAAGCTTGGGGATGCCCCGGGAAGGCATCCCCTCTTTCGTCTTCAATCCATCGGTAACGTTACTTGGAGCTATATTTTTATTCACCACATGATATGTGTTTTGCTTGGAGCGTCATGTATTATAGGAGTCTTTGCTTTTTTTTTATCACAATCATCCTTTTTGCACACCTTTTGAGAGGTACATGCATTCATCGTGAATTTTTTAGAATACTCAATGAGCTTCACTTATATCTTTTGAGCTTGGCAATTTTGCTCACATATGCTTCACTTATATCTTTTGAGCTTGGTAATTTTGCTCCCATGAGCTTCACTTATATCTTTTGATCTTGGTAATTTTGCTCCCATGAGCTTCACTTATACCTTTTGAGCTAGATAATTTTGCTCTAGTGCTTCACTTAAATCCTTGTAGAGCACGGCGGTGTCATATTTTGTAGAAATAAAAACTCTCGATCTTCACTTATATCATTTTGAGAGTGCTCTCTCTAAGTAACTTGGTAATTCGCGTGTGTTATGAAATTAGTCCTAAATATGATAGGCATCCAAAGAGGATATAATAAAAACTTTCATATTCAAGTGCATTGATTAGTAAGAGAAGTTTGATTCCTCGTGATTAGTTTTGAGATATGGAGGTGATAATATTAGAGTTATGATAGTAGGGTGTTGTGAATCTAGAAATACCTGTGTTGAGGTTAGTGATTCCCGTAGCATGCATGTATGGTGAACCGCTATGTTAGGAAGTTGGAGCATAATTGATTTATTGATTGTCATCCTTTGTGTGGCGGTCGGCATCGCGCGATGGTTAACTCCTACCAACCCTTCCCCTAGGAGTATGCGTTTAGCACTTTATTTCGATTACTAATAAAACTTTCGCAATAAGTATATGAGTTCCTCATGACTAATGTGAGTCCATGGTATAGATGCACTCTCACCCTTCCACCATTGCTAGCCTCTCTAGTGTCGCGCAACTTTCGCCGGTGCACAAACCCACCATATACCTGCCTCAAAACAGCCACCATACCTACCTATTATGGCATTTTCATAGCCATTCCAAGATATATTGCCATGAAACTTCCACCGTTCCGTCTCATGACATGTGCCATCACTTTCATTCATATAGAGTCATTATTGTTCTAAGTATCGAGTTGTAAGGAAATAAAAGTGTGATGATCATCATTATTAGAGCATTGTCCCATGTGAGGAAAAAAAGAGGCCAAAGATGCCCACCAAAAAAAGAGAAAAAAATATTTAAAAAATGAGGCCAAAGAGCCCAAACAAAAACATGATGAGAGAAAAAGAGAGAAGGGACAATGCTACTATCTTTTTCCACACTTGTGCTTCAAAATAGCACCATGTTCTTCATGATAAGAGAGTCTCTTGTTTTGTCACTTTCATATGCTAGTGGTAATTTTCATTATATAACTTGGCTTGTATATTCCAATGATGGGCTTCCTCAAATTGCCCTAGGTCTTCGTGAGCAAGCAAGTAGGGTGCACAACCACTAGTTTTTATTTTTGAGCTTTCATACACTTATAGCTCTAGTGTATCTGTTGCATGGCAATCCCTACTCATTCACATTGATATCTATTGATGGGCATCTCCATAGCCCATTGATACGCCGAGTCGATATGACCATCTCCTCCTTTTTGCCTCACAACCTCCACCACACTCTATTCCACCTATAGTGCTATATCCATGGCTCACGCTCATGTATTGCGTGAGAGTTGAAAAAGTTTGAGAAAGTAAGAGTGCGAAAACAATTACTTGTCCAATACCGGGGTTGTGCATGATTTAAATTCGTTGTGTGGGGATGATGGAGCATAGCCAAACTATATGATTTTGTAGGGATAACTTTCTTGGCCTTGTTATTTCAAAAGTTCATGATTACTTTGCTATTATACTTGAAGTATTATTGTTTTCATGTCAATATTAAACGATTGTTTTGAATCTTATGGATCTGAAAATTCATGCCACAATAAAGATGTTACAAAGAACAAATATGTTAGGTAGCATTCCACATCAAAAATTCGGTCTTTATCACTTCCCTACTCGAGGACGAGCAGGAGTTAAGCTTGGGGATGCTTGATACATCTCCAACGTATCTATAATTTTTGATTATTCCATGCTATTATATTATCAACTTGGGATGTTTTGTATGCATTTATATACTATTTATATCATTTTTGGGACTAACTTATTAACTCAGTGCCCAGTGCCAGTTCCTGTTTTTTCCGTGTTTTTGACCTTTTTCATATAGGAATATCAAACGGAGTCCAAACAGAATAAACTTTTGCCGTGATTTTTATGGAAAATATCAAAAATACGAGAAGAAAAAGATACCGGAGAGGAGTCCCGAGGAAGCCACGAGCCTGGGAGGCGCCCCCCTAGGCGCGCCTAGGGGGCTCGTGACTCCCTCGTGGGTCCTCCTGACTTGTTCTCGACGCCATCTGGTCTTATAAATACAGAAACCTCCAGAAATAAACCAAGAATAAGAGTTCCGCCGCCGCAAGCTTCTGTTTCCCCGAGATCCCATCTAGGGACCGTTCTGGTGCTCTGCCGGAGGGGGATTCGGAGACGGAGGGCTTCTTCATCAACACCATTGCCTCTCCGATGATGCGTGAGTAGTTCACCACAGACCTTCGGGTCCATAGCTAGTAGCTAGATGGCTTCTTTTCTCTCTTTGATCTTCAATACAAAGTTCTCCATGATCTTCATGGAGATCTATCCGATATAACTTTCTTTTGCGGTGTGTTTGTCGAGGTCTGATGAATTGTGGATTTCTGATCAGGTTATTTATTAATGTTATTTGAGTCTCCTCTGATTTCTTATATGCATGATTTCATATCCTTGTAAGTCTCTTCGAGTTATGGGTTTCATTTGCCCACCTTGATCTATAATTCTTGCAATGGGAGAAGTGCTTGGTTTTGGGTTCATACCGTGCGGTGTCCTCACCTAGTGACAGAAGGGGTAGCGAGGCACGCATCGTGTTGTTGCCATCAAGGGTAAAAATATGGGGGTTATATCATATTGCATGAATTTATCCCTCTACATCATGTCATCTTGCTTAAGGCATTACTCTGCTTGTTATGAACTTAATACACTAGATGCATGCTGGATAGTGGTCGATGTGTGGAGTAATAGTAGTAGATGCAGAAAGTATTGGTCTACTTGTCTCGGACGTGATGCCTATATGTATGATCATTGCCTTAGATATCGTCGCGATTCTATCAATTGATCGACAGTAATTTGTTCACCCACCGTAATACTTGCTATCATGAGAGAAGCCTCTAGTGAACACTATGTCCCCTGGGTCTACTTCACACATTGTATATTCAGATGCACATACAAAAACACCAAAAATACCTTGCTGCACTTTTATTTATCTATTTATATTTACCTACTATCACTATCAGATCTCACCTTGCAAGTAATCGTAAAGGGATTGACAACCCCTTTATCGCGTTGGGTGCAAGTTTGTTTGTTTATGCGCAGGTGCCTTGGTGCCTCATCTTGATACTCCTACTGGATTGATACCATGGTTCTCAAACTGAGGGAAATACTTATCTCTACTTTTCTGCATCACCCTTTCCTCTTCAAGTGAAAAACCAATGCAAGCTCAAGAAGTAGCACTGGTCTATCACATCCAGGTGAAAATGTCCATCGATCAAACCCCCTCCGACGAAAGTCAAAGGCATAGACCGCCCGGTCAACTCTCGTAGGGTTAGACGGGACAGGTGTAGTTTGGGGGGTAGCTATGCCGCCAGGTCTTTATCTGGGCCCTCCTACATGTCTGGAAGTGTGGTGGTGGGTGCAAGCACACGGCACGTGGATCCATGGTGTGACCCCCCTCACCGACGTCGCCGCCGCCATCACACGGAGGGGGGAACAACCATGTCGGGTAGTAACAAAGGGAATCTTGGTGTGGGTTGTGCCCGAACCTTGATACGAAGTGTACCTACGTGGCATGTCTGAAGAGGCTGTACATAGGCTTCGGGGTGTGGCCCCCTCATGGACGACGATGACACGATAGTAAACGTTCTGCGGTGTACATAGGCTCCGGGGTGTAGCCTCCCTCACGGATGGCGATGTCACCGACACTAGAAGGGGTGAAACCGCCGCGTAGGTATCCTTTGGATGGTTGGAAGGACAGTGGGTGTTTTAAAAATAGATAGAAGTTTTTTTTTAAAGTTGAGGTTGAAGAAAAACATTGGAAAATAGATATGCCTACAGTTTTGCCGTCGGCGTAGGTGGCCACGTGGCATCGGCACCTATGCCGACAGCTAAACCGTCGGCATACCCCCCCCCTCTTATCCATCCGTGGGGCAACCCCCTCCACTCATTCTCCATCCCCGCGACCCCAACCCTGCCCCCTCACCCGCCCGGCTATCGCCGCTGCCGCCCCACTCGACCTAGACCCACGCCGCCGCCGCCCATCACCACCCCGACTTCGAGCCCCTCCGCCACCGCCGCCCAGCACCACCCCGACCCTCGCCACCGCCGTGACCCTCTCCACCCCCTCCTCGCGCCGCCGCCGCCACAGCCTCGCCACCTAGACGTCGCGGCGGCGCTGCCGCCACCCTCTCCGCCCCTAACCGCACCACCACCCACATCCGGCCTGCCACCTCTCGCCAGCCTACTCGTACATGCCACCCCGACCCCATGCCCTCCCTCCCTTGCTCGGGCATCGGCCCTTGCCAGGCCGGCCGGGGCTTGCATCCCCCCTCCGCCGATGCCCTGCAGCGACAGCCCCAGCCCCCGTCCACCCTTCCTCGGCTTCGCCCTCGGCCTCCCTGCAAGCACGCTGCACCGGCGCCCAAAACGCCCCCGGTGAGCTTTTTTCATTTTTTTTATTATGTTTATGTTTGGTATGTGCATGGATGCATGGGTGAATTTTGTTAGATGGATGGATTGATGAATGTTGGTAAGTTTTGTTAGATGGATTTGTGATAGATGGATGGATTGATGAATGTTGGTAAGTTTGGTTAGATGGATTTGTGATAGATGGATGGATTGATGAATTTGTTAGATGGATTTGTGATAGATGGATAGATGAAATTTTGTTAGATGGATTTGTGATAGATGGATGGATGATCTAACATGCTAAAAAAATGTTGATCGTCTTGCTAAAAAATAGATATTTGATGTGATGATCTAAATTGTTTTGTCGGTAAAATTTGGAGGCTTTGTGGTGTTGCATCTTTTTGGAGTCATCGTCGTCGAAGTTGTTGGTCCGTGATCCTGCCGCTATTCGACAACTTCCTCTATAGCCGAGGGTGAGCTACGAATCCACCTTCACCTTATAGGCTCTTTTAATCATGTCACTAGATTTTCTTTTCACGTCAAGTCGCGTAACCTAGGTGTCTCCCGTCCGAAAGGGTTGCATTGATAAATATGCATTCAATTGCATATTTATGACCGTAGCTCTTTCGGATTGTCTAGCGTTTTCCACGGACAGCCCGAGGATGTGTAGATTGGGTATGTTCTCCATGTTCTACCCTGTTCCGAGACGGGATTTCGGCGACGCCTCCCCATTGTTCTCTGGAGCATATACTCTCGGCTATTGCCGAGACGTGTATCTGGAGAACAACAGGGAGGTGCTGCCGAAATTTTGTCTCGGAATGGGGTAGAGCATGGAGAACGTACTCAATCTAGACATCCTCAAATGGGATTAGGACCCATCTTTACCTATTAGAGATGTTGGATTCACCGCTGAAGAAAATAAAAATTTGATGTGATTAATTCAAATGAATCCTTAATTTTCTTGTGTGGCTCCCAATAAAACAGAGGATGGTAGATAATCAGTGGATGTACAGTGATTTTATCCGTCGGAATCAAGTAACATCAGAGTGGATCACGAAAACCGATGTGTATTTGAACGATATATTTCGTAGTCCAGTGAGAATTATCCCACTACGCCCATGTGCGAGATGTGGCAGACGTCACCATAAAAATCAGAAGGACATGACTGACCACCTTCACACGCACGGATATATGGCAAACTTTGACATGCCACCGATAAACTTAGCTGAGCATGACCGTGGCAGAGAGGAGGTGATGCGACAATGCGTCGATGGTTATGAAGACGACGGGGTCAGGGATATGCTAGATGATATCATTGTTGTAGAAACGACAAATGCGACACCTTCAGAGAATGAACTGGAGGAACCGGAGGCAATCGCAAAGGCCTTCTTGGAGGTCTTGGCCTCGTCGAAGAAACCTCTTTATGAGGGTGCCAAAATATCTCAGTTGGATGCCATCTCACAACTTATTACAGTCAAGGCTGAGTACGGTTGTAGCCAGAAATGCTTTGAAGCATTCCTGGGAGTATGGGCTAACATCCTCCTCGAGGGTCATCAACTGCCGAAAAGCATGTCGCTACAAAGAAAATCATGAAGGCACTCTCTATGGATTATAAGAAAATACATGTTTGTTCGAAGAATTGCCTTTTCTTTAGGCACGAGTATGCGGATGAGAAGTATTGTAGGGAGTGTGGTTCGTCTCGGTAGCTTTAGGTGGTCGGTGAGGATGGTGAGAAAAGGCAACTAACCATCCCTACTAAGGTTCTTCGGTATCTCGATTTCATACAAAGACTTCAGCACCTTTTCATCACAGAGGAGTCTGCCAAAATGATGAAGTGGCACAGGGAAGGTAAAAGGTATCATCCAAATAAAATCGTACTTCCATCAGAAGGTGAAGCATGGAAGTCGTTCGATGAAGAATACCCCGAGGAAGCAGCAGAGGCTGGGAATGTCAGAGTTGCAATAACAGGTGATGGGGTCAATCCAAATGGTATGTCGACCAATCCATACAGCTACTGGCCCATGTTTGTTATTCCGCTCAATCTCCCTCCAGGTGTCCTAATGCAACGCAACACCTTGTTCTTGTCGCTGATTATTCCAGGGCCTGAATACCCGAGGAGGAATTTGGCCGTGTTTATGCAGTCGCTGGTGGATGATTTGCACCATTCTTGGTACTTCCCAAGGTTGACATACGACCGACATCTGCAGAAAAAATTCTTGATGAAAGTTTGGTTGATGTATTGCATGCATGACTTTCCCGGCTATGCTCTATTCTACGGATGGTGTACAAGTGGGAAGATGCCATGCCCAGTATGCATGCAGGCTCTGCGTTTTATTTCGCTACAGAAGGGTGGCAAGTATTCAGCCTTTGACCTGCATTGGCAGTTCCTCCCTCCAGACCATCTAGACATGTAAGACAAGAAGAATTTCATGGAAGGTTGGATTGTCCATGAAGTAACCGAGATTCCAACATTTTCGGGGGCAGATGTTCTTGCTCAGCTAAAAGCTCTCAAGACTAAAGTCAAAGGCAAAGGCAAAGGAAAACGCTTCGAGGGATATTGTGAGACGCACAACTGGACTCACATTACCCCCTTCTCGAAGCTTCCCTATTTCAAGGACCTCAAACTTCCTTCAACATTGATGTGATGCACACCGAAAAGAATGTTGCAGAGTCCCTTTTCCGCACGATCCTCAACATTCCTGATAAGACGAAGGATAACCTTAAAGCTAGAGCCGATCAACAAAGAATTTGTGATAGACCAAGTCTAAACATGAAGCCTCCCACAGGCGGTCGAAGAAGCTGGTTCAAGCCAGATGCTGACTTTGTCCTTAAACCGCCAGAAAAGAAGGAAGTATTTATCTGGATGAAACACATTTCGAAGTTCACCGATGGTTATGCATCGAATATAAGTAAGGGAGTCAATCTTTCAACGGGCAAAGTGACCGGGCTCAAGAGCCATGACATCGTACTATCCAGACCACGTTCCCCATCTACATAATAAGGTGCCTCGATACAATATAGAAGATCCCAAGTATCAACCCAAGCTCCATCTATTCAACGGGCAAGGTGTGGCAGGGCTGGGGCCTCGAAATCTTATAACATGCCACGACAAGAGTGGGAGGACCTTATGTTCTATGTCCTGCACAACATCAAGGAAGTCGAGGAAGTGTGGATGAGGTAATACCACTACACCATTCCTTTATGCACATCATCATGTTCTATGTTCACTTAATCCCGGTCTAGGACCGCTTCTCTTCTTTTAGTGATTTCATTCAAGAGGAATAGACGGGAATGAATCCTCCTACTGAGGCGGAGGCACTTACTCTTCTCCGTCATGGAAACCCTGGAAATAAAAAATTTGTTGCTTGGTTCATGGAGAAAGTAATTTTCCACATTCCCCTATTAAATACATAGTTCAACATTTATTAGTTAACCGAACTAATGCACCGAACAATTTCAATTATACTTGTAGGGAAAAGATCCGAACATATCTATGGATGATGAATTGAGATGGGTTTCCATGGGTTTTGACCCTGCCGTCATGACATGTAAAAAGTATGATGTGAATGGGTATCGCTTCCATACAGAGGAGCACCAGAACAGCCAGCCTGATCCCAAAACTATAAATACCAGAGTGTACACCCCCGGTCAAAATTCAATAGACTACTACGGAAGGGTCCAAAATATATACGAGATTACATTCCGCAAAGGGCGCAAAACCCTAATTCTACTTGTGTTCAAATGTCGATGGTTTGATCCGCAGGAGGGGCAGAGACATACGCCTTCCATTGGTTTGGTCGATGTTAAACCATCAACCGTCTATGCTGGAGCTGATCTCTTCATTGCGGCTACCCAAGCTACACAAGTTTATTATTTGCCTTACCCATGCCAGAAACAGTACCTACGGGGTTGGGAAGTCGTGTTCAAGGTGTCGCCACATGGTAAGCTACCGGATCTGAAAGTAGATGATTACTACAACATTAACCCCATGACATACAAGGGAGTGTTCTGTCAAGAGCAACCCGATGATGATGTGGTAAGAAACGTTGATGCTAGACCATTGAGCGATGATGATGTGGATCCAAACGATGACGATGCACGGAATGATGGTGAGACCATTGTTAATGAAAATGACATACTATGCTAGAAAAGTTAACGAAGACGCTGATGACGAGGAAGAGCCTCCACCTCCGTCAGACAACGAAGATGATATGATCGTTACTGATGATGAGACCGAGCGAGAAATCGGTTACAACAGTGATGATTCGTACGGGTTCTAGCAGATGTACGTTTCATGTCTTTTTTCCCTATGGTTTAGGAATATGCCTTTTTATGCTTATTTGTAATGTGTTTATTAGTCCTTATTATTATGCTTTTTTCCTTCATTATTAATGTACTAATTGTTTATTCTATTTTCAATGCAGGTTTGTGGAACATGGGCAAGGGGAAGGCCGACGGCGCGGGTTTCATACGCAAGGTCATCGGCATTGCTAGTAGGAGTGGTCGAGAACGTACTTTTACCCCCTGACTACTTGAGGATGACTCCTCATAGGAAGAGAGAGGGAGAGGTGCCCCTAGATGAGGAGGGGGCGGGAGGAGAGCCCATGGAGGGCGAGGGGGTGGTGGGAGAGCCACTAGAGGGGGTTGCGGCCAGAAACAACGCACCCTCACCGACTTAGGGGTGTTGTCTTCGAGGCCCTCCTCTAGTGAGGTACCCTCTGCCGAGGAGGAGGAGGTGGTCCGCAAGGAGGGGGTGAGGAGGAGGAGGAGGAGGAGGAGGAGGACGAGGAGGAGGACGAGGTTGGGGAGGGGGACGAGGAGGAGGCAGGCGGGGATGATGGTGGTGGCGGGGATGATGGTGGTGGTGGGGACGCTGGTGGTGGCGGGAATGGCAACAATAAGGGATGGCTGCGTGGTAACGCAAAGGTCCCAAAGCATATTCCTACTACCGAGGTGCAGAAGTGGCTCATTAAGCCAAAGGGGATAGAGTAAGTTCCACTAAATAATTTCAATCATAATTTGATTCTTTTGCTTGTCACATCCTAATATTTTCATTCTTTAAATCTTTTGCAGTAACTGGGTACATCCTGAAGGGGCCCGTGTTCCCAATGGCATCATCACCTTCTTGCTGAAGGAATACTGGTCGGGGTTGTACTGTCCGGAGATCCAGTCAGGCACCCGGTTCTTTGGGTTTTGGCTAAGACCTGGGAGCACTGGGAAGAGGCCCCCCACGCGGAGTATGTGACCCATGCTAAGGCCGTGATCACTAATTTTTGGGTGAGTTCTCTTCACAAAGCACAAGTCCATTCTGGTATCATTAATGATTTAACTCATGGCTTCATTCATTCTGGTTTCATGAATGATTGTAGAAATACTATCGAGTTCTTCCATTCTGGTTCTCTTCACAAAGCTCTCACGCATGGAGGCGTGGGAGATCGGCCATACTCGGAGGAATCCCAAGCCTGGGGAAGACAAGTACTATGGCAAGACCACGGAGGAGAAGAAGAACTACTCTGCGGCGTATCCGAATCTACATCCTGACACACCTGACCCCATCAAGGCGCCTTTGGACGATAGGGCGGTGGTTGGCATGGGGCCGAAGGCTCATGGTCGGCAGCCGGTTCTGGATGCTGTGGTCACTCCTTCTATCTCCTACACATAGCTCCGAGCTACCGACCCAAGCCTAAGACAGTTCACGCCTACAACCACTACGCAGTCACAGTCCCTCCTAGCCGAGCGGCACTCTGTAAGTATTTTTCCCTCTTATCTTTGTTGCTCACTTTATTTTCCACATTTAGATGTTTAATCAGTTCCATCACGTCATATTGTAGGCCTACATGGAGTACACACGATAGGACACCATGGCATGGAGCGCGAGAGTTGCAGCCGTCCAGGACCACAACACTCGCATGATGACGGTTAGTTTAGCCCCTTTCATTTCATTCCCATATTGACACTTTCATTTCTTGTGACATTTGTGTTTGCTTTGTTAATTAACATGCAGCTTGTGTTTGAAATCATGAGGAAAGGCACGATTCCTGAAATGGAACCAGCACCACCAGCTACAGGACCACAACCGGTGCTGCTTACCTTTGAGGAATTTCTAGCACAACAACCGGGGACAACGGTGGTTAGTACATCCCCAAACTATTCAACCAACGCTTACTGTTTATTCAACACAATATCATTCACTCAACATGTCTTTGCAAACATCCAGGGAACTGGTAGATCATCCGTTGGTGGTGGTGGCGGTGTTCACATCAATCCCGAGTCACGGAGCCCGGTCACTCCAATCCACCGAGGCAGTAGCGCTGCCGCTAGCAGTGAAGACCTGGGCTTTGGCAGACTTGGCGTCGATGACCTTGGAGGTGGACATATTTGCGTTCCTTAGATGACTTGTGCTCTTTTTATGCTTCTTAGATGACTTGTATTTTGCTACTTATATTTTGGAGCTCCTTATGTTGTTGGTTGTGAGATAACCCCATTGTAAATAAAGCCCTGCAGTCAGATAACCCCTAGCGTGTTACACTATTCTAATTAAAATATTAATTAAATCAAATCTTAGTTAAACATTAATTTTAAACAAGCCGTCAACCCGGGCACATGTACGGGCTAGACACTCTACGTTACACTTAAGCACAATAAAGCTTATATTATTATTATTATTATTATTATTATTATTATTATTATTATTATTATTATTATTATTATTATTATTATAAAGTATTACATTTGTAAAGTTATTTTTAATTTAAATACATCATGATAGTTTAGGATTATAAATATAAAATAATTATTTTGGGGGATGTATTTCATTGAGAAATATTGGTAGGTAATCATGTAGAGATTATATACGTCATATATACTTGCCAAGTTACTAGTTTAAAGTGTTCATGCACCATAGCCTACCATGATGCTTTCACCGAGGTAACGATTTCTATCGACTTACTCTGCACATTGCCCACACGTATGGCAGTTTGTACTTCACCCACACGTGTCTATCCACGTTAATTTTATTTTGCATGAATCCTAAAAGACTCTATTAGAATTTCTATGCCACGTAGGCATCATCGTGTGTGTGGACGTTGGAGAGTTCGCTCACACGACCCACATCGCACAGTTGCCAGCTGCACCGTGTGGGCGAACCAGTTTCTGCGCACACAATCATCACCTAATCCATCGCGTGTGAGTGAACTGCTCTTCGCCCGCACATCGCTCGTACGTTGATAGATGGCAACTGCAGTTGCGCGTACGTGGCAACCAAGTAAACACACATGGTAACTACGATTAACCATACATGGCAACTATAGTTGAACCTAACGCGACAGCTAGGTAAACACACATGACAAGTATCACCGGGTAACTAAAGTGTTATCCCGCGGGTATATATACACTAGTAGAAAACAGGACATCAGTTCCGGAACAGAGGGTCTTTAGTTCCGGTTCTCCAATCGGGATTAATCAATCGGGATTAAAGGCCCTCACTTTTAGTCATTGTTGGGTTATGAACCGTGACTAAAGGTGCTCCACATGGCTGATGTCGGGCGCCCAGGCAGGAGGACTTTTAGTCCCGGTTATTAACACCAACCAGGACTAAAAGGCTGTCACGCGTCAGTACCAACCGAGTGTTGTTTTTTTGTTGTTGAAAGGAGGGGTTTTGGTTTTGGAGTGTTTAGGGGGTTTTATTTTTATTTGATGTATTTCATTCAACTCGACGCTAGCTACTAATAGCAATGAAGAAACCATTACACAACATCGTAGAAACCGTTACACAACATGGTGATGAATATAACATAGATAAATGATGAATGTATTCCACACTACTACAATAGTACACGTTCATGCATCTATACAATATAATATTCCTTACTATCCCTAATATCTAATTATCTAAAATTCATCCAATTCGAGATTGAATTCTATGTTTTTATCCATGACAAGTACTTTTCCTGTGTCAAACCGAATGACTAGTAGAATAAAGAGAAGCTTGCGCACGCATAACTCATCAATTACAGTACTTAGCATTGAGTAAGCGAAAGCTTATGCGGCATCCATTGTGGAAGCATGATGTTTTCCTTTCTTCATAGAATTGTAGTCCTTGGGACATTTATCAGACGGGTCTCCCCTTTACCTCTAGGGTAATCAAGCTCCAGATCCTCAAATCCGTTGGAAACTTCATCCACCCCGACAACAGCAAAGCCATCTGGAATCGGATTGCAATGGAAAGTTCCATCAGGTGCATGAGGTAAGACATGGCCGACCGCCGCCTTGAAGGTTAGGTTCATGCATTTTGCCATTAGCTCATAATGTTCCCTCTCCGTCATATCATCCACGGGGTAACAAGGAGCTGTGATATCAAGCCGAACGAGCTCCGTGGAAGGCACGCAACTTTTTCGTTGAGATGGTGTGATAGCTAATTCGTGGGCAGTATCGAATGAAGGATCTCCGTGCTACTGAGATGGTGGGTCGATAGCTCGCTGATTGGTAAGTGGCTCTAGTTTCTTCTCCTGCAACGCTACTCTTTCTTCTAACTTTTGCAGCTGGTTTGTTTCCTCTTTCTTCTTTCTCTGTATACTTCTATAACCAGTGATGTCGGGAAACCCATGCAACTACGGAACGTAGCCTGATGTGCCTCGTGCTCGTACAGGGTGTGCAGGATGCGCGAGGGCGCATGATAGCACGTCCTTCTCTCTGTCGAGAATGAACCTCACTGCTTACACATCCTTGATTGCTTCCCGAATATTTTCCAGGGGTGTTTGAAGTTGAGCTTTCGTGTAAACACATTTCCCTGTTTCTGGGTGCAAAGTCCCCCCATGCCCAAAGAAGCAAGTCCTTGACCGTTCAGGTCAGTACAATGTCTCTGGTTCGATATCTTTAGCTAGCAGGTCATTCTCAGCTTTGTCCCACGTAGGACGGACAAACTTGTAGCCACCTGACCCCATAACATGGTGATATTCCTTCTTTACATCATTTACTTATTTATCTGTGATCTTTTCTTAGTTTTCTCCGATTTCTTGTACGGCACAAATGCATGTCATTGATATTTCATATTTGCATATTTAGTATCGGCAGCGAAATCTGGAGTCTTGTCTTTCTCGACAAATTTTTCGTTCAATATTTTCTTCCCGTTCTTGAATTGTTCTGCCATCTTCTTAAGAGCCCACGCATTGACTTTTTGCTTTATAACTAGGTTATTTGGATCCTTCTTTGATGGTAGGCTGCAATTTGTCATGAGCGAGTTCCAAAGCTCATCTTTGCATCTATCGTGGACACGAGAAACTTGATTGTCCTTCGTGTTATTCCATTCTTGGATGCTGATCGGGACGCTGTCCCTAACAACAACTCCGCATCGATATATAAATCGTTCTTGGGTCCATTTGGAGCGACTTCTTCAATCGTGTACCTTTCATTCTCACCCTAATTTTACTTCGGGCCTCGTCTTCTTATAGAAGGTTGGCTCGATGTGGAGGGCTAAAAGAAGAAAGAAGTCTTAATATATATACATACAAAACAATTAATGCATCTAGTCACCAGAGACTTAAATAATATACTCCCTTCATCCGAAAATACTTGTCATAGGAATGGATGTATCTAGATGCATTTTAATTCTAGATACATCTATTTTTATCCATTTGTGCGACAAGTAATTGCGGACGGAAGGAGTACATAGGGTAATGCTTCCCAAGAATAGTCCTATAGAAAGCTTTTCTCAGACGATATAGTTTCCACTGTACGGCTAAGATTTGGAATCGCTTTCTCGGCTGCTTATTAACTGCCCCCTTTTTTCGCGTCGTGTCCCTTAATCTCTCTCCGGTTTCTACCCCCAATTAATCGTGCTTCCGTCCATCTTGCCTTTCCCCGACGAAGCACATCCTAGTTTACCTCGCATGCTTCGATCCTTTTGGCTCCTCAACGCTACAGTTCGCTCCGCGCGCTCGGATCAAGGATCAATCATCCATGAGGATGCCGATCGTGTTGGAGCGCATACTTGGCAGCCAATACTCCCTCTTCGCCATCCTCGTCCGCCGATGCTAACCGCTGCTAAAACACCCTCGTCACCGACCACGATTGCGTCGTGGCCACCACCATGGTCTCCAATTCAGCACCAACGACATGTCCCTAGCTGACCGTGCGAGCGCCTTCCAGCATGCCCCATCAACGATCACCTACACTAGCTCACGGCCTCGATTGTGTCGTTGTGCCTCCCTTTTGTCTGTAGCATTCGATTTGTCTTGGCTGCTCCGTGTTAAGGGAAAACAATTCATCAGCATGAGATCGTGTTTCCATTGCATGTAAAGGTAATAATTGTGTGAGATATTGTTTTACGTTCTATGGTAAGTGCTTCCTAACTTTGCTCCTATATAATGCTTTGATGGTAATCCTACCATATTTTGGTTTTCATGCTTCCTATTTTCGTTAGGTGCAAATTCTAATATCATTGGAAGTAGTATTTGATGCATAATCTTTGTATGTAGGAAGCAATTTCTTTGGAATTGAATCAATGTTTCTTGCACAATGTCATGAGAAGCAGCGGAGGTGGTGACCTTCGCTCCATGAGAAACATACTTCTTGCCCTTTTTTTGAACTTGCTATGTTGCATTTTCAAGAGAATTATTTGTATTTAAGATTGTCAGCATGCTTCATTTTCCTTGTTGAATAATGCCATTCAAATCCAATAAACATCCGAAAAATCAAGACGGTGTGACGACATAGCATGTAGGGAGAGTACATGTTTCCTTGCATGCGATTCTGTGCTTATTTGGTACAGTACCATACACTAGATGTGGCTTCATAGTTCATACCTTCTATATTTACGGGCCATGCATGTCTATCGAACCTATTCTCTCCAAGCAGTTGTGTGCTGGCTTTGGAGCCCGTGGGCGCAACGAGAGACATATATGGAGGGTGACTGATGCATGTGCCAAGAAGTGTGATGACACATGAAACTGCCCTACGATGAGGACAACTACAAGCGAAGCAAAGCGAATCTACAATCTATACGAAACATATATACGATAATAACTTCAGAAGCATAGTACCCATTATTTGGTCACTTGGAAATAAATGTGTATCATCTCAGAAACTTACTGTATGAACGAACGGAGCAGCAAATAAACTTATGTTTGGTCAGAAGCAAATTAATTTTATCAGGCAAACACTATTGTGTTGGATGGAAGCAAAGTTTTCCTGTGTTGGAAACTTGACAGAAAAGATATATGGGACACAAGTTTTTGATATGGAAACAAATTCTTAGATGCGAAAATATTGTTATACAGAAGCAATGCGTTTTGACACATAATTTTGTTATGTAAAAAGAATTGATTGCGGTCGAAGCAAATTATTTTGGCGGTGTGGAAGCAATTTTTTGGTTGCGTTGGAAAAAAAATAAAAAAAATTACACGACATAAATTTTTATTAAATCAAAGAAAAATTGATGTGCACTAGAAGCAAATTTCATTAGTATAACATTGCTGAATAAATTACCTCAAATAAGGAAGTGTGGAAATGAAAGCATTAGTATGGAATTGAAATCCAATCCGTGCGTGATTTTCTTTCCAAGGAAATAAATAAGAATAAATGTAGAAGCATACCGTAATAACAGGGGTATGTGTCGGTTACTACCTATAGTGAAGTGGGTCACACCACCGGTAGAAAACGACCAATTTGTCCCAGTTCCAGAGGCCCATTAACCCTGGTTCTGGAACCGGGACTAAAGGATCGGGACTAAAGCCCAAAACATTTAGTCTCGGTTTGCTTACGAATCGAGATAGAAGGGGCTTCACGTGGCCGCTGCGGGGAACCCAGGCAGGACACCAACTAGGACCAAAAGACATCCACGCGTCAGCATCTAACAGGAGCTGGTTTTTTTTTGAAGGAGGTGGGGGTGGGTTAGGGGTTTTGGAGGGTTAATTTCTCCATCAGCATGTGTCGGGACTCTTTCTCCGTGCTTGGTCGACGCTAGCTACTATACAGAGAACTCAACACGCTAGCTAGTAAGCAAATGAAGAAACCATTAAGTACACAAGATCGTCATGAACATACATAGAGAGAAGTGATCGACCTCTCTTTCTCCGAGAGATTGGTCGAACAACAAGTTTTCGTATATCTATCCGACGCTATTAGCTACATATATACAATATAAGATCTCTTACAATCCCTAATATCTATTGTCAAATTCCACATGGTATTCTCCGGCTTTATTTATGACGTCGTAAAGAAAGAATCCCGTCAATTCTTTTTGAATTACTCGTATGCGATCATGTGGTAGGAGTTCATCCCGCATCTGCCACATTTAATTTGAAGAAGGAGGTCAATACATATATGTGAATAAAACTCAACACAGATCAAGGCAATAAAATAAAATTATGAATATTATTGCTTACGCACTTCATATTGTTTTTCAGAGTACCCCGCTTAGAGGTCGTCGCGTTGTAGATGAACTCGCAAACATTGTATCCACAAAAATCAGTCCCTTCTTCCTGCCGCAAGCACTTTACGAGAAATAGAGTTCAATCAAACTAATAATCAAGCATGATAAATGGTATTGATGAAACTAGAATCAATGGGAGATGCGTGGAACTAGCTAGTAGTACTTACTTTCGGGTGTGTAAATCGCATCTTCCCCGGCAGTGCCCATAGTTGTCAGAATCGCGACTCAAGTCTTAGAATCTTACGATCTTACGATCCAAAATGTCCCCTCTGATTCTATGATTTTTCTCATAGAATCTAACTTTCTACGATCCTGATAGTTAAGATTCTATGATTCACGATCCTAGCAACAGAGCTCCGATCCGATTCAGAATCACAATTTCGACAACTTTGGCAGTGCCGGAACAATTGCGATGAACTCTTTCCAAATCCTGCCAGACAAAGAAAATATTTACTTGATACCAGGAAATGAACAAAGTTTTCGATATGATGTGATAATGATTGATTGAACTTACTTCTGGGGCATTTCAATCATGTCCGCATATTCCTAGGGATCTTTTCGTCTCGAGTCTAACACGATTACTACTCCCCACTCAAGGTTAATCCCTAGCAGAATAAAGTGGAACATGTGCACGCATGCATAACTCATCAATTTCATTACTATAACCTCGAGTAATAAGGGAAACCGAATATGTACAAGACAGTAACACTCACTGGAAGTTGTAAGGAAATAGTATTCTCTCTTTTTTTGATTTATAAGCAACGATTGTAGCAAGTTATCCTCGATTTCTCTGACTCTGTGTTTAACCGTCCATTCATGTGTGATATTTGCGTTAATGAACCCAATGTCATAGATTTGTGTTTTTTTCTGCATTCGACGATCTTCAATCTGCATAATATAGTGAGGATAATTATATATACATGCAATGAAAGAGTTGAGCTATATATAGAGACTTAGTTCCAGAAGTAGTACTTATCGATAGTAGGAAGTCACGATTGTTTTGTCGATGGATTTTTGATTATATAACTGGAATATCTCGTCAAATTCAATAGACAACTGATTCATTCTGACGAGGTCATGCTCCTCTTTAATTCTCAGCGTCAAAGTATCCTTTCCAGACTCGCGGCAAGTTTTCATGTACCATTCATGCAATCTTTGCATCATCGTTGTAAGAGGAAGATGATCAGGTTTGACAAGAGGCTGCCCGTACTGGTATATGAATTCGTCCACCTCCATTGCTTGAAACAGTACATCATCTCTCATGTAATCAACAGGATTGGTATCGGGCACCATCCCTAGATGATCAGCGACGATATCGCTAGACACCTTCAGCGGGGGGCACGATTGGTTCGCTTGTTCGCCGAGCTAGGAATTTTTTCCCACTTCTTCATTCTCCTAACCTTGCATCACTAGAAGTACTTCTCGACCGCCGCGCATCTTGATATGTACTTTTAATATAGTGGACATAGTTGGAATCCGGCGGAGGCGGTGGTGGTCGCTTCAAGGCATCGATAGTGCACTTCACTTTCACGGGATCTGGCTTCTCCTTCGAAGGTGGAGTTTTCTTTGCAAAATGGTCCCTCACTTCGGCACGACAGATGTTCTCATTTTCCTTCTCGTTCCTCTCATATGGTAACTTTTTCGGAGCCTTGAGAGATGGACAGTATCTGAATTGCCTCCCGCCTCTGCTTGTACTGCTAGCCGAGGCGGAGGAGGCAGAGTGCTCCGACGTGCCAGAGGATCCGGAGCGGCGGCGGCTATCTTTCAACATTACTGACGAGGCGGAGGAGGAGGTGGACTGCTCCGATGCGCCGGAGTAGGCGAAGGGGGAGGCGGAGTCACCTCACGCACTGGAGGAGCCGGAGAAGGAGGAGGAGGAGGTGGAGTGCCCTGACTCGTCGGAGGAGGAGGAGGAGGCGTCCAGTTTGGAAGCTTTATGTACTCCTTCCTCCATAGACGTCTCTTCCTGTGCTGCGGTGATATACTTCTGAAGCTTCTTGACGGGTATTGCAAGTTTCTCGACCGTCCAACTGCACTTTCCTATTTCAGGGTCCAAAGTTCCCCCAACCCCGAAGAACCAAGTCCTTGAATGGTTTGGCTAGTTCAATGTCTCTGGTTCGACCCCTTTAGCATTCAGGTAATTCTCAGCTTTGTCCCAGAACGGTCGGGCTTTGATGTAGCCACCTGACCTCGTGTGATGGTGACACTGCTTCTTTGCGGCATTATTCTTGTTTGCCTCTGACATTTTCTTACTCTTGTCCGATGTCTTGTAGGCCACAAATGTGGGCCAGTAATCTCTTATGTTCTCAAAATGGCCGGTGAATTCTGGAGTCTTCCCTTTGTCCAGAAACTTTGATTTCAACTCATTCTTGCACCTACTAAATCTGCCATCTTCTTAAGGGCACACACCTTCACCAGTGGCTCTATAACTGGGTTATTCGGATCCTCCTCTCGCGGTAGGGTGAAATTTTCCTTCGGCGAGGTCCAAAGATCATATTTCTGTCTATTGGTGATATAAGAAACTTCAAGGCCGTCGTCCTTAGGCTTATTCCATTGCTTGATGCTGATCGGGATGTTGTCCCTAACAATAGCTCTACATTAAGCAGAAAATGAGTCCTTGGTCCGCTTGGGTTCAATTGGTAGGCCATCGTCCGCGATCGCTGTGATCATGAACCTTTAATCCTTGCGCAACCTTTTCTTCGGGCCTCGTCTCGTTACCAAAGTTTGGCTCGATTCGGAGGGCTATAAAAGAAGAAAGAAGTGTTAATTTATATACATACCAAAGGAATTAATGCATCAATTAGCTAGTCAACACAGGCTTAATATATATATATATATACACACACACACATTAAGCCACTACTTTTCCGGCAACACCACTCTTTTCCGCCACTACTTTTCCCCTTGCATCAAACCAGGCGGAGCCCTTTCCGGTGCCGTCACTTGGTTCCACAGCCAAGAACAAAGGAGGTCTACCAGGATGTGCCTACTGTGATAGGTGGGATGAGTGGCGGGGCAGATGGTGCTGGATTCGGGAGGAGAAAGTCCTGCCCCTTTGCTTGTCGCGACAGGCCAAAATGGTGCATGGCGAAGACTTGGGTGTTGTTGACCCCAAAGATGGGAAACTTACAGTCACGACCACTAGGATCCACCGCCTTAGGGACGCCGGTCTTATCATGGAGATGGAAGGCGCTGATTTCCTTCGCCGGCGCATTGCCCCTTGCAGAATAAGGAGAGGCCAGCTTGCAATTTTTGTAACGCGGAGGACATCATGAGGATGCGCCCCGGGCTGAACCACAACCTAACCGTTATGCAGCACAGAGCCCTTTGCCAGAGGCTGTTCAGGAATGCTCCAGTACCCGAGCCACCGACAGGCATAGTCCCTTGTGCAATAATGCCGCCTTAGGGAGAATCATTGCCATGATGCCGGTGTTCGACGCCCGCAGCCTCGACACGTCTTGGATCGAGCCACCTGCCGAGCAGGTGCAAGAATTCTTCAATAACTTGGTGGAAAGGGCCATCCGCAGGGAAGAGGGCCTCGTCCGCAACACAATCGAGGAGGAGCTAGCTTACATCGCAAGCAGGGCGGAGGAAGCAGATCTTGCGGCGGAGGCCGACAATGCTGGCTTCTTAGAAGACGAAGCCGGCGAAGGGGAAACATTGCCGGATGAAGGCCATGCTGGACAGGGCGGGACCGCCGAGGAGCAGGGCGGCACGTCCGCCCGGGGTTGCCCTGCCGAAGACGCAGCTGAGGTGGAGCTGCCCGAGGAGGCCGCGTCCCTTGTGCAAAGGAAAAGGTGCGTACTTTGGAGCGCCGCCTCTGGGGTCATCGTCCATCAAACTCCTTCGAGTAGCGCAGCCCCATGCAAAGGGGCGACCGGCAAGGCCGCGCGGTGGCAAGATACCCATCAGCAACCCACGCCCGCCACGGCCAAGCGATCTAGGAGAACCCCTCCACCTCCTCCCGCGGGCACCACGGCAGAGGTCGCCTTCGACCTTTCTGCCCTTAGCTCAGGAGAGTAAGATGAGGAGTAAGGGTCCTGCCATTATCTTTTACTTTTCTAACTTCTAGTTTTTATTTTACTCATTTGATTCGCCTTGTTATGCCTCCACGGGGATGCGGAAACACTGGTGCAACGGGTAACCAAGAGGACGAGGACCTCGACGGTCGAGGAGTCGTCGGCAAGCACCTCAGGCGCGCCAAGGACGACCGCCTTCAACCCGGATGCTAGCCCACGGCGCAGCCCTCGACTCAGTCCCCGGCGGAGCCCCTAGCGTTAGCCCATCACCCACTTCCCGTTGGCAAGTGCCGGGTTAGGGATCATTAGAAGAGTGTCTAGAGGGGGGTGAATAGACTACTAGCAGGAATTTAAAACCTAACCTTTTCCCAAGTTAATTGGTTGGCAGATTTTAACAGTTTTGAGCAAAGCTAGCAAGTCTAGCAGCCCTACACATGCATGTCACAAATATGGCAGCAAAAAGTAAAGACATTGCATATGAAGTAAAGAGTTGAGATAGGTAGATCAAACGCAGTGGGAGACACAAGGATTTTTCCCGTGGTTCCGATAGGTGGCGCTATCGTACATCCACGTTTATGGAATCTTCAACCCACGGAGGGTAATGGTCGCGAGAGTCCACAGAGGGATCCATCCAAAAGGGTCCACGAAGTAGCAACCTTAACTATTCAAACGGCTTCCGTCCACGAAGGACTAGCCTCACTATGGGGTAGATCGAAGTAGGCGATCTCCTTTCCCTTACAAACTTCTTGGTTCACTCCACAACACGAAGTAGGAGGCTCCCAAGCGACACCTAACCAATCTAGGAGGCACCACCCTCCAAAAGGTAACATGCTTGGTAATGATGATGAACTCCTTGCTCTTGTGCTTCAAGATGATAGACTCCTCAACACACAATATCTCTCTCACAGGTTTGGCTTGGTAGAAGAGGTAGGATTGGTGGAAAGCAACTTGGGAAGGCTAGAAATCAAGATCCATATGATTTGAGTGGAAGATCTTGACCTCAACACAGGGGTAGAAAATCTGATAGGATAGGTATGGAATAGTTCTGAGTGCTTCTTTGTCGAGTGAATGGTGGTGAAGGGGTATATATAGGCATCCCCAAAAATCCAACCGTTACACACAAAATGACCAACTCGGTGACACCGATATGTGAATCTCGGTGGTACTGAAGTGACCAAAAGGTGGCAACTTTTGAATCTCGGAGGGACCGATATACGAATCTCGGTTGCACCGACAAGGTGACCAATGGTCAGATTTCCAATCTCGGTGACGCCGATCCAACATTCCCGGTGGGACCGAAAATGTGAATTTGCATAACAGAAAGTTGGCAACCTAAACTCGGTGGCACTGGTATGGAATCGGTTGCACCGAAGTGGCTAGGGTTTGGCTGATTCTGTCTAGGTTCTGGAATCGGTGGCACCGAAGTGGGATAGTTGGTTGCACCGATTTTGAGTGTTGGGTATAGAATAGACTTGGGTGGGAGAGTTTTGTGGATGTTTTTGGCGACTATCACTTGTGCACATTTGAGCATATTGTTCACCAACAAAACACTACTAGGAAAAGACCTGCTAGTGGCGCACCTGTTTTGGCCACTAATGGCGCACTACAGGTGCGCCACTAGCATCACGCCACTAGTAATTAATACTAATGGCGCACCCCTGGTGCGCCATTAGTATACCAGATACTAATAGCGCACTAGGGAGTGCGCCATTAGTATATCACACGGTGCGCCATTGCTATATCACCAGGTAGTGCGCCATTAGTATATCACACGGTGCGCCATTACTATCTGACTTAGTAATGGCGCACCACATAGAAGTGCGCCATTAATAACAAAAAAATCAAATTTTTTTCAAAAAAAAATTTCAATTTTTTTTGTTTTTTCTTAATCTTTGGTCAATATGCTTAATCTCAAGTCAAATTGCACTCCGTGATCAAATTTCCCGGAAGGTCACCCATCCTCAAACTACCCCAACTCAAGCTATCCAACCCAAGCACCAGCTCACTTAACAGGCACTTGTTAATATATCTATCATATCAATCCTATTAAACCTTGTTGATGTCTAGGACTTTGTTCATGTTCATGAGTGTGATGAATTTTTGAAAAAATATTTCGAACTTCCCGGTCATATTACGTACATATTTTGAACATTTTTTCCCAAAAAAAATTCGAAACAAATTTCTAAGTTTGAAATTTCCCCTCTAGATCTTAAAAGCCCCGTATCTTTTATTCTGTTAGGTTTTTGGGGATTCTAAAAATCTTCAACGGGTTCCCCCGATTGAATTCGGATGTAACTTTTCGAGTAGATGATTTTTCATATAAAAAACTTTTTAATCCGAGTTCGTATGCAAAAGTTATGCCCATTTTACTAAATTCTAGAGAGATTTTGCAAATAAAGTCGAAATTCATATTTGTAAATTTTCCAAACAACTAGACCACGTATCACATGGGAAACTTATTTTCTCTTATTTTTTTGACATTTCCATCATTTTCTTTTATTTTTTTAAACTGAAAAGGCGGTCCAAGGGGGGTGCATTTTGTAGTAGTGCAGGTTACTAATGGCGCACCACCCACAAATGCGCCATTAGTAACCCTCGTTACTAATGGCGCACCAGTTAGGTGGTGCGCCATTACTAGTTTGCAAAAAAAAATGTTAGTAGTGGCGCACTGTGTGTGTGGTGCGCCATTACTAGTTTGAACTAGTAATGACGCACTATACACTGCTGCGTCATTACTAGTTATGAAAAAAAGGTTAAAAAAATTTATTAGTAGTGGCACACCGGGTGAGTGGTGCGCCATTACTAGTTATAACTAGTAATGACGCACTGTGCCCTGATGCGCCATTACTAGTTTTGGAAAAATAAAAAAAAGTTTGTTAGTAGTGATGCGCCATTACACATGGTGCGTCACTGCTATATAGTAGTGGCGCACCACATGTATGGTGCACCATTAATGTCCATATTATCTATAGCCCTTTTCCTAGTAGTGAAAACCTTACCCCCTTTTAATAGTATTGGCTTTCCTATGACTCAAAGTGGTTTCTCACAAATATAAAATGTAGAGTCCTCTTGCTTGAAGCTTGTCCAACCTATTTCCTTGCATCTTGGGGTTTCTCCACAATCTCCTTTTGCCAATCCTCTTTGTAGACTGTAACTGAAATACACTAGGTAAAAATATCAGTCCAAGAGACAATGTATGTTGTCATGAATTATCAAAACCACCAAGGGAGCATGTTATGCTTTCAATCTCCCCCTTTTTGCTAATTGATTATAACATACAATTAAAGCTTCAAATAGAAATATGCATGGCTATACTGAAGACTTTGAGAGACACATGACTTAGACTTGCTCCCCCTAAATGTGTGCAGTCCTCTAAAGGATAGTTGCTTTTGAATGCATGAACACACATAAGGTAGAAGGGATATAACAAGTCATGTGTTATCTTGTATATATGCATCAAATATATATGAATCACTATAGGAATCAGGCACTTTGCCATCAGCCATCCCGGACGGCAAAGGCTTTGTTGTCTGCCAACAGACGGCCAACCGTCCAGCTGAATAAGCCACGGTAAAGGGGGCTTTGTCGTATGCTGGCGGACGGCAAAGACTTTTGAATCTTTGTCGTCTGCCACCGGACGGCAAAGGGCCTGGACGGCACACGTGGCAACTTAGCTCCGTTAAGGGCTTAACGGTGTGCTTTGTCGTCTGCTGGCGGACGGCAAAGCACCTGTTTTTTTGCCGGCCTGGGGCTGGCCTAGGTGGGTCCTTTGTCGTCCGCTGGCAGACGGCAAAGACCTAAGGTTCTTTGCCGTTTGCTAGCGGACGGCAAAGAAACCACATAGGCCAGCCCCAGGTTGCACAGGTAGCTACCACGTGGCAGCTTTGCCATCTGCTGGCTGACGACAAAGCTCTTTGTCGTCTGCCAGCGGACGGCAAAGTTGCTATATAGTCCCTATTTTTTTGTTTTTTTCTTAAAATCATTCAATTTGACAGAATATCACGTATATATCCAACATTTCAACAATACAAGCATACCAACAATAAGTTTCAACAAGCATATACCAACAATAAGTTCCAACAACATATCCAACATACAAGTCCAACATACAAGTTTCCAACAACACACAATGGTTTCCAACAACATATCCATACATACAAATCCAAAACAAGTTTCTATAAACACAAAGGAAGCAGAAGTAGAAGAGTACACTCCATCAATGCAAGCTTCCTCATCTATAGCAAATCTGCAAAGTAGGAAAGATGATAGTTAGAAGAAGAACAAGACTAGCTATAAGAAAAATAAGAAAAAGAAGAAGAAGAAGAAGAATGTATCTTCTCTTTGTTTTTCTCCTCTCCTCTCCTCTTCTCCAAGGTAGTAATGCCGTTTTCTAGCTAACTAAGCATATCAAGCCATTTTGGAGGAAAAAATGCTAAATATAGGTTATTTTATAGCTATCCTAGGTAGATATATCATTTTGGAGGTAAGTAAGGTTATTATGTATTTTTGAGGAAAATAAGCTAAGTATAGGTCATTTTGGAGCTATACCAAGTACTATGCCATTTTTTACCTAGGTGAGCTAATTATGTCATAAATGAACTAGCTAAGCTAATTATAGATCATTATTGAACTATCCTAGGTAGTTATGCCATTTTGTACCTAAGTGAGGTAATTATATCATAAATGAACTAGCTAAGCTAGCTATAGATCATTATTGAGCTATACTAGGTAGTAATGCCATTTTATAGCTAACTAAGCATATCAAGTCATTTTGGAGGAAAAATGCTAAGTATAGGTCATTTTATAGCTATCCTAGGTAGAATATACCATTTTCTAGCTAACTAAGCATATGAAGTCATTTTTGAGGAAAATAAGCTAAGTATAGGTCATTTTGTAGCTAAGTAGGTCATTTCTTAATCTAAGTATGCATTTGTTAATGAAAACACTTGGGAAAACTTACCATCAACACGGAGGTGAAGGACCGGTAGGGTTTGGGCTAGGGTGAGACGTAGAAGGACCGATCGGGGTTGTGGCAGACGCAAAAGGATCGGTCGATGCTTGTCGAGAGGCACGGTGCACCAAAGATCATTTGCAATGTCTCCTTAGCATGATGCAACTCAAATGTGAATACTAGTAACTAATGACCATTTAAATGAAACTCACCATGGGTGCTATAGCAATATGAGGCATCGACGGAGGGGTCTGACCATTGTTCTAGCACACGGTCTGCACATTTTGTTTTCATGAGTCATTCATATTAGTTAGTGATGAAACGAACATTACGTGCATGATTTGGCTAATATGCAGGAGAAACTTACCACGAGGAGCTCGTATAGGGCTCGGCGGGACGCGTCGTTCCGGTTCCTCTCCTCCTCCAACAGCCTAGCCATCCTCTCCTCTATGTCCCTCTCCCTCTGTGCCGCCTGCCTGTTTGCCTCCGCCAGAAGCTTCTGGGCCATAGCCTCAATGGCGAGCTCCATTGGCCGTGGACGAGGCCTTATCTCAGGATCAGAGCTCATCTAACGCTTCTTGATCTCCGAGAGACTTCTAGGACAACGTATCAGTCCATCCCCAATGGATATCGAGCCATGGGGCCTCCTACCACCAGATATCATCACGAGCTCTGGATCAAAAGGACTCTGGCTCGGGTTGAAGTCCTCCCCTTTCCTCGCCTTCCCCTCATCTCTGTACCTCACGAGCTTGTTGTGGGAGGAGATGTTGCTGAAGCTCTCTGGATGATTGAGGTCATCCTCAGAGAATGCCTTGGCCTTCTTGTACGAGGCAGTATGGGCCATGGCATAGAGGTCGAACAGAGGTGGCACCTCCTTCTTGTTTTCTCGCGCCTAAAACAGAGGAACAAAATATTAGTTAAGGGCTCAAGCTAGCATGAAGAATGAAATTGCATGAATCATGAAGCAAAACACATACCCAGTTATCCCCGTACTCTAATAGGTTGGAGCTCCCTTGATGGTGTGGCACACCTCTCATTTGGGCACGCTTATCCTTGGCCTTGTTGTGTTCGGCAAGCCATTCGGGAGAGAACCACTCATCCACCAATGCCTCCCAACAGTCCATCCTATCCACACACCATCTCGGGGTAACCTAAGTTAGACAAGAGAAATTTCAGCGGTACGCCTACGAATCAAATCAAAGAAACTAAGTACAAGGCCTTAAGAATAGATAATTACCTTCATAAACTTTTGCTTACTCAGATAATTTTTGCGGCACTTCTTCTTGGCCCTCTTAATGTTACTCGAGGCATAGTAGTCTCGAATAGCCTGCACCCGAGCCTCGTGACGTAAGTTCTGAAGTAGGCGCTTGCACTCGGCTTCGAGAACAACAGCCGCTTTTGCCTCGTCTTCCTCAAGAAACCTATAGAAGGTCTCCAATCAAACAAGACAAAACATTAGACACTGATTACTACAATCACTAGGTGTTGTTTATTTTTAATTTTGTAAAGGAGAAATTACCCAAAAGCGACGTATCACAATGTCAGCCACCGTCTCGCACAAGACACCGTCGACCATCTCCTCCGGTGGGGCCGGGGTAGCCTTGTACAGCTCCCAGGTCAGTGCTACCTATGAAGGCCGGGCAACTGGACCTTCCTCGGGAAGTGGTGCCGGAGAAGCACACCAAGGACCTGGTTGGGCCTGCGGACACCATGCTCGTATTTCCAACCCCTGCAGTAGGACAAGTCCAACACATTAGATATTAATTTGAAGAAACATGAAGGCAAAAGGTTAAAAAAAGAGTAAATGCACTTACTTCTCCGCATTAGGCGCAATCAACCACCTTTACTCGCGGGTCGTCGGCACGGGCGGCAGCTTTGTACAACCACGCTAGTAGACCTTCTTGCCCTCCTCAACCAGCTCACCCTCGCTATAGGTGTCCTCAGACAAGTAATTTTCCTCGCCACCATCAGCATGGCCACTAGCCTCCGGAGTCACGTGGGACGAAGACTCTGGGACCGGAGTCTCCTGGGACGAAGACTCTGGGACCCGAGTCTCCTGGGACGAAGGCTCGGTGACCCGAGGCTCGTGGACCGAAGTCCGAGACGGGTCTAAGTCAGACGGGTCCACCTGAGACGGAGCACTCCTGTGGTCGGGAGAATCAGCTGGGGGTGGCGGCGAGGAAGGCGCAGCAGCCTTCCTACCTCTAGCATCTCTCTTCGGCTTCCCCCGACCTCTCCCGGTCGAAGAAGAACCACCTGCCGGTGTCTGCATGCTATGTGACAGCGCTCTTCGGAGTTGCTGGGGTGGAATAATAGCACCCCTCTCAGCACGCGCCGAGGAAGGAGGCTCAGAGCACTCTCGACCCCGCCCGCCATCTGTCAACACCTGCAATGACAAAGAGTGAACGAAATTAGTTCAACATAAAAAAATTGAATACCTAATAACATGAACTAATTAATAATATATATGTACATAATAATAATTGAATACCTCACATTACTAATATTAATCTTCATCGTCTATATATGCTCCGGGATCAATAAATGCATAATCATCATCACTATCAGTAATGACGTGCTCATCAACATCATCAATAAATGAATCAACATGTTGAAGGCCTCTATGTAATCAGTCAAGCATTGTCAGGTCATCCGCAGCAGTAACCTCTTCTTCTTCCGTCTCTTCTTGTTCCTGCTCAGGGGTGAAGTCGGGTTCACTTACGCTGTCGACCTTAGTGTTCTGGGGTGAAGTAGAGCGGTTCTTGAAACGTTTTTTGGAAACACGTGTTTCTTGGAATAATTCTCCTTCATATGTGTCTGGTTAATGTGAGGTTCACAATCATCTTCATTGAGGGGAGGTGGTATAACATGTGGCGGCACATCATAAATGACATCCCAACCTTTCAAATTTGGATCCGTTTGGCAGGCCCACGGTAGATAGAAAACTTGGGTCGCCTATTGAGCCGTAATATAGACAACGGGAACATCTAAATGGGTGCTTTGTTTGATTTCGACTAGCCCTATATGTTCATGAGTCCTTCTAGTCTCCATTTGGGATTTTTTTCTCTGATTCTTGGTTGGTTCTTTAGATTCCTGCTAGCATAGAAGACGAGGACTACATGGGCATCGAGACTTCTTCCTTGGATGTTTGCGTGGAGCATCGGCTAACGGCTGAGCGTCGTGTAGCATTTGAAGGATTTCAAACTGGCAGGAGGTTTTTAGTGTGTGCTAAGCCGGTAAGAATCTTGGTCACAAGCTTAAATTTGCAATGTAGGATCTGTTTTGGTGCTGCTTTGTGTGTGATGGTGATGTAGTTTAGGCTACTAATGGTTCTGCTTTGGATATTGTTAACTATGGCTTTAAGCTACTGATGGTCATATAGTTTAGGCTATTGATGGTCCTTGTTTATTACTAATTGGTATCACTCATTGTTTAGTAGTACTTAAGATGGACTTTGTAGTTAATTATGACTTTGCTAGTGCTGATTATTAGCATTACTATATGATGTTTATTACTAATTGGCATCACTCATTTTTTGGCAGCAACCTCAGAATTGTGGTTTTGTGGGGTGGGTAGACCCAGAGTGGCCTCCCACAATGCAAAATGCATTGCTTAAACTATGGCGAATGTTAGAAGACAGCAAGAGTGCTCGTACCAACGATAACTTGGAAAGTTCTCTGAAAATTCACCATCTGACAGAAGAGAAAAAAATCTTGATGCAAACTATGACAAACTAGTGGAATATGTGAATCAATTATTGAATGCCCAGGAGGACTGGGTCCTGGATTTCACCTATATCATACTATGTTGAACTCCACTTGATCATAGATCACATATATCATACTATAGCATATATCATATATCATAGATCACATATATCATACTATATCATAGATCATATATAATAGATCACATACATCATACTATATCATAGATCACATATATCATAATATATCACAACATCATGTCATATCATAGATCACATATCATAGATCTACAAACATCACTTAGTACTCATCATAGTGCTCATACAAACATCACTTAGTACTCATCATAGATAGATCTACAAACATCACTTAGTACTCATCATAGATCTACAAACATCATAGTACTCATGTCATATCATAGATTACATATCATAGATCCAGGACACAATAAGTCAGTTAGTACACATCGTAGTGCTCATACATCAATGATGGTTACCAATGGCAGTAAAAAAGCCATCCATCCAGAATGGTTTCTTGGGACACCAGTGTTTGGAGGAGGTATTGATCTTGGGGCAGGAGCAGAAGATGAAGCTCCAAGTGCATATGTTGCTACAGATGATGATGAGGCTCCACCAGCAAATCTTGGGGCAGTGAAAGGCTGTTGTGATCTTGCATATGTTGTACTACCTGGCCTTCTTGCAGATCTAGCAGTAGCAGATCTTGCTTGTGGCTGATGTGATCTTGCAGGTGGAGGATCTGATCTTGCAGGTGGAGGCTCTGATCTTGTAGTTGGAGTAGCTTCAGCTGCATTCCTTGATCTTGCAGGTGCCTTGCAAACATAAAAGGAAACAAGGATTTAGCAAATAAAAATTATAACATGGAAACATAAAAGGAAACAAGGAAACAAGCAAACAAGGATTTACCACATGCTTGTTTTTTCTCAAAGCCAACTCTGGTCTCAACTGTTGCTTCCAGTTAGTGTACCTATGTCCTTGGAGCCCACAGTTGCTGCATGTTATAGTGGCCATTCTTGAACTGTCCTTTGGTTTTGGAACCTCAAATTTGCCTTTTATTATCTTCTCTTTCTTTCTCCCCTTCTTCACATGAAATATGGGTGGCTCTATGTATGGTCCACTTGTCCTTGTCCAATCATGCTCACCAGGAACAGGATATATCATTGGTTCATATGCAGCTAGGTACAAATGTTTTTTGAAGAATTTTCACACATAGTCCTCTGGAAATCTTTTTGCCTTGTTAATTGCTGATATTGCATGGTTGCATGGTATGCCAGACAGGTCCCACTTTCTGCAGCCACATGTATAAGCTTCCAAGTTTACAACATGTGTTTGCTTCCCACTGGTTACTTGCCAAAGATTTACACCAGCTTGGATAGGTTTGCAAGAAATGGCCCTTTCCTTTTCCACCTCTAGCTTCTCAGCATAATGTGGTGTTATCTCCTACATAGCTTCCCTTCCACTCTCTCTGTTCCTATGCCACCTCACCATTTGCTTGTCCTTAATACCATCAATCATAGTCCTAATAGGTTTTTTCCTAAAATCTAGGATATAATTGTTGAAAACCTCAGACAGGTTGTTAACAACCAAGTCTGTCTTGTAGTTAGTGTCAAAAGCATGCCTAGCCCATGTGTGCTTAGGTATTCCACTTAGCCACTTCCAAGCTTCTTCACTCTCATTTTTCAGATCATTCATAGCAATGTTAAACTTATATTGAAAATTTGTGATTTACAAGGATTCCATAACTCAAGAATGAATGGTCTGCATCCATTCAGAAATCCCTCCCTTACTCCATTTATGCAAAAGAACATTGCATGAAACCTTGGTCCTGGATGTGGTATTTTTGTAGTAGGTTTTGTAGTAACTGTTGTCACTACAACTCTGCTGCCAGGATTTGTATCCATGATGGTCTGAGCATAATCCCTAAGTCTGGGATACTGCTTCTTGTGGTCTCCTAACACAGCTTCTATAGCAAGGTTTTTTGCCCTATAGGCCACGTGCCTAGGCACATCAACACCATACTTCTGCTGACAGTTGTCAATCATAGTGTGTATGCTAGTGGTGGGATCTGACCTGAACAATGACTCATAAGTCTTTGCAAGCCACTTTGCACTAATCCTTGATGTCTCTATGCTTGTAGGGCAAGTGTGCTCCAACCTCATTTTCTTAATAGCAAAAGTCTTCTCTCCTTTGATAACTGCAGCAACTATGCAAAACTGGCAGTGCTTTTGCTTACAACAAGCAATGATTCTTTGGTCTGAGTTTCTATGGTACCTGAAGTCTATGGCATGTGGGATGTGCAAGCTCAACAAAGCCTCTCTGAATTGATGCTGATCCTTAAAGCACATGTACATGCATAACTGCTGATGTGGTTGCTCTAGTTTGTCATTGTACCAGATCCTTGGTTTCCTTTTCTTGGCCCTACTCTTCTTCCCTTTGGTTAGAACAAATGAGATTGGCTCATGTCCATCATCTTCATCCTCAAATAGCAAACCATCATCTTCTTCATCTGATGAAGGACAGAAATCAGTTTGCAACTCCTCTAACACATTTGAATGTGACCTAGTAGTTGGGCCTCTCCTAACTGCCAGCCTCTTCCTCTTTTTGGCAGGTTTTTGCATTGGTGGTTCTTCTCTTGCATCCTCCTCCTGCTCTTCCTCCTCCATCTCATACAAATCCTCAACCTCAGTGTCACCCTCATAATGTAGTTTTTCCTCTCCCGAGTCTTCATCTGAAGCTTCATCACTATCATCTTCTTGTCCTGCATCTTCAGAAATCATGTACTTATGCATGAAGAAAGGATTGCTACCACTGTCATATGCAACCTCAGACTCACCACTGCTATTATGTGCTTTCTCAAACGTTGGCTCTTCCTTCATTGTAGCTTTGAGCTTCTCCTTTCTGTAGTTTCTGCTCTCTTGTGTGCACACAGCATTAGGTTGAGTAGGACTGCTACTACACTGACTATGAAAAACAACACCTTCTAGATCAACAGCAAGGACTAGAGGCATACTGAGATCATGCACAATAGTTGGTTCATACAATATTGTTGCTAATTGTTCTTCTCTATGACAAACATTACTGACATCTGATCTCACTTTATGTTCTTCTCTTCGGCATAAATCAGGTGCTGCCCTCACTAGCAAATTCAGAACTAAACTATGCACATATTGCTTATTTAGTTGTTGAAGTTTGATGTTTGTGTCAATAAATTCTAAGCCATTCTCTCTCTCATGTCCTTTGTCCAAATTGTTCATGTGGTACAACTCATCGGTCAAATAAAAACCTTGTGTTTGCATCACTGCATATAGGTTTAGAAATTTAACATCTGAGCTACATAGCTTCATATCCAAATTTGGTTGTGCATCAAAGTGAACCCGAACATCCCAAACAACATCATTCAAACTACAATTGACACATGACAAATTAAACATATCATGATCAACTAACCCTAGCCGCCCTGATTTGAATTAGGAAGAAATAAGGGTAGAGGAGAGGCACTTACAGAACGCCGCCAGCCCCACTGGTCCAATGATGGCTACTACGAGGGTTGGCCACCCAAACCTCTGCCAGCCTCACCCTCTTCTCCATGGACAGCGGCGCCTCCTCCTCATCGTCGCTGGAGTACTACAAACTGGAGGCGCCATCGTCCAGAGCCAGCCCTACGTGGTCGTCTGGCCCGAGGCCTGGAAGGTCTGGATACCCGCCCGCGCAGCCGCCGCCGCCGGGAGTCGCCGCCGCCATCGTCAGAGGGGAGAGGAAAGTTAGGGTTCATCGGGAACGAGCCGGTTCGAACGAGTCGACGCGAGGGAGACCGACCGAACCGGTTCGGTCCGAGTCAGCATCGCGCACGGGCGCGGATACGCCACCATGTCACCTGACAAGTGGGCCGGACCGGTCAGATACATGGTCAATACGTGGTTATACGGCTGTCATCTCGTTTCGCAACACTTAGGCCCTAAAGTGGTACTGACATGCAATTTTTTTGACTATTGGTACCAATTCGTTACGACATGCCGAAGTATGGTAGTGTCCTGCAATTTTCTCATATGCCACTCCTTGGACAAGCAAGGGAGCGTCCTTATTTCTCTTTTATTTTCCATATTATCTCTTTGCCCACGTGACCCACACATCTTCCTCCTGCTAGCACGACCATCAATGTGGGAAAAATTATTGTCATCTTAATGGTCCACCGAGCACACCTTCTAAAAATGCAGAAAAATAATTTAGAGCAACTCCATGTGGGAATTTACTCTCCTTTCATGATCCCATATAAATATAAGCCAATAAAAACATAATCACAGTCATAATATGTAAGCAAACAGTAGATGCCTAGGTGGTAAATCATATAAGCACCTATTCTAAATGTGTGGATGTATTAGGATGAGTGCCAAATACCCTTACATAGATATTGCATTTGCATTTTGGACCTTATGTGTAGTATATGGGGCATGAGTTGGAAATCAGTCAATCTGTCTTTTATGCATTTTATTTGTCTCGACTGTGTTTATATTAATCTAAGACATTTTTACTTGACTATAAAATAACAAAGTACCAAAGGTATGAAGATGCACTCTACCCCTTTGCTCGTTGCTGGTTTCTCCATAGATTAATCTTGGTGAACGTAGGAATTTTTTTGATTTACTACTACGTTCCCCAACATCTAGATGGCTTCTTCTCTCTCTTTGCTCTTCAATACCATGTTCTTCATGATCTTCTTCGAGATCTATTCGATGTAATACTCTTTTGCGGTGTGTTTGTCGAGATCCGATGAATTGTGGGTTTTTGTTCACATTATCCATGAATATTATTTGAGTCTTTCCTGAATTCTTATATGCATGATTTTATATCTTTGCAAGTCTCTTTGAGTTATTGGTTTGGTTTGGCCAACTAGATTGGTAATTCTTGCAATGGGAGAAGTGCTTAGTTTTGGGTTCAATCTTGCGATGTCCTCACCCAGTGACAAAGTAGGGGTAGCGAGGCACGTATAGTATTGTTGCCATAAAGGATAACAAGATGGGGTTTTCATCATATTTCTTGAGTTTATCCCTCTACATCATGTCATCTTACCTAGTGCGTTACTCTGTTCTTTATGAACTTAATACTCTAGATGCAGGCAGGAGTCGGTCGATGTGTGGAGTAATAGTAGTAGATGCAGAATCTTTTCGGTCTACTTGACACGGACGTGATGCCTATATGCATAATCATTGCCTTGGATATCTTCATAATTATTCTCTTTTCTATTAATTGCTCGACAGTAATTTGTTTAACCACCGTAATACTTGCTATCATGAGAGAAGCCTCTAGTGAAACCTATGTCCCCCGGGTCTATTTTCTATCTTATACTTTCAGATCTGAAACCAAAAATACCAAAAATACTTTGTTGCATTACTTTTACCTATTGTTTTACTTTCCATTTAAGCAATCTATATCTATCAGATCTCATCCTTGCAAGTAACCTTAAAGGGATTGACAACCCCTTTATAGTGTTGGGTGCAAGAGTTTGATTCTTTGTGTAGGTACACCTATTGGAGACTTGCTTGTATCTCCTACTGGATTGATACCTTGGTTCTCAACAACTGAGGGAAATAATTATCTACTTTTCTGCATCAACCGTTCCTCTTCACGGAAACCAACGCATGCTCGAGAAGTAGTAGGGTGGTGCACCACCTCGAAAGCAGTCCAGCATAAAGCTCGGGCGCAAGTGGCTGGCTCCATACAGAGCGTTTCCGAAATTAAGCTCGGATTAATTCCTTCAATTTGTTAAGGTCGAAGTTAGTTTATGATACCTCGGATGCTGACCATCTTTAGAGCTCGGATGCAGCCCCGCGTTGGAGCTCGAAAGCTATCCGACATAAAGCTCGGATTCGAATGGTTCATTCCATAGAAGACTATTCCGGCATTTAAGCTCGGATAGACTCATTCCAATTTTTAGAGGCCAAGGTAATCTATGATACCTCGTATGCCGATCATCGTTGGAGCTCTGCTACAAAAGACACCTCAGATGCCGTCCGGCATTGGAGCTCGGATGCAAGAGGATACCTTGAACGTCGAATAGTGTTGGAGTTCGACTGTGAAAAGATGCCTCAGTCGTAGTTCGGCGTTGGAGCTCGGACACAAGGGGACGCGGCCACACGGGAAACATTTCAAACCCCATGTGTGGTGTAAAAAATTACAAGGCATTGATAAAGGCCGATAACTTAAAGGGGCTCCTTGGATGCTCGACATGTGAAATCTTCAGATTCAGCTCGGCGATCCTCAAGATCAGACATAGGAATATTTGTTGAACCAGTTTTTGAGACCGACAATCGAAGACGAAGAATTATTCGGAAGAACCGAGGAGCGTCCTCAACTTGAAGACTAGTTCAGGGGGCTACTGAAGTCAGTCCTGGACTAGGGGGTACTCACCACGTCGTCTCCCGACCAGTGGGTCGGGCCAAGGACCCCTAGGGAGATTCACTAATGGGCCAGTTCGGAGAGCCCATGATGCATACCAGGGAGATGCCACAAGACTTGGCGCACAAGACAAGGACTCCTCTAAACTCTAGGCCTACGGTGCATTATATAAACCGAGGCCAGGCTAGTCAATAGACAATCTCAATCTCATACTCATTAATACAATCTCGTAGTAGATACATGTACTATGTACTATCCCCCATATCAATACAATTTAAAGCAGGACGTAGGGTAAAATCATGTATCCATGTTACCATCGCTCCAAGACGCCTAGCTTAGGACCCCTACTACGAGATATGCCGAATTTGACACCGACACCCGGGGGCCATAGAGTTCTCTAGCGGCATCTCTTATAAGCAAAGCATACGGTGGGTAAAAAAATTACTATTGGGAAATTGATAGAAAAGCGAATAGTTATGCGATATTCACGGCAATGATCATATGTATATAGGCATCACGTCTATAAGCAAATAGGCCGACTCTTGCCTGCACCTATTACTATTACTCTACCGACCGACCGCTATCCAGCATGCATCTAGAGTATTAAGTAAAACAGAGTAATGCTTGGAGAACATTGACATGATGTAGACAAAGTAGACTCAATAAATATGAATAAACCCCATCGTTTTATCCTTGGTAGCAGCAACACAAAGAAGCAACTTGTCCCCTTCTGTCACTGGGATATAGAAACTCGCTAGGTTGAACCTACTACAACGCACCACTCCCATCGAAGAAATATCAATCTAGTTGGCCAAACTATCTCAATAGATCGGAGAGCATTACGAGGCTATATATGATGATCATGAAAAAAAGAATCATAGAGTTCAGATTTGACTCAAATACTTTTCATGAATAATCTGAACATAAACTCACAATTCATCGGATCCCAACAAACACATCATACAAAGGGATTACATCGGATAGATCAAGGCAAAGATGCAATGAACATTGTATTGAAGATCGAGAGAGAGAGAGAGATAGAGAGAGAGAGATTGCCATCTAGGTACTACCTGCGGACCCGTAGGTCTATGGTGAATTACTCACACATCTTTGTGAGGGCAGCAAGGTTGATGAAGAGGCCATCCATGATTGGTCTCCCCACTAACAGGGTGCCGGAACGGAGGTGTAGGTGGCCTCCCATCGTAAAAGAGACTTGCGGCGGCGGAAAAAGTGTTTCGGGAGAGCTCTTGGTGTTTTTAGGGTAGATGTGAATTTATAGGCTAGAGAATGACGTCGAGAGCTAGCCTAGGGGGACACCACATATCAGGGCGCTCCCCTCGTGGCATGCCCTATTGCGTGGTGGGCCCTTGTGCACCTCCTGGCCTTCCTTTGAAGCTTCTAGGTCTTGTATTTGTCCAGAAAAAATCGTCAAAAAATTTCGTGCCAATTGGACTAATTTGGTACTATAACTCTGAAAAGGCAAAAACACTCACAAAACAGGAACTACACTAGGCACTGGGTCAATAGGTTAGTGCTAAAAATACTGTAAATTGGTAAATAAATACCCAAAATGTATCCTAGAATGATAATATATTAGCATGGAACAATAAAAATGAGAGATACATTGGAGACGTATCACGCCCGACGTCCACGAGCCCATAATCGGGTCTCCAATTTTTTCTCCAACCTCGATCAAGGGTCTCAAGACATGAAAAACGATAGAGGATGGTGAACTCGACCAACCAAAGGGATCCTGCAGCTCGGACCATAGAGTCAGTTCAGCCGAGGCAACCTCCGCCCATAGATCTCGGGATGATCAACTCGGAGCATCAAGCCTACATCAGACGGGGTGAAATTTCTTATCTCGCCCATCCCCCACATCGATCACTTCCCAAGTAATTAGGGACCAACCAGTGTTTGGGATCTAATCTATGTTAAATAGCAACCTAGCAAGACATTTCGACAATTCTGGATGATGTCAAGAAGAAAACACTGATACGTCTCCAACATATCTATAATTTATGAAGTATTCATGCCATGTTTACAATAATTCTATATGATTTTGGTATGATTTTATTATAACTAACCCGGACTGGCATTGTTTTCCGCAGAACTACCATGGTCTCGTTTTTTGTGCCAAAATAAAAGTTCTCGGAATGGGCTGAAAATTTAGTATGATTTTTTTGGACCAAAACAGACCCCCGAAGCATTGGAGTTGGGCCATAAGAGCCACGAGGAGGCGACAAGCCTGCCAGGCGCGGCCAGGGGGCGATCGTGCCTAGCAGGCTTGTGACTCCCTCGTGCCCCCCTTGACGTGGGATCGACGCCAAAAATTCCTATAAATCCAAAAACCACCGAAAAGAAACCTGGATCGGGAGTTTCGCCGCCGCACACCTCCAGAGCCACAAAAAAACCAATCTTGGCCCTCTCCGGCACCTTGTCGGATGGGGTCACCATCACCAGAGGCCATCTTCATCGTCCCGGAGGGGCCATCAACACCATGGAGGCCAAGGACTAGAGGGAGAACCTCTACCCACAGAGGGGGGAGGCCATGGAGGAGGAAGCACAAGGGGGAGACCCTCTCCCCCTCTCTCCCGGTGGTGCCGGAGTGCCACCGAGGGAACCATCACCGCGGTAATCGTCTTCATCAACATCACCTTCTTCATCACCATCCTCATCTCCTTTTAGCGGTCCACTCTCCCACACCCCGCTATAATCACCTACTTGAACATGGTGCTTTATGCTACATATTATGATCCAATGATGTGTTGCCATCCTATGATGTTTTGAGTAGATTACTTTTGTCCTTTGGGTTGATTGATGATATAGATTGGTTTGAGTTGTATGTTTATTTTTGTGCTGTCCTATGGGGCCTTCCGTACCGCGCACACGTGAAGGATTCCCGTTGTAGGCTGTTGTAATACGTTCACGACTCGCCTATAGTGGGTTGCTTGAGTGACAGAAGCATAAACCAGAGTAAGGGGGTTGTTGTGTATGGGATAAAGGGGACTTGATGCTTTAATGGTATGGTTGGGTTTTACCTTAATGATCTTTAGAAGTTACGGATGCTTGCTAGAGTTCCAATCATAAGTGCATATGATCCAAGTAGAGAAAGTATGTTAGCTTATGCCTCTCCCTCATATAAAATTGCAGTAATGATTTCCGATCTTGTTAACAATTGCCTAGGATAATTCTGCACATCGACCCATCATTATTCCACACTCGTTATTTGTAATATATTGTAATATTATGATAACATCACCTATTTTTATATTTTAGTTCTCCGATATCATGCAAAGCTATCCTCTTCATACCCACAACGTAGTTTTATTTCTTGTTTCTAGATGGAAGCAAACGTTCGGTGTAAGTAGAGTCGTATCGGTGACAGATAGGAATTGAGACAATAATGATCTTACCTTTAGCTCCTTGTGGGTTCGACACTCCATACTTATCACTTCCACCTTTGGAAATTGCTACAATGATTCCTTGCACTTGGGGATTATCAAACACCAGATTGATGCGACAAGGAAATCATGTTAGCTTTTTGGCACAATTGCCGAGACGAGGCCATCTCTAATGCCCTCACCCAGAGGCGTGTAAGAACGTTCTTTGAGTTATTGGACTTAGTATAAAGACTCTGCATCACGGAGGACACATGGTTGGCCAAAGGGCAAAGGGATTCAGGGTCAGCAAACCGCGATAGGCACATTGCCAAAGGGAGCATCTCCGATGCTCGAAGGCAAGTGAATCATCACGGAAGAGGAAACAACATATGTCAGGGTCGAAGACCACGCTCGACACAATTCTAGATCAACCGTGCAAATCACTCCATCTTATTAAATTCTTACCCAACTAATACATCTCCATTGTATCCACTTTTCCAAACTCTTTTGCCCTTGTTTTGGACTCTAATTTGCATGATTTGAATGGAACAAACCCGGACTGACGATGTTTTCAGCAGAATTGCCTTGGTGTTATTTTTGTGCAGAAATAAAAGTTCTCGGATTGACCTGAAAATTTACGGAGATTACTTTTTGGAATTAATAAAAAATATTCACGAAATAATCCACCAAAGGGGGCACCCATTGGCCACAAGCCCATAGGGCGTGGCCACCCCGCTAACCACGCCTAGTAGGCTTGTGGGCCCCCTGGAGCTCCATCGACCTCGATTCAAGCTCTATATATTCCTATTCGGGGGTAAAAAAATCAAAGAGAAGAGTTCATCGCGTTTCACGATACGGAGCCGCCGCCACCTCCTGTTCTTCCTCGGGAGGCCACATCTGGAGTCCATTTTGGGCTCCGGAGAGGGGAAATCGACGCCATCATCATCACCAACCATCCTTCATCACCAATTCCATGATGCTCTCTGCCGTTCGTGAGTAATTCCATCATAGGCTTGTTGGACGGTGATGGGTTGGATGAGATTTACCATGTAACCGAGTTACTTTGTTACTGTTTGATTCCTAGTATCCACTATGTTTTGAGATTGATGTTGCTATGACTTTGCTATGCTTAATGCTTCTCACTAGGGCCCGAGTGCCATGATTTCAGATCTGAACCTATTATGTTTTCATGAATATATATGTGTTCTTGATCCTATCTTGCAATTTGTAGACACCTATTACGAGTTACGATCCGCATCCCCCAGGGTGACAATAATTGGGGTTCTTTCCGGTGATTACCGTAGTTTGAGGAGTTCATGTGTTCACTAAGTGCTAATGCTTTGGTCTGGTTATTTATTAAAAGGAGGCTTTAATATCCCTTAGTTTCCATTAGGACCCCGCTGCCATGGGAGGGTAGGACAAAAGATGGCATGCAAGTTCTTTTCCATAAGCACGTATGACTATATATGGAATACATGCGTACATTACATTGATGAATTGGAGCTAGTTCTATGTCACCCTATGTTATAACTATTTGCATGATGAATGCCATCTGATATAATTATCCATCACTGATCCATTGCGTACGAGCTTTCCACATATTGATCCTTGCTAAGTTAGTTTTACGTTGCTACTGCTACAATCACTACAAAACTGCTACTATTGCTTTTGCCTTCATTGCCGTTACTTCCATATTACTTTGCTACTAAATACTTTGTTGCAGATATTAAGTATTTCAGGTGTGGTTGAATTGACAACTCAGTTGTTAATACTCGAGAATATTCTTTGGCTCCCCTTGTGTCGAATTAATAAATTTGGGTTGAATACTCCACCCTCGAAAACTGTTGCGATAACCTATACTTGTGGGTTATCAAGACCTTTTTCTGGCGCCATTGCCAGGGAGCATAGCTCTATTCTTTGAGTCACTTGGGATTTATATCTTTTGATCACTATGAAGAATCTGAAAGACCCAAAAACCAAGATCTATCCCTCTACTACGAGGGGAGGTAAGGAACTGCCATCTAGCTCTGCACTTAATTCACCTTCTGTTATGAGTAAACTTGCGACACCGCCACCTGCTATTAATTCTGATATGTCACAAGTAATTAATGACGCCACTTCTGCTATGCATGATGCTTATGATGATACTTTGCTTGATAATACTGCGCCACTGGGTGAATTTCTTGATGAACAAATTGGTAGAGTCAATGCAGAAACTGATGATACTGATGAAATTCTTGAAACTGAATACTATGAGACACCTGCTAGACCTAGCTCTCCTAGATATGAATTGCCTAATATACCTAAGGGTTATGTTATGGAAGGATAAGTAGCTAGGGACTTTCTTGCTTGTAAGGATAGAGATGATCTTAAGAAACTTTTATGCAAGTGGAAGGGAAAATCTTTGAATGCTAGAATGGAATATGATCCTAAGTTTGCTACTTCACCTATCTTTGTTGCTGATAAGGATTATGAATTCTCTATCGATCCTGAGTTAATTACTTTGGTTGAATCTGATCCTTTCCATGGTTATGAATCTGAAATTGTTGTGGCACATCTTACTAAATTGAATGATATAGCCACCCTATTTACTCACAAGGAAAAAATTCGGTATTACTATATTCTTAAGTTGTTTCCTTTCTCATTAAAGGGTGATGCTAAGATATGGTTTAATTCTCTTGCTCCTGGTTGTGTGCGTAGTCCCCAGGATATGATATATTACTTCTCTGAAAAATATTTTCCTGCCCATAAGAAACAAGCTGCCTTGCAGGAAATATTTAACTTTGTGCAAATTGAAGAATAGAGTCTCCCGCAAGCTTGGGGGAGGCTTCTCCAATTACTTAATGCTTTGCCTGATCATCCTCTCAAGAAAAATGAAATACTTGATATCTTTTATAATGGACTAACCGATGCTTCTAGGGACCACCTAGATAGTTGTGCTGGTTGTGTTTTCAGGGAATGAACTATTGAACAAGCTGCCATTGAATAATATATTGAGCAATGTACTGATTGGACTATTCCCGAACCACCTCCGAAGCCAACTCCGAAGAAAAGAGGTATTCTATTTCTCAGTCCCAAAGATATGCAAGAGGCAAAAAATCTATGAAAGAAAAAGTATTAAAGCCGAAGATGTTAAGAATCTACCATCTATTGACGAAATACATGGCCTTGATAACCCGACACAGGTAGTAGAGGTAAATTCTCTCTGCATATTTGACGAAGGTGATATTCCTTATAATAAGTCTTCTAGCCAATGCTTGGGTGAGTTTGATAACTTTATTATTAAGCAAGAAAATTTTAATGCTTATGTTAGTAGACAATTGAAACATAATGCTTACATGCTTGATCGCTTAGGTGATTATATGAGTAGAACTATCGTTGATCTTAAGCTTATTAGTAAACATGCTTCCATGGTAACTACTCAAGTAGAACAAGTACTTAAGGTACAAAATGATTTTCTTAATGAGATGAATAGTAAGAACAATGATCATTCTGTTAGAGTTGTGACTAGAGGCGGTAGAATGACTCGGGAACCTTTGTATCTCGAGGGCCATCCTAAGAGAATTGAGAAAGATTATCAAAAGAATTAATACTGATGCACCTAGTCGTTCGAGTAATAAAAGGAAAAATAATGATGATAGGACTTTGCATGCTGCTAGTGAATCTGTTATAGATACACATGAAAACCCAAATGATAATTCTATTTCTAATGCTGAGACACAATCTGGTATTGAACATGAGCCTAGTGATAATATTGACGATGATGTTCATGTTGATGCTCAACCTAGTAATGATAATGATGGAGATTGAACCTACTATTGATCTTGATAACCCACAACCTAAGAATAAAAGATAGAGACTTTGTTGCTAGGAAGCATGGTAAAGAAAGAGAACCATGAGTTCAAAAACCCATGCCCTTTCCTCCTAAACCATCCAAGAAAAAGGATGATGAGGATTTTGAGCGCTTTGTTGAAATGCTTAGACCTGTCTTTTTGCGTATGCGCTTGACTGATATTCTGAAAATGTCTCCTTATGCTGAGTATATGAAAGATATTGTGACAGATAAAATAAAGATACCAGAAGCTGAGATCTCCACCATGCTTACTAGTTATACCTTTAAGGGTGGAATACCAAAGAAACTAGGAGATCTCGGAGTACCTACTATACCATGCTCTATTAAAAGAAACTATGCTAAAACTGCTTTATGTGACCTTGGAGTTGGTGTTAGTGTTATGCCTTTCTCTTTGTATAGTAGACTTGATTTGAATAAGTTGATACCTACTTAAATCTCTTTGCAAATGGCTGATAAATCAACTTATTTACCCATCGGTATTTGTGAGGATGTTCCTGTCGTAGCTGCAAATGTTACTATCCTGACGGACTTTGTTATTCATGATATTCCTAAGGAGGACAGTATGTCGATCATCCTTGGTAGACCCTTTTTGAATACTGCAGGGGCTGTTATTGATTGCAACAAGGGCAATGTTACGTTTCATGTTAACGGTAATGAGCATACGGTACACTTTCCGAAGAAACAACCTCAAGTTCATAGTATCAACTCCACTGAAAAAAATTCAAAAATTATTATTGGAAATTTTGAATTCCCTCTCCCTACTGCCAAAAAGAAATATGATATACTTATTGTTGGGGATATGCACATCCCCATTAAGGTAACTCAGTGTTATTTGAAAATTCTCCGGTTTCATGTTACTCGAAAGAAGTTTGTTAATAAGACTTGACAACCTTGTTAATGAATTCCTTTTGATGAGCATGAGATGGATGAATCTAGAGAGCACAACCTTCTGCACCCAACTCTTATTTTCTATTCGTTAGAGTAAATAAAGTAAAAATGCTATTACTTTTTTCTCTTTTCCGAGTTTTCCATGCAATAGAAAAATGACCTGAAAATAAAAGTTCTTCAAATGCCCTGAAAATGCAGTATGATTTTTTCTGGAATATTTAAGAATATCTAGCACTGAGTACATACCACGGGGCCGCACTAGTGGGTCACAAGCCCACTGGGCGCGGCCACCCCCCTGACCATGCCCAGGTGGCTTGTGGTTCCCATGTAGGACCCCCTCACTTATTTTAGAGCCCATCCACTTCGTCTTCCTCCAGAAAAAATCCCACCATTGCTCAAACCCGTGTTCTAGCTCATTTTCTGCCATTTTCGATCTCCTTGTCCAAAGCTCCATTTGCAAAACTGTTTTAGGGGATTGTTCTTCGGTATGTTACTCCTCCAATGGTCCAATAAGTTTTTCTTCTAGTGCTTTATATATTGACATTTTTTGCTGCTGTAGTGACCTTGTTCTTGAGCTTGCATGTCAAATTTGTATGGTTCCAGGTAGTTTTGATGCATGATATAGACTCTAGGCACTTATGGAGTAGTTGCTATAAGTTTGGTTGAGTTTTATTCACCTTTATTTTGAGTCACTAAAAATTTCAGAAATTTTTCAGAGCAAGAAAAATGTTGAGGAGAATATACCAAGGGGGTTCCTTGAGAAAGAAGGCCCCGAGACTTGCGATACGTGAGCCCGACCTTGAACCACTGAGGGAAGCTCATATGCGGCCTTGTGAATGGCCATCAGATCAATTCATGGTTGATGCCGGTTTCGAGGAAGAATTTTACGCATAAGCACAAAATGCTGGCCTTAAAGATTTCGTTTCAGACCAGTGCAAGCAATATTATCAACTCACGAATTCTTTCGTGAGGAGGTTTGAATTTTCATCCACGCGTAATAAGCATTCTGTTTTACTAAATCTTTATGATGAATCTTATACTATGGACCTAGAGGATTTTAACCGAGCATGCAAAATTCCACAATGGGGCAGCCATAGTGATCCTCACAAAACTGAATGTAATGATTTTCTTGCTAGCATCACTATGGGAGAAACTAGAAATATTACACGCGCTACCTTGGGGAGCATTCACTTTCCTGCTATACATTATTTTGCTCTCTTCATAGGTAGATGTATTAACGGTAAAGTTGATCATACCCGCCTTTGTGTACCTGATCTTAGTATTCTTAAGAGTGCGGTAATGGGTGATAGACGATATAACTTGGGGGCTATTATTGCTAGGAGGCTGCATAATAATGCTAAGGATGGAGATTTCTTTGGCGGGATCTATGCAACTCGTGTAGCTAATTATCCTGGGGTACCCGTAAGGGGGAATGATGTTGAATTACCACCTGCTTTTCTTGATTATGAGGCTTTGGTGTGCTACCAGTTTCTTGAGAGGAACGAAGAGTCCCTCCTGTACCTACTAATATTTGATAGACAGCGTGTTGTCCATATCACCCTTCCTGCTCCTTCCTTCTTTAACTTTTAGGAAAAGCAGAGACACTTTATAATCAGAGAGGAGGCAAACGAGTATGAGAGGAAGGCGGAAGCCGCTCGCCTCCACGCTACAGCCGTTCAGGCGGTGGCCGCCGCAGCCCAGTACAACCCCAACTATGACTTTGGATATTATCCGGGCCAGCCATGGCCCTAGACCAACTTAGGCCAAAAGCCTAAGTTTGCGGGAGTACGTACTTCTCACCAACTTTACATTCATGTTCACACATTCATTTTAGTAGTCGGTGCTTATACTCTTTCATTTGTACCATCCATGGTAGTTTATTTCTTATTTTTGCTTTCTTCTTGTGTGTTTAAATAACTTTGAGGAAAATCCAAAAAAAATAGTTCTAGCTTTACCTTTCGGTTTGTTTAGTTGTAGTATTAAAAGAAAACCAAAAAGATTTATCATTCTTCTTTTGCTTGTTGGGAGCTTTCCCATATAAATAGTTTTTCTCGTTCTTGTTTTGAATTTTCTTTCTTTGGGTCGTAAGGAGAAGACCATAATGAAAATTTCGAGTGGCTCTCATATGCATTATTGTTTATCTATCAAAGAGCCCATATTACATTGCCTTCTCCTTTGAGTTATGTAGATTCCAACTTAGTCCAATGCACGTGCACTTTTATTATTATTCACACCGTTCGGTCGTGCAAGTGAAAGGCAATAATGACGATATATGATGAAAAGATTGAGATAGAGAAAAGTTGGTACTAACTCGGCCTATTTTGCTTTTGTTAATATGATTAGCTCATTGTTCTGAATTCAGCTCATTATGGATGAAACATATTTGCAATGACAATTAGAGATTATAGTTACTCATGCCATGTTTAATTAGCTAAGAGTGGATAATGATTTGTCTTGAGTACCAATATTCATATTAAAATGGTTGTGATGTAGTATGATAGGATGGTATCCTTCTTTGAATGATTCAAGTGGCTTGACTTGGCACATGTTCACGCATGTAGTTGAAACAAAACCAACATAGCCTCCACAATATTTATGTTCATGGTGATTTATATCCTACTCATGCTTGCATTCAATGTTGGTTAATCTCAAAGCATGTTGATGACTGTTGTCGCTCTTTAGTTGGTCGCTCTCCAGTCTTTTGCTAGCCTTCACTTGTACTAAGCGGGAATACTGCTTGTGCATCCACTTACTTAAACCCAAAGTTGTTCCATCTGAGTCCACCATACCTACCTATATGCAGTATTCACCTGCCGTTCTAAGTAAATTTGCATGTGCCAAACTCTAAACCTTCAAATAATATTCTATTTTGTATGCCCGAATCGCTCATGTAGCGACTAGGGGCGGTCAGTATCTTCCATGCTAGGTGGGTTATTCTCATGATATGTGTTGATTCACTATCATTCATGAGAAAGTGGCTGGTATTCGGGATGCCCAGTTCCATGCTCAAAATCAAATCAAAATATAATGAAACAAACCTCCCCCAGGATTTTTGTTTGTATGGATGGTACCCATGGATTCGGCTCACCGTGGAGTGTGATTGATTGGTGGAGGGGGAGTAAACTTATCATTCTGTTTGGGAACCGCCTATAATGTATCTAGCATGGAAGATGGTGAAATCTATTGGTTGTTATGTGGACAATGAAACCATGTCACTCAAAATTATTATTCATCTCTGTTTTAAAAGCTTGAGCTCTGGCACCTCTGCAAATCAATGCTCCCCTCTGCGAAGGGCCTATCTATTTACTTTATTGCTAAGTCATCATCCTCTTATAAAAAGCACCAGTTAGAGAGCACCACTGTAATTTGTATGTCTTGCTATTAATTGATATTGAGTATGAGTGTGACTGGATCTCTTTTACCATGAATTACAATGTCTAGTCAGTCCTTGTTCTTTAGAGGTGTTCTGCATTTGTGTTTTGCGATCTTAGAAAGGGCTAGCGAGATACCATTATATCATATTGTATCATGCTTGTTTTGATAAAAGTGTTGCCATCCGAGAGTTATTATTATTGCTCGCTAGTTGATTATGACATTGATATGAGTAAATGTGAGACCTAAATGTTATTGTGAACGTGGTTAGTCTATAATCTTTGCTGAAAATCTAAACATCGGTTAGACATATTTACAACAACAAGATCAACCAGAGTTTGCAAAAGTTTTTATTTATCACTTTCAGATTATCAACTGAATAGCTTGAGGACAAGCAATGGGTTAAGCTTGGGGGAGTTGATACGTATCCATCGTATCCACTTTTCCAAACACTTTTGCCCTTGTTTTGGACTCTAATTTGCATGATTTGAATGGAACTAACCCGGACTGACGTTGTTTTCAGCAGAATTGCCTTGGTATTATTTTTGTGCAGAAATAAAAGTTCTCGGATTGACCTGAAAATTTATGAAGATTATTTTTGGAATTAATAAAAAATACTGACGAAAGAATCCACCGAAGGGGGGCCACCCATTGGCCACAAGCCCACAGGACGCAACCACCCTCTGGCTGCGCCTAGCAGGCTTGTGGGCCCCCTGGAGATCCACCGACCTTGATACCAGCTCTATATATTCCTATTCGGGGAGAAAAATATCAGAGAGAAGAGTTCATCGTGTTTCACGATACGGAGCCGCCCCCACCTCGTATTCTTCCTCGGGAGGCCAGATCTGGAGTCCGTTTTGGGCTCTGGAGAGGGGGAAATCGACACCATCATCATCACCAACCATCTTTCATCACCAATTCCATGATGCTCTCCGTCGTTCATGAGTAATTCCATCGTAGGCTTGCTGGACGGCAATGGGTTGGATGAGATTTACCATGTAATCGAGTTACTTTCGTTAGGGTTTGATTCCTAGTATCCACTATGTTCTGAGATTGATGTTGCTATGACTTTTCTATGCTTAATGCTTGTCACTAGGGCCCGAGTGCCATGATTTCAGATCTGAACCTATTATGTTTTCATGAATATATATGTGTGTTCTTGATCCTATCTTGCAAGTTGTGGACACCTATTACGAGTTATGATCCGCATCCCCCAGGGTGACAATAACAGGGATTCTTTCCAGTGATTACCGTAGTTTGAGGAGTTCATGTATTCACTATTAAAAGGAGGCCTTAATATCCCTTAGTTTCCATTAGGACCCCGCTGCCACAGGAGGGTAGGACAAAAGATGTCATGCAAGTTCTTTTCCATAAACACGTATGACTATATATGGAATACATGCCTACATTACATTGATGAATTGGAGCTAGTTCTGTGTCACCCTATGTTATAACTGTTCCATGATGAATGCCATCCGACATAATTATCCATCACTGATCCATTGCCTACGAGCTTTCCACATATTGATCCTTGCTAAGTTACTTTTACGTTGCTATTGTTACACTCACTACAAAATTGTTATTGCCGTTTTTTGCCTTCATTATCGTTACTTCCATACTACTTTGCTACTAAATAATTTGGTGTAGATATTAAGTCTTTTAGGTGTGGTTGAATTGACAACTGTAACGACCCGACCTGGAAGGTCAAGTCTCCGGTGTTTCCGTACCATCCCAAGATCATGCTGGTACACACACGGTACATCAATGTATATATCAAAGGTAAATCACACAGCATTATATTAATCGAAATCTCATATCGAGTTCTTTATTACGATAAAAATTACAATAAAGTGGCCAAAGGCCAACTCATGAGAATATCTAAATCTTGCGGAAGCGTCGAAGGTAGATGAGTCCATCCGACTCCAAGGGCATCTCACTGAGCATAGAACGTGTCCTCACTCCTGGTCGGAAAAATACTCTGCAACATGATACGTTGCAGCCGTGTAGGTCAGCATATGGAGTATGCCGGCAAAGTCACAAGAGAGGGGTGAAAATAATCAGCTAGTCTATATGCTTATATGGCAGGTGGGGTGGTAAGTTTTGCGTAAAGCCAATTTTTCCTACATCAAGAAAAAGGGCTAAGCAAAGCATTACTAAGTTGGTTGATTAATGAGATGGTTCCATCAACCAATTCTCATACCCAAAATTATTAAATTCCCACATCATCATATTATTTGTGTTGAGAGTTCCGGAAGTTCCAATCCCTTTGGCTCAAGTCGTCCATAACCGTGGACACGGCTAATCGATTAGGTTTAAGTACTCTGCAGAGTTTTTGCACACGTTCCCCACAAGATTTGGTCGCCTCCGTTTGATTTCTCGCACTTCAGGGTGTTTGAGAAACGGATGACCAAAACATGGTCTTCCAAAGGGTTTCCCTGCGACTCTGACGATGCCCATCCTTTCCTACCGTTCTTCTACCTCTCGTAGCACCGCCTGTCCAGGGTCACCACGATATCCAACCAAGCCAGAGCCCATAATGACTTGTGGCTGTGCAGGTAAGCCTTGGGTCTTGAAGCACCCATCCATCCCTTTGTGCCTGGGTGGACCTTTCCGCGTGAATACTGGCCACCTCCAGCATCACCTAGGCTAACCACTGGTTTCTCCAGGGCGCCGTTCAACCATCATCCACCCAGAGGTATGTTGAAAACTTGGAGTATTGAAATCTTGATCATTATGTAGGTCTTGAAATTATTAACTCTCTCAACTCTCATGAATCACACAACCAACCCCGTCTACTAATAGCATAGCAAAAGGTAAAACAACGTTTCCCGGGGCCAATGTTGTCAAAGGGGTTGAGAGGGGTATCTACCACATGATACTACTACTATGTAACCAAGTTTCCAACTAACCTATCTTGCATGCAACTGGGGAGATGGTAGAACTAATGCATATAAAACATGGGTAAAACATGATCAAAGTGACTTGCCTGATTGATGATCTTCGTACTTGAGTAACTCTAGGTAACAAGTTTCGCACTCCGGATAATCTAACGAAACAAACAATGCACTCAAATAAGCATACAACCAAAATAAGTACTCATAACATTCAGCAAAGAAGTACTAAACAAACAAGGCAAACAATGCACAAAAGTCTCTAGCAAGTAAAACACACAAAGTTTTGTTTTTTCCAAAGGGGATGATGAAAACACTACTACATAATAAAACTATTTTGAAATAGCAAAACAATTGTTGACAACAAGGAAAACAATAGAATATTTTATTAATAAACAGAATAATCAATTTAAGCTTGTTGGGAAAAGTTTAGTGAAGTTTATACAAGTTTTGATAAACACTATATGAATCAACTATAGTTATATTAACAAAAGAATGTAAAACTAAACTTATAATTTGTTAACAAAACATGTTCTTGACAGAAAAAAAATAATTTACTATTAAATCTGTCTTAGAAAACAGAAACAAAATATAGAAAACTTTGTTTGAAAACAAACTATTACTAGTTAGTTGTTTTAGTCAAATTAAGCCTAATTGAAAAGAAATTTTGATTCCTATGTTAAATAAAATTAAACTAGGCAAATTTATATTTTTATTAACAGTAAGTGAAAACACTAAATGTTTACTAACAGAACCTAATAAACAAATAAAACCAAATTCTAAATCAAACTAATCAAAATTAAGTTTATAAAACTATATTATAATAATAAGCAGATTCTGTTTTTTGGGTAAAACAGTAATCAAATATATCATGAAAATCCTCAAACTATACCTGAAGATAGTCCTAACTAATACCAAACAGTAGCAAAAAGATTCATATCAAAATCTATTTTCAAACTCTAGTTATTCAGATTTGAAGATTTTAAGCAAATTTGATTCAATTCAAATTTCATAGTTCAAATTTGAAATTTAAAAGTACAGGGTGAAACTACATGAAAATTGTGAGCTATTGCAAAAAGAATCAACTCAAAACTCTAAACAGATTAAAAGATATAAGCAAAACAAAATTGGAAAACATTCTGTTAATTAAAACAAAACAGAAAATGAAAAAAAGTTTGCGTCGGTCAGGGGGCTACGTGGCGCGATCCGATTGGCTAAGGGGGGCGTTCGGTAGGTGAATTAGAGCGGGCGACCGTTCGGTAGAAGAAAACGGTTCGGACTTAAGTTCGTTCTAATCTGGACCGTGGGATTTGGATCGGACGGTCGAGGGGGCTTACGGAGGGAGGTTGCCGGCGTCGGGGTACTCCGGCGAGTCCGGTAGCGGCGATTGCGACGGCGAGGTGTTCCGGTGGTCGGGGAGGACGGGGAAGTGGTCCTGGCGACGGGGACGGTCCTCCGGAGGCGATTGGTGGCGACGGCGTGGCGAATGATGGTCGGAGGTGGTGGCTACGATCGACGGCGACTTCCGGTGGTGGTGGAACTCCGACGAGCAATCGACGGCGTCTCGGCGAGAGAGAGAAGGGGGCTCGGGGGGGGAATGGATGCGGGGCCGTGGGGCTCTTATATAGGCGCTCGGGGGGGTGCGGGGAGGAGAGAGGGGAGAGATCCGGTGAGGGGGAGTAACGGCCGGCGTCGGATCCGGCGAGCGCGGGGAGTGAAGACGATGACCGTTCCGGGGCAACGGTCGGACGGGGTGGGACCCGGTGTCAGTGAGAGAGCGGGAGCATTACTGCGCTCGGTCGGCCGACCGGTAACGGTTTCGGCTTTTAAAGCCGGTGGGCCGGCCCGTTTAATACCGGAAACGGTTACCGTTTCTTTTTAATAATTTCCGGAGACATTCAAAAGCTTTTAAAGCATTCAAATCGTTTGTAAATATAGGGGTATTATATATCAAAATTAACAGAATAATAAATGCTATTTAATGAACATTTCTATTCTGTCATTTGAACACTTTGAAAAAAAATATTATTTCAGAAATGTCCTAATTGTTTTTAAACCCTTTTTGCAAATATTTTCAAAATAACTCCTGGTTATTTTTGTTCAAATAATTCACCAATTAGACCCTGGTGTGGAGTGTCATGTTCCTCCTCTCTTATTTGAACTTTTAACCAAAAATTTTAAATAGAGGAAGCAACATAGGGAAAAGTAGAAGGGGACTTTCTGAAAACCAGAAGAGGCATTTCAACTAGTTCATACAATCAAGCAATGATGATAATAGATGCATAGCTATATTCATAACATTCCAAAATGGAATTTTGGGATGTTACAAACCTACCCACCTTAAGATGAATCTCGCCCTCGAGATTCGGGTTGGCTAGAAAATAGGTGCGGATGGTCTCTACGAAGATCTTCTTCGCGTTCCCAGGTGGCTTCTTCCTCAGTATGGTGACTCCACAAAACTTTGCAGAACTTGATAATCTTGCTGCGGGTAACTCTGTTGGATGTCTCGAGGATCTTGACAGGCTTCTCCTCATAAGTCAGATCACTTTCAAGCTGTATGGCCTCTAGGGGCACGGTGTCTCGCAAAGGGATGTCAACCATCTCAGCATGACATTTCTTCAGCTGGGAAACATGGAACACATCATGAACTTCGGATAATCCTTCCGGCAATTCCAGTTTGTATGCAACTTCACCTCTACGTTCAAGAATTTTGTAGGGGCCTATGAATCTGGGTGCTAATTTTCCTTTAACACCAAATCTCTTGGTTCCTCGAAGCGGGGACACACGAAGATATGCTCGGTCTCCCACTTCATACGTCACTTCCTTGCGCTTGTTGTCAGCATAGCTCTTCTGTCGAGATTGAGCTATTTTGAGTCTGTCACGTATCAACTTGACTTTCTCTTCAGAATCTCGGATAAGGTCGGGACCAAAAAGTTGTCGGTCTCCAACACCATCCCACGTCAGTGGTGTTCTACATCTTCTTCCGTATAAAGCTTCGAAAGGGGCCATCTTTAGACTGGTCTGATAACTGTTGTTGTATGAGAATTCTGCGTAAGGCAAGTTTTCGTCCCAACTAGATCCATAATCTAGCGCACAAGCTCTCAACATGTCTTCCAGAATCTGATTGACTCTCTCAGTCTGGCCATCTGTCTGCGGATGAAAAGCTGTACTAAACTCCAGTCTCGTACCCAAAGTCTCATGTAACTGATGCCAAAACTTTGAAGTGAATTGTGTTCCTCTATCTGACACTATACTCCTCGGAACTCCATGCAGACATACGATCCTGGTCATGTATATCTTGGCTAGCTTAGCACTGGTATAGGTGGTCTTTACTGGAATGAAGTGTGCTACCTTGGTCAAGCGATCTACCACTACCCAGATGGAATCATAACCTGAACGGGTCCTGGGCAATCCTGTGATGAAATCCATACCAAGTTTTTCCCATTTCCACTCGGGTATCGGCAAAGGTTGGAGTAACCCTGCTGGTTTCTGATGTTCTGCCTTTACTCGCTGACAAACATCACATATCGCAACATGCTCTGCAATATCTTTCTTCATACCTGTCCACCAATAACTTTCCTTTAAATCCAGATACATCTTGGTATTGCCTGGGTGTATCGAGTAAGGTGAATCGTGGGCTTCCTGAAGTATCAACTTCCTGAGCTCTGGTTCATTGGGCACATAGATTCGGTTCTCAAACCACAAAGTTCCGTGTTCATCCTCACGAAAACCTTTAGCTTTACCATCTTTCATTCTCTGTTTAATCTCAGCTATCTCCTTGTCCGATTTCTGGGCTTCTCGAATTCTTTCGGTCAAGGTGGACTGAATTTCCAGTGTAGCAACATATCCTCTTGGAACTATCTCTAGCTTGAGCTCTCTGAGATCATCGACTAACTCTTGAGGTAATCCTCCAGCTGTGAGTGTGTTCACATAAGTTTTCCGACTCAAGGCATCGGCTACAACATTAGCCTTACCTGGATGGTAGTGTAATCTCATGTCATAGTCCTTGATTAACTCTAACCATCTCCTCTGTCTGAGGTTCAACTCTTTCTGCGTGAAGATATACTTCAGGCTCTTATGGTCGGTGTAAACATCACAACTATTTCCGATAAGGAAATGTCTCCAAGTCTTGAGTGCGTGCACTACGGCTGCTAGCTCCAAGTCATGCGTGGCATAATTCAACTCATGAGGTCGTAGCTGTCTGGAAGCATAGGCTACAACTTTTCCATCCTGCATAAGTACTCCTCCAAGTCCTTGACGTGAAGCATCACAATAAACCTGGAAATCCTTCCGAATATCGGGCAAGATCAACACTGGGGCTGTGACCAAACGTTCCTTCAACTCCCGGAAACTGGCTTCACATTCCACAGTCCAAACATACTTGGATTCTTTCTTCAACAACTCTGTCATGGGCTTGGCAACCTTGGAGAAATTTTCAATGAACCTCCGGTAATATCCAGCAAGTCCAAGGAAACTGCGGATCTCCTTAACTGAGGTGGGTGACTTCCACTCGGTGACGGCTTCAACCTTAGCGGGGTCTACGGCTATTCCTTCTCCGGAAATAACATGTCCAAGGAATCCGACTTCCGTCAACCAAAATTCACATTTGCTGAACTTGGCATATAACTGATGCTCTCTTAGCTTTTCCAGAACTAAACGCAAATGTTGCTTATGCTCTTCCTCGTTCTTGGAGAATATCAGAATGTCATCGATGAACACCACAACAAACTTGTCTAGGTATTCCATGAATACTTTGTTCATCAAATTCATGAAGTAGGCAGGAGCATTAGTCAATCCAAAAGACATGACCGTATACTCATACAAGCCATACCTCGTGGTGAAAGCTGTTTTGGGTATATCCTGTTCACGAATTTTCAACTGGTGATACCCTGATCGAAGATCGATCTTGGAGAATACTTTGGCTCCTACGAGCTGATCAAACAAATCATTAATCATCGGTAGAGGGTACTTGTTCTTGATAGTCACCTCGTTCAAGGCACGATAGTCCACTACCATTCTCAAAGATTTATCCTTCTTCTCCACCAAAAGAACTGGGGCTCCCCAAGGTGAAGAACTTGGGCGAATATAACCTTTGTCCAATAACTCCTTAATTTGCTTCTTGATTTCCAACAGATCATTTGCGGGCATCCGATAGGGTCTCTTGGAAATTGGGGCTGTCCCTGGCTGTAGCTCTATTAAGAACTCAATCTCCCTATCTGGTGGCATTCCTGGTAATTCTTCCGGAAATACATCTGGAAATTCTTTTACCACAGGTACTTCCTCCTGAACAACTCCTGTGAGAGAATTTAACCGAGCACTCATACGTGTGCGTCGGGATACATACTTAATCCTCTTGTTCTCCGGGGTGGTGAGTGAAACAGACTTGCTAGGGCAATCAAGATTTCCTTCATACTTGGTCATCCAATCCATGCCTAGGATTACATCCAATCCGTGTGACTCTAAGACGATGAGGTCGGTGGAAAAAACATGGTTCCCTATATTGAGTTTCAAGGCATGGCATCCTATCCCTGCCATCATCATACCTCCTGGAGAACTAACCTGAATTGGCTGACTAAGGGTTTTGGTGGGCAAACCATACTTATCCACAACTACCCTTGATATGAATGAATGAGTTGCACCCGAATCAAAAAGTACTGTAACAGGACGTGAATGCAATAAAAACTTACCAACCACAGTCTCGGGCTGATCATAGACTTCTTCCACGTTGATGTGATTCACGTGAGCACGGGGAAACGGATTGGGCTTCTTGGCTGTGGAGTTGCCGTTGTTAGTGCCGTTTCCAGTGCCTTGCTTACTCTGGGGACACTCAGTAGCATAGTGCCCTGTCTTCTGGCACTTGAAACAGGTAATGTGACTCAGATCCTTCTGAGCAGGAACTTGACGGTGCTGGTTGTTGTTCCCATTCCCATTGTCACTCTTGAAGTTACCATGGTTGAGACGGTTATTCCCATTTCCTCCATGATGGTGACCTCCATGGTTGTGCACAGTATGAGTGTGCTTTCCAAACTTACCATTTCCTGATCCGGTATTCCCGGAGTACGGGGAGTAACGAGGCTTCTGATGAGCTCCAGAGTTGAACTTCCCCTGAGTGTACTTCCGCTTGCGGTTCTCAATCTGCTGCTGTTTACCTTCCAGAATAAGTGCCTTATCCACCAGCTCTTGGTAGTTGTTGAAATTAGCCACTACCAGCTGTATGCTCAACTCATCATTGAGTCCTTCCAGAAACTTTTCTTGCTTGGCCGCATCATCGGCCACATCTCCTGGGGCATAACGTGACAATGTGTTGAAGTCGTCCACATATTGGGCCACGGAACGATTACCCTGGCGCAAGTTGCGAAACTCGCGCTTCTTTAAACTCATGGCTCCAGCTGAAACATGAGCGGTGCGGAAAGCAAGCTTGAACTGCTCCCAAGTCACATCTGCAATAGGATAAGTGGTGGTATAATTCTCCCACCATGATGCTGCTGGTCCTTCCAGTTGATGTGCGGCAAATCGCACTTTCTCAGCGTCAGTGCATCCAGCGGTGACAAGTTCTCTCTCCATCTTGCGGAGCCAGTCATCTGCCACAATGGGCTCAGTGCTGCTGGAGAAAGTTGGAGGGTTCAACCTCAGAAAACGGGTGAGATTGTCAGTCTGGGGTGGATGGTGGTTGTTGTTGTTGTTCTGGTTGTTGGTCTGATTCTGAATCAATAGTTGCATCAGTGCATTCTGTTGCTGAAGGAGTTGGGTGAGTTCCGGTGGAAAAGTGAAATCGGTCTCACGTCGTGAAGGCATCTTGCTGTTTTCAGAGGGATGAGAATTAGAATAGAACAAGGGTCTGGAAGAAATTCACTACCCATATGCAATGCAACAAACATATCACACGAAACACTCATTCATTTATTCAATCAATGTCAAACATCGGAAAATACAAATCTCAGACAACTAAACATCGACCTACGCTTTAACGACTAAAATAAAGATACATTGGAGGGCATAACTAATGTTCTCCTCAAAAGTGCATAGTCGTAGGTCCTCCGGTGGTGCTTTCCTCATAGTCTTCATCGTCGCTGATGAAGGGTGCCATGTCTCCTTCGGGGTGAAGGTTTTCTCCCATGTCTAGATGCTCCTCCAGAGTGGCGATGCGTGCATTCTGCTCATCAATCCTCTCTAAGAAGTCCTTCACTTCATGCTCGTGTTCATAGTTGGCCTCTCGCAGATCAGCTTCAAGGTCCAGCTCACGATTCATCAGATTCTTGATAGTCTTCGTGTCAGCACGAACTCGAAGCTCCAGAGTCCTGATGTGAGTCTCCAAGGTCTGGATATAGGAGATATTGGTGTCTGCAGTGGGATTGGTGATGATGTTGCCATGGGCATCTCTGCGGCAAACCATGCTGAGTCCTGGTGAAATGGTTCCACCTCTGTATTCCTCCTGGATACGTCCAAGGGCACGATGAATGGCCATGTCTCTTCCAAGTATCCAACTGGGTGCCACGAACTTGAGATCTATGGGTTCCTTCCGATTCCCAAAGGTCTTCCCTGGAATATGCACCTCGATCCTGTAGCGTCCATCTTGGGGAAATGACATGATAGGAATCCCGGTGATGCTCGGCAAAGCAATCCTTATGTCCTTGACGATCCTCATCAGCTCCTTACCAAAGGGCATCGTTGCGTCAGGCTGGCAAAACTCTGTGATCAACACTGGGATGAAGGTGGCCATCTATAAATTTTGAAATAATCGGAGAGGAGTCAGAAACGAATAGATGAGAGTATAAGATATTTAAAGACAAAGAGAAACAATCCTAAGGCTTTCCAATCCTAGAGGTTACGTCCTACGGTCAGCGTGTGCTCTGATACCATTTCTGTAACGACCCGACCTGGAAGGTCAAGTCTCCGGTGTTTCCGTACCATCCCAAGATCATGCTGGTACACACACGGTACATCAATGTATATATCAAAGGTAAATCACACAGCATTATATTAATCGAAATCTCATATCGAGTTCTTTATTACGATAAAAATTACAATAAAGTGGCCAAAGGCCAACTCATGAGAATATCTAAATCTTGCGGAAGCGTCGAAGGTAGATGAGTCCATCCGACTCCAAGGGCATCTCACTGAGCATAGAACGTGTCCTCACTCCTGGTCGGAAAAATACTCTGCAACATGATACGTTGCAGCCGTGTAGGTCAGCATATGGAGTATGCCGGCAAAGTCACAAGAGAGGGGTGAAAATAATCAGCTAGTCTATATGCTTATATGGCAGGTGGGGTGGTAAGTTTTGCGTAAAGCCAATTTTTCCTACATCAAGAAAAAGGGCTAAGCAAAGCATTACTAAGTTGGTTGATTAATGAGATGGTTCCATCAACCAATTCTCATACCCAAAATTATTAAATTCCCACATCATCATATTATTTGTGTTGAGAGTTCCGGAAGTTCCAATCCCTTTGGCTCAAGTCGTCCATAACCGTGGACACGGCTAATCGATTAGGTTTAAGTACTCTGCAGAGTTTTTGCACACGTTCCCCACAAGATTTGGTCGCCTCCGTTTGATTTCTCGCACTTCAGGGTGTTTGAGAAACGGATGACCAAAACATGGTCTTCCAAAGGGTTTCCCTGCGACTCTGACGATGCCCATCCTTTCCTACCGTTCTTCTACCTCTCGTAGCACCGCCTGTCCAGGGTCACCACGATATCCAACCAAGCCAGAGCCCATAATGACTTGTGGCTGTGCAGGTAAGCCTTGGGTCTTGAAGCACCCATCCATCCCTTTGTGCCTGGGTGGACCTTTCCGCGTGAATACTGGCCACCTCCAGCATCACCTAGGCTAACCACTGGTTTCTCCAGGGCGCCGTTCAACCATCATCCACCCAGAGGTATGTTGAAAACTTGGAGTATTGAAATCTTGATCATTATGTAGGTCTTGAAATTATTAACTCTCTCAACTCTCATGAATCACACAACCAACCCCGTCTACTAATAGCATAGCAAAAGGTAAAACAACGTTTCCCGGGGCCAATGTTGTCAAAGGGGTTGAGAGGGGTATCTACCACATGATACTACTACTATGTAACCAAGTTTCCAACTAACCTATCTTGCATGCAACTGGGGAGATGGTAGAACTAATGCATATAAAACATGGGTAAAACATGATCAAAGTGACTTGCCTGATTGATGATCTTCGTACTTGAGTAACTCTAGGTAACAAGTTTCGCACTCCGGATAATCTAACGAAACAAACAATGCACTCAAATAAGCATACAACCAAAATAAGTACTCATAACATTCAGCAAAGAAGTACTAAACAAACAAGGCAAACAATGCACAAAAGTCTCTAGCAAGTAAAACACACAAAGTTTTGTTTTTTCCAAAGGGGATGATGAAAACACTACTACATAATAAAACTATTTTGAAATAGCAAAACAATTGTTGACAACAAGGAAAACAATAGAATATTTTATTAATAAACAGAATAATCAATTTAAGCTTGTTGGGAAAAGTTTAGTGAAGTTTATACAAGTTTTGATAAACACTATATGAATCAACTATAGTTATATTAACAAAAGAATGTAAAACTAAACTTATAATTTGTTAACAAAACATGTTCTTGACAGAAAAAAAATAATTTACTATTAAATCTGTCTTAGAAAACAGAAACAAAATATAGAAAACTTTGTTTGAAAACAAACTATTACTAGTTAGTTGTTTTAGTCAAATTAAGCCTAATTGAAAAGAAATTTTGATTCCTATGTTAAATAAAATTAAACTAGGCAAATTTATATTTTTATTAACAGTAAGTGAAAACACTAAATGTTTACTAACAGAACCTAATAAACAAATAAAACCAAATTCTAAATCAAACTAATCAAAATTAAGTTTATAAAACTATATTATAATAATAAGCAGATTCTGTTTTTTGGGTAAAACAGTAATCAAATATATCATGAAAATCCTCAAACTATACCTGAAGATAGTCCTAACTAATACCAAACAGTAGCAAAAAGATTCATATCAAAATCTATTTTCAAACTCTAGTTATTCAGATTTGAAGATTTTAAGCAAATTTGATTCAATTCAAATTTCATAGTTCAAATTTGAAATTTAAAAGTACAGGGTGAAACTACATGAAAATTGTGAGCTATTGCAAAAAGAATCAACTCAAAACTCTAAACAGATTAAAAGATATAAGCAAAACAAAATTGGAAAACATTCTGTTAATTAAAACAAAACAGAAAATGAAAAAAAGTTTGCGTCGGTCAGGGGGCTACGTGGCGCGATCCGATTGGCTAAGGGGGGCGTTCGGTAGGTGAATTAGAGCGGGCGACCGTTCGGTAGAAGAAAACGGTTCGGACTTAAGTTCGTTCTAATCTGGACCGTGGGATTTGGATCGGACGGTCGAGGGGGCTTACGGAGGGAGGTTGCCGGCGTCGGGGTACTCCGGCGAGTCCGGTAGCGGCGATTGCGACGGCGAGGTGTTCCGGTGGTCGGGGAGGACGGGGAAGTGGTCCTGGCGACGGGGACGGTCCTCCGGAGGCGATTGGTGGCGACGGCGTGGCGAATGATGGTCGGAGGTGGTGGCTACGATCGACGGCGACTTCCGGTGGTGGTGGAACTCCGACGAGCAATCGACGGCGTCTCGGCGAGAGAGAGAAGGGGGCTCGGGGGGGGAATGGATGCGGGGCCGTGGGGCTCTTATATAGGCGCTCGGGGGGGTGCGGGGAGGAGAGAGGGGAGAGATCCGGTGAGGGGGAGTAACGGCCGGCGTCGGATCCGGCGAGCGCGGGGAGTGAAGACGATGACCGTTCCGGGGCAACGGTCGGACGGGGTGGGACCCGGTGTCAGTGAGAGAGCGGGAGCATTACTGCGCTCGGTCGGCCGACCGGTAACGGTTTCGGCTTTTAAAGCCGGTGGGCCGGCCCGTTTAATACCGGAAACGGTTACCGTTTCTTTTTAATAATTTCCGGAGACATTCAAAAGCTTTTAAAGCATTCAAATCGTTTGTAAATATAGGGGTATTATATATCAAAATTAACAGAATAATAAATGCTATTTAATGAACATTTCTATTCTGTCATTTGAACACTTTGAAAAAAAATATTATTTCAGAAATGTCCTAATTGTTTTTAAACCCTTTTTGCAAATATTTTCAAAATAACTCCTGGTTATTTTTGTTCAAATAATTCACCAATTAGACCCTGGTGTGGAGTGTCATGTTCCTCCTCTCTTATTTGAACTTTTAACCAAAAATTTTAAATAGAGGAAGCAACATAGGGAAAAGTAGAAGGGGACTTTCTGAAAACCAGAAGAGGCATTTCAACTAGTTCATACAATCAAGCAATGATGATAATAGATGCATAGCTATATTCATAACATTCCAAAATGGAATTTTGGGATGTTACAACAACTTAGCTGCTAATACTCGAGAATATTCTTTGGCTCCCCTTGTGTCGAATAAATAAATTAGGGTTGAATACTCTACCCTCGAAAACTGTTGCGATCCCCTATACTTGTGGGTTATCACCAACTCACAACCCTAGAGCTTGGTGGGTCGCCAAACAAGTGGCAAAGGGAGGATTAGACATCCTCAACAATAATGAAATGCATAATAAGCGAACGACGGTATCATCCAACGAGTTTGATGAGATTTTGATTATATACGAGACTCATCCATCAAGGAAGAAATGCAAACTAGCCCTTTGGGAACTAAACCACATCCATCATGTGACGACCTCACACAACAGGTCGTCGGACACGCCTATCACTTTCGGGCAGCAAGATTAACTGAAGTCCGACTCGAGCTGAGGAATGATAGCCTTATTCCTCGACCCCATAATACACGGATGTCGACTAAGGAAGGTCTTAATGGATGATGGCAGCAGTTTAAACCTCATATACGAGGACACTCTCCAAAAGATGCATCTTGACAAATCACGCGTCGAACCTAGTCACACCACATTTAAGGGGGACCATCCCACGAAGAGAGGTGTGATGCAGCGGCAAAATCACTTTGGACGCGGTGTTCGGAACTCTTGACAACTACCGATCCAAGAAGCTGACCTTTGACATTGTGCCCTTCCGAAGTGGTTATCATGCTCTACTAGTCCGCGATGCATTTTCCAAATTCCATGTCATCCCACATTATGCTTACATGAAGATAAAAATGCTGGGACCCAATGGTCTGATCACCATAGCAAGTAACTCTGACATAGCACTTAGAGTCAAAAATAAACGGTGGTGCTTGCTCTCGAGTCCTTAGCCGAGGCCGTTGCGGTCGAGGAGCTAACAACGTTGCATGCAAGTGTTGACAGGAACGATGTCATCCTCGACAAAAGATCCAAATCCACATCGTTCAAGCCAACCAATGAGATAATCAAAATTCAAGTGCACCCCTCAGACCCGAGTAAAACAACGTCCATAAGTACACGATTGGACCCAACATTGGATGAAGCACTACGTGTTCCTTCGAGAAAATTGAGATATGTTCGTTTGACACCCTTTCGACATGCCAGGAAACCCGAAACACCTTTCCGAGCATAGTCTGAATATAATAAAGGGCTTTAAGCCTGTTAAACATGTAATTCGCAGATTCTCAAAGCCTAAAAGGTAGACCATTGGGGAAGAGGTGTCCAAGCTGCTGGAAGCCGGATTCATCCAAGACATCAAACACCCCGATTGTTGGCTAACAAGGATATGGTGCCCAAAAATAAAAAATCATGGCGCCTAGATTTTTTTGTCATAGAATTAGGAGCCCATCACATCTATGATGATCCATGTTTTTGTAACAATTATCATCATGGAAGTGTCACACCCATGATAGAATTTTTTTTGTTTGGGCCATAATGTCACGGAAGTGTCATTTTTGTAGTGATATCAACATGCCAGATGGATACTTTGGGGTTTATCACATGTCATGCCATAAATGGATGTGAATACACATGCCTTACGGGTATTCTTGAAATGTATGTTTCGGTAGCGATAGTTCAAGATTGGGATTTGCTAGCTCCTCTCATGATAGAGAGATACTCTCCAGGCCCATTCATTGTTACGTTATCATTATCGTCTGGCCAGACACTTGTGATGATTATCAAGGGATACCGATACATGAACACAAATAAAGAGAATGAAACTGGTAACAAGGATAATCGACATAGTGATCAAGGAGTTGATCACGGGTTTATCGATAATCACTCCCGGGGTTCCGTAAACGTATCACGAAGCAAAAGGAATGGTATTCGTAAACAAAGGTTTGCTCGAGAACTTCATGAATATGCGGGAGTTAATAAGGGTGTCCAGATCCCGTTGTTAACTATTGACCGAAAGAGGTTCCGTGCCATGTCCACTTATTTCCGGACTTGTAGGGTCACATGCTTAACGAGTTCCGGTCCTGATTACCATAGAAATAAGAAATGACTTAAAATAGCACCGAAGTGTTTCGGATGGTTCCAGAATGGTTTTGGGAATTCTGGAAAGGTATGACATGATTTTGAAAAGTACGGATCTATATATGAAAAGTTATCGGCATCATCGGAATGGGTTCCGGAGACATCTGAAAAAATTAGGGATTTTATTTGTGGAAGAAAATTGTGAAGGACCGTCATGAGATGACGACCCATAGTGGTTCACGAGGGTGCACAAGGGGCGCCACAGGGAGATGGCAGGTCCCTAGACCAAATCCTACTAAGTGAAGGAGGAGAAGGATTCACCCTAGGCCGACACCCCCTCCTCTCTGCCACCTATATATATGTGGGGAGGCCTCCCTCTTGAAGCACATCAAATCAAAGGGACCTCTCTCCCACATAGCTCCACGTTCTCCCGGTCTAATTGGCCTAAGTGTTTAGGCTCCTAATTAGACAACTTCTAATCTCGGCCTAAGTGAATTAGACTCCTAATTAGACGTGAAGCGCCGCTAGTCTTTCTCGCTCTCTAGTTTCGTAGTTCTTCTTCCTAGACATCGAAGCTCCATTGGACGACTACCACGGAACACATGGATACCTCGGAAGGGTCATCTACTTTCACTCTTGACTCAGTGAACTCCTCTCGCGGCTCCAAGGTGTAACCTAGCTATGGGAATCGACGGGATCGTTGAGTTGCATCGACTCGTCACTGCTTCTGCTACTCTACATCGTCAGTGAGTTCGAGCGTTACCGCCATATTCATAGTGATCCTGGATGATATCGTGTAGCATATTTTTTTGCATAGCACGTTCCCCTACAATGTCAAGGTTGAAGAAGAGGAGGAAGACAAATTGCCTCTACCGTCTACTGCCGACCGGAGAAGACATACTGCTTACATGCTCATCGGCGACGAATCCGCATGGGTGAAGATCTCGAGGGGGGGTGGGATGGTGGCAGTGATTTGGGCGATGAGGCAAAGGTGGCTATATAGAGCGACCGATTCGGTGGGAGGTGACCTAATTCTTTATGCCATTTTTATGAGGACCCCTGCTCGCATGAGTTCGGCTCTATGTTCCTCTTCCCTGCATCGTCCGAGCCTGGGTGAGGGGATATGTAATGTCCGGTTCCACGAGTTGGTCACGGGACACGCTGGCGCCATTATGCCATGACGGGGCCCGTGATATTGTCACGAACATAAAGCTACTCATAGTTCGAAATATCATGCATATGATACTAGTGTATGATACCACATTCATAATGCATTGTATTATAGAGTAGTATCATATATAATCTTATTTATTGTCATACATGACACAAAATAGCATAACATGATACGGCATCTACCTATATTACTCTAATTTTTTTTCTTTAATCCTCTGTTTGCTATTTTATAGTGTATGATATCGGTTAAGATATCACCACTATGACCAGCCTAAAGGTCCCCGGACAAAGACACATTTGTGGCCCCAGGTGGCCAGCTCACTGATCTGTGTAGTTTGGCCCGAGGTGGCCAGCTCAGTGATCTGTGTAGTCAGTGGTACTTCGTTCAAGGAGAAAAGAAAAGAAAAGTCAGTGGCACTACTCGGCGGTGCACATGACATGCCCTCGTACCACGTACGTTGGTCCGGGAGCTTTCTGTCTCCAGTGGCGCCAACGCAAAACAGAAGTGATTAACGGTGGCTTCTCGCCATGACCAAGCCCCAAGCGTTTGCTCTCTCGACGATAGAGCCACTCCTTCGTTCGTTGCTTTGATGCATGCTTGCCGCCGATGACATGCTCCATTTATCAGTCGGAGTAGTGAGTTTCGGCACTGCTCTTTGCCTGGTTGCTAATATAAAGACACTATTACTTGGCTCATGTATATGCATATTATCGTTAGATTTTATTCCTTGTGTTTTCTGTTGCTGCTTGGTGTTAATCTGTGTTCAAATGGTCGCCAAGAATGATGTTTCCCCGAGCTGTTGTGCCCTTGTGAGACCGCTCGATGGAGCCCCCATTATACCGTCAAAAGCATCGGATTCCATAGCACTACGACATGGAAAAATGGACAACTCGAGGAGGAGGGTGGGCACGCGAGCCACATCTTTTTGGTGGGCAGCCGACAGCTACTTCCGTATAGTAATGCTCCACTTGCATGTCCATGAATAGAAAGAGAAAAAATGCCCACTTGCATGCATGCATCATGCACTAAGATGAAGATGAAGCCGAGGTTAATGGTCTCTTAGTCACTTTCTCCAGCAGCTGTCGTTTGCTCGCCGCTAATTTAGTGTTTGAAGATGCCGACGATGGGTCGATGGTTTTGTTTGTTTAGACCACCCGCAGAATAGATTACGCACCCAACGCGCCGGCGGCTAATGCGGGGAGTTTAGCGACTTTGATTGAGGCCGGGTTTAGGGTTCCAGCCCGTTCGTTAATGCTGTCCAAATTTACTTGATGTGCATGGCGTCACTGGTGAAAAATCTTGCTGCAGGGTTAAGTTGAACTCGGATGGGGCCTTAGCCAAAAACCAGGGTTCAGGAGGGGTTGGTGCTGTTCTCAGGGACAGCCAAGGTAGCTTCGTTGCCGGAGCTTGCCACTTTTTTCCACGGGCGACTGAACCTGGAACAGTGGAGCTAATGGCTTGCCGAAGAGCTATTCAATTGGCACAAGAACCGAACATCCAGAAGGTAATTATCGAGTCTGATACACAGGTGGCGGCGCGCAAGATTAGCAGCGAAATGAAAGATCTTTCAGCTACAAGGAGTAGGAGCCCCCCGTGGCTGGGAGGACTGACAGGAGGCAAGCGACGGCCACGGCGGACTGAAAAGAAGATGAAGGAAGAAGGCCACGACAATCATGACGGCAATGCTCGAGAGGGCAGCGTGGTGGGCAAAGTTGTGGAGGTTGGAGGCATACGACATCACTCGACATCGACGAACAGCCAAATTCGACTGCGTACGAGCCATGCGGCCAACATCTCCCCTACACTTCCTCAATCGCTATGTGTTTTTTATGAAAGCGGTGGCTGTTGAAGAGATAAGGTTGGTGTGGATCCATGTAAATTATTTTAGCTGGTCACCTACCGCGTATATCCATGTGAAGAGATAAGGTTGGGTGCCGAAAAGAGATGAGTGAGGATGGTATCATGTGTTTGAGCTAAAATCAGGATAGATCACCGATGAAAATTATATATGTGTACTTTATTGTTTTATAATCAAGTAAAAATGTCTCAGATTAATATAAACACAGTCGAGACAAATAAAATGCATATAAGGGCCAGTTCTTTTGTTAGCTTTTAAATAAGCTGAAATAAGTTGTACCCTACCCAGCTTATTCTAGAAACCCAACCAAATTTATTTATTTAAAAGCCTACTAACTAAGACTTCACTAATAGGCTTCTAAAAATATATTTGTAGTTGGGCTTATAGAATAAGCTGGGTAGGGGACAGCTTATTCTAGAAGTCCAAAAAAGCTATCAAAAGAACTGGCCCTAAGACAGATTGACTGATTGCCAACTCATGCCCCATATACTACACATAAGGTCCAAAATGCAAATGCAATATGTATGTAAGGGTATTTGGCACTCATCCTAATACATCCACACATTTAGAATAGGTGCATATATGATTTACCACCTAGGCATCTACTGTTTGCTTACGTATTATGACCGTGATTATGTTTTTTATGGGCTTATATTTATATGGGCTCATGAAAGGAGAGTAAATTCTCACATGAAGTTACTCTAAATTATTTTTCTGCATTTTTAGAAGGTGTGCTCGGTGGACCATTAAGATGACAATAATTTTTCCCACATTGATGGCCGTGCTAGCAGGAGGAAGATGTGTGGGTCACGTGGGCAAAGAGATAATATGGAAAATAAAAGAGAAATAAGGACGCTCCCTTGCTTGTTCAAGGAGTGGCATCTACATGTTCAAAAAGGACCCATGCCAAACAGATTATGTCGTGGTTTCGTTACGGCAGATGCCATGAGTAGGCTTATAGAGAGGTGTCGAAGGACGCCGGCGGGCTCCGGGAGCGGGGTTAGGCACAAACGGTGACTGACACGCGATGTACCCAGGTTTAGGGCCCTCCGTGAGAGGTAATACCCCTAGTCCTGCTCGGTCTAGATTAGGTGATGGAGAGATTACAATGATGCTCCTGGAGCTGTATGAGCGAGGAAGGAGAAGAAGCTGGCCGTCCTCCTGCCTCTATGTATGCGTGTGTGTGATGAGTGGGGAGATGGAGCGAACTTGGACCCCTTTGCATGGGGGTGGTCCGGGGGGTTTATAGGCCAACCCTCCGGATTACAATAGGGGTAAAAGGCCGTGGAGGTCCCCGGCTAGCAGCCTCTTGGGCCGGCTGTGGGGCCCGCCGGCTGTGGGGTCTTGTTGCTGGTAGGTCCCGCCGCCTGAAGAGTCCTGTCCGGAGCCGGCGGGGCCCGCACAGTGGGTCCCGACGCCGGTCACATCGCGGCACGGGTCGTCCCTTGTGATGTCGTCTTGCGGCGTCCGGCCGAGGTCAGCGGCCCGGCCGGCCGCCCTGTAGCCATGCCGGGGCAGGTAATGGAGTGGTTGAGGCGTGTCGGCACTGTTGGAGGCCCGGTCGCCGTCCGCCAGGGTTAGACGTCCTGACGCCTTCACTGTAGCCATGCGAGCGCTCGCCCCCGATGGGATGGGGTCCACTGTTGCCGTGCAGGCCCTGACAATGGTATCCAATGCCCAGGTGGCTGAGGAGGCCAGGCGGCAAAGTCCCCAGCCGGCTAGCGCGCCGTAGCTGGCGGAAGCGTAGCCGGCGGGCCCTAGCCGGAGGGTCGCGACCGGCAAGGCATAGCCGGACCGCTAGGAGAAGCGGCCCGCCCTTTAATCGCGTTTGGTGAGCTAGGGCAAGGGGGCGTTTGAGGATACCCCGGGGTTGTCCCCCCGTCAGTAGTCCCCGAAGCCGGGGAGGCCCGTCGACGGGTCACGGCGGTCCTCGCCGGCTTGAAGATCGCTTGTGCGCCATGGGATGTCTGGAGGGCCAGGTGACGCCAGCAGGCGGCAGCCGGCTCCGTAGCCGGTCGAGGCCACGCGCGCCGCCTCAGGTCCTCCGTCGGGCAGAAGAGCTGCGCCACGCGGAGGGAGCAGCGGGCCACAGCCTGACAGGCCACGCGACGGAAAAGACCGGACCGCGGAGGGGGGCCTCCACGACCGTGCCCTCGATCCGCGCGCGCGGATCTCACATGGCACAGGCAGGCAGTTGGCGTTCCCGAGCGCCATGATGACCGCTCCGCGCGCTTCGGGTGTTGGGGAACGTCGCATGGGAAACAAAAAAATTCCTACGCACACGCAAACCTATCCATGGTGATGAGCATCTACGAGAGGTAGAGTGGATCTACGTATCCTTGTAGATCGCTAAGCAGGAAGCGTTAAGAAACGCGGTTGGTGTAGTCGAACTTCTTCGCGATCCAAATCGCCGAGCGTCCCGCGATCCAATCACGAACAGTCCCGCGATCTCGTCACGATCCGTTCCGCGATCCAATCACGAACCGTCCCGCGATCCCGTCACGATCCGTCCCGCGATCCAATCACGATCGTCTCGTGGCCTTGATCACGATCCTTCCGATCTAGTACCGAACGGACGGCACCTCCGCGTTCAACACACGTGCAGCTTGATGACGATCTCCACCGTCTTGATCTAGCAAGAGGAGGTGGAGAGGAGAGAGAGTTCACCGGCAGCGTGACGGCGCTCCGGCGATGGTGGTGGAGTGATTACGGCAGGGCTTCGCCTAAGCACTGCGGAAAACCGATCTAGAGGAGCACCGGTGGAACGGGTAGCACGTGGCCGTAAATTGTGTGCAAAAACCCTCTATTCCACCAGTATATATAGGAGGAGAGGAGAGGCAGCCTTGGAGCAAGGGCAAGGCCCTCTAGGAGTCGGCCGAGCCAAGGAGGAGGAGTCCTACTCCTTCTCCACTCCTAGTAGGAGTAGGACTCTCCCTTTTTGCCTTTTTTCCACTCTTTTTCCTTTGGGATTCTTCCCCCAGCCGCATGGGCCTTGTGTGGCTATTCCACCAGCACACTAAGGGCTGGTTAATTCTCTCCCACAGGCCATGAAGCCTCTTGGGTCGAAATACCCCTCCCGGAGGTCTCCCGATACACTACCGGCACTCCCGGTACACTACCGATGAGCCCGAAACTTTTCCGGCGACCAAACTGGGACTTCCTATATATGAATCTTTACCTCCGGACCATTCCGGAGCTCCTCGTGACGTCCGGGATCTCATCCGGGACTCTGAACAACCTTCGGTCACCACCATACGTAACTCTACACTACCGAAACGTCACCAAACCTTAAGTGTGCAGACCCTACGGGTTCGAGAATTATGTAGACATGACCGAGACAACTCTACGACCAATAACCAATGGCGGGACCTGGATGTCCACATTGGTTCCTACATATTCTACGAAGATCTTTATCGGTCGAACCTCTATGTCAAGGATTCAGTTAATCCCGTATGATGTTCCCTTTGTTCTTCGGTATGTTACTTGCCCGAGATTCGATCGTCGGTATCTCCATACCTAGTTCAATCTCGTTACAGACAAGTCTCTTTACTCGTTCCGTAATACAAGATTCCGCAACTAACAATTAGTCACATTTCTTGCAAGGCTCATTGTGATGTTGTATTACCGAGTGGGCCCTGAGATACCTCTCCGTCACACGGAGTAACAAATCTCGGTCTCGATCCATGCCAACTCAAGAGACACCATCGGAGATACCTGTAGAGCACCTTTATAGTCACCCAGTTACGTTGCGACGTTTGATACACACAAGGCACTCCTCCGATATCCGTGAGTTGCATGATCTCATGGTCATAGGAACATATACTTGACATGCAAAAAACAGTAGCAATAAACTGACACGATCATATGCTACATTTGTAGTTTGGGTCTTGTCCATCACATCATTCTCCTAATGATGTAATCCCGTTATCAAATGACATCACATGTCAATGGCTAGGAAACCTTGACCATCTTTTGATTAACGAGCTAGTTCACTAGAGGCACACTAGGTACACAGTGTTGTCTATTTATCCACACATGCAGTGTGTGTTGGGAGACGTAGTAGTAAATCAAAATTTTCCTACGTTCACCAAGATCAATCTATGGAGAAAACCAGCAACGAGTGGGGAGAGATTGGATCTTCATACCTTTGAAGATCGCTAAGCGGAAGCGTTACAAGAACGCGGTTGATGGAGTCGTACTCGTAGCGATTCAGATCGCGGTAGATCCGATCAAGTGCCGAACGGACGGCACCTCCGCGTTCAACACATGTGCAGCCCGGTGATGTCTCCTACACCTTGATCCAGAAAGGAGGAAGGAGAGGTTGGGGAAGATCTCCAGCAGCAGCACGACGGCGTGGTGGTGGTGGAGTAGTAGGGTATCCCGGCAGGGCTTCGCCTAAGCACTGCGGAGGAGGAAGAAGCAGGATAGGGCTGCAGCGAGAGAGAGAGAGTTCGTCGTCTCAAACCTGCCCAAACCCTTGCATATATATAGGAGGAAGGAGAGGGAGGGCTGGCTTGGCCCCTCCTGCAAGGAGGAGCTTCGGCCGAACCAAGGGGGAAGAGTCCACCTCCCATACGGGAGGTGGATCTCCTCCTTTTAAATCCTTTCTCCCTTTATCTCTTGTCCCTGGCGCATGGGCCCTTTCTAGGAGGTCTTGGCTGGCCCAATATGGGCTGGCACACCTCTTCTAAGGGCCCATGAGGTCCTTTGGTCGTCACCCCCTTCCCGGGGTCCTCCGGCACCCTCCCGGCACTCCCGGTACAATACCGATGAGCCCGAAAACTTTCCGGTGACCAAAACTGGACTTCCTATATATCAATCTTTACCTCCGGACCATTCCGGAGCTCCTCGTGACGTCCGGGATCTCATCCGGGACTCCGAACAACCTTCGGTAATCACGTATACCTTTTCCCTATAACCCTAGCGTCATCGAACCTTAAGTGTGTAGACCCTACGGGTTCGGGAGACACGTAGACATGACCGAGACACCTCTCCGGCCAATAACCAACAGCGGGATCTGGATACCCATGTTGGCTCCCACGTACTCCACGATGATCTCATCGGATGAACCACGATGTCAGGGATTCAATCAATCCCGTATACAATTCCCTTTGTCTATCGGTATTGTACTTGCCCGAGATTCGATCGTCGGTATCGCCATACCTTGTTCACTCTCGTTACTGGCAAGTCTCTTTACTCGTTCCGTAACACATCATCCCATGGCTAACTCCTTAGTCACATTGAGCTCATCATGATGATGTCTTACCGAGTGGGCCCAGAGATACCTCTCCGTCACATGGAGTGACAAATCCCAGTCTCGATTCGTGTCAACCCAACAGACACTTTCGGAGATACCCGTAGCGTACCTTTATAGCCACCCAGTTACGTTGTGACGTTTGGCACACCCAAAGCATTCCTACGGTATCCGGGAGTTACACAATCTCATGGTCTAAGGAAATGATACTTGACATTGAAAAGCTTTAGCAAACGAACTACACGATCTTGTGCTGTGCTTAGGATTGGGTCTTGTCCATCACATCATTCTCCTAATGATGTGATCCCGTTATCAACGACATCCAATGTCCATGGTCATGAAACCGTGACCATCTATTGATCAACGAGCTAGCCAACTAGAGGCTCACTAGGGACATGTGGTGGTCTATGTATTCACACATGTATTACGGTTTCTGGTTAACACAATTGTAGCATGAATAATAGACAATTATCATGAACTAGGAAATACAATAATAACCATTTTATTATTGCCTCTAGGGCATATTTCCAACAGTCTCCCACTTGCACTAGAGTCAATAATCTAGTTACATTGTGATGAATCGAACACCCATAGCATTCTGGTGTTGATCATGTTTTGCTCGTGAGAGAGGTTTAGTCAACGGATCTGCGACATTCAGATCCGTATGCACTTTACAAATATCTATGTCTCCCTCCTGAATGTAATCACGGATGGAGTTGAAGCGGCGCTTGATGTGTCTTGTCTTCTTGTGAAACCTGGGCTCCTTCGCAAGGGCAATAGCTCCAGTGTTGTCACAGAGTAGAGTCATCGGGCCCGACGCATTTGGAATCACTCCTAGGTCGGTGATGAACTCCTTCATCCAGACTCCCTCCTTTGCTGCTTCCGAAGCAGCTATGTACTCCGCTTCACATGTAGATGCCGCCACGACGCTTTGCTTGCTGCTGCTCCAGCTGACTGCCCCTCCATTCAAAATATACACGTATCCGGTTTGCGACTTAGAGTCGTCCGGATCTGTGTCGAAGCTAGCGTCGACGTAACCCTTTACGACTAGCTCTTCGGCACCTCCATATACGAGAAACATGTCCTTTGTCCTTTTCAGGTACTTTAGGATATTCTTGACCGCTGTCCAGTGTTCCGCTCCGGGATCACTTTGGTACCTCCCTACCAAACTCATGGCAAGGTTCACATCAGGCCTGGTACACAGCATGGCATACATGATAGAGCCTATGGCTGAAGCATAGGGGATGACACTCATCTCTTCTCTATCCTTTGCCGTGGTCGGGCATTGAGTCGTACTCAATCTCACACCTTGCAACACAGGCAAGAACCCCTTCTTGGACTGATCCATATTGAACTTCTTCAATATCTTTTCAAGGTATGTGCTTTGTGAAAGACCAATGAGGCATTTCGATCTATCTCTATAGATCTTAATACCTAATATGTAAGCAGCTTCTCCAAGGTCCTTCATTGAAAAACACTTATTCAAATAGGCCTTTATACTTTCCAAGAGTTCTATATTATTTCCCATTATCAGCATGTCATCCACATACAGGATAAGAAATGCTATAGAGCTCCCACTCACTTTCTTGTAAATACAGGGTTCTCCATAAACCTGTACAAACCCAAACGCTTTAATCACCTCATTAAAGCGAATGTTCCAACTTCGAGATGCTTGCACCAGCCCATAGATGGAGCGCTGGAGCTTGCATACTTTGTTAGCATCTTTAGGATCGACAAAACCTTCCGGCTGCATCATATACAGTTCTTCCTTGAGGAAGCCATTAAGGAATGCCGTTTTGACGTCCATTTGCCAGATCTCATAATCATAAAATGCGGCAACTGCTAACATGATTCGGACTGACTTTAGCATCGCTACGGGTGAGAAAGTCTCATCGTAGTCAACTCCTTGAACTTGTCGATAACCCTTAGCGACAAGCCGAGCTTTATAGGCGGTGACATTACCGTCCGCGTCAGTCTTCTTCTTAAAGATCCATTTGTTTTCAATGGCTCGCTTATCATTAGGCAAGTCCACCAAAGTCCATACTTTGTTCTCATACATGGATCCTATCTCGGATTTCATGGCCTCAAGCCATTTGTTGGAATCCGGGCCCGCCATCGCTTCTTCACAGTTCGAAGGTTCACCGTTGTCCAACAACATGATCTCTAGGACAGGATTGCCGTACCACTCTGGTGCGGAACGTGTCCTGGTGGACCTTCGAATAGCAACTTGATCTGAAGTTTCATGATCATCGTCATTAACTTCCTCTCTAGCCGGTGTAGGCTCCACAGAAACAACTTCCTGTGCTGCGCTACTCTCCGGTTCGAGTGGAGGTACAATTACCTCATCAAGTTCTATTTTCCTCCCACTTACTTCTTTCGAGAGAAACTCTTTCTCGAGAAAGGATCCATTCTTGGCAACAAAGACTTTGCCTTCGGATCGTAGGTAGAAGGTATACCCAATAGTCTCCTTGGGATATCCTATGAAGACGCACTTTTCCGCTTTGGGTTCGAGCTTCTCAGGTTGAAGTTTCTTCACATAAGCATCACATCCCCAAACTTTTAGAAACGACAGCTTAGGTTTCTTTCCAAACCACAATTCATACGGTGTCGTCTCAACGGATTTAGACGGTGCCCTATTTAAAGTGAATGCGGCAGTCTCTAATGCATATCCCCAAAATGATAGCGGTAAGTCGGTAAGAGACATCATAGATCGCACCATATCCAATAGAGTGCGATTACGACGTTCAGACACACCATTTCGCTGGGGTGTGCCGGGCGGCGTGAGTTGTGAAACAATTCCACATTTCCTTAGGTGCGTGCCAAACTCGTGACTTAAATATTCTCCGCCACGATCAGATCGTAGGCATTTTATTTTCCTATCACGTTGATTCTCGACCTCACTCTGAAATTCCTTGAACCTTTCAAAAGTTTCAGACTTGTGTTTCATTAAGTAGACATAACCATATCTACTCAAGTCATCAGTGAGGGTGAGAACATAACGGTAGCCACCGCGAGCCTCGACGCTCATTGGACCGCATACATCGGTATGTATTATTTCCAACAAGTCAGTTGCTCGCTCCATTGTTCCGGAGAACGGAGTCTTGGTCATCTTGCCCATGAGGCATGGTTCGCATGTGTCAAATGATTCGAAATCAAGTGACTCCAAAATTCCATCAGCATGGAGCTTCTTCATGCGTTTGACACCAATATGGCCAAGACGACAGTGCCACATGTAAGTGGGACTATCGTTATCAACTTTACACCTTTTGGTACTCACACTATGGACATGTGTAACATCACGTTCGAGATTCTTCAAAAATAAACCATTGACCAGCGGGGCATGAGCATAAAACATTTCTCTCATATAAATAGAACAACCATTATTCTCGGATTTAAATGAGTAGCCATCTCGCATCAAGCGAGATCCAGATACAATGTTCATGCTCAAAGCTGGTACTAAATAACAATTATTAAGGTTTAAAACTAATCCCGAAGGTAGATGTAGAGGTGACGTGCCGACGGCGATCACATCGACCTTGGAACCATTCCCGACGCGCATCGTCACCTCATCCTTGGCCAGCCTCCGCTTATTTCGCAGCTCCTGCTTGGAGTTACAAATGTGAGCAACTGCACCGGTGTCAAATACCCAGGAGCTACTACGAGCGCTGGTCAAGTACACATCAATAACAAGTATATCACATATACCTTTAATGTTGCCGTCCTTCTTATCCGCTATATACTTGGGGCAGTTCCGCTTCCAGTGACCGGTACCCTTGCAATAAAAGCACTCAGTCTCAGGCTTGGGTCCATTTTTCTTCTTCTTCCCGGCAACTTGCTTACCGGGCGCGGCAACAGCTTTGCCGTCCTTCTTGAAGTTCTTCTTACCCTTGCCTTTCTTGAAACTAGTGGTCTTATTCACCATCAACACTTGATGCTCCTTTTTGATCTCGACCTCCGCTGATTTTAGCATCGAGTACAACTCAGGAATGGACTTCTCCATACCTTGCATGTTGTAGTTCATCACAAAGCTCTTGAAGCTAGGTGGAAGCGACTGGAGGATTCTGTCAATGACCGAGTCATCCGGGATATTAACCCCCAGCTGAGTCAAGCGGCTGTGTAGCCCAGACATCTTGAGGATGTGCTCACTGACAGAACTATTCTCCTCCATCTTACAGCTGAAGAACTTGTCGGAGACATCATATCTCATGACCCGGGCATGAGCTTGAAAAACCAGTTTCAGCTCCTGGAACATCTCATATGCTCCGTGTTGCTCAAAACGCTTTTGGAGCCCCGGTTCTAGATTGTAAAGCATGCCGCACTGAACAAGGGAGTAATCATCGCAGCGTGATTGCCAAGTGTTCATAACATCTTGTTCCGCTGGGAGAACAGGTGCGTCACCTAGCGGTGCATCTAGGACATACAATCTCTTGGAAGCTATGAGGATGATCCTCAAGCTACGGACCCAGTCCGCATAGTTGCTTCCATCATCTTTCAGCTTGGTTTTCTCTAGGAACGCGTTGAAATTGAGGGTGACATTCGCGTTGGCCATTGGATCTACATCATAGATTGTAAAGACAATTTTAGACTAAGTTCATGATAATTAAGTTCACTTAATCAAATTAATGAACTCCCACTTAGACAGACATCTCTCTAGTCTTCCAAGTGATACATGATCCATGTCAACTAGCCCGTGTCCGATCATCACGTGAGATGGACTAGTCATCCATGGTGAACATCTTCATGTTGATCGTATCTTCTATACGACTCATGTTCGACCTTTCGGTCTTCCGTGTTCCGAGGTCATGTCTGTACATGCTAGGCTCGTCAAGTCAACCTAAGTGTTTCGCGTGTGTAAATCTGGCTTACACCCGTTGTATGCGAACGTTAGAACCTATCACACCCGATCATCACGTGGTGCTTCGGAACAACGATCCTTAGCAACGGTGCACAGTTAGGGTGAACACTTCTCTTGAAATTTTATTGAGAGATCATCTTATTTACTACCGTCGTTCTAAGCAAATAAGATGTAGACATGATAAACATCACATGCAATCAATATAGTGACATGATATGGCCAATATCATCTTGCTCCTATGATCTCCATCTTCGGGGCACCATGATCATCACTGTCACCGGCACGACACCATGATCTCCATCATCATGATATCCATCATTGTGTCTTCATGAAGTTGTCTCGCCAACTATTACTTCTACTACTATGGCTAACGCTTAGCAATAAAGTAAAGTAATTACATGGCGTTTATGATTGACACGCAGGTCATACAATAAATAAGACAACTCCTATGGCTCCTGCCGGTTGTCATAATCATCGACATGCAAGTCGTGAATCCTATTACAAGAACATGATAATTTCATACATCACAATGCATCACATCACATCCTTTGGCCATATCACATCACAAGGCACATGCTGCAAAAACAAGTTAGACGTCCTCTAATTTGTAGTTGCAAGTTTTTACGTGGCTGCTATAGGTTACTAGCAAGAACGTTTCTTACCTACGTCAACACCACAACGTGATTTGCCAATTTCTATTTACCCTTCATAAGGACCCTTTTCATCGAATCCGATCCGACTAAGGTAGGAGAGACAGACACCCGCTAGCCACCTTATGCATCTAGTGCATGTCAGGCGGTGGAACCGGTCTCACGTAAGCGTACGTGTAAAGTTGGTCCGGGCCGCTTCATCCCACAATACCGCCGAATCAAGATAAGACTAGTAGCGGCAAGCAAATTAACAAACTCGACGCCCACAACTGCTTTGTGTTCTACTCGTGCATAGATTCTACGCATAGACCTAGCTCATGATGCCACTGTTGGGAGACGTAGTAGTAAATCAAAATTTTCCTACGTTCACCAAGATCAATCTATGGAGAAAACCAGCAACGAGTGGGGAGAGATTGGATCTTCATACCTTTGAAGATCGCTAAGCGGAAGCGTTACAAGAACGCGGTTGATGGAGTCGTACTCGTAGCGATTCAGATCGCGGTAGATCCGATCAAGTGCCGAACGGACGGCACCTCCGCGTTCAACACATGTGCAGCCCGGTGACGTCTCCTACACCTTGATCCAGCAAGGAGGAAGGAGAGGTTGGGGAAGATCTCCAGCAGCAGCACGACGGCGTGGTGGTGGTGGAGTAGTAGGGTATCCCGGCAGGGCTTCGCCTAAGCACTGCGGAGGAGGAAGAAGCAGGATAGGGCTGCAGCGAGAGAGAGAGAGTTCGTCGTCTCAAACCTGCCCAAACCCTTGCATATATATATAGGAGGAAGGAGAGGGAGGGCTGGCTTGGCCCCTCCTCCAAGGAGGAGCTTCGGCCGAACCAAGGGGGAAGAGTCCACCTCCCATACGGGAGGTGGATCTCCTCCTTTTAAATCCTTTCTCCCTTTATCTCTTGTCCCTGGCGCATGGGCCCTTTCTAGGAGGTCTTGGCTGGCCCAATATGGGCTGGCACACCTCTTCTAAGGGCCCATGAGGTCCTTTGGTCGTCACCCCCTTCCCGGGGTCCTCCGGCACCCTCCCGGCACTCCCGGTACAATACCGATGAGCCCGAAAACTTTCCGGTGACCAAAACTGGACTTCCTATATATCAATCTTTACCTCCGGACCATTCCGGAGCTCCTCGTGACGTCCGGGATCTCATCCGGGACTCCGAACAACCTTCGGTAATCACGTATACCTTTTCCCTATAACCCTAGCGTCATCGAACCTTAAGTGTGTAGACCCTACGGGTTCGGGAGACACGTAGACATGACCGAGACACCTCTCCGGCCAATAACCAACAGCGGGATCTGGATACCCATGTTGGCTCCCACGTACTCCACGATGATCTCATCGGATGAACCACGATGTCAGGGATTCAATCAATCCCGTATACAATTCCCTTTGTCTATCGGTATTGTACTTGCCCGAGATTCGATCGTCGGTATCGCCATACCTTGTTCAATCTCGTTACTGGCAAGTCTCTTTACTCGTTCCGTAACACATCATCCCGTGGCTAACTCCTTAGTCACATTGAGCTCATCATGATGATGTCTTACCGAGTGGGCCCAGAGATACCTCTCCGTCACATGGAGTGACAAATCCCAGTCTCGATTCGTGTCAACCCAACAGACACTTTCGGAGATACCCGTAGCGTACCTTTATAGCCACCCAGTTACGTTGTGACGTTTGGCACACCCAAAGCATTCCTACGGTATCCGGGAGTTACACAATCTCATGGTCTAAGGAAATGATACTTGACATTGAAAAGCTTTAGCAAACGAACTACACGATCTTGTGCTGTGCTTAGGATTGGGTCTTGTCCATCACATCATTCTCCTAATGATGTGATCCCGTTATCAATGACATCCAATGTCCATGGTCATGAAACCGTGACCATCTATTGATCAACGAGCTAGCCAACTAGAGGCTCACTAGGGACATGTGGTGGTCTATGTATTCACACATGTATTACGGTTTCTGGTTAACACAATTGTAGCATGAATAATAGACAATTATCATGAACTAGGAAATACAATAATAACCATTTTATTATTGCCTCTAGGGCATATTTCCAACAGTGTGTTTCCAACCAATACAATTATAGCATGGATAATAAACAATTATCATGAACAAGGAAATATAATAATAAACACGTTATTTATTGCCTCTAGGGCATATTTACAACATCGGGAGTCGTGGGGGTCGTGCGCGGCGGGTGCGCTCCCCACGACCTGCCCGCGCAGGGTATAAAAGGGGGAGGAGGGCGAGAGGTGCGGCCTGTTTGCTCCCCTCGCCCTCGTCGCTTCGATCTCGTCCCCCTGCCCCCCTCGCCGTGAGAGAGAGACAGAGTAAGATAAGCAAGGTAGAAACTCGCGAGGAGTCCGCACCGCTGCCCGCCGTCGTAGAGAGCCCGGGCCGCCGCCGAACCACCATGCCACCATCGCGACCGCACACCCCCACCACGACATGGGTGAGCAAGGGTGCGTGGGATGGGAGCGATGTCGACGAGACGTTCATCAGCACCTACGCCACCACCGCAAGCTCCCGGCGGAGGAGCACTTGGAGGCGCGATCGGCCGGGGCGGAGAACTCCCCGGCGCCGCGGGAAGGCGAGATTGTGGTCTTCGCCGACCACTTCCACCGCGGGTTGGGGCTGCCGGTGAGCGCATTCTTCCGCCGGTTCCTGACGCGCTTCGGCCTGCAACCGCACCATCTCGCCCCCAACGCCATCTTGCAGTTGGCGGCCTACGTCGTCCTCTGCGAGGGATATCTGGGGGTCGAGCCGAGGCTCGACTTCTGGTGCCGGATGTTCTTCCTTAAGCGGCAGACGGCGAAGGATCCGGTGACGCAGCGGATGGTGATGACCGCTTAGGGGGTGCCTCAATCCATATCCGCAAAGGGACCGGCTTCCCCAAGCTCCCGCTGCATGAGTCGGTGAAGCACTGGCAGCGGGGGTTCTTCTACGTGAAGAATGTGAAGCCGGAGGAGGACTTCGTCAACCTCCCTCACTTCAACAACCATCCGCCGACCGCCATGTTGAACTGGCGGGTGACCCCGCCTCAGCCTCCCAAGACGGCCGACCGGCTCTGCGCCCGTCTCCTTGAGCTGACCGGGCTGGAGGCGCTGAAAGCTACCGACCTGCTGGCAGCAATGATGGTGCCCCGGGTGGCGCCGCTGCAGCACCGGCCGCACCTCATCTGCCAGATGGGGGGACGCCACGGTCCTAGCCGGCTCTCCACCAAGGAGCTGAAGCCGGCTCACGTGGCGAGGAAGGTGAACGCCATTACGACGGCGAAGATGAAGGAGGGCAAATGGCAGTGGGGGAAGATCCCTTACAACGTAAGCATTCGACCGACTCTTTCCGCCACTCTTTTGCTGCTGTAGGATTCTTCTTGCTTTGATCTGACGATGCGCACCGTCCGACCTGCCTGCAGAGGTTCCCGCTCCTGCAGAACTACACGGAGCCGGCGCCCGACACGGTGGATTCGGACCTCGACGAGGTCAAGGACGCCAACGACGTGGAGCCGGCCATCTCCGGGCGAGCCGACGCGTCGGAGAAGGAGCAGGCCGACGAGGCCGAGTCGACGGGTGAGTCTTCTCCCCAGACGCATCTACGGGCCTGGCCTGATGACGACGCTGAGCAAGAGCCGCCCCGTGCTGCAAAGGCTCCAGAGGAGTTCTCGGAGGGGGAGGTCACGGTGCCGTGGAGGCGCCAGCCACGAGCCGGAGGCGGCTCCAGCCAGGGAGTCCCAGTCATGGATGACAAAGGGAAGGGGCCAGCCGCCCCCAAGCCGGCGCCCAAACGCGTGGCGACCGCGCAGCCGGGCGGCAGCTGCGGAGGCGGGAGCAAGAAACAGAGGGTTGCCCCATCGTGGCCCTCGAGGCGGGTAGTCCCCGTCATAATCGGGTAAGTTCATCTCCCTCCCCTCCTCAGTTCGCCTCCCGCCATCCTCCCTCCCCGCCCCTAATCTTTCTGCTGCCAGGAAGGCGCACGCGCTAGGGAAGACCCCAGGCGGCGGGACGGAGAGGGCGGCGCCGTCGACGACGGCCGAGGCCAAAGAGCGCCAGGCGTGGCTCGACCTCGAGGAGGCCGAGTGGGAGCGGCGCATCGAGGAACACCGCCGGTGGGAGGAGGCAGCCAGGACGCGGGGGGGAGCCAGCGGGGAGGCCGCTGGCGGCGCGTGAGAGGCATTCCCCCGCGACCCGAAGGAGAGGACGCCGGGCCTCCACGACTCCGGGTGGTCCGCGGAGGCCGGCGTGGAGGACGCGGCGAAGAGGGGCCGCGACGCCGCCCAGCCAATGGTGGATGACGTGCCGCCAGCGACGGACGATGGCCCGCCGGAGGCGGGCGATGTGCTGCCAGGGGCGGAGGTGCCGCCCCCGGAAGTGCCGGCATCGAGAACGCCAGCTCCCGAAGTGCCAGCGCCGGGGATGCCGGCTCCGGAGGTGCCGGTGCCGAACGCGAGCCGACCAGGAGCCGCCAGAGGCGGAGCGCCCTAGTCAAGGGCCGCGATGACTAAGGAGACGGTCGTGATAGGCACGTCGACGGTGACCCTCGGCGTGGTGGTGATAATGGGGGCCGACCCCGTCGTGGTCTCCGATGATGAAGGACCTGCGGACGGGGGCCGGCCGCAGCAGACATGGGCGACAGTCGGGGGCTCGACCTCTAGCGAGCCGCCGAACGCCCTCGGGGCAGCGGTGGCCGTCGTCATGGAGGCCTTTGCCGCCTGCTGCACCCAGGCGACGCAGGATGCCCGGGCCGCCAACGACCGGCTGGTGAGCCTGGAGCAAGCGGTTGCGGTAAGTTTTCCTCTCTTTTCTTCTTGTCTTCTTCTCTTCTCTCCAGTTGGGGCATGCCAGCGCACCCACTGGGTGTAGCCCCTGAGGCCCGAGCCGGCTGGGGTGCAGGCGGGTCAGGCCTAAAGCAGCCGTGTTGTTGATGTCTTGCAGGTGGCGCACGATCGTCGGGTGGCCGCGTACAACACCCTGCTGGGGTTGTACCGGGGGACCGAGAACCGGTTCGCCATCGTCTCCGCGGACCTATGAGGTACATATCTTTGAACTTTCACTTGGGGGGCGTAGCCCCCGGGATTCAGGCCGGCTGCCTCGGAGGTGGGTTGAATCCCTTTTGTTGTTGCTTTCTGACAGCGGAGGTTTCCTCGCATAAAGCCACCCACGTCGACACGGTCAGCCTCCGGCGTCAGGTGGTGCGCCTGTATGAGGAGCACGACTCCATGGCGGCCGAGTGCCGCCGGTTCCGCGAGAAGGCTGAGGGGGCGAGGGCGTTGCAAAAGGCGCTCGAAGAGGCTCATCGCCGAGCGTTGGCGGAGCGGGAGGCGGTTCTCCGCCAGGAGACGGAGGAGCGGGAGAAGGTACTCCATGAGAAGCTGGAGGCCCAAGATGCCGCGCTGGCCAAGGCGGCCAAGGAGGCGCAAGAGGCCCGGGATGAGAACGAGCGTCAGCGCCAGGAGGCGGAGGCCCGGGAGGCGCGGTTGCAGGAGTAGGGTCAAGAGGTGGACCAGATGCTGCGCCGTAAGTCTTCTGCCCCTCTCCCTTTTTTGCATCTTCTTCTCCGTTTCGCCTCATGCTGACCTCCCGTCCCCTCTTAGGGCTCTTTCCCGGCATGCAGGAAGCCACGGAGGCGGCCGTGGAGGCCGACCGCGAGGCCCAGCGAGCAAAGGGGGAAGCTTTTGGGGAGCTTGCCCCCTGGAACTTGGACGAAGTGGGAACCGCCGCCGACGCGCGCCTGACGGAGGTCGTTCGCGCCATGAGGCGGCTCCAGGCGGCCGGCTCGGCACTGGTCCGCACCCTCTGGCCTAGGGCGGTGGATCCGGACTCCATGACCCGGCTCGCCAGGTGGCTGGAGTATGGAACCGCGCGGGTGAACGCCTGAAGGGCCTCCGCAGCACGTGTCGGCGCGGAGATGGCGCTCCGCGTCGCCAGGTCGTGGTACCCTGAGCTTGACTTGGGTCTGCTCACGGCCCAGCGCGCCGGTACCGATGCGGAGTTGGAGGCGGTGGCGGACGAGCTGCAGGTGCGGGCTAGCGAGCTCGCATCCTTCGCTGCGTGGGATGAGCACGTCCCGAAGCGCGGTGTGGATGGCGTGGGGATCCCAGAGGACCACTATGGGCTCGCCTGGGACGACCCGGAGGGGAGCGAAGCCGAGACGGAGGACAGGGGGTCTGACACCGATGACTACGCCCCATCCGAGCCGACTCTGGATGCGGGAGCCTCTACTTCGGCCGCCCCGGGAGCACCGGCTTCGAAGTCGCCAGCACCACCGGCCACAAGAGCGTGAATGCCGCCGGCTCTAGGAATGCCGGCACCGAAGGAGGGCCAGCCCGAAGCTGCCATCGCTTGGGCCTTCTTTTTTTTCTCTGCACTTTAGTTTAGTACGGGAACTCCACCCACTGGGGGTGTATTTAAAACGTATGTAATGAACTCGTGGCCGTGGGCCTCTTTAATCATCTGAGTTTCATGTCATTTATCTTTTGTTGAATAGTGTGCGTGCCGGCTTTTCTTTTGCCTTTCGCCCTTTGACTTGTATTCGCGCGCCAGGATTTCTTCCAGCTTCCACCCCGCCTGCCGGCCAGCCGGGAGCCGGTCTGGGACAGGGATGGGGCTTCGTCCTTGGGAAGAACCGGCGAACTTTTAGAGTCAACTGGCTAGGGCTAGGTTGATCCGGCAAAGGCCGGTTGCTAGAAGTAGTGTGGTTCTGTTAGGCCGGTCCGGTTGCCCTCCATCGGCTAGTCCTTGTGTGGGAAGTCCCTTCGTACCCCGTGGCCCCTTCAGCCGGACAGTCGGGAGCCGGTCTATAGCTGGTTAGGGAGGGGAGGCGAAGGATTGCTTTCCCACACAATTTGTCCGCCTTGGGAGGGAACCGGGCGAGCCCCGGGCCCGGGAGCCGGACCCGGTCGAAGCGCTTTAGAACGATGGGAAGGAAACTTTGGAAAGAATGAAAAGGGGTGTGCCCCAAGCACCGGCTTGGGCCCCCCGTTGTGTTCATAGGCCCCAAAAGGGGAGGGTACATACGCTGGTTCTTAGCAATAAAACGGACGGAGGAGCGCCGCGTTCCACGGGCGCTCCGTCTCCTCGCTGGAGGCGTCTCTCTTGCGCTTCTGCGGCTTCTGGGCGTCTATCAGGTAGTACGCGTTGTTGTGCAGCGCCCGGCTGATGATGAATGGGCCCTCCCATGGGGAGGACAGCTTGTGCTGGCCGGCGGTTCGCTGGATCCGCCTGAGCACCAAGTCCCCTTCGTGAAAGGAGAGTGGCCGGATCCGCTTGCTGTGGTAGGGCCGGAGCTTCTATTGGTAGATGGTCGTCCGGCTCAAAGCCAGCTCGCGGGCTTCCTCGAGAAGGTCAATCGTCTTCCCTTGCCTCCTTTGCGTCCTTCTCGGTGTACAGGGTAACCCAAGGCGAATCGAACTCGATGTCGGTGGGGATGATTGCCTCAGACCCGTAAACGAGAAATAACGGGGTGTAGCCGGTCGACCGGTTGGGCATGGTTTGGAGACTCCAAAGGACGGTCGGCAGCTCCTCGAGCCAATAGCCGGCTGACCGGACCAGCGGTGCCACGAGCCGGGGCTTGATACCGGACAGGAGCAGGCCGTTTGCCCTCTTGACCTCGCCGTTTGACTGTGGGTGGGCAACGGACGCCAGGTCGAGCCGGATCCCTCGCCTTGAGCAGAAACGCGCTAGCGCGCCCTTGGAGAAGTTCGTGCCGTTGTCGGTGATGATGCTGTGGGGGACGTCGTAGCGGACCGTGATGTCTTCGATGAACCGGACGGCCATGGGGCCGTCCAGCTTCTTGATTGGCCGGGCCTCAATCCACTTGGTGAATTTATCGACGGCAACCAGCAGATGCGTCATGCCGCCTCAGGCGGTCTTGAAGGGTCCCACCATGTCCAGCCCCCAGACGGCGAAAGGCCACGAAAGGGGGATGGTTTGGAGGGCGGTAGCCAGCAGATGGCTCTGCGTGCTGAAGCGCTGGCAGCCCTCACACTTGTCGACCAGTTCCTTGGCCGCCTCCAGGGCGGTCGGCCAGTAAAAACCGTGGCGGAACGCTTTGGCCACCAGGGACCTGGAGGCGGTGTGATGCCCGCACTCGCCCTGGTGGATGTCGAGGAGGATCTCGAGCCCCTTCTCCGGCTCGACACAGCGCTGGAAGACGCCGGTGGTGCTGCAGTGAACCAGCTCGCGGTTGATGATGCTGTAGGCCGGGGCCCGACGCTGAATTTGCCTCGCAGTGACCTCATCGGAGGGGAGCTCGCCGCGCTGGAGGAACGCCAGGATGGGCTGGGCCCATGATGGAGCTGAGACAAGGGCCGGCTCAGCCCTCGGGACCGGCTCGTCAGTCCCCAGGACCTGCTCGCCAGCCCCCGAGGGTGAGGAAGCGGCCGGGACATCGTCCGTCATCATGATGCCGACGGTCTCGCAGCTGGCGCGCGCAGAGGTGGACAGCTTGATCTGGCGCGCGCAGAGGGAAGTGCCGGCTCGAAGGCGGGTGGAGATGGAGCCGGCAGAGCCGCCGCAGCCGGCGGGGCTGGTTGGGCAGCCGGCTCTGCCGAGGTGCCGGCCGCCCTCACCGAAACGAAGATGGACTCCGATTCGAGAGAGGGCTTGATCGAGGGCTTCAGCAGCCGCTCGAGGGAGATGCCGGCTGGGATGGCCTGCCGGGTGGAGCCGATCTTGGCCAGCGTGTCGGCCGCCTCGTTGTCCGCGCGGGGGACGTGGTGGAACTCGCAGCCCTCGAAGGAGCCGGTGAGCTGCTGGACGAGGAAGCGGTAGCTGGCCATGTTGGCGTCCCTGGCGTCCCATTCACCAGAGACTTGTTGCACCACGAGGTCGGAGTTGCCGAAGTAGATGATGCGCTGGATGTCGATCTCCTTGGCGAGCCGGAGGCCGTGGACGAGGGCCTCGTACTCGGCCACGTTGTTGGAGGCGGCGAAGTGGATCTGGAGGGCGTAGCAGAGCTGGTCGCCTCTAGGAGACGACAGGACGATGCCGGCTCCTAGGCCGGTTCGCATCTTCGAGCCGTCAAAGTGCATGCGCCAGTGCGTGGAGTCGGGCGGAGGCGGCATGAACTGGGTCTCGGGCCAGTCGACGAGGAAGTCGGCCATCGCCTGCGACTTGATGGCAGTACGGGGTTCGTACCGGATCTCGTAGTCGGCCAAGGCAATGGCCCATTTGGCGATCCGGTCGGTGGCGTCCCGGCCGGCCATGATTTCGTCCAACGGCGCCATGCTCACGACGGTGATGACGTGCTCTTGGAAGTACTGCTTGATCTTCTGGGCGGCGAAGTATATGTCGTAGCACATCTTCTGGTAGTGGGGGTAGTTCTGCTTGGAGGCGGAGAGGACCTCGCTGAGGTAGTAGACGGGGCGCTGCGTCGGTAGTGTCTTGCCCTCCTCCGGCCGCTCCACCACCAGGATGACGCTAACAACGTGCGTGGTGGCCGCAATGTAGGCGAGCAGGGGCTCCTTGTCGGCCGGCGCGGCCAAGATGGGCGCGCTGGTGAGAGCCCGCTTGAGGCCGCGGAATGCCGCGTCCGCCTCGTCGGACCAGTCAAACAGGGCCAACTTCTTTGAGAGGTCCCAGCCCGGCTCGACCAAGACCGACTTGCGCAGGAGCCCGTAGAGGGGCAAGGCCTTCTCGCCCAGCCGGCTGATCAAGCGGCTAAGGGAGGCGAGGCAGCCGGTGAACTTCTGGACGTCACGAAGCTGGACCGGCGTGGGCATGCGCTCGATCGCCCGGATCTTCTCAAGGTTAGCTTCAATGCCGCGGGCGGACACGAAGAAACCCAGCAGTTGGCCGCCTGGGACACCGAAGACACACTTCTTCGGGTTGAGCTTGATCTTGTACTCGCGCAAGTTGGCGAACGTCTCCTAGAGGTCGTCGAGGAGGCTAAAGTGCTTCTTGGATTTGACGACGATGTCGTCCACGTAGGCGTGGACGTTCCTGCCTATCTGAGGCAGGAGGCACTTCTGCATGCAGCGCTGGAAGGTGGCGTCGGTGTTCTTTAGGCCGAAGGACATGGTGATGTATCAGTAGGCCCCGAAGGGGGTGATGAAGGAGGTCTTGAGCTGGTCTGCCGGGTCTAGCTTTATCTGGTGGTAGCCGGAGTAGGCGTCCAAAAAGGGCAACAGATCGCAGCCGGCCGTGGAGTCGATGACTTGATTGATCCGCGGCAGGGCAAACGGGTCCTTGGGAAACGCCTTGTTCAAGCTCGTGTAGTCATGCACATGCGCCAGGTCTTGTTTTTCTTCAGCACCAGGACTTGGTTGGCCAGCCAGTCCGGGTGGAACACTTCCATGATGAAGCCGGCTACGAGTAGCCGGGCGATCTCTTCTCCGATAGTGTGCCGCTTCTCCTCGGAGAAACGGCGCAGGGGTTGCTTGACCGGCTTCGCGTCTGGCCGTACGTGCAGCTTGTGCTCGGCGAACTTCCTTGGGACACCCGGCATGTCTTTGGGGGACCATGCGAAGATGTCCCGATTCTCACGGAGGAAGTCGACGAGCTCGCTTTCCTATTTGCTGTAGAGGCACGAGTCGATGGTCACGCACTGGGTGGGGGTGGCCGGATCGAGCGGCACCTGCTTGGTGTCCTTGGACAGCTGGAACGAAGCTTCGCCGACCGACTGGGAGGGAGGAACCAACACGGCCGACAGGGCGGAGGCGAGGGCCACCAGCCGGTCGAGCTGCCGCTTCTCCTCCGCTATCTCCAGGGCCTCGGCCAACCGGCTACCGTCGCGCGCGCACGCGATCGACATTTGGTACTTGCCGGCGACGGTGATGCTGCCCTTGGGGCCCGGCATCTTGAGCTTGAGGTAGGCGTAATGGGGGACCGCCATGAACTTGACGAGGGTTGGCCGGCTGAGCAACGCGTGGTAGGGGTTGTCGAGGTCGACCACCTCGAACGAGATGGGCTCGTGGCGGAAAAATGACTGGCGTCACCAAAGAGGACATCAAGCTTGATCTTGCCGACGGGGGTGCAGGACTTGCCCGGCACGATGCCGTGCAAGACGGTCCGGCTTGCCTTCAGGTCCTCCACCTTGAGCAGGGTGTCTATGTAGAGGATGTTGATGCTGCTGCCCCCATCGATCAGCACCCGCGAGAAGCGGCACGAGCACTTCTCGGAGGCGATGGTGGGATCGAGGACGAGGGCGTAGCTGCCGGGGTTTGGCATCACGGCCGGGTGGTCCGCCCGGCTCTAGGTGATCGGCTTCTCGGACCAATGCATGAATTGGGGAGTTGCGGGGATGGTGGCATTCACCTCGTGGTGGAGCCGGCGCTGGGTGTGCTTGTCCATCTCCTCGCTGGTGAAGACGACGTAGCAGCCGTCGTGCTCAGGGTACTGGTCGAGCAGTCGACCGTCGTTGCGAGCCGGGGCCGGGGCCGCCTGAGCCGGTCCGGGAGCTGGAGCCGGAGCTTGGGACGAAGCCGGTGCGCGAGCTGGCGGCACGGGGGGAGCCGGGAGGCCATCCCCCCGGGCCAGACGCTGGGAGAAGCTGCACTGCCGGAGCGTGTGTGTAGCCGGCTTGGCGCCGGAGTGGTTCTTGCAGGGGAGGTCAAGCATTTTCTCGAAAGTCAGCTTGGGCTGCTAGGCAGCCTTGCCAGTGCGCTGGCGCTGATCGGGGGGCTAGCCAGCCGGTTGCTCCTCCTCGATGGAGGCGACCTGCCGGCTCCCGTAGCGGGAGTCGGGCTGGTCGTTCTTGCGCTTGCCGTACCGCTACTACCGGTTGTCGGCCGCCGCCCGCGGCGCGGCGGGGGGCGCAGCCGGTTTGGCCGGTGCCTTGGCTTTCATCCTCATTAAGGAATCGGCCGTGGCGTATTTGTCCGCTTTGGACATTAGGTCCGCCAGGGAGGTTGGCTCGGAGCACAAGAGTTTGTGCTTGAGAGGGGTGCCATCGCAGCAGCCTTCGATGAAGTACTGGATCGCTTGTACCTCATGCACTCCCTCGCATGAGTTGCGGAGCTCGGTCCAGCGCGTGAGGTAGTCGCGGAGGTGTTCTTCCGGCCCCTGGACGCACATGGCCAGCTCACGGGGCCGGCCGGGCCATTTGTAGATGCCGGTGAAATTGCGGACGAAGGCTTCCTCGAAGTCTGTCCAGGTGTTGACGCTGCCGGCGGGCAGGCTGTTAAGCCAGGTGCGGGCCGAGCTGATCAGCATGAGGGGGGCGTAGCGGACGGCTACGCGCTTGTTTCCCCTGGCGATGCCGACAACGGTGGTGTAGTCGATCGGCCAGTCCTCCGGCTTGGCGGCCCCGGTGTATTTCAGGGTGTCGCGAGGAAGGGTGAAGCCGGACGGAAAGGGCTCGTTGCGGATCCGGGGGCCGAAGCAGGCCGGGCCTATCGAGCCCTCCTCCTCGAGGAGGGCTGACTGCGCAAGCCTGTCGAGACGGAGCCGGGCGTCGTTGTCGCTATGGGGGACGCGCGGTCCGAGCCGGGCCGCCAGCTCGGGACGGACGACCGACATGATGGACCGTGCTGGCTCTTGCCGCGGTGGCGGGGTGTGCTCGCGGGTGTGCCGGCTGCCTCTTGTCGGCGCCTCGTCGTGGCGGTTGCTGCGGGCCGGGTTATTGTTGTGCCGGCTGTTCACAGCCGGCTGCTCGTTCCCGCGCGAGGGGGGGCATTGAACGTTGTTCCCCCGAGAGTTCCGGGCGGAGGGACGAGGGGCGCTGGAGTGCTGGGCCGATCGACGGTTAGCAGCTCCAACGTCCTCGCCCTCGGGGCGGGGGAACTCGGAGACGGCCCCGCCGGGGGTGAGGCCGGCCTGTTGTGCGTTGGCGGTGTCGATGAGGTCCTTGATGTGGCGCTCGCGCGCGGCGTGTTCCTCGCCCTCCAAAGTTGCCAGGTCCTCGTAGGCAACCTTGGCGGCACGCAGGTTGGTCGCGGGGTTGTCGTAGACGGGGAGGCGTCCGCCGAGGATTTCCGCGACCACGCGGTCGCGCTCCCGCACGACTCCACGCCGGCTGGGCTCAGGGCCAGCCGGGGTGAGACCATACACGGAGTTGTACTCCCGCTGCGCGGCCTCCATCCAGCGCCGCTCGGCGACGAGAGCGCTGGCGTCCTCGAACAGCAGGCGGCGGGCTGCCTCCAGCTCGGCTCTGGCGGTAGCTGGATCCGCCGTCGTGGCGATGGGAGTGCCCAGACCCCGGAGGGTGGCGGCGAGCAGGTCGGACGTGCCGGCGCGAGCCATGGCTGCACCGGCCTCGGCCGCTCGCACATGGCCCGAGGTGGTGGAAGAGGTGGCGACCATCACTCCCACGCGAGTGTGGGAGCCGATGGCCTCGCCCGTGGCGAGCGCGCCCACGGACGAGGGAGGCTCGGTGCAGTTGAGCACCCAACTAGGGTACTCGTCCGTCGCCGACGCGTCGGCGAGGCTCAGCTTGCTGAGCTGCCCGGCGAGCGCGACGACGTTGAACGCGAGGTTGCGGCTGAGCCGCTTGTCAGAGACGCTGGCCGCGCTGCCCGCGGGACCTGCCGGAGCAAGCCCCACGAGCACGCGGTTCTTCCCGGGCGCGAGGCGGCCGGGGGAGGTGGTGAAGGGCCCCGTCTGGAGCGTGACTCCGGCCGACGCCGCAGACGGCCCCACGATGGGCGCCAACTGTCATGATTTCGTCACGGCAGATGCCATGGGTAGGCTTATCGAGAGGGGCCGAAGGACGCCGGCGGGCTCCGGGAGTGGGGTTAGGCACAGACGGTGACTGACACGCGATGTACCCAGGTTCACGGTCCTCCATGAGAGGTAATACCCCTAGTCCTGCTCGGTCTAGATTAGGTGATGGAGAGATTACAATGATGCTCCTGGAGCTATATGAGCGAGGAAGGAGAAGAAGTTGGTCGTCCTCCTGCCTCTATGTGTGCGTGCGTGTGATGAGTGGGGAGATGGAGCGAACTTGGAACCCTTTGCATGGGGGTGGTCCGGGGGGTTTTATAGGCCAACCCCCCGGATTACAATAGGGATAAAAGGTCGTGGAGGGCCTCGGCTAGCAGCCTCTTGGTCCAGTTGTGGGGCCCGCCGGCTGTGGGGTCTTGTCGCTGGTAGGTCCCACCGGCTGAAGGGTCCCGTCCGGAGCCGGCGGGGCCCGCACGATGGGTCCCGACGCCGGTCACATCGCGGCACGGGTCGTCCCTTGTGATGTCATCTTGCGGCGTCCGGCCGGCCGCCCTGTAGCCATGCCGGGGCAGGTAATGGAGTGGTTGAGGCATGCCGGCACTGTTGGAGGCCCGGTCGCCGTCCGCCAGGGTCAGAGGTCCTGACGCCTTCACTGTAGCCATGCGGGCGCTGACCCCCGATGGGATGGGATCCACTGTTGCCGCGCAGGCCCTGATAATGGTATCCAATGCCCAACCGGCTGAGGAGGCCAGGCGGCAATGTCCCCAGCCGGCTAGCACGCCGTAGCCGGCGGAAGCGCAGCCGGAGTGTCGTGGCCGGCAAGGCGTAGCCAGACCGTTAGGAGAAACGGCCCGCCTTTAATCACGTTTGGTGAGCTAGGGCAAGGGGGCGTTTGAGGATGCCCCGGGGTTTTCCACCATCAGATTAGGAAGCAAAGATGTCGAGCCTCTACAAGCGTACATGCACTCTCCTAGGAAGGAGGCTAATTAAGGACTAAACTAAACGAGATTCCATAGGTGGTTAATAATTAACACGATGAATAAGTCCGGATATGTAGAAATCATTCATTTATTTACGTACATATATCCTATTTAAGGTAACGTATTAAAACCTAACTACTGGGCGATCTTTTACCAGCCGATACCGGACAAGCGTACAGCTCACGACCACTTCTTTTCAGGCCCCATCAATCTCCAGCACCGCCCGGCAATATACAACCCGTCGGGCCCGGACGGACCCGCGTGCTCCGTTTACCCTCATTCATTTCCTCTGTGCCGCTCAACCAATTCCCCCCCCTCGGAGCAGCAGGTATGTTCATGGCTCATCCTCCTCCGCGTCCTCCCTCGCTCGTCCCCAGATCTCTCTGACTCGACCTTCTGTCTCCAGGTGCTGTGAATCAACCTTCCCGGGGAAGAACATGGCTCTCGTCTTTGGATCGAGGAGGCCCGCCTGTATCCGGCGCCGGCGGTGCACCGTTTTTCGCCTGGGAGGAGCGGCCAGCGAGATGCATGGCAAGACGAGGCCCGTGGGGGTGGTGCAATCGTTTTGCACGGGAGCACGGGAGCTGCCATGTAAGTTTCCATGCTTCGCTTCGTGTTCTGCTGCTGCCCTTTCTTCTCTCCCGCGTGATTCGTGTTCCTCCGATGCGGAGGAGGGGACTCCGCGGCGCGGATCACGATGGTCGAGGGCTGAGATCTACTAGGTTGAGACCGCAGAAACATAGACCCAAATTACCTCGGGTTTGCCTCGTCGGGGTTAACTAGGTTTGGGGGATTCGGCAGAAGAACGCATCTCTATTTCTCTGCGTTCGTTCTAGGGTTACCTAGGTTTGGAGGAATCCAACACAAGAACGCTTCGCCGTTCGCGCGCGTCCCATGGTTAACTAGGTCTGAAGGAATTTGAAAAAACAACGCGTATCTGTTCTTGCGCATCCTTGGGTTAATTACGTCTGGAGGGTTTGACAGAAGAAGGCACCTCCGTTCGTGCGTGGCCTAGGGACAATTTGGTTTGGAGGATTTGACAAAGGAACACATCTCTGTGTTGTGGGCGTCCTGGGGCTAATTAAGCTTGTAGAATTTGACAGACTAACGCTTCTGGGCTGGCTTGCCATGTGGCTCATGGTGGATCTCTCCTCCGGTGGCATCGACATGGCCGCATCAGGGTACACGGCGTGAGCGGGTCGTCGTTGATGTGGAGCATGCTTGCACGGCCGGAAGCGCTTGATCTTGGCCGAGATTGGGGTGGCCGGTGAGATGAAGGCCGTGGTCGCTTACACTTTCCATCTTGTTGATCCGATTCTTCAGATTGCAGTGCGCTTATTTAGTTACCTGCTGGCATGGCCTAGTGCCCTGCGCCTGCAGCTTTGCTTGCGCGTAATGTATATGGCGTTTTTGTGGGGAGCTTTCAGCCTGCCGCCGCGCTGCTCGCATTGACCTGGCCCATCACATGGTACGCCCCACATCAGACAGCTATTCAACTTGTGAGCCATGGCTACTGGTCGGCTTACAGTTGCTTGTGGCTGCACCAACGTGATTATAGCCCCATGCATGCATGCGGTTCATCTATGCATCGTTTTTCTTCGAAAAAGATAACGCCGCGTTTTGCAACTTGCCTATACGCGTGTTGTTCATGCGGCTTTACTCGAATCTTGACACAATTTGACAATTTTTTTGTGCCATGTAAGAAGGGGTTGTTGTGTGGCGTTTATCAGTTCGCCCACACGCTTGTTTCACGCACGCAAAGCTCGCGGCACCAACCCGACGTGCCGTGGAACCGCCGTCGTGTCCACACACACGCACGCCTGTTAGTTGCCATGCCTTTTCAGTGTTACGTGACAACTGGATGGAACCGTCGTCGCACACGCCCGCACGCTTATCAGTTGCCATGTCTTTTTTCAGTGTTACATGGTAATGCAGTTGTTCAGACATGACAACTGTAGTATCCGGACACAACTGCAGTTCAACAACCATAACAACTGCAATTCAACAAACAGTCAGCAACCATGACAACTGTCACGTGGGGCACGTGGGACCGCGAGGCAGGAGGCCAGACGTATGGACGTCGGTTGTTTTGCCCATACGTAGGTGTGCGAGCTGTTTCTCACGTATCGCAAGAGACGTACGATAAGATTCCCTTAACACTCACACGTGTGGACAATATCAGGACCTTTTTCTTTGTATTGTATTGTAGGGCGTTTGCACAATATTTCTCATGCCACACACATGGTGCATCAAAAGTGGCTTGATGTCGCCACGATATGCATGTGTCGTCGTACAGATCCTCCCTGTTTTGTCCCTATGACTACAGATTTTTCTCAGCTTGTTTCTCTCCGTATTAGTAAATCACAAGCCGGCGACTCACTCACTCGAGTACCACGTGCACGTTCACCGGTTGCTTTGTTTCGTCCCTCTGCCCAAGAGGTCTCACTCGTACGTGGAAGCAATGGCCTGAGCATTTGCGCCATGTTTGGGGTCACCAAAATCATTAGTATTGAGGCTCTAGAGCCCACACGCAAACTCAAAGTTCGTTAGCGCATCCCAACATCGATCCTCAAACCGTCTATATACGTTTGGCCCGATCCAACGTGTTGTGTCATTCAACGTGGCTTTGTATCGGTCATTTCGGCAATTGGGATGTTTTTTTCTTCTGTAAACAAACTAGGGAAGGCTATGCGGGTGTCCAAACCATTGGCACACCCGCGTCCGATAGCCCTACCCTGTCCCACCAAAAAACCTCTCCCAAGCCTGCGTTTGCTTACCATCCGAAATGGTCAGCGTCGCTCCAGAGCTCAACGTCTCATTCATGCCTGGTTAGAGCGGACTGTTGTCGACATTGAAGGGGCGCGCAAGCCGAGAGAGCGCCACCCGCATTGCTTAACAATGCACACGAATGCTTCGCTTTCAAACGACACCACGACGGTATATTTTCAAGGTTAGAAGGTACGCCGATCACATGAGTTTTTTTTAAAAGGGAAATATATCAATATCGCGAAGATACTGATTACACCAGCCTTTGTATCTACAAGATGTCACAAGGAGGTTGATACAAGTGCACCGAGTGTCTACCCACTACATAACACGATGCGGGACATGCATACATTTTGCATGGACTTAATCCTTGCCCTAATATAGTACATTTTTATTAAACAGAGTATAATCGAAGTCGTTTACATACATAAGCATACATCCACTCTTATGAACGCGCACACACGTAATCTATTCCTATGAGCACCTACGAGAGACCGAGTCGGTATATCATCTTGAGATTGATGAAGTCGTCACAGACGTAAGACACCAGTGTAAGTCCGAGACTTCAACTCTGATGGATAGAAGATACCAGTGTCCTTATAACTATCCAACCACACGTTGATTTGAATATATGGTACACATATTATCACATTGACGACTTGATCTTTCTCATAGTGTAGTAGTACTACAACACTAGGGAATCAACTGTCGCAGGAAAAAAAAGAAATCTTTCATTTGCTGTATTCTTTTCGTTCTCACACATAGCTGGGCTTAATCTCGTGAGCGTGTGAAGCTAATTTGCTGTCACTGCACGGCCTGCTTCTCATTTCGAAAGAGGCCCAGCTCGTTTTGCCCACCGCACTAGGGTTTGATCCTCGTATTCGTATATAAACGTGCCTCCACGTCCCCTGCCCCCTCTCCTCCTCCCCCTCCCGGACGAACAGCCGCCGCCGCCAGCGATTTCGTTCCCCGTCGGAGAAGGGTGCCATGCCTCGAATCTCCGTCCTGTTCTTGTGTTTCCATTGATTTCTCCTGCCTGTACTGATCCTCCCGTCGTGTTCCCCCCTCCCCCCCTTGCAGGACGAGGCGATCTGCCACGGGATCGGGATCAAGGAGACGAGGCGATCCGCTACGGGATCAAGGAGTTTCGGCGTTCCTCTCGAGGTTTTACTCCTCCCCTCCCCTCCCTTTCCTGTTCGTAGCTTGTAGATCTGACCCCTATCTGATCGAAATTTCGTTAGGTTTGCTGTTGCTAGGTTCGTGTTGATGTGTGCTATTTGAAACCCTACATCTTCCATCTGTTTCCGTTGTCTCGCGATTTGAAACCCTAGGACCTTGATTTGATGGTTTGTATGTGAGTGGATTTGAAGGTGACGACTACCCAGTTGGAGTAGTAACTTTCAAATCCTTGGTAGATTGATCTGGAGCCCCTGCCATATCTTCTATTCCTAAATAGTTGCAACCAACTATCTACTTTTCCTCCCCATGCAACCATGCCACATCATCAAGCCATGCATGTGGTCATAAGTACTTATTTTTCCTCTTCATGTAACCATGCCACATCATCAAGTCATGCATGTGGTCATAAGTTACAATTTGTGCACTAATCTACCCATTGTTTCACTATTTTTTATGTGGGCATAAACAGTATGTACATTGGACGCTTAGAGCAAATATATGTAGAACAATTTACACATTTTTGTTTAAAATGGCCCTTTGTTTACTTCAATCCATTAGTTTCTCTTTTTATATATCATTCGATCAAATGCTTCATATGATTTATTGTTTTTCAAATTCAAACCGATAGCAATTAAAAATTTCTTTCTGCAATAGTTTTAGTTTGTTAGCACCTACTTATGCATATGTTTGTCATATTTCCCGCAGCAACGCGCGGGGCATCATCTAGTGTTAATAGTGATTCTCCTTTTTAATGCATTTTCCATGAACATGAGTAAATTCTCACAGTCCACATTTATTTATCTATCTAGGCTTGCTTAAATGAAAGCTGTTGATGGTGACCCTGAGTTTATGCATTTTTCCATGAACCTGAGTAAAGTTTCACAGTCCACATTTATTTATCTATCTAGGATCGCTGAAATGAAATGCTGTTGATGGTGACCTTGAGTTTATGCATTTTTCCATGAACCTGTGTAAAGTTTCATAGTCCACATTTATTTATCTATCTAGGATTGCTGAAATGGAAGGCTGTTGATGGTGATCTTAAGTTTATGCATTTTTCCATGAACCTGAGAGTCCACATTTATTTATCTATCTAGGATCGCTGAAATGAAGGCTATTGATGGCGACCTTGACTTTGTATTTGGGGCCGATGGGCATGCTGTGGCCTGATTTGTGAGGACTCAGATACCTGGTATTTCAAATATCAATGCAACTCCAAACTTACTTTCTTTGTATTGATCTGGTTAAGTAACTTAGTCCCTTTGTTAGGCCTTTGGACCCCCGAGGTGGACCGCAAAAGGATGTTCCTCGACTCGATTAACATCATTTGGTAAGCTATTAATAGAGCTGTTTCTTCTTTTATTAAGTTCTTTTGAGAGAGTGTATTAAGCACTTACTAATTTTTGCAGGTCAAGCTCAAGATTCTCCACTTTCAGGATGTCAACTTTGAACAGGGATGGTAAGATGAAAGCTTTTTGTTTGTTTTCAGTCCACTGTTTATTTAGTTAGTGATTAATGTTGGCTGCTGCACAGTTATGTGATCTTAGGTGGTACACCAGTGTTTGAGTTTGCTGAGATGGTCCGTGATAAACTTGAGCTTGGTGAAGAGTTTGTCATAAGCTTTGCTTGTGACGGGAAAGAAATTGCTGGAGGTACGTTGATTGTCCACTGTCATTTTTGTGAGTAACTGGAGTTTGATGCATCTGCTTTGTATTTGTGGTCTAGCTGTTTGATTGTCCATTGTCATTTCTATGAGTAATTGGAGTTTATTGCATCTGCTTTGTGTATGTGTTCTAGCTGTTTGATTGTCCATTCTCATTTTTTATGTTATCATGTGTGCTAACACAGTTTGGCAATCTCTTTGTTGTATAGGTACTGTTATGTCCAATGTGTACAACAAACATGTTTCAAGGGATGGTTTCTTGGATATTGTGTGCACGATTGGTACATCATCTTCTTTGTCCCTAATATATTAGTGTGATCTCTTTTCATGTTCCTTGGGTTGGCATAAAAATCCCAATCATATAATGCAACTCAAGTGTAGTTTAGTTAATTGAAGCTTACATGGTATATAGTTTTTATGCGTACATAATGTGTGCCTACTGCTGTTAATGAGTTCTTTTTTTGTTCTTCACTCGCAGGTTTCGCCTGATCTCTTTAATGGAAGGATGAAATGCAATGTTGATACTGTTCCCTGAAAGGCCTTGTCTTAGTTATTGGTACAACTAGATTTAACTCCCAAGTGCAAACAGTCTTTTGTTTTTTTGCCATCAGATATCATCATTGTGCTAGAACTTTGTTATATCTGTCATTTTGCCCAAGACTATTATGTTAGAATGATATTCTCGGATCGAGAAAGTATGGTTATCATTTGATATGCCATGTGCGTTTTGCCCCAAGATGGATCATGTTACATTGATATTCTTGTATTGAGCCAGTATTGTTCATCTGATTTGTCATGTGTGGTTTAGATATTCTTGTATTGAGCTTATTGAACTTGTGGAACTTTTGGTTGATTTCTGCTTTGGTTTGTCGTGTTTGCTGGAGTAGGTAGATCAGGAGAGAAGAAAGGATGGCTCAAGTACTTTCATCTTGATTCTTACTTCCGTTTGAAGCCAGGCACAGCTTTTTATAGTGTATTACAGCTTAACTGTTAAACTGTAAATTACAGGCAGACTAGTGTAAGTATAGTGAAAGTAAATTGCTCACGCTTGAATGTTTGATTGATGGAACTCCTTAGTGTGACTGAGTGAACCCAGACGTGTTGCTTTTCACACTTGCCTCGTCAGATTTGAGATGCAGCTTTTAACGCTTGGTACGAGTGAACCAGTATTATCCAGCTTCTGTAGCGTTTTTTGCCGCCCTGGCGACACAGTTGGAAGACCCATATCACGCAACTCCTCTCCCCCCTCATTGTTGCCCTCACGGTCGATGTCGGTGGCCAGCCCCATTTTCCTCCGTGGATCTCTGGCCGGCCTTGGGTGGGCGGCTCCTCTCGACAGCCATGGTGAGGTGGTGGCTCATCTTCACCGGCCTTTTTGGAGGCTTCCTCGGCAGTCCAATGTCGATGCTTGTGATCTGGGCGGTCGATGCCGGATCCATCTCTCCAATGTAGGTGGGGCGGTTGTGCCCCATGGGGGCTCTGCTTGGCGGCTTTGGTGCTATGGTGATGTCGAGTTGCGTAGGTGGTAGCCCTCCCTCGTGGTGTGGCGTCCACTCAGACGTGTTAGGGCGTAATGGCACCCCTTTTCTTGGTCTTGGTGCATGCGTCTTTGGTTATTTTTGTGGCGGTGGCGGGTTGCCTGATCTGGTGTGTTATTGGATCCGGCTTGTTGGCGGTGAGTTTTTTTTAAGAAAACTTAAACGATGCTTGTTGGCGGCGAGGTTGGTTTGGTGGCTCCTGCATAATGTGGTGGCGCCATCATCGGGTAAGAGGATAAGAGGTGCGCGGAACAACAGGCTCGTGGGCTGGTGGGGTTATGTCTTCGGTTGCATGGGGATGTGCTTGTCGAATCTGCTTCGAGCGAAAGTCTGCCCGTCTCTTGCTGGCCGGTGGTGGCAGCGACGCCTATGAGCAATGTTCCCCTTTGTGAATGCATCGTTGTGGAGTATCTTCGACATGCTTCATCACCGAATGCTGTTCTTCGAGCGAAATCGTAGATCCGTCTATCTATGTCGGCCCTTTATGATGACACTGTAGGCAACTTCCATGATGTCCCCTTTTTGATAGTGTGTGGTCTTATTGGTGTCAGGTCGTCTGAGTTCCTATTTTGTTGGCGTATTGTAATGATTTTCATATGGGTTTAGGTTAACTAATTGGGCAACTGCATTATACTTTTTTTAATGAATCGGATTCTTTAATATTTCTACTTTGTTTTTCCCTATGTCCCTAAAATGGTTAGTCGTTTTCAGCATCCAATACGAGGGTTCACGTGTTAAAACATGGGTACGCATTGCACAATTGTTTTACTTACTTGGCACCATTAGTCATCTTCTTATATTTGTCAAATAATGTATTTTATATCATTATCAGAGATTTCTCATTTTCTTTACCATGCAGCGCTTTCTTTTTGAATATCTTAAAATTGCCGGACACTTGGTTCGCATGTTAAAACCTGGATATGTGTTGCATTGTGTCTTGCTCAACTAAGCAATCAGATGGCCTGTCTGATCTATCAGTTTGAGTATTCCGTCATACTTTTAGATATATGCCACTTGCTTTCACCGTCACTGTTTTCTTTTTAATAATCTCTTAATTATCGAGCACTTCTTAGTTAGTTCCTTTCCAAGTTAATATGTCAGGTAGTATTATGGGTCCCAGGTTATTTCGATTGCATTCTTTCCTCCTCTTGTGTTTGTTTCGTCGTTGAAATTCCTCAAAATTAGGCCATCGATTTTGCAAGTGGTTCGGATGCCCTTTAGACATACACAATTTTCATATGTCATTCCGGATTGCATTGGTCAAGTTGGTGAGAAAAGCTAGGAGAAATATCCAGATAAACCTGTTTAGAAGAAACACTTTCATAATGATGTGTCATCTATTAGGGGATCTGGGCATAACAGGTGGATCAAAGTGTTCATCAATTTTGGCATTCTCAAGTTCTCTAGCCTTAGCAATATGAGCATCAAGTAATTCATTCAATGTCATAGATTTAGTGTTATCAAGCATAGTAGTAGAATCGTCATGAGTTTCAGGAGTAGCATCATCAAGTATTTGCGACATATCAGAACGAGCAGCAAGTGGTGGTGTCATAAGCTGATTCAAAACTAGGTGAATCAAAAGCAAAGCTAGATGACAGTTACTTACCTCCCCTCGTCTTAAGAGGGTATGATCTTGGTTCTAGTATCTTTTAGATTCTTCATAGTGACAATAAGATACCCTTGGTGAACAAAATAAATAGAGCTATGCTTCCCGACAACTGTGCCAGAAAACTGTCTTGATAACCCACAAGTATAGGCAATTGTAACAGTCTTCGAGAGAAATATTTTACCCAAATTTTTTACTCGACACAAGGGGAGATAAAGAATATTTATCGGTCTTAGCAGTTGAGCTTTTAATTCAACCAAACCAGGATACTCTTTATCACACAAAGATTTAGTAGCACGGCAAACTAGTAGTAATAATAGTAGCAACAACATCAGCAGTTTTATAGTGATGGTGACGGTAATAGCAGCAATGGTAACTTAGCAAGATTCAGTATGTAAAAGCACAGGCCATGGATCGATGATAGATAATGATTATGATGACATCAATCATGTAACAGTTATACACTAAAGCGACACAGAACTAGTTTTAATTTTTCAATGTAACGTAGACATGTATTCCGTATATAGTCATGTGATTGCGATAAGAATTTGCATGATATATTTTGTCCTACCTTTCCGTGGCAGCGGGGTCCATAAGAAAATCTAAGGGATATTAAGACCTCCTTTTAATAGAGAACCGAAACAAAGCATTAACACATGATGTATACATGAACTCCTCAAACTATGGCAATCACTAGAAAAATTTCAAATTATTGTCACCTGACATGTAATAGGTGCATACAATTTGCAAGATAGGATTGAAAACATCCTCATATTTATGAGAACATAATAGGTTTAGATCTAAAATCATGACACTCGGACCTTAGTTGGAACCTACCCACGGGGTTTGCCCTTACTATTCGACTCTGCTCAATTTTGCCCTTAGATTTTCCTCCGAGGTCTCCCGAATGCCCTTTGACCGTTTGACCAATACTTTGAAAATTCAATAAATTCATATGAACTCAGAAAAATGCAAATAAGATAACAAAATGTTTAGATAAACATTACCTTTATGTGCATGTCATTTGCATTCACGACAAAAGTACCGTTTAAACTACCCGTGATTATTATGATATTAACATTATTAAAAATAAAAAGGTATAAACAATACCTTTTTCATGAATAAAAATTACATGCAAATGTAGGTGATGTTTTCTAAACATCCTCATATCTTATTTACATTTTTCTGAGTTCATGCCAACTTGTTATGAATGTTCCCACGGTTGAATTCAGGATTTGTAGCCGCTTGTCAAAGCAAGAGATCTTCTCAAAAACATATGAGCAAGAGATGGAATTCTACACATTATCAACTGATGCAGACTCATAACTGGATCAAAATCCAATATAACTCTACAATACTTGGTTCAAAGTTTTAACTCGATAACTGAATGAAATTTTGAATTCGCACAAAGTATCGCAATTTAATTACCCAAGGCGTTGCAGCTACATAAGCAGATCAAACAAGAAAACCCGCAATGAGCCATGGCGGCTCAAGCATATGCAGACCGTTTCTTCTGGACTAACTAGTCCAACAGATGGTATGAAAATAATAAACTGCCTCAACAGCCTTCAGCTATCTTCAAGTTAAACGCTACACCATCCTAGCACGGTGTTCAACCCTTATTATAGGAGTCAACTAGAAGTGGGTTGTGGAAGGCGACTGGTAGTGGATTGTGGCAGGCGACTCGATGCCCTGGGTCATTCGCTTTCCCACCAAGTACCTCTGCATAGCTGTCTTCGGGAACTTTATCAGCCTTGGGGGCGTCACGCTCCGGCACTTGTCACATGCCAGCCTATTATACAGATACACATCCTGTAGATTCACCGCTGCTTTCATGACTCGCCTGACATGACTCACCATGTAGTCTAGAGACTCAAAACAGAAGATGATGAGCTTGGCCAGCCGGTGGTGCTTGAAATATGACGCAGGTGGTTTCCACTCGACGCCCTTGTTCTCGCTAAGCAAGTACGCCCTCCTCTTCGCCTGATCCATTTGCATTTCACATGGATGATCCATTACCTACATGCATGCCACCCATGGGACAAACCAAAATGGGACATGTTAATTTTACTCCAAGTGAAGCACAGGCACGCAACCATGCAATGGAGATGGGTAGAGCAACACCTCAAACAAAAATGAATAGAACAAGCTCTAGGTAAGAACATACATAGTAGAGGTAGAGCCACCCTTCAAAGAAGGGAAAGAAATAATTGAACAAGCTTTAGGTACAAAGATACCTTCATATAGAGCTCCTCCACGAACGGCGCCGCTTCCAAAATGAACATTGTCTAGGTGAGATCATACCCTTCAGGAATGTCAACTAGATTGACAATCCTTAGTTGGTGGAACACAGATACCAGCCTTTGGGTCAGACACTCCAGTTGAACCCAAATCTGCAACGATAAGCACATGATAGGATGAGTACAGAACAAGTAAAGACCAGAACAAAGCAATCACCCTGACTTACCTTTTCACATCTAAAACACAACCTCAGGTCTCGAACAGAGGACCCGTAAAGAAATGTACTTAACTCGACCATCTTGTGCCAACTAAGATTAACAGTTGCAAGACTCAAAACCTCGAGCAATGGGACATAGCCAAACGATAGTGGCGGTTCTTTGTAAGTCGTCCAATACTCCAACACCAATCGGGTGAGTTTGGGAACCATGGTGAGCTTGATCAGATTGGTGAGTTTGGGAACCATGGTGAGCTTGATCAGGCCAAGACGGCAATTGAGAATACTGAGCTCACTGAGTTGTGTGTGTTCAACATCGAGAATCGAACCCTCCTCTGTGCGGCAATAGTGAAAACCTAAATATTTTAATTGCTTGCAAGTGACGAGGATGTCGGAGACAATGTCAGATTCACGAAATGTCAAATTCTGCAGGCAGAGGCGTGTGAGACCAGCAAATGCATTGAGACACTCATTAAAAAATGACACAAACCGTGTCCCATAGTTCTCCATATCATCAAAAGTGCACTTTTGTTTCTCCTTCTCGGTCAAAACAGTGAATTCGACTTTCTCAATCTTATGTGTTGCCATGGCATTGCCAACAGTATGCCCAATGGATATGGGGGCATCATCTTTCAAGTAGAACGTCGTGCTCAACAGGCGGATGGTGCATCCACCTAGATCCCTGTGTGCCAGTATGCTCTTTGTTGCTTTAACCACAGCTGCATTGGACCTCTGAACCAATTCATCATGGGACATCTTGGTTTTAGTTTTTGAGGGCCAAAGGTCCCGAGCAGTGATTGCAAGCCGTGGGAGCATGTCAGGAAGCTGACTCCACCGTCTGGAGAGGACCCTGGTTTTCACAGCGGATCGGACCTTAAGTCGGTCCAGAATGTTGACAAGGATGTCGTTTGGCAAGCTGCTGATCCTATCATCTTGATTGTCTTTCTGCATTTGGCACCGAAGAAATCAGTATTGATATAGTCTCAAAAGTGCAAGTTTGATAGCCCCATATATAGAATTTGTATATTGTCGCGGAGATGCGGCTTTGATCTATTTATGATAACACAAATTTGGTTTATTTTTTCTTTAAAAAAAGTAGATTTCGATAGGCTCAAAGATGCACTTTTGTACCAAAAACTAAAATTGATAGACTTGAAAGATTCGATTTTGATCCTGATTGTAGCCCGGAAAGGACTCCTTTGATTGCGGATTGCAATTTGAAACGGAAGGCGCTTCGATTGCGGACTGCGGCTCGGAGAGGAGCTGCTTGATTGTCGGTTGTAGCTCGGAATGGAGCTTCGATTGGGGGCTGCAGCTCCCAAAGGGGAGCAGCTTATTTGGGCCCCTCTTCTCAAGCACCGCTGGATCCTCATTCGAGGCCTTCGACGGAGACGGAGACGGCGACGACGCACGGCAGACGGTGGCGCATAACTGATCTCCGATCCCCTTTTCTCTCTGCCCTTTGAGAGAACCCTTTTCTTTTTTCTTTTCTTTTTTTGAGATGGAACCCTAGGGGTGGGTGGCGTGGTAGGGAACACCATTACATACTGTGGCCTGCGATGGAAGAACGATGGCATGGATGGGCTGAAGGCCCAACAACTTCTTGTTCAGATTTTTTTTGAGCTTAAATCCTCATGTGTGGCTAATTAGGGAGCTCGTAACTGACGCTTCAGGCGCGAGAGGAAAGTATACCTTTCCCCCTCGAATCCTTCATGATGGATCAAATCCTCCCTTAAAGTCGAAAATTGGATTAATCACCCCCTCAAATCTGTAATACCGGATCAATCAGACCCCTCAAATCTGTAATACCGGATCAATCAGACCCCTCGGTGGTTTTGAACATGGTTTTAGGTGGTTTTGGAGAGGAACCGCACAATCTAGAACTTGTCGGCATTGCCGACAACGTGGACATCGTCTAGGATCTCGGCTTCGGCGGCATGCTCCAACCGATGACCAATTCTAGGAGGCCATCGGCGCTCATCGGCTCGCCAGATGTTTACCACGAGCGCTTTGGCCATGTCCATTTCGGCGAGCTGCTCCACGGAAGGAGGCAAAAGGAAGATGAGCACGATGGACTCATGGGAGGCGAGCTCCATGAGGAGGAAGATATCCACCTGCAGCTCTTGCGAGCTCGCAGAGTTGAAGACGATCTACATTAAGCCATTGATCAGGGCGGTCTTGGCCAGAGCGGAGAAGAATGCTTGCTCGACGGCGGCGGCCCCGCTCCAAACCCACTCAATCCTGCTGCCGCATGTTTTCTGCATGCTTGATTATCCGACAATCTGAACCAGTTACATATGCAGGCATGATCAATAGGTCTAATTTGTGAATGGACGATGCTACGTAGCGCGCGCTATGCGTGCAGGTATCGCGGCCGGCAGATTAGGAAAGTGCCCACCCTGTTGGTCCCCACCCATGTGCTTAAAATGGCATATCCACTCCCTCTCTCGTTGCCCCGTCCCGACAGGGAAACCTTTCCTTTCACACGTGATCCTCCTCTCTCCACCCCACCAGTACAAAAACACTACGCCCCCACGAGCCCAGATCCCACCGGAGGCCATGGCCTAGTGTTGGGGAGCTCTCCTCCCACAAAGAAAAACAGAGCGAAAGTCGAGGCAAAAAAATGTGGCGAAATATTTGAAAAAACACAGTGCCTACAGCTCTTCGTGCTGATCAGAAATAATCCTCAAGAATTTTGGGCAAATGTATTTGCAAAGCTGGGAAAGATTCTCCCAATGGAAAAACAGCAAAAGGTAATAGATCTGATCCAAAAAAAATGGTCATGAACTTTCCCCTAATCTTCTACTTGCAATAGTTGCCCCCTTACCAAAGTGTTTATATGTCAGGACTTGGATCTTGCCCCATGTTCTTGCATCTTGTAATTGCAAAAAATTGCCCCTCTAGCATGTAGAACTAGTGTATCTTGTCTACTGTCTTGCACCTTGCTTCTGCCAAAAAAAAAGGAAAAAAAAAACAGAGTTATTTGTGTTAGTAATCTGTTTTGTACATTAAAATCTGGTTAATGATCTGTTTGCATTTGCTTACAAAAAAACTTGTAGTAAAAGTTTACTTGCTTACAAACATCACCAAAGTAGGCAGGCAAAAATATAAGTCTGAAAAGAACATAGTAGGAAAATATAAAGTACTCTGATTTGAATGTTTTTAGAAAGGACCATGCAATTTATGATATCTGGACCATGTTATTTATGTTCTCTGCTACAAAAAGTAGACTATGTATGACATTGAGTTGCTAATGTGCGTTGGACGCATTTTTTACCTTCTTGATATTCAACATCCTTGCCCAATTTATGTCACTGTGGTCGCTCCTTATCATATATGTGGTCAGTAGCTTCCTGAATTTGAGTATGTCTTTTGGCCCATACTCCAACACGTGGGTGCCGTCCCAAATCTTAGTATTTTTAAATCATGTACATGCTACAGTCATACCTGAAAAAAAACAGGCATTTTGATGTTCCATCAGTCTAGTTTGATTGAGGAAAAAACAGGCATCTTGTTATATTCTCAGAGAAAAAACCTACTGTAAAAAGTCCTAGAAAGAAGATCACATATGGACTGTCAAAAATCTACCGTTGCTAAAACTTGTTGTTGCCAAAATGCTATTTGGGAGTGAACATTTAGTCTCCCATCCCAAGGGTGGGCTAGGCGACATATCACGCCGGTGGGAATGTGTGTTGGCGAGTTGGTTGTCCGTAGTTAGGCGACTTCTACCAAAGAACGTGGGTGGGGTGTGGCCGCATGTAGGCGACAATGGTCGGTGGGCTCGGCGACATATCACCCGGTGGGATGTGTGTGGGCGAGTTGGTTGGCCGGGCTTAGGCGACTTCTACCAAAGAACATGGGTGGGGTGTGGGTGTGTGTAGGCGACAGTGGAAAGTGGATGGGCAACTTATCACCCGATGGGATGTGTGTGGGCGAGTTGGTTGTCCGTGGTTAGGCGACTTCTACCAAAGAACGTGGGTGGGGTGTGGCCGTATGTAGGCGACAATGGTCGGTGGGCTCGGCGACATATCACCCGGTGGGATGTGTGTGGGCGAGTTGGTTGGCCGGGCTTAGGCAACTTCTACCAAAGAACGTGGGTGGGGTGTGGGTGTGTGTAGGCGAGAATGGAAAGTGGATCGGCAACATATCACCCGATGGGATGTGTGTGGGCGAGTTGGTTGGCCGGCTTAGGCGACCTCTACCAAGGAACGTGGGTGGGGTGTGGGTGTGTGTAGGTGACAATGATCGGTGGATAGGCGACATATCACCCGATGGGATGTGTGTGGGCGAGTTGGCTGGCCGGGCTTAGGCGACCTCTACCAAGGAATGTGGGTGGGGTGTGGCCGCATGTAGGCGACAATGGTCGATGGATAGGCGACATATCACCCGGTGTGATGTGCGTGGGCGAGTTGGTTGGCCGGGCTTAGGCGACTTCTATCAAAGAACGTGGGTGGGGTGTGTGTGTGTAAGCGACAATGGTCGGTGGGCTAGGCAGTGACGGAGCTTGGAAGAAAAAAATGGACGGGCAGACTAAAGAAGAGCTATTTTTTCTTGAAATTATGATTGATATGTATATGGTACAAGGCTGCAAGATAGGAGTTCTCTACTGTCTTTATTTCCTTGCTAGTAATTGTTCATGCATTCATGCAGTTGAGCATTCTATGAATTGCTGCACGCGTGAAATTATATTACCGCATATGTGCATGATGGACAGACGGAGTAGTATATAACCCACGCCTGGCTCCTACTACCCACACCATCATGCTCATCATGCTTCAAAACCTTGTTAATATCTCCGATACAAACCCACTACATGTCATGGAGAGTTGATAAATCTTTCATTGTATCCCATGTGAGATGGCGCAGATGGGTCTGAGCCTCCCCATAGAAGCAGGATAGCCTCCAAGAGTCACCGTCAAGGTCACTCACTTTAACATCAATATGATACTTCGAGTAACACAAATTCTCAATCTTTATTTCATTGTTCCAAAACGCTCCTACCAGAGGAGTCAACAGCAAAAGAATTATCAAAACCTAGAGTACTTGCTATTTTTTTGACCTGGCTCCACTAATCTGAGTTTCAACAATGCAAAGTATTCTAGGGGCATACTTTTTCGCGAGTTCGCGTAGTTCATGAACTGTCGGGGTGCTGCCAATCCTGCGACAGTTCCAGCATAGAAGATTCATTGTTCCTGGCGGTCCTCCGCTTGGGAGGCCGCCGATTGCACAACATTGTTGTTTGAGCAAGGCGGAGGACCGCCGATCGCACAACATTGTTGTTTGAGCCCCCAAGGGACTTCTTGACTCCACCCTTAACAATCTCCTCTGCCAGCAGGGAAACCCTAGTTCTTTTGCATTCCTGTACGGGTGGGGGGATGAGAGGCACACCTCCCCCTTGCTTGTGTCCACAAGAACTAGAGCTAGGTTAGATACCTCATCTTGGTTGACAACGGCTTTAGACGCATGATGTACAACAACTACCTCCGAGCAGCGCTTACGGCTGGAATCAGCATCATCCATCTCAGTATCCCTCTCAAGCTAAGAGTCTCTTTCCACGCCCCGTTTGCTGCCCGCTGGCTTGACTGGAACTTGCGGTTGTTTTTTGCTATCTGTCCTTTTCTTCGTCGCTCAGCTAGTAGTTGTCGGCTCCCTCAGGTTCTTGTATATCAGCGCCGATGGAGGATGCACTCCATCACCATGCTCCTTGAACTGGTGACCCATCATCCCACAAACTTGGCAACAATCGAGAAGCCTTTCGTATCGCACCACAAAGATCTCACGCTCCCCTCCACGAATGATAGACGTCGCTTTTTTCAGGGGATTGCGAACATCAAGGCGCACTCTCACCCTAAAGAAGTTTCCCCCAAAATCAAACGAGGAAGGCTCTACATCAACATATTCACCAATCTTCAACGCCAAAGCTTTCACTTTCCCATGGTATGCCAGAGGTAGGTCCACGATCCTTCCCCATACTTCAAACTTGAACAGCTCAATCGTAGATGGTTTAGAGTATCCATCATAGGGGGCAATGATCACCGGGTTCCCCTTGAAGTGCCACGGGCCGCCCTGCGTTACCGTCTCCTAGTCGCCCAGGCAGTCAAATTTCATGATGAACAGGCTGTCTTCTAGGGTTTTGATTTTTACCTCCCTAGCCAGATCCCAAGCCGCCCGCATAGTGCGAAAGAACCAGTAATTGTTGAAGGTTTTGTCCATGTGAACACGGACCAGGATCATCCACCGGAGATCCTCCTCCGTTGGGGCATCATCTTCCTCAAAAACCACATCATCCAAGTCTTCCTCTGCTAGGGCTAGGTCCTTCATTAGGTCCTCAATCCGGTTCTTCCCATTGCCCGATGTTGAGGTACTTCGGCTCGCCATGATCGCCGGCAAAGCACCACCCTCGGGCCGCAAGCGAGCCCCGAGAGGAGAAAGATCTCTACGCCGCCGGCGGCGACGAGGGGAGATAAAACCCTGCTCGCCTCCAGTCGATCTCATATGGGCCAGCCCATTGCGTTGCCTTCTTCCCTCTGCCCTTATTTGCATCGAATGGAGCTCACTTGCAGGTTTTTTCCTTTTTCTATTCCTTTTCTCGTTTCTTATTACTTCTGTTTACATTTCACACTTTCCTACATATATACATGCATTATAAAAATATTATTTGAAAGCAGAAGTTTGTTCGCGCAGGTTTTGAATCTTCTTACAATTCAAAGCAATGTCCACACGTTTCAAAAAAATCTTCATGTTTTTTTTCTGAAATGTTCATTCAAATGGGAAAACTTGTTTGCATAATTTATAAGAACTCTTCATATTATTAAAAATATGTTTTATGTCATTTAAACAATGTTCATGTGTTTACAAATATGTTCATGACATTTTCAGAAGAATGCTCATGAAATGTAAAACAAAGTTCATGTGTGTTGCAAATAATATATTTAGCTATTAAAATAACTAGTGACATTTAAAATGTCCACATATTGAAAAATATATCCATGATATTCTTTTAAAGATGTTCAATGAGTTTTAAAAATGGTAAAAGGGTATTTAAAATAAATCCAATATGAATCGGACAAAATTTAATTTTTTTATTCAGGAAATGTTAAACATGTGCCTGAACAAAGTTCAACGTGGGTTAAAAAATTGTTCAACATATTTTAAAAACGTTAACATGGGTTTTTAAAATGGGGTCAAATAAAAATGAAGAAGAAAAGAAAACAAACAGGGAATAAATGTATTTTCTGAAAGAAACTGATAGAGAAAAAAATACTAAAGTACATAAAATAAGAAAAACCAGACTGAAGGTTCTTAAAACAGGTGCTAACTGTACATGGTTTCTAATATCGAAATAGTTATTGGGCAAGCCCTAATAGAAGCGAATGTAGGTGAGCGCTCAGCGTGTCTCGAAATAAGCGACATATAGCACTGGTGGAAATGGACCACGGTTATGCGGTTCATTCATCTCTCATTCGAAAGGTCGCGTAACCGCACATGTCGAGCCAGCACTATGTCCCCCTAGGTACTCTTCTTTTTACCCCTTTTAAAAAATAGTATAGAAGTAGAATTATCATCCGATCCAAAATGCAATTCATATTACGCTTTCTCAAAGTCAAAGCAACTGCAAAATCATGGCGACCAAGTTTACAAATAGTTTTTCCTGTAATTTTTTTTAACGTAGACATATTCATTTTTTTCATAAACTATTATGCATTGCATTTGGAACAGATGTAGTAAGAAAGTAACATCAGCAACTAATATGTAGGACATGCCATCGTATCGTCCGAAAGTGTTGTCGATTCATTGCCAATAAGATGTTGAGATGAAGAGATCAACTAATCTCAAGTACGAGTTACTTTCACTATTTGGTTAAATCCATAGTAATATATCCTTGACAACTTATTAGTGGAAAGACACACACTGGAAGCAGTGGAAGAAAGCCCGACATTAGCCCAAAAGTCCATGGGTTACACATTGAGCTGAAGATCACAATGCTATATGCTGTATGTTGATGGTCTCTTTAGTAGCAACACAATGCAATTAGTAGAAAGACATGTCTACCAAAACAAAATTAGGTTCCACAAAGCATGTGTGTTGGTTAAATTTGAGTGACAATTGTGATCTAGTTGCACACCTAGTTTTTTTTAGTTGAAACATTGAAAGCTCACTTTTTTTGCGGAGTCATTGAAAGCTCACTTAACTACGTGTAATCATCGTACTACAATTTAATGGCAGAATGTTTTATTTTTCTTTCTTTTTTTATATTTTATGCCTTAACTATAATTTTTCTAATTAATCTGACCATTTACTCCCTCCGTTCCTAAATAAGACCTTTTAGAGATTTCATTATAGACTACATACGGAGCAAAAAGAGAAAATATACACTCTAAAGTATGTCTATGTACATCCGTATGTAGTTCATAGTGGAATCTCTAAAAGATCTTATATTTAGAAACGGAGGGAGTACTTCTGATGTGTATAGAGATATTTGCAAGTTGATGGTCCAGGATAGCCATCCTATGGATGTGCCTGGAACTCTGAAGTGATAGAACTGTGGCAGCATCACCAAACAATGCTACAAGCATTTTTTATGTATCACACCTGCTAATCTACCCACACATCAATCGATCGAGCACACTGCATATGCCTCGCGGCCGCCCGGAGTGGAGTATATTCATAGTAGATTCAAAATATGGGCTCACTAAAAGAAAAGAAAAAAGGCAAAGTCACAAGAAAATACTCCTAGGCGATTAGGTTTCCTTCTCTCGCCGGTGCCATCGCTCGTCCATCTATCTCTGATGGTCTTTGGGACGTGGAGGTGCAAAAGACCTAGGCCACCGTCGTTGTTCCTGCTAAGTTCAACATCTTGGTTAGGGCTGCTTGACAAGGCCAATGTCCCTCGGTAGGAACAAGGTGTTCCTCATTTGATATCCCTATAATGCATCACCGTGGTGGCAGCGGAGAAGACGTGTACAGGTTTGTCTCGATCGATCTTGCGGGATCCGGTTGGTATTAGTCTTTGATATATCTGTTTGAATCCCGTCTTCCGTTTGTGTGTTTATATGTTTGATCCTTCCAATCTACTACCCTCTTTATCGCGATGTTTGTTGCTCTGGTATGCTAGTCTTATATGGCATTAGTATGACGATTTTCTGATTGTATACTAGAATAAGATTTGTCCGGCTTTAGTGAGAGAGGAGCGATGAAGACGATGCGCCTTCGACTCGCTTCGGTGCTTGTAGTCATCATTAGATAGTCCATGAACATAGTCGTGATTTTTGTTATCTCTGATGTTCTTTGTATTGCCATCAATAGATTGGATTTTCTCTTGTATAAAAAAACTGGAATAAAAAAGCCTAGCTGCAGTTTTCACGTTATACACCACTTGGATAACCGATCCGATCGATCATGTCTAGTGGGCACATGCTTGGATTCCCGTTCAAGCTCGGCAATACGTCAAGAAAAAAAGGACTAACGACGGGATGGGGCGCATAGTCAATTTATAATTAGCGCTTATAACGGAAAAACGTACTAAGTATAGTAGTTTTAAACATTTCCCCCAAAGAAAAGTGGTTTTAAAATTGGGTAGAGCATCACAACTGATCACTACCGAGAGCATCGCAACAGATCGTAGGTAGCTACCCAAAACGAGCGCCTCCTCCCCCTCGCCACCGTCGTCCTGCGGCCATAGCCACCAGCTTTAGCTTTGAGATGCCGGCAAGTCTTGTGCGCAGCGGCGCGGTCTGGGGCGCGGTCGTGCGTGGACGTCGTTGGGGGCCGCCGCTGCCTGCCCGGACTCGCTGGACGCCCTTGCTAGCTGCGCTCGTAGCTGCTTCGTCTGGCCTCCTCCGCGGGCCGCTTAAGCCGAAGGTGGCCGGGAAATACTTCGAGCTTCGTCCCGACGGCAACAAATACAAGCCGTTCCTCGGCAGCGTGAGCGCCCACCGGAGCCTCACCGGTGGTGGACTCTTTCAGAAGAAGCTCCAGGTACCTGGCCTCCGTCGCCTCTCGCCGGCCAGCGTCAGGGAGACAACCCGTGCCAAGCCGGCAACCTTCACCATCAATAACGAGGTGACAGTTCCGAGCAGGATCCAAGCGCCGGGCTACTCCCGCTCCCGCACGAAGCTGCTGAAGTGGGTACGTTCCATACTCACACGTTTCCCGTCGGACTGCGCCTTCACCATGATCCCACTTCTGGCCTTCCTCTCCCATATCATCAATCTGGAGTTAACCATAGAACCCGTGGTTCTCATCCTGGCTAGCCGGCTCGCAAGAATCCTTCTCTCCGTCCTCTACCGTCTAGCGGGCGAGCTACAAGATTTTCGCCCAGTTTTCGCCTACATGATCTTGCGCCTTTTCGTCGCCATTTACCCTCGCTGTTCCACGGCGACCCTGGTATCAATGTGCACCACGCAGTTTGTGTTTGTGTGTGAGCTCCTGCGCCTTGCCTTGGTCTATACCCTGAGCCCAATTTGGTGGTATACACTTTCCGTCCTTCTCATTCTTGTTGCCCCAGTTGTCTGTGTTTTCATCTTGTCTAACCATGTGGGGGGCATCCCCGGGCGAGAGTTCCTCATCTTCCTCCCCTTTCTGACACTCTTGTTTTACTTCTTTCCATCCCTCTCTCACTCTGTCATGTCAGGAATACCCCTATATGTTCGCAGCATCACCAGGTGGCTCATCTCGGCCTGGGGTGCATAGGAAATTAACTTGCCACGCGCACCCTCAGACGCCATTGAATTTTATCTTCACCATGGATGTTCATCAACTATTCAAATATAACTATGTATGTCCATCAACTATTCAAACGAATACTCATTTTGAGGACATGAGCTATTTACACAATTCAAGTAGTTCCTGCACATGGATGCATTGATGTGCCAACTATTTACCAAAAAGGCTTTTCATCCCGCTTTATATGTAAAGCAACCACACCAAACGAGCAACATCCGACCAAACAAACGGAGGTCCACATAAAAGAAAAGGTTGGAAAACGAAGTGACATTAAAAATGTTTGTGGACTTCCATTCAGTTCCCGGACGTCGTCGTCGCCCAAATCGACCCATATCTCCGTTGTTGTCGCCTCAATCCCATTGATGAAAAAACTCACGAGGATCTTCGTTTGTTCCTAAACAAAGTCGGTTGACGATGTAGAAGAGTCGACGGCCTTATCGCGGCAAGACTGGCGAGCTTTTCTCGGCAAACAGTGAGCTTTGTCGTCGATTGGGGAGTTCGATTTGAGAAGAATCTTCGTCCTCAGACTCCTACCATCTACCGTTGGTCGTCTCGCAGGACAACTCTAAATGTCGTCAATCCAACCTATCCAGAGAAGAAGTATTTTCATCGGCGATTTTGGATACATCAAAGGTTTTTTGTCACCAGTGCAAAATTTTTGGAGAAGCATGATGAATGGTTTAAACTGAGGAGAGTGCATCAGGGGAGATAAGTGTGAGCCCATTGATGAAATGTGTCATGGATATTCGAGTGCTTGCCTGTGGGTGTTCGACCGAGGCCACTGATGAGTATGTCCACATTAGGGGAAGATTTCAGTCCTGGAAATTGTTCAAAGATACATACAAGTTTGTTAGAAATATGCCCTAGAGGCAATAATAAAATGGTTATTATTGTATTTCCTAGTTCATGATAATTGTCTATTGTTCGTGCTACAATTGTATTAACCAGAAACCGTAATACATGTGTGAATACATAGACCACAACATGTCCCTAGTAAGCCTCTAGTTGGCTAGCTCGTTGATCAATAAATGGTCACGGTTTCATGACCATGGACATTGGATGTCGTTGATAACGGGATCACATCATTAGAAGAATGATGTGATGGACAAGACCCAATCCTAAGCATATCACAAGATCGTGTAGTTCGTCTGCTAAAGCTTTTCAATGTCAATGACGGGGGGATGACCCCCGGGTAGCCTCAAACACCCCTAATGCTCCGGGCCCGCCTATAGGACAAATGGGCGGGACGCCTTCGAGGAGCCGGCTCCGCTATGCCCCGCCGGCTCCACCCCCCCGGCACAGGCATGCCGGCCACTCCTTCTCCAGCCGCGGTGTGCTGGCCGTCTTGGGCCTCGCCGCCCGACTCCTTCCCCCAGCCGGCCCAGCATCGGATGCCCCTGACAGGCTCTGCGTGGCGACAGTGGGCCCCGTCCCATCGAGGGTCGGCGCCTGCATGGCCACAGTGGCCCCTATCCCGTCAGGGGTCAGCGCCCGCATGGCCGCAGTGGCCTCTCGCCGCTGTTGGATGGCGACCAGGCCTCCAACAGTGGCGGCCTGCCCCCAACCACTCCGCCGTCTACCCCAGCATGGCTACAGGACAGCCGGCCGGCTGCTAACTTCAGCCGGCCGCCGCAAGACGACGCTGCCCGTGGCGCCCCGTGCCGCAACGTGACCGGGCTCGGGGCCTGCCCACGACAAGACTGAAGCTGGTGGCCCCCGCAGCCGGCCGGAGAGGCTGCCGGCTGGGTCCCCCCACGACCATTATATTCATATTGTAAACCGGGGGTTGGTCTATAAAACCCCCCGGGCCTCCCCCATGCAAAGAAAAAACAAGAGACGACGCCCGAAGAAGAATAGTGATAGAACCACCTACGTAGCCCCTCCCACGGGGAACCTCTTGAGCCGGAGCACTTAGCTCCCGTCTCGATTCATACAGCTCAAGGAGCACCTTTGTAACCTTCACCATCGTCACAACGAGACCAAGCAGGAGTAGGGGTTTTACCTCCCACGGAGGGCCCTGAACCTGGGTACATCGCGTGTCAGTCACCGTTTGTGCCTAACCCCGTTCCCGGAGTCCGCCGGCGTCCTTTCGGCCCCTCTCGATTAGCCTACCCATGGCATCTGCCGTGACAAAACCACGACAGTTGGCGCCCACCGTGGGGCCTTCCGCGGCGCTGGCCGGAGTTATGCTCCGGGCGGGGCCCTTCACCACCTCCCCCGACCGCCCCGCGTCCGGGCGGAACTGCATGGTCGTGGGGCTTGTTCCGGCAGGTCCTACGGGCGGCATGGCTGGCCTCTCTGACGAGTGCCCCGGCCGCAACCTCACGCTCGGCGACGACGCGCTCGCCGGGCTGTTTAGCAAACTCAGCCTCGCCAGTGAGGCGCCGACCGACGAGTACCCTAGCGGTGTGCTCGACTGCACCGATCCCCCTGCGTCCGTAGGCGCTCTTGCCAACGGCGACGTGATCGGCTCCCACGCCCGCGCGGGAGTAATGGTCACCACCTCCTCCACCACTTCGGGCCGTGTGCGAGCGGCCGAGGCCGGCGTGGCTGCCGCCCGCGCCGGCACCTCCGACCCTCTCGCCGCCACCCTCCGGGGTCTCGGCACCCCCATCACCACGACGGCAGACCCGGTCGCCGCCAGAGCCGAGCTGGAGGCGGCCCGCCGCCAGCTGTTCGAAGATGCCAGCGCCCTCGTCGCCGAACGGCGCCGGATGGAGGCTGCGCAGCGGGAGTACAACTCCGCGTATGGGCTCACCCCGGCTGGCCCCAAGCCCAGCCGGCGTGGCGCCATGCGAGAACGCGGCCGCGTGGTTGCCGAGATCCTGGGCGGCCGCCTCCCAGTCTAGGACAACCCCGCCGCCAACCTGCGTGACGCCGCCAAGGTTGCCTACGAGGACCTGGCAACCTTGGAGGGCGAGGAGCGGGCTGCACGCGAGCGGCACATCAAGGACATCATCGACACTGCCAACGCGCAGCAGGTCGCCCTCACTCCCGGAGGGGCCATCTCCGAGTTTCCCCGTCCCGAGGGCGAGGGCTCTGGTGCTGTTGACCTTTGACAGGCTCAACACTCCAGCACCCCTCGTCTCTCTGGCCGAAACGCCCGGGGGAGCAACGCTCAGCGTCCCCCGTCGCGTGGGAACGAACAGCCGGCTGTGAATAGCCAGCGCAGCAATCACCCGGCTGGCAGCCGCCGGCTCGACGAGGCGCCGGCTGGCGGAAGCCGGCGCAGCCGCGAACACACCCTGCCTCCGCGGCAGGAACCGGCGCGGTCCATCCCGCCGGCCATCCGACCTGAGCTTGCGGCCCGGCTCGGGCCGCGTGTTCCATACAGCGACAACGACGCCCGACTCCGCCTCGACCGGCTGGCGCAGTCGGCTCTCCTCGAGGAGGAGGGCTCGATTGTCCCGGCCTACTTCGGCCCGCGGATCCGCAACGAGCCATTTCCGCCCGGCTTCACGCTTCCCCGCGACACCCCGAAGTACACCGGGACTGCCAAGCCGAAGGACTGGCTGGTCGACTACACCACCGCCGTCGGCATCGCCAGGGGAAACAAGCGCGTAGCCGTCCGCTACGTCCCCCTGATGCTAATTGGTTCTGCCCGTACCTGGCTAAATAGCCTGGCCGCCGGCAGCATCAACACCTAGACGGACTTCGAGGAAGCCTTCGTCCGCAACTTTACCGGCACCTACAAGCGACCCGGTCTCCCTTGCGAGCTCGCCATGTGCGTCCAGGGCCCGGACGAGCCCCTTCGCGACTACCTCATGCGCTGGACCGAGCTTCGCAACTCCTGTGAGGGCGTGCACGAGGTGCAGGACATCCAGTACTTCATCGAGGGTTGTCGCGACGACACGCCCCTCAAGCACAAGCTCTTGTGCTCCGAGCCAACCTCCCTGGCGGACTTGATGTCCAAAGCGGACAAATACGCCACGGCCGACTCCTCCATGAGGATGAAAGCCAAGAGGCACCGACCAAGCCGGCCGCCGACAACCGGCAACAACCCAATGGAAAACGCAAGAACGACCAGCACGATCCCCGATACGGGAGCCGGCTCGTCGCCTCCATCGAGGAGGAGCAGCCGGCTGGCCAGGCCTCCGGTAAGCGCCAGCGCACCGGCAAGGCTGCTTGGCAGCCCAAGCTGACTTTCGAGCAGCTGTTGGACCTTCCCTACAGGAACCACTCCGGTGCCACACCGGCCACGCACACGCTCCGGCAGTGCAGCTTCTCATAGCGCCTGGCTCAGGGGGGCGGCCTCCCGGCTCCCCTCGCGCCGCCAGCCCGTGGGCCGGCTCCGGCCCAGGCTCCGCCATCGGCCCCCCAGCCGGCCCACGCGGCCCCAGCCCCGGCTCGAAACGACGGCCGACTGCTGGACCAATACCCCGAGCCCGACGGCTGCTACGTCATCTTCACGAGTGAAGAGACGGACAAGCACGCCCAACGCCGGCTCCATCGTGAGTGAACGCCACCGCGCCTGCGACTCCCCAGTTCATGCACTGGTACGAGAAGCCGGTCACCTGGAGCCGGGCAGACCATCCGGCTGTGATGCCGGACCCGGGCAGCTGTTGGGGAACGTCGCATGGGAAACAAAAAATTTCCTACGCACACGCAAACCTATCGATGGTGACGAGCATCTACGAGAGGGAGATAGGATCTACATACCCTTGTAGATCGCTAAGCGGGAAGCGTTAAGAAACGCGGTTGGTGTAGTCGAACATCTTCGCGATCCAAATCGACGAGCATCCCGCGATCTCATCACGATCCGTCCCGCGATCCAATCACGATCCGTCCCGTGAACTCATCACGATCCGTCCCGCGATCTCATCACGATCCATCTCACGATCTTGATCACGATCTGTCCCGCAAACTCATCATGATCCGTTCCGCGATCTCATCACGAACCGTCTCGCGATCTCGATCACAGTCCTTCCGATCTAGCGCCGAACGAACGACACCTCCGCGTTCAGCACACTTGCAGCTTGATGACGATCTCCACCATCTTGATCCAGCAAGAGGAGGTGGAGAGGAGAGAGAGTTCACCGGCAGCGTGACGGCGCTCCGGTGATGGTGGTGGAGTGATTCCGGCAGGGCTTCGCCTAAGCGCTGCGGAAAACCGATCTAGAGGAGAAACTGTGCACGGGTGAAACGGGTAGCACGTGGCCGGAAATTCTGTCCAAAAACCACCCAATCCACTAGTATATATAGGAGGAGAGGAGAGGAGAGGCATCCAAGGCCTTTGGGTCGGCCGAAATAGGAGGTGGGAAGCAATCCTACTTCACCTCCAATCCTAGTTGGAGTAGGATTGCCTCCTATTGGCTGATTTTCCACCTTTTGCTTTAGGACTTTCTCTCCTACGCCATGGGCCTTTGTGGCTGTTTTACCAGCCCACTAAGGGCTGGTTAATACTCTCCCACAGCCTATGGACCTCTTGGGGTCAAAGTACCCCTCCCGAAGGTCTCCCGGTACACTACCGGCACTCCCAGTACACTACCGATGAGCCCGAAACTTTTCCGGAAACCAAACTGGGACTTCCTATATATGAATCTTTACCTCTGGACCATTCCGGAGCTCCTCGTGACGTCCGGGATCTCATACGGGACTCCGAAAAAACTTCGTTCACCACCATACATAACTCTACACTACCGAAACGTCACCGAACCTGAAGTGTGCAGACCCTGCGGGTTCGAGAACTATGTAGACATGACCGGGACACCTCTACGGTCAATAACCAATGGCGGGACCTGGACGTCCACATTGCTTCCTCCATATTCTACGAAGATCTTTATCGGTCGAACCTCTATGTCAAGGATTCAGTTAATCCCGTATAACGTTCCCTTTGTTCTTCGGTATGTTACTTGCCCGAGATTCGATCGTCGGTATCTCCATACCTAGTTCAACCTCATTACTGGAAAGTCTCTTTACTCGTTCCGTAATACAAGATCTCGCAACTAACAATGAGTCACATTGCTTGCAAGGCTTATTGTGATGTTGCATTACCGAGTGGGCCCCGAGATACCTCTCCATTACACGGAGTAACAAATCCCAGTCTCGATCCATGCCAACTCAACAGACACCATCAGAGATACCTGTAGAGCACCTTTATAGTCACCCAGTTATGCTGTGACGTTTGATACACACAAGGCACTCCTCCGATATTCGTGAGTTGCATGATCTCATGGTCATAGGAACATATACTTGACATGCAGAAAACAATAGCAATAAGCTGACACGATCATATGCAATGTTTGTAGTTTGGGTCTTATCCATCGCATCATTCTCCTAATGATGTGATCCCATTATCAAATGACATCTCATGTCCATGTCTAGGAAACCTTAACCATCCTTTGATCAACGAGCTAGTCCATTAGAGGCATACTAGGGACATGGTTTTGTCTATGTATCCACACATGCATTTAAGTCTCTGATCAATACAATTATAGCATGGATAATAAACGATTATCATGAACAAGGAAATATGATAATAACTAATTTATTATTGCCTCTAGGGCATATTTCCAATAGTCTCCCACTTGCACTAGAGTCAATAATCTAGTTCACATCACCATGTGATTCGCATTGTTATGAATCTAACACCCAATGAGTTCTGGGGCTCGATCATGCTTTGCATGTGAGAGAGGTCTTATAGTCAACGGGTCTGCGATATTTAGATCCGTGTGTACTTTGCAAATCTCTATGTCAAACCGTAAACACTGCTACCACACTCCACTTGGTACTATTTCCAAATGGCTGCTCCACTATACGTATCCAGATTGCTACTACTAGTCATCCGGATAGGTGTTAAAGCTTGCATCGACGTAACTCTTTACGACGAACTCTTTATCACCTCCATAATCAAGAAACATTTCCTTAGTGTTCTGGTTACTAAGGATAATTCCGACCGCTGTCCAGTGACCACTCCTGGACCACACTTGTACCCCTTGACAGACTCTTGGCAAGGCACACACAGGTGCGGTACATAGCATGGCATACTATACAGAGCCTATGGCTAAGGCATAGGGGACGACGTTCGTCCTTTCTCTTCCTTCTGCCGTGGTCGAGCTTTGAGTCTCACTCAACTTCACACCTTACAAATCAGGCGAGAACTCTTTCTCTGACTGATCCATTTTGAACTCTTTCAAAATCTTTGTCAAGGTATGTACTCACTGAATGTCTCATCAAGTCATCTTGATCTATCTCTATAGATCTTGATGCTCAACAATTTGGTAGGTTTATCCAGGTCTTCCTTTGAAAATCACTTTCCAAACAACCATTTATGCTTTCCAGAAATCCTACATTATTTCTGATCAACAATATGTCATCCACATATACTTATCAGAAATTCTATAGTGCTCCCACTCACTTTGTTGCAAATACAAGTTTCTCGTAAACTTTGTATAAACTCAAAAACTTTGATCAACTCATCAAAGCGTATATTCCAACTCTGAGATGCTTGCTTCGGTCCATGGAAGGATCACAGAAGCTTGCACACCTTTTAGCATCCTTAGGACTGACAAAACCTTCTGGTTGTATCACATACAACCTTTCCTCAAGTAAACCGTTAAGGAAACGATGTTTTGACATCCATCTGCCAGATTTCATAATTGAAAACACAGCAACTGCTAACATAATTCCAACAGACTCTAGCATCGCTACGAGTGAGAAAGTCTCATCGCAGTCAACCCCTTGAACTTGTCACAAACATCTTTGCAACAAGTCGAACTTTACAAATGGTGACAATTACCATCAGCGTCTGTCTTCATTTTAAAGATCCATTTGTACTCAACGACCAGCTGTCGAACGAGCAAGTCTACCAAAGTCTATACTTGGTTTTCATACATGGATCCTATCTCGGATTTCATGGCCTCCAACCATTTGTCGGAATCCGGGCCCATCATCGCTTCTCCATAGCTCGTAGGTTCATCGTTGTTCAACAACATGACCTCCAAGACAGAGTTGTCGTACCGCTTAGGAGCAATACACATCCTTGTCGACCTACGAAGTTTGATAGTAACCTGATCCTGAAGTTTCATGATCATCATCATTAACTTCCTCTTCAACTAATGTAGGCTTCACAGAAACATCTTTCTGCGCTGCGCTGTTCTCTGGTTGAACAAAGGTTTAACAACCTCATCAAGTTCTATCTTCCTCCCACTCAATTCTTTCGAGAGAAACTTTTTCTCGAGAAAGGACCCAGTTCTAGCAACAAACACTTTGCACTCGGATCTGAGATAGAAGGCATACCCATCTGTTCTTAGGGTATTCTATGAAGATACATTTGTCTGCTTTGGGTTCTAGCTTATTATGTGAAAACATTTTCCACACAAACATCAAAGCCCCAAACATTAAGAAATGACAGCTTAGGTTTCTGGCAAACCATAATTCACACGGTTTCATCTCAACGGATTTAGATGGTGCCCTATTTAAAGTGAATGTAGTTGTCTCTAATGCATAACCCCAAAATTATAATAGTAAAACGATAAGAGACATCATAGCACGCACCATATCCAATAGAGCATGACTATGATGTTCGGACACACCATCACACTATGGTGTTCCAGGTGGCGTTAGTTGTGAAACAAATTTCACATTGTCTTAAGTTTTATGCCAAACTCGTAACTCAGATATTAACCTCCACGATCATATCGCAGTCATTTTTATCTTCTTGTCACGATGATCTTAAACTTCACTCTGAATTTGCTTGAACCTTTCAAACGATCCAGACTTGTGTTTCATTAAGTAAATATACACATCATTCTCCTAATGATGTGATCCCATTATCAAATGACATCTCATGTCCATGGCTAGGAAACCTTAACCATCCTTTGATCAACGAGCTAGTCCATTAGAGGCATACTAGGGACATGGTTTTGTCTATGTATCCACACATGCATTTAAGTCTCTGATTAATACAATTATAGCATGGATAATAAACGATTATCATGAACAAGGAAATATGATAATAACTAATTTATTATTGCCTCTAGGGCATATTTCCAACAGCAGCTACGCCCTCGTCCTCGACCCCACCATCGCCTCTGAGAAGCGCTCCTGCCGCTTTTCGCGGGTGCTGGTCGAAGGCGGCAGCAGCATCAACATCCTCTACCTTGACACCTTGCTCAAGCTAGGACTCAAGGTGGAGGACCTAAAGGCAAGCCGGACTGTGTTCCACGGCATCGTCCCGAGCAAGTCCTGCCCCCCCCCCTAGGAAAGATCCGGCTCGACATCCTCTTCGGCGACGCCAGCCACTTCCGCTGCGAGCCGATCTGGTTCGAGGTGGCGGACCTAAGCAACCCCTACCACGCTTTGCTGGGCCTGCCCGCGCTCGTCAAGTTCATGGCGGTTCCCCACTATGCCTACCTCAAGCTCAAGATGTCGGGCCTCAAGGGCATCATCACCGTTGCCGGCAAGTACCAGATATCCATGGCGTGTGCGCGTGATGGCAGCCGGCTGGCGGAGGCCCTGGAGATAGCGGAGGAGAAGCGGCAGCTCGACCGGCTGGTGGCTCTCGCCTCTGCCCAGCCGGCCGTGCCGGCTCCTCCGTCCCAGTCCGTCGGCGAGGGCTCTTTCCAGCCGTCCAGGGACACCAAGCAAGTGCTGCTCGATCCGGCCAACCCCACCCAGTGCGTGACCATCGGTTCGCGCCTCGACAGCAAATAGGAAAGCGAGCTCGTCGACTTCCTCTGTGAGAACCGGGACATTTTCGCATGGTCCCCCAAAGACATGCCAGGTGTCCCGAGGAAGTTCGCCGAGCACAAACTACACGTCCGGCCGGATGCAAAGCCGGTCAAGCAACCCCTGCGCCGTTTCTCTCAAGAGAAGCGGCGCACCATCGGAGAAGAGATCGCCCGGCTGCTCGCAGCCGGCTTCATCATGGAAGTTTCCCACCCGGACTGGCTGGCCAACCCAGTCCTGGTGCTGAAGAAGAACAATACTTGGTGCATGTGCATCGACTACATGAGCCTGAACAAGGCATGCCCGAAGGACCCGTTCGCCCTGCCACGGATCGATCATGTCATCGACTCCACGGCCGGCTGTCTTTCCTGGACGCCTACTCCGGCTACCACCAGATGAAGCTGGACCAGAGGACCGGCTCAAGACCTCCTTAATCACGCCCTTCAGGGCCTACTGCTACATCACCAAGTCCTTCGGCCTGAAGAACGCATGCGGCACCTTCCAGCGCTGCATGCAGAAGTGCCTCCTGCCTTAGATAGGCAGGAACGTCCATGTCTACGTCGACGACATCGTCGTCAAGTCCAAGAAGCACTTCAGCCTCCTCGACGACCTCTGGGAGACATTCGCCAATCTGCACGAGTACAAGATCAAGCTCAACCCGGAGAAGTGCGTTTTCGGTGTCCCTGCCGGCCAGCTTCTGGGTTTCTTAGTGTCCGCGCGCGGCATCGAAGCCAACCCCGAAAAGATCCGGGCGATCGAGCGCATGCCCAAGCCAGCCCGGATTCGCGATGTTCACAAGTTCACCGGCTACCTCGCCACCCTCAGCCGGTTCATCAGCCGGCTCGGCGAGAAGGCCCTGCCCCTCTACGGACTCCTGCGCAAGTCGGCCTTGGTCAAGCCGGGCCGAGACCTCTCGAAGAAGCCGACCTTGTTTGACTGGCCCAGCGAGGCGGACGCGGCGTTCCACGACCTCAAACGGGCTCTCACCAGCGCGCCCATCCTGTCCGCGCCGGCTGAGAAGGAGCCCCTGCTTGCCTACATCGTGGCCACTACACGCGTCGTCAGCATCATTCTGGTGGTGGAGCGGCCGGAGGAAGGCAAGGCGCTGCCGACGCAGCGTCCGGTCTACTACCAGAGCGAAGTCCTCTCCGCCTCCAAACAGAACTACCCCCACTACCAGAAGATGTGCTACGGCGTCTACTTCGCCACCCAGAAGCTGAAGCATTACTTCCAGGAGCACGTCGTCACTATCGTGAGCACAACGCCGTTAGGCGAAATCATGGCCGGCTGGGATGCCACCGGCCGGATAGCCAAATGGGCCATCGCCATGGCCGACTACGAGATCTGGTACGAGCCGCGCACCGCCATCAAGTCCCAGGCGATGGCCGACTTCCTCGTCGACTGGGCCGAGACCCAGTTCGTGCCGCCTCCACCCGACTCCACACACTGGTGCATGCATTTCGACGGCTCCAAGATGAGGACCGGCTTGGGTGCCGGCATTGTCCTCTCCTCCCCGAAAGGTGATCAACTCAAGTACACCCTCCAGATCCACTTCGCCACCTCCAACAACGTGGCCGAGTACGAAGCCCTCGTCCACGGCCTCCGGCTCGCCAAGGAGATTGGCATCCGGCGCATACTATGCTTCGGCGACTCCGACCTCGTGGTCCAGTAGGTTTCTGGCGAATGGGACGCCAGAGACGCCAACACGGGCAGCTACCGCTTCCTCGTCCAGCAGCTCACCGGCTCCTTCGAGGGCTGTGAGTTCCATCACGTCCCCCGGACAGACAACGAGGCGGCCGACACGTTGGCCAAAATTGGCTCCACCCGGCAGGCCATCTGTGCCGGCGTCTCCCTCGAGCGGTTGCTAAAACCCTCGATCAAGCCATCTCCCGAGTCGGAGTCCATCTTCATACCGGCGAACGCTGCCGGCGCCGCGGTCGCGCCGGCTGCCCTGCCGGCACCCTTGATAGCGGCCGCCTCGCCGACCCCGGCGCCTCCCGCCGCTGCAAACCGGTCGGTCCCGCCGGCACTCGACACCGTCATGACGACGGCCGACCTTCCCGCTGCCACTTCACTCCCGGGGACTGACATGTCGGCCTCGGGGCTGGTGTGCCGGCCCCAGGAGCTGCCGCCTTTGACGTCCCGCTTGAGCCTGAGCCGGCTCCCGTCTCGGCCCCCTCGCGGGCTCAGCCCATCCTGGCGTTCCTCGAGCGCGGCGAGCTCCCCTCTGACGAGGCCACCGCAAGGCAAATCCAGCGCCGGGCCTTGGCCTACGGCGTCATCAACCGCGAGGTCGTTCACCGCAGCACCAATGGCGTTTTCCAAAGCTGCATCGAGCCGGAGAGGGGGCTGGAGATCCTCCTCGACATCCACCAAGGCGAGTGCGGGCATCATGCCGCCTCCAGGTCCTTGGTGGCCAAAGCATTCCGCCACGGTTTTTATTGGCCGACTGCCCTGGAGGCGGCCAAGGGCCTGGTCGACAAGTGCGAGGGCTGCCAGCGCTTCCACGCGCAAAGCCACCTGCCCGCTACCGCCCTCTAGACCATCCCCCTCTCATGGCCTTTCGCCGTCTGGGGGTTGGATATGGTGGGGCCTTTCAAGACCGCCCGAGGCGGCATGACACACCTGTTGGTCGCCGTCGACAAGTTCACCAAGTGGATCAAGGTGCGACCCATGAAGAAGCTGGACGGCCCCACTGTCGTCCGGTTCATCGAAGACATCACAGTTCGCTACGGCGTCCCCCATAGCATCATCACCGACAACGACACGAACTTCGCCAAGGGCGCACTGGCGCGTGTTTGCTCGCGACAGGGCATCCGGCTCGACCTGGCGTCCGTCGCCCACCCCCAGTCCAACGGCCAGGTTGAAAGGGCGAACGGCCTAGTCTTGGCCGGCATCAGGCCCCGGCTCATCACGCCACTGGTCCGGTCGGTCGGCTGCTGGGTCGCGGAGCTGCCGGCCATCCTGTGGAGCCTCCGGACCACGCCCAATCGGTCGACCGGCTTCACCCCGTTCTTTCTCGTTTACGGGTCCGAGGCAATCATCCCCACCGACATCGAGTTCGATTCGCCTCGGGTCACCCTGTACACCGAGAAGGATGCAAGAGAGGCAAGGGAGGACGTCGTCGACCTCCTCGAAGAAGCCCGCGAGCTAGCTTTGAGCTGGACAACTATCTATCATCAAAACCTCCGGCACTACCACAGCAAGCGGATCCGGCCGCTCTCCTTCCGCGAAGGGGACCTGGTGCTCAGGCGGGTTCAACGAACAGCCGGCCAGCACAAGCTGTCCTCCCCATGGGAGGGCCCATTCATCATCAGCCGGGCGTTGCACAACAACGCCTACTACCTGATAGACGCCCAGAAGCCGTAGAAGCGCAAGAGAGACGCATCCGGCAAAGAAACGGAGCGCCCATGGAACGCGGCGCTCCTCCGCCCCTTTTACTGCTAAAAAGCCAGTGTATGTACCCTGTACTTTTGCCCCTTCGGGCCCATGAATGCAATGGGGACCTCAAGCCGGCGCTTGAGGCACACCCCTTTTCGATTTCTCCAAGTTTTCTCCTACTATCTAAGGCCCGGGCCCGGCTCGCGGTCCCGGGGGCTCGCCCGGCTCCCCTCCGAGGCGGACGAATAAGTGTGAGCAAGCGGCCCTTCGCCTCCCCCTCCCTAACCAGCCACAGACCGTCCCCCGGCTGTCCGGCTGAAGGGACCGCGGGGTACGAAGGAGCTTCTCACACAAAGATACGCCAACGCGTTGTAGTCGGGCCAGCCCAACCATGCTACGTCACTCCCCGTGGCCGGCCTCTGCCGGCTCGACCTAGTCCTAGCCGGTTGACTCTAAGAGCCCGCTACCTTTCCCTAAGGGTGAAGCCCCGTCCCTGTCCCACACTGGCTCCCGGCTGGCCGGCAGGCGGGGCAGAAGCCGGAAGGAATCCTAGCGCACATGAACAAGTCAACAGGCAAAAGGCGAAAGTAGAGCCGGCACGCACTCCTTTCCATTTCTAATAACGAAACATTGATTGAAAATAGCAAAAGGCCCACGGCCGCAGGTTCATTACAACACGTCTTAAATATAACCCAAGTGGGTGGAACTCCGGCACTAAAAACAAAATGCAGACAAAAATGTACAAGGAGGAAAGACCCAAGCAGGGCTGATCTTGAGCCATCTTGCCTCCGGCGCCTGCACCTCTAAGGCCGGCCGCGTTCATGCCGGTGGCGCTGGCGCCTTCGAGGCCGCCGCTCCCAGGGCAGCCGAGGTGGAGGCCCCCGCGTCATCAGCTGGCTCGGACGGAGCGTAGTCGTCGGTGTCAGACCCATCGTCGACCGTCTCGCACTCGCTCCCCTCCGGGTCGTCGAAGGCAAGGCCGTATGAGTCTTCCGGGATGGCCGCGCCGTCCCACGCGGCGAAGGACGCGAGCTTGCTCGCTCGCCTCTGCAGCTCGTCCGCCATTGCTGACAGCTCCACTTCGGTGCCGGCACGCTGGGCCGTGGGCAACCCCAGGTCAAGCCCAGGATACCACGACCTGGCAACACGGAGCGCCATCTCCGCGCCGGCGCGCGCCGCGGAGGCCCTCCAGGCGTTCACCCGCGCAGACCCGACGTCCAACCACCGGGCAAGCCGTGTCAAGGAGCCTGGATCCATAGCCCGGGGCCTGAGGGTCTGGACCAGAGCCATGCCGGCCTTCTGAAACTGCATCACGGTACGGATTACCATCTCCAGGCGCACCTCGGTGGCAACCCCCACCTCTTCCAGCGTCCAAGGGGTGCCCGACTCGACGATCTCTCCCCGGGCCCGTCGGTCCTCGCGATCGGACTCCACGGCTGCCTCGGCGCTCTCTTGGGTACCGGGGAAGAGCCCTAAGAAGAGGCAAGAAGTAAGAAAGGGCGAAAAAAGGGAGAAGGGGACGCACAAAGAAAAAGGGAAAAGGAAGGCCGGGGACTTACGACGTAGCATCCGATCCACCCCATGGCTCTGCTCCACCAGGTTCGCCTCCCGGTCCACCGCTTCCTGGCGGAGGCGCTCGGTCTCGTCCTGAGCCGCTTGCTTCTCCTTGAGTGCTTTCGTCAGCTCGGCGTCCTGGGCCTCCAGCTTGTCACGGAGCACCTTCTCCCGCTCCTCCGCCTCCCGGCGGAGCACCGCGTCCCGGTCCGCCAGTTCCCGGCTGTGGGCCTCCTCGAGCTTCTTCCGGTCCGCCCTCAGCCCCTCCGCCCTCTCGCGGAACTTACGGCACTCCGCTGCCACGGGGTCCCGCTCCCCAAGGAGCCGGACCACCTGCCCCCGGAGGCCGACCGCCTCGTTGTGGGCGGCTGCATGGAGAAGATTTGTGGCAGTTAGAAGGAAGGAAGGAATAACAAGGGAACCGGCCCAGGGCGGCCGGCTTGGCCCTCAGGGGCTCCCCCCGCCAAGATAACAGGGACCCTTACCTTGCAGGTCGGCAGTCGCGGCGGCAAGGCGGCTCTCCGCCCCCCGGAACAACCCCAGCAGGGTGTTGTATGCCTCCGCCCGGCAGTCATGGGCCTCCTGCAAAGACAAATAGGAAGAAAGCGCTTTAGGCTTGACCCGCCTGCAGCCCAGCCGGCTCGAGCCTCGGGGGCTACACCCAGTGGGTGCGCTAGCGCGCCCCCACCAGAAAAGGAAAGAGAGAAAGAAGAAAGATAGGGCGCTTACCGCAACTGCTCGCTCCAAGCTCACCAACCGCTCGCTGGCGGCTCGGGCGTCCGCCATCGCCTGGGCGCGGCAGGTCGCGAAGGACTGCACGGCGGCGGCCACCGCAGTCCCAAGGGCGCTCGCCGGCTCCCCGGAGGCTGGGCTCCCGGCCGTCGCCCATAGCCGATGGGGCCGGCCCCCGTCTGCGGGCCTTCCTTCGTGGGAGACGACGATGGTACCGGTCCCCGTCATCGTCGTCATTCCGGGGGCCGTCGATGATGTGCTCGCCGCGGCCGCCCCCTCGGTGGCTGTGGCCCCCGCCTCGGATTCTCCACTGCCGGCACCCCCTGGCCGGCTCGCATCCGGTGCCGGCGTGTCAGGAGCCGGCATGCCGAAAGCCGGCGCCCCCGTGGCCGGCGTCTCTGACGCCGTCGCTCCCGCGGCCGGCGCCCCCGTGGCCGGCACCTCCGACGCCGACGCTCCCGAGGCCGGCACCTCTTGCGTCGACACTTCCAAGTCCATCACCTCTGCGCCCAGCGGCACGACGGTCACCTTTGGTGGCGCGTCGCCCGACGCCGACGGCGCGTCGTTCCCGGCCGGCTGAGAGGCTTGGCGGCTCTTCCCCGCCAAGTCCCCCATGGTCTCCCCACCTTTGCCCGCGGGCTGGTCGGCACCATGGCCGCCCGGCATCGTCTCCTCCGGGCCGTCGGGGAAGGCCTCCCACGTTTGGACAGCGGCCACCCCACTGGCCGCCCCCGCCTTTGCCGCCGCCTCCTCCCACCGGCGGCACTCCTCCTCCCGCTCGGCCTTGTCAAGGTCGAGCCAAGCCTGGCGCTCCCTCTCCTCGGCCGTCGACGGTGGCGTCGTTTTCACCGTCCCGCCGCCTGGCTCTCCTTCCAGCGAGCGCACCTCCCTGATGGCGGCAGGGCATTAGACGAGGGGGAGGGGGTGAAACCAGGATTCAAATTATCAAAAGTTCGAGACTTACCCGATCACGACCGGCACCGCCCGCCTTGAGGGCCCGGTCGGGTTTCCCCTCTGCCTTTTGCTCCCTCTGGCGCGGCTACCGCCCGGCTGCGCGGCGGCCACACGCCTGGGCGCCGGCTTGGGGGCAGCCGGTCCCTTCCCCTTGCCCGCCATGGCCGGGTCGCTGGCGCCTCGTAGCCGGCGCCCTCGCGGCACCGTGACCTCCCCCTCCGAGAACTTCGTCGGGTCTTCTGCAGCAAGGGTCGGCTCCCGCTCAACATCGTCGTCGGGCCAATCCCTTAACGGTGCCCGGAACGAGGACTCACCCGGTGGCTTGGCCTCGTCGTCCTCCTCCTCCTCCGCCTCATTGTCGCCCGCCCTCGCCTCCGCCTCGCCGGCTTGCTCGGTGGCAGTCGACTCCACGTCGACGTCGTCCTCGACCTCTTCCGGGTCGGACGCCGTCTAATCCGGCACCAGCCTCGCGTAGTCCTATAGGAGCGCGAACCGCTGCAGGCAAACTAGATGGCGTTGTTAGATCAAAGGTGGGAATACGATCCGGCGGCCGCAAAACGGGAGGTGGAGCTGGCTGTTCACTTACCCATGGTGCCGGGTGACTCCGGCTGTAGGGGATCTTCCCCCACTGCCACTCCCCCTCCTTCATCTTCGCCGTCGACACGGCGTTGACCTTCCTCGCCACGTGAGTCGGCTTCAGCTCCTTGGTGGAGATCCGGCAGGGGTCGTGGCGCCCTCACATCTGGCATACAAGATGCGGCCGGCGCTGCAGCGGCAGCACCCGGCGCGCCATCATCGCCGCCAGCAGATCCGTGGCCGTGAGGCCCTCCGTCCCGGTCAGCTCGCGGAGGCGGGCTTGGAGCCGGTCGGCCGTCTCCGGCGCCGAGGTCGGCGTTGCTCGCTAGTTCTGCATGACAGCCGGCGGGTGGTTGGCGAAGTCGGGGATGTTGATGTAGTCCTCCTCCGGCTTCACGTTCTTCACGTAGAAGAACCCTCGATGCCATCGCTTCACACACTACTGCAGCGGTAGTTTGGGGAGGCCGGTTCCCTGTCGGATCTGGATGGAGGCGCCCCCGCAGGCGGTCATCACCATCCTCTGGGTCGTTGGGTCTTTCCCGTCTGGCGCTTGAAGTTGAAGAGCCGACACCAAAAGTCGAGCCTGGGCTCGACCCCCAGGTACCCCTCGCAGAGCACGACGAACGCTGCCAGTTGTAGGACGGAGTTGGGGGCGAGGTGGTGCGGCTGCAGGCCGAAATGTGTCAGGAAGCGCCGGAAGAAGGCGCTCGCCGGCAGCCCCAGCCCGCGGTGGAAGTGGTCGGCGAAGACCACAATCTCACCTGACCGCGGCCTTGGGGAGTTCTCCGCCCCCGGCGGGCGGGCCTCCAAGAACTCCGCCGCCGGGAGTTTGCGGTGCGTGCGGAGGTATTCGATGAAGGTGGCATCGACATCACTGCCGTCCCAGGTGCCCTTGGTCACTGCCTCCATGGCGGCGGCGCGCGGGTGTGACGGCGGTGCGGGGATCGACCGGCGGACGGTCCTCTTCGCGGCGGCGGGCGGCGGCGCAAGCCCGCTGACCCTCTCGAACTACTTTCTTCCCTTCTTGCTCTCTCTCTCTCGGTGAGGGGGGCAGGGGGAGGAGCGGAGCGACGGAGTTGAGGGGAGCAAACGGGCCTTTCCCCCTCGCCTCCGCTACCTATTTATACCCCGTGCGGGCGATGGTAGTGGGGGCGCCCTTCGCGCACGCGTCCCCCACGATCCCCGATGCGCACGGGGCGGACATCATGGTGCCCCGAAACACCAAACGTCCGCCCACCATGTGCGGAATCTTCGCGGGCGGTTCAGCGCCGCGGTCGTGGCGGGCCCTGCCTGGTTGCCAGGTCCGAACCGTCGCTCGGCCCACCGGGTTGCTGCCCGCTCCGACCCCCGCGCAGCGCGATTTCCTCCGCTTGGTGGGGCGACACTGGCGGCTCGGGTGGCCCTGGACGATTGCGGAGCCGGCCATCGCGTGCCGGCACCGTCCGGCCTCCCGGGCGCTTCCAGCACTCGAGCATCCTTCAAGCCAGCGAGGTTCGCCATGTCCCGATGTCGGGCCTCCCCGGCTTCGGGGACTACTGACGGGGGGATGACCCCCGGGTAGCCTCAAACACCCCTAATGTTCCGGGCCCGTCTATAGGACAAATGGGCGGGCCGCTTTCGAGGAGCCGGCTCCGCTATGCCCCGCCGGCTCGAACCCCCCTCCCCGGCACAGGCGTGCCGACCACTCCTTCTCCAGCCGTGGTGTGCTGGCCGGCTTGGGCCTCGCCGCCCGACTCCTTCCCCCAGCCGGCCCAGCATCGGATGCCCCTGACGGGCTCTGCGTGGCGACAGTGGGCCCCGTCCCATCGAGGGTCGGTGCCCGCATGGCCACAGTGGCCCCTATGCTGTCGGGGGTCAGCGCCCGCATGGCCGCAGTGGCCTCTCGCCACTGTTGGATGGCGACCAGGCCTCCAACAGTGGCGGCCTGCCCCCAACCACTCCGCCGTCTACCCCAGCATGGCTACATGACAGCCGGCCTGCCACTGACTTTGGCCAGCCGCCGCAAGACGACGACGCCCGTGGCGCCCCGTGCCGCGACGTGACCGGGCTCGGGGTCCGCCCAAGACAAGACCGAAGCTAGTGGCACCCGCAGCCGGCCGGAGAGGCTGTCGGCTAGGTCCCCCCACGACCATTATATTCATATTCTAAGCCGGGGGGTTGGTCTATAAAACCCCCTGGGCCTCCCCCATGCAAAGAAAAAACAAGAGACAACGCCCGAAGAAGAACAGCGATAGCACCACGTACGTAGCCCCTCCCACGGGGAACCTCTTGAGCCGGAGCACTTAGCTCCCGCCTCGATTCATACAGCTCAAGGAGCACCTTTGTAACCTTCAACATCATCTCAACGAGACCAAGCAGGAGTAGGGTTTTTACCTCCCATGGAGGGCCCTAAACCTGGGTACATCGCGTGTCAGTCACCGTTTGTGCCTAACCCCGTTCCCGGAGTCCGCCGGCGTCCTTTCGGCCCCTCTCGATTAGCCTACCCATGGCATCTGCCGTGACAAAACCATGACAGTCAAGTATCGTTTCCTTAGACCATGAGATTGTGCAACTACCGGATACCGTAGGAATGCTTTGGGTGTGCCAAACGTCACAACGTAACTGGATGGCAATAAAGGTGCACTACGGGTATCTCCAAAAGTGTCTGTTGGGTTGGCACGAATCAAGACTGGGATTTGTCACTCCGTGTGACGGAGAGGTATCTCTGGGCCCACTCGGTAAGACATCATCATAATGAGCTCAAAGTGACTAAGGAGTTAGCCACTGGATGATGTGTTATGGAATGAGTAAAGTGACTTGCCGGTAACGAGATTGAACAAGGTATAGGGATACCGACGATCGAATCTCGGGCAAGTATCATACCGATAGGCAAAGGGAACTGTATACGGGATTGATTGAATCCCCGACATCGTGGTTCATCCGATGAGATAATCGTGGAGCATGTGGGAACCAACATGGGTATCCAGATTCCGCTGTTGGTTATTGGCCATAGAAGTGTCTCGGTCATGTCCACGTGTCTCCCGAACCTGTAGGGTCTACACACTTAAGGTTCGATAACGCTAGGGTTATAGGGAAATGGTATATCTGATTACCAAAGGTTGTTCGGAGTCTCGGATGAGATCCTGGATGTCACGAGGTGCTCCGGAATGGTCCGGAGGTAAATATTGATATATAGGAAGTCCAGTTTTGGTCACCGGAAAGTTTTCGGGCTCATCGGTATTGTACCGGGAGTGCCGGGAGGGTGCCGGAGGACCCCCGGGAGGGGTGTGACGACCATAGGACTTTGTGGGCCCTTAGAGGAGGTGTGCCAGCCCTTATTGGGCTGGCCAAGACCTTCTAGAAAGTCCATGCGGCTGGAGATCTAGAGATAAAGGGCAAAAGGATTTAAAATGAGGAGATCCACCTCCCTTGTGGGAGGTGGACTCTCCCCCTAGTTCGGCCGAACCTCTCCTCCAAGGAGGAGGGGCCAAGGCAGCCCTCCCTCTCCCTCCTCCTATATATACCCAAGGGTTTGGCCTTTTGAGAACATATCTGAACTCTCTCTCTCATGGCGAAGCCCTACCTCTCTTCTTCCTCCTCCGCAGCGCTTAGGCGAAGCCCTGCCGGAATACCTTGCTACTCCACCACCACCACGCCGTCGTGCTGCTGTTGGAGCCCTTCCCCAACCTCTCCTTCCTCCTTGCTGGATCAAGGCGTAGGAGACGTCACCGGGCTGCACGTGTGTTGAACGCGGAGGTGCCGTTGTTCGGCGCTTAGATCGGAATCCACCGTGATCTGAATCGCTGCGAGTACGACTCCACCAACCGCGTTCTTGTAACGCTTCCGCTTAGCGATCTTCAAAGGTATGAAGATGCAAACTCTCCCCACTCGTTGTTGGTTTCTCCATGGATAGATCTTTGTGATTGTAGGAAATTTTTTGATTTACTACTACGTCTCCCATCAAAGTTGTGACTAAGATCTATGGGGTGGAGTAATTGAGGGCACCTAATGGTGAAGACACCGAGTGACTGCCTAGGCTGCTTGGATCAATTAATTTCATTCATCGGACATGGAGGAACAATCCTGTAGGATGGAAATGTTGGTACAAAGGCTACTCCAAAGTTCCAATAATCATTCTTGAGGTTGTTGCATGAGAGGATCTATGGATTTTGCATTCATATTTTGGATTGTCTTGCTCTCATAATGACCTGAATGTGATTTTGAGATCACCACTATTCAGAAGACTTCTGCTGGAGATGGTCCTCCTTGCAACTATGTTATCAATGGCCATCAGTACATGATGGATTACTGCCTTGCAGATGCCATCTACCCTTCATGGGCCACATTTGTGAAAGCAATCCCACATCCTCAAGGCAACAAGAGATCCCACTTTGCAATGTGTCAAGAGTCGTCAATGAAGGATGTTGAGAGTGTTTTCAGTGTGCTTCATAAGAGTTTGGGAATTATTTGTCCCTTCCAAGTATTGGAACCCACTTGTGGTATGGTAAAGAATGACATATTGCATCATCTTGCACACCATGATTTTTGAAGATTAGGGAGGCATGCCAGAGAACTTTCGGCACATCCTCAATGAGGATCCCGTTGAGCCGGAACATGATGCAAACAATACACATATATTCCACGCATCACATTGAAGCATCAAGAACCGAGAAGTTCATAGACAACTCAAAGATGTTCTTGTTGACCATCAATGGCTACTCCGTAGCACTTGATTATTGCACTTCTATCGTGCTCTTTACTTCATTTTGTCCCTTTCGTTTGTTTGAATTTGAATAATTTGAGTTGTAAACTTTAAAGTTGTAATATTTGTGAATTGTGTGAACTTTGTTACCACGTTTGGATTTAATATATGTGCAAATATGTAGTTTAAACGTACTAAATAAAAAATTAGAAGAATTGCCGAAGAAACTTTTTTAGGCTGTTAAGTTTTTTAGGCCTTTTCCTGGAAACCATTTTTCTAACCCACAAATATCAATAGTTTGTGAACCAAGGGTTGTTTGAAGGGCTAAATTATAAAGGGTCGGGTGGAGATGCTCTTATATCTTAATAGATTATCGGGCTTCCTTAGTGTGTACATTTGAACAACCACCTCCGGTCTGGGCAAAGAACATGAAGAACTCTCTAAATATTCCAGAGAAGCACCTATGACTCTCGGGTAGAGGTGCACCTTATATGCAAAAAAAATACAAGAAAAGGTCAAAAATTATGTAACATTAGGGGAACATATTTGACCTTCTATTGTATTTGTATGAATTTTTTTATCAAGGAATGACTTTTATGGTATTTTGGATGGGAAAAAACAAAATCAACATTGTATACAAGTTACTAGTCACGGTTTTTGTCCTCGGAAGTTTAATTTTCCCCCAAAGTTAACGGGATTTTTCTTTTCTTGTCAAAACTTTTTATACGAGTATAACTGAAGGTCAAGTTTTTTCCTAAAAATTTTCATAAGTTTTTGTCTTTTCAAGATTACTATATTCCCTATTTAAGGTGCATCTACATCAAGAACGAAAGATTATTTTTCTACACATCTCTCTCGGAACCGGGTCCTCTGACTTGCAGAGCCAAGTCTGCAAGCCAGAAGCTACGCTGCACCTTAATACTACAACATGCGGAAGGCAAGTCAGGGATCTTTGATAAACAGTCTAGTCACATGCACGCTCAGCCTCCATGGATAGATCTTGGTGATCGTAGAATTTTTTTTGATTTACTACTACGTCTCCCATCAGTGGCATCATGAGCTAGGTCTACGCGTAGAATCTATACACGAGTAGAACACAGAGCAGTTGTGGGCGTCGATCTTGTTAATATGCTTGCCATTACTAGTCTTATCTTGATTCGACGGTATTGTGGGATGAAGCGGCCCGGACCAACTTTACACGTACGCTTACGTGAGACCGGTTCCACCGCCTGACATGCACTAGTTGCATAAGGTGGCTAGCGGGTGTCTGTCTCTCCCACCTTAGTCGAATTGGATTCGATGAAAAGGGTCCTTATGAAGGGTTAATAGCAATTGGCATATCACGTTGTGGTTTTGGCGTAGGTAAGAAACGTTCTTGCTAGAAACCTATAGCAGCCACGTAAAAACTTGCAACTACAAATTAGAGGACGTCTAACTTGTTTTTGCAGCATATGCCTTGTGATGTGATATGGCCAAAAGGATGTGATGTGATGCATTGTGATGTATGAGATTGATCATATTCTTTTAATAGGGTTCATGACTTGCATGTCGATGACTATGACAACCGGCAGGAGCCATAGGAGTTGTCTTATTTTATTGTATGACCTGCGTGTCAATCATAAACGCCATGTAATTACTTTACTTTATTGCTAAATGTTAGCCATAGTGATAGAAGTAATAGTTGGCGAGACAACTTCATGAAGACACGATGATGGAGATCATGATGATGGAGATCATGGTGTCGTGCCGGTGATAGTGATGATCATGGTGCCCCGAAGATGGAGATCAAAGGAGCAAGATGATATTGGCCATATCAGGTCACTATGTTGATTGCATGTGATGTTTATCATGTTTACATCTTATTTGCTTAGAACGACGGTAGTAAATAAGATGATCTCTCAATAAAATTTCAAGAGATGTGTTCACCCTAACTGTGCACCGTTGCTAAGGATCGTTGTTCCGAAGCACCACGTGATGATTGGGTGTGATAGGTTCTAACGTTCTCATACAACGGGTGTAAGCCAGATTTACACACGCAAAACACTTAGGTTGACTTAACGAGCCTAGCATGTACAGACATGGCCTCGGAACACGGAAGACCGAAAGGTCGAACATGAGTCGTATAGAAGATGCGATCAACATAGAGATGTTCACCATGGATGACTAGTCCGTCTCACATGATGATCGGACACGGGCTAGTTGACATGGATCATGTAACGCTTGGATGACTAGAAAGATGTCTATCTGAGTGGGAGTTCATTAAATAATTTGATTATGTGAACTTAATTATCATCAACTTAGTCTAAAATTATCTTTACTATCTATATTGTCGATCCAATGGCCAACGCAAATGTCACCCTTAACTTCAACGCGTTCCTAGAGAAAACCAAGCTGAAAGATGATGGAAGCAACTATGCGGACTGGGTCATCCTCATAGCTTCCAGGAGATTGTATGTCCTTGATGCACCGCTAGGTGACGCACCCATTTTCTCAACGGACCAAGACGTTATGAACGCTTGGCAGTCGCGCTGCGATGATTACTCCCTTGTTCAATGCGGCATGCTTTACAGTTTAGAATCGGGGCTCCAAAAGCGTTTTGAGCAACACGGAGCATATGAGATGTTCCAAGAGCTGAAACTGGTTTTCCAAGCTCATGCCCGGGTCGAGAGATATGAAGTCTCCGACAAGTTCTTCAGCTGTAAGATGGAGGAGAATAGTTCTGTCAGTGAGCACATCCTCAAGATGTCTGGGATACGCAACCGCTTGACTTAGCTGGGAGTTAATCTCCTGGATGACTCGGTAATTGACAGAATCCTCCAGTCGCTTCCACCTAGCTACAAGAGCTTTGTGATGAACTACAACATGCAAGGGATGGAGAAGTCCATTCCTGAGTTGTACTCGATGCTTAAATCAGCGGAGGTCGAGATCAAAAAGGAGCATCAAGTGTTGATGGTGAATAAGACTACTAGTTTCAAGAAAGGAAAGGGTAAGAAGAACTTCAAGAAGGACGGCAAAGCTGTTGCCGCGCCCGGTAAGCAAGTTGCCGGGAAGAAGAAGAACAAGAATGGACCCAAGCCTGAGACTGAGTGCTTTTATTGCAAGGGTACCGGTCACTAGAAGCGGAACTGCCCCAAGTACTTAGCAGATAAGAAGGACGGCAACGTTAAAGGTATATGTGATATACTTGTTATTGATGTGTACTTAACTAGCGCTCGTAGTAGCTCCTAGGTATTTGATACCGGTGCAGTTGCTCACATTTGTAACTCCAAGCAGGAGTTGCGGAATAAGCGGAGGCTGGCAAAGGACGAGGTGACGATGCGCGTCGAGAATGGTTCCAAGGTCGCTGTGATCGTCATCGGCACGCTACCTCTACATCTACCTTCGGGATTAGTTTTAAACCTTAATAATTGTTATTTAGTACCAGCTTTGAGCATGAACATTGTATCTGGATCTCGCTTGATGGGAGATGGCTACTCATTTAAATCTGAGAATAATGGTTGTTCTATTTATATGAGAGAAATGTTTTATGGTCATGCCCCGCTGGTCAATGGTTTATTTTTTATGAATCTTGAACGTGATGTTACACATGTCCATAGTGTGAGTACCAAAAAGTGTAAGGTTGATAACGATAGTCCCACTTACATGTGGCACTGCCGCCTTGGTCATATTGATGTCAAACGCATGAAGAAGCAACATGCTGATGGACTTTTGGAGTCACTTGATTTCGAATCATTCAACACGTGCGAACCATGCCTCATGGGAAGATGACCAAGACTCCGTTCTCCGGAACAATGGAGCGAGCAACTGACTTGTTGGAGATAATACATACCGATGTATGCGTTCCAATGAGCGTCGAGGCTCGCGGTGGCTACCGTTATGTTCTCATCCTCACTGATGACTTGAGCAGATATGGGTATGTCTACTTAATGAAACACAAGTCTGAAACTTTTGAAAGGTTCAAGGAATTTCAGAGTGAGGTAGAGAATCAACGTGACAGGAAAATAAAATGCCTACGATCTGATCGTGGCGGAGAATATTTAAGTCACGAGTTTGGCACGCACCTTAGGAAACGTGGAATTGTTTCACAACTCTTGCCGCCCGGCACACCTCAGCGAAATGGTGTGTCTGAACATCATAATCGCACTCTATTGGATATGGTGCGATCTATGATGTCTCTTACCGACTTACCGCTATCATTCTAGGGATATGCATTAGAGACTGCCGCATTCACTTTAAATAGGGCACCGTCTAAATCCGTTAAGACGACACCGTATGAATTATGGGTTGGAAAGAAACCTAAGCTATCGTTTCTAAAAGTTTGGGGATGCGATGCTTATGTGAAGAAACTTCAACCTGAGAAGCTAGAACCCAAAGCGGAAAAGTGCGTCTTCATAGGATATCCCAAAGAGACTATTGGGTATACCTACTACCTACGATTCGAAGGCAAAGTCTTTGTTTCCAAGAATGGATCCTTTCTCGAGAAAGAGTTTCTCTCGAAAGTAGTAAGTGGGAGGAAAATAGAACTTGATGAGGTAATCGTACCTCCACTCGAACTGGAGAGTAGCGCAGCACAGGAAGATGTTTCTGTGGAGCCTACACCGGCTGGAGAGAAAGTTAATGATGATGATCATGAAACTTCAGATCAAGTTACTATTTAACATCGAAGGTCCACTAGGACACGTTCCGCACCAGAGTGGTACGTCAACCCTGTCCTAGAGATCATGTTGTTGGATAACGGTGAACCTTCGAACTATGAAGAAGCGATGGCGGGCCCGGATTCCAACAAATGGCTTGAGGGCATGAAATCAGAGATAGGATATTTGTATGAAAACAAAGTATGGACTTTGGTGGACTTGCCTGATGATAAGCGAGCCATTGAAAATAAATAGATTTAAAAGAAGAAGACTGACGCGGACGGTAATGTGACCACCTATAAGGCTCGGCTTGTCGCTAAGGGTTATCAACAAGTTCAAGGAGTTGACTACGATGAGACTTTCTCACCCGTAGCGATGCTGAAGTCTGTCCGAATCATGTTAGCAGTTGCCGCATTTTATGATTATGAGATCTGGCAAATGGACGTCAAAACGACATTCCTTAATGGCTTCCTCAAGGAAGAACTGTATATGATGCAGCCGGAAGGTTTTGTCGATCCTAAAGATGCTAACAAAGTATGCAAGCTCCAGCGCTCCATCTATGGGCTGGTGCAAGCATCTCGGAGTTGGAACATTCGCTTTAATGAGGTGATTAAAACGTTTGGGTTTGTATAGGTTTATGGAGAACCCTGTATTTACAAGAAAGTGAGTGGGAGCTCTGTGGCATTTCTTATATTATATGTGGATGACATGCTGATAATGGGAAATGATATAGAACTCTTGGAAAGTATAAAGGCCTACTTGAATAAGTGTTTTTCAATGAAGGACCTTGGAGAAGCTGCTTACATATTAGGTATTAAGATCTATAGAGATAGATCGAGACGCCTCATAGGTTTCACAAAGCACATACCTTGAAAAGATATTGAAGAAGTTCAATATGGATCAGTCCAAGAAGGGGTTCTTGCCTGTGTTACAGGGTGTGAGATTGAGTGCGACTCAATGCCCGACCACGGCAAAGGATAAAGAAGAGATGAGTGTCATCCCCTATGCTTCAGCCATAGGCTCTATTATGTATGCCATGCTATGTATCAGACCTGATGTGAACCTTGCCATAAGTTTGGTAGGGAGGTACCAAAGTGATCCCGAAGCGAAAAACTGGACAACGGTCAAGAATATCCTGAAGTACCTGAAAAGGACAAGGAACATGTTTCTCGTATATGGAGGTGCCGACGAGCTCGTCGTAAAGGGTTACGTCGACGCTAGCTTCAACACAGATCCGAACGACTCCAAGTCGCAAACCGGATACGTGTATATTTTGAATGGAGGGGCAGTCAGCTGGTGCAGCAGCAAGCAAAGCGTCGTGGTAGCATTTACATGTGAAGCGGAGTACATAGCTGCTTCGGACGCAGCGAAGGAGGGAGTCTGGATGAAGGAGTTCATCACCGACCTAGGTGTAATTCCCAATGCGTCGGGCCCGATGACTCTACTCTGTGACAACACTGAAGCTATTGCCCTTGCGAAGGAGCCCAGGTTTCACAAGAAGACAAGACACATCAAGCGCCGCTTCAACTCCATCCGTGATTAAATTCAGGAGGGAGATATAGATATTTGTAAAGTACATACGGATCTGAATGTCGCAGATCCGTTGACTAAACCTCTCTCGCGAGCAAAACATGATCAACACCAGAATGCTATGGGTGTTCGATTCATCACAATGTAACTAGATTACTGACTCTAGTGCAAGTGGGGGACTGTTGGAAATATGCCCTAGAGGCAATAATAAAATGGTTATTATTGTATTTCCTAGTTCATGATAATTGTCTATTGTTCGTGCTACAATTTTATTAACTAGAAATCGTAATACATGTGTGAATACATAGACCACAACATGTCCCTAGTAAGCCTCTAGTTGGCTAGCTCGTTGATCAATAGATGGTCACGGTTTCATGACCATGGACATTGGATGTCGTTGATAGCGGGATCACATCATTAGGAGAATGATGTGATGGACAAGACCCAATCCTAAGCATAACACAAGATCGTATAGTTCGTCTGCTAAAGCTTTTCAATGTCAAGTATCGTTTCCTTAGACCATGAGATTGTGCAACTCCCGGATAACGTAGGAATGCTTTGGGTGCGCCAAACGTCACAACGTAACTGGGTGGCTATAAAAGTGCACTATGGGTATCTCCGAAAGTGTCTGTTGGGTTGGCACGAATCGAGACTGGGATTTGTCACTCCGTATGACGGAGAGGTATCTTTGGGCCCACTCTGTAAGACATCATCATAATGAGCTCAAAGTGACTAAGGAGTTAGCCACGGGATGATGTGTTACGGAACGAGTAAAGAGACTTGCCGGTAACGAGATTGAACAAGGTATAGGGATACCGACGATCGAATCTCGGGCAAGTATCATACCGATAGGCAAAGGGAACTGTACACGGGATTGATTGAATCCCCGACATCGTGGTTCATCCGATGAGATCATCGTGGAGCATGTGGGAACCAACATGGGTATCCAGATCCCGCTGTTGGTTATTGGCCGGAGAAGTGTCTCGGTCATGTCCAAGTGTCTCCCGAACCCGTAGGGTCTACACACTTAAGGTTCGATGATGCTAGGGTTATAGGGAAATGGTATACGTGATTACCGAAGGTTTTTCGGAGTCCCGGATGAGATCCTGGACATCAAGAGGAGCTCCAGAATGGTCCGGAGGTAAAGATTGATATATAGGAAGTCTAGTTTTGGTCATCGGAAAGTTTTCGGGCTCATCGGTATTGTACCGGGAGTGCCGGGAGGGTGCCGGAGGACCCCCGGGAGGGGTGTGACGACCATAGGACTTTGTGGGCCCTTAGAGGAGGTGTGCCCGCCCTTATTGGGCTGGCCAAGACCTTCTAGAAAGTCCCATGCGGCTGGAGATCTAGAGATAAAGGGCAAAAGGATTTAAAAGGAGGAGATCCACCTCCCTTGTGGGAGGTGGACTCTCCCCCTAGTTCGGCCGAACCTCTCCTCCTTGGAGGAGGGGCCAAGGCAGCCCTCCCTCTCCCTCCTCCTATATATACCCAAGGGTTTGGCCTTTTGAGAACAGATCTGAACTCTCTCTCTCTCACAGCGAAGCCCTACCTCTCTTCTTCCTCCTCCGCATCGCTTAGGCGAAGCCCTGCCGGAATACCTTGCTACTCCACCACCACCACACCGTCGTGCTGCTATTGGAGCCCTTCCCCAACCTCTCCTTCCTCCTTGCTGGATCAAGGCGTAGGAGACGTCACCGGGCTGCACGTGTGTTGAACGCGGAGGTGCCGTTGTTCGGCGCTTAGATCGGAATCCACCGCGATTTGAATCGCTGCGAGTACGACTCCACCAACCGCGTTCTTGTAACGCTTCCGCTTAGCGATCTTCAAAGGTATGAAGATGCAACCTCTCCCCACTCATTGCTGGTTTCTCCATGGATAGATCTTGGTGATCGTAGGAATTTTTTTGATTTACTACTACGTCTCCCATCAAAGTTGTGACTAAGATCTATGGGGTGGAGTAATTGAGGGCACCTAATGGTGAAGACATCGAGTGACTGCCTAGGCTGCTTGGATCAATTAATTTCATTCATCGGACATGGAGGAACAATCCTGCAGGATGGAAATGTTGGTACAAAGGCCACTCCAAAGTTCCAATAATCATTCTTGAGGTTGTTACATGAGAGGATCTATGGATTTTGCATTCATATTTTGGATTGTCTGGCTCTCATAATGACCTGAATGTGATTTTGAGATCACCACTATTCAGAAGACTTCTGCTGGAGATGGTCCTCCTTGCAACTATGTTATCAATGGCCATCAGTACATGACGGATTACTGCCTTGCAGATGCCATCTACCCTTCATGGGCCACATTTGTGAAAGCAATCCCACATCCTCAAGGCAACAAGAGATCCCACTTTGCAATGTGTCAAGAGTCGTCAATGAAGGATGTTGAGAGAGTTTTCAGTGTGCTTCATAAGAGTTTGGGAATTATTTGGCCCTTCCAAGTATTGGAACCCACTTGTCGTATGGTAAATAATGACATATTGCATCATCTTGCACACCATGATTTTTGAAGATTAGGGAGGCATGCCAGAGAACTTTCGGCACATCCTCAATGAGGATCCCGTTGAGCCGGAACATGATGCAAACAAGACACATATATTCCACGCATCACATTGAAGCATCAAGAACCGAGAAGTTCATAGACAACTCAAAGATGTTCTTGTTGACCATCAATGGCTACTCCGTAGCACTTGATTATTGCACTTCTATCATGCTCTTTACTTCATTTTGTCCCTTTCGTTTGTTTGAATTTGAATAATTTGATTTGTAAACTTTAAAGTTGTAATATTTGTGAATTGTGTGAACTTTGTTACCACGTTTGGATTTAATATATGTGCAAATATGTAGTTTAAACGTACTAAATAAAAAATTAGAAGAATTGCCGAAGAAACTTTTTTAGGCTGTTAAGTTTTTTAGGCCTTTTCCTGGAAACCATTTTTCTAACCCACAAATATCAATAGTTTGTGAACCAAGGGTTGTTTGAAGGGCTAAATTATAAAGGGTCGGGTGGAGATGCTCTTATATCTTAATAGATTATCGGGCTTCCTTAGTGTGTACATTCGAACAACCACCTCCGGTCTGCGCAAAGAACATGAAGAACTCTCTAAATATTCCAGACAAGCACCTATGACTCTCGGGTAGAGGTGCACCTTATATGCAAAAGAAAATACAAGAAAAGGTCAAAAATTATGTAACATTAGGGGAACATATTTGACCTTCTATTGTATTTGTATGAAAAGTTTTATCAAGGAATGACTTTCATGGTATTTTGGATGGGAAAAAACAAAATCAACATTGTATACAAGTTACTAGTCACGGTTTTTGTCCTCGGAAGTTTAATTTCCCCCCAAAGTTAACGGGATTTTTCTTTTCTTGTCAAAACTTTTTATACGAGTATAACTGAAGGTCAAGTTTTTTCCTAAAAAGTTTCATAAGTTTTTGTCTTTTCAAGATTACTATATTCCCTATTTAAGGTGCATCTACATCAAGAACGAAAGATTATTTTTCTACACATCTCTCTCGGAACCGGGTCCTCTGACTTGCAGAGCCAAGTCTGCATGCCAGAACGCTGCACCTTAATACTACAACATGCGGAAGGCAAGTCAGGGATCTCTGATAAACAGTCTAGTCACATGCACGCTCAGCCTCTCTTGAAAGCTCTCTCACATGTTCACATGCTCTCATGATGTTTCCTTGCTGACATCAGCCACCATGATTTCATATGTGCAATTAGCCGAACTGAGGTGTTTATTAATTGATTTTTGAGGCATCTTCACTGGTTTGCTAGGTGTTCACATGGGATGCAGATCCCAACGTTGTACTTTAAATGGCTTGTTTGCTTTGATTTGTATATCAACCCACATATTCGTTTTTGGTTTGTTAACTTTTTTGTTTAAATCTCAATCGTTATACTTCATCGGGATTAGATAATTTTATCTAGGCCTATCAGGGTGGTGGCTCGTTTTCTCTTATTGTAAAAATAATATATTCCCTCTATCTCTAATTTTTTTTAAAGATTTCAATACAGACTACATACAGATGTATATAGACATGTTTTAGAGTATAGTCTTTATCATTTTGCTTCGTACATACTAATCCCGATAATATTCATTGTATTCTAATCACTATCTCTAAAGGGATTTATATTAGAAACAAAGGAAGTAATAGGTAGATAAATACATAATAGGCATATGATATTACAATTCACAATGTATTTGGATAATATTCATTGTATTCTAATCTCTATCTTTACTTCTTACAGGGAACTATGGTTTTTATTTGACCCATTCTTCGTCCAACCTCCTTATATAAGCCTCCCCTCTTTACTTCTTCTCTTTGATTTTTTTTCATCCCATCTTTCTTTCTTTTTCCATCGATTTTCTATAAAATTTAATCAACTATGCCAGGTTTTATTAACTTACAAAAAAATTGATAAGTCAATAAGTTCTCACCAAATAAGTGTTAACAATAAGATGACAGTTAAATCATGATGATTGGATACAAAAACTTACTAAGATTTTAACGCATCAATATAATAACAGGCGTGAAGTTACAGGCTAATCTACAAGTATGCTCTTGTTGCAAGCAATTATTAAGGTGCAGCGTAGCTTCTGGCTTGCAGAGGACCCGGCTCCGAGAGAAAGATGTGTAGACAAATAATCTTTCGCTCGACCTACAGCGATATATATACCAGGTAACAATGAATTTTCTTGTGGTGTACCATGAGTACTAGTAGTATATTATCCATAAATTTCAGAGCGCGGGATCGACATTACTACATACTCAGAGTATATAAGTTGCACTTAGGGTGTTACCCTACACCACACAGAGAGCCCCACTGTCAGATCCAGAGCTTCAATAATGGAGCTCACCGGCTGGCTATGGCAATCTCTGCTCCTGTTCAGCACCCTTTCTCTCATCTTCATGCTCCACAGCCGTCGAAAAGGCAAGGAGCACCCTCCAGGACCTCCGGCCCTGCTGTTCCTGGTCAAGTTCTTGGCGCGCCGGCGGTCCATCTTTGACCTTCCTCAGCTCCTACGCGAGCTGCACGCGCGCCATGGCCCAGTCATCTCCGTGCGCTTGTTCCGGCCGCTCGTCTTCATCTCCGACCGCCACCTCGTTCATCGCGTCCTCGTCGAGAGCGGCGCGACCTTCGCCCACCGCCCGGACGTCTTCGAGCCGGGGCTTCTGTTCACCTCCGGCGCCCGCAACATCAACGCAGCGCCCTACGGTCCCTACTGGCGCCTCGTCCGCCGCAATCTCGCCACCGTGATGCTGCATCCGGCCCGTGTCAGCCTCTTCGCGCCGGCGAGGCGGCAGACACGCGACGGGCTCGTCAGGGACCTCCTCGCGTTCGCAGGCTCGCGGCCCGTCACGGTGAGGCCATTGTTCCGTCGCGCCATGTTCGAGCTTATCGTGTACATGAGCTTCGGCGCCAGGCTTGGCCCGGAGGTGCTGGACGAGATACAGGAGCTGCAGCTGTGGATTGTGCGTAGCATTCTCAGCTACCCCATCTTCTACCTCTTCCCGTCCGTCACCAAGAGGCTCTTCCACAAGCGGTGGGCTGCGCACGTCGCCGTGCGCCGGAGGCTGTGCGAGATCTTTGTCCCGCTAATCCACGCTAGGCGGGTGCGGCACGACGACGACACGCCGGCGCCTTGCTATGCCGACTCGCTCCTGGCGCTGCGACTGCCCGAGGAGGGCGACCGCCCGCTGACGGACGACGAGGTGGTCAGCCTGTGCTCCGAGTTCTTGAGCGCCGGGAATGACGGCACGGCGACCGTGCTGGAGTGGATCATGGCAGAGCTGGTAAACCACCCCGAGATGCAGGCCAGGGTCTACGAGGAAGTCAGGAGCAAGCCGGAGCTAAGTGAAGGTGACCTGCGGGCTTTGCCGTATCTGAACGCCGTGGTGCTGGAGGCGCTGCGGCTGCATCCGCCGGTCCACTTCCTCATCCCGCACGGCGTGCAGAGCGACGGCGCAGAGATCGGCGGCTACAAGGTGCCCAAGGGCGCGGAGGTGAACGTCCTGATCGCGGAGGTGGGGCGCGACGAGACAGTGTGGACGGCGGGGCGAGAGTTCCGCCCGGAGCGGTTCTTGGACGGCGGCGAGGGGTGCGACGTGGACATCACCGGGAGGAAGGAGATCAAGATGATGCCGTTCGGCGCCGGCCGCAGGATTTGCCCCGGGTACACGCTCGGCATGCTTCACGTGGCCTACTTGGTGGGGGGGCTCGTGAGGGAGCTGCAGTGGTTGCCGCCGGCGGACGGGGAGCAGGTGGACATGACCGAGGTACTGGAGTTCACCACGGTCATGAAGCAGCCCCTCCGAGCACGCGCCATCCCAAGGAGTTGAAGACTAGTCCGCTGCCTAATCTGCTGTAGTACATTTACATTTACCATCAGCAGCATCACTTGATGAACTTACTAGAGAAAATGGAATTACTCCTTATCAGAAGTGTATCTTGAAAATCTTTGAAGGTCATGTAGGCTGGTTGACCAGGTTTCTCAAAAATGGATTCTACATGATGTTTGCTGCTACAAAAGCAAGCTGGACGTTCACGCACAAGCCAAAGCATTAATTTGCTTGACATGGATTTGTTCGGACCTTACTGAGGTTATGTAGTACTCCTTTCGTCTCATAATATAAGATGTTAGCTTGCGAAAACGTCTTCTTTTATGGGAGGAAAGGAATATTTCGCAGTTGACGATTGTAAGGACTTGATGATTGAGTAACTGAAGATGCGTATTTCTGCGGAATACTATCTTTTAAGAATTCACTTTAGCTATACTTCGCCTGAAAATCCATTTAGAAAAAATCGATTTTGTTTTTTAAATTGTGCATACGCACACGTATACTATCGCCTGCATGCAGCCAGTGCGTGCAACATGGGTGACGCGGGGCTGATGACAATGGAGAGTAACAGAGATCAATCTAATGAGCTCGTTTTAGTTGAGTTAAAGGATAATTTTATTAATTTTCTTTATTTTTTTAACACGATATAATCGAAGTCGTTCACATAGATAGACGAGTATACAATCGCCCTATGAACGTAAATATGTATCCTATCCTTATGAGCACCTCTCGAATACTACACCGGCACATCATCTTAAGATTGACGAAGTCGCTACAAACACCTTCGTAATTGGCGAAAACGTCTCTTCCCCCTAAACGCGCATCACCGAAAGGTCTGGAATAAATTCAGGAAATTGCGAGCAGCATTGTCAAGTCTAGGACTTAACTCTAGTGGACACGGGATACCATTGTTCTCCTAACCATCTAACCATAAGTTGATTCGCATGAATTTTCTCTATCATGTCAACGTACAAGTCTATGTCTCTTCTATGTTTCTTCATTATTGTTTTTCTTTGTTTTTGTTTGTGTGAGTGTGCTTGTCTGTTGAGGGAGATTACCCCATTGATGTAAAATATGAGCAAAGTATTATCTGAGATGGCAAATTATTAAAGGCGGGACCAAAGAAAGGATCATCTTGTACATGAAAGATCATTGTGGTAGGTTTGCAAACTTTCAGAAGAGGTCATATTTTAAGAGTTGGGAGTGAAGAAAAGATAAACTTATCAGAAGATCACTGGATTCCTACCAGCCCTGCAAGAATGTTATACACAAGGAAAGGGGCACTACTAAGGAAAATCCTAGCAATAGCACTGGCTTTGGGTATAGCAGTAGTGCGGGGCAGCGCGTTACTGCTATGGCACTACAGCTAAAGTATAGCAGTAGCGTGTGTTAGCCATTCTACTGCTATACCTGCTTAGCAGTAGCGGTTTTAGTAGAAAGCGCTACTGATAGTTACTAGCAGCGCACCTCTTCGTCCGCGCTACTACTATTATTACGTTTTTTTTGTTTTATGTCGTATATTCATACGCTACTATACAAGTTTTCATACAGTATCATCATAATACATCATTGTCATATAATAACTCATCATCATCATTTTCGTCCATGAAACATCATATAACAACTTGATCACTAGTTATAACAACTCCTCATCATCATAGTACTCATAATCATTACTCCTCCTCCTCAGCATCACCATCAACTCTAACACATTGTAGCACATGATAAAAACTTCTCATCATCATCATAGTCATATATAATCAACACTAACTAATTGTTCTTAATACCTAAGACTTACTCCTGCTGCTCTCTCTCAGGTAAAATAGCATAAAACATGTATAACACTCCTGCTTCATCATATTGGAAAATGCAGATGAACATGTCTCCTAATTGTGGGTTGCTCTTCCGATTGTTGCCCCCTAGTACTTCTCTGTGATCCTTCAAAATTTTGCTCCAGTCTTTGACTATTAAGACTTGCTCGCTTCGAGAAATGATGAATGCACTCATGTGTAATGTAGGATATCTTGGCCGTAAGCTAACCATTTTCATGCGACCTTTAGGCTCGATCCAACGAGGCACAACACTCATTAGGAGTCCAAAACATCGTAGTAACATACTAAGCAATGAAGTTTAGCTTAAAAAACAATATATGCAAAAGATGCACTAAGGACAAATAGTAAAAATCTTACCATCTTTCCTAAATAGACATGACCATAGTTCAATACACACACTAGTGGTCGCACGTTTTGAGTACTAATATCTCAAAAGTCTAGGAAAATAACCTGCCTTGGCTGTATCAAGATCCTCAAGCCATGAAATATAATGACATGTCTCCTTGCAGTTTAGTTCAGCCCCGGGACAGTAGTACGTGCCAAAAGTGGACAGTAGTATGTGCCAAAAGTAGTATGTGCTAAAATTCACAGGATATTTCGGCATGACTTTTGCCAAAAGTGGACATATCGTTTGCCTGAAATTCACCAGAATGGAAATGAATCAACATTTTCGACAAAATATAGGCCACTCGAATCATTTACCCTGCACATAACCATCATTTTTCAAATATCACATGTCCAAAATATCACATGTCCAAATATGACATGTCCAAAATATCTAGAATTCTGTTAACTACACCTAAAACACCTAAAATACCTAGAATCCTGTTACTACACCTAACCCTAATATTTTGTCCTAATTTCAAAACCTAGCTAAATTCTTGTCCTAATTTGAAACCTAGGGTTCATACTAACTAGGGTTAATCCTAACTAGGGTTCATAATCTAGAAGAGGGGAGGGGAGAGGAGGGATTACAACGGGGAGGTGGTTGTCGGAGGAGACGCAACGCGGAGGTGGTGGAGGAAGGGAGCCCGGCGATGGTGCTGTCGAGGGAGACGGTGGCGCGGCGACGATGAGGCTGGCGCAGAGGCAAGGCGGCGACACGACGAGGGCTTCGACGATGCTTGAGGGCAGGGACTTCGGCGATGGAGGGCGGCGACAGACGGCGGTGTGGGCAGGCGGCAAATGGCGACGGCGGCGTCGGAGGAGAGGGGTCAATCGAATGGGGAATGGATGGAGGAAAGAAATGGAGGAGGAAGTCCGAGCAAGGGTTATGTAAAGATAGCAGTAGCGTGTTTTAGGAAAGAGCGCTACTGCTACCTGACATAGCTATAGCGCGCTCCTGGTGGAGGCACTACTACTAAGTGGGGTCTGTCATGTGGCCAGGTTCAAACTTAGTCGTAGCGACCTACCCAAAAACCGCGCTACTACTAAGTATAGTTAGCAGTAGCGCTGTTTCTTGACGTGCGCTACTGCTATGTAGCAGTAACTCCTCTTTTCATCCAACACTACTGATAAGGTTCTGTGTATAAGGTTTTCCCTAGTAGTGGAAATACCTTGTCGAGAGACAGTAGATGAACTAATTGACCCCAACACTAGATCATGGGATGAGGCGTTGATTAGGAGCATTTTCTTACCAGTGGACTCGGGGAGAATCTTGAGAATTCCTTTGTCTGAGCACTTAGCGGAGGACTTTGTGGCATGGCACAATACAAAATCATATGTATTTACAGTCCGGTTAGCGTATTACACGGAATGGGAACACCAATTCGGCTCTAGAGTGACTAGCATTGAAGGACCATCCTCGGTAAATCCTCTATGGGCTGCAGTTTGGAATCTTCAAGTTCCCAGCAAAGTTAAAATATACATTAGGAGGGCGCTTCCTGGTGTAATTCCGGGGATGTGTGTTCTGACAAGTCGACACATTAAAGTCCTACCTCAGTGCCCTATTTGTAAAGGTGGTGCGGAGGACATCAGACATCTGTTGTCTACTTGCACAAGAGCTCGAACAGTTTGGAAAGCCTTAGGGATTGCTCATCTTATTGATAAGGCGCTTGCTGTAGACCTCTCTGGTTCGGTGGTACTTGAGGAGATATTGAGATGGCCAAAACAGAAGTCCCTAGTGATTGGACAACTCAGATTACAAGAAACGGTTGCGGTCGGCGCGTGGTATATTTGGTGGGAGAGACGGGAGGCAGTAAAAGGTCAAAATTTTAGACCACCAATATGCTCAGCTTTCTCTATACAGGCGATCGAAGCTAATTATGCGGGTAAAATCCTAGATGATTCCATGGAAATTACAAGATGGGAGAAGCCGACAGCCGGATCATATAAGGTAAATACCAACGCAGCATTCTTTGAAGATTGATCGGGTGTTGTGACTGCAATCATCCGAGATTCGAGAGGTCGTGCTTTTGCGGGGGTTGCCGAGTTGATCCATCAGGTGCATCATGCAGCCTCGACAGAAGCAATGGCAGTTAAGTGTGGCCTAGAGTTGACCCATGATATTGGAGGTTCTCGAGTACTCATGGAATCAGATTGCCTTGAGATTGTTCAAGCATGCAAAGGAGACACTGAAATCCGAGCTCCATACTCAGCAATCTTGGCAGATTGTTTTGATTTAGCACATGGAATATATGATTTCTGGTTTTCTTCTTTATGGGATGATGAACCTTCAGATTTCTTATTATCGCATGTAATAAATGATGTAACCCTTTCATCCCGGAATAAAGTGCCAACATGTTTTCCCTAAAAAAAACTCAATTGCTAATGTTATGTTATTTGAACATGGAGTATAACATGAATTTATAAGTGCAAATTATTTATAATTAGTGTGTATATTATTTTTGAGATCTTAGGTGTGTACCAATGGCACTAATTAATTCTTTCTTAGAAAACTTTATTTCTTTTGTTTATTTAAAAAAATCCATTTATTCGTTCTCAAAAGGTGATATCAGTGCCACTAATTCATTTTTCCTAGAAAACTTAATTATAATAATTTTGTTTCATTTTTTATTTTATTTTGTTTCTACCTTAAGTGAAATACAGTGCTGCTAGGGCTCCGCTCTGCACAAGGCCTGTCGCGGCTCTGGTCGCCACCGCGGTCACGGCCTCACGGGTTTTGTTCTCGGGACGCACGCGAGTGGCTGTGACCAAACCATATGGAGCCTGTGCTCTCGCGCTCGTGGTCGCACCCACGCCACGCACCATCCTCATCTTCGCCGCCGCGCCGCCCACGTCCGGCGACGAAGCCGTGGAGGACCCAGGTGAACTCGAGGAGGCATTAGCCCTTGATTCATTGTCACACACCCTTGTTGGAGGAATCTTGATTGAGGTGGACGATGACGCGGTACCGGCCGCGCATGTGCGGCAGTGTGAGTTGCACTGCATGACGAGCGGAATGCAGCTGGGACTCGTCGACCAAGCCCAGATGCCCAATGTCGGGGTAGCCCCTGAGGACGGTGACCATGCCGAGCGGGATATTCAACTATGCGTTCGATGCAGGATGGCGATCACCTCCCAGCGAGATGAGGACGCAACAACCCTCCCAACAGCAGCCCAGGAGCACGGGTCACCGAATCTTGACATACGGCGTCGCGCCATGAGCAGATCAAACAAGAAAAGCAGCCATGAGCCATGGCAGGTCAAGCATATGCAGACCGTTTCTTCTGGACCAACTAATCCAACCGATGGCATCAATCAATCAATCAAATAATATGAACTGCCTCAACAGCCTTCAGCTATCTTCAAGGAAAACGCTACACCATCCTAGCACGGTGTCCAGCCCTTATTATAGGATACATCAGGAAGTGGATTGTGGCAGGCGACTCGATGCCCCGGGTCATTCGCTTCCCCACCAAGTACCTCTGCATAGCTGTCTCCGGGAACTTGATCAGCCTTGGGGGCGTCACGCTCCGGCACTTGTCACATGCCAGCCTATTATACAGGTACACATCCTGTAGATTCACCGCTGCTTTCATGACACGCCTGACATGACTCACCATGTAGTCTAGAGACTCAAAACAGAAGATGATGAGCTTGGCCAGCCGGTGGTGCTTGAAATATGACGCAGGTGGTTTCCACTCGACGCCCTTGTTCTCGCTAAGCAAGTACGCCCTCCTCTTCACCTGATCCATTTGCATTTCACATGGATGATCCATTACCTACATGCATGCCACCCGTGGGACAAACCAAAATGGGATAGGTTAATTTCACTCTAAGTGAAGCACAGACGCGCAACCATGCAATGGAGATGGGTAGAGCAGCACCTCAAACAAAAATGAATAGAACAAGCTCTAGGTAAGAACATACATAGTAGAGGTAGAGCCACCCTTCAAAGAAGGGAAAGAAATAATTCAACAAGCTTTAGGTACAAAGATACCTTCATATAGAGCTCCTCCACGAACGGCGCCGCTTCCAAAATGAACATTGTCCAGGTGAGATCATACCCTTCAGGAATGTCAACTAGATTGACAATCCTTAGTTGGTGGAACACAGATACTAGCCTTTTGGTCAGACACTCCGGTTGAACCCAAATCTGCAACGATAAGCACATGATAGGATGAGTACAGAACAAGTAAAGACCAGAACAAAGCAATCACCCCGACTTACCTTTTCGCATCTAAAACACAACCTCAGGTCTTGAACAGAGGACCCGTAAAGAAATGTACTTAACTTGACCATCTTGTGCCAACTAAGATTAACAGTTGCAAGACTCAGAACCTCGAGCAATGGGACATAGCCAAATGATAGTGGCGGTTCTTTGTAAGCCGTCCAATACTCCAACACCAATCGGGTGAGTTTGGGAACCATGGTGAGCATGATCAGGCCAAGACGGCAATTGAGAATACTGAGCTCACTGAGTTGTGTGTGTTCAACATCAAGAATCGAACCCTCCTCTGTGCGGCAATAGTGAAAACCTAAATATTTTAATTATTTGCAAGTGACGAGGATGTTGGAGACAATGTCAGATTCATGAAATGTCAAATTCTGCAGGCAGAGGTGTGTGAGACCAGCAAATGCATTGAGACACTCATTAAAAAATGATACAAACCGTGTCCCATAGTTCTCCATATCATCAAAAGTGCACTTCTGTTTCTCCTTCTCTGTCAAAACAGTAAAATCGACTTTCTCAATCTTATGTGTTGCCATGGCATTGCCAACAGTATGCCCAATGGATATGGGGGCATCATCTTTCAAGTAGAACGTCGTGCTCAACAGGCGGATGGTGCATCCACCCAGATCCCTGTGTGCCAGTATGCTCTTTGTTGCTTTGACCACAGCTGCATTGGACCTCTGAACCAATTGATCATTGGACATGTTGGTTTTAGTTTTTGAGGGCCGAAGGTCCCGAGCACTGATTGCAAGCCGTGGGAGCATGTCAGGAAGCTGACTCCACCGTCTGGAGAGGACCCTGGTTTTCAGGGCGGCTCGGACCTTAAGTCGGTCCAGAATGTTGACAAGGATGTCGTTTGGCAAGCTGCTGATCCTATCATCTTGATTGTCTTTCTGCATTTGGCACCGAAGAAATCAGTACTGATATCTTTCCTACTTATAAAAATTGAAGTTGGTGGTGAATTCACTTATGGGATCAACAACCTTTACCAATAAAAAAACTGCACCCTTACCCACATGTGGGTCTAGTAACCTTTCAAAAAACATCAATAAACAAATGCGTGTGGGATCTAAAACAAATTAACAAATATACTACTACTTTCACTTCTAAAGAATAGAAAAATAACAAAAATGCAAAAATGTGACTCCAACTCAAAATTATGCTCTTTAACTGTGATCATACTCATATTTTAGTTTCGTAGCAACGCACGGGCATCGTGCTAGTAGTCTCAAAAGTGCAAGTTTGATAGCCCCGTATATAGAATTTGTATAGTGTCACGGAGATGCGGCTTTGATCTATTTATGATAACACAAATTTGGTTTATTTTTTCTTTCAAAAAAAGTAGATTTCGATAGGCTCAAAGATGCACTTTTGTACCAAAAACTAAAATTTGATAGACTTAAAAGATTCGATTTTGATCCTGTCTGAAGGACTGAAATTTGACCCCTGGTTGCTAAGGATACTATCATCAGGAAACTAAGATAAACGGAGCAAGGAGAGGACAAGTAACTCACCTCCATGGCGGAATCATCCACCGGTCTAGCAGCCGGCCGCCGGCGACGAGATTTCACCCCCATAGCCCGACTTGCTGGTCTGTCTCAAAACTGTTGTCTAGGGAGTTGTTACTCGTCTCCTTTTAAACCTGGCGGGTACCGCGGTGCCGCCAGGCCAGATATATATGCTACTCCGTCTCCGTGTATAGCTGCTATGGAAACTCTCGTCTAAATATCCAAGACTCTATCTATTCTATACGATGGAAAATATCCAAAAGGGGAGAAGGAATCGGGAAGAGGACTTGCCTCTGATTGTAGCCTGGGAAGGACTCCTTTGATTGCGGATTGCGATTTGAAACGGAAGGCGCTTCGATTGCGGACTGCGGCTCGGAGAGGAGCCGCTTGATTGTCGGTTGCAGCTCGGAATGGAGCTTCGATTGGGGGCTGCAGCTCCCAAAGGGGGAGCAGCTTATTTGGGCGCCTCTTCTCAAGCACCGCTGGATCCTCATTCGAGGCCTCTGACGGAGACGGAGACGGCGACGGCGCACGGCAGGCGGCGGCGCATAACTGATCTCCGATCCCCTTTTCTCTCTGCCCTTTGAGAGAACCCTTTGCTTTTTTCTTTTCTTTTTTTGAGATGGAACCCTAGGGGTGGGCGGCGTGGTAGGGAACACCATTACATACTGCGGCCTGCGATGGAAGAACGATGGCATGGATGGGCTGAAGGCCCAACAGCTTCTTGTTCAGATTTTTTTGAGCTTAAATCCTCATGTGTGGCTAATTAGGGAGCTCGTAATTGGCGCTTCAGGCGCGAGAGGAAAGTACACCTCCCCCCCCTCAAATCCTTCATGATGGATCAAATCCTCCCTTAAAGTCTAAAATTGGATTAATCACCCCCTCAAATCTGTAATACCGGATCAATCAAACCCCTCAAATCTGTAATACCGGATCAATCAGACCCCTCGATGGTTTTGAACATGATTTTAGGTGGTTTTGGAGAGGAACCGCACGATCTAGAACTTATCAGCGTTGATGACAACGTGGACATCGTCTAGGATCTTGGCTTCGATGGCATGCTCCAGCCGACGACTAATTCTAGGAGGCCACCGGCGTTCATCGACTCGCCAGATGTTGACCACGAGCGCTTTGGCCATGTCCATTTCGACGAGTTGCTCCACGGAAGGAGGCAGAAGGAAGATGAGCACGATGGACTCACGGGAGGCGAGTGTTGGAAATATGCCCTAAAGGCAATAAATAAAGTGTTTATTATTATATTTCCTTGTTCATGATAATCGTTTATTATCCATGCTATAATTGTATTGATTGGAAACACATTGCATGTGTGGGTAAATAGACAACACTGTGTCCCTAGTATGCCTCTAGTGAACTAGCTCGTTGATCAAAGATGCCCAGGGTTTCCTAGCCATTGACATGTGATGTCATTTAATAACGGGATCACATAATTAGAAGAATGATGTGATGGACAAGACCCAAACTACAAACGTAGCGTATGATCATGTCAGTTTATTGCTACTGTTTTCTGTATGTCAATGTATATGTTCCTACGACCATGAGATCATGCAACTCACGGATATCGGAGTGCCTTGTGTATATCAAACGTCGCAACGTAACTGGGTGACTATAAAGGTGCTCTACAGGTATCTCCGATGGTGTCTGTTGAGTTTGGCATGGATCGAAACTGGGATTTGTTACTCCGTGTGACGGAGTGGTATCTCGGGGTCCACTCGGTAATGCAACATCACAATAAGCCTTGCAAGCAATGTGACTAATTGTTAGTTGCGGGGTCTTGCATTACGGAACAAGTAAAGAGACTTGCCGGTAACGAGGTTGAACTAGGTATGGAGATACCGACGATCGAATCTCGGGCAAGTAACATACCGAAGAACAAAGGGAACGTTATACGGGATTAACTGAATCCTTGACATAAAGGTTTGACCGATGAAGATCTTCGTAGAATATGTAGGAAACAATGTGGACGTCCAGGTCCCGCCATTGGTTATTGGCAGTAGAGGTGTCTCGGTCATGTCTACATAGTTCTCGAACCTGCAGGGTCTACACACTTAAGGTTCGGTGATGTTTCGGTAGTGTAGAGTTATGTATGGTGGTGACCGAAGGTTGTTCGGAGTCCCGTATGAGATCCCGGACATCACGAGGAGCTCCGGAATGGTCCGGAGGTAAAGATTCATATATAGGAAGTCCCAGTTTGGTCGCCGGAAAAGTTTCGGGCTCATCGGTAGTGTACCGGGAGTGCCGGTACTGTACCGGGAGACCTCCGGGAGAGGTATTTCGACCCTGAGGGTCCATGGGCTGTAGAAGAATAATAACCAGCCCTTAGTGGGCTGGTGGAACATCCACAAAGTCCCATGGCGTAGGAGGGGAAAATACCTAGAGGAAAAGGTGGAAAAAAGGCAAAAAGGAAGAGTCCTACTCCTACTAGGAGTGGAGGAGAAGTGGGACTTCTCCTCCTTGGCTCGGCCGGCTGCAAAGGGCTTTGCCCTTGTGCCAAGGCAGCCTCCTCCTCTCCTCTTATATATACTAGAGGATTTCTAGGGTTTTGGCACTTGATTTTCAGCCACGTGCAAACCCTAACCTCTAGTGCATAGTTTCTCCTCTAGATCGGATTTCTGAAGTGCTTAGGCGAAGCCCTGCCGGAATTGCTCCACCACCATCACCGGAGCGCCGTCACGCTGCCGGTTAACTCTTCCTCCTCTCCGCCTTCTCTTGCTGGATCAAGACGGTGGAGATCGTCATCAAGCTGCACGTGTGCTGAACGCGGAGGTGCCGTCCGTTCGGTACTAGATCGGAAGGATCGTGATCAAGGCCACGGGACGTTCATGGTCGGATCGCGGGACGGATCATGACGAGATCGCGGGACGGTTCGTGATTGGTTCGCGGGACGGTTCGTGATTAGATCGCGGGACGCTCGGCGATTTGGATCGCGAAGAAGTACGACTACATCAACCGCGTTTCTTAACGCTTCCCGCTTAGCGATCTACAAGGGTACGTAGATCCACTCTCCCTCTCGTAGATGCTCATCACCATGGATAGGTTTGCGTGTGCGTAGGATTTTTTTTGTTTCCCATGCGACGTTCCCCAACAGTGGTATCAGAGCTAGGTTGATGGTTCGATGAGATCTCGAGTAGAACACAAAAGGTTTGTGGGCATTGATGCTTAGATTGCTTTCTTCCTTGGTCAGATTTTGATTTAGCGGTATTATGAGATGAAGCGGCCCGGACCAACATTACTTGTACGCTTACGAGAGACCTGTTCCCTCAACCGCAACTTGTTGCATAGATGGCTTGGGGGTGTCAGTTTCTTTCACTTTAGTTGGATCGGATCCGACAAAGGCGGTCCTTGAGAAGGTTGAAAAGCAAACTAGTGTATCACCGTTGTGGTTTATGCGTAGGTGAGAATTGTTCTTGCTAGATACCCGTAGCAGCCACGTAAAACTTGCAACGACAATTAGAGGACGTCTAACTTGTTTTTGTAGGGTATGTTGTGATGTGATATGGCCAATTACATGATGTGATATATGTGATGTATGAGATTATCATGTGATGTATAGAATTTCATGACTTGCACGTCGATGAGTACGACAACCGGAAGGAGCCATAGGGTTGTCTTTAATTATTGTATGATCTGCGTGTTAATCATTAAGTGCTATGTAATGCTTTACTTTATCGCTAAGCAGTAGCAATAGAAGTAGAAGCAGGGCTGGCGCCACAACCCCAATGGCAGCACATTGATGGAGATCAAGATGATGGAGATCATGGTGTTGTGCCAGTGACGATGGAGATCATGCCGCTGTTTTGAAGATGGAGATCTTAAACACAAGTTCGTGGCCATATCATTATCTTGAACAATAGTCTAAGTAACCTTTGCATATTTATGTTGTAGATCAATGGCTCGCGCAGTAGCACCCCTGAATTTTAATGCGTTCCTAGAGAAAGCTAAGCTGAAAGATGATGGAAGTAACTTTGTTGATTGGGCTCGTAATCTAAGGATTATCCTCACGGCTTCCCAGAAACAATATGTCCTTGATGCACCGCTTGGTGACCAACCAGAAGACATGACCTCCGAAGACGTTAAGAACGCTTGGGAGGCTCGTGCTGGATACTACTCAATACTTCAGTGTGCAATATTGTATGGCTTAGAACCAGGACTTCAAAGACGTTTTGAACGTCATGGAGCATATGAGATGTTCCAGGAGTTGAAGTTTATTTTTCAGAAGAATGCCCGAATCGAGAGGTATGAGACCTCCGATAAGTTCTATGCTTGCAAGATGGAGGAGAACGGGTCTATCAGTGAGCATATACTCAGAATGTCTGGGTATTCAAACCGTCTAGCTAAGTTGGGAATTACCCTTCCGCAAGAGGCGATCATTGACAGAGTTCTTCAATCACTGCCACCTAGTTACAAGAGATTTGTGATGAACTATAACATGCATGGGATGAACAAGTCATCATCCGAGTTGTTTGCGATGCTGAAAGTCACTGAGTCTGAAATCCAGAAAAACATCAAGTGTTGATGGTCAATAAAACCACTAGTTTCAAGAAAAATGTCAAGGGCAAAGGCAAGAAGGGTAAAACGAAGAAGGATGGCAAAGCAGTTGCTACTCCTACAAAGAAGCCTAAGCATGGACCTAAGCCAGAAACTGAGTGCTTTCATTGCAAAGGAACTGGTCACTGGAAGCGGAACTGCCCCAAGTACCTGGCTGACAAGAATGCGGCCAACGACAAACACGGTATATATGATATACATGTTATTGATGTGTACCTTACGAGTTCTCGTAGTAGTGCCTGGGTATTTGATACCGGTTTGGTTGCTCACATTTGCAACTCAAAGCAGGAACTACGGAATAAACGAAGACTGGCAAAGGACGAAGTGACGATGCGCGTGGGAAATGGTTCCAAGGTTGATGTGATCGCCGTCGGCACGCTCTCTCTTCGATTACCATCAGGATTAGTGATGAACCTGAATAATTGTTATTTAGTGCTTGCGTTAAGCATGAACATTATATCTGGATCTTGTTTATTGCGAGACGGTTACTTATTTAAATCAGAGAATAAAGGTTGTTCCATTTATATGAGTGATATATTTTATGGTCATGCACCCAATGTTAGGGGTTTATTCATATTGAATCTTGATAGTGATGACACACATGCTCATAACATTGATGCCAAAAGATGTAGAGTTGTTAATGATAGTACCACTTTCTTGTGGCACTGCCGTTTAGGTCATATTGGTGTAAAATGCATGAGGAAGCTCCATGCTGATGGACTTTTGGAGTCACTTGATTTTGAATCACTTGACACATGTGAACCATGCCTGATGGGCAAGATGACTAAAATGTCGTTCTCTAGAACAATGGAACGGGCAAGTGACTTATTGAAAATCATATATATATTGATGTGTGCGGTCCGATGAATGTTGCAGCGCGCGGTGGATATCGTTACTTTCTCACCTTCACTGATGACTTAAGTAGATATGGGTATATTTACTTGATGAAACATAAGTCTGAAACGTTTGAAAAGTTCAAGCAATTTCAGAGTGAAGTTGAGAATCATCGTAACAAGAAGATTAAATTTCTGCGATCTGATCGAGGAGGTGAATATCTGAGTTATGAGTTTGGCAGCCACTTAAGACAATGTGGAATTGTTTCACAGTTGACACCGCCCGGAACACCACAACGTAATGGTGTGTCTGAACGTCGTAATCGAACCTAATTAGATATGGTACGTTCTATGATGTCTCTGTTGGGGAACGTTGCATGGGAAACAAAAAATTTCCTACGCACACGCAAACCTATCCATGGTGATGAGCATCTACGAGAGGGAGAGTGGATCTACATACCCTTGTAGATCGCTAAGCGGGAAGCGTTAAGAAACGCGGTTGGTGTAGTCGAACATCTTCGCGATCCAAATCGCTGAGCGTCCCGCGATCTCATCACGATCCATCCCGCGATCCAATCACGATCCGTCTCGTGAACTCATCACGATCCATCCCGCGATCTCATCACGATCCGTCTCACGATCTTGATCACGATCTGTCCCGCGAACTCATCACGATCCGTTCCGCGATCTCATCACGATCCGTTCAGCACACGTGAAGCTTGATGACGATCTCCACCGTCTTGATCCAGCAAGAGGAGGTGGTGAGGAGAGAGAGTTCACCGGCAGCGTGACGGTGCTCCGGTGATGGTGGTGGAGTGATTCCGGCAGGGCTTCGCCTAAGCGCTGCGGAAAACCGATCTAGAGGAGAAACTGTGCACCGGTGAAACGGGTAGCACGTGGCCGGAAATTCTGTCCAAAAACCACCCAATCCACTAGTATATATAGGAGGAGAGGATAGGAGAGGCATCCAAGGCCTTTGGGTCGGCCGAAATAGGAGGTGGGAAGCAATCCTACTTCACCTCCAATCCTAGTTGGAGTAGGATTGCCTCCTATTGGCTGATTTTCCACTTTTTGCTTTAGGACTTTCTCTCCTGTGCCATGGGCCTTTGTGGCTGTTTTCCCAGCCCACTAAGGGCTGGTTATTATTCTCCCACAGCCCATGGACCTCTTGGGGTCGAAATACCCCTCCCGGAGGCCTCCCGGTACACTACCGGCACTCCCGGTACACTACCGGCACTGCCGGTACACTACCGATGAGCCCGAAACTTTTCCGGAAACCAAACTGGGACTTCCTATATATGAATCTTTACCTCCGGACCATTCCGGAGCTCCTCGTGATGGCCGGGATCTCATCCGAGACTCCGAACAAACTTTGGTCACCACCATACATAACTCTACACTACCGAAACGTCACCGAACCTTAAGTGTGCAGACCCTGCGGGTTCGAGAACTATGTAGACATGACCGAGACACCTCTACGGTCAATAACCAATGGCGGGACCTAGACGTCCACATTGGTTCCTACATATTCTACGAAGATCTTTATCAGTCGAACCTCTATGTCAAGGATTCAGTTAATCCCGTATAACGTTCCCTTTGTTCTTCGGTATGTTACTTGCCCGAGATTCGATCGTCGGTATCTCCATACCTAGTTCAACCTCGTTACTGGAAAGTCTCTTTACTCGTTCCGTAATACAAGATCCCGTGACTAACACTTAGCCACATTGCTTGCAAGGCTTGTTGTGATGTTGCATTACCGAGTGGGCCCTGAGATACCTCTCCGTCACACGGAGTAACAAATCCCAGTCTCGATCCATGCCAACTCAACAGACACCATCGGAGATACCTGTAGAGCACCTTTATAGTCACCCAGTTACGTTGCGACGTTTGATACACACAAGGCACTCCTCCGATATCCGTGAGTTGCATGATCTCATGGTCATAGGAACATATACTTGACATGCAGAAAACAGTAGCAATAAACTGACACGATCATATGCTATGTTTGTAGTTTGGGTCTTATCCATCACATCATTCTCCTAATGATGTGATCCCGTTATCAAATGAAATCTCATGTCCATGGCTAGGAAACCTTAACCATCCTTTGATCAATGAGCTAGTCCATTAGAGGCATAATAGGGACATGGTTTTGTCTATGTATCCACACATGCATTTAAGTCTCCGATCAATACAATTATAGCATGGATAATAAACGATTATCATGAACAAGGAAATATGATAATAACTAATTTATTATTTCCTCTAGGGCATATTTCCAACAGTCTGCCACTTGCACTAGAGTCAATAATCTAGTTCACATCACCATGTGATTCGCATTGTTATGAATCTAACACCCAATGAGTTCTGGGGCTCGATCATGCTTTGCATGTGAGAGAGGTCTTATAGTCAACGGGTCTGCGATATTCAGATCCATGTGTACTTTGCAAATCTCTATGTCAAACCGTAAACACTACTACCACACTCCACTTGGTACTATTTCCAAATGGCTGCTCCACTATACGTATCCAGATTGCTACTACGAGTCATCCGGATTAGTGTTAAAGCTTGTATCGACGTAACTCCTTACGGCGAACTCTTTATCACCCCCATAATCGAGAAATGTCTCCTCAGTCTTTTAGTTACTGAGGATAATCTTGACCGCTGTCCAGTGATCCACTCCTGGTTCACTCTTGTACCCCCTGACGGACTCATGATAAGGCACACACAGGTGCGGTACACAACATGGCATAATATAGAGCCTATGGCTAAGGCATAGGGGACGACGTTCGTCCTTTCTCTTTGTTCTGCCGTTGTCGAGCTTTGAGTCTCACTCAACTTTCACACCTTACAAATCAGACGAGAACTCTTTCTCTGACTGATCCATTTTGAACTCTTTCAAAATCTTGTCAAGGTATGCACTCATTGAAAGTCTCATCGAGCATCTTGATCTATCTCCATAGATTTTGATGCTCAACAATTAGGTAGCTTCAACCAGGTCTTCCTTTGAAAATCACTTTCCAAATGACCGTTTTATGCTTTCCAAAAACTCTACATTATTTCCGATCAACAATATGCCATCCACATATACTTATCAGAAATTCTATAGTGCTCCTACTCACTTTGTTGCAAATACAAGTTTCTCGTAAACTTTGTATAAACTCAAAAACTTTGATCAACTCATCAAAGCGTATATTCCAACTCCGAGATGCTTGCTTCAGTCCATGGAAGGATCACTGAAGCTTGCACACCTTTTAGCATCCTTAGGACTGACAAAACCTTCTGGTTGTATCACATACAACCTTTCCTCAAGTAAACCGTTAAGGAAATGATGTTTTGACATCCATCTGCCAGATTTCATAATTGAAAACGCAGCAGCTGCTAACATAATTCCAACAGACTCTAGCATTGCTACAAGTGAGAAAGTTTCATCGCAGTTAACCCCTTGAACTTGTCACAAACATCTTTGCAAGAAGTCGAGCTTTACAAATGGTGACAATTACCATCAGCGTCTGTCTTCATTTTAAAGATCCATTTGTACTCAACGACTTGCCGTCCAATGAGCAAGTCTACCAAAGTCTATACTTGGTTTTTCATAGATGGATCCTATCTCGGATTTCATGGCCTCCAACCATTTGTTGGAATCCGGGCCCATCATCGCTTCTCCACAGCTCGTAGGTTCATCGCTGTCCAACAACATGACCTCGAAGATAGGGTTGTCGTACCGCTTAGGAGCAGTACACATCCTTGTCGACCAACGAAGTTTGATAGTAACTTGATCCTGAAGCTTCATGATCATCATCATTAACTTCCTCTTCAACTAACGTAGGCTTCACAGAAACATCTTTCTGCGCTGCGCTACTCTCTGGTTGAACAAAGGTTTAACAACCTCATCAAGTTCTATCTTCCTCCCACTCAATTCTTTCGAGAGAAACCTTTCCTCGAGAAAGGATCCGTTTTAGTAACAAACACTTTGCACTTGGATCTGAGATAGAAGGTTCACCCAACTGATCTTAGGGTATTCTATGAAGATGCATTTGTCCGCCTTGGGTTCGACCTCATTAGGTGAAAACATTTTTCACACAAGTGCCGCAGCCCCAAGTATTAAGAAATGACAGCTTAGGTTTCTATCAAACCATAATTCATATGGTGTCATCTCAACGGATTTAGATGGTGCCCTATTTAAAGTGAATGTAGTTGTCTCTAATGCATAACCCCAAAATTATAGTAGTAAAATGACAAGAGACATCATAGCACGCACCATGTCCAATAGAGCATAACTATGATGTTCGGACACACCATCACACTATGGTGTTCCAGGTGGCGTTTAGTTGTGAAACAACTTTCACATTGTCTTAAGTTGTATGCCAAACTCGTGACTCAGATATTTACCTCCACGATCATATCGCAGTCATTTTTATGTTCTTGTCACGATGATCTTTAAACTTCACTCTGAATTTGCTTGAACCTTTCAAACGATTCAGACTTCTGTTTCATTAAGTAAATATACACTATATCTACTCAAATCATCAGTGAAGGTAAGAAAATAACGATATCCACTGCACGCTACAAGACTCACTAGATTGCATACACCAACATGTATCATTTCCAATGAATCACTTGCCCGCTCCATCCAACGGGGTCCTTTAGTCATCTTGCCCAAGAGGCATGGTTCGCATGTCTCAACCGATTCGAAATCGAATGAGTCCAAATATCCATCACCATGGAGTTTCTTCATGCGCTTTATACCAATATGACATTTTACGGCAGTGCCACAAGTATGTGGTACTATCATTATTTAACTTTGTATCTTTTGACATCAATGTTATGAACATGTGTATTACTACGATCAAGATTTCAACAAACCATTCTCACTGGGTGCATGACCATTGAAGGTATTATTCATGTAAACAGAATAACTATTATTCTCTGACTTAAATGAATAACCGTATTGCAACAAACATGATCTAATCATGTTCATGCTCCATGCAAAACACCAAATAACATTCATTTAGGTTCGTCACTAATCCTGAAGGTAGAGAGAGCGTGCGATGTTGATCACATCAACCTTGGAAACATTTCCAACACACATCGTTACCTCACCCTTAGCTAGTTCTCCGTTTATTCCGTAGCTTTTATTTCGAGTTACTAACATTTAGCAACCGAACCGGTATCCAATACCCAGGTGCTACTAGGAGTACTAGCAAGGTACACATCAATAACTCGTATATCAAATATACTTCTGTCGATGTTGCTAGCCTTCTTATCTACCAAGTATCTAGGGTTGTTCCGCTTCAGCGACCTCTCACCTCATAATAGAAGCACTTAGTCTCGGGTTTGAGTTCAACTTTGGGTTGCTTCACTGGAGCAGCAACTAACTTGCTATCCATGAAGTTTCCCTCCTTGCTCTTGCCCTTTTCGAAACTAGCGGTTTGATTAACCATCAACACTTGACGCTCCTTCTTGATTTCTACCTTCGCGGTGTCAAACATCGCGAACAGCTCAGGGATCAATACTTCTATCCCTGGTGTATTATAGTTCATCACTAAGTTCTAGTAGCTTTAGTGACAGTGACTTGGAGAACTATATCAATCACTATCTTATCTGGAAGATCAACTCCCACTTGATTCAAGCGATTGTAGTACCCAGACAATCTGAGTACATGCTCAACGATTGAGCTATTCTCCTTCATCTTACAGGCAAAGAATCTTGTTGGAGATCTCATATCTCGCAACACAGGCACGAGCCTGAGATCACAATCTCTGCTCCTAGAACATCTCATATGTTCCGTGACGTTCAAAACATTTCGGAGCCTCAATTCTAAGCCGTAATGCATGACGCACTAAACTATCAAGTAGTCATTGAAACGTGCCTGTCAGATGTTCACAACATCTATAGACGACGCTAGAGGGGGTGGCGCACCGAGCGGTGCATTAAGGACATAAGCCTTCTGTGCAGCAATGAGGACAATCCTCAGATCACGAACCCAGTCCACAATATTGCTACCAACCTCTTTCAACTCTATTTCTCTAGGAACATATACAAATTTAAGGGAGCTATAGCGCGAGCTAGTAATCTACAACATAATTTGCAAAGACACTTTGACTATGTTCATGATAATGAGTTCAATTAATCATATTACTTAAGAACTCCCACTCAAATTGACATCCCTCCGATCATTCGAGTGATACATGATCCAAATTCACCAACTCAAGTCCGATCATCACGTGAGTTGAGATGGCTGCAATGGTGAACATCATTATGTTGATCACATCTACTATATGACTCATGTTCGACCTTTCAGTCTCTCGTGTTCCGAGGCCATGTCTGTACATGCTAGGCTCGTCAAGTTTAACCTGAGTGTTCTGCGCGTGCAAATCTGGCTTGCACCCGTTGTATGTGAACGTAGAGTCTATCACACCCGATCATCATGTGGTGTCTCAACACGACGAACTTCCGCAATGGTGCACACTCGGGGAGAACACAGTTCATCTTGAAATTCAAGTGAGGGATCACCTTATAATGCTACCGCCGTACTAAGCAAAACATGGTGCATAAAAGGATTAGCATCTCATGCAATTCATAAGTGACATGATATGGCCATGAACTTGTGTTTAAGATCTCCATCTTGGAAACACCGGCATGATCTCCATCGTCACCGGCACAACACCATGATCTCCATCATCTTGATCTCCATCAATGTGTTGCCATTGGGGTTGTGGCGCCAGCCCTGCTTCTACTTCTATTGCTACCGCTTAGCGATAAAGTAAAGCATTACATAGCGCTTAATGATTGACATGCAGGGCATACAAGAATTAAAGACAACCCTATGGCTCCTGCCGGTTGCCGTATTCATCGACATGCAAGTCATGAAATTCTATACATCACATGATCATCTCATACATCACATATATCTCATCATGTAATTGGCCATATCATATCACAACATACCCTGCAAAAACAAGTTAGACGTCCTCTAATTGTTGTTGCATGTTTTACGTGGCTGCTACGGGTATCTAGCAAGAACAATTCTCACCTACGCAAAAACCACAACGGTGATACACTAGTTGCTTTTCAACCTTCTCAAGGACCGCCTTTGTCGGATCCGATCCAACTAAAGTGAGAGAAACTGTCACCCGCAAGCCATCTAAGCAACAAGTTGCGTCGAGGGAACCGGTCTCTCGTAAGCGTACGAGTAATGTTGGTCCGGGCCGCTTCATCTCACAATCCCGCTGAACCAAAATCCGACCAAGGGAGGAAGCAATCTAAGCATCAACGCCCACAAACCTTTTGTGTTCTACTCGAGATCTCATCGAACCATCAACCTAGCTCATGATGCCACTGTTGGGGAACGTCGCATGGGAAACAAAAAATTTCCTACGCACACGCAAACCTATCCATGGTGATGAGCATCTACGAGAGGGAGAGTGGATCTACATACCCTTGTAGATCGCTAAGCGGGAAGCGATAAGAAACGCGGTTGGTGTAGTCGAACATCTTCGCGATCCAAATCGCCGAGCGTCCCGCGATCTCATCACGATCCGTCCCGCGATCCAATCACGATCCGTCCCGTGAACTCATCACGATCCATCCCGCGATCTCATCACGATTCGTCTCACGATCTTGATCATGATCTGTCCCGCGAACTCACCATGATCCGTTCCGCGATCTCATCACGAACCGTCTCGCGATCTCGATCACGGTCCTTCCGATCTAGCGCCGAACGGACGGCACCTCCGCGTTCAGCACACGTGCAGCTTGATGACGATCTCCACCGTCTTGATCCAGCAAGAGGAGGTGGAGAGGAGAGAGAGTTCACCGGCAGCGTGACGGTGCTCTAGTGATGGTGGTGGAGTGATTCAGGCAGGGCTTCGCCTAAGCGCTGCGGAAAACCGATCTAGGGGAGAAACTGTGCACCGGTGAAACGGGTAGCACGTGGCCGGAAATTCTGTCCAAAAACCACCCAATCCACTAGTATATATAGGAGGAGAGGAGAGGAGAGGCATCCAAGGCCTTTGGGTCGGCCGAAATAGGAGGTGGGAAGCAATCCTACTTCACCTCCAATCCTAGTTGGAGTAGGATTGCCTCCTATTGGCTGATTTTCCACTTTTTGCTTTAGGACTTTCTCTCCTGCGCCATGGGCCTTTGTGGCTGTTTTCCCAGCCCACTAAGGGCTGGTTATTATTCTCCCACATCCCATGGACCTCTTGGGGTCGAAATACCCCTCCCGGAGGCCTCCCGATACACTCCCGGCACTCCCGGTACACTACCGGCACTGCTGTACACTACCGATGAGCCCGGAACTTTTCCGGAAACCAAACTGGGACTTCCTATATATGAATATTTACCTCCAGACCATTCCGGAGCTCCTCGTGACGTCCGGGATCTCATCTGGGACTCCGAACAAACTTCGGTCACCACCATACATAACTCTACACTACCGAAACGTCACCGAACCTTAAGTGTGCAGACCCTGCGGGTTCGAGAACTATGTAGACATGACCGAGACACCTCTACGGTCAATAAACAATGGCGGGTCCTAGACGTCCACATTGGTTCCTACATATTCTACGAAGATCTTTATCGGTCGAACCTCTATGTCAAGGATTCAGTTAATCCCGTATAACGTTCCCTTTGTTCTTCGGTATGTTACTTGCCCGAGATTCGGTCGTCGGTATCTCCATACCTAGTTCAATCTCATTACTGGCAAGTCTCTTTACTCGTTCCGTAATACAAGATTCCGTGACTAACACTTAGCCACATTGCTTGCAAGGCTTGTTGTTATGTTGCATTACCAAGTGGGCCCTGAGATACCTCTCCGTCACACGGAGTAACAAATCCCAGTCTCGATCCATGCCAACTCAACAGACACCATCGGAGATACCTGTAGACCACCTTTATAGTCACCCAGTTACGTTGCAACGTTTGATACACACAAGGCACTCCTCCGATATCCGTGAGTTGCATGATCTCATGGTCATAGGAACATATACTTGACATGCAGAAAATAGTAGCAATAAACTGACACGATCATATGCTATGTTTGTAGTTTGGGTCTTATCCATCACATCATTCTCCTAATGATGTGATCCCATTATCAAATGACATCTCATGTCCATGGCTAGGAAACCTTAACCATCCTTTGATCAATGAGCTAGTCCATTAGAGGCATACTAGGGACATGGTTTTGTCTATGTATCCACACATGCATTTAAGTCTCCGATCAATACAATTATAGCATGGATAATAAACGATTATCATGAACAAGGAAATATGATAATAACTAATTTATTATTGCCTCTAGGGCATATTTCCAACAGTCTCTTACTGATTTGCCACTATCGTTTTGGGGTTATGCATTAGAGACAGTTGCATTCACTTTAAATAGGGCACCATCAAAATTCGTTGAGACGATGCAATATGAACTGTGGTTTGGCAAAAGGCCAAAGTTGTCGTTTCTTAAAGTTTGGGGATGTGATGCTTATGTCAAAAAGCTTCAGCCTGAAAAGCTGGAACCCAAAGCGGAAAAATGCGTCTTCATAGGATACCCGAAAGAGACAGTCGGGTATACCTTCTATCTCAGATCCGAAGGCAAAGTGTTTGTCGCAAAGAAGGGAACATTTCTTGGGAAAGAGTTTCTCTCAAAAGAATTGAGTGGGAGGAAAATAGAGCTTGATGAGGTTATTGAACCTTTACTTCAACCAGAAAGTAGCGCAGCATAGAAAGATGTTTCTGTGGAACCTATGATGGTAGAAGAGGAAGTTAATGATGATGATCATGAAGCTTCAGATCAAGCTCCTATTGAACCTCGTAGGTCGACAAGGACGCGTACTACTCCCGAGTGGTACGACAACCCTGTCTTGGAAGTCATGTTGTTAGACAACAATGAACCTACGAGCTATGGAGGAGCAGTGATGGGCCCAGATTCCGAGAAATGGTTAGAGGCCATGAAATCCGAGATGGGATCCATGTATGAAAACAAAGTATGTACTTTGCAAGTACTACCTGAAGGGCGAAAGGCCATTCAGAACAAATGGATCTTTAAGAAGAAGATGGACGCGGATGGTAATGTCACCGTCTATAAAGCTCGACTTGTGGCAAAGGTTTTTTCACAAGTTCAAGAAGTTGACTACGATGAGACTTTCTCACCCGTAGTGATGCTTAAGTCTGTCAGAATCATGTTGGCAATAGCTGCTTATTTCGATATGAAATTTGGCAGATGGATGTCAAAACGGAGTTCCTCAACGGTTTCCTTGAGGAAGAGTTGTATATGATGCAACCCGAAGGTTTTGTCGATCCAGAGAATGCTGACAAAGTTTGCAAACTCCAGCGATCCATTTATGGACTGGTGCAAGCATCTCAGAGTTGGAATAAGCGCTTTGATGAGGTGATCAAAGCGTTTGGGTTTATACAAGTTTATGGAGAAGCTTGTATTTACAAGAAAGTGAGTGGGAGCTCTATGGCGTTTCTAGTGTTATATGTGGATGACATACTGCTGATTGGAAACAATATAGAAATGCTGGAAAGCGTGAAGGAATATTTGAATAAGAGTTTTTCAATGAAGGACCTAGGAGAAGCTGCTTTCATATTAGGCATTAAGATCTATAGATATAGATTGCGACGCTTAATAGCACTTTCACAGAGCACATACCTTGATAAAGTTTTGAAGAAGTTCAAAATGGAGCTGTCCAAGAAAGGGTTCTTGCATGTGTTACAAGGTGTGAAGTTGAGTAAGACTCAATGCCCAGTGACTGCAGAAGATAAAGAAAAGACGAGTGTCATCCCCTATGCTTCAGCCATAGGCTCTATCATGTATGCAATGCTGTGCACAAGACCCGATGTCAGCCTTGCCATAAGTATGGCCGGAAGGTTTCAAAGTGATCCTGGAGTGGAGCACTGGCAAGCGGTCAAGAATATCCTCAAGTACCTGAAAAGGACAAAGGATATGTTTCTCGTTTATGGAGGTGATGAAGAGCTCGTCGTAAAGGGTTACGTCGATGCAAGCTTTGACACTGATCCGGACGACTCTAAGTCGCAAACCGGATACGTATTTATTCTTAACGGGGGAGCGGTAAGCTGGTGCAGTTCCAAGCAGAGCGTGGTAGCTGATTCTACGTGTGAAGCGGAGTACATCGCATCCTCGGAGGCAGCGAAGGAAGGTGTCTGGATGAAGCAGTTCATGACAGATCTTGGAGTAGTGCCTAGTGCACTGAATCCAATAAACCTGTTCTGTGACAACACTCGTGCCATTGCTCTAGCCAAGGAACCAAGGTTTCACAAGAGGACCAGACACATAAAGCGATGCTTGAACTCCATCCGGTTCTACATCGACGAGAAGGACATAAATATTTGCAAAGTGCACACGGATCTGAATGTTGCAGACCCGTTGACTAAACCTCTTCCAAGGGCTAAACATGATCAACACCAAAACTGTATGGGTGTTCGATTCATTACCATGTAAATCACATACTGATATGAACTAGATTATTGACTCTAGTGCAAGTGGGAGACTGTTGGAAATATGCCCTAGAGGCAATAAATAAAGTTTTTATTATTATATTTCCTTGTTCATGATAATCGTTTATTATCCATGCTATAATTGTATTGATTGGAAACACATTGCATGTGTCGGTAAATAGACACCACTGTGTCCCTAGTATGCCTCTAGTGAACTAGCTCATTGATCAAAGATGGTCAGGCTTTCCTAGCCATTGAGATGTGATGTCATTTGATAACGGGATCACATCATTAGGAGAATGATGTGATGGACAAGATCCAAACTACAAATGTAGCGTATGATCGTGTCAATTTATTGCTACTGTTTTCTGCATGTCAATGTATATGTTCCTATGACCATGAGATCATGCAACTTACGGATATCGGAGGAGTGTCTTGTGTGTATCAAACGTCGCAACGTAACTGGGTGACTATAAAGGTGCTCTACAGGTATCTCCGATGGTGTCTGTTGAGTTGGCATGGATCGAGACTGGGATTTGTTACTCCGTGTGACGGAGAGGTATCTCGGGGCCCACTCGGTAATGCAACATCACAATAAGCCTTGCAAGCAATGTGACTAATTGTTAGTTGCGGGATCTTGTATTACGGAACGAGTAAAGAGACTTTCCTGTAACGAGGTTGAACTAGGTATGGAGATACCGACGATCGAATCTCGGGCAAGTAACATACCGAAGAACAAAGGGAACGTTATACGGGATTAACTGAATCCTTGACATAGAGGTTCGACCGATGAAGATCTTCATAGAATATGTAGGAACCAATGTGGACGTCCAGGTCCCGCCATTGGTTATTGGCCGTAGAGGTGTCTCGGTCATGTCTACATAGTTCTCGAACCCGCAGGGTCTGCACACTTAAGGTTCGGTGACGTTTCGTTAGTGTAGAGTTATGTATGGTGGTGAACGAAGGTTGTTTAGAGTCCCGGATGAGATCCCGGACGTCACGAGGAGCTCCGGAATGGTCCAGAGGTAAAGATTCATATATAGGAAGTCCCAGTTTGGTCGCCGGAAAAGTTTCGGGCTCATCGGTAGTGTACCGGGAGTGCCGGTAGTGTACCGGGAGACCTCCGGGAGAGGTATTTCGACCCTAGAGGGTACATGGGCTGTGGGAGAATAATAACCAGCCCTTAGTGGGATGGTGGAACAGCCACAAAGTCCCATGGCGTAGGAGGGAAAACTACCTAAAGGAAAAGGTGAAAAAAGGCAAAAAGGAAGAGTCCTACTCCTACTAGGAGTGGAGGAGAAGTGGGACTTCTCCTCCTTGGCTCGGCCGGCTGCAAAGGGCTTTGCCCTTGCGCCAAAGCAGCCTCCTCCTCTCCTCTTATATATACTAGAGGATTTCTAGGGTTTTGGCACTTGATTTTCAGCCACGTGCAAACCCTAACCTCTAGTGCATAGTTTCCCCTCTAAATCGGATTTCTGCAGTGCTTAGGCGAAGCCCTGCCGGAATTGCTCCACCACCATCGCCGGAGCGCCGTCACGCTGCCAGTGAACTCTTCCTCCTCTCCGACTCCTCTTGCTAGATCAAGACGATGGAGACCGTCATCAAGCTGCACGTGTGCTGAACGCGGAGGTGCCGTCCGTTCGGTACTAGATCGGAAGGATCGTGATCAAGGCCACGGGACGTTCGTGATCGGATCGCGGGACGGATCGTGACGAGATCGCGGGACGGTTCGTGATTGGTTCGCGGGACGGTTCATGATTAGACCGCGGGACGCTCGGCGATTTGGATCGCGAAGAAGTACGACTACACCAACCGCGTTTCTTAACGCTTCCCGCTTAGCGATCTACAAGGGTATGTAGATCCACTCTCCCTCTCGTAGATGCTCATCACCATGGATAGGTTTGCGTGTGCATAGGAAATTTTTTGTTTCCAATGAGACGTTCCCCAACAGCGAGCTCCACGAGGAGGAAGATATCCACCTGCAGCTCCTGCGAGTTTGCGGAGTTGAAGACGATCTACATTAAGCCATTGCTCAGGGCGGTCTTGGCCAGAGCGGAGAAGAATGCTTGCTCGGCGGCGGTGGCCCCGCTCCAAACCCACTCAATCCTGCTGCCGCATGTTTTCTGCATGCTTGATTGTCCGACAATCTGAACCAGTTACATATGCTTGCATGATCAATAGGTCTAATTTGTGGATTATGCAACTCACATCAGGCAGCACATGATAGGATTTCCAACATTCTTCTCAAGTAACCAGATAGTCTAACATGTGTACATGATTGATGATTCAGTCCAATGCACAAGTGATTGCAACACATCCAGCACTTCAGGTTCTGTTAACATAAATCAATTCAGGTAGATTTAGTGCACATGAGAGAAATCTAATGATATCTTCGGATTAACACACTCCAGTGCTTTTTTTGAAAAAGGAGGTTAAAACCCCCGACCTCTGCATCAACCAATGCATACAATCATATTTATTAATTGTTAAACAAAGGTATTGTCGTGGGAGTAATGCTAACAGTAGTATGGGTGGTACGAATGAGTAGGGCGAAGCCTAGCTACGGAGTAAGTATCAATCTCGGAATTTACTAGTTCGGACCCCACTTGGAAGTGGTAAAATGTAACACCCCATCGCGCCTGGCGAGAACCAGACTAACCAACAATAGTCTTTCCTACGCACTTTGTCCTCACTCATGCGCACATGGGACAAACTTCACGGTCGGTCAACCATCCTAGAATCTCTCCAAGCCAAGGTTGATATGAGTAGTCTATCATTCCTATTAAGCCGGGCTCTCACATACACCCGCACTCAAAGAAACCGATGTCCTCGTTGGCCCATCAGGAACGTTCCCTCTTAGCACACGTATGAGCGTCCAGTCCAGGACATGTTCCATGTCGTGTGCCACAATGGGCCACACGCGCCATGCGCCAGATACCCACACACCTGACCTGCGCATGCCCGTGTAACCGCAAGGGTCGGCTCTGATACCAATTGTAACACCCCGTTATGTCTGGCGGGATCCAGGCTGGCCCCATAGACCAACACCAGTCTTTCCTACGCACTTTTTCCTCACTCATGCGCACACGGGACAAACTTCCCGATCGGTCACCCATCCTAGAATCGCTCCAAGCCAAGCATGCTTAACTTTAGAGTTCTTTTCGCATGGGCACTCACAAAAGAAGAAATTCCTTATTGATATGAGTAGTCTATCCTTCCTATTAAGCCAGGCTCTCACATAAAAGTCCTACGTCTCGATCCTAGGGACTAAGTGTTTGCTTGTTGTAGGTATCTGATTACAAGGAGTTCGTAACCCTTGCTCTGGTGTCGGGGGTGGCTTATATAGAGTGCGCCACCATCGGCCGAGCGTCATCACTAAGGTCATTAATGCTAGTAACTGCAGGAGTTATTGGCGAAGGGGAACGTTGCATGGTAAACAAAATTTTCCTACGCTTCACCAAGATCAATCTAGGAGATGAGCATCTAGGAGAGAAGAGATCGGATCCACATACCCTTGTAGATCGCTAAGCGGAAGCGTTAAGAAATGTGGTTGATGCAGTCAAACATCTTCGCGATCCAAATCCCAAGTCGTCCCACGAACTCTCGATCAAGTGCCGAACAGACGACACCTCCACGTTCAGCACACGTATAGCTCGATGAAGATCTCCGCCTTCTTGATCCACCAAGAGGGAGCAGAGAGGTAGATGGGTTCTCTACCAGCACGATGGCATGGCAGCGGTGGTGGTGGAGCTGATCCGTTAGAGCTTCGCTAAGCGGAGCCGAACCAATCTACTAGAGGAGAAGCGATCTCAGAGGGAGGAAGGGTTGCACCGTGGCTTGTCGTGCGGCTGCCCTCCTCCCTCTCTCATATATATAGGGGAAAGGGGGAAGGGCTGAGCCCTACGGTTCCCACCCCTAGGGGCGGCGGCCAAGAGGAGGGGGCGGTGGCCAAGGGTTGGCTTGCCCCCCAAGGCAAGGTGGTCGGGGCCCTTAGGGTTTCCCCCTTCCACCCTTCGGCCGCATGAGCCTTGTGGGAGGGGCGGCCATCCCACCAGGGGCTGGTGTGCCCTCTCTCACAGCCCATGGAGTCCTTCGAGGCTGGTGGCCCCTTCCGGTGGACCCCCGGAAACCTTTCGACACCCCTGATACATTACCGGTGACGCCCGAACTTTTCCCGATGATCAACACGGAACTTCCTATATATGAATCTTCACCTCCAGACCATTCCGGAGTTCCTCGTCATGTCCGGGATCTCATTCGGGAATTTGAGCAACCTTCGTTCACCAACATACATAACTCATCTATACCAATTCGTCACCGAACGTCAAGTGTGCAGCCCCTATGGGTTCGAGAACTATGTAGACATGACCGAGACACCTCTACGGTCAATAACTAATAGCGGGACCTGGATGCCCATATTGGTTCCTACATTTTCTTCGAAGATCTCTATCGGTTGAACCTCTGTGTCAAGGATTCAGATAATCCCGTACGATGTTCCCTTTATCTATTGGTATGTTACTTGCCCGAGATTCGATCGTCAGTATCTCCATACCTAGTTCAATCTCGTTACCGGCAAGTCTCTTTACTCGTTCTGTAATACAATATCTTATGGCAAACACATTAGTCACTTTGCTTGCGAGGCTTGTTGTGATGTTGTATTACCGAGTGGGCCCTGAGATACCTCTCCATCACACGGAGTAACAAATCCCAGTCTTGATCCATGCCAACTCAACAGACACCATCAGAGATACCTGTCGAGCATCTTTATAGCCACCCAGTTACGTTGCGACGTTTGATACACACAAAGTATTCCTCCGGTGTCAGTAGTTGCAAGATCTCATGGTCATCGGAACAGATACTTGACATGCAGAAAACTGTAGCAATAAATTGACACGATCACATGCTACGTTCGTAGTTTGAGTCTTGTCCATCACATCATTCTCCTAATGATGTGATCCCATTATCAAATGACATCTCATGTCCATGGCTATGAAACCTTAACCATCTTTGATCAACGAGCTAGTCTACTAGAGGCATACTAGGGACACAGTGTTGTCTATATACCCACACATGTATTTAGTTTCCAATCAATACAATTATAGCGTGGACAATAAACGATTGTCATGAACCAGGAAATATAATAATAAACACTTTATTTATTGCTTCTAGGGCATATTTCCAATAGTCTCCCACTTGCACTAGAGTCGGTAATCTAGCTCACATCACTATGTGATTTACATTGTAATGAATCGAACACCCATACAGTTCTGTTGCTGATCATGTTTAGCCCGTGGAAGAGGTTTAGTCAACGGGTCTGCGACAATCAGATCCGTGTATACTTTGCAAATATTTATGTCCTCCTCCTTGATGTAATCGCAGATGGCATTAAAGCGTTGCTTTATGCGTTTGCTCCTCTTGTGAAACCTTGGTTCCTTGGCCAGAGCTATGGCACGAGTATTATCACAGAACAGATCCACTGGATTCATTGCACTAGGCACTACTCCAAGATCTGTCATGAACTCCTTCATCCAGACACCTTCCTTCGCTGCCTTTGAGGCTGCGATGGACTCTGCTTTGCTTGTAGAATCGGCTACCACGCTTTGCTTGGAACTGCACCAGCTTACCTCTCCCCCATTGAGAATAAATGTGTATCCGGTTTGCGACTTAGAGTCATCCAGATCAGTGTCAAAGCTTGCATCAACGTAACCATTTACGATGAGCTCTTGATCACCTCCATAAATGAGAAAGATTTTCTTAGTCCTTTTTAGGTACTTAAGGATATTCTTGACTGCCGTCCAGTGCTCCATTCCTGGATCACTTTGAAACCTTCTGGCCATACTTATGGCAAGGCTGACATCGGGTCTTGTGCACGACATTGCATACATGATAGAGCCTATGGCTGAAGCATAGGGGATGACACTCATATTTTCTCTATCTTCTGTAGTCATTGGGCATTGAGTCTTACTCAACTTCACAACTTGCAATAGAGGATAGAACCCCTTCTTGGACTAATCCATTTTGAATATCTTCGAAACTTTGTCAATGTATGTGCTTTGTGAAAGTCTTATTAAGCGTATCGATCTATCTCCATAGATCTTGGTGCCTAATATGAAGGCAACTTTTCCTAGGTCCTTCATTCAAAAACTGTTGTTCAAATATTCCTTCATGCTTTCTAGCATTTCTATATTGTTTCCAATCAGTAATATGTCATCCACATATAATATTAGAAATTCTATAGAGCTCCCACTCACTTTCTTGTAAATACAAGCTTTGTCAGTCAATAAATGGATCGCTGGAGTCTACAAACTTGGTCAGCATTCTCTGGATCGACAAAACCTTCCAGTTGTATCATATACAACTCTTCCTTAAGGAAACCGTTAAGTAACACTGTTTTGATATCCATCTGCCAAATTGCATAATGGAAAAATGCAGCTATTGCTAACATGATTCGAACGGACTTAAGCATTGCTACGGGTGAGAAGGTCTCATCGTAGTCAACTCCTTTTCCACAAGTCGAGCTTTATAGACGGTGACATTACCGTCCGCGTCCGTCTTCCTCTTAAAGATCCATTTGTTCTAAATGGCTTTTCGCCCTTCAGGTAATATTTCCAAAGTCCATACTTTGTTTTCATACATGGATCCTGTCTCGGATTTCATGGTCTCTAACCATTTCTCGAAATCTGGGACCAGGTCGAGGTTCAACAGTAACTTGATCCGAAGTTTCATGATCATGATCATCAACTTCCTCTTCAACTGACGTATGCTCCACATAAACATCTTTCTGTGTTGTGCTAATCTCTAGTTGAAACAAAGGTTCAACAACCTCATCAAGTTCTATCCTCCTACCACTCAATTCTTTCAAGAGAAACTCTGTCTCAAGAAATTTTTCGTTTTTAGCAACAAACACTTTGCCTTCGGATCTGAGATAGAAGGTATACCCAACTATCTCTTTTGGATATCCTATTGTAATGCCCCGGACACACCCGCCGGTGGTTGTTACTCCTGGCAGGATATAGACTAGCCTCATAGATCAATACTTGTCTTTTCTACGCACTTTGTCCTCACTCATGTGCACCCGGGACCAACTTCTCGGTCGGTCACCCATCCTAGAACTACTCCAAGCCAAGCACGCTTAACCTGGGAGTTCTGTTTGAATGAGCTTCCGAAAAAGAAGGAATTCCTTATTGATATGAGTAGTCTATCATCCCTAATAAGCGAGGCTATCACATACACCACCACTTAGAGGAACCGACGTCCTCATCGGGTCACAGGAACGTTCCCTCTTGCTACAAACGTCTGTGCGTCCAGTCTCATACATGTGTCATTCCGTGTGCCACGACGGGTCACAAACTTCCTGAACAATATGATCGCGCACCTGTCGGAAAACATCCGTGTAGCCACGAGGGTCAGCTCTGATACCAACCTGTAATGCCCCGGACACACCCGACGGTAGTCGTTACTCCTGGTGGGATCTAGACTGGCCTCACATATCAATACTAGTCTTTTCTACGCACTTTGTCCTCACTCATGCGCACCCAAGACTAACTTTCCGGTCGGTCACCCATCCTAGAACTACTCCAAGCTAAGCACGCTTAACCTGGGAGTTCCGTTTGAATGGGCTTCCGAAAAAGAAGGAATTCCTTATTGATATGAGTAGTCTAGCATCCCTAATAAGCCAGGCTATCACACCTATGAAGACACATTTCTCTGCTTTGGGTTCCAGCTTTTCAGGCTGAAGCTTTTTGACATAAGCATCGCATCCCAAAATTTTAAGAAACAAAAATTTTGGCTTCTTGCCATACCACAATTCATATGGCGTCATCTCAACGGATTTCGATGGTGCCCTATTTAAAGTGAACGCAGCTGTCTCTAATGCATAACCCCAAAACGATAGTGGCAAATCAGCAAGAGACACCATAGAACGCACCATATCCAATAAGGTTCGATTACGACGCTCAGACACACCATTACGCTATGGTGTTTCAGGTGGTGTTAATCGTGAAATAATTCCACACTGTCTTAAGTGACTGCCAAACTCATAACTCAGATATTTTCCTCCTCGATCAGATCATAGGAATTAAATCTTCTTGTTACGATGATTCTCAACTTCACTCTGAAATTGCTTGAACTTTTCAAACATTTCAGACTTGTGTTTCATTAAGTAAATATACCCATATCTACTTAAGTCATCAGTGAAGGTGAGAAAATAACGATATCCACTGCACGCCTCGGTGCTCATTGGACCGCACACATCAGTATGTATGATTTCCAACAAGTCACTTGCCCGTTCCATTGTTTCAGAGAATAGGGTCTTAGTCATCTTGCCCAAGAGGCATGGTTCACATGTGCCAAGTGATTCGAAATCAAGTGACTCCAAAAGTCCATCAGTATGGAGCTTCTTCATGTGTTTTACACCAATATGACCTAAGCGGAAGTGCCACAAGAAAGTGGTACTATCATTATCAACTCTACATCTTTTAGCATCAATGTTATGAACATGTGTGTCATTACTATCGAGATTCAATAAGAATAAACCCCTCACATTGGGTGCATGACCATAAAAGATATTACTCATATAAATAGAACAACCATTATTCTCTAATTTAAATGAGTAACCGTCTCACAATAAACAAGATCCACATATAATGTTCATGGTTAATGCAAGCACTAAATAACTATTATTCAGGTTCATAACTAATCCCGATGGTAATCAAAAAGCGAGCGTGCCGACGGCGATCACATCAACCTTGGAACCATTTCCCACGCGCATCATCACTTCGTCCTTTGCCAGCCTTGATATATTCCATAGCTCCTGCTTTGAGTTGCAAATGTGAGCAACCGAACCGGTATCAAATACCCAGCCACTACAACGAGAGTTGGTAAGGTACACATCAATAACATGTATATCATATATAACTTGTTTGGTGTTGGCTGCCTTCTTGTCGGCTAGATACTTGGGGCAGTTCTGCTTCCAGTGACTAGTTCCCTTGCAATGAAAGCACTCAGTTTCTGGCTTGGGTCCAGCCTTGGGATTCTTCACGGGAGGGGCAACTGCTTTGCCACTCTTCTTGGAGTTACCCTTCTTGCCCTTGCTATTCTTCTTGAACTAGTGGTTTTATTGACCATCAACACTTGATGCTCTTTCTGGATTTCAGACTTGGCGACTTTTAGCATCGCAAACAGCTAAGTGAGTGACTTGGTCATCCCGTGCATGTTATAGTTCAACACGAAGCTCTTGTATCTAGGTGGCAATGATTGAAGAACTCTATGAGTGATCGCCTCTGGCGGAAGGGGCATCCCCAACTCGGCCGGACGGTTCGAATACCCAGACATTCTGAGTATATGTTCACTGACATACTCGTTCTCCTCCATCTTGCAAGCATAGAACTTATCGGAGGTCTCATACCTCTCGATCCGGGAATTCTTCTCAAAGATAAACTTCAACTCCTGGAACATCTCATACGCTCCATGACGTTCAAAACGTCTTTGAAGTCCCGGTTCTAAGCCATACAACATTGCACATTGAACTATTGAGTAATCTTCAGAACGTGTCTCCCAGGCGTTCTTAACGTCTTTGGACGACACGGGAGTGGGTGGATCACCAAGCGGTGCATCAAGGACATAAGCCTTCTGGGAAGCCGTGAGGATAATCCTCAGATTACGGGCCCAGTCCACAAAGTTACTTCCATCATCTTTCAACTTGGCTTTCTCTAGGAACATATTAATTTTTTTGGGAACTATTGCGCGAGCCATTGATCTACAATACAAATATGCAAAGGTTACTAAGACTATTGTTCAAGATAATGAGTTTAGTTAATCAAATTACTTAAAACTCCCACTCAAATTGACATCCCTCCAGTCATCTGAGTGTCACATGATCCAAATTCACCAACTCAAGTCCGATCATCATGTGAGTTGAGGTGGTTTCAATGGTGAACATCATCATGTTGATCATATCTACTCTATGACTCATGTTTGACCTTTCGATCTCTTGTGTTCTGAGGCCATGTCTGTACATGCTAGGCTTGTCAAGTTTAACTCGAGCGTTCTGCATGTGCAACACTAGCTTTCACCCGTTGTATGTGAACGTAGAGTCTATCACACCCGATCGTCACGTGGTGTCTCGACACGACGAACTTTCGCAACGGTGCACATTCGGGGATAACACAATTTTATATTGAAATTTTAGTGAGGGATCACCTTATAATGCTACCATCATCCTAATCAAAAGAAGGTGCATTAAAGGATTAACATCACATGCAAATCATTAGTGACATGATATGGCCATGATCTTGTGCTTTTGGTCTCCATCTTTAAAGAACCGGCATGAACTCCATCGTCACCGGCATGACACCATGCTCTACATCATCTTGATCCCCATTAATGTGTCACCATTGGGGTTGTCGCGCCCACCATTTTTCTACTACTATTGCTACCACTTAGCGATAAAGTAAATCATTACATAGCACTTAATGATTGACACGCATGCCATACAATAATTAAAGACAAACCTATGGCTCCTGCCGGTTGCCGTACTCATCGACATGCAAGTCGTTATATTCTATACAAAACATGATCATCTCATACATCACATATATCTCATCATGTAATTGGCCATATCATATCACAACATACCCTGCAAAAACAAGTTACGCGTCCTCTAATTGTTGTTGCATGTTTTACGTGGATGCTACGGGTATCTAGCAAGAACAATTTCCACATACACAAAAACCACAACGGTGATACATAAATTGCTATTCAACCTTCTCAAGGATCTCCTTTGTCGAATCCGATCCAACTAGAGTAGGAGAGACAAACACCCGCCAGCCATCTTTATGCAACAAAGTGAGATGTCAGTCGATGGAACCGGTCTCTTGTAAGTGTACGAGTAAAGTTGGTCAGGGCCGTTTCATCCCACAATATTGTTGAATCAAAAAATGACCAAGGGAGGAAGATATCTGAGCATCAACGCCAACAAACTCCTTTGTGTTCTAGTTGTGATCTCATCTACACATAGACCTAGCTCATGATGCCACTGAAGGTGAACGTTGCATGGGAAACAAAAAAATCCTACGCTTCACCAAGATCAATCTAGGAGATGAGCATCTACGAGAGGAGAGATCGGGTCTACATACCCTTGTAGATCACTAAGCGGAAGCGTTAAGAAACGCGGTTGATGTAGTCGAACGTCTTTGCGATCCAAATCGCAAGCCGTCCCATGAACTCCCGATCATGTGCCGAACGGATGGCACCTCCGCGTTCAGTACACATACAGATCGATTACGATCTCCGACTTCTTGATCTAGCAAGTGGGAGCGGAGAGATAGATGGGTTCTCCGGCAGACGACGGCATGGCGTTGGTGGTGGTGGAGCTGATCCGGCAGAGCTTCGCTAAGCGGCGCCGAACCAATCTACTAGAGGAGAAGCCATGGCTTGTCGTGTGGCTGCTCTCCTCCCTCTCTCATATATATAAGGGGAGGGGGAAGGGCTGCGCCCTAGGGTTCCCACCCCTAGGTGCGGCGAAGAAGAGGGGGTGGCGACCAAGGGGTGGCTTGGCCCCCAAAGCAAGGTGGCCGACCCCCTTAGGGTTTCCCTCTTCCACCCTTCGCCCACATGGGCCTTGTGGGAGGGGCGTCCAGCCCACCAGGGGCTAGTGCACCATCTCTCACAGCCCGTGGGGTCCTTCGGGGCTGGTGGCCCCTTCCGATGGACCCCGGAAACCTTCTGTCACCCCCGATACATTACCGGTGACGCCCGAACATTTCCCGGTGATCAACACGGAACTTACTATACATGAATCTTCACCTCCGGACCATTCCGGAGTTCCTTGTAACGTCCGGGATATCATCCGGGACTCCGAACAACCTTCAGTCACAACCATACATAACTCATCTATACCAATTCGTCACCGAACATTAAGTGTGCAGACCCTGTGGGTTTGAAAACTATGTAGACATGACCGATACACCTCTACGGTCAATAACCAATAGCGGGACCTGGATGCACATATTGGTTCCTACATGTTCTACAAAGATATTTATCGGTTGAACCTCTTTATCAAGGATTCAGATAATCCCGTACGATGTTCCCTTTGTCTATCGGTATGTTACTTGCCGAGATTCGATCGTCGATATCTCCATACCTAGTTCAATCTCTTTACCGGCAAGTCTCTTTACTCATTCCGTAATACAAGATCTTATGGCTAACACATTAGTCCCTTTGTTTGCAAGGCTTGTTGTGATGTTGTATTACCGAGTGGGCCCTGAGATACCTCTCCATCACACGGAGTACCAAATCCCAGTCTTGATCCATGCCAACTCAACAAACACCATCGGAGATACTTGTAGAGCATCTTTATAGTCCCCGAGTTACGTTGCGACGTTTGATACACACAAAGTATTCCTCCGGTGTCAGTGAGTTGCATGATCTCGTGGTCATAGGAATAGATACTTGACATGCAGAAAACTGTAGCAATAAACTGACACGATCACATGCTACGTTCATAGTTTGGGTCTTGTCCACCACATCATTCTCCTAAAGATGTGATCCCGTTATCAAATGACATCCCATGTCCATGGCTAGGAAACCTTAACCAGCTTTGATCAATAAGCTAGTCTACTATAGGCATACTAGGGACACAATGTTGTCTATATACCCATACATGTATTTAGTTTCCAATCAATACAATTATAGCATGGACAATAAACGTTTATCATGAACAAGGAAATATAATAATAAACACTTTATTATTTCCTCTAGGGCATATTTCCAACAATCGAAAACTGCTAAGTTAACTACAGGCGTTACAGGTAACGTAGTATTTACAATACTTAGGCGTATTAAGTCCCTCGAACGTTGTAGCTCCCACGTTGCTCCTACTTCCCCCTGTCCGAGTACTAGGGAGGCGCCGAGTGGTTGATGACGTCCGAGTGACTTCCAAGGATCCAAGTACATCTTGTACATTTGTTCGAGTGTCAAGGTAAGCCAGGGACTCATATGAACTTGTAGGACCCCAAGAGTTTTCCTAGATTAGAGGTCCATGACCCTACCTGGGGTAGGTGACCTCGTGAGGTATGACAAAACATACATCAAACCATATGAAGCCACCACTCACACCTACAAACTCGATATTGTGGAATGCATTCACTCCACATATCTAAAACCAGTGTCATCGTCGATCCATCCGTATAACGTATCGTAACCTACAACTAGTGCAGCAAACAAAAACGTATACCATATGCACACGTTTTAGAAGCTACATCATCATCAACCACCGACCCACCTTCAGGAAAGAGATCCGCATCATCCTTTCCATTACGGCCATCTGTTGACGCCACCACGGCGCCCAATGGCACCACCTCACTGCGCTTAAAGTGCTGAGCACGTCGCGATCGCCGTCGGTACATCACAACACCATGCCGCCAAGTACCACCGACCGACACATCTTGAAGTCTCTGGAAGATCTGCCATGCATAGCACCTGCCTAACAGGTATGACACAGCGTAGCACCTGTCGGCGAGGCATGACTTGGCATCTCCACCGATGCTCTATGCAAGACAAAGCTGCTCCCCCTCCTACCTTTGTCTTCCAGCGCTGCTTCACAAATGATGCTCTCAAGAGAGAAACGACACCATAGTACAACCATCTTCTGATGTAGAATACCAGATCCTAGGATTTTCCCCGAAGCAACACGAGGGGGGAGATAGTAGTTACACGATGATGCCTTCATCAAGGTAACAACGTAGAACGCGGCCATCGCTCGTCGTCGGCTTGGTTTTCATCGGTAACTATGTCTTCCCGACTCGTAGTCGGGATTAGATGACGGATCTCAAGATCCGGCCATCCATCCTTAGGTCGACCACCTTCAACTGAGGATATGCCACCACCACCAAGCCCAGGGTTGCTGCTCTGGGTGTCCGTGTGATGCAGATCAAGACCAGGAGTGCCACCGCATTTCAAAGCCAAATCGAAGGTTGAGCGGTTGCAGCATGGCCGCCGCCTCTACCTAGCGCTATGGCTATAGAGTCGTTGCCACACTCCAGTCGTCGTTGTCCGCCATCACCGCCACTAAGAAGATCAAGATCGGAACCGCCGTAGCGATCTTGAGAAGCTGAGGCGCGTGGAAAAGGCTGTCGCCGATGAGCCGGTCGGGTTTTGTCCCAATGTCATCGCCAGCGGCAACGAAGAAAAGAGTTGTTGGTGAGGGGACCAGAGGAGAAAGGTGGGGACGCCCTGGTGTGACACGGCGGCACCACATGGGACCGATGGTAGGATCATGGTGAAGGAGGGAGTGGCGATGCGTCGCAGGATGCCGGCTGGTCGGTCTTCACGGTGACGAGATCCTTGATCCGTTTTTTCCAGCGGAGTAACACTAGTTTGACCGACGAGGACTTGGAAGACGACAAACTGAACAGGCCATGGAAGTTGTGCACAGTGATCCAGGTGGAGGAGCTCAAGTCTATGCTGCGGCTGACCCCGATATGGCTCACAATGGCCGTCTACGTCATTCAAACACGCAGGCATAGGCCATGTTCGTGCAGCAAGGTACGAAGACATACTTCGACATCACGGGCGCCGCCGCCCCTGTCCTAGACGCGTTGCCGGATGTCCATCTACATAGTGCTCGTCGCCGCATGCGTCATGATCTACAACAGGGTTGTCGCGTAGCTCAATGGGCTCAAGCACACGACAACGACGAGCGCGGTGGCCATGGCTGCGTATGCCGAGGCGCGCCGGTTGCGGATGTTCGTTGACCAAGAGGCAGGCCAACTGGGCATAGCACTGAAAATGCGTGGAGAATGAGCTCGTGGCAAAGTCCACGAGGGCCTCCCTCGCCGCCTTGTACATGCGACGTCCACAAGTTCAAGATCTGCGGTTCCTCTCGAAAACCACCTAAAATCATGTTCAAAACCAACCAGGGGGCTGATTAATCTGGTATTACAGATTTGAGAGGGGATTTGATCCGGTTTTAACCCAAGGGGGGATTTGATCCATCAGGAAGGATTTGAGGGGGGATATACTTTCCTCCATGGGCCAACTAAGCCAGATGGCGCTCACACCGTTCCAGATGGTGGGCTGGCCCATATAGCAAGCGCTCGCCTCGCTCCCAGCTCGCTCTCGCTGGAGAGTTCACTCGCTCCTAGTTGACTATTCTTTCTTCAACCATTGACTTTACAAAATGACGAAAAAAAATTAAAGAATACAAAAGTTTCAAAAAATTGGGATTTAAAAAAAGTTCATCAAATATATTAAAATCCATCAAATTTGACAAAAAGTTAACTAAATTTGAAAAAAAAATCATCAATTTTTGAAAATAAACTCATCAAAATTTTAGAAAAAGTTCCAATGATTTTGAAAAGTAATCCAAAAATTTGGAAAAAGTTCATCAATTTCAGAAATATTTAAGCGGAATTGAAAAAGTTTGCCGATTTTGAAAAACCATTCATCGAAATTGAAAAAAGTTCATCATATTTGAAAAAAAATCATCAAATTTGAAAAACATTCACCGATTTTGAAAAAAAAGTTCACCAATTTTGATAAAAGTTCATCATTTTTAAAATAAGTTCATCGAATTTGGAAAAAGTTCATAGATTTTGAAAAATAGCTCACTGATTTTGAAAAAACGGTTCATTGGTGTTTTTGAAAAAGTCATTGAATTTGATAAAAAAAAGTTCATCAAAATTGAAAAAAAACCATCCATTTTGATAATATTTCATCAAAATTTATCAAAAAAAATTTAATAGTGAGAAAAAAAGAAAAAAGAAAAAAGAAAAAAGAAAAAGAGAAAACTGAGCATAACTGTTTGAATAAGGAATAAGTAATGAAACAAAAATAAGCTTATATGGCACATGCAAGTTTCTGGCTTTGTGGTTATTGTGGTGTCATTGTAACCCGCTAATCCCTGGTTTGAATCCTATCGAGTGCACAATTGTTGCAGTATTTAATGTATAGACTATAATGGGCCGGCCCATCATGGGGCGCTGCACACGCCAGTTTGTAAGAATGCACACAAATGAGCACATGCGGCGCTAAATAGGAAACGCCGGGTAATTGAGCCGCATGATAATGTAATCATTCCGTTGGAACTAGTTGGTCAATAAATCATTATAGTTCCCCTAAAAAAAACTCTTTTCTCACATTTTTTAGGACATTTTTTCTGACGTTGATGATCGATCCCTCATCCTACCCGCAACCATCAACCTTTCCCAGCAATTCTATGTGGAGCTGCTTCCCTCTGTCTCTAGATCGCTCTTGTTGGCGGCATTATAAAGTGCACTTCACAAAAATCCATAAACTCATAGTCTTCATATTTTCCCTCGCAGTCCCTGGACTATGTTCACGCAGTGGACGGCAGACTGCGGGGCTCCCCCGCCCTCCCCCCAGATCTGCAGCGGTTTCTCACGGTGGAGGGAGGCCCGCTCCTTTCGAGAAACCATGTCGCATGGGACTGCGTCTGTGGTTGTGTCCGATGCATGTGGAGGTTGTGGTGATGACGCCGGCGTTATTCTAGGTTGCGGCCCGAAGCTCCGGCCGACGATTCGGGATGGTATGGCGTCACTTCCCTACCTGCCTTTGGAGTCTCTTCCACGTGTGTAATATTTTCATTTTGCATCATGATTTTTTACCGTTACTCATAATGTTATAAATCTATACTTTACTTTATGATGCAATTATAATATATTTTCTCTCTTAAAATGCAAGATACACTTGAAGAAGGAGATTGCCGACAACTAAACTTCTGAGCCTGAACAAGCTACAACACATATAGCAATTTGCAGGAGCTCCAAATGACCAAAAAAATTACGAAGATTTTTTTTGAAATATACGGAAAATACTGGAAGAAATAAGTGCCAGAGAAGACCCTCAGTGTGTCCACAAGACATGAGGCACGTCCTACCCCCCAGGACACAACCAAGTGCCTCATGGGGCCCACAGATGCCCCCTCGATGCCCAACTTTTGCTATACGAGGTGATTTGCCCAATAAAAAATAAGAGGCAGACTTTCAAGAGAAGCATTGTCGTCTCGAGGTAGAACATGGACATGAGCACTTTTGCTCTCCGGCAAAACGATTTTACGAGGGATACTTGTTGGAAATATGCCCTAGATATAATAATAAAATGGTTATTATTGTATTCCCTTGTTCATGATAATTGTCTATTATTCATGCTATAATTGTATTAAACGGAAACCGTAATGCATGTGTGAATACATAGACCACAACATGTCCCTAGTGAGCCTCTAGTTGGCTAGCTCATTGATCAATAGATGGTCATGGTTTCATGACCATGGACATTGGATGTCGTTGATAACAGGATCACATCATTAGGAGAATGATGTGATGGACAAGTCCCAATCCTAAGCATAGCACAAGAACGTGTAGTTCGTCTGCTAACGCTTTTCTAATGTCAAGTATCATTTCCTTAGACCATGAGATTGTGCAACTCCCGGATACTGTAGGAATACTTTGGGTGTGCCAAATGTCACAACGTAATAGGGTGGCTATAAAGGTATACTACGGGTATCTCCGGAAGTATCTGTTGGGTTGACACGAATCGAGACTGGGATTTGTCACTCCGTGTGATGGAGAGGTATCTCTGGGCCCCTCGATAAGGCATCATCATAATGAGCTCAATGTGACTAAGGAGTTAGCCACGGGATGATGTGTTACGGAACGAGTAAAGAGACTTGCCGGTAACGAGATTGAACAAGGTATAGGGATACCGGCGATCGAATCTCGGGCAAGTATCATACCGGTAGACAATGGGAATCGTATACGGGATTGATTGAATCCCCGACATCGTGGTTCAACAGATGAGATCATCTTGGAGCATGTGGGAGAAAACATGGGTATCCAGATCCTGCTGTTGGTTATTGATCAGAGAGGTGTCTCGGTCATGTCTACGTACCTCCCGAACCCGTAGGGTCTACACACTTAAGGTTCGATGACGCTAGGGTTATAGAGAAATAGTGTATGTGGTTTCCGAAGGTTGTTCGTAGTCCCGAATGAGATCCTGGATGTCACGAGGAATTTTGGAATGGTTCGGAGGTAAAGATTCATATATAGGAAGTGAGGTTTTTGTCACCGGAAGTGTTTCGGGCAGCATCGGTAACGTACCGGGACCATCGAAAGGGTTTCGAGGGTCCATCGTGTGGGGCCACCGGCACCAGAGGGCTGCACGGGCCGAAGGTGGGAGGGAACCAGCCCTAGAGTGGGCTGGTGCGCCTCCACCAAGGCCCAATGCGCAGCACAAGGAGGAGAGGGGGCAAACCCTAGCCCATATGGGCCTTAAGCCCACCTGGGGCGCCGCCCCTCCCCTCTCACTCTCTTGGCCGCCGCCCAAGGCCATCTTGGGTTAGCCGCCGGCCCTAGGGTGGGAACCCTAGGGGCTGCACCCTCCCTCCTCCTCCTCCTATATATAGTGGGGGGTTTGGGGGGCTGCCAACACACAAGTTTCTCTCCCTCTCGGCGCAGCCCTACTCCTCGTCCTCCTCGTCCTCCGTAGTGCTTGGCGAAGCCCTGTTGGAGTACCATGCAGCTCCACCATCACCACACCGTCATGCTGCCGAGCTCTCCCTCAACCTCTCCTTCCTCCGTGCTAGATCAATGCGTAGGAGAGTCATCGGGCTACACGTGTGTTGAACGCGGAGGCGCCGTTGTTCGGCACTTAGATTGGAATCCACCGCGATCTGAATCGCTCCGAGTACGACTCCACCAACCGCCTTCTAGTAACGCTTCCACTTTGCGATGTTCAAAGGTATGAGGATGCACTCCCCCTTTGCTCGTTGCTGGTTTCTCCATAGATAGATCTTGGTGACACGTAGGATTTTTTTTGATTTACTACTACGTCTCCCAACAATACTTCCCTCTAGGAGGGGGAAATTGAAGCCATCGTCTCACCAACGCTCCTCTTATCATGGGAGGCCCCATCTCCATCAACATCTTCACCAGTACCATCTCATCATCAAACCCTAGTTCATATCTTATATCAAGTCTTTGTCACAAACCTTAGATTGGTACATGAGGGTTGCTAGTAGTGTTGATTACATTTGTAATTTATGCTAGTTGATTTATTTGGTGGAAGATCGTATGTTTATATTGTTAGTCATATATTTATCTCTCTAGTCGTGAACATGAATATGATTTGTGAGTAGTTTCATTTGTTCTTGAGGACATGAGAGAAGTTTTGTTATAAGTAATCATGTGAAGTTTATTTTGGTTCAATGTTACGATGACATGTTATGTTCTGCTTCCTCTAGTGATATCGTGTGAACGTCGACTACATGACACATTACCATGCTTGGGCCTAGGGGAAGGCATTGTGGGATTACTAAGTAGATGATGGGTTACGAGAGTGACAAAATCTTAAACCCTAGTTTATGTGCTGTTTTGTAAGGGGTCGATTTAGATCAATATGTTTCATGCTATGATTAGATTTATCTTAATTATTATTTCATATTCGTGGATGCTTACGAGAGGGAGCAATGATAAGTGAGTTGTTTATTCAAGTAAGAACAACACCCTAGCACCGATCCACCCACATAACAACTTACCGAAGCAGGAATCGTGTTGAAGTTAACTAGAAGAAATACACATGTGTCCTCAAGAATATTTTTCTCACTATAAGTAATACTTTCGTCTCGTCCTTTGCAATACAAGGATTTCTCCACCTTGTTGCACCTTATTATTTTGGCTACTTGTTACTTGATATGAATTACATTGATATCAATTTATTTGTCACAACTACTTTACATCACTTGCAGAGAATACCTTGCTGAAAACTGCTTGTTAATTCCTTCTACTCCTCATTGGTGTTGGGAAAAGTAGTAGAAAACAAAAAAATCGCCCTACGATCTACTAGGAATATTATGAAGATAAAATAACAGTTGGGATCATGATCGTTACCGTCACCGAGTAGCTGCAGAAGAAGAGCGTGACAATGATGATCGAGCTTGGAGAACCTTGAACCATAGATGAATGATCCCACGAACTGCCCACGAACAGTCTCACGAACATAATATCGAAGGAACGACCCCTCTACGGATTGCAAGCGTACGGTCTTCACGATTCGGCAGCGATTCATTGTCCAGAGCCAATCGCCACCACAAAATTAGAGAGACGAGATTAGAACCATACTGGATTCTAATTATGAGGATTATAGGATCTAGAGCTCTAATTAGTCAACTAGGACCGACTAGAACTAGAACTAGAACTAGAGAACTAGAGGAGGCTCCAAAACTTGTGTATTCAAAAGGGCCAACTCCTCAAGTATATATAGGTTAGAGGGGAAGTGAGGGTTAGCCACCAAGGAGGGGAAACCTCCTTGGGGCACCGCCCTAGGGGAGGAGGTCCAACTCCTCCACCCTATAAGGAAAGGGGGGCGCCTCCACCACTTGGGCCCTTGTGGCCCAAGTTGCCTTCCACCTCTTGGCCAGATTAGGCCTGTTGATAGTTTATTAAATATAAAATTGTTCTAAATACTTTTATACCATTTTATATATAATTTAACATCTCCAAAATCATTTTCCACCTATATATATTTATTGACAATACCCGGTATTACGAGATATTAACTGAGACCCTTGCGGTGACCCTAGAACGCTTCCGGATCCTCTTGAAACTATTCTGGCTATTAATGAAACAATTCCACAAATAAACCATTGAAACTCTTGACCTCCTATCAATCAGAAAATCATTATTACCTGAAGCTTGTGACCCCGTAGGTTCGGTAACTTATAGAAATGAACGAAACTCCTTCGTCCAATAACCAATAGTGAAACCATGGATGTCCATATCGATCCCTATGAGCACACGAATGTCCATATCGATCCCTATGAGGACACGAATGATATTCAAGTGAACCATCTGTTATCATTTGAAATTCCCTTTGCTTTGTCATACTTTACAAGACCATAGAATCATCGCTATCCTCTTGAGTCGTCCATATTCTCGTTATATTGTTATTCTCGTTATCGATTTTGTTCTTCTTTCTTGTTGATGTGTTCTGGCATCCCCATGACATAGTCACCTGTGTTTGGAAAAACGATGACTGATGTTGTCACACTGAGAGGGCCCTAAGTATATATCTCCATCGTCGGAGGAGCAATTTCCACTCTTGAGATATCTAGTCCCTTGTGGAACTTTACGACGAACCTGTAAGTTGTCCTTATGATCACCTAGTTTCAAATGACGTTTGAGCAACTCCAAAGCTCACCGTACGGCAAGAAGTGAATACGATACTCTCATGGCCTAAGGGACATAAGGCACATGTTAACATTGTTTTATAACAATTTATTTCGGACGATATTATCTCAAAGTATAACAAACAAATTTGGGTCGATTCAATATGATCGTTCTTCTAACGTCATACTCTCAATGTTGTTTTAGGACTATATTTACATCTAATGATATCCTAGGATCTGAAATACATGATCAGTAACAACACTTGAGCAAGTCTCAGAGGCAAGACTGGGAACCTTTGTTTTACCATTTATCATTCCACACATGCATATGAGTTTTCCACTGAATCGCATATTCCAGGATCATAGCAGTTATAGCATAGAATATAAACTCTTAATTAATATGGAAATATAATAATACAATATTATTGCCTCTAGTGCATATTTCGAATAGTCTCCCACTTGCACTAGAGTCAATAATCTAGTTGCATTGTTTATTAGCACCTATGGCTTATCTGGTGTTGCTCATCCTTTTGTTTTTGTGGTAGAGCCTTCGTCACCGGTTTTGACATATTCAAAACCATATAATAGTTGCGTCACATATGCCTGTCTTTGTAGGAACCTTAAATCCTTTTGCTTTAAAAAATGTCACTATTATTCATAATATAGTGTCATTGGTTTCAGTGTATTTTGGATCACATTATTCGTATCAAGACTTTTCTTGAATACTTCATATTGATGACCCACAAGTATAAGGGATCAATTGTAGTCCTTTCAATAAGTAAGGGTGTCGAACCCAACGAGGAGCAGAAGGAAATGACAAGCGGTTTTCAGCAAGGTATTCTGTACAAGTGATGTGAGTAACAATAGTAGATAGTTTTGTAGCAAGATAATTCGTAATGAGTAACAAGTGATAATAGTAACAAAGGTGTAGAAAGGTAGCCTAATCCTTTTTGTAGCAAACGACATGCCTAAAAGTACTCTTATATTAAGCAAGTGCTAATGAGGACACATGGGAATTTCTGTCTAGTCATGTTCATCATGTTGAGTTGATTCGCGTTCACTACTTTGATAATTTCATATGTGGGTGAACCGGTGCTAAGGTGTTGTTCTTACTTGAACTAACAATCTAATTATGATTACCCCCTCTCGCAAGTATCTGTGATACGTCTCCAACGACCTATACATTTTTATTGTTCCATGCTATTATATTATCGGTTTTGGGTGCTTTATATGCATGTATATGCTATTTTTTTATTTTTTTGGGACTAACCTATTAACTTAGAGTCCAGTGCCAGTTTCTGTTTTTTCCTTGATTTTGAGCTTCGCAAAAAAGGAATATCAAACGGAGCCTAAACGGAATAAAAATTTACCTAGAATATTTTTGGAAATTATAAAAAATCTGGAACAAAAATATACCAGAGAGGAGTCCTGAGGCATCCACAAGCCTAGGGGGCGCCCTTGGCTTATGGGCCCCTAGGGATTCCCCTTGAGGTGAGACCGACGCCAAAAATTCCTATAAGTACCAAAACCCTCGAAAAGAAACCTAGATCGAGAGTTCCACTGCCACAAGCCTCTGTAGCCACAAAAAACCAATCGGGGGCCTGTTCCGGCACCCATTCGTCGGGGGAAACCATCACCAGAGGCGATCTTCATCATCCTGGCGGTCTCCATGATGAGGAGGGAGTAGTTCAGCCTCGGGGCTGAGGGTATGTACCATTAGCTATGTGTTTGATCTCTCTCTCTCTCTCTCTCGTGTTCTTGAGATGACACGATCTTGATGTATCGCGAGATTTATTAACATAGATGAATCATATGGAGTTTCCCCTCTATCTTCTTGTGATGAATTGCGTTTTCCCTTTAAAGTTTTTTTATCGGATTGAGTCTTTAAAGGATTTGAGAACACTTGATGTATGTCTTGCGATGGGATATCCGTGGTGACAATGGGATGTTCATTGATCCACCTGATGCATGTTTTGGTGATCAACTTGCGGGTTCCGGGACCTTGGGAATCTATGCATAGGGGTTGGCACATGTTTTCCTCTTGACTCTCCGGTAGAAACTTTGGGGCACTCTTTTAAGTTCTTTGTGTTGGATTAAACCTGATGAATCTGAAATTGTGTGAAGCATATCGTATAATAAAGCCCATGGGTACTTGTGGTGACATTGGAGTATCTAGGTGACATTAGGGTTTTGGTTGATGTGTATCTTAAGGTGTTATTTTAGTACAAACTCTAGGGCTGTTCGTGACACTTATAGGGATAGCTCATAAAATTGACCGGAAAAGATAAATTTGAGGTGGTGTCATACCCTACAATAATTTCTTCGTTTGTTCTCTGCTATTTGGGACTTTGGAGTGAACTCTTTGTCGCAGGTGAGGGATTTACATATGATTCAACTATGTCAGTATTGTTGAGAGAACATGCACTAGTGAAAGTATGAACCCTAGGCCTTGTTTTCAAGCATTGCAATGTCGTTTTTTCTCAATTTTGTTACTTGCTACCTTGCTGTTTTTATATTTTCATATTACAAAAACTTATATCTACCATCCATATTGCACTTGTATCATCATCTCTTCGCCGAACTAGTGCACCTATACAATTTGCCATTGTATTGCATGTGTTGGGGACACAAGAGATTTCTTGTATTTGAGTGCAGGGTTGTTTGAGAGAGACATATTCATCCTACACCTCCCACAGATTGATAAACCTTAGGTCATCCACTTGAGGGAGAATTGTTACTGTCCTGCAAAACTCTGCGCTTGGAGGCCCAACAAAGTCTACAAGAATAAAGTTGCGTAGTAGACATCAACCTCTTTTCTGGCGTCGTTACCAGGGAGGTGAGTGCTTGAAGGTACATATTTAGATCTTGCAATCAAATCTTTTAGTTTCTTGTTTTTCACTAATTTGGTTTTATAAAACAAAAATACAAAAAATGGAGTTTAGGTTGCATCAATTGTTTTGTCTCTTTAATGTCCTCGTGAAAATGATGGTTCGGAAAATTGTGCTCAATTGGTAGAGGAAGAATTTATGAAAATACTTAATGAGAATTCCTTGAATTATGATTATGATAGCAATATTGTTAGTATGTATTTTCTGAATATTCATGATGCTAATGATATGAAAATCCACAAGCTTGGGGATGCTATGTGTGATGAGGATGATATTTTTAGTGCCCCAAGTTTTGATGAGCAAAACTTTTATGATGATGGCATGCCTCCTATATATGATGATTATTGTGATGACATGTATGCTATAAATATTAATGAAAACCATGAAATTTTTCATCATGATTTTAATATTCAAAGTGGTTATGTCAATCAAGTAACTCATGATAGTTATTTCGTTGAGTTTGCTCCCAATATTATGAATGAGAAGAAGTTTGCTTATGTGGAGAGTGATAAATCTTCTATGCTTGTAGATCATGAAGAGAATGTTGTATGTGATAGTTATGTTGTTGAATTCCTTCATGATTCTATTGAAAACTATTATGAGGGAGGAACTTATGCTTGTAGCAATTGCAAAAATATCAAGTTTCCTCCATGTGTGTTCAAAGTTTTGAAGTTGTGCTTGTCTTGACTTCCTATGCAAGTTGATTCTTGTTCCCATGAATTTTTTGCTCACAAAATACCTAGCATAGGAAGTGGGTTAGATTTAAATGTGTTTGTCATGTGATTCATTATGCTCTCTTGCATGTTTCAACTACTATTCCTATACGAGCATCATTGAAATCATCATGCCTAGCGAAAAGGCATTAAAGAAAAGTGCTTGTTGCGAGACAACCCACACTTTTACTTTCTGTTTTTGTGTGTTCACATGATTAATATACTGTAGTAATCATGTTTTGTGTCTTTTATTTCAACAAAGTTCCAAGTAAAGCCTTTGGGATAGTGTGGATACTTGCTTGTTTGATTCTGTGCAAAAACAGAAAGTTTTGCGTCTAGTATATGAATTATCTGATTTTACTAGAGCGTCCAAAATTCTGGAATTTTTGTACATAATTTCTATAAAAATTATTTTATATGTCCTAATTTTTCAGAATTTTAAGAGATAGCGAAGTATGGTTACGCTACACATCTTCACAGATTATTCTGTTTTTGACAGATTCTGTTTTGCATGCATAGTTTGCTTGTTTCAAGTGTTTCCATAGCTTATATTTGGTGATATAAATTCTGGAAATGATGGAATATAGTATTTATTATGTGATAACAATTATGGATCTTGTCTTGACAGTACCTAAGTGAATGATCTATATTTACTATACTAACCCAGCTCATGAAGTTCTGTTAAGTTTTGTGTGATTGAAGTTTTCATGATTTGGGTGAGATACCGATATGAGGTGAATTAGGAGCATCAAGTAACTAAGCTTGCTATGAACAAGGCACCCCAAGGTAATATCCAAGGAATACTCAAGCTTCTAAGCTTGGGGATGCCCCGGAAGGCATCCTTTCTTTTGTCTTCAATACTATCAGTATATCTTACTTGGAGCTATAATTTTATTCGTCACATAATATGAGTTTTGCTTGGAGTGTCATTTTATTTTGTTTTTATCTGTTAGGTGTTATTTATAATCTTGTTTTTCAATAAAAAGTTCCAAGAATTGCCTTGTTGCATTGCATGTTTGATGTGTGTTGTGTAAAAAACAGAAACTTTTGCTGTAGTGATTGAATTTTCATATTTTACTGGACGTGAAAAGTTTTTGAAATTTTTATACAGTATTGTCATACAAATTATTTATTGTGTTCTAAATTATTCATATTTTTTTGAGTTATATAATTACACTATTTTCATAAATTGCTACAAACTATTCAGTTTGGACAGATTGCTGTCATAGTTTTGTTATGTACTTGTCCTATACTTTCCATAGCCTATATTGGTAGATATAAATTGTGGAAACAATAGTAAACATTAGATGATGTTTGAAATTATCATGCAACTTGTATTGGAATTACATAAAGAGTTGATTTATTATTATGTGCACTAACCTATCTCACGACTTCTTTTCGAGTTTTGTGTGGATGAAGTTTTTGAGAATAGGTTAAACCATGATATGAGAGGATTGAACGAGATACAAAATATCAAGCTTGGGGATGCCAAAGATATAATAAAAACTTTCATATAAAGTGCATTGAATACTATGAGAAGTTTGATTCCTTGCATATAGTTTTGAGATATAAAGAGGGTGATATTAGAGTAATGCTAGTGAGTAATTGTGCATTGGTAGAAATACTTGTGTTAAAAGTTTGTGATTCCCGTAGCATGCACGTATGGTGAACCGTTATGTAACGATGTCGGAGCATGATTTGTTTATTGATTTTCATCCTTTGTGTGAGGGTCGGGGCGTGCGATTGTTAACTCCTACCAACCTATCCCCTAGGAGCGTGCGTCTAATACTTTGCTTTGATAACTAATTGACTTTTGCAATAAGTATGTGAGTTCTGTATGACTAATGTGAGTCCATGGATTACACGCACTCTCACCCTTCCACCTTTGCTAGCCTCTCTAGTACCGTGCAACTTTTGCCGGTGCATTAAACCCACCATATACCCTTCCTCAAAATAGCCACCATACCTACCTCTTATGGCATTTCCATAGCCATTCCGAGATATATTGCCATGCAACTTCCACCGTTCCATTTACCATGACACGCACCATCATTGTCATATTGCTTTTCATGATCGTAAGACAACTAGCGTGATGTTTTCATTAATGTAATTTTCTATGCTAGATCTTTGCACATCCCGGTACACCGCCAGAGGCATATAGAGTCATGTTTTTTTCTAAGTATAGAGTTGTAATTCTTGATTTGTAAGTAAATAAAAGTGTAATGTTCATTATTATTAGAGCATTGTCCCCGTGAGGAAAGGACGGAAGCTATGATTCCCTCACAAGTTGGGATGAGAGTCCGGACTTTAAAAAAAAAGAGGCCAAAGATGCCCACCAAAAAAGAAAAAGAAAATTAAAAAAAGAAAAAAATGAGAGAAAAGAGAGAAGGGACAATGCTACTATGTTTTTTTCCATACTTGTGCTTCAAAGTAGCACCATGATCTTCATGATAGAGAGTCTCCTATTTTGTGACTTTCATATACTAGTGGGAATTTTTCATTATATAACTTGGCTTGTATATTCCAATGATGGGCTTCCTCAAATTTCCCTAGGTCTTTGTGAGCAAGCGAGTTGGATGCACACCCACTTAGTTTCTTTTTGAGGTTTCATACACTTATAGCTCTAGTGCATCCGTTGCATGGCAATCCCTACTCACTCACATTGATATCTATTGATGGGCATCTCCATAGCCCATTGATATGCCTAGTTGATGTGAGCCTATCTTCTCCTTTTCCTCACAACCTCCACCATATTATATTCCACCTATAGTGCTATATCCATGCCTCAAGCTCATGTATTTTGTGAAAGTTGAAAAAGTTTGAGAACATAAAAAGTGTGAAACAATTGCTTGACTTGTCATAGGGGTTGTGCATGATTTAAATACTTTGTGTGGGGAAGATGGAGCATAGCCATACCTTATGATTTTGTAGGGATAACTTTCTTTGGCCATGTCATTTTGAGAAGACATGATTGCTTTATTAGCATGCTTGAAGTATTATTGTTTTTTATGTCAACATTAAACTTTTGTTTTGAGTCTTATGGATCTGAACATTCATGCCATAATAATTAATATTACATGGATAAATATGTTAGGTAGCATTCCACATCAAAAAATTTGTTTTTATCATTTACCTACTCGAGGATGAGCATGAATTAAGCTTGGGGATGCTTGATATGTCTCCAACGTATCTATAATTTTTGATTGTTCAATGCTATTATATCATCGGTTTTGGATGTTTTATATGCATGTATATGCTATTTTGTATTATTTTTTGGACTAACCTATTAACCTAGAGCCCAGTGCCAGTTTCTATTTTTTCCTTGTTTTTGAGCTTCGCGGAAAAGGAATATCAAACGGAGTCTAAATGGAATAAAAATTTATGGAGAATATTTTTGGAAAATATAAAAAATACTGGAACAAAAAGATACCAGAGAGGAGTCCCGAGGCAGCCACAAGCCTAGGGGCACCCCCCTAGGCGCTCCCCCTAGCTCGTGGGCCCCTCGGGAGTCCCTTGACATGAGACCGACGCCAAAAATTCCTATAAATATCAAAAACCCCGAAAAGAAACTTCGATCGGGAGTTCCGCCGCCGCAAGTCTCTGTAGCCATGATAAGTCCATTTTGAATCATGCTTTTATATGGATATTTATTGCATTATGGGCTGTTATTACATGTTAGGGTACAATACTTATGCCTTTTCTCTCTTATTTTACAAGGTTTACATGAAGAGGGAGAATGCCGACAGCTGGATTTCTGGACTAGAAAAGGAGCAAATCTAAGATACCTATTTTGCACAAATCCAAAAGTCCTAAAAATTTATGGAGAATATTTTTGGAATTAATAAAAAATATTGGCGCAAGATCAATTAGAGGGGGGCCACGAGTAGGCCACAAGCCTGCTAGGCGCGACCACCCCCTGGCCACGCCTAGCAGGCTTGTGGGGCCCCTGTGTCTCCTATGATGCCCATCTTCTCCTATATGAAGCATTTTGCCCTGGAAAAAAAATCAGAAGGGAGCTTTCGGGATGAAGCGCCGCCGTCTTGAGGTAAAACTTGGGCAGAACCAATCTAGAGCTCCGGCAGGGTGTTCCTACCGGGGAAACTTCCCTCCCGGAGGGGGAAATCGAAGCCATCGTCGTCACCAACGATCTTCTCGTCGAGAGGGGGTCAATATCCATCAACATCTTCATTTTCACAATCTCCTCTCCAAACCCTAGTTCATCCCTTGTATCCAATCTTTGTCTCAACACCTCAGATTGGTACATGTGGGTTGCTAGTAGTGTTGATTACTCCTTGTAGTTGATGCTAGTTGATTTACTTGGTGGAAAATCATATGTTCAGATCCTTTATGATAATTAACACCCCTCTGATCTTGAACATGAACATGTTTTGTGAGTACTTATGTTTGTTCCTGAGGACATGGGGTAAGTCTTGTTATAAGTAATCATGTGAATTTGTTATTCGTTCGATATTTTGATGAGATGTATGTTGTCTCTCCTCTAGTGGTGTTATGTGAATGTCAACTACATAACACTTCACCATTATTTGGGCCTAGGGGAAGGCATTGGGAAGTAATAAGTAGATTATGGTTTGCTAGAGTGATAGAAGCTTAAACCCTAGTTTATGCGTTGCTTCGTAAGGGGTTGATTTGGATCCATATGTTTCATGCTATGGTTAGGTTTACCCTAATTCTTCTTTCGTAGTTGCGGATGCTTGCGATAGGGGTTAATCATAAGGGAGAGGTTCCAAGTTAGGTCAGCACCCAAGCACCAGTCCACCCACATATCAAATTTATCAAAGTAACGAACGTGAATCAAATGAGCATGATGAAAACTAGCTTGATAGAAATTCCCATGTACCCTCGGGAGTGCTTTGCTTTATATAAGAGTTCATCCAGGCCTGTCCTTTTCTATAAAAAGGATTGGGCTACCTTGCTGCACGTTTGGTACACTTGTTACTTGTTACTCCTTACGAATTATCTTATCACAAAACTATCTCTTGCCGGTAATTTTAGTGCTTCAAGAGAATACCTTATTGGAAACCGCTTGTCATTTCCTTCTACTCCTCGTTGGGTTTGACACTCTTACTTATCAAAAGGACTACGATAGACCCCATATACGTGTGGGTCATCAAGCCACGAAAAACCAATCGGGAGCCTGTTCCGGCACCCTACCGGAGGGGGAAACCATCACCGGAGGCCATCTTCATCATCCCGACGGTCTCCATGATGAGGAGGGAGTAGTTCAGCCTCGGGGCTAAGGGTATGTACCAGTAGATATGTGTTTGATCTATCTCTGTCTCGTGTTGTTGAGATGACATGATCTTGATGTATCGCAAGCTTTATTAACATAGATGAATCATATGAAGTTTTCCCCTCTGTATCTTCTTGTGATGAATTGAGTTTTCCCTTTGAAGTTTTCTTATTAGATTGAGTCTTTAAAGGATTTGAGAACACTTGATTTATGTCTTGTGATGGTATATCCATGGTGACAATGAGATGTTCTATTTATCCACTTGATGTATGTTTTTGTGATCAACTTGCGGGTTCCGTGACCTTGAGAATCTATGCATACACTACTAGGGAAAACCTTATACACAGAATCTTAGCAGTAGCGCGGGACAGGAAGAGGCGCTACTGCTAATTAGTAGTAATGCAGTTCACGGACAGGCGCTACTGCTACCAACTTAGCAGTAGCACGGCTCGGTAGAACAACGATGCTACTAAAATTCACCGACCGTTACCGCCACGCTAGGTTTAGTAGTAGCGTGCCCAGAATACCGTGCTACTGCTAATGTAATAGTAGTAGCACGCTTTTTTCATGTCACTACTGCTAATTCTGAAACTAGCCACATAGAGGGCCCCGCTTAGCAGTAGCGCGTGTGCCAGAGGAGCACTACTGCTAGCTTATTAGCAGCAGCACGTTTTGATCCCAGCGCTACTGCTAAGCCACAACCATACCACCTTTTCCCTCCCCCCTCCTCTCTTCCTCACTTTCCCCTTGCTCCCACCTCCTATCTTCCTCACTTTGCTTCTTCCTCACTACTTCTCCCCCATTACTCTCCTTCTTCTACCTATCTTTCTCTCTCTTTATTACGCGTAGCTAACTACACCACCTCCATTAATGCATATCCTTTCTCTTTTTCCTTCCTCCTCCACTAGTTGAACTTGTCTCCTCCCAAACTGGCTAGCTAGGTAGATCTAGCTAGCATTTAGTGAAGTGACCTATGTACTTCCCTAACTAGATCTATAGCCTTGTCAAGAAGAGCTTTGTCCACTTTTGATCATTCCATAGGTGCGTGGCAACACCTATCGACATCTCATCATCACCGTGCTCGATATCGAGATAGTTGATTAAAAATTTATGCTTTTACAACAATGGGAATATGTGTATGTGTGCGATATGACATAATCGGGTGATATGATGGAAATTGTGTGTGTGGCATGAGTTGCCGCCGAATTGTGCTTGTGAGTTGCCTATGTTTTGCCGAAATGTCGATTTATTTCCGTTTTGGCAAATTCCGGGCAAACTCTATATGTCCTATTTTTAGGGAAGGTCATGCCAAATTTTTGTATGACTTTGATGCATGCATGCATTTTTATAATCAATTTGTTTATTATTACCGTGCAGGCGTTCATGATGGTCGTCCGTGGAATGGTGGTGGATAGGTGGTTGCGATCGACGGTGCAGGACATGGAAGAAAATAACATGAAAGAGGTTTTATGTCCGTGTCGAAGATGCAAATGACGAGTTTGGCTCAACCCCTATGACGATGGTCATGTGATGGCGCACCTACTCGTGAGTAGTTTCATGGATGGCTGTATTCGATGGATAATTGAAGATGAGGATGATGATGTTGAGTATGCCAATGGGGCAGGCAATGACGACACAGGGCAGGACGAAGAGATGATCAATAATGGCGGCTGAGAAGGGGACTGTCATGGTGGCGGAGAAGGGGTCAGACATGGCGGTGGAGAAAACATGGACTCCACGCCATAGAATTCGTCAGTACTAAGTTCAATCGTGTGGGACCCTCATGTTCAAGCATTGCTTCGCAAGGAGACGAGTACTGAGAGAGCTGCTTCTAGAGAGCAGGCAAAGCTACAGAAACTGGTGGTAGAATCGAACACTCCATTGTATCATGGTTGCAATCCTGAGGTGACCCGCTTGAGTTTCACGCTCGAACTCCTAAAGATGAAGGCTAAAAACAAATGGACCGACACTAGCCTCGATGAGCTTCTTAAGTACCTAAAGGATGTTCTTCCCTCGGGGAATCTATGTCCTACTAGTGTGGACGAGTCCAAGAAGATTGTGTGCCCTCTTGATCTGCCGCACGTTTGATAGCATGCATGTATCAATGATTGCATAATTTATCGGAAGGAGCACGCGGAAAAAACAAGCTATCCGGTGTGCAATGTTTCTCGATACAAGAAGGCCGGGAAGAAATCTTCCCAGAAAGTTGTATGGTACTTACCAATCACTCCCCTTCTCTAGCAGTATTTCATAGATCCCAAGGAAGCAAAGCTCATGCGCTGGCACACGAAGAGGAACAAGCCCGATGATGGAGATGATCCTAAGCCGAGACACGTCATGGATGTAAGCCAGTGGAGTGCGTTCAATGGCGAATAGCGGTATTTTGCATGTGATGCAAGGAACATCATGCTCGACATGTGTACCGATGGCATGAATTCGTTTGGCAACCAGAACACCAACCATAGCACATGGCCCATGTTTGTATGGATGTACAACCTCCCCCTGGTTGTGCATGAAGTCGAAGTACATGCACATGAGCATGCTGATTCAGGGGCCGAAACAACCGGGAAATAATATTAATCTATATCTGGGGCTACTTCAAGAGGAGTTAGACACGTTATCAAAAACACCGGCCAAGCATGGGACGCCAGCAAAGGTGAGTATTTCTATTTGGGAGTCGTGTTGATCACAACGGTGCACGACTATCTCGGTTACAGATATGTCGCAGGACACGTGTGCCATGGATATTGTGGATGCACACAGTGCATGGATGATACGATGTCTCAGCAGCTAACGTCAAGGAAAGATGGTTGGTTTGGGAAAATCATGTACATGGGGCATCAAATATGGCTCGAAAAGGACGACCCATGCAGAAACCGTGGATATCTATTCAATGGTGAGGCTGAGCATCGAGGTCCTCCACGTAAGCGCAGCGGCACCGAAATCGATGAGCTGTTGAAAAACTGGGAACACTACTAGGAGAAAGCCTATAGACAGGATTTTAGCAGTAGCGTTGGATATAGGGAAAGCTCTATTATTAGTTAGTAGCAGCGCTGGATAGAAACACGCGCTATAAGTAGAACCATATCAGCAGCTCTGGCTAGCTAACCAATGCTACTAATAAGTGGTCCCGGTGTCACCACCAGTGGCTACCTTTAGTTGTTGTGGCTCCTCAAAACCAGCGCTACTACTACAGCCGTAGCAGTAGCACTTCTCACCGAACCAACACTATTGCTATGGTTGTACGTTACCAGTAGGTGGGCCTTGATTAGCAGCAACGCTTGGGCTCAGACCAGCGCTACTACTATGATACTTAGCAGTAGCGGTTCCCTATATCCAGCGCTACTGCTCCTCGACCCCCACCATTGACTCCCACTCCCCATTCGATCCCCACGCCTCCCTCCCCATTCGATCCCCTCTCCCTCTCGTCACTCCTCTCCCTCGACCGCCGCCGTCGCTGCCGCCACCATCGTGCCTCGGTCCTCACTCGCCGTCGTGCCCCCTCCCTCGCCGTCGCGGCCTCCCTCGCCATCACCCCCTCCCTCACCGTCGCACCCTCCCTCACCGTTGCCGCCTTCCTCACCGTCGCGGCCTCCATCGTTGTTGCCCCCTCTCTCACTATCATGCCCCTCCCTCTGCCGGTAGTCCCTACTCACTCCTTCCTCCCTCTTCCCTCTCCTCTCACTCCCTTCACCCCTCTCGCATCTGGCCATTTTTTAATATTAGGGGGGTTAGGTTGATTCTAGGGTTAGGTTTGTTTGGTTGATTCTAGGAGTTAGGTTGATTAGGAGGGTTAGGTTGATTCTAGGGATAGGTTGTTAGGTTGATTCTAGGCTTTGGTTGATTAGGGGGGTTAGGTTGATTCTAGGGTTAGGTAGATTCTATGGTTAGGTTTGTTAGCTAAATTAGTTTAGAGCCAAATATGAATATGCCAAATATGAAAAACCTTATTGCATTTTTTTTCAAGTTCTATATTTTTCTTACTGTTATATGCAAATGATCCGAGCGGCCTATGTTTCACCGGAATGTTGATTCATTTCTGTTCCGGTGAATTTCATGCGCTTGATATGTCCAGTTTTTGGCATAGGTCATGTCAAAAATTTGGCATGACTTGTGCTAGAAAGTAGGCATATGTAGTGTTGTGATTTGCTGGGAAGCGACATTCTGGAAAACCAAGTCAAAATGAGTGTAAAATGAGTTTAAAAATTAGCGATTAAATGATAAGAAAATTTTCTCATAGGAATTTGTCTCGGCGTCAACGATGCCCGGCCCGCATCCTCGTCATCGAGTGTTTGGCGAGAGCCTGCTTGATAGGCGCCATGTCTGGGACTGGGCTCCGTCGGGCTGGCACTGGGAGGTGCTACCTTCCCGGGCTCAGAGCTTGGTGAGGAATCCAGGTCTCGTCGTCGACCCAGAGCTTCTGTGGTGGCGGTCATGTGGGCCACTTTCAGTGCAGAGGGAGCGGGCACCTGCGAAGGTGGTACGTCGCCGTGTCAGGGAGGAGGACGAGCACATCCGTCGCTACATGGCAGCATTGGACGCCGGGTTCAACAATACCTGACAGATTCTTCAGGGATCTCACCCGAGTTATGATCCCCTGATGGTTTCTTATCTTTGGGTGTCCACCACCCGCGACTCAGGAAACGCTAGTGACTTACATTATTCGATATTATTCGATCTGTATTTGTGATCTTATATGATAATATTCGAGATGTATTAGTTAATATTTGATGATGCATTAATTGGATTATTCGGGATGATGTATTAGTGATATTATATTCGAGATCATTATAAATGTATTAGTGATATTTTATCGGTATAATGCGTGGCGTGCGCCTCCTCTTCTTCTCTGCTTTGTGATATATTCAAGCGCGTGCCGTAATTTTTTAATCATGAACACAGGAAATGTCATTGTCATCAGACGATGATATGATCCAAGCATGTGAATTTTGCTGTGAAGATAAGGGTCTTTGCGACCAGCCTGGGCTGCATGACGGCAGGTTCTTCACTTGAATTTCAGGCGCTTGATATGTCCTGTTTTTAGTAAAGGTCATGCCGAATTTTTTTCATGAATTTTAGCATGACTTGTGCTACAATGTAGGACATATTGAGTGCTTGTGATTTGCCAGAACGGGAATTCAATGATATTCCGACAAAACGTAGGGCATTTTTTCTATGTCATTGCTCGATATATGGAATGGGTTGACTTTAGGTCTGTTTCGGCTCCTTGTGTGTCTTTCAGTGAGGGAGAGTGTCCACCATATATATTTTTGAGAGAGGAAGAATCCCGACTGTTGTCGTGGGGGTCGCTTCTCCTTCTTTTCCTTGTGCTAGATATTTGTAATGCACTAGGGAAAGGAGGAGTAGCAACCATCACCGACGATCGAAATATGAGAGAGGAAGAATCCCGACTGTTGTCGTGGGGGTCGCTTCTCCTTCGTTCCCGTGTGCTAGACATTTTGGTGTAATGCACTTGGGAACGAATGGCGGAGCCACCATCATCGATGGTCGCAATACCAGAGGGAGTGCCAACCATATACGTGAGATGAGAGTTTAGGAAGGAAAGACACGACAGACCTAAAGTTAACCCGTTGCATATTGAGTAATAGTGATCTGTGTGCTGATCAGTTTCCTGATAGTTGCCTTCGATCGATTTTAATTTTTTCAACTATGCACATAGGAAATGTCTGACAATGAAAGGAAATCCGTTATGTGCGAATATTGCGAAGACGAGCGCGGCCTGTGCGACAAGCCTCACCTAGTTGATGGTAGGCACTTCAGCATCATGCTGGATGGGACCTTCGAAGTGAATACAGTAAGTCACAACGACAAGTCTTTTTTGTAATTAAGCATGACTTCTGCTTATTTTGCTTCAACTTATAATTCTATTTTTTACTATTCTACTAGCGTATCCCCTGCCATGCAAGAATTTTTGTCTTGGATAAGATTGGTTTCGATACTAAAAAAAGTATGGAGGTAAAAAGAGTTCACTTGAGGACCGAGCATTGTTATACTTTTGCCGTAAAATTGTACAATGCAGACACCTACTCCTATTTTGAATGCAAAAGTTGGAGAGCACTATGCAAGGCTTATTCATTCGAGCCTAATATGCTTATCACCTTTGATATTCGTTCGGGAGATGAAACTGAAGGTAATATCGACATCTGGGTCGATGTGCAAATGCCTCCAGTTCTACCATTATGTGAGTTTCTCAACCATATTTATTAAGTAATTTATATTGTTTATTTAAGAATAGTTGACAACTAATTTCTATTGAGAGCTTATTTTCATTCAAGCAAACATGTCCAGCACTTGGTAGACATCACCTACTACTGTCCCGGGGATGAACTAAACTACGAGGAGATAGGTCATTATGTTTCATGGCTTGAGGACCTTGATGCTGTCAAGATAGGTTATTTTCCTGGACTTCGAGATATTAGTACTCAAAACATGCAACCACTAGTGTGCGTGTTGAACTATGGTCACATCTATCTAGGAAAGATGGTAAGATTTTTACTATTTCTCCTCAGTGCATCTTTTGCATACATTATTTTTTAAGCTAACCTTCATTGCTAAGTATGTTACTACGATGTTCTTCAACAGGGACTCCCGATGAGTGATGTGCCTCATTGGATTGAGTCTAAAGGTCGCATGGCAATGGTTAGCTTATGACCAAGATATCATGTATTGCACATGAGTGCATTCATAATTTCTCGAAGCGAGCAAGTCTTGATAGTGAAATACTGGAGAAAAATTGTGAAGGATCGCAGAGAAGTACTAGGGGGCTGCAATCAGAAGCGCAGCCCACAATTAGGAGACAAGTTCATATGCATTCTCCAATATGATGAAGGGGTGATACACATGTTTTATGCTATTTTACTTGAGAGAGAGCAGCAGGAGTATGTCCTAGGTATTAAGAACAATTAGTTAGTCTTGATTATATATGACTAGTGACCTAGTGACCAAGTTGATGCCCAAGTTGATGATGATGAGGAGGAGTTGTTATACGATGATGATGATGATGATGAGTTGTTGTTATTATAAGTAGTGACCAAGTTGTTATATGATGTCTCATGGACGAAAATGATGATGACGAGGAGTTCTTATATGACAATGATGTATTATGATGATCCGATGAAACTACTGTATAGAGCCTGTATAAATACATCACAAATACGTAGAGGGGGTATGAATCTATGAAAGAAGTAATACTAGCAGCAGCGCTGGAAGCCATCTAGCAGCAGTGCTGGATTATCAGCAGCGCTTGCCTCTCTGCAGCACTACAGATAGTTAGCAGTAGAGCTGGTAAGTGCAGCGCTACTGCTAACCAGACTTAGCAGTAGCGCTTACTGCTATAACTCAGCTGTAGCGCCTTAGCAGTAGCGCTGGACCCAATGCTACTACTATAGTTTTTTCAAGCGCTACTAGTAGGGTTTATCCTAGTAGTGGAACAGTGCCCCACGGTGGGAAAGACGATGAAAAAGGTGTCAGAGCTGCTGCTGAAGGTATGGAAGACGAGGTCAATTTTCTGATACTTGGAGTACCGGCACAAACTCGACACACCTCATTGCCTTGATCAAATGCATATCTGTAAGAATGTCCTTGAGAGCTTGCTTGCGACACTGATGAACATGCTGGATAAGACCAAGGATGGGCCGAAGGCAAGAAAAGACTTGCAAGATTTGGAGATCGGGGCAGATCTACACATGCCGCACCATAAAAAGTCAGAGGAGACAAAGACGGAGACAGAGGCACGGGAGAAGAAGGGAAAAAAATTAAAGGAAGAGGATTATTGCCCCCCTTCTTGCTTCATCTTAAGTCCGGCTGAGATCGATCAATTCTTCAAGTGCCTTATCGGAATCAAAGTTAGTTCCAGTTACTGTGGCAAGATAAGCAAATATCTAGACATGAAGAAGAAAAGGTTCAGCGGGATGAAGTCCCATGACTATAATGTGATGATGACGTAGATACTACTTGTTGCTCTTAGAGGGATTATGGACAAGCACGTACGTGACACGCTTATTGGTCTCTGTAACTTTTTCGACATCATCTCTCGAAAGTCGATCAGTGTGACGCAGCTTCGAAGGCTACAGAAAGAGATCATTTTCATACTAAATGAGCTTTAGATGTACTTCCCGCCCGCGTTCTTTGACGTCATGGTGCATCTGTGTGTCCATATTGTGGACGACATAATAGACCTAGGGCCATCATTCCTGCACAACATGATGCCGTTTGAGAGGATGAATGGGATCATCAAAGGATTCGTTTGTAACATGTCCCGTCTGGATGGAAGCATCGTCCAGGGCTATCTGACACAAGAGTGCATCTCTTTCTGCGAGAATTTTCTTTATGGCGCAGACCGGCCACCTGGTGTTGGTTTGCCCATTAACAAGCACAATGGGAGACTCGAAGGAGAAGGTCACTCCAACAATCGCAGGGAACTCCATGTGGCCTACTTAGATCAATGCAACGACTTTGACTAAGCAAACTTGGTAGTGCCTCAACACCTACACCAGGTAGATCCTTTCGCAGCACTACAGAAAGAAACTGTTGCAAAGAAGAATCATGACTGGAGGGTATGCAAGATGGACACCGAAGTCACTAGAGAGCACAACGGCACTTTCCTGTATTGATTCAAAGAACATATAGTTGCTAATCCCCCGGAAGAGGGCTCTAAGGACGGATTGCTCATATATGCCTTGGCACATGGCCCCTTGCCCAACCTCGTCACCTATCAGGCATACGATATCAACGGATACACGTTCTACACGGAGGCCAAAGATATGGACAATGGTGATCAAAACTCGGGGGTGACGATGGAATGCATGATCGACAGCGACAACGGCGCAACTGTGAGATTTTATGGAAGGGTCGAGGAGATCTGGGAGCTTGACTACTCTGGAGTGCACAACGCGACGATGTTCCTGCTACTTCTTGAGCTTGTGTTGGTTTTTCCCTTGAAGAGGAAAGGGTGATGAAGCAAAGTAGAGATAAGTATTTCCCTCAGTTTGAGAACCAAGGTATCAATCCACTAGGAGTATCAAGATGAGGCACCAAGGAACCTGCACAAAAACAAACAAACTTGCACCCAACGCGATAAAGGGGTTGTCAATCCCTTTACGATTACTTGCAAGGTGAGATCTGATAGTGATAATAGATGAATATGAATAAGTAAATAAAATTGCAGCAAGGTATTTTTGGTGTTTTTGTATTTATATCTGAATATATAATATGTAAAATAGACCTGGGGGCCAAAGTGTTCACTAGAGGCTTCTCTCATGATAGCAAGTATTACGGTGGGTGAACAAATTACTGTTGAGCAATTGATAGAATCGCGCAAAGTCATGATGATATCTAAGGCAATGATCATACATATAGGCATCACATCCGAGACAAGTAGACCAATACTTTCTGCATCTACTACTATTACTCCACACATCGACTGCTATCCAGCATGCATCTAGTGTATTAAGTTCATAACAAACGGAGTAACGCTTTAAGCAAGATGACATGATGTAGAAGGATAAATTCATGCAATATGATATAAACCCCATCTTTTTAACCTTGATGGCAACAACACGATACGTTCCTCGCTACCCTTTCTGTCACTGGGTGAGGACACCGCACGGTATGAACCCAAAACCAAGCACTTCTCCCATTGCAAGAACTATAGATCAAGTTGGCCAAACGAAACCCATAACTCGAAGAGACTTACAAGGATATGAAATCATGCATATAAGAAATCAGAGGAGACTCAAATAATATTCATAGATAAGTTGATCATAAATCCAAAATTCATCGGATCTCAACAAACACACCGCAAAAGAGAATTACATCGGATAGATCTCCATGAAGATCATGGAGAGCTTTGTATTGAAGATCAAAGAGAGAGAATAAGCCATCTAGCTACTAGCTATGGACCCGAATGTCTGATGTGAACTACTCACGCATCATCGGAGAGGCAATGGTGTTGATGAAGATGGCCACCGGAGATGGATTCCCCTCCGGCAGGATGCCGGAACGGTCTCCCAATTGGTTTTTGGTGGCTACGGAGGCTTGCGGCGGCGGAACTTGCGATCTAGGTTTAGTTCTGATGGTTTGGGTATTTATAAGACCGTATGGCGGCGGAAACAATTCAAGAGGGGCCACGAGGAGGTCACGAGCCTCCTGGCCGCGCCCTAGGGGGGGCGCCTCCCAGGCTCGTGGCTCCCTCGGGCCGCCTCTTCGATATTTTTTCCTTCTGGTATTTTTGATATTTTCCATAAAAAATAACAGCGAAAGCTTTATTCCGTTTGGACTCCGTTTGATATTCTTATCTGAAAAAGGTCAAAAACACGGAAAAAATAGGAGCTGGCACTGGGCACCGAGTTAATAAGTTAGTCCCAAAAATAATATAAAATAGCATATTCATGCATATAAAACATCCAAAGTTAATAATATAATAACATGGAACAATCAAAAATTATAGATATGTTGGAGACGTATCAGTTTCGTGTCAGATGGGCTAAGAATGTCGTAAGAGAAAACCGATATTTCACTACCATGACTATACCCAACGCCAAGAGCGGTACCATGAATTCTATCGCAAAACACGAGCCATGGGTACACGCTAAGCACGTGACACAATGCTTCTTCATAACTGACCTGTGCAATCCCAATCGTGTTGTCGTGAGGAGAGGCAAAAGGAGCATCATTGGAATGGATGGTGTAGCCAACAAGGAAGACTACGACCAGTACAGCAACCCAATGAGGGAAGATTACAATGACAATGAAGTATACGTCAAAAGAAGAACCAATACTACATTACCTAAGAAAGATCGTACTGCATGGAAAAGGAAAAGTCATAATGAGGGGCTCAATTATTCTTCAACGAACATGAAGGGAAAGAAGCTCAGTCAAAAACGAACCGTTATCGGTCAAATGATGTAATATATATGTTCCTATTTTGTGTACACACTCAACCGTTATGCATGGGTCAAATGATGTAATATATATGTTCCTATTTTGTATACATACTTAACCGTCAAATGATGCAATATATATCGCCTTAGTTACATACATTGTATCACCTTCCCTTCGTTCCTGCTCTTAGAAAAAAGGAAAAGAAAAGAAAAGAAAAATAAGAAAGGAAAACAGGGAGAAAATAAAGGAAAACACAATAAAAGAAACAAACAGGAAAACTGCTATAGGTACTGGTTATAGCAGTAGCGCTTTTCTGAAAAAGAGTTATAGCTAGTCAAAATAGCAGTAGTGCCGTTTGGAGAAACGCGCTACTGCTACGTTGACCTAACCCCCCAACAGGCTTCCCACCTCTCCTTCTTCCCCCAAATCCCCACTCTCTCTTCTCCCCCCTCATCGTCGCCGGAGCCTGTGCTATCGTTGCACCCTGCCTCAAGCGCCGGAGTCCTGCGCTCGCCCTCGACCTCGCCAGAGTCCTTCCCTCGCCCCCGACCCCGGTGCTCGCCCTCGCCTCAACCCCATCCCTGGCGCGCCACGCCTCCCTCCTATGCTTCCTTCCCTCACAACCTCGGCCATCGTTGGGCCTACCTCCTCGCCCCTGCACCCTATGTATGCCCCCACCGCTCCTCCTCTCTCTGCTAGCTAGGGTTCTTCGGTAAATTTACTTAGGTTTTAGTTAGGGAAGTAGGTTAATTAGGTTATCTATCTAGTTATGAATTTAGCGAGGTACCAAACTAGTAGGTTAATTTGGCTATATTATGAACCCTAGCTAGTTAGGTTCTTCTGTTGGGGAACGTCGCCTGGGAAACAAAATTTTTCGTATGCACACGGAAACCTATCCATGGTGATGAGCATCTACGAGAGGGAGAGTGAATCTACATACCCTTGTAGATCGCTAAGCAGGAAGCGTTAAGAAACGCGGTTGGTGTAGTCGAACATCTTCATGATCCAAATCGCCGAGCGTCCCGCGATCTCATCACGATCCGTCCCGCGATCCAATTACGATCCGTCCCGTGAACTCGTCACGATCCGTCCCGCGATCTCATCATGATACGTCTCACGATCTTGATCACGATCTGTCCTGCGAACTCATGACGATCCGTTCCGCGATCTCATCACGAACCGTCTCGCGATCTCGATCACGGTCCTTCCGATCTAGCGCCGAACGGACGGCACCTCCGCGTTCAGCACACGTGCAGCTTGATGATGATCTCCACCATCTTGATCCAGCAAGAGGAGTGGAGAGGAGAGAGAGTTCACTGGCAGTGTGACGGTGCTCCGGTGATGGTGGTGGAGCAATTCCGGCAGGGCTTCGCCTAAGCACTGCGGAACTACGATCTAGAGGAGAAACTATGCACCGGTGGAACGGGTAGCACGTGGCCGGAAATTCTGTCCAAAAACCACCCAATCCACTAGTATATATAGGAGGAGAGGATAGGAGAGGCAGCCAAGGCCTTTGGGTCGGCCGAAATAGGAGGTGGGAGCAATCCTACTTCACCTCCAATCCTAGTTGGAGTACGATTGCCTCCTATTGGCTGATTTTCCACTTTTTGCTTTAGGACTTTCTCTCCTGCGCCATGGGCCTTTGTGGATGTTTTCACAGCCCACTAAGGGCTGGTTATTATTCTCCCACAGCCCATGGACCTCTTGGGGTCGAAATACCCCTCCCGGAGGTCCCCCGGTACACTACCGGCACTCCCGGTACACTACCGATACTCCCGGTACACTACCGATGAGCCCGAAACTTTTCCGGCGACCAAACTGGGACATCCTATATATGAATCTTTACCTCCGGACCATTCCGGAGCTCCTCGTGACGACTGGGATCTCATCCGGGACTCCGAACAACCTTCGGTCACCACCATACATAACTCTACACTACCGAAACGTCACCGAACCTTAAGTGTGCAGACCCTGCGGGTTCGAGAACTATGTAGACATAACCGAGACACCTCTACGGTCAATAACCAATGGCGGGACCTGGACGTCCACATTGGTTCCTACATATTCTACGAATATGTTTATCGGTCGAACCTCTATGTCAAGGATTCAGTTAATCCCGTATAACGTTCCCTTTGTTCTTCGGTATGTTACTTGCCCGAGATTCGATCGTCGGTATCTCCATACCTAGTTCAACCTCGTTACTGGCAAGTCTCTTTACTCATTCCGTAATACAAGATCCCATGACTAACACTTAGCCACATTGCTTGCAAGGCTTGTTGTGATGTTGTATTACCGAGTGGGCCCTGAGATACCTTTCCTTCACACGGAGTAACAAATCCCAGTCTCGATCCATGCCAACTCAACAGACACCATCGGAGTTACCTGTAGAGCACCTTTATAGTCACCCAATTACGTTGCGACATTTGATACACACAAGGCACTCCTGCGATATCCGTGAGTTGCATGATCTCATTGTCATAGGAACATATACTTGACATGCAGAAAACAGTAGCAATAAACTGACACGATCATATGCTATGTTTGTAGTTTGGGTCTTATCCATCACATCATTCTCCTAATGATGTGATCCCGTTATCAAATGACATCTCATGTCCATGGCCGGGAAACCTTAACCATCCTTTGATCAACGAGCTACTCCATTAGAGGCATACTAGGGACATGGTTTTGTCTATGTATCCACACATGCATTTAAGTCTCCGATCAATACAATTATAGCATGGATAATAAACGATTATCATGAACAAGGAAATATGATAATAACTAATTTATTATTTCCTCTAGGGCATATTTCCAACATCTTCGTCAAATTAGGACAGAAATTTAGGGTTAGGTTTCTTGCAGAAAAAACAGAATTGGTTATATAGGTTTCTTGCATTGTTCTTCAAGTTCTATATTTTTATTCCTTTTATATGCAAATTTGAAGTGGACACGTCATATTTGGACATGTGATGTTTTAGACATGTCATATTTCGAATTTGGACATGTCATATTTGGACATGTGATGTTTTGGACATGTCATATTTGGAAAATGATGATTATGTGTAGGGTAATAATAACTAATTTATTATTGCCTCTAGGGCATATTTCCAACAGTCTCCCACTTGCACTAGAGTCAATAATCTAGTTCACATCACCATGTGATTCGCATTGTTATGAATCTAACACCCAATGAGTTCTGGGGCTCGATCATGCTTTGCATGTGAGAGAGGTCTTAGAGTCAACGGGTCTGCGATATTCAGATCCGTGTGTACTTTGAAAATCTCTATGTCAAACCGTAAACACCGCTACAACACTCCACTTGGTACTATTTCCAAATGTCTGCTCCACTATACATATCCAGATTGCTACTACTAGTCATCCGGATAGGTGTTAAAGCTTGCATCGACGTAACTCTTTACGACGAACTCTTTATCACCTCCATAATCAAGAACCATTTCCTTAGTCCTCTGGTTACTAAGGATAATTCCGACCACTGTCCAGTGATCCACTCCTGGACCACTCTTGTACCCCTTGACAGACTCATGGCAAGGCACACAAAGGTGCGGTACACAGCATGTCATAATATAGAGCCTATGGCTAAGGCATAGGGGACGACGTTCGTCCTTTCTCTTTCTTCTGCCGTTGTCGAGCTTTGAGTCTCACTCAACTTCACACCTTACAAATCAGACGAGAACTATTTCTCTAGCTGATCCATTTTGAACTCTTTCAAAATCTTGTCAAGGTATGCACTCATTGAAAGTCTCATCAAGCATCTTGATCTATCTCTATAGATTTTGATGCTCAACAATTAGGTAGCTTTATCCAGGTCTTCCTTTGAAAAACACTTTTCAAACAACCTTTTATGCCTTCCAGAAATTCTACATTATTTCCGATCAACAATATGTCAACCACATATACTTATCATAAACTCTAAAGTGCTCCCACTCACTTTATTGCAAATACAAGTTTCTCGTAAACTTTGTATAAACTACAGAAACTTTGATCACCTCATCAAAGTGTATATTCCAACTCCGAGATGCTTGCTTCAGTCCGTAGAAGGATCACTGAAGCTTGCTCATCTTTTAGCATCCTTAGGACTGACAAAACCTTCTGGTTGTATCACATACAACCTTTCCTTAAGTAAACCGTTAAGGAAACAATGTTTTGACATCCATCTGCCAGATTTCATAATTGAAAATGCAGCAACTGCTAACATAATTCCAACAGACTTTTAGCATCGCTACAAGTGAGAAAGCCTCATCGCAGTCAACTCCTTGAACTTGTCACAAACAACTTTGCAACAAGTCGAGCTTTACAAATGGTGACATTCACCATCAGTGTCTGTCTTCATTCTAAAGGTCCATTTGTACTCAACGAACTGCCGTCTAACAAGCAAGTCTACCAAAGTCTATACTTGGTTTTCATACATGGATCCTATCTCAGATTTCATGGCCTCTAACCATTCGTCGGAATCCGGGCCCATCATCACTTCTCCATAGCTCGTAGGTTCATCGTTGTCCAACAACATGATCTCCAAGACAGAGTTGTCGTACCACTTAGGAGCAGTACACATCCTTGTCGACCCACGAAGTTCGATAGTAACTTGATCCTGAAGCTTCATGATCATCATCATTAACTTCCTCTTCAACTAACGTAGGCTTCACAGAAACATCTTTCTGCGCTGCGCTTCTCTCTGGTTGAACAAAGGTTTAACAACCTCATCAAGTTCTATCTTCCTCCCACTCAATTCTTTTGAGAGAAACATTTCCTCGAGAAAGGATCCGTTTAAGCAACAAACACTTTGCACTAGGATCTGAGATTGAAGGTTCACCCTAACTGATCTTAGGGTATTCTATGAAGATGCATTTGTCCGCCTTGGGTTCGACCTCATTAGGTGAAAACATTTTCCACACAAGTGTCACAGCCCCAAATATTAAGAAATGATAGCTTAGGTTTCTATCAAACCATAATTCACACGGTGTCATCTCAACGGATTTAGATGATGCCCTATTTAAAGTGAATGTAGTTGTCTCTAATGCATAACCCCAAAAATTATAGTAGTAAAACGATAAGAGACATCACAGTATGCACTATATCAATAGAGCATGACTATGATGTTCGGACACACCATCACACCATGGTGCTCCAGGTGGCGTTAGTTGTGAAACAAATTTCACATTGTCTTAAGTTGTATGCCAAACTCGTAACTCAGATATTCACCTCCATGATCATATCGCGGTCATTTTTATCTTCTTGTCACGATGATCTTTAAACTTCACTCTGAATTTGCTTGATCCTTTCAAACGATTCAGACTTGTGTTTCATTAAGTAAATATACACTATATCTACTCAAATCATCAGTGAAGGTAAGAAAATAACGATATCCACTGCACGCTACAAGACTCACTAGATTGCATACATCAACATGTATCATTTCCAATGAATCACTTGCCCGCTCCATCCAACGGGGTCCTTTAGTCATCTTGCCCAAGAGGCATGGTTCGCATGTCTCAACCGATTCGAAATCGAATGAGTCCAAATATCTATCAGCATGGAGTTTCTACATGCGCTTTATACCAATATGACATTTAGCGGCAGTGCCACAAGTATGTGGTACTATCATTATTAACTTTGTATATTTTGACATCAATGTTATGAACATGTGTACTACTACGATCAAGATTTCAACAAACCATTCTAACTGGGTGCATGACCATTGAAGGTATTATTCATGTAAACAGAATAACCATTATCCTCTAACTTAAATGAATAACCGTATTGCAATAAACATGATCTAATCATGTTCATGCTCAACGCAAAACACCAAATAACATTTATTTAGGTTCGTCACTAATCCTGAAGGTAGAGAGAGCGTGCGATGTTGATCACATCAACCTTGGAAACTCTTCCAACACATATCGTCACCTCACCCTTAGCTAGTTCTCCGTTTATTCCGTAGCTTTTATTTCGAGTTACTAACATTTAGCAACTGAACCGATATCCAATACCCAGGTGCTACTAAGAGTACTAGCAAGGTACACATTAATAACTTGTATATCTAATATACTTCTATTAATGTTGCCAGCCTTCTTATCTACCAAGTATCTAGGGTTGTTCCGCTTCAGCGACCGCTCACCTCATAACAGAAGCACTTAGTCTCGGGTTTGAGTTCAACTTTGGGTTGCTTCACTGCAGCAGCAACTGACTTGCTATCCATGAAGTTTCCCTCCTTGCTCTTGCCCTTCTCGAAACTAGTGGTTTGATTAACCATCAACACTTGACGCTCCTTCTTGATTTCTACCTTCGCGGTGTCAAACATCGCGAACAGCTCAGGGATCAACATTTCTTTCCCTGGCATTTTATAGTTAATCACCAAGTTCTAGTAGCTCAGTGACAGTGACTTGGAGAACTACATCAATCACTATCTTATCTGGAAGATCAACTCCCACTCGATTCAAGCGATTGTAGTACCCAGACAGTCTCAGCACATGCTCAACGATTGAGCTATTCTCTTTCATCTTGCAGGCAAAGAATCTCGTTGGAGATCCTATATCTCGCAACTCGGGCACGAGCCTGATATCACAATCTCAGCTCTTAGAACATCTCATATGTTCCGTGACGTTCAAAACGTTTCGGAGCCTCAATTCTAAGTCATAATGCATGACGCACTAAACTATCAAGTAGTCATCGAAACGTGCCTGTCAGATGTTCACAACATCTACAGACGATGCTAGATGGGGTGGCGCACCGAGCGGTGCATTAAGGACATAAGCCTTATGTGCAGCAATGAGGACAATCCTCAGATCACGGACCCAGTCCGCAATTTTGCTACCAACATCTTTCAATTCTATTTCTCTAGGAACATATAAAAATACAAAGGAGCTACAGCGCGAGCTAGTAATCTACAACATAATTTGCAAAGACACTTTGACTATGTTCATGATAATGAGTTCAATTAATCATATTACTTAAGAACTCCCACTCAAATTGACATCCCTCCGATCATTCGAGTGATACATGATCCAAATTCACCAACTCAAGTCCGATCATCACGTGAGTTGAGGTGGCTGCAATGGTGAACATCATCATGTTGATCATATCTACTATATGACTTATGTTCTACCTTTCGGTCTCTTGTGTTCCGAGGCCATGTCTGTACATGCTAGGCTCGTCAAGTTTAACCCGAGTGTTCTGCATGTGCAACACTGGCTTGCACCCGTTGTATGTGAACGTAGAGTCTATCACACCCGATCATCATGTGGTGTCTCAACACGACGAACTTTCACAACGATGCACACTCGGGGAGTACACAATTTAGCTTGAAATTAAGTGAGGGATCACCTTATAATGCTACCGTCGTCCTAAGAAAAATAAGGTGCATAAAAAGGATTAACATCACATGCAAATCATAAGTGACATGATATGGCCATGAACTTGTGCTTTTGATCTCCATCTAGAAAGCACCGGCATGATCTCCATCGTCACCGGCATGACACCATGATCTCCATCATCTTGATCTCCATCAACGTGTCGCCATCGGGGTTGTCACGCCCTGCATGCTTCTACTACTATTGCTACCGTTTAGCGATAAAGTAAAGCATTACATAGCGCTTAATGATTGACACGCATGTCATACAATAATTAAAGACAACCCTATGGCTCCTGTCGGTTGCCGTATTCATCGAGATGCAAGTCGTGATAATCTATACATCACATGATAATCTCATACATCACATATATCACATCATGTAATTGGCCATATCATATCACAACATACCCTGCAAAAACAAGTTAGACGTCCTCTAATTGTTGTTGCATGTTTTACGTGGCTGCTACGGGTATCTAGCAAGAACAATTCTCACCTACGCAAAAACCACAACGGTGATACACTAGTTTCTTTTCAACCTTCTCAAGGACCGCCTTTCTCGAATCCGGTCCAACAAGGGTGAGAGAAACTGTCACCCGCAAGCCATCTAGGCAACAAGTTGCGTCGAGGGAACCGGTCTCTCGTAAGCGTACGAGTAATGTTGGTCCGGGCCGCTTCATCTCACAATCCCTCTGAACCAAAATACGACCAAGGGAGGAAGTAATCTAAGCATCAACGCCCACAAACCTTTTGTGTTCTACTCGAGATCCCATCGAACCATCAACCTGGCTCATGATGCCACTGTTGGGGAACGTCGCATGGGAAACAAAAAATTTCCTACGCACACGGAAACCTATCCATGGTGATGAGCATCTACGAGAGGGAGAGTGAATCTACATACCCTAGTAGATCGCTAAGCGGGAAGCGTTAAGAAACGCGGTTGGTGTAGTCGAACATCTTCACGATCCAAATCGCCGAGCGTCCCGCGATCTCATAACGATCCGTCCCGCGATCCAATCATGATCCGTCCCGTGAACTCATCACGATCTGTCCCGCGATCTCATCACGATCCGTCTCACGATCTTGATCACGATCTGTCCCGCGAACTCATCACGATCCGTTCCGCGATCTCATCACGAACCGTCTCGCGATCTCGATCACGGTCCTTCCGATCTAGCGCCGAACGGACGACACCTCCGCGTTTAGCACACGTGCAGCTTGATGACGATCTCCACCATCTTGATCCAGCAAGAGGAGTGGAGAGGAGAGAGAGTTCACCGGCAGTGTGACGGCGCTCCGGTGATGGTGGTGGAGCAATTCCGGCAGGGCTTCGCCTAAGCACTGCGGAACTACGATCTAGAGGAGAAACTATGCACCGGTGGAACGGGTAGCACGTGGCCGGAAATTCTGTCCAAAAACCACCCAATCCACTAGTATATATAGGAGGAGAGGAGAGGAGAGGCAGCCAAGGCCTTTGGGTCGGCCAAAATAGGAGGTGGGAGCAATCCTACTTCACCTCCAATCCTAGTTGGAGTAGGATTGCCTCCTATTGGCTGATTTTCCACTTTTTGCTTTAGGACTTTCTCTCCTGCGCCATGGGCCTTTGTGGCTGTTTTACCAGCCCACTAAGGGCTGGTTATTATTATCCCACAGCCCATGGACCTCTTGGGGTCGAAATACCCCTCCCGGAGGTCCCCCGGTACACTACCGGCACTCCCGGTACACTACCGATACTCCCGGTACACTATCGATGAGCCCGAAACTTTTCCGGCGACCAAACTGGGACATCCTATATATGAATCTTTACCTCCAGACCATTCCGGAGCTCCTCATGACGTCTGGGATCTCATCTAGGACTCCGAACAACCTTCGGTCACCACCATACATAACTCTACACTACCGAAACGTCACCGAACCTTAAGTGTGCAGACCCTGTGGGTTCGAGAACTATGTAGACATGACCGAGACACCTCTAAGGTCAATAACCAATGGCGGGACCTGGACGTCCACATTGGTTCCTACATATTCTACGAATATGTTTATCGGTCGAACCTCTATGTCAAGGATTCAGTTAATCCCGTATAACGTTCCCTTTGTTCTTCGGTATGTTACTTGCCCGAGATTCGATCGTCGGTATCTCCATACCTAGTTCAACCTCGTTACTGGCAAGTCTCTTTACTCGTTCCATAATACAAGATCCCGTGACTAACACTTAGCCACATTGCTTGCAACGCTTGTTGTGATGTTGTATTACCGAGTGGGCCCTGAGATACCTCTCCGTCACACGGAGTAGCAAATCCCAGTCTCGATCCATGCCAACTCAACAGACACCATCGGAGATACCTGTAGAGCACCTTTGTAGTCACCCAGTTACGTTGCAACGTTTGATACACACAAGGCACTCCTCCGATATCCGTGAGTTGCATGACCTCATGGTCATAGGAACATATACTTGACATGCAGAAAACAGTAGCAATAAACTGACACGATCATATGCTATGTTTGTAGTTTGGGTCTTATCCATCACATCATTCTCCTAATGATGTGATCCCGTTATCAAATGACATCTCACGTCCATGGCTAGGAAACCTTAACCATCCTTTGATCAACGAGCTACTCCATTAGAGGCATACTAGGGACATGGTTTTGTCTATGTATCCACACATGCATTTAAGTCTCCGATCAATACAATTATAGCATGGATAATAAACGATTATCATTGTAACATCCCAAAAATTCCATTTTGGAATGTTATGAAATATAGCTATGCATCCATCTGCATCATTGTTTGAATGTATGTGTTAGTTGAAATGCCTTTTCTAAATTTCTGAATGCTCTTTCTATTTTCCCTAAGTTGCTTTCACCTATTTGAAATCTTGGTAAAAATTTCAAATAAGAGAGGAGGAACATGACACTCCACACCAGGGACTAATTGGTGATATATTTGAACAATAATAACCAGGAGTTATTTTGAAAATATTTGCAAAAAGGATTTAAAAACATTTAGGCAATTTCTGAAAATATTATTTTCTCAAAGTGTTCAAATGACAGAATAGAAATGTTCATTAAATAGAATTTATTATTCTGTTAATTTTGATATATAATACCCCTATATTTATAAACGGTTTGAATGTTTTCAAAGCTTTTGAAATGCTCTGGAAAAACATTAAACAGGAATGGTAACGGTTTCCGGTATTAAACGGGCCGGCCCAACGGCTTTAAAAGCCGAGACCGTTACCTGCCGGCCGACCGACGCGCTTTCACCTCTCTCTCTCTCACTGACACTAGACCCCACCCCGACCGACCGTTTCTACCGACCGGTCATCCCTCTCCCCCGCACGCGCCGACGACCTCGCCGCCGTTTCTTTTCCCCTCCCGGATCTCTCTCCCCTCTCCTTCCCCGCACTCCCCAGCGCCTCTATATAAGCCACCCACTCCCCGCATCCATTCCCCCCCGAATCCCCTCTCTCCCATCGCCGAGACGCTGTCAATTCCTCGCCGGAGCCCTGCCACCAACGGAGCTCCCTTTGCTCGTGCCCGTCGCTCCACTCTTCCCCTCGCCCCTCCGACCTCACCATTCGACGCAGGACGTCCACCGCAACCGCCCGGACCACTTCACTACCTCCCACGACCACCGGAGCTCCTCCCTGTCGTCTTCGCCGCTTTCGGATCCACCGGAGACCTCCAACGCCGGCGACTTTTCCTCCGTAAGCTCCCTGGACCCTCAGATCTATAATCAACGCCTGAGATTAGATCGGAAGTAATTCCGAACCGGTATCCCCTACCGACCGGTCGTCCGCCCCAAACCTCCACGCGCGCACACTAGCCACCAATAGGATCGTGCCACGTAGCCCCCCCTGGCCGTTGCAAATCAGTTTTTTTTCAGTTTTGTTTTAATTAACAGAATGATTTCAAATTTTGTTTTGCTTATATCTTTTAACCTGTTTAATGTTTTGAGTTGATTCTTTTTGCAACAGCTCACATTTTTCATGTAGTTTTACCCTGTACTTTTAAATTTCAAATTTGAGCTAGAAAATTTGAATTTAATAAAATTTTCTCAAAACATTCAAATCTGAATAACTAGAGTTTTAAAATAGTTTTTTATATGAATCTTTTTGCTACTGTTTGGTATTGGTTAGGACTATCATCATGTTTACTTTGAGGATTTTTAAGATGATTATTGTTAGTGTTTTAACTATAAACAGAATCTGCCTAGTATTATAATATAGTTTTATTTACTGAGTTTTAGTTAGTTCAATTTAGATTTAGTTTTAATTTATTTAGTAGGTTATGTTATTTATACATTTAGTGTTTTACTTATTGTTTATAAAAATATAAAATTGTTTAGTTTATTTCCTTGTTAAGATAGGAATCACAACTTCTTTTCAAATAGGTTTATTTGGACTAAAACAAGTAGTTAGTAATAGTTTTGCTTTCAAACAAAGTTTTAAATAATTTAACTTTTTTTTCTAAAACAAGTTTATTTGTAAAATCTTTTCTGTTAAGAACATGTTTTACTAATAAATAATAATTTTTGTTTGCTCTCTTGTTAGTAAAACTATAATTGTTTCATTTAGTGCTTATCAAAATTTTTACAAACTTTACTAAAGTTTTCCCAACAAACTTAAACTAATTTTATTCTGTTTAGTAATAAAAATATTTTATTGTTCCTTGTTGTCAACAACTGTTTTGTTATTTCAAAATAGTTTTATTATGATAGTAGTGTTTTATCAATCACCTCCTAGTAAACAAAACTTTGTGTGTTTTTCTTACTTGTGATTTGTGCATTGTTTTGTCTTGATTGTTTACTAGTTCTTGGTTGATGTTTGTGAGTTACAATATTTTGTTGTATGCTTATTGAGTGCTTGTTTGCTTCGTTAGATTATCCGGAGTGCGAAGCTTGTTACTTAGATAGTTTAGTTGGAAACTTGGTTACATGTTGTAGTATCATGTGGTAGGTACCTCCTCAACCCCTTTGACAACATTGGCCCCGGGAAAACGTTATTTTACTTTTGCTATGCTATTAGTAGACGGGGTTGGTTGTGTGAATCATGAGAGTTGAGAGAGTTAACAATTTCAAGACCTACATAATGATCAAGATTCAAGACTCTGAGTTTTCAACATACCTCTGGGTGGATGATTGTTGAACGGCACCCTGGAGAAACCAGTGGATTTGCCTAGGTGATGCTGGAGATGGCCAGTATTCACGCGGAAAGATCCACCCAGGTACAAAGAGATGGATGGGTGCTTCAAGACCCAAGGCTTACCTGCACAGCCACAAGTCATTATGGGCTCTGGCTTGGTTGGATATCGTGGTGACTCTGGACAGGCGGTGCTACGAGAGGTAGAAGAACGGTAGGAAAGGATGGGCACCGACAGAGTCGCAGGGAAACCACTTTGGAAGACCATGTTTTGGTCATCCGTTTCTCAAACACCCTAAAGTGCGAGAAATCAAACGGAGGCGACCAAATCTTGTGGGGAACGTGTGCAAAGCTCTGCAGAGTACTCAAACCTAATCGATTAGCCGTGTCCACGGTCATGGACGACTTGAGCCAAAGGAATTGAAACTTCCGGAACTCTCAACACAATTAATAATGAGGATGTGGGTATTAACAATTTGGGAATGAGAATTGGTTGGTGGAACCATCTCATTAATCAACCAACTTAGTAATATTTTGCTTAGCCCCCCCCCCTTGATGTAGGAAAATTTTGGCTTTACACAAAACTTACCACCCCACCTGCCATATTTTGCATATAGATTAGATGATTATCTTTTCACCCCTCTCTTGTGACTTTGCCGGCATATTCCATATGCTGACCTACATGGCTGCAACGTATCATGTTGCAGAGTACTTTTCCGACCAGGAGTGAGGACACGTTCTATGCTCAGTGAGATGCCCTTGGAGTCAGATGGACTCATCTACCTTCGACGCTTCCGCAAGATTTAGATATTCTCATGAGTTGGCCTTTAGCCACTTTATTGTAATTTTTATTGTAATAAAGGACTCGAAATGAGATTTCGATTAATATAATGCTGTGTGATTTCCCTTTGATATATACATTGATGTAACGTGTGTGTACCAGCATGATCTTGGGATGGTACGGAAACACCGGAGATTGAACCTTTCAGGTCGGGTCGCTACAGAAATGGTATCAGAGCACACGTTGACCGTAGGACGTAACCTCTAGGATTGGAAAGCCTTAGGATTGTTTCTCTTTGTCTTTAAAATTCTTATACTCTCATCTATTCATTTCTGAATCCTCTCCGGTTATTTCAAAATTTATAGATGGCCACCTTCATCCCAGTGTTGATCACGGAGTTTTGCCAGCCTGACGCAACGATGCCCTTTGGTAAGGAGCTGATGAGGATTGTCAAGGACGTAAGGATTGCTTTGCCGAGCATCACCGGGATTCCTATCATGTCATTTCCCCAAGATGGACGCTACAGGATCGAGGTGCATATCCCAGGGAAGACCTTTGGGAATCAGAAGGAACCCATCGACCTCAAGTTCATGGCACCCAGTTGGATACTTGGGAGAGACATGGCCATTCATCGTGCCCTTGGACGTATTCAGGAGGAATATAGAGGTGGAACCATTTCACCAGGACTCAGCGTGGTTTGTCGCAGAGATGCCAATGGAAACATCATAACTCCTCCCACTGCAGACACCACTATTTCCTATATCCAGACTCTGGAGACTCACATCAGGACTCTGGAGCTTCGAGTTCATGCTGATACGAAGACAATCAAGAATCTGACGAACCGTGAGATTGGCCTTGAAGCTGACTTGCGGGAAGCCAACTATGAGCATGAATATGAGGTGAAGGATTTCTTAGAGAGGATCGACAAGCTGAACACTCGCATCGCCACTCTGGAGGAACAGATGGACATGGGTGAAAATCTTCATCCTGAGGGAGACTTGGCTCCTTTCATCAGCGACGATGATGACTATGAGGAGAGCACCACTGGAGGAGACTCAGTCACCATGTACTTCTGAGGAAAACTTTAGTTATGCCCTCCATGTATCTTTTATTTTTCAACGTTAAAAGCATAGGTCGATGCTTAGTTTGTTTGAGATTTGTATTCCCGATGTTTGACATTGATTGAATAAATGAATGAGTGTTTGGTGTGATATGTTTGTTGCATTGCATAAGGGTAGTGAATTTCTTCTTTTAGACCCTTATTCTATTCTAATTCTCACCCCTCTGAAAACAGCAAGATGCCTCCACGACGTGAGACCGACTTCACTTTCCCGCCGGAACTCACGCAACTCCTTCAGCAGCAGAATGCACTGATGCAACTATTGATCCAGAATCAGACCAACAACCAGAACAACAACCACCACCATCCACCCCAGACTGACAATCTCACCCGTTTTCTGAGGTTGAACCCTCCAACTTTCTCCAGCAGCACTGAGCCCATTGTGGCAGATGACTGGCTCCGTAAGATGGAGAGAGAACTTGTCACCGCTGGATGTACTGATGCTGAGAAGGTGCGCTTTGCCGCACATCAACTTGAAGGACCAGCAGCTTCATGGTGGGAGAATTACATCACCACCTACCCTATTGTCGATGTAACTTGGGAACAATTCAAGCTTGCTTTCCGCACCGCACATGTTTCAGCTGGAGCCATGAGTCTGAAGAAGCGCGAGTTTCGCAACTTGCGCCATGGAAATCGCTCTGTGGCCCAGTACGTGGACGACTTCAACACATTGGCACGTTATGCACCAGGAGACGTGGCCGATGATGCATCCAAGCAAGAGAAGTTTCTAGAAGGACTCAACGATGAGTTGAGCATGCAGCTGGTAGTGGCTACTTTCAAAAACTACCAAGAGCTAGTGGACAAGGCCCTTATTCTGGAGGGTAAACAACAGTAAATTGAGAACAGCAAGCGGAAGTACACTCAGGGGAAGTTTAACTCTGGAACTCATCAGAAACCCCGCTACTCCCCGTACTCAGGAAATACCGGATCAGGTACCGGTAAGTTTGGAAGGCACACTCATGTTGTGCACAACCATGGAAGCCACAACCATGGAGGAAATGGGAATGCCCGTCCCAACCATAGCAATTTCAAGACTGACAATGGGAATGGGAACAACAACCAGCACCGTCACGTTCCTACTCAGAAGGATCTGAGCCACATCACCTGTTTCAAGTGCCAGAAGACAGGGCACTATGCTACTGAGTGTCCCCAGAGCAAGCAGGGAAATGGAAATGGCAACTCCGCAGCCAAGAAGCCAAACCTTTTTCCTCGTGCCCAGGTGAACCACCTCGATGTGGAAGAAGTCTATGATCAACCCGAGACTGTGGTTGGTAAGTTTTTATTGCATTCACGTCCAGTTACAGTACTTTTTGATTCCGGTGCAACTCATTCATTCATATCAAGGGTAGTTGTGGATAAGTATGGTTTGCCCACCAAAACCCTTAGTCAGCCCTTTAAGGTCAGTTCCCCAGGAGGTATGATGATGGCAGGGATAGGATGCCATGCCTTGAAACTCAATATAGGAAACCATGTTTTTCCCACTGACCTCATCGTCTTAGAATCCCAGGGATTGGATGTAATCCTAGGCATGGATTGGATGACCAAGTATGAAGGAAATCTTGATTGCCCTAGCAAGTCTGTTTCACTCACCACCCCGGAGAACAAGAGGATTAAGTATGTGTCCCGACGCACACGTATGAGTGCACAGTTAAATGCCCTCACAGGAGTTGTTCAGGAGGAAGTACCTATGGTAAAAGACATTCCGGATGTATTTCCGGAAGAATTACTAGGCATGCCACCAGATAGGGAGATTGAGTTCCTAATAGAGCTACAGCCAGGGACAGCCCCAATTTCCAAGAGACCCTATCGGATGCCCGCAAATGATCTGTTGGAAATCAAGAAGCAAATTAAGGAGTTATTGGACAAAGGTTATATACGCCCAAGTTCTTCACCTTGGGGAGCCCCAGTTCTTTTGGTGGAGAAGAAGGATAAAACCTTGAGAATGGTAGTCGATTATCGTGCCTTGAACGAGGTGACTATCAAGAACAAGTACCCTCTGCCGATGATTAAGGATTTGTTTGATCAGCTAGAAGGCGCAAAAGTATTCTCTAAGATCGATCTTCGATCAGGGTATCATCAACTGAAGATTCGTGAACAGGATATACCCAAAACAGCTTTCACCACAAGGTATGGCTTGTACGAGTATACAGTCATGTCCTTTGGTTTGACTAATGCTCCTGCCTACTTCATGAATTTGATGAACAAAGTGTTCATGGAATATTTGGACAAGTTTGTCATGGTGTTCATCGATGACATTTTGATATTCTCCAAGAACGAGGAAGAACACAAGGAACATCTGCGTTTAGTTCTGGAGAAGCTAAGAGAGCATCAGTTATATGCCAAGTTCAGCAAATGTGAATTTTGGCTGACGGAAGTCGGATTCCTTGGACATGTTATTTCCGGAGAAGGAATAGTCGTAGACCCCGCTAAGGTTGAAGCCGTCACCGAGTGGAAGTCACCCACCTCAATTAAGGAGATCCGCAGTTTCCTTGGACTTGCCGGATATTACCGGAGATTCATTGAGAATTTCTCAAAGATTGCCAAGCCCATGACAGCGTTGTTGAAGAAAGAATCTAAGTATATTTGGACTGAGGAATGTGAAGCCAGTTTCTAGGAGTTGAAGAAATGTTTGGTCACAGCCCCAGTGTTGATTTTGCCCAATATTCGGAAGGACTTCCAGGTTTATTGTGATGCTTCACGTCAAGGACTTGGAGGAGTAGTCATGCAAGATGGAAAGGTTGTAGCTTATGCATCCAGACAACTACGACCTCATGAGTTGAATTATGCCACCCATGATTTGGAACTAGCAGCCATAGTGCACGCACTCAAGACCTGGAGACATTTTCTTATCGGAAATAGTTGCAATGTTTACACCGACCATAAGAGCCTGAAATATATTTTCACGCAGAAAGAGTTGAACCTCAGACAGAGGAGATGGTTAGAGTTAATCAAGGACTATGACATGAGATTACACTACCATCCAGGTAATGCTAATGTTGTAGTCGATGCCTTGAGTCGGAAAACTTATGTGAACACACTCACAGCGGGAGAATTACCCCAAGAGTTAGCTGATGATCTCAGAGAGCTCAAGCTAGAGATAGTTCTAAGAGGATATGTTGGTACACTGGAAATTCAGTCCACCTTGACCCAAAGAATTCATGAAGCCCAGAAATCGGACAAGGAGATAGCTGAGATTAAACAGAGAATGGAAGATGGTAAAGCTAAAGGTTTTCGTGAGGATGAACACGGAACTTTGTGGTTTGAGAACCGAATCTATGTGCCCAATGACCCAGAGCTCAGGAAGTTGATACTTCAGGAAGCCCACGATTCACCTTACTCGATACACCCAGGCAATACCAAGATGTATCTCGATTTAAAGGAAAGTTATTGGTGGACAGGTATGAAGAAAGATATTGCGGAACATGTTGCAATATGTGATGTTTGTCAGCGAGTAAAAGCAGAACATCAGAAACCAGTAGGGTTACTCCAACCTTTGCCGATACCTGAGTGGAAATGGGAAAAACTTGGTATGGATTTCATCCCAGGATTGCCCAGGACCCGTTCAGGTTATGATTCCATCTGGGTAGTGGTAGATCGCTTGACCAAGGTAGCTCATTTCATTCCAGTGAAAACCACCTATACTAGTGCTAAGCTAGCCAAGATATATATGACCAGGATCGTATGTCTGCATGGAGATCTGAGGAGTATCGTGTCAGATAGAGGAACACAATTTACCTCAAAGTTTTGGCATCAGTTACATGAAACTTTGGGTACAAGGCTGGAGTTTAGTACAGCTTTTCATCCGCAGACAGATGGACAGACTGAGAGAGTCAACCAGATTCTGGAAGACATGTTGAGAGCTTGCGCGCTAGATTATGGGTCTAGTTGGGATGACAATTTACCTTACGCAGAATTCTCGTACAACAACAGTTATCAGACCAGTCTAAAGATGGCCCCTTTCGAAGCTTTATACGGAAGGAGATTCAGAACACCGCTGACGTGGGATGGTGTTGGAGACCGACAACTTTTTGGTTCCGACCTTATCCGAGATTCTGAAGAGAAAGTCAAGCTGATTCGCGACAGACTCAAGACAGCTCAATCTCGACAGAAGAGTTATGCTGACAGCAAACGTAAAGAAGTGACGTATGAAGTGGGAGACCGAGCATATCTTCGTGTGTCCCCGCTTCGAGGAATCAAGAGGTTTGGTGTTAAAGGAAAATGAGCACCCAAATTCATAGGCCCCTACAAAATTCTTGAACGTAGAGGCGAAGTTGCATACAAACTGGAATTGCCGGAAGGATTATCCGAAGTTCATGATGTGTTCCATGTGTCCTAGCTGAAGAAATGTCATGCTGAGATGGCTGATATTCCTTTGAGAGATACAGTGCCCCTAGAGGCCATACAACTTGACAATGATCTGACTTACGAGGAGAAGCCTGTCAGAATCCTCGAGACTGCCAACAGAGTTACCCGCAGCAGGATCATCAAGTTCTATAAGGTTTTGTGGAGTCATCACACCGAGGAAGAAGCCACCTGGGAATGCGAAGAAGATCTTCTTAGAGACCACCCGCACCTATTTTCTAGCCAACCCGAATCTCAAGGGCGAGATTCATCTTAAGGTGGGTAGGTTTGTAACATCCCAAAAATTCCATTTTGGAATGTTATGAAATATAGCTATGCATCCATCTGCATCATTGTTTGAATGTATGTGTTAGTTGAAATGCCTTTTCTAAATTTCTGAAAGCTCTTTCTATTTTCCCTAAGTTGCTTTCACCTATTTGAAGTCTTGGTAAAAAGTTCAAATAAGAGAGGAGGAACATGACACTCCACACCATGGACTAATTGGTGATATATTTGAACAATAATAACCAGGAGTTATTTTGAAAATATTTGCAAAAAGGATTTAAAAACAATTAGGCAATTTCTGAAAATATTATTTTTTCAAAGTTTTCAAATGACAGAATAGAAATGTTCAATAAATAGCATTTATTATTCTGTTAATTTTGATATATAATACCCCTATATTTATAAAGGGTTTGAATGTTTTAAAAGCTTTTGAAACGCTCTGGAAAAACATTAAATAGAAACGGTAACGGTTTCCGGTATTAAACGGGCCGGCCCAACGGCTTTAAAAGCCGAGACCGTTACCGGTCGGCCGACCGACGCGCTTTCACCTCTTTCTCTCTCACTAACACTGGACCCCACCCCGACCGACCGTTTCTACCGACCGGTCATCCCTCTCCCCCGCACGCGCCGACGACCTCGCCGGCCGTTTCTTTTCCCCTCCCGGATCTCTCTCCCCTCTCCTTCCCTGCACTCCCCAGCGCCTCTATATAAGCCACCCACTCCCCGCATCCATTCCCCCCCCCCCGAATCCCCTCTCTCCTGTCGCCGAGACACTGTTAATTCCTCGCCGGAGCCCTGCCACCACCGGAGCTCCCTTTGCTCGTGCCCGTCGCTCCACTCTTCCCCTCGCCCCTCCGACCTCACCATTCGACGCAGGACGTCCACCGCAACCGCCCGGACCACTTCACTGCCTCCCACGACCACCGGAGCTCCTCGCCGTCGTCTTCGCCGCTTTCGGATCCACCGGAGACCTCCAACGCCGGCGACTTTTCCTCCGTATGCTCCCTGGACCATCGGATCTATAATCAACACCTGAGATTAGGTCGGAAGTAATTCCGAACCGGTATCCCCTACCGACCGGTCGTCCGCCCCAAACCTCCACGCGCGCACACTAGCCACCAATAGGATCGTGCCACGTAGCCCCCCTGGCCGTTGCAAATCAGTTTTTTTTCAGTTTTGTTTTAATTAACAGAATGATATCAAATTTTGTTTTGCTTATATCTTTTAACCTGTTTAATGTTTTGAGTTGATTCTTTTTGCAATAGCTCACATTTTTCATGTAGTTTCACCCTGTACTTTTAAATTTCAAATTTGAGCTATTAAATTTGAATTTAATCAAATTTGCTCAAAACATTCAAATCTGAATAACTAGAGTTTGAAAATAGATTTTTATATGAATCTTTTTGCTACTGTTTGGTACTGGTTAGGACTATCATCATGTTTACGTTGAGGATTTTTAAGATGATTATTGTTAGTGTTTTAACTATAAACAGAATCTACCTAGTATTATAATATAGTTTTATTTACTTAGTTTTAGTTAGTTCAATTTAGATTTAGTTTTAATTTTTTTAGTAGGTTCTGTTGTTTATACATTTAGTGTTTTACTAATTATTTATAAAAATATAAAATTGTTTAGTTTATTTCCTTGTTAAGATAGGAATCACAACTTCTTTTCAAATAGGTTTATTTTGACTAAAACAAGTAGTTAGTGATAGTTTTGCTTTCAAACAAAGTTTTAAATAATTTAACTTTGTTTTCTAAAACAAGTTTATTTGTAAAATATTTTCTGTTAAGAACATGTTTTACTAATAAATAATAATTTTTGTTTGCTCTCTTGTTAGTAAAACTATAATTGTTTCATTTAGTGCTTATCAAAATTTTTACAAACTTTACTAAAGTTTTCCCAACAAACTTAAACTAATTTTATTCTGTTTAGTAATAAAAATATTTTATTGTTCCTTGCTGTCAACAATTGTTTTGTTATTTAAAAATAGTTTTATTATGATAGTAGTGTTTTATAAATCACCTCCTAGTAAACAAAACTTTGTGTGTTTTTCTTACTTGTGATTTGTGCATTGTTTTGTCTTGATTGTTTACTAGTTCTTGGTTGATGTTTGTGAGTTACAATATTTTGTTGTATGCTTATTGAGTGCTTGTTTGCTTCGTTAGATTATCCGGAGTGCGAAGCTTGTTACTTAGAGTCACTCACGTACAAAGATCATCAATGAGGCAAGTCACTTTGATCATGTTTTACCCATGTTTTATATGCATTAATTCTACCATCTCCCCAATTGCATGCAAGATAGGTTAGTTGGAAACTTGGTTACATGTTGTAGTATCATGTGGTAGGTACCTCCTCAACCCCTTTGACAACATTGGCCCCGGGAAAACGTTGTTTTACTTTTGCTATGCTATTAGTAGACGGGGTTGGTTGTGTGAATCATGAGAGTTGAGAGAGTTAATAATTTCAAGACCTACATAATGATCAAGATTCAAGACTCCGAGTTTTCAACATACCTCTGGGTGGATGATGGTTGAACGGCACCCTGGAGAAACCAGTGGATTTGCCTAGGTGATGCTGGAGATGGCCAGTATTCACGCGGAAAGATCCACCCAGGCACAAAGAGATGGATGGGTGCTTCAAGACCCAAGGCTTACCTGCACAGCCACAAGTCATTATGGGCTCTGGCTTGGTTGGATATCGTGGTGACTCTGGACAGGCGATGCTACGAGAGGTAGAAGAACGGTAGGAAAGGATGGGCACCGACAGAGTCGCAGGGAAACCACTTTGGAAGACCATGTTTTGGTCATCCGTTTCTCAAACACCCTAAAGTGCGAGAAATCAAACGGAGGCGATCAAATCTTGTGGGGAACGTGTGCAAAGCTCTGCAGAGTACTCAAACCTAATCGATTAGCCGTGTCCACGGTCATGGACGACTTGAGCCAAAGGAATTGAAACTTCCGGAACTCTCAACACAATTAATAATGAGGATGTGGGTATTAACAATTTGGGAATGAGAATTGGTTGGTGGAACCATCTCATTAATCAACCAACTTAGTAATATTTTGCTTAGCCCCCCCCCCCCTTGATGTAGGAAAAATTTGGCTTTACGCAAAACTTACCACCCCACCTGCCATATTTTGCATATAGATTAGATGATTATCTTTTCACCCCTCTCTTGTGACTTTGCCGGCATATTCCATATGCTGACCTACATGGCTGCAACATATCATGTTGCGGAGTACTTTTCCGACCAGGAGTGAGGACACGTTCTATGCTCAGTGAGATGCCCTTGGAGTCAGATGGACTCATCTACCTTTGACGCTTCCGCAAGATTTAGATATTCTCATGAGTTGGCCTTTAGCCACTTTATTGTAATTTTTATTGTAATAAAGGACTCGAAATGAGATTTTGATTAATATAATGCTGTGTGATTTCCCTTTGATATATACATTGATGTACCGTGTGTGTACCAGCATGATCTTGGGATGGTACGGAAACACCGGAGATTCGACCTTTCAGGTCGGGTCGCTACAATCATGAACAAGGAAATATGATAATAACTAATTTATTATTGCCTCTAGGGCATATTTCCAACATCTTCGTCAAATTAGGACAGAAATTTAGGGTTAGGTTTCTTGCAGAAAAAACAGAATTGGTTATATAGGTTTCTTGCATTGTTCTTCAAGTTCTATATTTTTCGTCCTTTTATATGCAAATTTGAAGTGGACTCGTCATATTTGGACATGTGATGTTTTAGACATGTCATATTTGGAATTTGGACATGTCATATTTGGACATGTGATGTTTTGGACATGTCATATTTGGAAAATGATGATTATGTGTAGGGTAAATGATCCGAGTGGCCTATGTTTCTCTGGAATGTTGATTCATTTCTGTTCCGATGAATTTTAGGTGCTTGATATGTCCACTTTTTAGCAAAGATCATGCCAAAAAAAATTGTCAATTTTGGCATGACTTGTGCTAGAAAGTAGGCATATCGAGTGCCAGGATTTACTAGGAAACGACATTCCGGCAAACATAGATCTTTTTTATGACATTTCTCATGTTTTATAGTTTTAGAATTAAATGAGGAGACTTAATCATAGGAAACATGTCGAACAACGAAGAAACCGAGCTTTCTCACCAAGATGCAGACAAGATGGATTATGAGGGTGAACAATAGTACCTCGACTCTTTGTCTGCTAAGCATAGTCAAGGTTTGCAGATCGGCACGGATGATCGTACTGACGCCAACATCGACACCGACGGTGCCGGCATTGATGGCAGCGCCGAGACCGGCAGGGAAGATACCGGCGGGGAAGGTACCGGCGCCGATGCCGCTACCTAAAAGAAGAAGCAGAAGAAGCAGAGGTACGAAAACCTAACAAACTCGGCATCAAACGACTAGTGATCACAAAGATGGCCCCAAGCAAGTTTGAGCCAATATAGCCAGAAGAACCTCGCAAGTGCTATGGGAACCAAGTAGGATGCATCCTACGGGAATGCACGAGCATCAATGACGATGACTTAAGGAGTAAAGAATATTTGAGGCATTTGCTCCTAGCGAAGTTGCACAAGAGATTCATGTTCCCCGACCGGGATGATAAAATAAAACAACCGTGGGATGATCCGAAGATGTAAAAGTTTAACAATCACGCCATGGGCATGTTCAGCCATGATTTGGCCTCCTAGAAAGGGAGGGTGAAACGAGCTATTGAGGCTGAGGAACCCCTGTCTAAGATTCTGGAGGAAAATCCGACACTTACTGAAGAGGAGTTCGAAAAGTTCAAGGACACTTGCACTACCGAGGCATCCAAGGCTAAGGCTGCAAAATTCAAGAGCCTTCAACAAAGTAACACGGGGAAGCATCGCCTTGGAAGCCGTGGCTACCATGGCAAAATGCCCATATTGTATAAGGAGGACGCGGAACGTGAAGCCGCGGGTCTCCCAGACCCCTTTGCGAAGTTCACCAACCCCTTGGAGCGTGACTTCATCAGGGCCCACTACAAGTGGGACAAGGAAAAGAAGGATTTCTACACGAACCAGATCACGAGGAAATTGATTAGAATACTGGTAATTATTCTTTTACCACCTTACATTTAGCTTCTCATCAAGTCGACTACACATTCGCAAATAGTTCGCGTTCGTTCTGCAGGAGAAGCAACACCAGCTTGCAGCCAAAAGCCCTACTTTGCCAATGAGGCCCAAGTGGGACACCCCTCTCAATCGGGCCTTGAATGAACTTAAGGGACTCCCTTTGGTCTAGCGTCTGCAATATGGATGTGTGCATGGCGCCAGAGACGGCGCCACGTGGAAGGCGCCGATGAGGACCAAGTGGGACACCCCTCTCAACCGGGCCTTGAACGAACTTAAGGGACTCCCTTTGGGCTAGCGGCCACAATATGGACGTGTGAACGGCGCCGGAGCGAGGGCCCAGAGGCCAAGAAGTAGATAAAGAAGTTGAGTGAGGCGGAAATCGACGAGAAGGTGAATGTTGCGTTCGAGAAAAAAGCAGCTGAGGACGCAAAAAAGCAGCCAAGCAGAAAAATGAGTTGCTACAGCAGGTAGTCGATGCAGCTATACTTGCCCACAGGAATGATTTCGCTACTAAATTGATCCTGGCTATCATCAACTCGACGAAGGAAAATCCAGACAAGACAGTACATGATTTCCCCATGCCCAGTTTTGTCAGGAGCAACTCGGTGAACAACACCATTGCACCATCACCTGCTCACACAACCGGGCCTGCTCCCACACCCGCACCCACTCATAGCAGCCCGTCCACGGTCTCTGACGCGCTAGGCGAGCCTTCGTCTTTTGCTGAGCTCGAAGCCCTCACGGTAATTACATGTCACACCAACATATATCTAGAATATTCCATTTTCGTTGCCTTCGGATGTTTTACACCGCAGATATGTGTTTGCAGGCCGACAAAACCCCGTGCACCGTACTCTACTTGATGAAAGGCCAAAAGGTGGACGTGGGAAAGGGGGTGATAATGAAGCCCTTGGAACTCATGTTCCACGGCCAGCCGATGCCCGGTGGGCACTTCAGGGCTACCTTGTTGAGTGTGAGATCAAGGCACGAGGATTAGCCTCCTCCAGTACGACTTGGGGGAGAGGACGACAAGACCCCATCATAGATTGGAAGATGCAAGGGTTGGGTGCTGCTATGGGCAAAGAATCTTCTTCGTCTGGAGCCGGCCGAGAGCACACCCATAACCACACATCAACAAGCAGGTATGGACACCACCACCCCACCTACGCAATTACCAGCGCATGTAGTGCCGGGTGAGAGCGGCGGACGACGTGATGAAGTGGGTCCAATAGTGGCTGATATAATCGCCCCCATGGAACAAAGAATGGATGATGAGATGGAGGAGGACCCTCTTCGGTTCCTCAATACAGGTGCCTGTGACGGTGACTTAGATATGATGAATCAACCATATGACGACTCAGGCTATCAGCATGCTAATGAGGATATGGATGATTTTCCCGGGAAAGAACATCCTACCAGGGATTGCAAGAAGTCTCTCTTCATGCAATCCTCACAGGACACGCCTGAAGATGCAGGGAACGTCGTACAGTGCTTAGCCTGACAACACCGGGGCAGGGGTTAAGGAAGGGTCTGAAAGGTTAGCCCAAGAAAAGGAGAGGAAGACAACTGGGAAGATATGCTTAGCTGCCTACAAACAAGCCAGAGCACATAGCAGCCAGACGACGGATTTTGAAGAGCGTGTACCCGTCAAAGGTGCGGCCATGTTCCATGTCACGTGCGAGCCGATGCTACTGCCGAAACCGCTGGAGGCAATATCAGGGGATCTCAGGAGACTGCACGACCATGTGCTGTCGACTGAGAAAATCCTACTAGCCTCGAAGGATCCAGGATATCCGACATACGTGGCTCATGTGCCTCAGGGGAAGTGCTATGTTAACACACGGCCCATGGAGGTGTTCTTCCTGCGGTTTGATCATATCTTCAAGATGTTTCTGACAAGGCGGCTCGATTGTACAATCGTCCGCCTTTTTGTGCTACATATGAGCTCCATCATGAAGAGAGAAGAAGTCTCGCAAATCTGTGTGGTCGATCCATACTACATGCATGAGTCCTTCTTGAGTCTCGGCGACTTTGAGCGTAAAACTTCTAGGGAGTAGCTCGAAAACTTTATGGTGACCAGGAAATTGTCCTCCTGCCTTATCATCCAAAGTAAGTTAGTGCTGGACAACCCTTTAGTACATTTCAATCATTCCTTCTCGCTCATATGGAGAATAATTTGAGGTGTTTTTTCCCCGCAGCAACGGTCGTGTCGTCCTTATCGTTGTTCACCCACAAGTCTCCCATGCAGTGTATTTGACCCTACCAGAAGCTACGAGAAGAAGGACTAGACCCACGTAATGAATATTCAGATGATGCTCTCCAAGGCTTCATCTTGAGGGGTGGCCACATGCAGATCAAGAAACAAAGGAACCGCAAGACAGGTTTCTCGCATAAAACCAACTCCTCCTGCATCCATGTCCCGAAATCAAGTAGGAACGATGGATTCTACCTCCTCCATCTCATGATGGAGTTCAGAAGGGATCACCAAAAGCTTTGCATGACAACCAGAAATGATGATCACATCCGCAGGTGGGTAGAATCTCAAGGAGAAGTGGATTATAAACTTAGAGATCACTTCTTTTGCATCCAAAGGGACATTACGACGATCATCATGAAAGAAGTCGTCGAAGTGAAGGGGATGTTCCACCATGGCCCTATATTGCGAGATGACATCTGAACTTGCATAGGCATGCAACTTGAGGACCTCACACCATTCAAGAAGCTAGGGTCCATCCTCGATGATCTGGAAGGATGGAAGTTCTAGTGATTTACGATGCCGATGATAATGATATGTGTCAGTTGAACTTCTATACTTTATGTAGCAATGAAACTTTGTGATGTCCACGATCACTACCTAACTTGCGTAATACTACTTTATTAGTTTGGGTACGATGACCTACGTACCTCTAGTTAATTAGTTTGCGTACGATGAAACTGCGTTGATTATTTATGTTTACTATATGTTGCATCTAGTTGCTAACCCTTTCTTTTTTGTGTTGCTCAAGTATATTTTGTTGCATATGATTGTACATTCTCTTGATGAAGATGCATCTCTAACATGTACCAAGATTCTTGATGGAAAAGTACCGGTGCTATGTCGTGTACAAAGGAAAGGTTCTGGGAGTATACAACGAGTGGTCCGAGTGTCAGGCACAAGTGGAGGGGGTCTCGGGCGCCAGCCATAAAGGCTTCAAAAGCAGACAAGAAGTAGAATCTACTTACGTGAGAAGGCTCACGCTAGCACGAGAGTGGACTCATAATCGCCGCCTCATGTACTACATAGTTTCGCTCTCACTCATAGTGATAGCTCTTCTTGCGTATATCATTGTTTAGATGGATGATGATGTAGTTACAAGTATTCGAGACTTGTATGTATATGATGATTATGTTGATGACATGATCTGATGAGACTATTTGTATGTATATGCTATGATTACATTTGTGGTCTCGCAGCCATTTGTATGTGTCCGATGATGACATTTGTATGTGTTAAAGATTCTTGTATAAAGCCTGTTAAAATACAAAACAAATATGCAGAAAAAATCAGAAACTAATAAAGTTAGCAGTAGCACGGGGAGAAAAGTTAGCAGCAACGTACCATTACCAGTAGTGCGTCCTAATACAAGACGCTACAGATATTAGCAGTAGCGCCCTTTCGGAGATCGATGCTGCTATGCATGTATAGCAGTAGCGCGGGCCAACACGCGCTACTGATACAGGTTTGTTGTAACGCCCTATCAGTAGCGCGGGAGCCCGCGCTACTGCTATACGTAATACCCGTGCTGCTGCTAGGCTTTTCCCTAGTAGTGATAGGGGTTGGCACACGGTTTTTTCTTGAGTCTCCGGTAGAAACTTTGGGGCACTCTTTGAAGTTCTTTGTGTTGGATTGAACCTGATGAATTTGAAATTGTGTGATGCATATCATATAATCAAGCCCATGGGTACTCGTGGTAACATTGGAGTATCTAGGTGACATTAGGGTTTTGGTTGATGTCTATCTTAAGGTATTATTTTAGTACGAACTCTAGGGATGTTCATGACACTTATAGGGATAGCTCATAAGATTGATCGGAAAACATAACTTTGAGGCGGTTTCGAACCCTACAATAATTTCTTCGTTTCTTCTCCGCTATTTTTGACTTTGGAGTGAACCCTTTGTCGCACGTGAGGGATTTACATATGATTCAACTATGTCAGTATTGTTGAGAGAACTTGCACTAGTGAAAGTATGAACCGTATGCCTTATTTTAAAGCATTGTACTATTGTTTTTGCCCATTTTTGTTACTTGCTACCTTGCTGTTTTTATACTTTCAGATTACAAAAACTTATATCTACCATCCATATTGCTTGTATCACCATCTCTTCGCCAAACTAGTGCACCTATACAATTTTCCATTATATTGGGTGTGTTGGGGACACAAGAGATTTCTTCTATTTGATTGCAGGGTTGTTTGAGAGAGACCATCTTCATCCTACACCTCCCACGTATTGATAAACCTTAGTTTACCCACTTGAGGGAAAAATGCTACTGTCCTACAAAACTCTGCGCTTGGAGGACCAACAAAGTTTACAAGAATAAAGTTGCGTAGTATACATCAATCCACAACTACGAAAGAAGAATTAAGATAAATTTAACCATGGCATGAAACATGTGGATCCAAATCAGCCCCTTATGAAGCAGCGCATGAACTGGGGTTTAAGCTTCCGTCACTCTCGCAACCCATCATCTACTTGTTAGTCCACAATGACTTCCCTTAGGCCCATAGCATGGTAAAGTGTCATGTAGTCAACATTCACATGGCACTGTTGTTTACAACGCAACCTTCTTCTTTTACACTCGTGTTGGGGATCTAAGCGCAGAGTTTTGTAGGACAGTAGAAAATTTCCTCAAGTGGATGACCTAAGGTTTATCAATCCGTGGGAGGCATAGGATGAAGATGGTGTTTCTCAAACAACCCTGTAACCAAATAACAAAGAGTCTCTTGTGTCCCCAACACACCCAATACAATGGTAAATTGTATAGGTGCACTAGTTCAGCGAAGAGATGGTGATACAAGTGTAATATGGATGGTAGATATTGGTTTTTGTAATCTGAAAATATAAAAACATCAAGGTAACTAATGATAAAAGTGAGCACAAAAGATATTGCAATGCTTAGAAACAAGGCCTAATGTTCATACTTTCACTAGTGCAAGTTCTCTCAATAATACTGACATAGTTGAATCATATGTAAATCCGTCACGTGCGACAAAGAGTTCACTCCAGAGTCACCAATAGCGGAGAACAAACGAAGAAATTATTGTAGGGTACGAAACCACCTCAAAGTTATCTTTTCCGATCAATCGTATGATCTATTCCTATAAGTGTCACGAACAGCCCTAGAGTTCGTACGAAAATACCACCTTAAGATACACATCAACCAAAACCCTAATGTCACCTAGATACTCCAATGTCACCACGAGTACCCATGGGCTTGATTATACGATATGCATCACACAATTTTAGATTCATCAGGTTCAATCCAACACAAAGAACTTCAAAGAGTGCCCCAAAGTTTCTACCAGAGAGTCAAGATGAAAACGTGTGCCAACACCTATGCATAGATTCCCAAGGTCACGAAACCTGCAAGTTGATCACCAAAACATATATCAAGTGGATCAATAGAACATCCCATTGTCACCATGGATATCCCATCACAGGATATACATCAAGTGTTCTCAAATCGTTTAAAGACTTAGTCCGATAAGAAAACTTCAAAGAGAAAACTCAATTCATCAAAAGAATATAGAGAGGGGAAAACTCCATATGATTCATCTATATTAATAAAGCTCGCAGTACATCAAGATCATGTCATCTCAAGAACAAGAGAGAGAGAGAGAACAAACACATAGCTACTGGTACATACCCTCAACCCGAGGGTGAACTACTCCCTCCTTGTCATGGAGACCACCGGGATGATGAAGATGGCCTCCGGTTATGGTTTCCCCCTCCAACAGGGTGCCGGAATGATCTTCCGATTCGTTTTTCATGGCTACAGAGGCCTGTGGCAGCGGAACTCCTGATCTAGGTTTCTTTCTGGGTGTTTTGGTATTTATAGGAATTTTTGACATCGGTCTCACGTCAAGGGGACTCCCGAGGGGCCCACAAGCCAGGGGCGCGCCCTAGGGGGGGTACCCCTAGGCTTGTGGCTGCCTCGGGACTCCTCTAAAGTATCTTTTTTCCAGTATATTTATATTTTCCAAAAATATTCTCCGTAATTTTCAGCCCATTCCGAGAACTTTTATTACTGCACAAAAAAAGACACCAACGTAGTGTGCTGAAAATAGTGTCAATCCGGGTTAGTTTTGATAAAATCATACCAAAATCATATAGAATTATTGTAAACATGGCATGAATACTTCATAAATTATAGATACATTGGATACATATCAGCATCCCCAAGCTTAATTCCTGCTCGTCCTCGGGTAGGTACATGATAAAAGAAATAATTTATGAAGTGTGAATGCTACCTAACATATTTATCAATGCAATCTTCTTTATTGTGGAGAGAATGTTCAGATTCATAAGACAAGAGTTTAATGTTGACATAAAAACAATATTACTTCAAGCATACTAATAAAGCAATCATGTATTCTCAAAATAACATGGCCAAAGAAAGTTATCCCTACAGAACCATATAGTCTGGCTATGCTCCATCTTCAACACACAAAGTATTAAATCATGCACAACCCTAGTTTTAGCCAAGAAATTGTTTCATACTTTAGTGTTCTCAAACTTTTTCAACTTTCACGCAATACATGAGCGTCAGCCATAGACATAGCACTATAGGTGGAATAGAATTTGGTGGTTGTGGAGAAGACAAAAAGAAGGAGATAGTAATACACCAACTAGGCGTATCAACGGGCTATGGAGATGCCCATCAATAGATATCAATGTGAGTGAGTAGGGATTGCCATGCAACATATGCACTAGAGCTATAAGTGTATGAAAGCTCAAAAACAAACTAAGTGGGTGTGCATCCAACTCGCTTGCTCACGAAAACCTAGGGCAATTTTAGGAAGCCCAACATTGGAATACACAAGCCAAGTTCTGTAATGAAATAATCCCGCTAGTATATGAAAGTAACAATATTGGAGACTCTCTATATGAAAAACATGGTGCTACTCTGAAGCACAAGTGTGGTAAAGGATAGTAGCATTGTCCCTTCTCTCTTTTCTCTCATTTTTTTCTTTTTTTAATTTTCTTTTTCTTTTTTGGTGGGCATCTTTGGCCTCCTTTTTTTATTTGGGGTTCTCTGGCCTCTTTTATTTTTTGTAAAGTAATATGACAATGATGATGCGTGTCATAAACAAAACGGTAGAAGTTGCATGTCAATATATCTTGGAATGGCTATGGAAATGCCATAATAGGTAGGTATGGTGGCTATTTTGAGGAAGTTATATGGTGGGTTTAATGCACCGACGAAAGTTGCGTGGTACTAGAGAGGCTAGCAAGGGTGGAAGGGTGAGAGTGCATATAGTCCATGGACACAACATTAGTCATAAAGAACTCACATACTTGCAAAAGTCTATTAGTCATAAAAACAAAGTACTACACGCATGCTCCTAGGGGAAGGGTTGGTAGGAATTAACCATCGTGCGATCCCGACCTCCACACAAAGGAGGGCAATCAATAAATAAATCATGCTCCAACTTCGTCATAAAATGGTTCACCATACGTGCATGCTACGGGAATTATGACCTTTAACACAAGTATTTCTACCAATACACAATTACTCACTAGAATGTCTCTAATATTACCATCTTTATATCTCAAAACGTTCATAAGGAATCAAACTTCTCATAGTATTCAATACACTTTATATAAAAGTTTTTATTATATCCCTGTTGGATACCCATTATATTAGGACTAAATTCATACCCTAAGAAAATTACCATGTTTTTTATAAACCCTCGAAAGAATATAAGTGAAGCATGAGAGTTCATCAATTTCTATAAAATAAAACCACCGTCGTGCTCTACAAAGATATAAGTGAAGCACTAGAGAAAATTGACAAACAAACTACTCCAAATAGATACAAGTGAAGACCAATGAGTAGGTAAACAATCAAGTAGTTATGTGAGGGCTCTCTCTCTCAATAAATATTTTCATATGTGATTATTTTATTCAAACATCAAGTAAAATGAAAAATAGCACTCCAAGAATAGCACATATCATGTGGGCAAAGAAAAATTTAGGCTCAACATGGGCTAATCGATAGTTGTTGATGAAGAGAGGTGGGATGTGTAGCATCCCCAAGATTAGATGCTTTATTGTTCTTGAAATATTTACTTGGGGTGCCTTGTTCATCCCCAAGCTTGAGCTTTTGTATCTCGTTCAATCCTCTCATATCCCGGTTTCACCTAAATCTCAAAAACTTCATGCACACAAAACTTGAAAAGAACTCGTGATATAGGTTACTACCCATAATAATAAATCAACACCTCATGTACTACCAAGACAAGTTGCACAATAATTTTCAAACAACATTTACTATTTACTATAATTTCCAAAATGTATATCTACCCATATAGACTATGGAAACTATAGGATAAGTAGATAACAAAACTATGACAACAATCTGTCCAAACAAAATAGTCCATAGAAATCTATTAAACAAGTGTACCTATGTAACTCAGAAAATTCTGAAAATTTAGTAAATTCTAAATAATTTATATGACAACACTGTGTAAACATTTCATAAATTTCGACGTTCCTGTAAAATATGAAAATTCAAACACTACACCAGAAATTTCCGTTTTTACACAACACACATCAAACATGCAATGCAAGCATCCTAAAGGCAATTCTTGGAAATTTTTATTGAAAAACAAGATTATAAATAACACCTAACAAAGAAAAATGACTCTTGAAGCAAAAATCATATTATGTGACGAATAGAAATATAGCTCCAAGTAAGATATACCAATAGTGTTGAAGACGAAAGTGGGGATGCCTTTTGGGGCATCCCCAAGCTTAAGCGCTTGAGTATTACTTGGATATTACCTTGGGGTGCCTTAGTCATCCCCAAGATTAGGTTATTTTCACTCCTTATTCTTCTCATATCAGTGTCTCACCCAAAACTTGAAAACTTCAATCACACAAAACTTAACGAAACTTCGTGAGAAGGGTTAGTGTAGTAAAGATAAATCATTCACTTAGGTACTATCAAGACAAGATTCATAATTGTTCCCACATCATAACTACTGTATTATATAATTACCATAATTTATATCACTCAATATAATCGATAGAACCACTAAAACAAGTAAACTATGCATGCAAAACAGAATCTGACAAAAACAAAACAGTATGTGAAGAACTGTAGCGTAACCATACTTCCCTATCTCTAAAAATTCTACAAAATTAGTACATATCACATAATTTTCATAGAAATGTTGTGTAAAAATTTCAGAATTTTTGACCCTCTAGTAAAATCAGATAATTCATGTACTGGACGCAAAACTTTCTATTTTTTACACAAAATCAAACAAGCAAGTATCCATACTATCCCAAAGGCTTTACTTGGCACTTTATTGAAATGAAAGACACAAAACATGATTAATACAGTAGCTCAATCATGTGAACACATAAAAACATACGGTAAAAGTGTTGGGTTGTCTCCCAACAAGCACTTTTCTTTAATGCCTTTTATCTAGGCATGGTTATTTCAATGATGCTCGCATAAAGGTAAGGAATTGAAACAAAATGGGAGCATCATGAAGCATATGACAAGAACATTTAAGTCTAACCCACTTCCTATGCATAGGAATTTTGTGATCAAATAATTTATGGGAGCAAGAAGCAACTAGCATAGGAAGGCAAAACAAGCATATCTTCAAAAAATTAAACACATAGGGAGGAAACTTAATATTATCGCAATTCCTACAAGCATATGTTCCTCCCACATAATAATTTTCAGAAGCATAATGAAGGAATTAAAAAATATAACTATCACATACAGCATTCTCTTCATGATTCACAAGCACAAAAAATTTATCACTCTTCACATAAGCAAATTTCTTCTCATTCATAATAGTGGGAGCAAACTCAACAAAATAACTATCATGAGATATTTGATTGACATAACCACATTGAATATTAAAATCATGATAACAAGTTTCATGGTTTTCATTACTCTTTATAGCATACATTTCATCACAATAATCATCACACATAGGAGGCATGCCATCAACATAATAGTTTTGCTCATCAAAACTTGGGGGACTAAAAATATCATATTCATCAAACATAGCATCCCCAAGTTTGTGGCTTTGCATATCATTAGCATCAAGAATATTCATATAATTCATACTAACAATATTGAAATCATGCTGATCATTCAAGGAATTCTCCTTATACATTTTCATAAATTCTTCCTCTGCCAATTAATCACAATTTTCTTTCCGTCATTTTTATGAAAGACATTAAAAAGACGAAACAATTGATGCAACCTAAACTCCATTTTTTTGTATTTTTCTTTTATAAAATCAAACTAGTGAAAAACAAGAAACTAAAAGATTTGATTGCAAGATCTAAAGGTATACCTTCAAGCATTCACCTCCCCGACAACGGTGCCAGAAAAGAGCTTGATTTCTACTACGCAACCTTCTTCTTGTAGACTCGTGTTGGGCCTCCAAGCATAGAGTTTTGTAGGACGGTAGCATATTTCCCTCAAGTGGATGACCTAAGGTTTATCAATCCATGGGAGACATAGGATGAAGATGGTTTCTCTCAAACAACCCTGTAACAAAATAACAAAGAGTCTCTTGTGTCCCCAACACACCCAATACAATGGTAAACTGTATAGGTGCACTAGTTCAGTGAAGAGACAGTGATACAAGTGTAATATAGATGGTAGATATAGGTTTTGGTAATATAAAAATATAAAAATAGCAAGGTAACTAATGATAAAAGTGATCACAAACGGCATTGCAATGCTTAGAAACAAGGCCTAGGGTTCATACATTCACTAGTGCAAGTTCTATCAACAATACTGACATAGTTGAATCATATGTAAATCCCTCACATGTGACAAAGAGTTCACTCCAAAGTCACCAATAGTGGAGAACAAATGAAGAAATTATTGTAGGGTATGAAACCACCTCAAAGTTATCTTTTCCGATCAATCTTATGAGCTATCCCTATAAGTGTCACGGACATCCCTAGAGTTCGTACTAAAATAACACCTTAAGATAGACATCAACCAAAACCCTAATGTCACCTAGATACTCCAACGTCACCACGAGTACCCATGGGATTGATTATATGATATCCATCACACAATTTCAAATTCATTAGGTTCAATCCAACACAAAGAACTTCAAAGAGTGCCCAAAAGTTTCTACCGGAGAGTCAAGAAGAAAACGTGTGCCAACCCCTATGCATAGATTCCCAAGGTCACAAAACCTGCATGTTCATCACCAAAACATACATCAAGTGGATCAATAAAGCATCCCATTGTCACCACGGATATCCCATCGCAAGACATACATCAAGTGTTCTCAAATCCTTTAAAGACTCAGTCCGATAAGAAAACTTCAAAGAGAAAACTCAATTCATCACAAGAAGATAGAGAGGGGAAAACTCCATATGATTCATCTATATTAATAAAGCTCATGGTACATCAAGATAGTTTCATCTCAAGAACACGAGAGAGAGAGAGAGAGAGAGATCAAACACATAGCTACTGGTACATACCCTCAACCCCGAGGGTGAACTACTCCCTCCTCGTCATGGAGACTGCTGGGATGATGAAGATGGCCTCTGGTGATGGTTTCCCCGTCCGACAGGGTGCCGGAACGGGCTCCCTATTGGTTTTTCATGGCTACAGAGTTTTGCGGCGGCAGAACTCCCAATCTAGGTTTCTTTCTAGGGGTTGTGATATTTATAGGAATTTTTGGCGCCGGTCTCACGTTAGGGGGACTCCCGAGGGGCCCATGAGGGGCGCGCCCTAGCTGGGGGCGCCCCTAGGCTTGTGGCTGCCTCGGGACTCCTCTCTGGTATCTTTCTACTCCAGTATTTTTTATATTTTCTAAATATATTCTGCATAAATTTTCAGCCCATTCCGACAACTTTCATTTCTGCACAAAAAACAACACCATGGTAGTTCTGTTGAAAACAGCGTCAGTCCAGGTTAGTTCTATTAAAATCATACCAAAATCATATAGAATTATTGTAAACGGCATGGATACTTCATAATTTATAGATACATTGCAGATGTATCAGGCACCACTAAGAGAAGTAACAACATACATATCATCAAAATATCGAACACATACCAACTTCACAAGATTACTTATAACAAGACTTCTCATTTGTCCTCAGGAACAATAGTAACTACTCACACATCATCAACATGTTCAAGATCATAGGTATAATAATCATAATTAAGGATCTGAACATAATATTTTCCACCAAGTAATCCAACAAGCATCAACTACGAGATGTAATCAACACAACTAGTAACCCACAGGTACCAATTTGAGGTTTTGGGACAAAGATTGAATACACGAGATTAACTTGGGTTATATATGAGATGGTGTTGGTGAAGATGTCTTTGAAGATTGGTCCTCCCACGAAGGAGGAAGCATTGGTGATGACCATGGCTTCAATCTCCCCCTCCCGGAGAGGGAATTCCTAGACAGAATCTGACTGTCAGAGTGCAAAAGGGCCTCCGCCCAGGTTTCCGCCTCGATACGGCAGGCGCTTCGTCCAAAAGGTTTCTTATGATTTCTTATAGCGTAAAACACACCATATAGGAGAAGAGGGGCGTCAGAGAACCAACATGGGGCCCACAAGCCATCAAGGCGCGCCCAGGGGGCGCCCTATTGGCATTTGCCCTGCTGGTGGCCTCCCTCTGGTATATTTTGGTTTAGAAATTCTTAAATATTCCAAAAATATTCTTCGTGAAGTTTTGGGTCATTTGGAATCTGGTGATTTTTCTACTTTTTCTCGGTTTTCTGGTCAAGAATCCAGCTTCTAGATATTTCACTCCTTGTGGTGTACCTTGCATATTTAGAGTGAAAAGACATAAGAAATGTATAAAAATGTGGAATAATGAACAAGAATGAAGTAAATAGTAACAAGAATTCATGAAGCAAAATGGACGTATCACACATCAAGACACTTCTTGCATATATCAAGACACTTCTTGATCCAGACATCCTTTTGAAACATTTAATGTATTGTATTATAACATTATAGAATCCACAATTATGTTCATGTTTGAAAACTATTCAAAATAACATAATTTCAGCCCAATTTGTACCAGTCATGAAGTTGATGTTGTTTGTAACCATGTACAACAACCTACTCCATCTCCTCTATTTGAGTAGGAACAATTTCTTTGTCATCTCTGAGGCACTCAACATATACCTAGTGAACTCATCCAACATCACTTTGGTATTTTTTACTAAAATTTAAGTATGTAAGAAACGTATGGCTTTATATACTTCATAGCTTTTATGGTGGATTCAATGTATCAATATATATTGAATACCACTCAAGTTTTTGTGCTTATCAATTGTCGTTAGACATTGATCACTTCTAGGCATCATGCTATGTGACATTGAGAGAAAAACCTTTCTCCATTTTAAACCTTGTAAAACTTTGTGAATGTAATCTTTATTGGTTGAACACAATTAGACATTTTGATCTATCTCATATAGATCTATTGATGAGTAATAATTCGTTCTTGACATTTAAAACATGTAGTGGAAATATTATTACTTTGTGCTTAAGAACTTTATATCCAATATTACAATTACATATGAAGTTTACAAATATATTTATCTGTCCCTAAACTTTGTATATATATATATAGATATATATATATATTTCCTTATCATTTTAACATAGTAAAACTTCTTTCACTATTTAAATGTTAATTCCAGCTCCTTTGGTGCTTTGTTCAAATTCCTTCAAAGTTATGCATACTTATTTTGGAAATTTTAGATATTGACAAAACTTTTCGTGTTGTATCTTCCATACATCCCATCCATCCATTTAGGAAACTAGTTTGTCATTTATCTAGTTATAACTTTCATAGGAGCAACTAAATTCTAAATTGGTTTTATACCTAATCCATTCTGGAGTTAAATGGCTTTGAGCCAACTGAGATGGGTGGCACCATCACTTCCTTCAAGTGCATAGTTTCATCTTCTCATAAGACGAATATTTCATTATGAAATACTTTAATTGCTTCCTTCAAGTGCATATTTAATGTTTCATACGGCCCAACATAACCAAGCTTCACCTAGGGGCTTTCCAACACCGGCGGGTCATTATTCTAACCCATCCGAGAACATGGTGGCGGCAGCCACCCGGCTCGAGACGATCCCTATCCTAGATGAAGCACCCTTTGCAGAGGATGTGCGGAACGCCATCGGGTACTTGCAGACGGCCATGGCCCAGCAAGAGAGGTATACTCACAGCCGGAGCCGCGTCCATCCAACCCGACTCCCCAGCCATAGCTTTCAAGGTGCTGGAGAGAGATACACAAGCGTGTGTAAACCATGCGGGAAGCCCGCAAGAGGCGCCAGCTAGGCCGGCTTACCAAGAGCCTAGGCTCTCCGTTTCGGTAGGGGTAGGAGTAAACCCCAGAACGGGAGGGCTGCCATGCCTATCGCCGGCTCTCCGGAGCGAGCGGTTGCCGAAAGACTTCAAAGGTCCCCGCAAAGTTCCAAATTACACTGCTAATTTACCCCCAGAGGCCTGGGTGGAAAGCTATGAGCTGGCCATGGAGATGCTGGATGTTAGTGAAGCGGTGTGTGCCAAGTACTTCATCATGATGCTTGAAGGCCCGGCTCGTACCTGGCTAAAGGGATTACCACCTAATACAATCAATTCATGGGCGGAGCTCAGGGCTTGATTCATCAAAAACTTTCAAGGGACATGCAAGAAGCCTATGATCATTGTGGATCTTGATCACTGTGTCCAACAGGAGAGCGAGTCGGCTCATCATTGGGTACGGCGGGTCTCGACAATCATTCACTCATCAGAACAGATCACGGCGGCTCAAGCAGTGTTGATTTTAGAGAAGAATTGCCATTTCATTCCTCTAAAGCAGAAACTTGGCCGGCTCAAGCGTACATGCCAGGACATGGGAGAGCTCATGACGGCTCTCACGAAATACGCCGACTCACACAGCACGAAGGATCCAGGTTCGAATGAGGAAAAGGCTAGTCAAAGCAAGAAGGGAAACCAAAGCAAAGGCATAGTGAACAATGGTAACCAGAGCAAACGCAAGAATCCAGAGGGTGGGTAAGAGCTGGTGGCCAACACCCAGCAAAATCACCCAAAGGCAACAGGAGGTTTGGACCGTCATCGGGCCGGGATAATTCTTCGTCGAACATACAGGAGATGCTTAAGCGACCTTGTCCGACTCACAGTTTACCTGATACGCCAGCAAATCATACATGGGGGAATTGTTCTTTTATGCAGAGGTTCAGGCGGTATGTCACGCAACCTAACCATCGCGATGGCGGTCCGCCAGGCGGCTCAGGACATGGCGGATCAAGAGCTGGATTTGGGTTGGGCGGTTCAGCGTCCTGTCATCCGGGTCAGGATAACCACGGGGGACAGCAGCCGCACCCCGATAATGGTAATCAACAACAGCAACAACATCAACAGCAAAATCAATCTGGTTTTCAGAGTAATCCAAAGCAGCTCAGCTCCGGGCAGTACCACGTATTCATGAGTAGTCTCAACAGGCGGGACCAGAAGTTGCGAAAACGAGCAGTCAATGCGGTTACGCCGGCTATTCCGCAGTATCTAAAGTGGTCTGAATATGATATAACATGGAGCCATGAGGATCACCCCCCACGTGTTGATGACCCGGGGCGGCTGGCTTTGGTTGTGGCCCCCCAAGTGGGTGGATACATGTTAAACAAGGTGCTCATGGAGGGCGGCAGCAGCATAAACATCCTTTATTATGACACCTTCCGACGGATTAAGTTGCTTGACAAGGACTTAAAACCTTCGTCCACTATTTTCCATGGAGTAGTGCCCGGCAAGTCAGCACACCCGGTGGGCAGGATTTCTTTGGAAGTGGCTTTTGGAGATGAATACAACTACAGAGTGGAGTCCTTATGGTTTGAAGTGGTCAAAATCAAGAGCCCTTATCATGCCTTGTTTGGACGGCCGGCTTACGCCAAGTTCATGGCCCGACCCTTCTATGTTTACTTACAGCTCAAGATGCCCGGCTTAAACGGTACCATCACTATTCATGGTAACCAAAACACGGCTATTGAGTGTGAAGAAGGAGACACGGCTTACGTAGAGTCCAGTTGCGCTCAGGAGGAGCTTAAGTTCTATAAGGAAAATGTTGATCCGGAGGATATGACCCCCCTGAAAAAGCCAACCATGGTGGTTGAGCCGCCCCTCAAGTTTTCGGCGGATGATACCAAGGCAGTAGATTTCAATCTGGGCGACTCATCTAAGCAGTTCATCATTGGAGCTCACATGGATCCCAAATAGGAAAGCGCGCTCATCGAATTCATCCGTGAGAATCGGGACATCTTTGCATGGAAGCCCTCTGACATGCCGGGTGTACCGAGAGAGTTCGCTGAGCACAGCCTTAATGTGGATCCAAAGTTTAAGCCGATCAAACAGTTTCTGCGATGGTTCAATGAAGAGAGACGCAAAGCTATTGGGGAATAAGTTGCCCGGCTCTTAGCTGCAGGTTTTATTGTTGAAGTTTTTCACCCGGAGTGGTTGGCTAACCGGTGCTGGTGCTCAAAAAGAACAGCACCTGGCGTGTGTGTGTGTAGACTACATGGACCTTAACAAGGCTTGTCCGGCTGATCCTTTTGCCCTCCCTTGTATTGATCAGATCATTGATGCTACAGCAGGGTGCGAAAGTTTATGCTTCCTGGATGCTTATTCAGGTTATCATCAGATCAAGATGGCAAAAAAGGACAAGGAGAAGACGATGTTTATTACACCTTTCGGGGCGTTCTGCTATGTCTCTATGCCTTTCGGGCTCAAGAGTGCTCAGGCGACTTACCAACGATGTGTGCAGAACTGCCTTCACAGTCAAATTGGCCGTAATGTTCATGCTTATGTGGATGACATCGTGGTCAAATCCAGAAAGAAGGAAACTCTCTTGGAGGATCTAAAGGAAACCTTTGACAATCTCCGGGTCTACAAGATGATGCTTAACCCGACCAAGTGTGTTTTTGGTGTTCCAGCGGGAAAGCTTTTGGGTTTTCTGGTCTCTGAGCGTGGCATCAAGGCTAACTCGGATAAGATTAAGGCTATCACTTCTCTAGGACAGCCGACTTGCATTAATGATGTTCAGCGCCTGGCTGGGCGGATTGCTGTGTTGAGCAGGTTCATAAGCCGGCTCGGAGAGAAGGCTATTCCTTTATATCAGATGATGAAGAAGACAACCAAGTTTGCCTAGAGCAAGGCAGCGGGTGAAGCACTTGAGGCGCTTAAGAAACAGCTGACTGAGCCGCCAGTGTTAGCTGCTCCGGCTGAGAAAGAACCGTTGCTCCTGTATGTAGCAGCTAACAACAGGGCGGCCAGCGTTGCAATTGTGATCGAGCACAAGGAGGCAGGAAAAGAGTATCTTGTGCAAAGGCCGGTTTATTATATCAGCGAGGTCCTAATAGAATCTAAGCAGAGATATCCACATTGGGAGAAGCTGGTATACGGAGTTTTTATGGCCAACCGCAAGTTAAAACACTACTTTCTAGGGCACCAGATAACCGTGGTCAGTTCTGCCCCGTTGGGAGACATTATCCAGAATAGAGAGGCCAGAGGGAGGATTGCCAAGTGGGCCTTAGAGCTGGGACCTCTTAATGTAAGGTATGTTCCTCGCACGGCAATAAAATCCCAAGCTTTGGTGGATTTCATAAATGATTGGACAGAGTGTCAAGCTCCCGAAGAAAAGCCGGATGACACGTACTAGACTATACACTTTGATGGATCAAAGCAGTTAGAAGGTTCTGGAGCAGGGGTTGTCCTGACATCCCCAAAAGGTGACAAGTTTTGTTATGTGCTCCGGCTGATGTTTCCATGCACTAATAATGCGCTGGAGTACGAGGCTTTGCTTCATGGGCTTAGATTAGCCAAGGAGATGAATTTGAGCTGGGTCAGGTGTTTGGGCGACTCAGATCTTGTGGCTCAACAAGTTTCTGGCACTTGGGACTCCAAGGACCCGCGGATGGCGGCTTACAGGCAGGCAGTGGATATCCTTGCAGTTCACTTCAAAGGGTATCAGGTAGATCACATTGATCGTCGCAAGAATGAGGCAGATGATGCTTTATCACGACTAGTTCCCCAACATAAGCCGGTGCCGCCTAATGTTTTTCTGGACGTCTTATACCATTCGACTGTCAATATACCTTCAGAGGAAGAGTTGGTTGTTCCTGACCCGGAGGCAGAATTGGTGGCGGCTCTACATGCTATCCCAGATTGGACTATTCCCTATTTGACCTATTTAACCCAAAGCGATTTACCAGAAGATGAAGACCTGGCCAGAAAGATCACCCGCCGTTCTAAGTCTATGACGATAATTAACAGCGAGTTACATAAATGCAGTGTGACAGGGGTGTTTCAACGTTGTGTTTCACCAGAAAAGGTCCAGGAGATCTTGAGTGAAATCCACGTTGGTGATTATGGACACCATGTCGGCTCAAAATCTTTGGTGGCCAAGGCTTTCCGGCACGGGTTCTTCTGGTTGACGACTCACAAAGATGCAGAGGGCTTAGTCTGGAAGTGTGACGGCTGTCAGAAGTTTGGCTGGCGTGCTCATGTTCCGGCTCAAGAATTGAGGATGATAGGGCCCTTCAAGAGGTCTAAGGACAAGAAAACGCACCTCCTGGTGGCGGTTGACAAATTTACCAAGTGGGTAGAGGCAGAGCCGGTCAGCAAATGTGATGCAGCTACAGCGGTTCTGTTCATCAAGAAGCTGATCTACCGCTTTGGTTACCCGCACAACATCATTACTGATCATGGTACAAATCTATCCAAGGGGGCTATGAAGAAATTCTGTGACGAGGAGCACATCCGGCTCGATATTTCAGCCTTGGCGCATCCACAGTCCAACGGTCAAGCAGAAAGCGCCAATCAGGAAATTTTAAGAGGGATCAAGCCACGGCTTATGGTTCCTTTGTAGCGAACGCCCGGATGTTGGGTTGAAGAGTTACCCTCTGTCTTATGGAGCATCAGAACCACCCCTAACAGGTCCACGGGTTTCACGCCCTTCTTTATGGTGTACGGCGTTGAGGCCGTGCTACCCAGTGACATACGGCATGACTCGCCAGGGGTGGCGGCTTACGTCGAGACGGAGAACGAGACGGCGCGCCAAGATGCATTGGATGCTCTGGAGGAGGCGCGAGAATTAGCAGCAGCCCGATCAACAATTTATCAACAAGACCTGCGCCGCTATCACAGCCGCAGGGTCAAGACCCGGACGTTCCAGGAAGGTGACTTGGTGCTCCGGCTGATTCAAGACCAGACAAATATGCATAAGCTATCACCTCCATGGGAAGGACCCTTTGTGGTCAGCAAAAATCTCAACAACAGGTCGTATTACCTCATTGATATCCGGGATGACTCAGATACGGCGGGTCAGGAGACCCGTCGGCCGTGGAACATCGCACATCTCCGACCTTATTCACCTAAGGGTGTAAAGATCTATCATTGTATGTTATCATTGTACATACCACAGTTATATGAATAAACAAAGAAACCTCTGATGTTTCATACGCCCTCATATGAGAGAAGATTAAACAATATTCCGGCTGATGCACTAACTGAAGTTGGCGAACGACAGTAGATGCCTATTAGCTAGGCATTATGCCACAAAATCCGGCTCAGGAAAATGAGTCGCGGCAAGGGCGGCTTCTTGCCTTCGGGTGCAGCTTCTAACGCCTATCCGCTGGCGCTTTGTGCCATATGGCTGAACGGTGGTAGACACCTAGTAAAGTCGGCATCTTGCCACCAAAACCGACTAAGGCAATTAGTCATGGCGACGGCGGCTTCTCGCCTTCGGGTGCAGCTTCTAACACCTATCCGCCGGCGGGTCACGCGGTAACTGTTGAGGGGGGCTTCTTATCGACGGGTATCGCTTCTAACACCTTATCGGCCGGCTTTATGCCATCTCCGGCTAACCAGTTTAGCCGCGGTTATGAGAGGTTTCTTACCGACGAGTAGTTAACATCTCATGACCGCGAACGGCGGCTTCTTACCTCCGGGTACAGCTTCTAATGCCTATTAGCCGACGTAAGGCCATGAAAAAATAGTGAAGGTAACTTAGCTATGGTGAACGGCGGCTTCTTACCTTCAGGTACAGCTTCTAATGCCTATTAGTTGTTCTTATAAAAATCCGGCTAAGGAAAAATTAGCGGCTGCGAGGGCGGCTTATTACCTTCGGGTACAGCTTCTAATGCCTATTAGCTGTTCTTATAAAATCCGGCTAAGAAAATATTAGCCGCGGCGAGGGCGGCTTCTTACCTTCGAGTATAGCTTCTAATGCCTATTAGATGTTCTTATAAAAATTCGGCTAAGGAAAAATCAGCCGCGGCGAGGGTGGCTTCTTACCTTCGGGTACAGCTTCTAATGCCTATTAGTTGTTCTTATAAAAATCCGGCTAAGAAAAAATTAGTCGCGGCGAGGGTGGCTTCTTACCTTCGGGTACAGCTTCTAATGCTTATCTGCCGGCGTTTACGCCATACCCCCGGGTGTATCTTCTAATGCCTCATCGGTCGGGCTTCCACGCCACTTCCGGCTGACCAGAGCAGCTATAATTACCACAAAAGGTGTCGCCACCTCCGGGTGTAATTTGCCTAATCTTGGCTGCAGGCGTTTTCTATGATAAGCAAGGCAAGCCTAAATTATTCCAAGCATACAAAGAAAAAATGGCAAGCAAAAGACGGGTCATCTTATACACCTCATGGACAAGTCGCAGACAAGTCTTATCAATTACACTCCCGGAGGAGATCAAAATTTTGGGCAAGTTTTTCAGCCGTCACACGACGGGTCAAGCTGCTACAAGGTTGGTAAATAGGAAGCTAACTAGCTGACGGGTCATCCTGCACCGGCTCTTCTAGGCCTTGATCTGGAGGTTATCCAAATCCCAATTGCAGTTTGTTAGAGCTGCAAAGGAGCCTTCGAAAAAAGGTGACGGGTCAAGTTCTGGAGCAAAGAGATCCTTACTCCGAGCCGGCATCAAATCCTTGCACTCATACAGAGGACCGCGGACACTCTTCTGCTCTGAGTCATATGCAACTTGATAGGTTGACAGATCGACTTCTTCCGCCAGGACAGAGGCTAGGACCTGGGATTCCTTCATACACCGGCTGTAGTCCATGTCAGTGAACTCCGAGTTGTTATCTTTTCTCGATGGAAAGCCCTCCATCATCTCGGCGGCTGTCAGACCCGAAGAAAAAGCCAGAGCCCGGCTGATGCCTGCCATGGCCCCTTGGCGGGCGGCTGATTTCTTGAGCTCGGCAATCTGCTTCGACATTGTGGAGAAGAGCTCTAATACGCCCTTAAGAGTTGCCGGAATCTTGTCCTTGTACTGCACAGCCTTCATGGTGCAGATGGCTCGGCAGTACAGCTGTTCAGTCAGAGTGTAGACGGCTTTCAATGGCAAAAGGCTATCAAAAACCAATTGCCAGCTGGGGCCTGTGTAAATCAAACAATTCAGATGAGCCGCCAGTTTAAATGAAGAGAGACACATTGGAAAAGCAAAATAGTTAAGAGCTTACCAAAGAGGGCGGTTGACATCTTTGCTTTGTGGTGCTTCAGGCCTTGGAGTTCATCCGCCACGGCTGTCAGCCGCGGGTCAGCGTCATCCGCCCGCTGGGTCAAAGCGATTTTCTCCGATTCAGCCGACTCCTTAAGAGCAGTGAAATCAGCCTTGACGGCGGACAACTCTTCAGAGAGAAGCTGACACTTTTCGTCAGCAATGTTGCGGGCCTCTTGTTGAGCCGCTAAATTGGTGTCCACGTCCATCAATTGCGACCCGGCGTCGTTTAAAGCTTACTGTGATACATCAAAATACAAGATAAGCCGCTGAAATAGAAGTCATATCAAATGATGAGTGTTAAAGGCAAGATTATGCAAGTCTCAAGCAGATTGCAAGCAATATGTTTGACACTTGGGGGCTAATGTATGTTTGATCTTTGAGTATACAATGCAGTTCTGGTTCATCTTCGTCAAAGTTAATCCGGAACTTGGGGGCTACACTATGGCTCTTCAAATTGCTTATAATAGAAGCCCCGACTCAACTTCGTCAAGTTTGAGTCGGCCCTTGGGGGCTACAAGTGGTTCTTTAGGATATCTACACCAAAGATCCGATTCAACTTGATCAAGTTAGAGCTGGCCCTTGGGGGCTATGATTGGTTGTTTACGCTATCTACATTAAAGATCCGACTTAATTCTGGCAACTTGAGCCGGCTCTAGGGGACAATAGTTATGGATTTTATCTCCAGAAGATCAGCAAAGACCCGGTTCAACTCTTGACTAGATTGAACCAGCCCTTGGGGGCTAAGTAAGGTTATGGCGGCAAGAGGAATACCTCATATTTTGTCTTCATCAAAGAGACCAGCCGAACCTCCAGATCACGGCTGGTGGTAAGCCGGTTCATATCCCCGGCATGGAGCTCTTCGACCGACATCTTCTCAAAGGAAGAATCGAAATCCAATTTCTTGGAGGCTTCGGCCGGCTCCTTATGCCTGGTCAGCACATGAGTCCGAGGAGATTGATGAGTAGAGCCAGTGATAACAACCTCTGGAGTTGCAGGGGTCTTGGCAGGAGTTGGCGGCTTTGAAGGAGCCCTTGAAGGGCTTTCCAAGATGATATCTTCAGTGGTCAGTTCGGTGGAAGCAATGGGTAGATTTACTCCCGGTTGAGCCTCCTCCGGTTTTTCTTGCTCCAGCTCGTCACCAGCAGGACCGGGGGAGGGCTTGTTGGTTTTCCGACGCTTGGCTTGAGCATTGCAAGATAGAAAAGGCAGAATCAAAAGGATGTTATTACCCCACAAATAGCCGGATGTTATAGTAGAAAGACACTTACAGCGGGTTGATCTTCAGAGGCAGTAGAGCGGTCGTCGAAGAGTCGCCAGAAGAAGGGGACTTCTAAGACAAAATTCAAGAAGGATGAGATGGCACCAAGGTCATAAAGAGAAAAGAGTCAAACAGGAACACATACCTCAGCAAGGCGTTTCTTCGGAGCCGGCGAGTTCGGCAAGCCAGACATAAGCTTAGTGGAGCCTACGCTCCGGGTCTGGCGGTGTTCAGCTTGTTGTTGCTTTTTCAAAGGAAAGTCGAGAGCCAAGTAAGCGAGAGGATGATAAAGAGGAACTTTTCTGATAACCCGCCGCGGCTTTCGGGGACAAAATATTCTAAGACGGAAGAAACATAGTTTACCTCAGGAGCATTAGCACAGCTGGTTTCCACTTCATCCTATGAGTAAAACAAGCATTAGTAAGGCAGGAAGGCAAAGGGTCCAGCAAACAATTAAGGTTTTACCTCTGAGTCAGATGACTGTGGCCGCTCGAGCCAGTCCTCTTGCGGAGCGTCCTTTTTTGACTTCTTGGCCGTAGCCTTCTTCTTGACCTTCTTCAGAGGAGGGATGTACTCCTTCTTCCAGAAATCTGAGTCGGCCTGCGGAGTGGGCCGAAGAAGAGTAATAGGTCAGCAAAGTACAAGCAACATCCAAGATACGGATGGGAAGAAATTAACTTACGTATGGAGCCGGATTGTTGACGCAGAAAGGCGTCAGGCCAATGGCGCTGCATGAGCCAGAGGCTTCGTGGACAAGGCTCCGAATGACCATGGTGATGTCATCCTCTGTCAGGGTTGATTTGCTAAAGCACAAAAAGCTGTCGTACTTGCCTTCATATTCGCACATAAGTCGGCCTCTACGGCTTAAGTGCATGATCCGCCAAGAAATCCAGCAGCGGATCAAGTCTAATCATGTTAATCCATTGGCCATGAGCGCCTTGATCTTGGCATGAGCCGGCTCGTACCAGGCATGCTCCGAAGCTAAGAGCCGACCTGGAAGCTCTGAATCTGTCCTGAGCCGGGAGGGACGATAACCTGGCAAGGGGCGCTCATTCTCAAGAGAGGTATCCTGGTAGTAGAACAAGGTCTTGTTCCCGTCCTTCGGATGACTCGGCATCTGAGTAGCCGGAAAGATAATGTCCCGGTGACATTGAATAGAAATGCCGCCTAGCTCCAGACTCGGACCGCCCTTCATCTCGGTTTTATGCAGTTGGCATAGAAGAACTCTCGAAACAGCCTCACAAATGGCTTGATTTGAGGTACGCTTCGCAGAGCACTCGGAAGTTGCATATATTTGAAACGGAGTTGGGGGCCAAGTCTTGAGGGTGAAGCTTATACAAATGAAGAACGTCATGCTACTTCTCGAGTGTGCGTTGGTTTTTCCCTTGAAGACGAAAGGGTGATGCAGCAAAGTAGAGGTAAGTATTTCCCTGAGTTGTAGAACCAAGGTATCAAATCAGTAGGACTATCAAGAGGAGGCACCAAGAAACCTGCACAAACACAAACAAACTTGCACCCAACACGATAAAGGGGTTGTCAATCCCTTCACGATTACTTGCAAGGTGAGATCTGATAGTGATAATGAGTAAATATAAATAAGTGATTAAAATTGCAGCAAGGTATTTTTGGTGTTTTTATGTTTAGATCTGAATATATAATATGTAAAATAGACCCGGGGGCCATAGTGTTCACTAGAGGCTTCTCTCATGATAGCAAGTATTACGGTGGGTGAACAAATTACTGTTGAGCAATTGATAGAATAGTGCAAAGTCATGACGATATCTAAGGCAATTATCATACATATAGGCATCACGTTCGAGACAAGTAGACTGATACTTTCTGCATCTACTACTATTACTCCACACATCAACCGCTATCCAGCATGCATCTAGTGTATTAAGTTCATAACAAACGGAGTAACGCTTTAAGCAAGATGACATGATGTAGAAGGATAAATTCATGCAATATGATATAAACCCCATCCTTTTACCCTCGATGGCAACAACATGGTACGTGCCTCACTACCCCTTCTGTCACTAGGTGAGGACACCGCACGGTATGAACCCAAAACCAAGCACTTCTCCCATTGCAAGAATCATAGATCAAGTTGGCCAAACGAAACCTATAACTCAAAGAGACTTACAAGGATATGAAATCATGCATATAAGAATTCAGAATTGACTCAAATAATATTCATAGATAATCTTATCATAAATGCGCAATTCATCGGATCTCAACAAACACACCACAAAAGAAGATTACATCGGATAGATTGCCATGAAGATCATGGAGAACTTTGTATTGAAGATCAAAGAGAGAGAGGAAGCCATCTAGCTACTAGCTATGGACCCGAAGGTCTGATCTGAACTACTCACGCAACATCGGAGAGGCAAGGATGTTGATGAAGATGGCCACTAGAGATGGATTCCCCTTCGGCAGGACGCTGGAACGGTCTCTCGATTTGTTTTTGGTGGTTCTGGAGGCTTGCGGCGGCGGAACTTGCGATCTTGATCTTTTTCCGAGGGTTTTGGTATTTATAAGACTGTATGGCGGTGGAAACGTGCGGAGGTGGGCCTCGAGGAGGCCACGAGCCCCCTAGCTGCGGCCTAGGGGGCGCGCATCCCAGGCTCGTGGCTCCCTCGGGCCACTTCTCTGGTATTTCTTCCTTTAGGTATTTTTGATATTTTTCATAAAAATCACGGCGAAAGTTTTATTCCATTTGGACTCCGTTTGATATTCCTACCTGAAAAAGATCAAAAACACGAAAAAAAACAGGAACTCGCACCGGGCACTGAGTTAATAAGTTAGTCCCAAAAATCATATAAAATAGCATATTCATGCATATAAAACATCCAAAGTTGATAATATAATAGCATGGAACAATCAAAAATTATAGATATGTTGGAGACGTATCAAGCATCCCCAAGCTTCGTCCTCGAGTAGGGAAGTGATAAAGACCGAATTTTTGATGTGGAATGCTACCCAACATATTTGTTTTATGTAATCTCTTTATTATGGCATGAATGTTCAGATCCATAAGATTCAAAACAATAGTTCAATATTTACAAAAAAACAGTAATATTTCAAGCATAATAGAAAAGTGATCATAAACTTTTGAAATAACAAGGCCAAAGAAAGTTATCCCTACAAAAATTATATAGTGTGGCTATGCTCCATCATCCCCACACAAAGAATTTAAATCATGCACATCCTTGGTATTGGCCAAGTAATTGCTTTCACACTCTTACTTTCTCAAACCTTTTTCAACTCTCATGCAATATATGAGTGTGAGCCATGGATGTAGCACTATAGGTGGAATAGAGTGTGGCGAAGGTTGTGAGGCAAAAATAAGGAGATGGTCACATCGACTCGGCGTATGAATAGGCTATGAAGATGCCCATCAATATATATCAATGTGAATTAGTAGGGATTGCCATGAAACGGATGCACTAGAGCTATAAGTGTATGAAAACTCAAAAATGATAACTAGTGGGTGTGCACCTCACTTGCTTGCTCATCAAGACCTAGGGCAATTTTGAGGAAGCCCATCATTGGAATATACAAGTTAAGTTACATAATGAAAATTTCCACTAGCATATGAAAGTGACAAAACAAGAGACTCTCCATTTTGAAGAACATGGTGCTATTTTGAAGCACAAGTGTGGAAAAAGATAGTAGCATTGTCCCTTCTCTCTTTTTCTCTCATTTTTTTGTTTGGGCTCTTTGAACTCTTTTTTTGTGGGCATCTTTGGCCTCTTTTATTTCCTTACATGGGACAATGCTCTAATAATGATGATCATCACACTTTTATTTACTTAAAACTCGATACTTAGAACAATAATGACTCTATATGAATGAAAATGATGGCACATGTCATGAGACAGAACGGTGAAAGTTGCATGGCAATATATCTCAGAATGGATATGAAAATTCCATAATAGGTAGGTATGGTGGATGTTTTGAGGAAGATATATGGTGGGTTTGTGCACCGGCAAAAGTTGCGTGGCACTAGAGAGGCTGGCAATAGTGGAAGGTGAAAGTGCATCTATACCATGGACTCACATTAGTCATGAAGAACTCACATACTTATTGCAAAAGTTTTATTAGTAATCTAAACAAAGTGCTAAACGCATACTCCTAGGGGGAGGGTTGGTAGGAGTTAACCATCACACGATCCCGACGTCTACACAAAGGATGACAATCAATAAATGCATTATGCTCCGACTTCCTAACATAGCGGTTCACCATACGTGCATGCTACGGGAATCACTAACCTCAACACAAGTATTTCTAGATTCACAACACCCTAATAACATAACTCTCATATTACCATATCCATATCTCAAAACTAATCATGAGGAATCGAACTTCTCTTACTAATCAATGCACTTGAATATGAAAGTTTTTGTTATATCCTCTTTGGATGCCTGTCATATTTAGGACTAATTTCATAACACACGCCAATTACCAAGTTTCTCAGAGAGAGAGCACTCTCAAAATGATATAAGTGAAGATTAGAGAGTTTTGATTTCTACAAAATATGACATCGCCATGCTCTACAAAGATTTAAGTGAAGCACTAGAGCAAAATTTATCTAGCTCAAAAGATATAAGTGAAGCACACGGGAGCAAAAATATCAAGCCCAAAAGATATAAGTGAAGCACATGTGACAAAAATCATCAAGCTCAAAAGATATAAGTGAAGCACATGTGAGCTAATATTGCCTAACTCAAAAGATATAAGTGAAGCTCATTGAGTATGCTAACAAATTCATGATGAGTGCATATCCCTCTCAAAAGGTGTGCAGCAAGGATGATTGTGATAAAACAAAAGTCAAAGACTACTATAACACACGAAGCTCCAAGCAAAACACGTATTATGTGGTGAATAAAAATATAGCTCCAAGTAACGTTACCGATGGATTGAAGATGAAAGAGGGGATGCCTTCCCGGGGCATCCCCAAGCTTAGGCTTTTTGGTGTCCTTAAATTTGGCTTGGGATTCCTTGGTAATCCCCAAGCTTAGGCTCTTTCCACTCTTTATTCCATTGTCCATAAGAACATCACCCAAAACTTGAAAATTTCACAACACAAAACTTAAACAGAAACTCGTGATAGCATTAGCATAAGAAAACAAACCACCAACTTTTCATGTGCTGTAGTAAACTTGATTTACATTTATATTGATGTTATATTACTGTATTCTCACTTTCCCGTGACTCGTACCCCCCGATACTAGCCATAGTTTCATCAAAATAAGCAATCAACACAACAAAAATAGAATCTGTCAAAAACAGAATAGTCTGTAGCAATATGTATATTTCGAAAACCTCAGCTAACTCAAAAATTCTGAAACAAATATAAAAATTAGGGAAATTTGCGTGTCAATCAGCACCAAAAAGAATCAACTCAAAATCTCTTTCTGGCTGGGAATGGAAAATAATTTCGTGAGCAGAAAGTTTCTATGTTTTTCCAACATGATTAAACAACTATCACCAAAACTAATCATAAAGGTTCCACTTGGCACAAACACTAACTAAAACATAAAAAACACAATCATAACAGAATCATTATGGTGTTGACTCAACAAAACAGAAATTAAAAAAGCAAGAATAAATATATTCATTGGGTTGCCTCCCAACAAGCGCTATCGTTTAACGCCCTTAGCTAGGCATAAGGCAATGAAATCAAGTATTATCATCTTTAGTGCTCAAACCATAAGTAGCTATCATAATGGATTCATAAGGAAATCTTATTTTCTTTCTAGGGAAGTGTTCCATACCCTTCTTTAATGGAAATTGAAATTTAATATTCCCTTCCTTCATATCAATAATAGCACCAATAGTCCTAAGAAAAGGTCTACTAAGAATAATGGGACATGTTGGATTGCAATCATTATCAAGGACAATGAAATCTAAGGGCACATAATTCCTATTTGCAATAATAAGAATATCATTAATCCTTCCCATAGGTTTCTTAATAGTAGAATCCGCAAGATGCAAATTAAGAGAGCACTCATCAATCTCATTGAAACCTAGAACATCACATAAAGATTTTGGAATCGTGGAAACACTAGCACCCAAATCACACAAAGCGTGGCATTCATAATTTTTAATCTTGATTTTTATAGTAGGTTCCCACACATCATGAAGCTTTCTAGGAATAGATATTTCCAACTCAAGTTTCTCTTTAAGAGATTCATCATAGCATCAACGATATGTTTAGTAAAAGCCTTATTTTGGCTATAAGCATGTGGAGAGTTTAACATGGATTGCATCAAGGAAATACATTCAATCAAAGAGCAGCTATCATAATTAAATTCCTTGAAATCAAAAGTAGTAGTTTCATCACTATTCAAAGTTTTGATATCATCTACTCCACTTTTAGTATTTTTAGCATCAAGATAAATAGACTCCGAATCATTGGGGCGTTTCTTAACCAAAGTGGATTCACATCCAGCCCCATCATCATTAGAATTGACATTAGAAAACAAGGATTCAATAGGAGTCACATCAAGCACTTTAAGATCTTCGTGATTTTCATCACGAGAACACGCCTTTTTGAGCCATTCATGTCTAGCATGAATTTGGGCGGTTCTTTCTTTACTCTCATTCATAGAAATACGCATAGCTTTCAAAGTTTCATCCATATTAATCTTGGGAGGAACACATCTTAATTTCAAAGCATCAATATCAAGAGACATTCTATCAACAGTCATAACCAAGTCATCAATTTTAAGCAGTTTTTCTTCTATGGAAGCATTGAAAATCTTTTGTGAATTAGTAAACTCCTTAATAGTACTCTCAAGACCAGAGGGTATTTTATTATAATTTCCATGAGCATTGTTGTAGGAATTGCCAAAATTATTAGAGGGATTACTAGGAAAAGGCCTAGGATTAAAGTTACCTCTATAAGCATTGTTGTTACCAAAATTATTCCTACCAACGAAATTGACATCAAAATTTTCATGGCTATTCTCAATCAAGGAAGACAAAGGCATATAATTTGGATCTAGAGGAACACTTTTACTAACAAACATCTTCATTAACTCATCCATCTTAGCACTCAAAGAATTGATTTCTTCTATAGCATGCACTTTTTTACTAGTAGGTGACCTTTCGGTGTGCCATTGAGAATAATTTGTCATGATATTATGTAAGACTTTTGTAGCTTCTCCTAGTGTGATTTCCATAAAAGTTCCACCAGAAGCGGAATCCAAGTTATTTCTAGAAGAAAAATTCAAACCAGCATAGAAAATTTGTATAATGATCCAAAGACTTAGGCCATGAGCGAGACAATTTCTAATCATCAATTTCATTCTCTCCCAAGATTGTGCAACATGTTCATGATCTAGTTGCTTAAAATTCATAATATCATTACGGAGAGAGATAATCTTAGCAGGTGGAAAATATTTGGAAATAAAAGCATCTTTACATTTGTTCCATGAATCAATCCTATTTTTGGGTAAATATGAAAACCAAGTTTTTGCTCTATCTCGTTGTGAGAACAGAAATAGATTCAATTTAATTATATCATTATCCACATCTTTCTTCTTTTTCATATCACATAACTCAATAAAGGTATTAAGATGGGATGCGGCATCTTCACTTGGAAGGCCGAAAAATTGCTCTTTCATAACAAGATTCAACAAGGCAGCATTAGTTTCATATGATTCCGCACTAGTGGCGGGAGAAATTGGAGTACTAATAAAATCATTGTTATTGGTATTATAGAAATCACACAATTTAGTGTTTTCAGACATGGTGATTACAAGCACACAAGAAAATAAAGAAAGTCAAATATTTTTGTAATTTTTGTTTTTTAGAAGTGGGGGAGAGGAAAACAAGATGCATATAATGTAAATGCAAGATATGGGTTTGTGATAGGTACTTGATAGATATGCTTCACTTGAATACTCTCCGGCAACGGCGCCAAAAATACTTCCCGGGGGCCATAGTGTTCACTAGAGGCTTCTCTCATGATATCAAGTATTACGGTGGGTGAACAAATTACTGTTGAGCAATTGATAGAATAGCGCAAAGCCATGAAGATATCTAAGGTAATGATTATACATATAGCCATCACGTCCGAGACAAGTAGACCGATACTTTCTGCATCTACTACTATTACTCCACACATCGACCGCTATCCAGCATGCATCTAGTGTATTAAGTTCATAACAAACAGAGTAACGCTTTAAGCAAGATGACATGATGTATAAGGATAAATTCATGCAATATGATATAGACCCCATCTTTTTACCCTTGATGGCAACAACACGATACGTGCCTCGCTACCCCTTCTGTCACTAGGTGAGGACACCGCACGGTATGAACCCAAAACTAAGCACTTCTCCCATTGCAAGAATCATAGATCAAGTTGGCCAAATGAAACCTATAACTCGAAGAGACTTACAAGGATATGAAATCATGCATATAAGAATTCAGAATTAACTCAAATAATATTCATAGATAATCTGATCATAAATCCACAATTCATCGGATCTCAACAAACACACCGCAAAAGAAGATTACATCGGATAGATCACCATGAAGATCATGGAGAACTTTGTATTGAAGATCAAAGAGAGAGAGGAAGCCATCTAGCTACTAGCTATGGAACCGAAGGTCTAATCTGAACTACTCATGCATCATCGGAGAGGCAAGGATGTTGATGAAGATGGCCACCGGAGATGGATTCCCCTCCGGCAGGACGCCGGAACGGTCTCCCGATTGGTTTTTGGTGGTTCTGGAGGCTTGTAGTGGCGGAACTTGCGATCTTGATCTGTTTCCGAGGGTTTTGGTATTTATAAGACTATATGGCGGTGGAAACGTGTGGAGGTGGGCCTCGAGGAGGCCACGAGCCCCCTAGCCGTGGCCTAGGGGGGCGTGCCTCCCAGGCTCGTGGCTCCCTCGGCCCACTTCTCTGGTATTTCTTCCTTCAGGTACTTTTGATATTTTTCATAAAAAATCACGGCGAAAGTTTTATTCCATTTGGACTCCATTTGATATTCCTACCTGAAAAAGATCAAAAACACGAAAAAACCCAGGAACTGTCACTGGGCACTGAGTTAATAAGTTAGTCCCAAAAATCATATAAAATAGCATATTCATGCATATAAAACATCCAAAGTTGATAATATAATAGCATGGAACAATCAAAAATTATAGACATGTTGGAGACGTATCACGTCACGGAAGAATTTAGAGTCGGGCGGCACGAACCCTCGTTCGATGTGATCTGTGAAAACTACTACTTCTGCTTTCTTTGGAGAGGGTCGTGTCTCATCACCCGGAACCTGCCAGTGAAGGACCTCTTGAGGAGGAAGAGTGCCCGCGCCAACAAAATCCGTCAAATACTCTTCCGTGACACCAGACCCGACCCAGTTGCATGAGTTGGAGGCGCAAGACATATTGGTGGCTTAAGAACTGTGCAAAAGTTGAATACGCAGCAAGTTAAGAGCAGGCAGATGTCTGTGCCGGCTTACGGTTCAAAGAGGTCTACAACTGCTATAGTCCGGCTGATAAGATCCGGAGAAGCCTAGCGACTCAACAGAGGAACAGAAGAGCGAAAATCGGCTAAGTCCTAAAAAACAAGTTTCGCAAACTACCACTACAACTACGGATCTACAAAAGCGGGGAAAAGAAATCTTATTTCAAACTAGCGAAGAACAGTGGAAACTGATAAGTGCAAAACGGAGCCGCATCGGTCCACGCATTAAGCACGGCCGCCCCATAAGTGGCGGCGCGGCAAGAACGCATGCCAAGACATCGACGGCATCTAGACACCCTAGCAGCGGCGATGGAGGAACCCGAGCGACAACGGCGGAGCTTCCGTGAAACCCTACTACGGCGGCGGACGATCTAGGGAGAGAAAGAACTCACCGATGATGGAGTGCCAGATGCGGACGAAGCTCTGGTGCGATTGAGGTCGATGCAACGGCCTGGTCGGTGAAGAGGCGAAGACGGCACCGAAGGTCAGATGCGATTGGAAGCGGAGACGACCGGAGGAAGAAGAAGAATAATGAGCAGGAGAATGGAGGTTTCCATACCGCATGGGTCTTATTTAAAGAGAAGGAGAGGCGGGCACGAAAATCTAGGCGACGAAACCGTTTGACTAAGGCGGGCACCTCGATTCTCGGGCTGACCATTTAATAAAAGATTCCGTGGTACGTCAGCGGATCTCATGACGTCACGCCGGGTCATCATGGGGCGACTCCCCAAGGAGCAGTTAAGAAGGATGAACAGAGCAAGCTCAATTCAACATGGGGCCTAATGTTGGGGATATAACCCCGAAATATGACCCGCCCTTAAGGCTCCGGGTCATGTTGGTGGCTCATGAGCTGGCCCAAGGGTGAGCCGTAAGACTGGTGGCCCAGGAAGATAGACGGCTCAAGGTGTGGGCCGCACGGTGGCCCGAACAGAGAAGACCCAGGCGTGTAAGCCGCCTCAGAGACAGCTTGGACAAGAAGATAGAGCGAGACTCAAACATACGATGAGTCACGGTTAAACAATTGTAAATACCCGGTGGTCCTGACCTCCTATATAAAGGCAGACCCGGGGCGACTTAGAGGACAGGTTATCGAAAACTAGTTCAAGCTTTTAGCTCCTTTGTAATAGATACAACAAGCAATATAAGCACAAGCAGGACGTAGGCTATTACCTCGACTTGAGGGGACGAACCTGGGTAAACCCGTGTCTTTCATCCCAATCAACCCCTTTGAGTCCACCCCGTTAGCGATGGCCTCGAATCCAAGTCCGTTCACCTGGACATCTGCCGTGATAAATCCACGACACAACCCATAGCCCCCAAAGGCTGGCTCATCTTCTTGAGGTGAATTGGGTCTTCTTCATATCCTTGCCTTGGAAAGAGTTGAATACATTAGCCCCCAAGTGTCAAGGATATTTCTTGCAATTTTCTTGACAGTTGATATAATATTTCAGTATATGAGTTTGAATATTGTGCTCTTCTCAGTATCGTTGAATATCCTTACTCCTTTATGCGGAAAGCTTTACGGCAAGCCAGATCAAGCATATCCATCTTGAAGAAAGATTTAGAAACAGGGCTAAACGCCCAAGCCATCGCGGAAGAAAAACTGCACCTCACTTTGGAGGAATTGGAGAAGACCAAGGTACTTTTTCAAAAAAAAATCCTTTGATGTTGAGAGGGCCGCCTTGCTGAAGCGCGTAGGGAGTGCTGAGGGTCAGCTGAAACCCGTCACTGAGGAAGTGGTCGGGTTAAAGCGGCGTATTGCCACTATGACCCATGCTATCTTTGATAAGTCTCCCATGGTAGCTTTGCAAAAACTCATATTTGGAGCTACACTATCTAGTGTTCTTTGACGCATACGCTATTTTGCAGGCCCAGGACATCCAACCTCCAAGAGAACAACTTGCTTATGTTGAAGGTTGTATATACCTTAACTGAGCAACTCTATATTGAAGGTTGGCTCGCTATTAAAGTTTCAATGGGAGAAAAGGAACCATAACACTCATCAAGGATATGCTGAAGGTCCTTTCAACTATTCCCAAGCAAGTCGAAGAGATGAAAAAATCAGCCGCCCATTCTGGTGCAACTTCGGCTTTGAGCCAGGCCTTTGCCTACGCGGAGGAGCTTGACCCGACAGAGATGGCCAAAGGTTTCCCTGAGCTCAAGGATGATGGCATGGCTTTCGGAGATGCGAATTATCTAAAGTGTGTCAAGACGGCTCGTGTGCTTGCCACATAACTTGTTGCTGGGATGGGCTTGAAAGGATACCAGGCGGCTTATGATGCGAGAAATTCGCGAATCTGTCCACCCACCTTCAATTCAGTGGATCTGATTCCTCACCGCTGTAATCATACTTTTGCTCCTGAAGTTGAGCCGTCCCCTATTCTAAACGAAGAGGTTGTATTCCATGCCCTAACTCATTGCAACTGGGACGTGGACAATCTTTAGATTGTAGAGCCAGAAAAGGCAGTGAAGGATGACCCGAAGGCGGCTCAGGTGACAGAACAACCTGAGGTTAACCCAGACGACGCAGGAGGCTAAGCTCAGAAGTGATGTAAAAACAATTTAAGCCGCTTGTTGCCTATAGCCCCCATTTGTTGGGCCAAATAGATATTTTGTGACTCTTGACTTGAGTCTGTAATAGGAGTAGTTTTAAAAACTTCCTGGAAAAAATCTATCATGCCTTCATGCATTTTTGCTTTGGTGAAGGTGTTTATCCTATGATCCTTTTGCCCTTCTACAATTATTGTAGACTGTTTTGTTCTCCTGCTCGCCTTGAATATTTCCACCATGCTTTGATGAATTTTTCAGGAAAACGAGACGGCAGAGAAATCTTAATGATCAAAGCTTCAGGCTTTGTTTTGACAATACTTAACCGGCCATAATATGACGATGGTTGGTAACCCGGACTCTCATGTCTGAGCCAGTAATAAAACAACGGTGTACCTACAAAATCTTATGTGGTAGCAATAGTTAACAATATCAAGTATTGCGGTATGAGTTGGCTTAAAGAATCTCAACAATAAAGGACTGGCCTTTGAGGCTTAATCAGACAGGCCAGCCTTTTTGAGCCGAATCGGAAATTCAAACCACTTAATTTTGGTTAAACCAAAAAGATTCTTATAGTGTAACCTGGTCCAAGGACCAAGCTTATGCAGCAAGCATGAATAAGTATGACATTTTATTTGAATAATGTTATGTTATGATGTCACATGCAAGTAAAAAATATGATGGCTTTCGAGGCTCGACATAAAGACTGGCTTTCGAGGCTCAAGTCTTGCTTTAATGAAGCGGGTATGATAACCCGTGGTTTATCCTAGCTCTCTGCATGCCAGCTCTCTTGTGACTCAAACCGATGTTTTAACCTTAAGAAGTTTAGGGTCCCTGAAAAAGGATCGACTCTTAGGAGTACATGGGCTCACCTGATCGGAGTCGCATCAAGCATACAGGCAGGTTTAACCACATGTGGCATTTTTCTTTTACTGGGTCAAGAGGGTGAGAAAGCTGAACTCGATGAGTTGGAAGCCCCCAAATGCCCAATATAATCATGGTGTTTTTGTCGGATTACAAAGGTGAGAAAGCTAAACTCAATGAGTTGGAAGCCCCCAAGTGCCCAAAGAATGAAGGATCAAGCCAAGTTTGCGGCTGAAACAACAATAACTTCGAATTTTGGTTAAGCCGACTTTATTCAAATGTAAAGAAGTGTGTACAAGATTTGTAGGGGGAGGAGAAAGTACAAAATCAAAGGAGTCGGCGGCTCTAAACACATTATGATCGTAAGCAAGCAATGCTCTGGGGCCGGCTTACTTTCTCCTTGGCGATGTATGATCTTCCTTGCAAACCTTCTAAGAAATATGATTTTAAACTCAAATACTAATGATATTGACCGTTGTTCAGCTACTTGGGATTGCTCTGGAAGCCACCTTGGTTATTGTGTTGATTGTTTTGGTCGGGGTGCTGTCCATTGCCATTATTTGCCTGATGCTGGAAACCGGCGCCTAAGATGGCCTGCGATCCATCAGGACCATGCTGGCCGGGTTGTCCGCCACCATTACCTCCTCATGACTTTGGAAGGCCTGGTTACGGAATTCCTACATGATGTAGCAGTTCTCCCATGAATGGGCAGACGATATGTCCAGGGTACTGTGTTTGGGACACAGTGCCTTGAGTGCCTCTTCATAGTTATGAGGCTTATTCCCATTGTAAGCCCCTCCAGGACGACCATTACGGCATTGGTTTTTAAAACCAACATTAGTATTGGCAACGAAATCTGACCCGCCATCTGGTTGCTTCCATTTACCATTGTTATTTTGGTGCCCTTGGTTACCACCATGGGTATGCTGGCCCCTGCCACCTTGACCTTCTTGCATTTGCTTGTTTAATCTTCAGCTGAATCGGGATCCTTTGTGCCATCTGACTCGGTGTACCTGGTGAGGACATCCATTAATATGCCCATATCTTGCACCTTTTGCTTGAGTCGCCCGAGCTTTAGGACCAGCAGCTGGAAGTGGCAATTCTTTTCCAAAATCAGGATCGCTTGAGCCACCGTGATGTTGTATGGTGAATGTATAATCTTCACGACCTAGCGGGTCCAGTGATGGGCCGACTCATCGACTCGCTGGACGCAATGTTGAAGGTTCACAATCGTCATTGGCATCTTGCATGTTCCTTGGAAATTCTTTATGAAACGCTCTTTAAGTTCCGACCAACTATTGATGGAATTGGGTGGTAGATTTTTCAACCATGTTAGAGCCAGCCACTCAAGACTCATGGCCAGGTACTTGGCGCACATGGCATCACTGACATCGAGCATATCCATTGCCAACTCATAGCTTTCAATCCAGGCCACCGGCTCAAGGTCCGTTGTGTAATTCGGCGCCTTACAAGTCCCTTTACAATCTTTAGGCATATGCTCCGCGCAAAGAGCCGGTGACAGACAAGGTGTCCCAATTGTCCTACTAGTGGTCCCAGTTTCCGTTTGAGGAGTTGGCTGCTGGATCACGTGTGCTAGTGCTTCTGCCTCTACTTGTTGTGTCTTCCTAGCTACGTCAAAAACTTTCTGTGCTCCTGGTAGTACAGGCTGGGTTGGGGGAGTTTGGAGTTGTTGCTTGTGCCCACTGCTAGAGACAGCCGGAGATTCCAAGTGGCGATTCTGGCCATGGCTAGTGTACTGGGTGGAGTGCATCCAGTCGCGATTGTAGGAATATTGTGCTTGCAACACCACTGTTGTTTTCAGCATCTCGATAGTGTTCCTTGCCTCAATATCAACAGGGGTGTTCCCCAATATGGGCAATGTTTCCAAGTGTTGGGTTGCAGCCAGCATATTGTCAACGGGGTTAGAAAATGACCCCATGGGGTCTGAAAGCGCTATGGTGGCGAAGGAACAAACGATGGCTGGGGCGGTTTGTTTTGCTGATTCGTAATTGGTTGCTCAGCCCCCAGCGTCATCTGAGGGGTATTGAAGAGTCATTATGGCTTGAGGTTTGGTGGCAACCAGCTTTGATGTCTCCTTTGGTACGCCTCAGACGCCTCTCTCTTGTGCGCTAGCTGCGAAGCCTCGGCCTTAAGGCGCTCCGACTCATCATGTATCTGGGCCTGTAGTTCTACCATCCTTGCATTCTTAGCATCAATTTCCCTTTGTAACTTAGTCATCTAGTCTCTCGGCTTGGTCAACTCCATGTTACGCCCTTCTTGGTTTTCCGTTGTAACGGGACTCTCTAGAAGCTTCGCCATCTCGGCCATCAGATCCGCCATTGTTTGAGCCTGTCTTGCCCGACCCGCCTGACCCGGAAGCCACTCCGGGCGCGGACAGGTTTTGAGCCGTCGTGACTCCTGCCATGTAGACAGAGAATTGCCTAGTTGACTCATGGAATTCCTTGGGGACTCTGACCTCCAGAGCTCCTCCGAGTCTGCCATCATAAAGAGGACAGATCGACTCAGTTTCTCCCATAGAGGAGTTAACATCTAAATCGCTGATAACCCACAAGTATAGGGGATCGCAACAGTTTTCGAGGGTAGAGTATTCAACCCAAATTTATTGATTTCTCACAAGGGGAGACAAAGAATATTCTCTAGTATTAGCATCTGAGTTGTCAATTCAACCACACCTAAAAGACATAATATTTGCAGCAAAGTATTCAGTAGCAAAGTCATATGGAAGTAACGGTAACGGTGGCAAAGTGATAGTAGCAGTTTGTAGTGATTGTAATAGTGGCAATGGAAAAGTAACTTATTAAAGATCATATGTGAAAAAGCTCGTAGGCAATGGACCAGTGATGGATAATTATGTCAGATGGCATTCATCATGCAACAATTATAACATAGGGTGACACAGAACTAGCTCATCTTCATCAATGTAATGTAGGCATGTATTCCATATATAGTCATATGTGCTTATGGACAAGAACTTGCATGCCATCTTTTGTCCTACCCTCCCGTGGTAGAGGGGTCCTATTGAAAACTCAGGGATATTAAGGCCTCCTTTTAATAGAGAACCGAACCAAAGCATTAGCACTTAGTGAATACATGAACTCCTCAAACTACGGTAATCACCGGAAGAATCCCAGTTATTGTCACCCTGGCGGATGCGGATCATAACTCGTAATAGGTGTCTACAACTTGCAAGATAGGATCAAGAACACTCATATATTCATGAAAACATAATAGGTTAAGATCTGAAATCATGGCACTCGGGCCCTAGTGACAAGCATTAAGCATAGCAAAGTCATATCAACATCAATCTCAGAACATAGTGGATACTAGGGATCAAACCCTAACAAAACTAACTCGATTACATGATAAATCCCATCCAACCGATCACCGTCCAGCAAGCCTACGATGAGATTACTCACGAATGCTGCAGAGCATCATGGAATTGGTGATGGAGGATGGTTGGTGATGACGAAGGCGTCGATTTCCCCTCTCTGGAGCCCAAAACGGACTCCAGATCTGGTCTCCCGAGGAAGAACAGGAGATGGCAGCGGCTCCGTATCGTGAAACGTGACGAACTCTTCTCCTTGATATTTTTCTCCATGAATAGGAATATATAAAAGTGGAAACAAGGTCGGAGGAGCGTCAGGGGGCCCACAAGCCACAGGGGCGCGCCCTAGGGGGTGGGCGCGCCCACCAGGCTTGTGTCCAGATGGTGAGCCCCCTCTAGTTGATTCTTTCGCCAATATTTTTTATTAATTCCACAAATATTCTCCGTAAATTTTTAGGTCAATCTGAGAACTTTTAATTCTACAGAAAAATAACACAAAGGCAATTCTGTTGAAAACAGCGTCAGTCCGGGTTAGTTCCATTCAAATCATGCAAATTAGAGTCCAAAACAAGGGCAAAAGAGTTTGGAAAAGTAGATACGTTGGAGACGTATCAATCGCCGAGAATGTCGTCGCTGCTTGACGGCTCATCTGTGAGGGAAACTCCCTAAGTGAAGTTGACGCCGGCCAACCTGATCCCGACCGAGTCGTATGGGCCGAGCCGGCTCGTTGGTGTCGATTTAGAAATCCGGCTTGGTGACGGTAGTACCGCACCCGCCGAGGGGTTAGGGGGTGCAAAACCGAACCAGAAACCAAAAACTGAACTGAAAAAATAAACCAAACTGAAATTTCGGTTTTGGTTTCAGGTTCAGTTTCCAAATCTTCAAACCATTAAACCTTCGGTTTTTTCCATTATAAACCGAAAACCATTGTGTTAAACTGAACTACCTTCGCTATGCAAAGATATAAGATGAACATGCATCAACCCCTCCTTTTATAGCCCTCTGCGCACCATGCTGCTGCTCGGTTAGCGATGTGGTACTAAATCCTATTGCTCCTGGGCAGCTGGCGCTGGTGGCTGGTGCATGCGTTGTTTGTTTGTTTGGGCCTGAAGTTGTTTGGCCCAGCTATAAGTCTATTTGGGCCTCAAATTTGTTAGCCTAGACGGTGTTGAATGACTAAAATGGAATACTGTTATACGTATATAGGACACGAGATTTGCTACGCTCAAACAAAATGATGCTTGCAATAGCCACCAACGCTCATCCTTGTCTAAAAAGAAAAAACGTGAGTTGTTTGTTCATGAAGTGAAAAGCTCACCCTGAATCTCCACATGACATGAGAGCTCATCCTTTTCTCAAAATAAAAGGAAAACTCGTCTGGGATTTGCTACTGTTGTACTAGGATTTGCATGTCTGTCGCATAGCTACTATGATGCTTGAGAGGAACAAAAAAGAAACAAGGTCCTTGTTCTTTATTCCTTTATAAACATCAACAGTTGACCATGGGCAAGTCCTTTGTTTTATAGTTTCAAGTGGACAAACTTTACTGCATAAGTCATACGTATATATGACTAGGACCAAAACATATTTTCCATCTAATGATCTAGTTCTCACAAGAACAATCTATCCTACATATATCAGCGAATCATGTGACCAAAAATTTATTTATTGTTCAAAAGTTTGCGTCAACTTTGGTTATTTTGGTTATTACCAAAACCGAACGGAAATTAAATGGTTATTACCAAAACCGAACTGTATCTATGTATAAAACCGTATAAACCAAAGTACAAAAACCATATAAACCAATAACTATATAAACCGAACCGAATCAAACCAAAAAAAATGAATGCACACGCTGACCGAGGGGGGTCGGGTGCTCATACTTGGACGAGCCACCGTGGATCCCTTGGATTGGATTATCGACGCAAATCTTGTCGTGGCGGCTCTTGATCATCTGATCAACCGCGAACTTCCCGAACCCTGGACAGGTTCCCTTTGAGGACTCAATCCCACCGGACGAAGACCTCAGGATGGGCGCCAACTTTCGTAGTTTTGTCACGGTAGATGTCCTTGTTTAAGGACTTAGGTGTGAGGCCATCGCCGTTGGGTGGCGACTCAAAGAGATCGAATGAGGACAGGAGGCGGGTTTACCCAGGTTTGGCCCCTCCAATGAAGGTAATAGCCTACGTCCTGCTTTGCATCAATATTAAGGGAGATCTCAATTACAAGGATGGGGGATCGCTAACCTAGCTTTCAAGGGTGTCTAGCTTGAGTCTTTTGGCCCTGGGGGCTTGCCTTTATATATATGTCAAGACCCTAGGGTTTACAATAGAGTCCGAGTCATGTCATGGCTCATAACCTACCATATCTCTAACACGCCTTGCCTTTCAAGCAAGAAAGTCTCCTGGTGTGATCCGCCTCAGCCCTTGAACTATCGTATCTTGGTCCGTGGGATGCCCGGCGGCTTGTTTAGTAGCCACCTTAACAGTCTTGTCTTCTTGTCACAGCCCATATTTGAGCGTCTGTGAAGCCGCCGATAAGTTAACCCAGCCCAATAGGGCGGGTCACACCGCGGGGTTTTATCCCCAACATAACCCGTCTTACACCTCACAATATGTCTGTACTCATGTGGACATGACGCACTTCGGAAAGCTACGTGTTATAGACGGTTGCAAAACTAGGAAGAGAACCGTTTAACTTGATATTTTCAGTGAGAGATCACCCTAATAATTGACTGTTGCGCAATCAAGGGTACAAATAACAAAGGGATAAACATCTCAAGCAATTCATAAAAGCATGATATGGTATAGCTCTGGACGTCGGGATGAATCTTCAGGACGATACATTAGTCAAAACCATGATCTACCGCGCCTGGTGGAGCCACCTTGCTTCGGGGTTCTATGTAGAATGACTGTCACGTCCATTGGTAAATAATGAATTTGACACATAGCTCAATAAAGTGACAATCCTTTGGCTCCAGCAATCATGACGTACTGTGATGCACAGGCCACTTAATGTTACATCATATAACCATCTCATACATAAATGAATTATTATGACGAAGGCTATACCACATCACATGCAATCCTACAAAACCAAGTTAGATGTCCTCTAATCGGTTTGGCAAAATTTAATTACGTGGTTTCTAGGGTTTCAGCATAACACTAGCTACCTACCTCCACCATTAAGTTGATAGTCCTTGTTGCTAGATTAAGTTTTGGGGTGTGTGAGGGAAGAGACTTTAGTAGATAATCTCTTGCCCACACTAAACTTCGTCAATACACTTGCCCCCCCCCCTAGAAGATCAACCATCTTCATCACCCTCTTGCGTACGAGACGGTCCACTATTCTTGGCTATGATGAGGCCCGAAGAACTGTTAGTAGATCGTCGACAGCCAGAGCCGATCGATTGTCACAACTTTGTACAAAGCCATATCATGCCATCAATGAACTGAGTTGAATTAACACATGAGGGAAGTATAGCAAGAATATCAAGCCCTCACATTCACATGTGATCTAGATTGCAACTTGTATCTACTCATAGAACCGCTCATAATAGCACTATTGGGAAACGTAGTAGAAAACACAAAAAATCGCCCTACGATCAACCAAGAACACTACGAAGATACAATAACAGTTCGGATCATGATTGTTACCATCACCGAGTAGCAGCGAAAGAAGAGTTTGACGATGACGATCAAGCTTGGAGTCCCTTGATACTTGTGATCTGCGTTGGGTTTTCCGTGAAGACGAATGGGTAATTGGAGATCAATACGGGTAAGTATTTCCCTCAGATATGAAACCAAGGTTTATGAAATCAATAGGAATAACTGTCTCGAGTGGCTGCACACAAAAGAACAAATCCCTTGCACCCAACGCGGGCAAGAGGGTTGTCAATCCCCTTTATCTCGTTATTTGCAAGCAAGTGAAGTGTGTAAATAATAACATATTGTAAATTGCAAAATAAAATAAAAGGTACACAATAATAATAAGGTATTGATAAGTTTGTAAATATATAGGTGAATAGACTCGGGGGCCATAGTTTTCGCTAGTGACGTCTCTCATGAAAATAAGCATGTGATGGGTAAACAAATTACTATTAGGCAACTGATAGAAAAGCAGATAGTTATGCAATGTTCACGGCAATGATCATGTGTATATAGGCAACACGTCCAAGAAAAATAGGCTGACTCCTGCCTGCACCTATTACTATTATTCCACCTCAAGAGCGCTTCTATGGTTGCCTCTCTACGTATTAAGTTCATGACAAAGAGAGTAATGCATGGAGAACGATGACATGATGTAGACAAAGTAAACTCAAGCAATATGAATAAACCCCATTGTGTTATCCTTAGTGGCAACAACACAAATATGAAACTTGTACCCTTTTGTCATTGGGATATAGAAGCTCGTCAGGTTGAACCCACTACAACGCAACTCTCTCACCGAAGAAAGGCAATCTACTTGGCCAAAGCAAATCAATAGATCGAAGAGAATTATGAAGCCGTAATGATTATGCAATTAAGAATCATACTAATTCTAGAGAACACTCAAATAATTTTCATCAATAATCTGAACATAAACCCACAATTCATCACATCCCAACAAACACACGCACAAAAGAGTTAGAACGGATGGATCAAAGCGAACATGCGATGACCATTGTATTGAAGATCAAAAGAGAGATATAGGTAGCCATCTAGGTACTTAGTACGAACCCGTGGGTCTGTGGTGAACTACTCACACATCATCATGAGGACGGCAAGGTTGATGAACAGGCCCGCCATGATCACTCCCCCCTCCGGAAGGGTGCCGTAACGGAGCTTCGGATGAGATCGTGGTGGAACAGAGACCTACGATGGTGCAAAAAGTGTTTGGGAATGCCCTTTGTATTTTTTGGAATACAGAGAAGGGGGCGGGAGACCTCCCAGGGAGGATAAAGCCATCAGGGCGTGGACTGATAACCCACAAGTATAGGGGATCAATTGTAGCCTTTCTCGATAAGTAAGAGTATCGAACCCAACGAGGAGCTAAAGGTAGGACAAATATTCCCTCAAGTTCTATCGACCACCGATACAACTCTACGCACACTTTACGTTCACTTTACCTAGAACAAGTATGAAACTAGAAGTACTTTGTTGGTGTGATAGGATAGGTTTGCAAGATAATAAAGAAAACTCAAATAAAAATTAGGGGCTTCTTAGATACAGAAACAATTACGTTATTTTAACGAGTGTGGAAAAGTGGTGGTAGGAGTTGTAGAATTGTCCCTAAGCAATTGACTATGTTACTAGACCGATAGCAAGTTTTATGTGGGAGAGGCCACTGCTAGCATGTCATCCCTTACTTGGAATTCTATGCACTTATGATTGGAACTATTAGCAAGCATCTGCAACTACTAACGTTCATTAAGGTAAAACCCAACCATAGCAATAAGATATATTGGTCCCCCTTCAATCCCGTATGCATCAATTTCTATGCTAGGCTGAAGCTTCTGTCACCCTTGCCCTCCAATACATACTCCTATCAACATACAACTAACCCTATGGTGTGATCCACGCGTGCGCTCATATGATGGGCACCAAAGTACATCAACATAACCACAAGCAATTTAAACCAATCATAGCAATTCATCAACCATCGATAGGACAACAATAATCTACTCGGACATCATAGGATGGCAACACATCACTGGATAATAATATGAAGCATAAAGCACCATGTTCAAGTAGAGGGTACAGAGGGTTGCGGGAGAGTGGACCGCTGAATATAGATGGGGAAAGGTGATGGAGGTGTTGGTGAAGATGACGGAGGTGTTGGTGTACATCGCCGTCACACGATGATGTCCCGGGCGGCGTTCCGGTGCCGCCGGGAGAGAGGGGGAGAGAGCCCCCCTTCTTCTTCTTCTTCCTTAACCTCCTCCATAGATGGGAGAAGGGTTTCCCCTCTAGAACATGGACTCCATGGTGACGGAGAGGAGAGAGCCCCTCCGAGATTGGATCTCTCTTTCTGTATCCTTTTGTTTCTGCGCTCCCTGATTCTGGCCTTTCACTGTTTCTTAAATTCCTGGAGAACCGTAACTCCAATCGGGCTGAAATTTTGAGGGGATTTTCCTTATAAAAATATCTTTCTTGTGGTGAAATATGTGCCCCAACCGCCTTAAGGGTTAGTCACAAGCCTGCCAGGCGTGCCTGGGGGGTAGGGCACGCCTCCTGGGCTCGTGACCCCCTCGGGCATCATTTCGCGTTGATTCTTCTTCCCAAAAATCGTAGATATTCCAAAAAAAATCCCAGTAGGTTTTTTATTGCGTTTGGACTTCGTTTGGTATGGATATTCTGCAAAACAAAAAACATGCAACAAACAGGAACTGACACTAGGCACTGGATCAATATGTTAGTCCCAGAAATAGTATAAAAAGTTGCCAAAAGTATATGAAAGTTGTAGAATATTGGCATGAAACAATCAAAAATTATAGATACGATGGATACGTATCAGCATCCCCAAGCTTAATTCCTCCTCGTCCTCGAGTAGGTAAATGATAAAAAAGATAATATTTGATGTGGAATGCTACCTCGCATAATCTTGATCATATAATCTAATCATGGCATGAATATTAAGACACGAGTGATTCAAAGCAATAATCTTTCATTTGACATAAAGACAATAATATTTCAAGCATACTAATAAAGCAATCATGTCTTCTCAAAATAACATGGCCGAAGAAAGTTATCCCTACAAAATCATATGGTCTGGCTATGCTCCATCTTCATCACACAAGGTATTAAATCATGCACAACCCCGGTTTTAGCCAAGCAATTGTTTCATACTTTAGTATTCTCAAACTTTTTCAACTTTCACGCAATACATGAGTGTGAGCCATGGACATAGAACTATAGGTGGAAGAGAATATGGTGGTTGTGGAGAAGACAAAAAAAAGGAGATAGTCTCACATCAACTAGGCGTATCAACGGGCTATGGAGATGCCCATCAATAGATATCAATGTGAGTGAGTAGGGATTGCCATGCAACGGATGCACTAGAGCTATAAGTGTATGAAAGCTCAAAAAGAAACTAAGTGGGTGTGCATCCAACTTGCTTGCTCACGAAGACCTAGGGCAATTTGAGGAAGCCCATCATTGGAATATACAAGCCAAGTTCAATAATGAAAATTTCCCACTAGTATATGAAAGTGACAATATAGGAGACTCTCTATCATGAAGATCATGGTGCTACTTTGAAGCACACGTGTGGTAAAGGATTGTCCCTTCTCTCTTTTCTCTCTTTTTTATTATTTTTTTCTATTTTTTTGGTGGGCTTCTTTGGCCTCTTTTTTTATTTGAGCTTCATTGGCCTCTTTTATTACTTCCTCACATTGGACAATGCTCTAGTAATGATGATCATCAAACTTTTATCTACTTACAACTCGATATTTAGAACAAAATATGACTCTATATGAATGCCTCTGGCGGTGTACCGGGATGTGTAATGATCTAGCGTAGCAATGACATCAAAAAACGGACAAGCCATGAAAACATCATGCTAGCTATCTTATGATCATGCAAAGGAATATGACAATGATGGTGCGTGTCATAATAAACGGAACAATGGAAGTTGCATGGCAATATATCTCGGAATGGCTATGGAAATGCCATAATAGGTAGGTATGGTGGCTGTTTTGGGGAAGGGTATATGGTGGGTGTAATGCACCGGCGAAAGTTGTGCGGTACTAGAGAGGCTAGCAATGGTGGAAGGGTGAGAGTGCGTATAATCCATGGACTCAACAATAGTCATAAAGAACTCACATACTTATTGCAAAAGTCTATTAGTCATCGAAACAAGGTACTACATGCATGCTCCTAGGGGAAGGGTTGGTAGGAGTTAACCATCGTGCGATCCTGACCTCCACACAAAGGATGACAATCAATAAATAAATCATGCTCCGACTTCGTCACATAACGGTTCACCATACGTGCATGCTACGGGAATCACAAACCTTAACACAAGTATTTCTACGAATACACAATTACTCACTAGCATGACTCTAATATCACATATTCATGTTGCAAAACTATTGCAAGGAATCAAACGTATCATATTCAGTGATCTACAAGTTTTATGTACGATTTTATGACTAACCATGTGAATGACCAACTCCTGTTAACTCTCTAAATAGGTATAAGTGAAGCATGAGAGTTTAATTATTTCTACAAAATATATGCCCCGCTCTAACAAATATAAGGGAAGCAAAAGAGCATTCTACAAATGGCGGTTTTCTATGTGTAGGGAAACAGGCAATCCAAACTTCAAATGATATAAGTGAAGCACATGAAGCATTCTATAAACCCATACTCAAAAGATATAAGTGAAGTGCAAAGAGCATTCTATAAATCAACCAAGGACTATCTCATACCATCATGGTGCATAAAATAAAAAGGAAAAATAAACACAAAAGACGCTCCAAGCATTTGCACATATCATGTGACGAATAAAAATATAGCTCCGAGTAAAATTACCGGTAGATTGTAGACGAAAGAGGGGATGCCTTCCGGGGCATCCCCAAGCTTAGACTCTTGAGTCTTCCTTTAATATTAACTTGGGGTGGCTCGGTCATCCCCAAGCTTAGGCTTTTGCCTCTCCTTATTCCTTCATCCATCGTGGTCTCACCCAAAACTTGAAAACTTCAATCACACAAAACTCAACAAAACCTTCGTGAGATCCGTTAGTATAATAAAGTAAATCACCACTTTAAGTACCATTGTGAACTCATTCCAAATTCATATTAGCATTATATATACTGTAATACAACTTCACCATGGCTCATACCCCCCGATACTACCCATAGATTCATCAAAATAAGAGAACAATGCATAGGAAACAGAATCTGTCAAAAACAGAACAGTCTGTAGTAATCTGAACATCTACCATACTTATTTTTTCCAAAAATTCTGAAAAAATTACGATAATTAAGGAAATTTGTATATAAATCATCATAAAAAAGAATCAACTCAATATCACTCTCTGTGTAGAAATAAGAAATGATTTCGTGAGGGCAAAGTTTCTGTCTTTTTCAGCATGATCAAACAACTATCACCCAAACTAATCATAAAGGCTTTACTTGGCACATTATTTTTATAATACAATGGAATTGTACAAGGGGATAATTATTTTTGTGAGAAACTTCCATGAAAAATTCGACATTGTTTCAATGAGCATGAACACAAGTGTTCAAGGTCGACCCTCACTTCCGCAATGCATCACCTTTCAATCGCTTCTCTTTTTGAGAAAGTTTTAAGTTCCCCTCTATATTTTTTGTTTTTAAACTATATAAAAGCACTCAACAGAAATAAATGACTCTAAAACTCCCGGGTTGTCTCCCAGGCAGCGCTTTCTTTAAAGCCATTAAGCTAGGCATAAAGTGCTCAAGTAATGGATCCACCCGGATCCCAAGGTATATCAAAGCCAATTTTAATTAACAATGATATGTAATTTAGTAGTGAGCACAAGGTAACATATATCATGCAATGACAAAGTCTAACTCTCTTCCTATGCATTGGCATGTCATAAAAGAACAATTCATGCACATCAAGTAAAGGCCAATACATAGCATAAGCAGTTTCTTGCAATTTTATCGTATTGGAAACATAGAGAGGTGGAGATGTAGTTCCTCTCTCATAATAATTGCAAGTTGGAGCAGCAATCACATGCATATTATATTCATCAAAATCATCATGTGTAATAGTAGAAGGCAACCCATCAATGTAATCCCTAATAAGAGCAAACTTCTCTGATATAGTGTAGTTGGGAGAATTCAAAAAGATAATAGGACTATCATATGTGGGTGCAATAGCAACAAGTTCATGTTTAACATAAGTAACTATAGCAAGTTAATCTCCATAAGTATCATTCATATTGGCATCATGGCCACAAGCATAGCAAGCATCAAGTTCGTAAAAAAGGGATATTTCAAACGAATCCAAGGGATCATAGCAATCAACATAGCATTCATCCTTCGGTAAGCACGAAGGGAAATTAAACAATGTATGAGTTGAAGAGTTACTCTCATTATAAGGTGGGCATGGGTAGCTAGTCCGCTCTTCCTCCTTTTGTTCTTCGCTCTCCTCGTCATCTTTTTCATCTAATGAGCTCACAATTTCAGCATTTTCTTCTTCCATAGTTTCCTGTAAAATATTAGTCTCTTCTTGGGCAGCAGAGAATTTCTCCATAAATCGATAAATATGGGCATTATATTCATAATTAGTATAACAATAACGAAGCATAACCAAATTTTCAGATCAGTAAAAAGCATCATCATTATTATCACACCTTTTAAACAGAGCTTCAATTTCATAAGCATCCATAAAAGCAACAAACTCTTCTATTTGTTCCACATCATAGTAATCATATATAACATTAGCATAAGAAGCCAAGGTTTCATTAGCATTAAATTTACAAGAAAAGGGAAGGTGTTTAGCCTTCATCCTAGAGCAACAAGTAATATCATATCTCAAGCATAGATCCCAAGCATACCATTTCAACATATGAGTTTGATCCCATAATAGTTTCCCTTTTTTAGTCAAGCGATAATCCCTAAAGTATTCACGTTGATCCAATGTGTCTCCCATTATATAATTGAATGGGGTTTTCTCAGGATTATTAAAGAAGTGCATAATATTTTCCACATAACGAGAATCGAGGGTTTTAGGAGGTTCCCATCTCCATGAGTAGCAAGTACACCTAATTTTTTTCGTATTTCGTGTTCCATATCCATAACTAAAGATAGAGAACAACTTAGAACAGCAAATAAATCTACTTAGTGATAAAGCAAACAAGCACACACGAGTATATTCACCCCACGCTATTGCTTCCCGGCAACGGCGCCAGAAAAAGGTCTTGATAACCCACAAGTATAGGGGATAAATTGTAGCCTTTCTCGATAAGTAAGAGTGTCAAACCCAACGAGGAGCTAAAGGTAGGACAAATATTCCCTCAAGTTCTATCAACCATCAATACAACTCTACGCACACTTTACGTTCGCTTTACCTAGAACAAGTATGAAACTATAAGTACTTTGTAGGTGTGATAGGATAGGTTTGCAAGATAATAAAGAACACGTAAATAAAAAATAGGGGATGCTTAGATAAAGAAACAATTACGTTAGTTTAACGAGTGTGGAAAAGTGGTGGTAGGAGTTGCGGAATTGTCCCTAGGAAATTGACTATGTTACTAGACCGATAGCAAGTTTTATGTGGGAGAGGCCACTGCTAGCATGTCATCCCTTACTTGGAATTCTATGCACATATGATTGGAACTATTAGCAAGCATCCGCAACAACTAACGTTCATTAAGGTAAAACCCAACCATAGCAATTAGATATATTGGTCCCCCTTCAATCCTGTATGCATCAATTTCTATGCTAGGCTGAAGCTTCTGTCACCCTTGCCCTCCAATACATAGTCCTATCAACATACAACTAACCCTATGGTATGATCCAAGCGCACGCTCATATGATGGGCACCAAAGGACATCAACATAACCACAAGCAATTTAAACCAATCATAGCAATTCATCAACCATCGATAGGACAACAATAATCTACTCGGACATCATAGGATGGCAACACATCATTGGATAATAATATGAAGCATAAAGCACCATGTTCAAGTAGAGGGTACAGAGGGTTGCGGGAGAGTGGACCGCTGAATATAGATGGGGGAAGGTGATGGAGGTGTTGGTGAAAATGACGGAGGTGTTGGTGTAGATCGCCGTCACACGATGATGTCTCGGGCGGCGTTCCGGCACCGCCGGGAGAGAGGGGGAGAGAGCCCCCTTCTTCTTCTTCTTACTTGACCTCCTCCCTAGATGGGAGAAGGGTTTCCCCTCTGGTCCATGGTCTCCATGGTGACGGAGAGGCAAGATGCCCTTCGAGATTGGATCTTTCTCTCTGTGTGTTCTTCTGTTTGTGCGCTCCCTGATTCTAGCCTTTCACCATTTCTTAAATTCCTGGAGATCCGTAGCTCCGATCGGGCTGAAATTTTGAGGGGATTTTCCTTATAAAAATATATTTCTTTCGGCGAAAGAAGGACCCCAACCTCCTTAAGGGTTGGTCACGAGCCTGCCAGGCGCGCCTGGGGTGGTAGGGCACGCCTCCTGGGCTCGTGACCCCCTCGGGCATCGTTTCGCGTTGATTCTTCTTCCCAAAAATCATAAATATTCCAAAAAAAATCCCCGAAGGTTTTTTATTGTGTTTGGACTTCGTTTGGTATGGATATTCTGCGAAACAAAAAACATGCAACAAACAGGAACTAGCACTAGGCACTGGATCAATATGTTAGTCCCAAAAATAGTATAAAAAGTTGCCAAAAGTATATGAAAGTTGTAGAATATTGGCATGAAACAATCAAAAATTATAGATACGATGTAGACGTATCATGGACACCCCCCCTGGCCGCACCCTGTTGGCTTGTGGCTCCCTCGTGCTGTCTCTGATCTTCTCCTGAAGCTTCCAGGTCTTCTTTTGGTCCAGAAAAACCGTAAAAAAGTTTTGGGGCAATTGAACTTCATTTGGTACTGTAAATCTGAAAAGTAAAAGAACACACAAAAATGGCAACTCGTACTGGGCACTGTGTCAGTAGATTAGTGCTCAAAAATAATATGAATTGGTAAAAAATTACTCAAAAAGTATCCTAGAATGATAATATAATAGCATCGAACAATCAAAAATTATAGATATGTTGGAGACGTATCAAGCATCCCCAAGCTTAATTGTTGCTCGTCCTCGAGTAGGTAAATGATTAAAACAGAATTTTTGATGTGACATGCTACCCAACATGTAATCATTTGCATGTACGCTCATTGAGAACAATGAATTAACACACATTAACATAGCAATACTTATAATCATAAGCAACAAAATCATCAATATTTGAAAGTATACATCCTCAAAAATGTTTACCCCCGTTCATCTTATTATATTAGCAAGGCATGGCTCCATATTCACCACATTAATACAAATGTTAAGCACCACGGTGTCCAAGTAAGGTAATTGGATTGTACCTTTTCAATATGCATCAACTTTTTATTCTTCACGCAATACATGAGTGTCAACCATGGACATAGCATACGGGTGGAATAGAATATGGTGGTAGATATCAAAGGGGTAAAAGGTGGAGTAGATAATCTCACATCAACTTGGCGTACCAACGGGCTATGGAGATGTCCACTGATAGATGTCAATGCAAGGAGTAGGTATTGCCATGCAAATGATGCACTAGAGCTATAAGTGATGAAAGCTCAATCAAACCTAAGTGGGGTGTGCATCCAACTTGCTTGCTCATCAAGACCTCGCGCATTTGAGGAAGCCTGTCATCGGAATATACAAGCCAAGTTTATATACTGAAAAAGTGATTCCCACTAGCATATGAAAATGTTGTAACATGAGACTCTCTATATGAAAACAAGGTTCCACTTTGAGGCATAAGTGTGGTAAAGGATAGTAGCAAAGTCCCTTCTCTCTTTTTCTCTCAATTTTTTTAAAAAAATCTTAATGGTGGGATCATTTGGCCTCCCTCGTTTTTATTTCTTCATTGGGACAAGTCTCAAATAATGATGATCATCACACTTTTATTTTCTTACAACTCAATATGAAGAACTATGGAACAGTATGACTCAATATGAATGCCTCTGGCAGTGTACTAGGATGTGTAATGATCTAGCATGACATGTAGAGAATATGATGAATGGTGGCTTTGCCACAAATACTATGTCAGCTTTATATGATCATGCAAAGCAATATGACGATGAACGAACTAGTCATACGATGTGACGATGGAATTTGCATGGCAATATATCTCGGAAATGAGGCTTATGTGTGACAGAGCATATCATGTCACGGGGTTTGGATGCACCGGCGAAGGTTGCACCGATCCTCGAGGTGAGAATGGGCAAGGCACGGTACCAAAGAGGCTAGAAAAATATGAGGAGGCGAGATTGTGTATGTCCATGATTTCACATTAGTCATAACAAACTCATATACTTATTGCAAAGTATTATTAGTTTTATTACAAATCAAGGTCTACTCACATGCTGATACGTCTCCAACATATCGATAATTTATGAAGTATTCATGCCATATTTGCCTATGTTTAGAATACTTTTATATGGTTTTGATGCACTTTATCCGATTGATTTAGAACTAAACCGGACTGACGCTGTTTTTAGCAGAATTACCATGGTGTTGTTTTTCATGCAGAAAATGAAAGTTCTCGGAATCGCCCAAAACTTTTTTTTGATTTTTTCTGTAGGAAATAAGCCACATTGGAGTGAAGAACTACCAGAGGGGGGCACCCTTGGGCCACAAGCCATCTGGCCGCCCCCTAGGGTCGTGGGCAGATATGTGGTGGGCCCCTCGTGGCTCCGTTTGTTGTGATTCCAACACTGAAAATCCTATAAATCCTAGATACCCTAGAAATAAATGGACACTTCTTGTTTCGCCACTGCAACTCTTTCTATCAATGGAAAACCAATTTGGAGGCGTTCCAGTACCCAGTCGGAGAGGGTAGATCATCTTCGGTGGCCATCTTCATCATCCTGGTAGAGGCCATGATGAGGAGGGAGTAGTCCACCCTCGGGGCTGATGGTTGGTACCAGTAGCTATGTGTTCAATCTCTCTCTCTCTTTTGTTCTTGAGATGGCACGATATGTATCATGGGCTTTGTTAATATAGTTGGATCATATGAGGTGTTTCCCTTGCTATCTTGTTGTGATGAATTGAATTTTTCCCTTTGACATCTCGTTATGTTGGATTGAATATTAGATTTGAGAACACTTGATGTACGTCTTGCATGGGATACCCGTAGTGACACTTGAGTATTCTATTGATTCACTTGTTATATGTTAAGGCATGATCTTGCGAATTCCGGTGACCGTGGGAATCTATGCATATGGTTTGATTGCACGTTTTCATACCACGTTCTTCGATAGAAATCTTGGCGTGCTCCTTGAAGTTCTTTCTGTTGGATTGAATATGATAGATCTGAAATTGTTTGATGCATGTCACATAAAGTACCCATGGATAATTGATGTGACATTGAAGTATCTAGGTGACATTAGGGTTGATTGATATGTATCATTGGTGTTATTTTACTACGAACTCCAGGGCTGTTTGTGACACTTATAGGAATAGCCCAAAAGATTGATTGGAAAGGATAACTTTGAGGTGGTTCTACTACCTACACCAATTTCATCTATTTTGTCACATCCCTAGAGAGAAGTCATAGGAACAGCATGTGTTTGCATCATGTTTCAATTTTACATCAACATGAAATGGCGATTCAAAAAAAACAAGCTCACATTGATTCAAACAATTCACAGTTGGTGAAAATTCAACAAATCCAAATTGCCCTTTAAAAATGTTCCCTATGTCTGATAAATTTGGACTTGATTATAACAGGGACCATTTCAAATTTTTGAACATCCAAAACAATTTAAAAATAAATGAGAAAGCTCCTGAAAATATTAAATAAAGCATTATCATTATTTTAGCTTTCAAAATATCCTGAAACTTTTTAGATAAGTTTGAAATATTCAAACTCCAATATGTAAAATATTTGGGATATTTTACAAAGTCATTTGTACCTGCAAAAGAAATAAACAAATGTCAGAAGTTAGAAAAGAAAAGAAATAAAAAGGAAGGAGCCCAGGCCAGGCCGGCCCACCTAGCCCAGGGAGGTCATCGTCCTCCTGGCGGCAAGGAGGACGGGCGTGTACTCGCTGCGCGCGCTCGCCGGAGCTGCCACGTAGCTCCCTGCTTGCCTGCGTCCCCCTGTCGCGCTGGCGAGAGGATGAGGACGCCGCTGCTGTCCCCATCCCTCTCTCTCGCATTCGCCCCCTGCCCTCTCCCTCTCCTCTGCTCCGCCATGGCCGAGCCCTGCTCGAGCTCACTGTCGTCTCTCTAGCCGCTCCCTTGCCTCGCTAGGTAGCCCCTGAGAACCGCCACGACCCTCTCGTCCTCTCCGTGAAGCTAGAAGACGCCAGGAGCCCCTCCTTGCCGCGCCATCGCCGTTCCTACCCGCCGGCCACCGGAGCCCCGCATCGACGTTCCACCCTGTCAAGACCTCCCCCGACCTCGCTATCGCCTCTGCTGGAACCGCCATGAGCCCCTGGTCCTTCTCCCCCTCTTTCCCCCTTCGAATGAGCATCCTAGCGTCGGATTCCCTCGAGCTCGAAAGCTCCTCACCGCCGGTGAGGACGTGGTCGTCGTTGCAGCGGCCCAAGCTTGCATCTGAGCACGTAGTCCTGATCAGGATGGTCCCAGGCAGCCCTAGGAGGCCTTAGATGCCTCTTTTGAGCTCCGGCTCGAGGAGCCCATGCTCGCCCGAGCTCCGGCAGCCATCGTGCTCATCGCCGGCGTTGATTCCGGCCATCTCAGCCCCTGAGAGGTGTCGGGATGGACGCGCGTGTGAGCGTAGGTCCGTCTGGTGCCCTCCGCTGTCCGTTTGGTCGTCGAAGGAGGAATCCCAACCCCCTCCGCCGTTTGTGACATCGCCGGTGGCTCAACGCCGGCTAGTCAACCAGCTTGACCACCAGGGGTTTGACCCCTGGGTCATTGGCAGGTGGGGTCGGGCCCTGTTAGTAAAAGTTGGATTAGTAAATTAACTAATTAGTTTAATTAATCTAATTAGTCACTCACCAGTGGGCCCAGAGTTATTAATTAACTAGGGTTAGTTTTAATTCTTTAGTTAAGTGATTGAGTCACTAACATGTGGTCCCCACATGTTAGGTTTGACTCTGGCCTGGTCCGTCGACCAGCTAACGTCATACTGACGTCAGGCTGATGTCATATTTCATTTTCTAATTTAAAAATAATTCTAGAAATTATTCAAAACTTCAAAAATTCATATAAATTTATCTGTAAATCAGATGAAAATAATTTATATATGAAAATTTATCAGAAAAATCCAATGAATCCAATGGTGTTATTGTCATGCATGTTAGAGCAACCTAAGTAGGTGAACATTGACATTTACTAATAGGTTAGTATATGGAATTTGAAATGAATAACGATTTTGAACCTATATTCAAACTCATTTCAAATTAACATGATCACTAGCTGCATTAGTTCATCCATACATGCTACCATGCCATGATCATGCATCATATTGTTGCACTTGCGTGTATTCATTGTTTCTTATCTGCATTGCGGTAGGCCCTGCTTCTGAGGATACCCCCGAGTATCCCAACAAAGGAGGGAACCTTCTCGCTACCCAGCAAGGCAAGCAACCCCTTTGATCATTCCGATAACATCCCACTCTCTCGCTCCTGCTCTTGTTATCGCATTAGGACAGTCGATCACATGTCAGTTATACATGGTAGATGATCCTATTCTGTTGCATGACCTGTCATTGTCACAGTAAATAGCTAAACCTTGCAACCTAGCATACCCGGTAGATGCTTGTGCCATGATGTGCTTAGCTTACTTTGCCTGCTATGTTTGCTATGCCTAGAGTTGTGTCAGGTCTGATTCATTTGGGTGATGAACTGAGTGAAACAATGTTGTTCTGATGTGATGATCTTATGATGAACCCGGATTGGTAAAGGTAGCGATGAGAGGCTATGTAGGAGTACATAGCGGGTTGTCTCATTGGGACCGTTCTTAGGAATGGAGCTCCGTGTTTGTGATCCAAGACTAGCTACTACCACATGCTGGGCCTTGAAATATGACCCTGCTCGACTTATCATTCGCTTAGTCCTTAGTCCAGGATTTGCAAGTAGTTTCTGGTGTTTATAGCATGCTGGAGGTCGTGCGTAGCGCTGACCCTCGGGGTGGGTTACGACGCGGTAGGCAGTGGCACGGTGTACCAAGGGTCACCCGAATGATGGGCTTGGGAACCCTGTGCACATCGTTTGGGGCCATAGAGGAAACTTCGGCCGAACTTCCGTGCGGGTTCAATCTCAAATAGGCGATATCCTGGACTAGAGGTCTTATGTGATTGACGGTCGTGGCCGACTCCCTCACTGGGCATCCGCTTGAAGGTTGCCGAGGTGCATGGTTTTGTGGCACACAATAATAAGTGGCAAGAGCATGTGTGAAGAAGTACAGCCCTGCAGGGTATGAAACTATTCGAATAGCCGCGTCCTCAGATATGGACTACTTGGATAACTTATGTTGTTCATAGATAATCAAATGGATACTCATAAAAATATCACGATAAGTGTGAGTACCGTGGATGGCACTCTCCCAGGAGAAGGAAGTGAATCCATGGTGGTGTATTGTCATGGAGTTAGTGGACTCGTGTGCGATACTTAAATTGTAAACAAAGAGTAAAATTGAGTAGTGTAGGTTAGCCATGAGTCAAAGTTGGCATTGCTGCTTAAACTCCACCACCACCCCCTTTGTTGATACATGAGCATGAATAGAATAGGTTGTTTTAAAGACTTGCTGAGTACATTTGTACTCATGTTTGCTTAATAAATGTTGCAGATTAGACCCAGTACCCATTAGGTGGGTTCTTTCTAGATGTTGAAGATGTCAAATAGCCGGTGTCCTAGCTACGACCTTGCCCTGTGGTGGGTTGTAGATAGTCAGGCCATGTGCCTTTTTACCCTTTTCACCTGTCTGTACTCAAACAGCTTTAAGCTTCCGCTTGGTTTGTATGAACATGTTTGTATGACTTGAGTGTCAGGTCATGTGACCCCTATCTGTAAGAACATATTATGCAAGGCTCGTCTGAGCCTCTTAAATAAAAGTCATGTTGTTGTATGGTTATGTTGTGATGCCATGGTTGTATCTATGCATATCGGGCATGTCGTGCGTACATGTGACGTGCAACGGTATGTATGGGATCTGACACCTAGTCGTGTGCCTTTAGTGGTACTCTCTACGGGAAACTGCCTCTTTGTGCTTCCACCGAGCCATAGTAGCTTGCTACTGCTCCGGACACATTGATTGACCGGCATGTATCCTTCCTTGCTGTTGTGTCTGTCCCTTCGGGGAAATGTCTCGCAGTGTAATGGAGTCCTTGTAGCTTGCTATGACTCGTCTACACATGCTTGAGACTGACACCTGCATTGCTGGGTTATGTATGCCTGTTTCCGTACGGATGTGCCGCTTGGGTTCCATGACTAGTCATGTCGGCCCGGGTTCTTTGTTGTTTGATTGCCAGCAACATGTTGACATACGTGAGCCAAAATACGCAAACGGTCCCGGCTAAGGTAATGCTGCAGCCGTTGAGCTTACCGTGCGTGAGGCCGCAAAGTGATGTGATATGTTACAGTCTGGATTCATATGACTTAGGATCGGGGTCCCGACAGCGTTGGTATCAGATCCTAACTGACTGTAGGACTACCAAGCCAAACCGGTCGAAGTTCAGTCTAGAAACACTATAGAAAAGTAGGGGAATTGATTATGGAAGGGAACAGAAGGCTCTTTTTTACTCCTCTTCCCAAGTTATTCTATTCTGAGTAATTCTCATCTTTTCTACAGGGATAAGAACTAGGCTTCTCATCTATTGCTTATGTTGACGAGTTACTAACCAGGGACCACTAGCTAGCGTGTTTGCAAGTGTATGTCGATATTTGAGTGTTGTTGGTGTGACAAACAGATGGAGAAGAGATTTGAGTCTAGATAGTCGAGTGGTTATGTCTTTCCAATCTTTTGCAATTACAGTCGTTATGTTGTCCAATTTCTGCTAGAATCTCTAATGTCTTTGCATCATTCTCTGTTTCAGATGCCCCCTCATCCTTTTCGTCAGGTGGTCCATTTGACCAGGTGCATCGATGTACCGGGTCACACAGCCATGTTGGTTAGAGTTATGATGGAGACTGGCTACCGTTGGTACCCATAGTACAAAGTGGAGGAGCGGTATCAAGATTTCAACCAGAGTCAGTATCTGTGTACTGTTAGGATTTATCCTTCATATCCTGGAGCTGCAGAGCCGCTTTACTGGACTTATGGATTAGGTGTTACCATAGACATGGCAGTTCAGGAGGCCGCCTATACCATGCTGACTATCATGAGGTTTCACCATGGTCTGCTTCAGAACACAGAGTTCTATTATGTTCCTGCATCCATGGGAGGAGAGGATGGCTATCTTAGCATAGCCTACTATGATCATTCTCATGAGGACCCTAGGCTGCAGGTGACCACTCAGATGTTGGAGAACAGGGATCGTGATGCACGTGCCCTTTTCATGGAGCTTTATGCTACCCGTGCACGTCTTTGGACAGCCATGACGCAATTGGCACCTATCGTGTAGACAGGCTATGGAGATTTGGAGATGCTGACCCCATCGCGGACTCATCTGCCAGCACACGTAGACTGGCCCGATGTTGGAGGCATCACCCCTCTTCGAGGACCGTTGTTGCCGCCAACAAGGGGACCAAGGTCACATCCGTGTCCTTATGGTTTCCAGGGATCACAGGCTAGAGTGTTTCCAGATCCTCAGGTTCAGCTCCCGGGTCACGGGGGTAACCTGTATGAGGCATTCTACGGCGATGCTTGAGTACGTGGATGTTAGTACTAGTATAGTAGTAGTTGTATTGCCATAGTCCTGCGTGTCTTGTGGGATATGATCGAGGTTGAGGTGAGTTCCGGAGGTGTAGATAGATAATGTATAGGAAGCTTGTAATGCCTCCAATGAGTTATGTCATCTCTCCGTAGTTTGCTTTTCAGCTTGGGCTTGTACTGAACTATGTCATGGTGTGTATGAATCATGGTGTTCATATGGCAGTTGTTTTACCATGTTGATTGGTGTTTACCCTGCATGCCATGTTGTCCAGTACATTCCTTATCTCATGTCTTAGAATTGATGTCCTCTATGTCTAAGCTGTGGGTTTGTTTTCCCAGGATGGTGGCAACTAGGAGCAACCCCATGCCTGCTCCCGAGCAAGGCGAGGGAAGCCATCCAAGGCAAGAGAACCTGCCACATGCGCCTTCTTTGGCAGAGGTGATGCTAGAAGCTGAACGGAACAAGAGGGAGACCAACAGGCTGTTGCAAAGAATTGAGCATAACACAGCACGTGCTCCCCGCAGTGATCACAATGATGCTGGGTGTAACATCCCAAACTTTGGAATGTTATAATAAATATAGAATGATTGTTTGTTTGTTTGAGTGATTGAAAGTGAGTGAAATTTGAAACTTTTTGAAAGTTTATTGAGAGGGAATGAAATGACTTTCCCAAAACTTTCAATCTGCATTTTGATCACCAGGAATTCAAATTCATTTCATCACAAAACCCTAGAGTGAAGATGACATGACTTCTTCCATTTAAAGAAATAAAAAGGGATTTGAAAATGATTTGAATTTCCATTTTGAAAATATTTCAAATTCAGAAAACTTTATGCAACTCAATGATTTTCATGAGAGAATATAATATGACTTCTTCAAATTATATTAAATATGAGTTGGAAGTTAAAAGAAGGAATTGAAAGAGCTTTTGAGAATCTCTGGATTATTTTGAAAATCCATTTCATATTGGTCCCTATCCAAAATTTTCAAAGTATTCAAACCCCTGACAAAAATTTCAGAGGAGTAACATGACACTCCAAGACAGGGGGTAATTTGTGAGGTTTTTGAATCATCAAACCCAAAAGGTTATTTGAAAAATATTTGCAAAAAGTAAATAAAGCCAATTAAGGCATTTTCTGAAAAATGGTTTTTTTAAGTATTCAAATGCCAGAATAAAAATGTCCATTAATTGGAATTTATTATTCTGTTAATTTTGATATAAAATTTGACTATATTTGGTGTTTATTCGAATGCTTTAAACAAGTTTTATTGCTCTGGTAAAATCATAAATAGGAAACGGTAACGGTTTATAATAAAACCGGCCGGCCCACAGCCTTTTAAAACCCGAATTTATTTCGTAACGGTCACCGTTAATAACGCCCCTCTCGCTCTCTCACGGACAAGCCGGTCCCACTGCCCGATTCCCTCTCCCACGCGGTCGTCCTCCTCCTCCCGCGCCCGACGCCGTCGCCGGTTTTCCCTCGACGCGGACCCCCTCCCTCCTTACTCCCCCGACCCCTTTGAGCCCCTATAAGTACCCACCCCTCTCCCGCACTCATTCCCCTTGCTTCCCCCTCTCTCCGAGACCCCATCTCGCCGGAATAGCTCGCCGGAGCTTTCGGTCGCCGCCGCACCTTTTTCAACCTAGCGCCCGTCTCCGACCTCCCGGTCCTCTCCCGAGCGCGCCACCGAGCTCCTCTCGCCCGTGCGCACCACCCCATCCCCCTGCCCATGCTCCACCACCCCTGGAACGCCGTAACCCCACCCTCGCCGGAGCTCCACTTCCACCGAACCACTCCCGAGCTCGTGCACGTCGACTCCGACATCCCCGCGCCCAACCAACGCCACCTATCGTCGCCGGTTCCTCGCCGCCGTTGACTGGTGCCATCTATATCGCCGGAAGACCACGGGAGCCACCTCATCGTCCACCTCGCTGTTCCTGCCGTCGGTGTCGACCTCGCCGGCGACCACTGTGAGCCCTCTCTCCCTCCTCCATCCGATCTCGAACGAACGGCATAGATTAGAACCCACGTACCCCTTCGGTTCTTTTAAAAGAACCGGCCGGCTTTTTCTTTCTAATTTTTGACCGAAGCGTTTTTCTTTAGAAGCCGGCTGTCCGCTCGAATCGATAGATCACGCGCACCCCATAGCCAATAGTAGAGCTCCACGTCACCCCCTGTCCGTTAGAAGCTACCTTTTCTTTTTTCTGTTTTAATTTCTGTTTCCAGAATAAGTTCTGATTTTATTTTATTTATATCTTTTATGTTTTTAACTATTTTAAATTGATTATTTGTGCATTAGATCACAATTTTTATCTAGTTTCTGAAGATACCAAATTTGCCCATGTTTGAACATTGAAATTTGAATTTGAACAGATTTGATTTAAATTCTGTTTTCTGAATATCTTGAGTTCTAAAATGAATTTTTGAATGATTCTTTTTCCTACTTGTCACTAGTGATATTAGCTATCATTAGGTAGAGTTTGAAATTTTTAGAATAATTTAAAATAGTGTTTTCAACTAAAACAGAATCTGTTTAGTTTCATATTAGTTTATTTATATTGATTTACTTTGTTTTTGAAAATCTGAATATGATTTATATTAAGTTTCAGATTTCATTTAGTTTTTTTGTTCCAAACCTTAGTAAATTGCTTGCTGTTAACAAAAGTTAATTTGTTTAGTTTATAAATTTTGTTGTAGGGATCTATACCCTCTTTCAAATAGGTATGGTTGTTTTAAAAAAGCAAATTTGTTAGTAACAATTCTTTTAACAAAAGTTTTAAGTATTTAGATTCTGTTTTCAAATAAAGTTTTTACTAATTCTTTTCTGTAAATAAATGTTTTAAACAAAAATAGTTTAGTTTTACCCTATTATTATAGGAAACTATATTTTTCTTCATTAGGTAATGTTTTATAAAACAATTTAGTTTTAATAATAATTCTTTCACAAAAGTTTTAGATGACTTAATTCTGTTTTATAATAAAGATTTTATTTAATTACTTTCTGTTAACTAAGCTGTTTCATAATTTGTTTTCTTTTAGTTGGTGGATGTGCTTGTAGTTAAGTTCATTAGGCAAATACTCATGTTGTTTAGGATGTTGTTTTTATAGTTTTAGTTGTTCTTCAAAAGTAATTCTTTTTGCTAGAAAAATATTTACTAAAAATACTTTTATTATATTTTACTTTGTTTTGGGTTTTGAGTTACTTTTGAATTTGTTGGAGTTTTGGTGTTCAACTTTGTCTTAAGTATTTCTTTTATCAACCTTGTTGCTCTTGTTTTCTTGTGTTACCTTGGGATTGTTAGAATTGATTTCTAGTATGATTGCTTATGAATGCAATGTTTTCTATATAGATTTTCATCGGAGAGAGTGACGTATAGTCTATCAAGTTATTTCTGAGAGCGATCTTTATCTTCATCAACAGTACAGGCAAGTTCACTTTGACCATCTTTTCATACCTATGTTTTATTGCATGTAGTGACATCATTCAACAGATCCCTCCCGTAGTGTTATTGAAACTCTTGTAGTTGAGTAGAATGCATGAGGTAGGAACCCACCACTTGTTACTAAAGCCCCGGGAACGCTAGTTAGTGCAATGCTATGCTAAAGTAGACGGGGTCTGGTATGAGTGTTCGTGAGTGGTGTGAAGAAGGACTCCACGTCAAAACGACGACTTCATGAAGACATCTTCAAGTCCTGCATCTTCAAGACCTCAAGACTTCAAGACTCGAGAAGACAAGTTTTCAATACACACTACTGGGTGAAGGATGGTTGATTGGGCATCCCTGGAGAAACCAGTGGATGGCCGGGATGCATGGAGAAGCGCCATGACATCTTGCGGAAAGCCTCACCCAGACTCAAAGAGAAGGATGAATACTTCATGCCCGGAAGCTTACCTGTGTAGCCACAAGTCATTATGGGCTCTGGCTTGGTTGATCTTTGTTGTGACTCTGCTGGGCAGTGCTACGAGATGTAGTCGACGTTAGGATTGGATGGGCACTATCGGACAGTCAGGGAAACACTTTGAAAGACCATGTTTCGTTCATCCTGTTCTCAAACACCAGGCAGTGCGAGGACTTACCAGGAGGGAACGAATCTTGTGGGTAAAGTACACAACACTCTGCAGAGTTAAACCTAATCGATTAGCCGTGTCCCCGGTTACGGACAATTTGAGCTTCTAGACTTGGATCTATCTCTGAACTCTCAACACTGGACTGATAACTAATTGTGGGCAACTTATGATACTTATGGGCATTGAGACATTGGTTGGCGGAACCATGTCATTATAGGTAACTCCATAGTGAAATTCCTGATATTCCTTTGTTGTAGGAAAGTAAAATCAGCTTTTACGCAAAAACTCAGACACAGAGCCACAAAGCCTTTGCATATAGAATAGTCTTTATTTTTCTGTTCTACTATGGTGATCTTGCCAGTACATTCAATGTACTGACCTACACGGCTGCAACATCTTATGTTGTAGATACTCTTCTACGACGGGTAAGAGTACGATTCAGGGTTACGGTCCGCACTCAACTTCCGTTGGTGTTATTGGGACTCCACTCCTGTTGACTGTATCCGCTGCTATTTTAAGGTATATATCAGTTTTACGTTTTTTACATGTGATTGCACTTTGATATATACATTGATGTACTGTGTGTGCCAGCATACTGATCCAGGGATGGCACAGAACACACAGAGGCTTGACTCCTTTTGAGTCGGGTCGCTACAGAAATGGTATCAGAACCAGGTTGACTGTAGGACGTGACCCTAGAAACTGGAAAGCCCTTAGGAAATGATTTCTCGAAAACTTTGTTTTCAAAAGACCTTCTACTTCTCATCCCTTCCGAGTTTTATCAAGAGTTAAAAAATACCCCTTCCCTTTTGACCACACGAAGGATCAACTGAAGCCACTCCAAGAAGGACAAGATATCAAAACAACTGATGGTCCTTTCAAAGTAAAGAAGATTTCACCATACGTTAGAAGAATTGAAGCTACCCAAGTTGAAGATTATACTGAATTGAAGAAATTGAAGACCATGAAGAATTTCCAAGATATTATGCCCTAGAAGACCAAACCCTTGCTGTATACTTACGTTAGATACGATGATTTGTGAGCTGTCATTTGTGTGTAAGTCTTATTTTCGACAGCCACAACAAAAATCTATTTTCAAAACCATTGTTTGTATTGTGTGTTTTCCCCTCCTTTCTCTCTCTTACCCATCTCATCCGAAAACCTTGAACCCAATAGATGGCATATGAAGCTGGACTTGTACTTTCTGGACCAATGACCCAGCCAGAGGCAGAAGTATGGATTCACAACATGGAGAATCACTTCCGGAGCAACTCGATAGCACAGAAGTATGAGGTTCAATATGCTTTCCAGCACTTTACCCAAAGTGCCGCAACTTGGTGGAAAATGCATCATGCCATACAAGGATTTAATGGAGCAAAAAATTGGGAAGAACTCAAGAAGACTCTGTTAAGATCCCGTCTCATTCAGAAGCATTGTATTATCCCGATGAAGAAGACCCGAGCATGCAAAATCTGTGGAGAGATAGGACACACCTAAGAAGAACACAAGGAAGGATGTTCTTATTGTGAAGAAAATCACCCTGCAGAGGAATGCCCAACAAGACAGGTGACTTGTTTCCTGTGTGAAGGAACCAATCATTTCCCTGCTCAATGCCAAGTGTACCCCAAGGTACAGGAAGTCATCAAGCAACAGAAGGAAGCCATGGAGGTAACCTTCATAGAAAACTTAGGACAACTTATGACGAAGGAAGATGTTGAAGACCCTAATGGAGAAGGCCTAACCAGATTTTACTCAAATACCTGCTATTCATGTGGAGAAGAAGGACACTTCTCACAGGACTGTACGAAGGAAATAAAAGAGTATCTGGGAAACTTTCCGATAGAAGAAGTGGAGTTTGATCCACAGGAAATTGAAAGTTTGATCAGAACAAAGAAGCCCGGGAAGAGAAATCAGAGACATCCTCAGAACAACCCAATTTCTACGAAGAAAGATCTAAGTCAGATAATGTGTTTTAGGTGCAAGAATTTAGGCCACTATGCCGATAAGTGCCCAAGAAAGGAATCAAGAACCCAAGGAGCAAGCACCAACATCAATAAGCCCCAAGATTTGTCAGAAATCATCTGTTTTCGGTACAAGAAGACATGACCCTACTCCTATACCTGCCCAGAGAAGAATGCTAAGCATGAGTAGTTTGAGTTCGGAAGTAATAAATGTAATAGGTAGCACTCTTATCAGTTGAGGTTATGTAATGGATAATCCATTTGTTTTAAGGATGACAATACTCTCTAAAGATGTTGGAAAGTGAATTTGAAGTTTGATTTTGGATAACATGGATGTTTACCCAAGTCGAGACATATGTCAATTCTGAGTATCTTTTCTGACACACGCAGATGACCACCCTTTATGAGTCTTTCCTCAAAGGCCCGGAAACAATCATGACCCTGACCAGTGATCATGACTACCCAAGGATCCTGAAGGATATGATGAAGCACATCCATCTTGAAGGAGATGCAGTCTACAAAGGCTACACATTCATGGATAATGGAGTGAAACTTTGGTATGTGGAGGTACACCTTCACCGTGCAAATGGAGTTTGCCCAAAGACTACTGGACAATACTTTTACATATCTCGTGTACCACAAGCTATTTTCTTTGACGCCGTTCGTGAAGCTGCCATGGAAGCCATACGCCATATTGGAGAAATACTTGAAGCAAGACTCCGTCATACTCAGGAATACCTGCACGAGGTGCCTACGGAGATGATGGAGATGAAGCTCATGTCCACCCTAATCAAGGAAAAGATGGAGGATTTCAAGGAGCACATCAGAAATTTTTAGTGGTACTAAAATATCTCCAAGGGGAGATGAATGAATAAAGTTGGAAGTTGATGCTAGACCATACCAAACTATGTGGATGGCAGCATTTGTAATAAAGTACTTTCTAGGAGTTTTAAGAAGTGATTGAGAATGTAATCAAGGATTGAATATGAGAAGAATGAGATAATTTTGAAGATGGAAATATCTGTATCATGAAGCACTTTTGATTTCATGAGATTATCTTGTAACGGAAGTCTCAGAGTTTGTAATAAATTCATGAGTTAATGGAATTTATGGTGTCATGATTTACCTTATGTTGAATTTCATGAGTTGTTACTCTATGACCCAAGGTCTCCGACCATTTTCGAGGATATGAGAAAATATGGTCTATGCAAACATGATTTCATTTCATTTTAAGTGTGGTAGAAACCACAGGTACCTTCCCCGAATTAAGGAGTTTGGATAAGTGAATGCAGATGAAGAGAATGAGGAACCACCGCAAACTATGCGGATGATAACCTTGTGAGAACGTGTCTTTGAAGTTGGAATATTGAGAAAAGGAATGGTTGTGATGAAACCATACCCAAGGATAAACAGACCAATGGAAAGGAAAATGAATTCCATGGAGTGGAATCTAGACAAGAACAGGTCTGTGATTTGTTGCCTCAAGGGTATAATGGAGTGAACTGAAGGTAATGCTGGAATATGGATCGAAAGTCACCCCACGGGTGAGATGAAGTTGTTCAAGTATTCAAGTGAATCCACAAGTCACTGACCTCAGGATTGATAAGGATCAAGCCCCACCTTGGTGAAGGAAGAAACTTGGAAGAAGCTACGACTGATCAGCAATCGTTTTCTTGGGAGTTTACGAAAACCTGAGAGTTGTGAACGAATGCTAGATCTTTTGTTCAGCTTGCAGAAATCAAAGGATTTATCCGAACTTTGTTCGTTGACAAGAGAGATTTCTGCAATGCTTGTGAGGAAGCCCAAGTGCTAGAATACAAGATTCACTAAACCTTATACAAGGTAATGATTTCAGTGCGACATGGTTTGGCCACCATGACGACTTACTCTTATCATTCTCTTGCTATTCGGAATGGTAAATCTGAGTGACTTACCCATAGTAAAGAGACGACGTTCTTTGAAGCTTTTGTTTAAGCCTTAGAAAGGTATGATGTAAAAACCCTTGTACATGACAGTTGCTGTCACACGTAGGAATTTTACGGTGAGGAATAAAGCCAAGACCCATTTCACTGCAGGATAACCACTAATGGTAGACCACCATGAGATCTTCGATAAGTTATTTAGAATGATCACGAGACCTATCAGTTAAGAAGACCCAGTATCGGAGGAAATACATGTTGTTATGAGGACACAAGACTTTGATATAACGGAAGAGCATCACCGAAGGAGCTATCGTGAAGAACGTGAACAGACAGATGTACCCAGAGGACTGCCAAGATTTTGAGAGACCAGTAACCCTCATTTTAAGTGTGGTAGACCCACATTTCCAGGTCAATGGAGTTTTGTTAGAAGACCCCCAAAACCCTAACCTTTTCTTTCTAGCCCCTCCGAATCTCGAGGACGAGATTCATTTTAAGTGTGGTAGATTTGTAACATCCCAAACTTTGGAATGTTATAATAAATATAGAATGATTGTTTGTTTGTTTGAGTGATTGAAAGTGAGTGAAATTTGAAACTTTTTGAAAGTTTATTGAGAGGGAATGAAATGACTTTCCCAAAACTTTCAATCTGCATTTTGATCACCAGGAATTCAAATTCATTTCATCACAAAACCCTAGAGTGAAGATGACATGACTTCTTCCATTTAAAGAAATAAAAAGGGATTTGAAAATGATTTGAATTTCCATTTTGAAAATATTTCAAATTCAGAAAACTTTATGCAACTCAATGATTTTCATGAGAGAAGATAATATGACTTCTTCAAATTATATTAAATATGAGTTGGAAGTTAAAAGAAGGAATTGAAAGAGCTTTTGAGAATCTCTGGATTATTTTGAAAATCCATTTCATATTGGTCCCTATCCAAAATTTTCAAAGTATTCAAACCCCTGACAAAAATTTGAGAGGAGTAACATGACACTCCAAGACAGGGGGTAATTTGTGAGGTTTTTGAATCATCAAACCCAAAAGGTTATTTGAAAAATATTTGCAAAAAGTAAATAAAGCCAATTAAGGCATTTTCTGAAAAATGGTTTTTTTTAAGTATTCAAATGCCAGAATAAAAATGTCCATTAAATGGCATTTATTATTCTGTTAATTTTTATATAAAATTTGACTATATTTGGTATTTATTCGAATGCTTTAAACAAGTTTTATTGCTCTGGTAAAATCATAAATAGGAAACGGTAACGGTTTATAATAAAACCGGCCGGCCCGCAGCCTTTTAAAACCCGAATTTATTTCGTAACGGTCAACGTTAATAACGCCCCTCTCGCTCTCTCATGGACAAGCCGGTCCCACCGCCCAATTCCCTCTCCCGCGCGGTCGTCCTCCTCCTCCCGCGCCCGACGCCGGCGTCGGTTTTCCCTCGACACGGACCCCCTCCCTCCTTACTCCCCCTACCCCTCTGAGCCCCTATAAGTACCCACCCCTCTCCCGCACTCATTCCCCTTGCTTCCCCCTCTCTCCGAGACCCCATCTCGCCGGAATAGCTCGCCGGAGCTTTCGGTCGCCGCCGCACCTTTTTCAACCTAGCGCCCGTCTCCGACCTCCCGGTCCTCTCCCGAGCGCGCCACCGAGCTCCTCTCGCCCGTGCGCACCACCCCATCCCCCTGCCCGTGCTCCACCACCCCTAGAACGCCGTAACCCCACCCTCGCCGGAGCTCCACTTCCACCGAACCACTCCCGAGCTCGTGCACGTCGACTCCGACATCCCCGCGCCCAACCAACGCCACCTATCGTCGCCGGATCCTCGCCGCCGTTGACTGGTGCCATCTATATCGCCGGAAGACCACGGGAGCCACCTCACCATCCACCTCGCTGTTCCTGCCGTCGGTGTCGACCTCGTCGGCGACCACTGTGATCCCTCTCTCCCTCCTCCATCCGATCTCGAACGAACGGCATAGATTAGAACCCACGTACCCCTTCGGTTCTTTTAATAGAACCGGCCGGCTTTTTCTTTCTAATTTCTGACCGAAGCATTTTTCTTTAGAAGCCGGCTGTCCGCTCGAATCGATAGATCACACGCACCCCATAGCCAATAGTACAGCTCCACGTCGCCCCCTGTCCGTTAGAAGCTACCTTTTCTTTTTTCTGTTTTAATTTCTGTTTCCAGAATAAGTTCTGATTTTATTTTCTTTATATCTTTTATGTTTTTAACTATTTTAAATTGATTCTTTGTGCATTAGATCACAATTTTTATCTAGTTTCTGAAGATACCAAATTTGCCCATGTTTGAACATTAAAATTTGAATTTGAACAGATTTGATTTAAATTCTGTTTTCTGAATATCTTGAGTTCTAAAATGAATTTCTGAATGATTCTTTTTCCTACTTGTCACTAGTGATATTAGCTATCATTAGGTAGAGTTTGAAATTTTTAGAATAATTTAAAATAGTGTTTTCAACTAAAACAGAATCTGTTTAGTTTCATATTAGTTTATTTATATTGATTTACTTTGTTTTTGAAAATCTGAATATGATTTATATTAAGTTTCAGATTTCATTTAGTTTTTTTGTTCCAAACCTTAGTAAATTGCTTGCTGTTAACAAAAGTTAATTTGTTTAGTTTATAAATTTTGTTGTAGGGATCTATACCCTCTTTCAAATAGGTATGGTTGTTTTAAAAAAGCAAATTTGTTAGTAACAATTCTTTTAACAAAAGTTTTAAGTATTTAGATTCTGTTTTCAAATAAAGTTTTTACTAATTCTTTTCTGTAAATAAATGTTTTAAACAAAAATAGTTTAGTTTTACCCTATTATTATAGGAAACTATATTTTTCTTCATTAGGTAATGTTTTATAAAACAATTTAGTTTTAATAATAATTCTTTCACAAAAGTTTTAGATGACTTAATTCTGTTTTATAATAAAGATTTTATTTAATTACTTTCTGTTAACTAAGCTGTTTCATAATTTGTTTTCTTTTAGTTGGTGGATGTGCTTGTAGTTAAGTTCATTAGGCAAATACTCATGTTGTTTAGGATGTTGTTTTTATAGTTTTAGTTGTTCTTCAAAAGTAATTCTTTTTGCTAGAAAAATATTTACTAAAAATCCTTTTATTATATTTTACTTTGTTTTGGGTTTTGAGTTACTTTTGAATTTGTTGGAGTTTTGGTGTTCAACTTTGTCTTAAGTATTTCTTTTATCAACCTTGTTGCTCTTGTTTTCTTGTGTTACCTTGGGATTGTTAGAATTGATTTCTAGTATGATTGCTTATGAATGCAATGTTTTCTATATAGATTTTCATCGGAGAGAGTGACGTATAGTCTATCAAGTTATTTCTGAGAGCGATCTTTATCTTCATCAACAGTACAGGCAAGTTCACTTTGACCATCTTTTCATACCTATGTTTTATTGCATGTAGTGACATCATTCAACAGATCCCTCCCGTAGTGTTATTGAAACTCTTGTAGTTGAGTAGAATGCATGAGGTAGGAACCCACCACTTGTTACTAAAGCCCCGGGAACGCTAGTTAGTGCAATGCTATGCTAAAGTAGACGGGGTCTGGTATGAGTGTTCGTGAGTGGTGTGAAGAAGGACTCCACGTCAAAACGACGACTTCATGAAGACATCTTCAAGTCCTGCATCTTCAAGACCTCAAGACTTCAAGACTCGAGAAGACAAGTTTTCAATACACACTACTGGGTGAAGGATGGTTGATTGGGCATCCCTGGAGAAACCAGTGGATGGCCGGGATGCATGGAGAAGCGCCATGACATCTTGCGGAAAGCCTCACCCAGACTCAAAGAGAAGGATGAATACTTCATGCCCGGAAGCTTACCTGTGTAGCCACAAGTCATTATGGGCTCTGGCTTGGTTGATCTTTGTTGTGACTCTGCTGGGCAGTGCTACGAGATGTAGTCGACGTTAGGATTGGATGGGCACTATCGGACAGTCAGGGAAACACTTTGAAAGACCATGTTTCGTTCATCCTGTTCTCAAACACCAGGCAGTGCGAGGACTTACCAGGAGGGAACGAATCTTGTGGGTAAAGTACACAACACTCTGCAGAGTTAAACCTAATCGATTAGCCGTGTCCCCGGTTACGGACAATTTGAGCTTCTAGACTTGGATCTATCTCTGAACTCTCAACACTGGACTGATAACTAATTGTGGGCAACTTATGATACTTATGGGCATTGAGACATTGGTTGGCGGAACCATGTCATTATAGGTAACTCCATAGTGAAATTCCTGATATTCCTTTGTTGTAGGAAAGTAAAATCAGCTTTTACGCAAAAACTCAGACACAGAGCCACAAAGCCTTTGCATATAGAATAGTCTTTATTTTTCTGTTCTACTATGGTGATCTTGCCAGTACATTCAATGTACTGACCTACACGGCTGCAACATCTTATGTTGTAGATACTCTTCTACGACGGGTAAGAGTACGATTCAGGGTTACGGTCCGCACTCAACTTGCCGTTGGTGTTATTGGGACTCCACTCCCGTTGACTGTATCCGCTGCTATTTTAAGGTATATATCAGTTTTACGTTTTTTACATGTGATTGCACTTTGATATATACATTGATGTACTGTGTGCGCCAGCATACTGATCCAGGGATGGCACAGAACACACAGAGGCTTGACTCGTTTTGAGTCGGGTCGCTACACTGTGTCAATTGGTGACTTCGTCAAGCTGTGACCACCCAAGTATCATCATTCGGTCGACCCACTCGATGCGGATGACTGGCTGACCAGCATGTTTCGCAAGATCCGGGCTGCCAATGTGTCCAAGGCCAACAAGCTGTCCTTTGCTACCTACTTTCTGGAAGGACCCGCCAACCTGTGGTGGGAAAGCTATGAAGCCATGCGTCCCGTAGGCCCCGCACTAACTTGGGCAGAATTTAGTGCAGCATTTCGTACCCACACATCCCAAAAGGGCTGATGGATCGCAAGCGAGAGGAATTTTGTGCTTTCACCCAGGGCAGACTGTCAGTGGATGCCTATAGTCATGAGTTTGGAAACCTTGCTCGCTATGCTCTAGAGGAAGTTTCAACTGACGCCAAGAAATAGGATAGGTTCTGCAAGGGACTTAATCCTGAGCTCCGCCGAGACTTGCGCCTGCATGAGTGCACCACTTTCCAGGCTCTCGTCAACAAGGCAATCAATGCTGAGACTGGACAGACTGACTATGAGGCCATGAGGAAGCATAACCGTGACTTCAGCCCCGCATCTGGCTCAGGATCCAACAAGCGCCGGGTGTGGGTGCCCAACGCAGCTTTGCCTCCAAGATACACCGCGTGGCCATCCTTCCAGGCACCTCGCCCAGTTCAGCCCAACCCTCCAGCTAGGCCATTTGGAGGTCCGCCTGCAAATGTTGCACCCCGTGCCAACGTGGTTTGCTATAAATGTGGAGAACCAGGACACTACTCTCGTGAGTGTCCTCAGAACAATGTCAAGCCCGCTGGACGTGGAAAGCCAGGAAAAGCCTTCTATGTGAAGCCACCTCCTGCTCGTGGACGAGTGAACTATGTCTCTGCTGAGGAAGCTCTTGAGGATCCTGATGTTATCCTAGGTACGCTCCTTGTCAATAGTCATCCAGCTTCTGTTCTATTTGATACTGGGCATCTCATTCTTTAATCTTAGAAAGTTATGCACAGTTGCATAACATGTCTTTTTGTGATATGCCTACTCCTTTAATAGTTCAGACTCCTGGTTCAAAATAGAAAACTTCTAGAGTGATCCATGATAATGAAATTCTGGTGGATAGGCTAGTCTCCCTAGCATCTTTGATAGCCCTCAAGTCTTCGGACATTAATATCATTCTAGGCATGGATTGCATGAAAGCCCTGTTGGCGAACGTTGCATGGGAAACAAAAAAATCCTACGCACACGCAAGATCTATTCATGGTGATGAACATCTACAAGAGGGAGAGTGGATTTAGATACCCTTGTAGATCGCTAAGCGGGAAGCGTTAAGAAACGCGGTTGGTGTAGTCGAACGTCTTCACGATCCAAATCGCCGAGTGTCCCGCGATCTAATCACGATCCGTCCCGCGATCCAATCACGATCCGTCCCGCGAACACACCACAATCCGTCTCGCGATCCAATCACAATCTATCCCGCGAACTCATCACGATCCGTCCCGCGATCTCATCACGATTCATCTCGCGATCTAGATCACGGTCCTTCCGATCTAGCACTGAACGGACGGCACCTCCGCGTTCAGCACATGTACAGCTCGATGACGATCTCTGCCTTCTTGATCCAGAAAAAGGGAGCGGAGAGGTAGAAGAGTTCTCCGGCAGCATGACGGCGCTGCGGCGATGGTGGTGGAGCTATTCCAGCAGGGCTTTGCCTAAGCATTGCAGAAAATCAATCTAGAGGAGAAATTGTGCAATAGAGGGTAGGGTTGCACGTGGCTGAAAATCTGGTGCCAAAACCCTAAAACCCTCTAGTATATATAGGAGGAGAGGAGGAGGAGGCTTGGCCCTCAACGGGCCAGCCCTAGGCTTTGGCCGAACCAAGGAGGGAGGAGTCCTCCTCCTCCACTCCTAGTAGGATTAGGACTCCTTCCTTATTTAGTCCTTTTTGCCTTTTTCCACCTTTTTCCTTTTGGGATTTTCTTCCCAGCTGCTTGGGCCTTGTGTGGACTTCCACCAGCCCACTAAGGGCTGGTATTGATCCTCCCACAGCCCATGTAGCCTCTTGGGTCGAAATACCCCTCCCGATGGTCTCCTGGTACACTACCGGCACTCCCGGTACACTACCGATGAGCCCGAAACTTTTTCGGCGACCAAAATAGGACTTCCTATATATCAATCTTTACCTCTAGACCATTCTGGAGCTCCTTGTGACATCCGGGACTCCGAACAACCTTTGGTCACCACCATACATAACTCTATACTACCAAAACGTCACTGAACCTTAAGTGTGCAGACCCTGCGGGTTCGAGAACTATGTAGACATGACCGAGACACCTCTAAGGTCAATAACCAATAGCGGTACCTGGATGCCCATATTGGTTCCTACATATACTACGAAGATCTTTATCGGTCGAACCTCGATGTCAAGGATTCAGTTAATCCCGTATGATGTTCCCTTTGTTCTTCGGTATGTTACTTGCCCAAGATTCGATCGTCGGTATCTCCACACCTAGTTCAACCTCGTTACCGGCAAGTCTCTTTACTCGTTCCATAATACAAGATCCTGTGACTAACACTTAGTCGCATTGCTTGCAAGGCTTGTTGTGATGTTGTATTACCGAGTGGGCCCTGAGATACCTCTCCGTCACATGGAGTAACAAATCCCAGTCTTGATCCATGCCAACCCAACAGACACCCTCGGAGATACGTGTAGAGTACCTTTATAGTCACTAGTTATGTTGCGACGTTTGATACACACAAGGCACTCCTCCGGTGTCAGTGAGTTGCATGATCTCATGGTCATAGGAACAAATACTTGACATGCAGAAAATAGTAGCATTAAACTAACACGATCATATGCTATGTTTGTAGTTTGGGTCTTGTCCATCACACCATTCTCCTAATGATGTGATCCCGTTATCAAATGACATCTCATGTCCATGGCTAGGAAACCTTAACCATGTTTGATCAACGAGCTAGTATATTAGAGGCATACTAGGGACATGGTTTTGTCTATGTATCCACACATGCATCTAAGTCTCCGATCAATACAATTATAGCTTGGATAATAAACGATTATCATGAACAAGGAAATATGATAATAACTAATTTATTATTGCCTCTAGGGCATATTTCCAATAGTCTCCCACTTGCACTAGAGTCAATAATCTAGTTCACATCACCATGTGACCTGCATTGTTATGAATCTAACACCCAATGAGTTCTGGGGCTCGATCATGCTTTGCATGTGAGAGAGGTCTTCTAGTCAATGGGTCTGCGACATTCAGATCCGTGTGTACTTTGCAAATCTCTATGTTAAACTGTAAACACTGCTACTACACTCCACTTGGTACTATTCCAAATAGCTGCTCCACTATACGTATCCAGATTGCTACTTCGAGTCATCCGGATTGGTGTTAAAGCTTGCATCGACGTAACTCTTTACGACGAACTCTTTATCACCTCCATAATCGAGAAACATATCCTTAGTCCTCTGGTTACTAAGGATAATTTTGACCGTTGTCCTGTGATCCACTCCTGGACCACTCTTGTACCCCTTGACAGACTCATGGCAAGGCACACACAGGTGCGGTACACAGCATGGCATAATATAGAGCCTATGGCTAAGGCACAGGGGACGACATTCGTCCTTTCTCTTTCTTTTGCCGTGGTCGAGCTTTGAGTCTCACTCAACTTCACACCTTACAAAGCAGGTGAGAACACTTCTCTCTGACTGATCCACTTTGAACTTTTTCAAAATCTTCTCAAGGTATGTGCTCATTGAAAATCTCATCAAGCATCTTGATCTATCTCTATAGATCTTGATGCTCAACAATTAGGTAGCTTTATCCAGGTCTTCCTTTGAAAAACTCTTTTCAAACAACCGTTTATGCTTTCCAGAAATTCTACATCATTTCTGATCAACAACATGTCAACCACATATGTTTACCAAAAACTCTATAGTGCTCCCACTCATTTTATTGCAAATGCAAGTTTCTCATAAAATTTGTATAGACTTAAAAACTTTGATCACCTCATCAAAGTGTATATTCCAACTCCGAGATGCTTGCTTTAGTCCATAGAAGGAACACTGAAGATTGCTCACCTTTTAGCATCCTTAGGACTGACAAAACCTTCTGGTTGTATCACATACAACCTTTCCTCAAGTAAACCATTAAGGATACGATGTTTTGACATCCATCTGCCAGATTTCATAATTGAAAAATGCAGCAACTACTAACATAATTCCAACAGACTTTAGCATCGCTACGAGTGAGAAAGTCTCATCGCAGTCAACTCCTTGAACTTGTCGTAAACTTCTTTGCAACAAGCCGAGTTTTACAAATGGTGACATTTACCATCAGCGTCTTTCTTCATTTTAAAGATCCATTTGTACTCAACAACCTACCATCCAACGAGCAAGTCCACCAAAGTACATACTTGGTTTTCATACATGGATCCTATCTCAGATTTCATGGCCTCAAACCATTTGTCGGAATCCGGGCCCATCATCGCTTCTCCACAGCTCGTAGGTTCATCGTTGTCCAACAACATGACCTCAAGACAGGGTTGTCGTACCGCTCAGGAGCAGTACACATCCTCGTCGACCTACGAGGTTTGATATTAACTTGATCTGAAGCTTCATGATCATCATCATTTACTTCCTCTTCAACTGTCGTAGGTTCCACAGAAACATCTTTCTGCGCTGTGCTACTCTCTGGTTGAAACAAAGGTTCAACAACCTCATCAACTTCTATCTTCCTCCCACTCAATTCTTTCCAGGGAAACTTTTTCTCGAGAAAGGACCCAATTTTAGCAACAAACATTGTATGCTTGGATCTGAGATAGGAGGTTCACCCAACTGTTCTTAGGGTATTCTATGAAGATGCATTTATCCGCTTTGGGTTCGAGCTCATTAGGTGAAAACATTTTTTACACAAGCGTCGCAGCCCCAAACATTAAGAAATGACAGCTTAGGTTTCTATCAAACCATAATTCACACGGTGTCATCTCAATGGATTTAGATGGTGCCCTATTTAAAGTGAATGTAGTTGTCTCTAATGCATAACCCCAAAATTATAGTAGCAAAACGATAAGAGACATCATAGCACAGACCATATCCAATGGAGTACGACTATGACGTTTGGACACACCATCACATTATGGTGTTCCAGGTGGCGTGAGTTGTGAAACAACTTTCACATTGTCTAAAGTTGTATGCCAAACTCGTAACTTAGATATTCACATCCACGATCATATCGCGGACATTTTTATCTTCTTGTCACGATGATCTTAAACTTCACTCTGAATTTGCTTGAACCTTTCAAACGATTCAGACTTGTGTTTCATCAAGTAAATATACACTATATTTACTCAAATCATCAGTGAAGGTAAGAAAATAACGATATCCACCGCACGCTACAAGACTCATTGGATTGCATACATCAACATGTATCATTTCCAATAAATCACTTGCCTGCTCCATCCATCTAGAAAACGGGGTCCTTAGTCATCTTGCCCAAGAGGCATGGTTCGCTTGTCTCAACCGATTCGAAATCGAATGAGTCCAAAGATCCATCAGCATGGAGTTTCTTCATGCGCTTTATACCAATATGACATTTAGCGGCAGTGCCACAAGTATGTGGTATTATCATTATTAACTTTGTATCTTTTGGCATCAATGTTATGAACATGTGTATTACTACGATCAAGATTCAACAAACCATTCTCACTGGGTGCATGACCATTGAAGGTATTATTCATGTAAACAGAATAGCCATTATTCTCTAACTTAAATGAATAACTGTGTTGCAATAAACACGATCTAATCACGTTCATGCTCAACGCAAAACACCAAATAAAATTTATTTAGGTTCGTTACTAATCCCGACGGTAGAGAGAGGGTGCGATGTTGATCACATCAACCTTGGAAACATTTCCAACACACATCGTCACCTCGCCCTTAGCTAGTTCTCCATTCATTCCGTAGCTTTTGTTTCGAGTTACTAACATTTAGCAACTGAACCGCTATCCAATACCCAGGTGCTACTAGGAGTACTAGCAAGGTACACATCAATAACACGTATATCAAATATACTTCTGTTGACGTTGCCAGCCTTCTTATCTACCAAGTATCTAGGGTTGTTCCACTTCAGCGACCGCTCTCCTCATAATTGAAGCACTTAGTCTCGGGTTTGGGTTCAACTTTGGGTTGCTTCATTGGAGCAGCAACTGACTTGCCATCCATGAAGTTTCCCTCTTTGCCCTTGCCCTTCTCGAAACTAGTGGTTTTTACTAACCATCAACACTTGACGCTCCTTCTTGATTTCTAACTTCACGGTGTCAAACATCGTGAATAGCTCAGGGATCATTATTTCTATCCCTGGCATTTTATAGTTCATCACCAAGTTCTAGTAGCTTAGTGACAGTGACTTGGAGAACTATATCAATCACTATCTTATCTGGAAGATCAACTCCCACTCGATTCAAGCGATTGTAGCACCCAGACAATCTGAGCACATGCTCAACGATTGAGCTATTCTCCTTCATCTTGCAGGCAAAGAATCTTGTTGGATATCTCATATCTCGCAACATGGGCACGAGCCTGAGATCCTAATTTCAGCTCTTAGAACATCTCATATGTTTCATGACGTTCAAAAGGTTTCGGACCCTCAATTCTAAGCCGTAATGCATGACGCACTAAACTATCAAGTATTCATCACAACGTGTCTGTCAGATGTTCACAACATCTACAGACGATGCTAGAGGGGTAGGCGCACCGAGCGGTGCATTAAGGACATAAGCCTTCTGTGCAACAATGAGGACAATCCTCAGATCACGGACCTAGTCCGCAATATTGCTACCATTATCTTTCAACTCTATTTCTTTAGGAACATATAAAAATTCAAGGGAGCTACAGCGCGAGCTAGTAATCTACAACATAATTTGCAAAGACAATTGTCGTCGTTTCGTCATGGCAGATGGCATGGGTAGGCTTATCGAGAGGGGCCGAAGGACGCCGGTGGACTCCGGGAGCGGGGTTAGGCACAAGCGGTGGCGGACACACGATGTACCCAGGTTCAGGGCCCTCCGTGGGAGGTAATACCCCTAGTCCTGCTTGGTCTAGATTAGACGATGGTGATGTTACAATGAGACTCCTGGAGCTGTATGGATCGAGGAGGAAGAAGGAGTTGGTCGCTCTCCTGCCTCTGTGCGCACGTATGTGGGATGAACGAGAGAATGGATCGGATCCCCTTGCATGGGGGTGGCCGGGGGGGTTTATAGGCCAACCCCCCGGATTACAATATGAGTAAAAGGTCATGGAGGGCCCCAGCCGGCAGCCTCTCTGGCCGGCTGTGGGGGCCTCCGGCTATGGGGTCTTCTCGCTGGTAGGCCCCGCTGGTTGAAGGGTCCCGTCAGGAGTCGTCGGGACCCGCGCGGTGGGTCCCGACGCCGGTCATGTCGCGGCATGGGTCGCCCCTTGTGGCGTCGTCTTGCGGCGTCCGGCCGAGGTCAGCGGTCCGGCCGGCCGCCCTGTAGCCATGCCACGGCAGGTAATGGAGTGGTTGGGGCGTGCCGGCACTGTTGGAGGCCCGGTCGCTATCCGCCAGGGCCAAAGGCCCTGATGCCTTCACTGTGGCCATGCGGGCGCTGACCCCCGATGGGATGGGGTCCACTGTCGCCACGCAGGTCCTGACGACGGCATCCAATGCCCGGCCGGCTGGGGGGCCAGGCGGCAACGCCCCGAGCCGGCTAGCATGTCGTAGCCAACGGAGCATAGTCGGCGGGCCCTGGCCGGAGGGACACAACCGGCAGGGCGTAGCGGGACCGCTGGGGGAAGCGGCCTGCCCTTTAATCGTGTTTGGAAGGCTAGAGCAAGGGAGAATTTGAGGCTACCCCGGGGTTATCCCCCCGTCAGTAGTCCCCGAAGCCGGGGAGGCTCGCCGACGAGTCACGGCGGTCCTCGCTGGCTTGAAGATCATTTTTGCGCCGCGGGACGCCTCGAGAGCCGGGCGACGCCAGCAGGCGGCAGCCAGCTCCACAACTAGCCGAAACCTTGTGCGCCGCCTCGAGTCCCCCCACCAAGCAGAAGAGTTGCGCCACACGGAGGGCGCAGCGGGCCGTGTCCTGACAAACCACGCGATGACAAAGACCGGGCCGCGGGGCGGGGCCCTCCATGACCGCAGCCTCGAACCACGCACGTGGATCTCTTACGGCGCGGGCGGGCGGTTGGCATTCCCGAATGCCATGATGTCCACCCCGCGTGCTTTGGGAATCGTGGGGGTCGTGCGCGACGAGTCCGCTCCCCACGACTGCTCGCGCGAGGTATAAATGGGGGGAGGGGCGAGAAGAACAGCCCATTTGCTCCCCTCGCCTCTGTCGCTTCGTCCTCGCCTCCCTGATCCCCTCATCGTGAGAGAGAGAAACAGAGAGGGATAAGGGGGGCAGACCCCGCGGGCTGACCGCACCGCCGCCCGTCGCCGCGGGAAGCCTAGGCTGTTGCCGAGCGTCTGCGCCCACCGTCGCGACCGCGCACCCCACCACGGCTATGGCGAGCAAGGGCGCATGGGACGGCAGCGACGTCGACGAAACCTTCATCGAGCATCTCCGCCACCGCCGCAACTTTCCGGCAGAGGCATACTTGGAAGCGCGCCCCGGCCGGGGCGGAGAACTCCCCGGCGCCGCGATAGGGCGAGGTCGTGGTCTTCGCCGACCACTTCCACCGCGGGCTAGGGCTGCCGGCAAGCGCGTTCTTCCGCCGATTCTTGACGCGCTTCGGCCTGCAGCCGCATTACCTTGCCGCCAACGCCGTCCTACAACTGGCGGCCTACGTCACCCTCTGCGAGGGATATTTGGGGATCGAGCCGAGGCTCAATTTTTGGTGCCGGCTGTTTTTCCTCAAAAGGCAGACAGCGAAGGACCTAGCGACGCAGCAGATGGTGATGACCACCTGCGGGGGCGCCATGATCCACATCCGCAAAGGAACCAGCTTCCCCCAAGCTCCCGTTGCACGAGTCGGTGAAGCACTAGTAGCGGGGGTTCTTCTACGTGAAGAACGCGAAGCCAGAGGAGGACTACATCAATCTCCCTGACTTCGTCAACCACCCACCGGCTGCGATGTTGAACTGGCGAGCGGCGCCGCCTCAGGCGCCCGAGACAGCCGACCGGCTCTGCGAGCACCTTCTCATGATGACCAGGTCGGAGGGGCCGAAAACCACCGACCTGCTGGCCGCGATGATGGCCCTCCGGGTGCAGCCGCTGCAGCGCTGGCCGCACATCATCTGCCAGATGGGGGGACGCCATGACCCCTGCCAGCTCTCAACCAAAGAGTTCAAGCCGGCCCATGTGGAGAGGAAGGTGAACACCATCACAACGGCGAAAATGAAGGAGGGTGAATGGCAGTGGGGGAAGACCCCGTATAGCCGGAGCTGCCCGACGCCGCGGGTAAGTGTCCAGCCGGTTCCTTCATCCATTATTTCTGTTGCGGTAAACTTCCTCCCCCTTTGGTGTGTTGGCGCGCTACCCAGCTCGCCCACAGATCTTCCCGCTACTGTAGAATTATGGGGAGCCGGCGCCCGACACGGCAGAGTCGGACCTCGAGGAGGTCGAGGATGCCGATGATGTGGAGCCGGCCGCCTCTGGGCATGCCGGCACGTCAGAGACGGGCGACGCCAAGACGGAGACGGAGGAGGCCGAAGAGGCCGAATCGTCGGGTGAGTCTCCTCCCCAGACGCATCTACGGGACTGGCCCGATGACGATGCTGAGAAGGATCCGCCTCGTGTTGCAGAGGCTCCGAAGGAGCCCGAGTTTTCGTAGGGGGAGGTCACGGCGCCACTGAAGCGCCAGCCACGAGCCGGTGGTGGCTCCAGCTGGGGAGGCCCGGCCGTGGAGGGCAAGGGGAAAGGGCCGGCCACCTCCAAGCCGGCGCCCAAACGCGTGGCGGCCGCTCAGCCGGGCGGCAGCCGCGGAGGCGGGGGCAAAAAGCAGAGGGTTGCCCCGGCGGGACCCACGAGGTGGGCGGTCCCCGTTGTTGCCGGGTAAGTTCATCTCCCCCCTACCTTAGTTTGCCCCAGCCTTCCTCCCTCCCCGCCCCTTATCTCATTGTTGCTAGGGAGGCCCGCACGTTGGGGAGGACCCCGGGCGGCGGGACGGAGAGGGCGGCGCCACTGACGACTGCCGAGGTGAGGGAGCGCCAGTCATGGCTCGACCTCGAGGAGGCCGAGCGGGAGCGGCGCGTCGAGGAGCTCCGTCGGTGGGAAGAGGCGGTGGGGAAGCAGGGGGGAGCTAGCGGGGAGGCCGTTGGCGGTGCGTGGGAGTCTTTCCCCCGCGACCCGGAGGGGAGGTCGACGGGCCACCACGGCCCCGGGCGACCCGCGGAGGCAGGCGTGGAGGCCACGGAGGACGCGACAGAGAGGGACCACGACGCTGCCCAGCCGATGGCGGACGACGCGCCGCTGGAGGCGGGCGACGTGTCGCCAGGGGCGGAGGTGCCGCCCCCGGAAGTGTCGGCATTGGGTATGCCGGCCCCTGAAGTGCCGGCACCGGATGCGAGACGGCTAGGAACCGCCGGAGGCGGAGCACCGAAGGCGGGGGGCATGACGACCGAGGAGACGGCTGCGGCAGGCGCGTCGACGGCGGCCCCCGACGTGGTGGCGACGATGAGGACCTGTCCCGTTGTGGTCTCCGACGAGGGAGGACCTGCGGACGGGGGCCGGCCGCAGCAGACTTGGGCGGCGGCCGGGAGCTCGGCCCCTGGCAAGCCGCCGAATGCCCTTGGGACGGCAGTGACCGCCGTCGTGGAAGCATTCGCCGCCTGCCACACCCAGGCGACGCAGGACGCCCGGGCTGCCAACGACTGGTTGGTGAGCCTGGAGCACGCGGTCGCGGTGAGTGTTCTTTCCTTTTTCTTCTATCTTCTATTCTTTTCTTCTTTCCAATGGGGGCGCGCCAGCGCACCCACTGGGTGTAGCCCTCGAGGCTCGAGCCGGCTGGGGTGCAGGCGGGTCGAGCCTGAAGCTGCCGTGTTGTTGTTTTGCAGGCGGCGCTTGACCGTCGGGTGGCTGCATACAACACCCTGCTGGGGTTGTACCAAGGAGCCAAGAACCGGCTCGCCGTTGTCTCCGCAGACTTGCGAGGTACGTGCCTTTGTAATTTCAGTGGGGGTGTAGCCCCCGGGAATCAGGTCGGCTGCCCTGGAGGCGGGCTGAATCCCTTTGTTGTTTATTTGTGATAGTGGAGGTTTCTTCACATGAAGCCACCCACGCCGAGACGTTCAGCCTCCGGCGTCAGGTGGTGCGCCTCCACGAGGAGCGAGACCTCATGACCGCGGAGTGCAACCGGCTCCATGGGAAGGCGGACGAGGTGAGGGCGGAGCGGACGGAGCGCGAGGCGGCTCATCACCAAGCATTGGCGGACCAAGAAGTGGCTCTCCGCCAGGAGGCGGAGGAGCGGGAGAAGGTACTCCATGAGAAGCTGGAGGCCCAAGACGCCGCGCTAGCCAAGGCGTCCAAGGAAGCGCAGGTGGCCCGGGACGAGAACGAGCGCCTGCGCCAGGAGTGGTTGGCCAGGGAGGCGCAGCTGCAGGAGCAAGGTCATGGAGTGGACTGGATGCTGCACCGTAAGTCTTCTGCCTTTCTCTTTTTGCGTCTTCTTCTCTGGGTTTTCCTGCTTGCCTCCTGCTTATTCCCTGTCTTCTTCTTAGGGCTCTTCCCCGACACACAGGAGGTTGCGGATGCGGCCGTGGAGGCCGCCCGTGAGGCCCGGCGGGCATAGGGGGAAGCCGTTGGGCAGCTTGCCCCCTGGACCCTGGATGAGGTGGGGATTGCCGCCGACGCGCGCCCGACGGAGGATGTTCGCGCCCTAAGGCGGCTCTAGGCGGTCGGCTTGGCGCTGGTCCGCACCCTCTGGCCCAGCGCGGTGGATCCGGGCGCCATGAACCGGCTGTCCAGGTGGCTGGAGTCTGGGACCGCACGGGTGAACGCCTGGAGGGCCTCCACGGCACGCGCCGGCGCGGAGATGGCGCTCCGCGTCACCAGGTCGTGGTACCCCGAGCTCGACTTGGGTCTGCTCACGGCCCAGCGCGCCGGCACCGACACGGAGTTGGAGGCGATGGCCGATGAGCTGCAGGTGCGGGCGAGCGATCTCGCGTCCCTTGCCGCATGGGACGAGTACATCTCGGAGCGCGGGGCGGACGGCGTGGCGATCCCGGAGGACCAATATGGGCTCGCCTGGGACGACCCGGAGGGGAGCGATGCCGAGACGGAAGACGGGGAGTCCGACACCGATGATTACGCCCCGTCCGAGTCGGCTCCGGATGCGGGAGCGGGGGCTTCTACCTCGGCCGCCCCGGAGGCGCCGGCCTCGAAGGCGCCAGCACCGCTGGCCTCAGAGGCATGAATGCCGCCGGCTCTAGAAGCGTCGGTGCCGGAGGAGGGCCGGCCCGAAGCTGCCACCGTTTAGAATTTTCTTTTTCCTGCATGTTGCCTTAGTACTAGAATTCCACCCACTAGGGGTGTATCTGTAATATACGTAATGCACTCGTGGCCATGGGCCTCTTTTATCGTTTGAGATTTATGTCATTTACTCTTTGCTAAATAATGTGCGTGCCGGCTCTACTTTCGCTCTTCGCCTTCTAACTCGCATTCGCGCGCCGAGATTCCTTCCGGCTTCCACCCCGCCTGCCGGCCAGCCGGGAGCCAGTCTAAGACAGGGACGGGGCTTCGTCCTTGGGGAAAATTGGCAAGCTCTTAGAGTCAACCGGCTAGGGCTAGGTTTAGCCGGCAGAGGCCGGTTACTAGGAGTAGTGTGGCTCTGTTAGGCTGGTCTGGTTGCCGTGCGTCAGCTGACCTTTGTGTGGAAAGTTCCTTCGTACCCCGTGGCCCCTTCAGCCAGACAGCCGGGAGCCGGTCTATAGCTGGTTAGGGACGGGAGGCAAAGGATTGCTTGCCCACACAATTTGTCCGCCTCGGGAGGGAACCGAGCGAGCCCCCGGGCCCGGGAGCCGGACCCGGTTGAAGCGCCTTAGAACAATGGGAAAAACCTTTGGAGGAAACGAAAAGGGGCGTGCCCCAAGCGCCGGCTTGGGGCCCCCTTTCATTCATAAGCCCAAAAGGGGAGGATACATACATTGGTTCTTAGCAATAAAACGGATGAAGGAGCGCCGCTTCCATGGGCGCTCCATCTCCTCGCCGGAGGTGTCTATCTTGCGTTTCTGCGGCTTCTGGGCGTCTATTAGGTAGTACGCGTTGTTGTGCAGTGCCCGGCTGACGATGAATGGGCCCTCCCATGGGGAGGACAGCTTGTGCTGGCCGGCAGTTCGCTAGATCCGCCTGAGCACTAACTCCCCTTCGCGGAAGGAGAGTGGCTGGATCCGCTTGTTGTGGTAGTGCCGGAGCTTCTGCTAGTAGATGGTCGTCCGGCTCAAAGCCAGCTCGCGGGCTTCCTCGAGGAGGTCGGCGTCGTCTTCCCTTGCCTCCTTTGCGTCCTTCTCGGTGTACAGGGTGACCCGAGGCGAATCGAACTCGACATCGGTGGGGATGATTGCCTTGGACCCGTAAACGAGAAAGAACGGAGTGTAGCCGCTTGACCGGTTGGGCATGGTCCGGAGGCTCCAAAGGACAGCCGGCAGCTCCTTGACCCAGCAGCCGGCCGACCAAACCAGTGGTGTCACGAGCCGGGGCTTGATGCCGGACAGGAGCAGGCTGTTTGCCCTCTCGAACTGGCCGTTCGACTATGGGTGGGCAACAGATGCCAGGTCGAGCCGGATGCCTCGTCTTGAGCAGAAACGCGGTAGCGCACCCTTGGCAAAGTTCGTGCCATTGTCGGTGATGATGCTGTGGGGGACGCCGTAGCGGACCGTGATGTCTTCGATGAACCAGACGGCCGTGGGGCCGTCCAGTTTCTTGATTGGTCGGGCCTCAATCCACTTGGTGAATTTGTCAATAGCAACCAGTAAATGTGTCATGCCGCCTCGGGCGGTCTTGAAGGGTCCCGCCATGTCCAGCCCCCAGACAGCGAAAGGCCACGAAAGGGGGATGGTTTGGAGGGCGGTAGCCGGCAGATGGCTCTATGTGCTGAAGCGCTGGCAGCCCTCGCACTTGTCGACCAGTTTCTTGGCCGCCTCTAGGGCAGTTGGCTAGTAGAAACCGTGGCGGAACGCTTTGGCCACCAGGGACCTAGAGGCGGCATGATGCCCGCACTCTACCTGGTGGATGTCGAGGAGGATCTCTTGCCCTTTCTCCGGCTCAATGCAGCGCTGGAAGACGCTGGTGGTGCTGCGATGAACCAGCTTGCGGTTGATGATGCTGTAGGCCGGGGCCTGACACTGAATTTGCCTCGCAGTGGCCTCGTCGAAGGGGAGCTCGCTGTGCTGGAGGAACACTAGGATGGGCTGGGCCCATGATGGAGCCGAGACAAGGGCCGGCTCAGTCGCCGGGCCTGGCTCGTCAGTCCCCGGGGGTGAGGAAGCGGCCAGAACGTCGTCCGTCGTCATGACGACGACGGTCTCGGAGCCGGCGCGCGCAGACGTGGACGGCTCGATCGTCGTGGCGGAAGGCGCCGGCTCGGAGGCAGGCGGTGACGGAGCCGGCAGAGCTGCTGCAGCCGGCAGGGCTGGTTGGGCAGCCGGCTCCGCCGAGGTGGCGGCCGTGCCCGCCGGGATGAAGATGGACTCCGATTCGGGAGAAGGCTTGATTGAGGGCTTCAGCAGCCGCTCGAGGGAGACGCTGGCTGGGATGGACTGCCGGGTGGAGCCGATCTTGGCCAGCGTGTCGGCTGCCTCGTTGTCTGCACAGGGGACGTGGTGGAACTCGCAGCCCTCGAAGGAACCGGTGAGCTGCTGGACGAGGAAGTAGTAGCTGGCCATGTTGGCATCCCTGGCGTCCCATTCGCCAGAGACCTGTTGCACCATGAGGTCGGAGTTGCCGAAGCAGATGATGCGCTGGATGCCAATCTCCTTGGCGAGCCGGAGGCCGTGGACGAGGGCCTCGTATTCGGCCACATTGTTGGAGGCGGCGAAGTGGATCTGGAGGGCGTAGTGGAGCTGGTTTCCTCTGGGAGACGACAAGACAATGTCGGCTCCCAGGCCGGTTCGCATCTTCGAGCAGTCGAAGTGCATGCGCCAGTGCGTGAAGTTGGGCGGAGGCGGCACGAACTGGGTTTCGGCCAGTCGATGAGGAAGTGGCCATTGCCTGGGATTTGATGGCGGTGCGGGGCTCGTATCGTATCTCGTAGTCGGCCAGGGCAATGGCCCATTTGGCGATCCGGCCGGTGGCGTCCCGGTCGGCCATGATTTCCCCCAGCGGCGCTGTGCTCACGACGGTGATGACGTGCTCCTGGAAGTACTGCTTGATCTTCTGGGTGGCGAAGTATATGCCATAGCACATCTTCTGGTAGTGGGGGTAGTTTTGCTTGGAGGCAGAGAAGACCTCGTTGAGGTAGTAGACGGGACACTGCGTCGGCAGCGCTTTGCCCTCCTCCGGCCGTTCCACCACCAGGACGATGCTGACGACACGCGTGGTGGCCGCGATGTAGGTGAGCAAGGGCTCCTTGTAAGTCGGCGCGGCCAAGATGGGTGCGCTGGTGAGGGCCCGCTTGAGGCTGCGGAACGTTGCGTCCGCCTCGTCGGACCAGTCGAACAGGGCCGGCTTCTTCGAGAGGTCCCGGCCCGGCTCGACCAGGACCGACTTGCGTAGGAGCCCGTAGAGGGGCAAGTCCTTCTCGCCCAGTCGGCTGATGAACCGGCTGAGGGAGGCAAGGCATCCGGTGAACTTCTAGACGTCGTGGAGCCGGACCGTCTTGGGCATGCACTCGATCGCCCGGATCTTCTCATGGTTAGCTTCGATGGCGCGGGCGGACACGAAGAAACCCAGCAGTTGGCCGGCTGGGACGCCGAAGACACACTTCTCCGGGTTGAGCTTGATCTTGTACTCGCGCAAGTTGGAGAACGTCTCCCAGAGGTCGTCGAGGAGGCTGAATTGCTTCTTGGATTTGACGACGATGTCGTCCACGTAGACATGGACGTTCCTACCTATCTGAGGCAGGAGGCACTTCTGCATGCACCGCTGGAAGGTGGCGCCTGCATTCTTTAGGCCGAAGGACATGGTGATGTAGAAGTAGGCCCTGAAAGGGATGATGAAGGAGGTCTTGAGCCGGTCGACCGGGTCCAGCTTTATCTGGTGGTAGCGGGAGTAGGCATCCAGGAAGGACAGCAGATCACAGCCGGCCGTGGAGTCGATGAATTGATCGATCCGCGGCAAGGCGAACGGGTCCTTGGGGCATGCCTTGTTCAGGCTTGTGTAGTCGATACACATGTGCCAGGTCTTGTTTTTCTTCAGCACCAGGACTGGGTTGGCCAGCCAATCCGGGTGGAACACTTCCATGATGAAGCCGGCTGCGATCAGCCGGGCAATCTCTTCTCCTATAGTGCGCCGCTTCTCCTCGGAGAAACGGTGCAGGGGTTGCTTGACTGGCTTCACATCCGGCCGCACGTGCAGCTTGTGCTCGGCGAACTTCCTCGGAACACCCGGCATGTCTTTGGGGGACCATGCAAAGATGTCACGATTCTCACGGAGGAAGTCGACGAGCTCGCTTTCCAATTTGTTGTCGAGGCGGGAGCCTATGGTCACGCACTGGGTGGGGTTGGCCGGATCAAGCGGCACTTGCTTGGTGTCCTTGGAATGCTAGAACGAGGCTTCGCCGACCGACTGGGATGGAGGATCCGGCACGGCCGGCTGGGCAGAGGCGAGGGCCACTAGCCGGTCGAGCTGCCGCTTCTCCTCCGCTATCTCCAGGGCCTCGGCCAGCCGGCTGCCGTCTCGTGTGCATGCGATTGACATCTGGTATTTGTCGGCAACGGTAATTATGGCCTTGGGGCCCGGCATATTGAGCTTGAGGTAGGCGTAGTGGGGGATCGCCATGAGATTGGCGAGAGCTGGCCGGCCCAGCAGCGTGTGGTAGGGGCTGTCGAGGTCGACCACCTCGAACGAGATCGGCTCGCGGCGGAACTAACTGGCGTCACCGAAGAGGACGTCGAGCTTGATCTTGCCGACGGGGGTGCAGGACTTGCCCGGCATGATGCCGTGGAAGACGGTCCGGCTTGCCTTCAAGTCCTCCACCTTGAGCCCTAGCTTGAGCAGGGTGTCTAGGTAGAGGATGTTGATGCTGCTGCCCTCGTCGATCAACACCCGCGAGAAGCGGCACGAATGCCTCTCGGAGGCGATGGTGGGATCGAGGACGAGGGCGTAGCTGCCGGGGTTTGGCATCACGGCCGGGTGGTCCGCCCGGCTCCAGGTGACCGGCTTCTCGGACCAATGTATGAATTGGAGAGTCGCGGGGATGGTGGCGTTCACCTCGCGGTGGAGCCGGCGCTGGGAGTGCTTGTCCGTCTCCTCGCTGGTGAAGACGATGTAGCAGCCGTCATGCTCGGGGTACTGGTCGAGCAACCGGTCGTCATTGCGAGCCGGGGCCGGGGCCGCTTGGGCCGGACCGGGAGCCGGAGCCGGAGCTTGGGCCGGGGCCGGTGCATGGGCTGGCGGCGCAGGGTGAGCCGGAAGGCCGTCCCCTCGGGCCAATCGCTGTGAGAAGCTGCACTGTCGGAGTGTGTGCGTGGCCTGCTTGGCGCCGGAGTGGTTCTTGTAGGGGAGGTCAAGCATCTACTCGAAAGTCAGCTTGGGCTGCCAGGCGGCCTTGTCGGTGCGCTGGCGCTAACTGGGGGCCTGGCCAGACGGCTGCTCCTCCTCGATGGAGGCGACCTGCCGGCTCCCGTAGCGGGAGTCGGGTTGGTCATTCTTACGCTTGTCGTCCCGCTGCTGTCGGTTGTCGGCCGCCGCCCGCGGCGTGGCGGGGGGCGCAGCCGGTTTGGCTGGTGCCTTGGCTTTCATCCTCATTGAGGAATCGGTCGTGGCATATTTGTCCGCTTTGGACATCAGGTCCTCCAGGGAGGTTGGATCGGTGCACAAGAGCTTGTGCTTGAGAGGGGTGCCATCGCAGTAGCCTTCGATGAAGTACTGGATGGCTTGTACCTCGTGCACTCCCTTGCAGGAGTTGTGGAGCTCGGTCCAGCGCGTGAGGTAGTCACGGAGGGGCTCTTCCGGCCCCTGGATGCACATGGCCAGCTTGCGGGGCCGGCCAGGCCGTTTGTAGGTGCCGGTGAAGTTGCGGATGAAGGCCTCCTCGAAGTCCATCCAGGTGTTGACGCGGCCGGCGGGCAGGCTGTTCAGCCAGGTGCGGGCCGAGCCGATCAACATGAGGTGGACGTAGCGGACAGCTACGCGCTTGTTCCCCCTGGCGATGCCGACGGCGGTGGTGTAGTCGATCAGCCAATCCTCAGGCTTGGCGGCCCCAGTGTACTTCGGGGTGTCGCAAGGAAGGGTGAAGCTAGGCGGAAAGGGCTCGTTGTGGATCCGCGGGCCGAAGCAGGCCGGGCCAATCGAGCCCCCCTCCTCGAGGAGAGCCGACTATGCCAGTCGGTTGAGACGGAGCCAGGCATCATTGTCGCTGTGGGGGACGCGCGTCAAGCCGGGCTGCAAGCTCAGGACGGACGGCCGATGGGATGGACCATGCTGGCTCTTGCCACGGAGGTGGAGTGTGCTCGCGGGTGCGTCGGCTGCCTCCTGTCGGCGCCTCGTCACGGCGGTTGCTACGGGCCGGGTTGTTGCTGCGCAGGCTGTACACAGCCAGCTGCTCGTTCCCGCATGACAGGGGGCGCTGAATGTTGCTCCCCGGGAGTTCTGGCCAGAGGGACGAGGGGCGCTGGAGTGCTGAGCCGGCCGGCGGTCAGCAGCACCAGGGTCCTCGCCCTTGGGATTGGGAAACTCAGAGACGGCCCCGCCGGGGGTGAGGCTGGCTTGTTGCGCGCTAGCGGTGACGATGAGGTCCTTGATGTGTCGCTTGCGCGCGGCACGCTCCTCGCCCTCCAAGGTTGCCAAGTCCTCGTAGGCAACCTTGGCGGCAAACGGGTTGGCCGCGGGGTTGTCGCAGACAGGGAGGCGTCCGTCGAGGATTTCCGCGACCACGCGGTCGCGCTCCCGCACAGCCCCACGCTGGCTAGGCTCGGGGCCAGCTGGGGTGAGACCGTACGCGGAGTTGTACTCCCACTACGCAGCCTCCATCTGGCGCCGCTCGGCGACAAGGGCGCTGGCGTCTTCGAACAGCAGGCGGCGGGCAGCCTCCAGCTCGGCCCTTGCGGTAGTTGGATCCGCCGTCGTGCCGATGGGAGTGCCCAGGCCCCGGAGGGTGGCGGCAAGCGGGTCGGAGGTGCCGGCGCGCGCTGCGGCCGCGCCGGCCTCGGCCGCCCGTGCGCGGCCCGAAGTAGTAGAAGAGGCGGTGACCATCACTCCCACGTGGGTGCGGGAGCTGATGGCTTCGCCCGTGGCGAGCGCGCCTACGGACGAGGGAGAGTCGGTGCAGTTGAGCACCTAGCTAGGGTACTCGTCGGCCGCTAGCTCTTTGGCGAGGCTCAGCTTGCTGAGCTGCCCGACGAGCGTGGCGACGTTGGGCGCGAGGTTGCGGCCGAGGCACTTGACAGATACGTCGGCCGCACTACCCGTGGAGCCTGCCGAAGCAAGCCTCACGAGCACGCGGTTCTTCCTGGACGCGAGGTGGCCGGGGGAGGTGGTCAAGGGCCCCGCCCGGAGCGTGACTCCGGCCGACGCCGCGGACGGCCCCACGGTGGGCGCCGACTTTTGTGGTTTCCTCACGGCAGATGCCATGGGTAGGCTTAACGAGAGGGGCCGAAGGACGCCAGCGGACTCCGAGAGCGGGGTTAGGCACAAGCGGTGGCGGACACATGATGTACCCAGGTTCAGGGCCCTCCGTGGGAGGTAATACCCCTAGTCCTGCTTGGTCTATATTAGACGATGGTGAGGTTACAATGATACTCCTGGAGCTGTATGGATCGAGGAGGAAGAAGGAGCTGGTCGCTCTTCGGCCTCTGTGCGCACGTATGTGGGATGAATGAGAGAATGGATCGGATCCCCTTGCATGGGGGTGGCCCGGGTGGTTTTATAGGCCAACCCCCCGGATTACAATATGATTAAAAGGTCATGGAGGGCCCCAGCCGGCAGCCTCCCTCGCCGGCTATGGGGGCCGCCAGCTGTGGGGTCTTGTCGCTAGTAGGCCTCGTCGGCTGAAGGGTCCCATCAGGAGTCGTCAGGACCCGCGCGGTGGGTCCCGACGCCGGTCACGTTGTGGCATGGGTCGCCCCTTGTGGCGTCGTCTTGCGCCATCCGTCCGAGGTCAGCGGTCCGGCCGGTCTCCCTATAGCCATGCCGGGGCAGGTAATGGAGTGGTTGGGGCGTGCCGGCACTGTTGGAGGCCCGGTCGCTGTCCGCCAGGGCCAGAGGCCCTGATGCCTTCACTGTGGCCATGCAGGCGCTAACCCCCGATGGGATGGGGTCCACTGTCGCCACGCACGTCCTGATGACGGCATTCAATGCCCGGCCGGCTGGGGGGCCAGGCGGCAACGCCCCCAGCCGACTAGCATGTCATAGCCGACGGAGCGCAGCCAGCGGGCCCTGGCCAGAGGGACGCAACCGGCAGGGCATAGCCGGACCGCTGGGGGAAGCGGCCTGCCCTTTAATCGTGTTTGGAAGGCTAGAGCAAGGGAGAATTTGAGGCTACCCCGGGGTTATCCCCCCGTCAACACTATTGACTATGTTCATGATATTGAGTTCAATTAATCATATTACTTCAGAACTCCCACTCAAATTGACATCCCTCCGGTCATTCGAGTGATACATGATCCAAATTCACCAACTCAAGTCCGATCATCACGTGAGTTGAGGTGGTTTCAATGGTGAACATCATTATGTTGATCATATCTACTATATGACTCATGATCGACCTTTCGGTCTCTTGTGTTACGAGACCATGTCTGTACATGCTAGGCTCGTCAAGTTTAACCCGAGTGTTCTGCATGTGCAACACTGGCTTGCACTCGTTGTATGTGAACGTAGAGTCTATCACACCCGATCATCACGTGGTGTCTCGACACGACGAACTTTCGCAACGGTGCACACTCGGGGAGAACACAATTTATCTTGAAATTAAGTGAGGGCTCACCTTATAATGCTACCATCGTCCTAAGCAAAACAAGGTGCATAAAAGGATTAACATCACATGCAAATCATAAGTGACATGATATGGCCAGGAACTTGTGCTTTTGATCTCCATCTAGAAAGCACTGGCATGATCTCTATCGTCACCGGCACGACACCATGATCTCCATCATCTTGATCTCCATCAACGTGTCGCCATCGGGGTTGTCGCACCCACCATGCTTCTACTACTATTGCTATCGTTTAGCAATAAAGTAAAGCATTACATAGCCTTTAATGATTGACATGCAGGTCATACAATAATTAAAGACAACCCTATGGCTCCTGCCGGTTGCCGTACTCATCGACATGCAAGTCGTGATATTCTATACAACACATGATCATCTCATACCTCACATATATCTTATCATATAATTGGCCATATCACATCACAACATACCCTGCAAAAACAAGTTAGACGTCCTCTAATTGTTGTTGCATGTTTGACGTGGCTGCTACGGGTATCTAGCAAGAACAATTCTCACCTACGCATAAACCACAATGGTGATACATAAGTTGCTTTTAACATCCTCAAGGACAGCCTTAGTCGAATCTGATCCAACTACAGTAGGAGAAACAGACACCCGCCAGCCATCTTTGTGCAACGAAGTTACACGTCAATCGACGGAACCGGTCTCTCGTAAGCGTACGAGTAAGGTTGGTCCGGGCCGCTTCATCCCACAATACCGCTGAACCAAAATACGACCAAGGAAGGAAGCAATCTAAGCATCAACGCCCACAAACTCTTTGTGTTCTACTCGAGATCTCATCTACACATAGACCTAGCTCATGATGCTACTGTTGGGGAACAATGCATGGGAAACAAAAAATTCCTACGCACACGCAAGATCTATCCATGGTGATGAGCATCTACGAGAGGGAGAGTGGATCTACATACCCTTGTAGATCGCTAAGCGGGAAGCGTTAAGAAATGCGGTTGGTGTAGTCGAACGTCTTCGCGATCCAAATCACCGAGTGTCCCGTGATCTCATCACGATCCGTCCCGCGATCCAATCACGATCCGTCCTGCGAACTCATCATGATCCGTCCCGCGATCCAATCATGATCCGTCCCGCGAACTCATCACGATCCGTCCCGCGAACTCATCATGATCCGTCCCGCGATCTCATCATGATTCGTCTCGCGATCTTGATCACGGTCCTTCCAATCTAGTGCTGAACGGATGGCACCTCCGCGTTCAGCACACGTACATCTCGATGACGATCTCTGCCTTCTTGATCCAGCAAGAGGGGGCAGAGAGGTAGAAGAGTTCTTCGGCAGCGTGACGGCGCTGCGATGATGGTGGTGGAGCTATTCTGGCAGGGCTTGATACGTCTCCGACATATCTATAATTTTTGATTGTTCCATGCTATTATATTATCAACTTTGGATGTTTTATATGCATGAATATGCTATTTTATATGATTTTTGGGACTAACTTATTAACTCAGTGCCCAGTGCCAATTCCTGTTTTTTCCGTGTTTTTGATCTTTTTCAGGTAGGAATATCAAATAGAGTCCAAATGGAATAAAAATTTGCCATGATTTTTTATGAAAAATATCAAAAATACCTGAAGGAAGAAATACCAGAGAAGTGGGCCGAGGGAGCCACGAGCCTGGGAGGCGCCCCCCTAGGCCGCGACTAGGGGGCTCGTGGCCTCCTCGTGGCCCACCTCCACTCGTTTCCACCGCCATATGGTCTTATAAATACCAAAACCCTCAGAAACAGACCTAGATCGCAAGTTCCACCAACGCAAGCCTCCAGAACCACCAAAAACCAATTGGGAGACCATTCCGGCATCCTGCCGGAGGAGAATCTATCTCCGATGGCCATCTTCATCAACATCCTTGCCTCTCTGATGATGCGTGAGTAGTTCACATCAGACCTTCGGGTCCATAGCTAGTAGCTAGATGGCTTCTTCTCTCTCTTTGATCTTCAATACAAAGTTCTCCATGATCTTCAATACAAAGTTCTCCATGAGGTTTTGGTGGACTAGGACGAAGAGAGAAATTGCTCAGTTTGTTGCTAACTGTGACGTTTGTCGTCGCGTGAAAGCAGAACATCAAAGGCCAACTGGCACCCTTCAACCTTTAGCTATTCCTGAATGGAAATGGGATAAAGTTGGTATGGATTTCATTACCGGATTTCCCAGGACCAAGAGAGGGAATAATGCTATATTTGTGGTCATCGACCGCCTTTCCAAAGTGGCTCATTTTCTTCCTGTTCGGGATAGTATAACTGCTAGCCAGCTAGCGGAGTTGTATGTTTCTCGAATAGTTTCTCTTCATGGTGTTCCTTTGGAGATTAACTCAGATCGTGGAAGTATCTTTACTTCCTGATTTTGGGAAAGCTTTCAAACCGCTATGGGGACTCATCTATCCTTTAGCACTGCTTTCCACCCGCAATCAAGTGGTCAAGTTGAGCGAGTTAATCAAATCCTTGAAGACATGCTCCGAGCTTGCGTTATATCCTTCGGTATAAATTGGGAGAAATGTCTTCCATTTGCCGAATTTGCTTATAACAATAGTCATCAATCAAGCTTGGGCAAAGCCCCTTTTGAAGCCGGAGATGTCGAACACCTCTTAACTGGTCAGAAGCCGGAGAGAGGCAACTCTTTGGCCCGGATATGATCCAGGATGCAGAGGAGCAAGTTTGCATTATTCATGAAAAGTTGAAAACAGCCCAATCTCGTCAGATGAGTCAATATGACCGTCATCATAAGTCTGTGACCTATGAAGTTGACGAGAAGGATTACCTTTGGGTTACACCTCTGAAGGGTACCCATCGATTCGGTATCAAGGGCAAGTTGGCTCCTCGTTACATTGGACCCTTTCGCATTCTTGCTAAATGAGGAGAAGTTGCCTACCGATTGGAACTTCCACCACATCTTTCCAAGGTACATGATGTCTTCCACATCTCGCAACTCAGGCGTTGCTTTTTGGACCCTGTCCGTGAAGTAGACCACGAAGCGCTTGATCTCCAAGATAACCTTTCATATCGAGAATACCCTGTTCATATTCTTGATCAAGCTGAGCGTACCACTCGGCGTTGGAACATCAAGTTTCTCATGTTCAGTGGTCACACCATTCTGAAAAGGAGGCCACATGGGAAAGAGAAGATCGTCTTCGACTAGAGTGCCCCGCGCTCTTCCCAACGACTTCAAAATCTCGGGACGAGATTATTTTGAGTGGGGGTGAGTTCTCACATCCCTAGCTAGAAGTCATAGGAACAGCATGTGTTTGCATCATGTTTCAATTTTGCATCAACATGAAATGGGGAGTTAAAGAAACCCCAAGCTCACATTGATTCAAACAATTCACAGTTGGTGAAAATTCAACAAATCCAAAATGCCCTTTAAAAATGTTCCCTATGTCTGATAAATTTGGACTTGATTATAATAGGGACCATTTCAAATTTTTGAACATCCAAAACAATTTAAAAATAAATGATAAAGCTCCTGAAAATATTAAATAAAGCATTATCATTATTTTAGCTCAAAATATCCTGAAACTTTTTAGATAAGTTTGAAATATTCAAACTCCAATATATAAAATATTTGGGATATTTTACAAAGTCATTTGTACCTGCCAAAGAAATAAACAAATCTCAGAAGTTAGAAAAGAAAAGAAATAAAAAGGAAGGAGGCCGGTCCACCTGGCCCAGAAAGGTCATCCTCCTTCTGGCGGCCAGGAGGACGGGCGTGTGCTCGCTGCGTGCGCTCGCCGGAGCTGCCACGCAGCTCCCTGCTTGCCTGTGTCCCCCTGCCGTGCTGGCGAGAGGATGAGAACGCCGCTGCCGTCCCGATCCCTCTCTCTCTCGCGCGCATTCGCCCCCCTGCCCTCTCCCTCTCCTCTGCCCCGCCATGGCCGAGCCCTGTTTGAACTCGCCGCGTCGCTCTAGCCTCTCCCTCGCCTCGCTAGGTAGCCCCTGAGAACCGCCACGACCATCTCATCCTCTCCGTGAAGCTAGAAGACGCCGGAAGCCCCTCCTTGCCGCGCCATCGCTGTTCCTCCCCGCCAGCCACCGGAGCCCCGCATCGACATTCCGCCCCGTCCAAACCTCCCCCGACCTCGCCGTCGCCTCTGCTAGAACTATCGTGAGCCCATGGTCCTTTTCCCCCTCTTTCCCCCTTCGAATGAGCATCCTAGTGCCGGATTCCCTCGAGCCCAAAAGCTCCTCGCCACCAGCAAGGAAGTGGTCGTCGTTGCAGTGACCCAAGCTTGCATCTGAGCACGTAGTCGTGCTCAGGATGCTCCCAGGCAGCCCTAGGAGGCCTTAGATGCCTCTTTTGAGCTCCGTCTCGACGAGCCCATGCTCGCCTGAGCTCCGGCAGCCGCCGTGCTCATCGCCGGCGTTGATTCCGGCCATCTCAACCCTTGAGAGGTGTCGGGATGGACGCGCGCGTGAGCGTAGGTCCGTCTGGTGCCCTTCGCCATCCGTTTGGTCACCGGAGGAGGAATCCCGACCCCCTCCGCCGTCTCTGACCTCGCCGGCGGCTCAACGCCGGCGAGTCAACCATCTTGACCACCAGGGGTTTGACCCCTGGGTCGCTAGTAGGTGGGGCCAGGCCCTGTTAGTCAAAGCTGGATTAGTAAATTAATTAATTAGTTTAATTAATCTAAATAGTCACTAACCAGTGGGCCCACAGTTGTTAATTAACTAGGATTAGTTTCAATTCTTTAGTTAAGTGATTGAGTCACTGACATGTGCTCCCCACATGTCAGGTTTGACTCTGGCCTGGTCAGCCGACCAACTGACGTCATAGTGACGTCAGGCTGATGTCATATTTCATTTTCTAATTTAAAAATAATTCCAAAAATTATTCAAAACTTCAAAAATTCATATAAACTAATATGTAAATTAGATGAAAATAATTTATATATGAAAATTTATCAGAAAAATCCAATGAATCCAATGGTGCTATTGTCATGCATGTTAGAGCAACCTAAGTAGGTGAACATTGACATTTACTAATAGGTTAGTATATGGAATTTGAAATGAAGAACGATTTTGAACCTATATTCAAACTCATTTCAAATTAACATGATCACTAGCTACATTAGTTCATCCATACATGCTACCATGCCATGATCATGCATCATATTGTTGCACTTGCGTGTATTGATTGTTTCTTATCTGCATTGCGGTAGGCCCTGCTTCTGAAGATACCCCCAAGTATCCCAACGAAGGAGAAAACCTTCCCGGTACCTAGCAAGGCAAGCAACCCCTTTGATCATTCCGATAACATCCCACCCTCTCGCTCCTGATCTTGTTATTGCATTAGGACAGTCGATCACATGTCAGTTATACGCGGTAGATGATCCTGTTCTGTTGCATGACCTGTCATTGTCACAGTAAATAGCTAAACCTTGCAACCTAGCATACATGGTAGATGCTTGTGCCATGATGTGCTTAGCTTACTTTGCCTGCTATGCTTGCTATGCCTAGAGTTGTGTTAGGTCTGATTCATCTGGGTGATGAACTAAGTGAAACAATCTTGTTCTGATGTGATGATCTTATGATGAACCTGAATCGATAAAGGTAGCGATGAGAGGCTATGTAGGAGTACATAGCGGGTTGTCTCATTGGGACCGTTCTTAGGAACTGAGTTCCGTGTTTGTGATCCAAGACTAGCTACTACCACATGCTAGGCCCTGAAATATGACCCCGCTCGACTTATCATTCGCTTAGTCCTTAGTCCAGGAGTTGCAAGTAGTTTTTGGTGTTCATAGCATGTTGGAGGACGTGCGTAGCGCTGACCCTCGAGGTGGGTTACGACGCGGTAGGCAGTGGCATGGTGTACCAAGGGTCACCCGAATGGTGGGCTTGGGAACCATGCGCGCATTGTTTGGGGCCGTAGCGGAAACTTCAGCCGGACTTCCGTGCGGGTTCAGTCTCAAATAGGCGATATCATGGACTAGAGGTCTTATGTGATTGACGGTCGTGGCCGACTCCCTCGCTGGTCATCCGCTTGAAGGTTGCCAAGGTGCATGGTTTTATTGCACACAGCGATAAGTGGTGAGAGCATGTGTGAAGAAGTACACCCCTGCAGGGTATGAAACTATTCGAATAGTCGCGTCCTCGGATATGGACTATTTGGAGAACTTATGCTATTCATAGATAATCAAATGGATACTCATAAAAATATAAAGATAAGTGTGAGTACCGTGGATGGCACTCTCCCAGGAGAAGGAAGTGAATCCATGGTGGTGTATTGTCGTGGAGTTAGTGGACTCGTGTGCGATACTTAAATTGTAAACAAAGAGTAAAATTGAGTAGTGTAGGTTAGCCATGAGTCAAAGCTAGCATTGCTGCTTAAACTCCACCATCATCCCCTTTGTTGATACATGAGCATGAATAGACTAGGTCTGTTTTAAAGACTTGCTGAGTACATTTGTACTCATGTTTGCTTAATAAATGTTGCAGATGAGACCCAGGACCCATCAGGTGGGTTCTTTCTAGATGTTGACGATGCCGAATAGCTGGTGTCCCAGCTATGACCTTGCCCTGTGGCGGGCTGTAGATAGTTAGGCCATGTGCCTTTTTACCCTTTTCATCTGTCTGTACTCAAACAGCTTTAAGCTTCCGCTTGGTTTGTATGAACATGTTTGTATGACTTGAGTGTCGGGTCATGTGACCCCTATCTGTAAGAACATATTATGCAAGGCTCGTCTGAGCCTCTTAAATAAAAGTCATGTTGTTGTATGGTTATGTTGTGATGCCATGGTTGTATCTATGCATATCGGGCATGTCGTGCGTACGTGTGACGTGCAACGGTATGTATGGGATCTGACACCTAGTCGTGTACCTTTAGTAGTACTCTCTACGGGAAACTGCCTCTTTGTGCTTCCACCGAGCCATGGTAGCTTGCTACTACTCCAGACACATTGATTGACCGGCATGTATCCTTCCTTGCTGTTGTGTTTGTCCCTTCGGGGAAATGTCTCGCAGTGTAATGGAGTCCTTGTAGCTTGCTATGACTCGTCTACACACGCAGGGTTATGTATGCCTGTTTCCGTACGGATGTGCCGCTTGGGTTCCATGACTAGTCATGTCGGCACAGGTTCTTTGTTGTTTGATTGCCAGCGACATGTTCACATACGTCAGCCAAAATACGCAAACGGTCCCGGCTAAGGTAAGGCTGCAGCCGTGGAGCTTACCGTGCATGAGGCTGCAAAGTGATGTGCATATGACTTAGGATCGGGGTCCCGACATATTTGTTCACCGCTAGATAGGAACTTTGGAGTGATTCTTTGTTGCACGCTGAGGGATGATCATATGATTCGACTATGTTAGCATTGTTGGGAGATTGCACTAGCATTGTTAGAACCCTAGGCCTTATTTCTAAGCATTTATACACTATTTTTCTCAGTGGTTTACACTTGCTACCTTTCTATATTTATATTTTCACATTATGAAAACCTACCAATATCTATCATCCGTATTGCACTTGTATCACCATCTCTTCACCGAACTAGTGCACCTATACAATTTTCCATTGTACTGGGTGTTTTGGGGACACAAGAGATTTCTTGTACCTGATTGCAGGGTTGTTTGAGAGAGACCATCTTCATCCTACACCTCCCACGGATTGATAAACCTTAGGTCATCCACTTGAGGGAAAATGCTATTGTCCTACAAAACTATATGCTTGTAGGCCCAACATGAGTCTACAAGAATAAAGTTGCGTAGTAGACATCACATGCCCAGAGGGAGGAGGTTGGTAGGAGTTAACCATCGTGAGCATCCGACCCAAAACAACACTAGGATTTTAATGAGGAATATAAATGCTCACACATCCTCACCATGCCTTTTTAATATTTAGACAAACAAAAATTTAACACCTTTTAATATCGACACTTCTACAAATCAACAATGATGCACTCACACGTTTTCATATTACCACATCAATATCATTAACCCATAATTTCTCTTTTATGTGATACATGATGGTTTTGATTATCACTCATTGAATACCTATTGCTTTTGGACTAGTCTTATGACCCATCCAAACTATTTATTAAATCTCAAACAAATATAAGTGAAGAACGAGAGTGCAATTATTTATATTAAATTTGTACACCACCGTGCTCGAAAAGATATAAGTGAAGTACTAGAGCAACTGCTAAGCTCAAAAGATATAGTGAAGCAAATAGAGTATTCTTGCAAATTATGATGAAGGTGTGTCTCACTCAAATAGGTGTGTCCAGCAAACGATGATCATAATAATTGTCTATTGTTCGTGCTACAATTGTATTAACCAGAAACCGTAATACATGTGTGAATACATAGACCACAACATGTCCCTAGTAAGCCTCTAGTTGGCTAGCTCGTTGATCAATAGATGGTCACGGTTTCATAACCATGGACATTGGATGTCGTTGATAACAGGATCACATCATTAGCAGAATGATGTGATGGACAAGACCCAATCCTAAGCATACCACAAGATCGTGTAGTTTGTCTGCTAAAGCTTTTCAATGTCAAGTATCATTTCCTTAGACCATGAGATTGTGCAACTCCCGGATACCGTAGGAATGCTTTGGGTGTGCCAAACGTCGCAACGTAATTGGGTGAAAAGGTGCACTACGGGTATCTCCGAAAGTATCTGTTGGGTTGGCACGAACCGAGACTGGGATTTGTCACTCCATGTGACGGAGAGGTATCTCTGGGCCCACTCGGTAAGATATCATCATAATGAGCTCAATGTGACTAAGGAGTTAGCCATGGGATGACGTATTACGGAACGAGTAAAGAGACTTGCTGGTAACGAGATTGAACAAGGTATAGGGATACCAACGATCGAATCTCGGGCAAGTATCATACCGATAGGCAAAGGGAATTGAATACGGGATTGATTGAATCCCCAACATCGTGGTTCATCCGATGATATCATCGTGGAGCATGTGGGAACCAACATGGGTATCCAGATCCCGCTGTTGGTTATTGGCCGGAGAAGTGTCTCGGTCATGTCCATGTGTCTCCCGAACCCGTAGGGTCTATACACTTAAGGTTCGATGACGCTACGGTTATAGGGAAATGGTATACGTGATTACCGAAGGTTGTTCGGAGTCCTGGATGAGATCCCGGATGTCACGAGGAGCTCCGGAATGGTCCGGAGGTAAAGATTGATATATATGAAGTCCAGTTTTGGTCACCGGAAAGTTTTCGGGCTCATCGGTATTGTACCGGGAGTGCTGGGAGGGTGCCGGAGGACCCCCGGGAGGGGTGTGACAACCATGGGACTTTGTGGGCCCTTAGAGGAGGTGTGCCAGCCCTTATTGTGCTGGCCAAGACCTTCTAGAAAGGCCCATGCGGCTGGAGATCTAGGGATAAGGCAAAACGAGTTTGAAAGGAAGGAGATCCACCTCCCTTGTGGGAGGTGGACTCTTCCCCACCTTCGGCCGAACCTCTCCTCCTTGGAGGAGGGGACAAGGCATCCCTCCCTATCCCTCCTCCTATATATACCCAAGGGTTTGGCCTTTTGATAATAGATCTGAACTCTCTCTCTCACGGCAAAGCCCTATCTCTCTTCTTCCTCCTCAGCAGCGCTTAGGCGAAGCCCTGCCGGAATACCTTGCTACTCCATCACCACCACGCCGTCGTGCTGCTGTTGGAGCCCTTCCCCAACCTCTCCTTCCTCCTTGCTGGATCAAGGCGTAGGAGACGTCACCGGGCTGCACGTGTGTTGAAAGCGGAGGCGCCGTTGTTCGGCGCTTAGATCGGAATCCACCGCGATCTGAATCGCTGGGAGTACGACTTCACCAACCGCGTTCTTGTAACGCTTCTGCTTAGCGATCTTCAAAGGTATGAAGATGCAATCTCTCCCCTCTCATTGCTGGTTTCTCCATAGATAGATCTTGGTGACACATAGGAAAATTTTGATTTACTACTACGTCTCCCAACAGTGGCATCAGAGCTAGGTCTATGCATAGAATCTATGCACGAGTAGAACACAAAGCAATTGTGGGCGTCGATCTTGTTAATTTGCTTACCACTACTAGTCTTATCTTGATTCGGCGGTATTCTGGGATGAAGCGGCCCGGACCAACTTTACACGTACGCTTACGTGAGACCGGTTCCACCGCCTAACATTCACTTGTTGCATAAGGTGGCTAGCGGGTGTCTGTCTCTCCCACCTTAGTCGGATTGGATTCAATGAAAAGGGTCCTTATGAAGGGTAAATAGCAATTGGCATATCATGTTTTGGTTTTGGCGTAGGTAAGAAACGTTCTTGCTAGAAACCTATAGCATCCACGTAAAAACTTGCAACTACAAATTAGAGGACGTCTAACTTGTTTTTGCAGCATATGCCTTGTGATGTGATATGGCCAAAAGGATGTGATGTGATGCATTGTGATGTATGAAATTGATCGTGTTCTTTTAAAAGGATTCACGACTTGCATGTCGATGAGTATGACAACCGGCAAGAGCCATAGGAGTTGTCTTATTTTATTGTATGACCTGCGTGTCAATCATAAATGCCATGTAATTAATTTACTTTATTGCTAAACATTAGCCATAGTAGTAGAAGTGATAGTTGGCGAGACAGCTTCATGAAGAAACGATGATGGAGATCATGATGATGGAGATCATGGTGTCGTGCCGATGACAGTGATGATCATGGTGCCCCGAAGATGGATATCAAAGGAGCAAGATGATATTGGCCATATCATGTCACTATGTTGATTGCATGTGATGTTTATCATGTTTACATCTTATTTGCTTAGAACGACGGTAGTAAATAAGATGATCTCTCAATAAAATTTCAAGAGATGTGTTCACCCTAATTGTGCACCGTTGTTAAGGATCGTTGTTCCGAAGCACCACGTGATGATCGGGTGTGATAGGTTCTAACGTTCGCATACAACGGGTGTAAGCCAGATTTACACACGTGGAACACTTAGGTTGACTTGACGAGCCTAGCATGTACAGACATGGCCTCGGAACACGGAAGACCGAAAGGTCGAACATGAGTTGTATAGAAGATACGATCAATATGGAGATGTTCATCATGGATGACTAGTCCGTCTCACATGATGATCGGACACGAGCTAGTTGAAATGGATCATGTAACACTTGGATGACTAGAGAGATGTCTATCTAAGTGGGAGTTCACTAAATAATTTGATTATGTGAACTTAATTATCATGAACTTAGACTAAAATTGTCTTTACTATCTATATTGTAGATCCAATGGCCAACGCGAATGTCACCCTTAACTTCAACGCGTTCCTAGAGAAAACCAAGTTGAAAGATGATGGAAGCAACTATGCGGACTGGGTCCATGGCTTGAGGATCATCCTCATAGCTTCCAAGATATTGTATGTCCTTGATGCACTACTAGGTGATGCACCCATTTTCCCAGTGGACCAAGATGCTATGAACGCTTGGCAGTCATGCTGCGATGATTACTCCCTTGTTCAGTGCGGCACGCTTTACAATTTAGAATCGGGGCTCCAAAAGCGTTTATAGCAACACGGAGCATATGAGATGTTCCAAGAGCTGAAACTGGTTTTCCAAGCTCATGCCCGGGTCAAGAGATATGAAGTCTCCGACAAGTTCTTCAGCTGTAAGATGGAGGAGAATAGTTCTGTCAGTGAGCACATCCTTAAGATGTCTGGGCTACACAACCGCTTGACTCAGCTAGGAGTTAATCTCCCGGATGACTCGGTCATTGACAGAATCCTCCAGTTGCTTCCACCTAGCTACAAGAGCTTTGTGATGACCTACAACATGCAAGGGATGGAGAAGTCCATTCCTGAGTTGTACTCGATGCTGAAATCAGCGGAGGTCGAGATCGAAAAGGAGCATCAAGTGTTGATGGTGAATAAGACTACTAGTTTCAAGAAAGGCAAGGGTAAGAAGAACTTCAATAAGGATGGCAAAGCTGTTGCTGCGCCCGGTAAGCAAGTTGCCGGGAAGAAGAAGAACAAGAATGGACCCAAGCCTGAGACTGACTTGTTTTATTGCAAGGGTACCGGTCACTGGAAGCCGAACTGCCCCAAGTACTTAGCGGATAAGAAGGACGGCAACGTTAAAGGTATATGTGATATACTTGTTATTGATGTGTACTTAACCAGCGGTCGTAGTAGCTCCTGGGTATTTGATACCGGTGCAGTTGCTCACATTTGTAACTCCAAGCAGGAGCTGTAGAATAAGCGGAGCCTGGCAAAGGACGAGGTGACGATGCGCGTCGGGAATGGTTCCAAGGTCGATGTGATCGCCGTCGGCACGCTACCTCTACATCTACCTTCGGGATTAGTTTTAAACCTCAATAATTGTTATTTAGTACCAGCTTTGAGCATGAACATTGTATCTAGATCTCGCTTGATGCGAGATGGCTACTCATTTAAATCTGAGAATAATGGTTGTTCTATTTATATGAGAGAAATGTTTTATGGTCAAGCCCCGCTGGTCAATGGTTTATTTTTGATGAATCTCGAACGTGATGTTACACATGTCCATAGTGTGAGTACCAAAAAGTGTAAGGTTGATAACGATAGTCCCACTTACATGTGGCACTGTCGCCTTGGTCATATTGGTGTCAAACGCATGAAGAATCTCCATGCTGATGGACTTTTGGAGTCACTTGATTTTGAATCATTTGACACGTGCGAACCATGCCTCATGGGCAAGATGACCAAGACTCCGTTCTCCGGAACAATGGAGCGAGCAACTGACTTGTTGGAGATAATACATACTGATGTATGTGGTCCAATGAGCGTCGAGGCTCACGATGGCTACCGTTATGTTCTCACCCTCACTGATGACTTGAGCAGATATAGGTATGTCTACTTAATGAAACACAAGTCTGAAACCTTTGAAAGGTTCAAGGAATTTCAGAGTGAGGTAGAGAATCAACGTGACAGGAAAATAAAATGCCTACGATCTGATCGTGGCGGAGAATATTTAAGTCACGACTTTGGCACGCACCTTAGGAAATGTGGAATTGTTTCACAACTCACGCCGCCCGGCATAGCTTAGCGAAATGGTGTGTCTGAACGTCGTAATCGCACTCTATTGGATATGGTGCGATCTATGATGTCTCTTACCTACTTACCGCTATCATTTTGGGGATATGCATTAGAGACTGCCGCATTCACTTTAAATAGGGCACCATCTAAATCCATTGAGACGACACCGTATGAATTATGGTTTCGAAAGAAACCTAAGTTGTCGTTTCTAAAAGTTTGGGGATGCAATGCTTATGTGAAGAAACTTCAACCTGAGAAGCTCGAACCCAAAGCGGAAAAGTGTGTCCTCATAGGATATCCCAAAGAGACTATTGGGTATACCTTCTACCTACGATCTGAAGGCAAAGTATTTGTTGCCAAGAATGGATCCTTTCTCAAGAAAGAGTTTCTCTCGAAAGAAGTAAGTGGGAGGAAAATAGAACTTGATGAGGTAATCGTACCTCCACTCGAAGTGGAGAGTAGCGCGGCACGGGAAGTTGTTTCTATGGAGCCTACACCGGCTGGAGAGGAAGTTAATGATGATGATCATGAAACTTCAGATCAAGTTACTATTGAACGTCGAAGGTCCACTAGGACACGTTCCGCACCAGAGTGGTACGGCAACCCTGTCCTAGAGATCATGTTGTTGGACAACGGTGAACCTTCGAACTATGAAGAAGCGATGGCGGGCCCGGATTCCAACAAATGGCTTGAGGCCATGAAATCCGAGATAGGATCCATGTATGAGAACAAAGTATGGACTTTGGTGGACTTGCATGATGATAAGCGAGCCATTGAAAATAAATGGATCTTTAAGAAGAAGACTGATGCGGACGGTAATGTGACCGCTTATAAGGCTCGGCTTGTCGCTAAGGGTTATCGACAAGTTCAAGGAGTTGACTACGATGAGACTTCCTCACCCGTAGCGATGCTAAAGTCTGTCCGGATCATGTTAGCAATTGCCGCATTTTATGATTATGAGATCTGGCAAATGGACATCAAAACGGCATTCCTTAATGGCTTCCTCAAGGAAGAACTGTATATGATGCAGCCGGAAGGTTTTGTCGATCCTAAAGATGCTAACAAAGTATGCAAGCTCCAGCGCTCCATCTATGGGCTGGTGCAAGCATCTTGGAGTTGGAACATTCGCTTTAATGAGGTAATTAAAGTGTTTGGGTTTGTACAGGTTTATGGAGAGCCCTGTATTTACAAGAAAGTGAGTGGGAGCTGTGTAGCATTTCTTATATTATATGTGGATGACATGCTGGTAATGGGAAATGATATAGAACTCTTGGAAAGTATAAAGGCCTACTTGAATAAGTGTTTTCCAATGAAGGACCTTGTAGAAGCTACTTACATATTAGGTATTAAGATCTATAGAGATAGATCGAGACGCCTCATAGGTCTTTCACAAAGCACATACCTTGAAAAGATATTGAAGAAGTTCAATATGGATCAGTCCAAGAAGGAGTTCTTGCCTGTGTTACAGGGTGTGAGATTGAGTACGACTCAATGCCCGACCACGGCAAAGGATAGAGAAGAGACGAGTGTCATCCCCTATGCTTCAGCCATAGGCTCTATCATGTATGCCATGCTATGTACCAGACCTGATGTGAACTTTTCCATAAGTTTGGTAGGGAGGTACCAAAGTGATCCTGGAGCGGAACACTAGACAGCGGTCAAGAATATCCTGAAGTACTTGAAAAGGACAAAGGACATGTTTCTCGTATATGGAGGTGCCGAAGAGCTTGTCGTAAAGGGTTACGTCAACGCTAGCTTCGACACAGATCCAGACGACTCCAAAGCGCAAACTGGATACGTGTATATTTTGAACGGAGGGGCAGTGAGCTGGTGCAGCAGCAAGCAAAGCGTCGTGGCAGCATCTACATGTGAAGCAGAGTACATAGCTGCTTCGAAAGCAGCAAAGGAGGGAGTCTGGATGAAGGAGTTCATCACCGACCTAGGAGTGATTCCCAACGTGTCGGGCCCGATGACTCTACTCTGTGGCAACACTGGAGCTATTGCCCTTGCGAAGGAGCCCAGGTTTCACAAGAAGACAAGACACATCAAGCGCCGCTTCAACTCCATCCGTGATTACATTCATGAGGGAGATATAGATATTTGTAAAGTGCATACGGATCTGAATGTCGTAGATCCGTTGACTAAACCTCTCTCACGAGCGAAACATGATCAACACCAGAATGCTATGGGTGTTCGATTCATCACAATGTAACTAGATTATTGACTCTAGTGCAAGTGGGAGACTATTATAAATATGCCCTAGAGTCAATAATAAAATGGTTATTATTGTATTTCCTAGTTCATAATAATTGTCTATTGTTTGTGCTACAATTGTATTAACCAGAAACCGTAATGCATGTGTGAATACATAGACCACAACATGTCCCTAGTAAGCCTCTAGTTGGCTAGCTCATTGATCAATAGATGGTCACGGTTTCATGACAATGGACATTGGATGTCGTTGATAACGGGATCACATCATTAGGAGAATGATGTGATGGACAAGACCCAATCCTAAGCATAGCACAAGATCGTGTAGTTCGTTTGCTAAAGCTTTTCAATGTCAAGTATCGTTTCCTTAGACCATGAGATTGTGCAACTCCCGGATACCGTAGGAATGCTTTGGGTGTGCCAAACGTCACAACGTAACTGGGTGGCTATAAAGGTGCACTACGGGTATCTCCGAAAGTGTCTGTTGGGTTGGCACGAATCGAGACTGGGATTTGTCACTCCGTGTGACGGAGAGGTATCTCTGGGCCCACTTGGTAAGACATCATCATAATGAGCTCAATGTGACTAAGGAGTTAGCCACGGGATGATGTATTACGGAACGAGTAAAGAGACTTGCCGGTAACAAGATTGAACAAGGTATAGGGATACCAACGATCGAATCTCGGGCAAGTATCATACCGATAGGCAAAGGGAATTGAATACGGGATTGATTGAATCCCCGACATCGTGGTTCATCTGATGAGATCATCGTGGAGCATGTGGGAACCAACATGGGTATCCAGATCCCGCTGTTGGTTATTGGCCGAAGAAGTGTCTCGGTCATGTCCATGTGTCTCCCGAACCCGTAGGGTCTACACACTTAAGGTTCGATGACGCTAGGGTTATAGGGAAATGGTATACGTGATTACCTAAGGTTGTTTGGAGTCCCGGATGAGATCCCAGACGTCACGAGGAGCTCCGGAATGGTCCGAAGGTAAAGATTGATATATAGGAAGTCCAGTTTTGGTCACCGAAAAGTTTTCGGGCTCATCGGTATTGTACCGGGAGTGTCGGGAGGGTGCCAGAGGACCCCCGGGAGGGGTGTGAAGACCATAGGACTTTGTGGGCCCTTAGAGGAGGTGTGCCATCCCTTATTGGGCTGGCCAAGACCTTCTAGAAAGTCCCATGCGGCTGGAGATCTAGGGATAAGGTAAAAGGAGTTTGAAAGGAAGGAGATCCACCTCCCTTGTGGGAGGTGGACTCTTCCCCACCTTCGGTCGAACCTCTCCTCCTTGGAGGAGGAGCCAAGGCAGCCCTCCCTCTCCCTCCTCCTATATATACCCAAGGGTTTGGCCTTTTGATAATAGATCTGAACTCTCTCTCACGGCAAAGCCCTATCTCTCTTCTTCCTCCTCAGCAGCGCTTAGGCGAAGCCCTACCGGAATACCTTGATACTCCACCACCACCACGCCGTCGTGCTGCTGTTGGAGCCCTTCCCCAACCTCTCCTTCCTCCTTGCTGGATCAAGGCGTAGGAGACATCACCGGGCTGCACGTGTGTTGAACGCGGAGGCGCCGTTGTTCGGCGCTTAGATCGGAATCCACCCCGATCTGAATCGCTGCGAGTACGACTCCACCAACCGCCTTCTTGTAACGCTTCCGCTTAGCGATCTTCAAAGGTATGAAGATGCAATCTCTCCCCTCTCGTTGCTGGTTTCTCCATAGATAGATCTTGGTGACACGTACGAAAATTTTGATTTACTACTACGTCTCCCAACAATAAAATCATTCTAAATATTTCCTGACCATTTATATATAATTTAACATCTCTAGAGACATTTTCCACCTCTATATATTTAACGGTAACACCCTGTATTAGCCAATATTCATCGAAACCCTTCCCATGACCCCGGAACGCTTCGGAATCCTCTCGGAACTATTTTGACTATTAATGAAACAATTCCACAAATAAACCCTCAATACTCTCGACCTCCTAAAAAACAACAAATTTTGATTACCTTAAGCTTGTGTCCCCATTGCTTTGGTAACTCATAGACATGAACGAAACTCCTACGTCCAATGACTAATAGCAGAACCATGGACGTCTATATCGATCCCTATGAGTACACGAATGATATTAGAGTGAACCATCGGTTACCATGTGAAATTCCCTTTGCCATGCAATACTTTACAGGACCCTAGAATCGTCGGTATCCTCTCGAGTTATCTACATGCTCGTTATACCGTTATTCTCGTTGTCGGTTTTGTTCTTCTTTCTCGTTGATGTGTTCTAGCATCCCCATGACATAGTCACCTGTGTCTGGTCAGAAGATTACTGATGATGTCATGCCGAGTGGGCCCTAAGAATATATCTCCATCGTCTTAGGAGCAAATTCCACTCTTGAGTTATCGAGTCCCTTGTCAAACTTTTCAATGAACCTTTAAGTTGTCATTATGATCACCTAGTTACAAACGAAGTTTGAGCAACTCCAAGGCTTTTTTAGCATAACTCCAAAGCTCATCGTACAGCAAGAAGTGATTATGATACTCTCATGGTCTAAGGAACATCAAGCATATGTTAACACTCCATGTTATAACAATTGATTTCAGACGATATTATCTTAAAGTATAACAAACAAGTTTGGGTCGATTCAATATGATCGTTCTTCTAACGCCATACTCTCAATGTTTTTAGGACTATCATCACATCTAATTATATCCTAAGATCTAGAAAACATGATCACGAACAACACTTGATCAAGTCTCAGAGGCAAGACTGGGAACCTTCGTTTTATTGTTTATCATTCCACACGTGCATATGGGTTTTCCATTGAATCACAGGATCATAGCCGTTATAATAGGATATAAATTCTTAATTATGAATATGGAAATATAATAATACAATATTATTTCCTCTAGGGCATATTTTCAATAGTTGGGTCCAACACTCTTACTTATCGAAAGGACTACGATTGATCACCTATACTTATGCGTTAGTAGCGTGCCAGCGACCTACGTGATGGAGTCAAATCTAGAAGATCTCGTGTAGGGGGTCTCGAATAGGTAGACTTGGTGTGCAAGAAATATGAGACACATGGATTTACCTAGGTATGGGCTATCTCGAAGATTTAATACCCTACATCCTACTTTTATTGTATTGATTTCAAGGGAGTATAAATTACGTGTTGATCTACCGTGTGATCATTGTGTGTCTATCTGTCATCTATGAACCCTCACCCTTGGCTTATATATACACTAGGGGGATCTAGGGTTTACACATAGGTCAATTACATATAAGGTAATCGTGGCGTAGATGACTTTTAAGTCTTGGAGTAGGAGCCAAGTCTTCGGATGCATCCCTTCTTAGCGTCATGGTCTTGTCAAACATGACCCACTGGTAAATCAACATGAGGTCCTCGGCTGACCCTCCTAGTCGGGGGATGATGTGGTAAGCACCCCCTAGTCCAAGATACCATCAATTGCCCCTAAATTGGTCTTTAAGTTGTGGACGCTCCTTGGTTCTTCCGAGCCACTCTTCATCTTCTGTTGTTGGTCTTGGAAGATAGTTCAACAAGTTCCTTCTTCGTTCCTCTGAATCGATTAAATCTGGCCGAAGAGTTCCCTGATACGTCTCCAACGTATTGTTAAATTTTTATTGTTCCATGCTACCATATTATCATTCTATGATACTTTTTAAGCATTTACTTGTTGTTTTATATTACTTTTGAGAACTAACCTATTAACCCAGTGCCAAGTGTTGGTTGTAGTTTTCTGCATGTTTTTGGCTTTTCAGGAATACTGTTCCAACGAAGTCCAAATACCCTGAAACTTTTTGATGATTTTTTTCTAGACCAAAATAAGACCCGTAGGCTTTGGAGGAAGACCGGAGGGCACACGAAGTGCCCCCACACTAATAGGGCGTGCCAAGGGGGGTGGTCGCACCCTGATGGCTTGGGGCCACCTCCCCGCTCTCCTGGCCCTGATCTCTAGCCTATAAATTCAAAAATATTCTAGAAACCCTAGAGGGCCTCCCGAAACATTTTTCTGCCGCCACAAGTCGTTGTTCCGTCGTGTGCCCATGTGGAGCCTTGTTTCGGTGCCCTACCGGTGGGGGGCGATCAAGGAGTGCCTCTACGTCAACCTTGCTGCTCCCATGATGATGTGTGAGTAGTTGTGCGCAAACCTATGGGTCCGTAGTGAGTACCTAGATGGCTATCTCTCTCTATATATGTTCTTCATTGCCAAGATCATCGCGATCCCTATGGTGATGTATCTTACGTAATCAATCTTTGCAGTGTGTTTGTTGGAATTCGACGAATTGTGGGTTTATGTTCATATTATTGATGAAAAGATGTTGAATCCATGCTGGTATTTTATATGGATGATTGTTATATCTTTGTAATGCTCTCTGATCTATCGGTTTGGTTTGGCCAACTAGATTGATTTATCTTCAAGTGGGAGTGGTGCATTGTAGTGGATTTAATCTTGCAGTGGTCAATCCCAGTGATAGAAAGGGACATGACATGTATTATATTGCTGCCACTAAGGGTAAAACGATGGGTTTCAATCATATTAATTGGATTTACTTTGTCTATATCATGTCCTCATCCTCCAAGCATTACCCTTTTTTACTTAATAATCTAGATGCATGTTGGATAGCGGTCGATGGTTGGAGTAATAGTAGTAGATGCAGGCACGAGTCGGTCTACTTGTTTCTGGATGTGATGCTTACATACATGATCATTGTTGTGACTAAATATTGCATAACTATGCGCTTTTCTATCTATTGCCCAACAGTAATTTGTTTACCCATTGTATGCCTTCTTCGAGAGAGAAGCCTCTAGCGGACACTATGGGCCCCGGGTCTCCTCACAAATATAATTACAAAAACTCTTAAAATATTGCTGCCATTATTTACTTTATTTTTATTTACAATTTTTATTTATCAAATTATCTATCTATCACTACTTATCGCTTCCAAGTAACGAGTTCAAGGGATTGACAACCCTATTGCCCACGTTAGGTGCAAGTGTTTGCTCTTTTGTGTGTAGGCCCTGAAAACGGGAGTTTGTGTGATTCTCACATTGGTTCGATAACCCTGGTTCTCACTAAGGGAAATACTTACCTATTTGGGGCTCCATCATCCCCCCTCTTTGGGGAAAATCTCAACGCGGTTCACAGGTATGAGGAAGGATTTCTGACGCCTTTTCCGGGGAGTATCACCAAATTCTTATCAAGTACCTTCGCACAAATTATCATTCACTTGTTATAATGTTTACTTGCCTAGCAATGTTATCTTTATCTTTGTCACACAAAAACAAAAAGTTTAAGATAAATGGATCCTCACCCACTTGCTAAACTTTTAAAGAGACTCAATTATGTTGAATCAATTGCTAGTGAGAGTGCACTAGATTATCTTCATGAGGTCTTGCTTGAAAATATTGAATCTAAAAATTGTGAAGAAGTGTTAAAAGAAATCTATAAAGTGATTCATGATAGTTCCTTCAATGAAAAGCATGATTGCGATTTTGTAAGTATAAATTCTATAAATATAAATTGTGCTATTGATCATGATTGGGGTGATAATCATGACATTTCTTGTGATCTTGAGAATTCTGAGTGTCATGATGAATCTACTATTGATAATGATATTTGCAATGCTACTAAAAGTTGGTTTGGAAGAGCGTCAACTTTAGGTAATAATGGTCCCACTATTTTCGAAAATGATCAATCTTTTGATATATTTTTTTCTTTTATAAAAGTGGGTTTGGAGAGGTCATGGCTTTAGTTGATGTTAATCCCACTATCTTGGAAGGTTATAAAACTTTTATGCATGTGGATCATGAAGATAAGATTTTATATGATAGCTATATTGTTAATTTGATTATGATCCTACATGTAACTGTTATGAGAGAGATAAATGTGGTTATAGGAATTTTCATGTTCAATTACCTCTCGTGATGTTCAAATTGTTAATGCTTCTTTGTTCCTATTTGTTTGCTTATAAAATGCCTATGCATAGAAAGTATGTTAGACTTAAATGTGTTTGTCACATGTTTTATGATGCTCTCTTTGTGCTTCAATTCTTGTTTTATATGTGAACGTCATTATTATCCCAAGCCTGTCCTAATGGCTATAGAGGAAGAGTTTGTTGGGAGACAACTCAATACTTTCTGTTTTGCTTTGATAACATGATTTCTTTTACTGTAATGATTGTGTTTTTATGTTTAAATTAGTGTTTGTGCCAAGTAAATTCTTTGGGGTGACGTGAATGATAAGTAGAAATGATACGGTGCAAAAACAGAAACTTTTGCATCCTGTACAAAATTTCTCTGATTTTACTAGGACGTCTTTTTGATCTGCATTTTGTACACGGTATTGGTATACAAATTTTCCAGGTTTTCCTAATATTTTAGAATTTTTGGAGTCACATAAGTATGGTGTTTGCGCAGATCATTACAGACTATTCTGTTTTAGACGGATTCTGTTTTTGCTTGTATAGTTTTCTTTTCTTGATGATGCTATGGATTGTATCCGGAGGTATAAGCCATGGAGAAGTTAAAATAGAGTACCTTATGCAATAATAAAATACAAATCAATTTGTGACAATACCTAAAGTTTTTGATTTATCTATCATACTAACAAGCTCACGAATTTTCTGTTGAGTTTTGTGTGCTGAAGTTTTCATGTTTTGGGTGCTATCACGATCGATGAAGGAATAAGGAGCGGCAAAGGGCCTAAGCTTGGGGATGCCTAAGGAACCCCAAGGTAAATTCTAGAAAAACTCAAGCTTCTAAGCTTGGGGATGCCCCGGAGGTCTCCTCGCATGGGTGTACCGCCGGTCTCTCATGAAGGCGGAGACAGGCGCTCAGTGCCTCCAACGGAAGAACGCCAAGGCGCTCCGGCTTGCTATTGAGCAGTCAGAGCGCGAGGCGAAGGAGGCAGCGGAGGAGAAGGCCCGACTTGTGAAGTTGAAGTGACAACAGGACAGGACAGGATGGTCCCTTGGATGAAGGACCTCATCGTCCTCTCCAACTCCGACTTCGATGATGGCCAAGATCCTCCACCGGCCAGCCGCGGGCAGCTACAGCTGCGCCGGCAATCCAAGAGGCAAAGGACCGGCGAGGAAGTGGTGATCAGCCCCCTCCCCCCCTCCCCCTCGCATCGTTTATATAGTTTTTAGTTATACAAATTTAAGAACTATGTCCAGTGAACTAAGATGATCTTTTGGATGATGTTTGATGTCCGTTTGCAGCCGATCTTGTGTTTGTTTGCTTTAGATTTTATTATCCAGTGTTTGATCACGTAAAGTATCTTAATGTTGCATGTGTCATATGGATATAAGGTGTCCGATATAAGATGCATGAAATATGAGACGTGTCCGATCAATGTCCACGAAGCGGACGTTTGAGGGTCAAATTAGTCGTAGATGTTCTTATGAGATCTACTCTTACCCGGGCTTACCGACTTGTAGAACGCGGTGGTGCGATTAATGGATCTCCCAAACCGGCTCACCTTCCTTTCTTGGCGCCAACGAAATGAAGACGCCGAACCGCCATCCATCTGCCTCCGCGCATCTATAAATACGGTCCGGGGCTCACGACTCATTCGTCTTCCCCTCGCCTTCGTCTTCCTCCTCCGTTCCGCTCCGCCGTCCACTATCATCTCCGGACGGACGAACCGGCCGGAACCGCCGCAGCAGTTCGTACCTGCGTACGTGCCGGATGCGTGCTGTAACTGGTTTCTGTTCCGTACGTTTCTGCTCTGTTTCTTGCTTCCTTGCATTTGCATGATCGTGATGCAGAGGAGTAGCCATGAACCGCGAGACGGTTTTAGCCTTTTCTGAACCCGCAAATCATGTCCGCCGCCGCCGCCTGATCGGACGGACAGAGAGAAGCACCGCCGGATAAGAAGAAGGAGGAGGAGGAGGAGGCTGGACCTGGGAGAAGGGTCAGGCCGTCAGGGCTCGGCAGCAGATTCGCAGATTTGCAATCGATCAAAACGAAACTCCAGCGTTAACCTAACTAAAAAGAATCTGTTTAACTTCCGGTGCATGATTTACATCTTCGGCGTTTGCTACTGTTTAACTTCAGGGTTTTCTTTGCCGAGGAAGATTTACATCTTTTGACGCATCGATTCCTTCCCCTCTTCCAGGGACGAACATCACAGTCAGTTCCTGCGTTTTCCAGTGCAGGCATGCATCCATGTCACCGCTAACATAATTCACAGCTCGGGATGAAACGGGATCATAATTATGACCAGGCTTCAAAACTTGCCTGCTTTGGTCTATGCAAATACAGCTCCGTTTAATTACGCCGCGTGTGTTTGTTCCCATTGATCAAAACGATAAGTGAATCACCAACATTCGCAGTGCACATGCAGGCCTGAACATCCCACTCCAAAAATCGATCAGAGTTTCATCCAATCCAACAGGCTGGCAATAAGATTTCAACAGGCTGGCGGCGGCGGCGGTCCGAGGGGCGTGGAGCTGCTGGAGGGCGCGCGGCGCAGGATCGCCGGCCCGGCCTCCTGCTGGGGCGAGGCGTACCGCGGCCTCTTCGCCAGCTGCGCCCACATCATGTCCGACAAGGAGCGCCAGGCCAGGCTCGCGTGGCGCCTCAGCGCCTGCTACCAGGAGGACTCCGGCCGCCCGCCGCTGCCACCCTGCGAGGAGCACTCGCGCATGGTGCACTGCCGCAAGAGCCTCTCGGAGCACGAGGAGAAGGTCTTCCTCGAGTTCTTCCTCGAGACCAACACCCTCTGCCACCAGCTCCAGTACGCAGCGCAATCCACCATGATCGTCTTCCTCTTCCTCCGATGAGATGAAGGATGGACTTTCTTGATTGATCCGTGAGTTGTGTACCCGTATCTATCTGCAGGGCGGAGGCGTTCAAGCAAAGCACGGAGCGGCTGGTGAACGACCTGACACGGTCGGCGGCGACGGCGAGCGAGAAGCTGTCGGCGATCGAGGAGAGGTCGGACCAGATCATCCAGGAGTGGAGCAAGCTCCACGGCTCCATGTCGTCGATCGCGTCGCAGACCGAACACCTGGCCGCGGCGTCCAGCAACATCAAATCCCGGATCGGCGACGTGCTGAAGCAGTCGGCGGCCATCGCGGAGCAGTCCCGGCAGATCGCGGGGGCGCAGGCGGAACTCAGGGAAGGGCAGGAGGAGATGCGGGGCCGGATCGACGCCGGCATGGTGCGGGTGGAGGAGGAGTACGCGAGGCTCGGCGAGGAGATGGGCAAGCTGAAGGACGAAGCCGCGGGGATCGAGCGGGAGGTCAGGGCCGTGGGCGACGCCATGGCGGCGCGGATGGAGGCGCTGCAGCGCACCGCGGAGGAGATCGGGAGCACCGCCGGCAGGTCGCTGGAAAACCAGAGGAAGCTGCTGGAAGGCCAGGCGAACGCGACGCGGGCGCTCGCGGAGCTCCACGGCTTCCTGGCGCGCGCGCTGGATGAGAGCAGGGAGGCGGTGCAGAGGCTGGCGCGCTTCGGGCAGCAGCAGCTCCGGCGCGCCCACGACCACCTCATGCACAACTCGCAGTCGATCCTCCGGGCGCAGGAGGAGTTCAGCGCGAAGCAGGCCAGCATCTTCGCGGCGCTGGACAAGCTCTACGTGCTCCACAACGCCATCCTGGTGGAGTCGCGCTTCATCAGGGCTTCTTCTTCTACTGCTGCGTCGTCTTCCTCCTCTACCTCCTCACTAGCGCCAAGCAGACCTTCGCCATCAGAGGCCAGCTCTACTTCGGTAACACATCCTCATCCTCAGCCTGATATCGCCATTTTCTTCACTCCATGACTTCATTTCTTCATGTGTGAACTACTTGGCTTTGATCAAATCAGGTCTGTGCGTCACGCTCGTGGTGGAGGTCGTGCTCATCAGGCTCGGCGCCGACGACGACCTCACCAAGCCGTTCTGGGTCGTGTCCAAGATGCTTCTGCTCCGGTCGGCCTTCCTCGCCGCCGCCGCCGCGCCGAGATCCTGCACGCCATCTTCGCCTTCAAGTACGGGAATCGCAATCTTCAGTTTGTTACTTTGATCTGATCTGATCTGACTGCCCATTTGGATGCAGGGATTACGATGTGCTGAACCATGAGCTGCTCCAGACGCTGGTGGAGAAAGTCCGGGCAATCGAAGCCAACGCCGCCGCCGGTGAGCCACTCTCTTTCATCCGCTGTCTCATACCCGCCAACGGCTGTTTGAATTTTGAACCGTAATGCCGGCACCGAATCTGAACCACTAGTACGTATCATCCTCCTCTGGTCCAGGAGACAAGATGTGTCCATGGGACACAGGCAGTGATGATGAAGGCAGCCTGAGCGACTACTCGTGGGTCTTCGACGAGCTGCAGGACGACGTCGACAGCGAAATTGACCCGGACGACGCGCTCCAGGAAGATGAGATCTGCAGGAAGGACCACGGTTTCCGGGAAGAAACCGGCGAGAACTCGCTCTCGGCATCGGTCGCCATGAGGAGATACAACCTTCGAGCGCGCATTACGCCACGGTGACGGGCACGCAAGCACAGAGTAGAACATGTATATGCAGAAATATTGCTAGAAGTTAGAACTGTTAAAATTTCAGCATTTTGCTGAAGAACTGAAGGACAGTGCAACAACTTTTTGATAAACTAATGTCCAAATTGTCTGAATCTACAACTTGAAGTCATAAAGGGAAATAACAGATTTAAGAAACATTCAATCTAACATGAAACATAACTTAAGACATATTCAATCTAACATGAAATATAACTGCAGTAAGAGTTAACAGTAAGTTGCAGTGGCATGCCAAGTAGACCTAAAAAGTTCCATTACTCACTCAAACGAATCTAACATGACATATAGCTGCTTCTAAGAAATGAAAAGGACAACCTAATGTACAGAATTCGACTAACTGAGCTCCCTCTCCCATCTATACACTGCGGTTTGAAAAGAATCCGTACATGGAATGAATTCATGGATCTTGAAAAAATTCATCGCTGCTTGACTTGGTCATATAATCAGACCTCCCCAGCTTCCAGGAACTGTTGCCGAGTAAATTGTCCGTATTGAAGAATTTCTTATGCACCAAATATCACATAATGTGTCACCGAGCACGGGCAGTTGATGGTTGTTTTGAAGAACGTCCCGACTTGTGTTTCCGTTTCTGGTTGCCCCCAGGAGGGTCGACCAGTGGTCCAGACCAAGTAGGCACGGCGGTCTTGTCGTAAGGAAATACGGTACTGAATGAAGACGGGTCTGGGGGCTCAAATGTAGGTTCCATGTGATTCGAACAACCCAATGGATAGCCGAGTGCGCCATCTTGATGTGGTGGAGGGAACTTTTCGCTCTTGCTCTTCGCATTTGCATGCGTTATCAGCCTTCTTTTCTGTAAAGAGTAAAATTGAGTCCAGATTAGCATTTGCAACTAGCAAAAACAGATGAATGAGAAACTGTAACTGGGGAGGAACCAAGATAATCAGCATACGTCGATATTTGCTTGAAGTTCGGCATTTGCCTCTGGTGCTGGAACAGCCCTAGGCCGATCCCGGGTCCTTGTCTTCCTAGCTCCATCACCATTAGGTCTGCTACCAGCAGCCCTTAAACTGTGTTTCATCCAATGAATAAGCCAATTAGCAATTTATACAGCGCAAAAGCTCAGCTTATATCAGCCAATCAACAAGCTCAAATGGTGGAGAAATATAAGATATTTACAAATATTTCCAAAAGGAAGCATAAAATATACATCAGAAAGGTGAGACAGATTGTTGCATGACAGCATGATTCATGATGATGTCTAAGCAATTATTCCCAACAGGTTCCCAGGAATACAGGAATCTTGGCAGTTGGCACGATAGCCAAGACTTACTTTTAGTACTACAAATAAGTATTGGCCTAGCATCCACTAAGCTTACCTTTTGAATCAAAGAAATGTTATTTTTCTTCCTTATATTCTGCTGTGCTAAATACAGTGTTGTCAAGTTATGCTTTCCTGTTATCAAGTTCATCAAAGCATTCTGCAGAAGTAGGCTCCTACGGCAAACTAGATTTTAGAATACTCATGTAATTGTATTCCTAACTCTACTCTATAATTTCCAATAATTTCTTCAGCACTCTTTTCTCTACTATCTTATATAAATTGGAGTTTCTCTACTATTACTTCCATTCCAAATTAGTTGTCTTAGACATCATCCAGGGCCTATCAGATCCCTTCTGTCCAACAAGCCACCATGCCACTCATGTTTTGCATAGGAAAGTATTTTATAAGTACATGACATTATGTTATTATTTTTCCACGGCATGAACCAGCCAGTCAATCCACCAGAGGATTTTCTTCCTGTAGCGGCTCCTACCCAGGAATCCCCATGCTTCGACTGCTGCTCTTCCAAATCTCCATTGTCCTAAAACCACTGCAAATCATGGCTCTGCCGCTGCAAATCTTGGCTCTTCCAAATCTCCATTGTCCTAAAACCACATTGTTGCAAGTGCATTGGTTGTTGAGAGTGAAAGTACAATAATTTTTGTGGTTTCATAGCATAGCAACGCATGGGCGTTATGTTAGTTTGTTTCAGCAGCCCATCTATGCCATGTGCATTCTTTCTAAAACCACTATGTGCTTACATCTATATTGTGAAGAGCTTAAATGACATTTTAAGGCAAACGCAAATGCAGAAAATCAACACAACTTTCTAATGGAAGGAGGTAGGGTTAGGGTGACAAACCGTCTAGCTTCCTCATCTCTTCGTTTTGCATCCATCTCTTTGCTTGGTGGGTACTGGGGCAGACTTGATGGATCGCAAGCACGAGGTTCCGTTTTAAAGAACTGTATTGGTAGTGCAAAAAGGTGTAAGTTATCAAGTACAGTGTAACAAGAAGCAGTAGTGTAGATACTTCGTATAAAAAACTAACTAGCCCTCTAGGAAAGTGTTTGCAAAAAACTCATTATATCAAAAATTACAATTCGGGTCCTGTCTTACAAATACCATGTTCAATATCAGATTCTAATGAATTGGATTTAAATCTAACATCAAGAGGGCATAACTAATCAAATATCAATATGACAAGTTTAAACGAATACAAAAGACGCAATAATCTAATTTATTGACGCAACGCACATAAGTTCCATCTATTGCATAACTAATTTCTTTGTCATCCTTGTGCCAATTACCCAACAAGTTGAAAATCTCATTCTTGTTACCAATTTACATCAAATAGGAAAAGAAAATACTCAGAAAACTTACATCACTATTTAATGCATCAGTTGCTGTTAAACGATCAGCAGGATCAATCGATAGGAGTGTTTCAATCAGCCGGAGTGCTGATTGCGGGAAATCTTTGAATGTCTCTGCTATTCGCCTCTTGTACGGTTGCTGGGGCTTAAATATGGTTGCATGAGGCAGCTTTGATTTTTTCCAATATTCTTCAGCGGGGGATCCGCATAGCTTAAATATTTTATGCAACTGTTCTACCTGAAAAGGAAGGCATGATTTAAAAAACGTTGTAAATATACAATTAGAATAATGTGTGACTAAAGTATTACTATATCACTTAAAAGTGTAACACGGATAGAATTGAAGTATTCATGAAAGATATGAACTGCAAACATGCAACAAAGTATTAGGCACTGATTCGGTATGCTTCAGCATTTCCACTAAACTTTCAGAGACAAATTGACATGTATGATTTTCAAGTATCCAGTCTAAATATTTGCAAAGATACTGGTAGCCAAAATTTTGACTCCACTCTTGTCTAAAATCACAGCTTTTATAGGACCAAAGGGCATGTCTCTACCTAATATTAAAGGACGGATCGTTTCTCCACATTATTTCGTCCATCATGGTGTTTTCGTACGTCCTCCTTTTTCCCTTTTTTCGTCCGTCGTTGTACGAAAATTTTCGTCCCATAACAAATAAAAAAATATAATTGCGCTCTAAGGGACTCGAACCCTACCCATGTATGATTCAGTACGCTTGCACGAACCAGCTAACCTAGCATACCAACTGTGTCATAACATAGGAAGACTTCGTTTTATACGGATGATAAACAAGTTTTGTCAGAAAAAAAGAAAAACTTCGTACAGGAATCTGTCTAAACACTTCTTCCTACCGTAATTTCGACCGTCGTCCTCACTGTCATAGTTTTCGTCCGTTTTCTCCCGTGTTCGCAGCTTCAGCTTCGTGTACTTCAATGGGCCAGATTTTTTGTTATGGGCCGCTATAAAAATTCAACCGCGGTACCTGCCCTCCCCTCCCCTCCCTTACAGATGCAGCAAACAGAGTTTGTTTATGGATGTGCAAAAAAATAGATTCTAATTAATAGTCCCACACTGCCCCTTTACAACAAATCGTAGTAATTTATATATGTTTGGAATTGCAAGAATCAACAAGCCAACAAATGAGGGTTAGATATGGATCATGTTTGTCCTAGAGAAAGGAAGAAAGATGCCCGAGGAGGAAGGTCACGAATTCTTAAAAGAAATCACAAATTAATCAAAGAAGAGAGAGGCGCATAAGGATCTGAAAATACAGAAAAAAGGGATGCATGATATTCAGAAAGATGCGGCCCAGCCTATTAGAAGGGAGTTGCAGCTATTTGAGCTAATAATAAAGGAGGAGAAAGCAAATCTGAATATACAAATAAAAGGGTCTTGGTGGGGAGTCCCGGTGGCGCGTGGGTGTGTAGACCGTGCCACGGCCAGCGGGGGGGAGGGGCCGGGTACCCCGGTGGTGCTGGAGCTTGGGGTAAGGGCTGGATCCCGACGGCGTGTCTCAGGGGAGGTTGTGGCATCTGGGTTTGGGGGAGGTCGGTATGTGGAAGAGAGCCTAGCGGAACGAAAGATGAGATAAGGCTGCGACCGGCGAGTCCATCTGACGCTCTGGTTGCTTCTCCTTTTTTTTAGGGATGGTTGCTTCTAGCTTTATTATCAGACGAGGTTTGCACACATGTTTTTTTATGCAAGTGCACATGGATGGTTCCTTTTCTGTTTTTAATAGATGGATCCTTCACGGATTGATAAAAATCTCCAAGTCCATCTTCGCGTGCAAAAATGTGTTTGTTCTCACTATGTGTGCGTCGTCCCTTTTGTTTTAAGGTTAAGTTTCACTTATCTAAAAGAAAGATGAATTTGAGTCTGTTCATGTATCTCATGGACTCATACTATCTTGCTAATAGGACGCGGAAACTAAAAAGCAAACAGACACAATATATATATGGATAAGGAATATGCAATTGTTAAACCAACATATATACTCTCTTCGTTCCTAAATACAAGACGTTTTAGAGATTCCAATATGACTATATATAGAGAAAAATGCGTAAATGTACACCCTAAAATATGTTTATGTACAGCTTTAGGTAGTTTTGATTGAAATCGCTAAAATGTCTTATATTTAGGACCAGAGGAAGTATATACACAAGTTAGGATACACACGACGAAAACATATATGTTTTGACGACAAGTAAATACAAAATGCGATATTGATCTTGGTTCTTATAATTGCATAATAAACCATAAGTGCCAAAATAAAGGCATTTACATGTCATGCCAATAGATTCTTTAGTTGATCTCAATGAAGCAATTGTTCTGGATCATGAAAAAGATTCGATGCCTGATCGTCCCTAAAGATGAACATGTTGGATGTGGTACGGAGGAACCTGACAACCACCTTATGTTTCCATTTGCCTCAAACATTGATTCTACGAAGGAGCAACTACACTTGCATCAATGTAAAATTACTTTGGAAGCACCCCAAAGAATCCTCTATTTGTCCAACCTGATTTTATTGTTAATTGGCGTTTGCTTCGCAGTGAAGCTCGTCAATTTTTTTTTCTCCCGTTGCAACGCACGGGCAGCTTTTATCGGACCAAAGGGCATGTATGATAAAAGAGTAAAGGTTATAACAAAATAGTAAGAGCTAGAATAATCTTTATCATCTACTCCACTGGTTTTTATAGCAGTGATAACATAAAAGTTGTCCTTCCACCATGTTCTATGTTGCCAAAATAGTACATTTCGAGGAAAACTGTTATGCCCGATGATCAATAAAGAACACGGGCGTACCCAGGTTCAGCTAGCCGGGTGCATAGGACACCGGGTGCAAGATTGTTTTCTTGGTAAGTTCTGTGTATAGTATAGTGTGTGACACCACATTTTTGGATGGGAAATATGTGTCGTTTTACACTGAGACAACGGGTCAATTTCTCTCTGGGTCTGCCCCTGATAAAGAACAACATAATATGTGTGGTTTTACACTGAGACACCGGGTCAATTTCTCTCTGGGTCCCGCCAGAGAGAAGTAGTGCTTATTCTATCTGAACTTGCTCTAGAATGTATATCATTTTCATCAGCAAGTCCTCTTGCATGAGAGGAGCATTAGAATGTTGCCGTGGTTTGCATGGAATGGTTGACAAGCTATGAACTTCAGTCCATCAGCAAAATCACACTTGAACAGAATCAACTTCAGTAACATTTGTGGGAAAAGAGCAAGTGTTCCATAGCTAACCTCTGTCCGTCCCGGCATAATAGGCTTCCCAGCCAGCAGCTCGGCAAGGATACATCCGGCACTCCACAAGTCGACACCTACTCCATAATCCGTGGCACCCAACAGCAGCTCTGGTGGCCGGTACCACAGCGTCACCACGCGACTGGTCATCGGTTGCTTATGGTTCGGGTCGAAGAACGACGCCAGACCAAAGTCTCCAATCTTGAGCACACCGTCGTCATCCAAGAGTAGATTTGACCCCTTGATGTCACGATGCAGCACTCCCTGGTTGTGGCAGTGCTCCAACCCTGACAGCAGCTGATGCACATAGCACTTGACCTGCGGAGCACAAACACCTCGGTCAGACTCAACTAGCTATGCCACAGCACACTCTAAGTAATACTACAATTTGTCACGATGTGGCTGTGCCAGCTGAATGGGATCTTGACCTGTGGCAGGGTGAACTTGATGTCGGGGCTGGCGGCGAGGCCGGCGAGGTCGTGGACCATGTAGTCGAAGACGAGGTAAAGGCTGCAGGACATGCGGGAGGTGACGAGACCGTAGAGCTTCATGACGTTAGGGTGGTCGAGGCGGCGGAGGATGAGGATCTCCCGGGCCATGAACCGCACGCTCTCCGGCTCGAGGTTGTCGAAGCGCACCTTCTTGAGCGCCACGATCTTGCCGCTCAGCGAGTCCCGCGCCTTGTACACGTTGCTGTACGTCCCCTGCCCGATCTGAAGCACCGCCGCCAGGCTCGCCCGTCAAACAAAAAAACAGAAAGAAAAAAAAAACGCGAAATTCCTCCGGCGGGCGCTGCTGCCGCGGCACGGATCACGGGGGGGCTGAAGGGGGGGGGGGGTGCGGGGGGCGCACCTTGTCGATCTTCTCGAAGGTGTCGGCGCGGCGCGGGGTCCAGCCGTTGATGGCCTCGCCGGCGACGGCGGAGAGCCAGGCGGGCCAGCCGGCGGCGACCTGCTCCCCGCGCGCCTTGTTGGCGAAGCTGCCGCCGAGGCGCACCTCCGCGGGCCCGTGCCGCGACGACCGCGACCGCCGCTCCCGCTTCACCGGCGCCGCGACGGCGACGGCGGCCGTCTGCCCGTCCTTCCCGGCCGCCTGCCGCCCCTCCCCCGCCGCGGCCGCCGCGGCCTTGGAAGCAGCATCAGGGGCGGGGCCCTCCTGCTTCGGCTGGGGGTTCCGGCGGTGGGCGGCTTCGGGGCTGGGGGTGGAGGCGGCGGAGGGGCGGCCGTGCACGCAGCCCATGGGGACGTACGGACGGACGGACGGGTCCTCACCGGCGTCGGCGCATGCGGGCGGGCGGGCGGTGTCGCCGGAGGGCCGCGCGCGATCCGGGGCACCGGGGTCGAGGGGGTGGGGGTGGTGGGGGGTGGGGAGTAGTAAAGTTGGGGGCGCCTGCGAGTGAGGGGAAGGGGGAGGGGAACGGAACGGAGCTGGTGGGGATGGAGGAGTGAACCCGACCCGACCGGTTTGGGTTTTGACTCGGACGCGACGGGTCTGCACCTGTGCCTCTCTGGATGGATGTTCCCCTCGCGCCCGTGTCACGTTCCTGTCCTACAGAACCACCACAGGGGCGTAGCCCATGCAGGATCAGGAATGGTTTTTCTTTTGTGTGTGTGTGTTCAAAAAAAAAATGAATGTTTTTTTTTTTTGAGGAAGAGGAAGACGCATCATGGATTCATGATAAAAAAAATCATAAATAAACAAAATGTAGCAGTGCTGTTTTCCAGGATATAATGTTGATTTTCGGCTTGCGTTCTATCTCTTCTCGCGATTTCAGCGCCGCATTGGATCCAAATTGTGTTTTCACGACGTTAATCGTGTCCTCTGAAAGGCATGTCGCCCGGTGATCGACGTGCGAACATGTGCATCTCGCATGAATGTAGTTTTATGTTTGTGAAACATGCATCGGGTAGCATCAGTTTGATGTTTTCGTTGCATCTAATTATTTTTCTTTACCGTTCGTCCTGATACAAACTTGAAAGGGCTTTGCACCCGTGATATCGGTGTGTTAGTTTCCGAAAAAGCGTTGGTAAAACGGTATTCATGTTATGTGTGATGTGTATGTGTATATGTGGTCGTAGGCATCAACGTACACGGTAAACGCACACTCACCCTTGACCGTGAGAGGGTTATTATCGAAAGCGATGGCGCGTTGAGACCCGGTCATTATATGGTTGTGTGCATGGAACCAGAGACGACGCTGCATTTTTTTATGAATGATCGTGTGACGATAGACGGTGGTATGGCAGAGATCATGACACGTTGTAAATTTATGTTTTTGTGGAAGATAGCTTTTCATCGAAAGATCAAGAATATCACATCCATGTTAAAAAAAATATAACCCACATCCATGTTGAAGCATACATGACAGTGGCGGACCTAGCCTATTGGGCCAGGATGGGCCAGCAGTGTTGTTTTACATATACATATATGTTTTTTTGTTGTTTTTTAGCTTTTTCCTATGGTATAAAAGTTGTTTTTCAAATGTTGTCCGCCCTCTACTTCCGCCATTGATACACGTTTCTCTATTGTGGATGATTGCTTGCTTCTTTTTGGATTTTTGCTTCTCCTTTTTGACATGCATGTGACAGCGGGTGCAGTCTCGTCGAAACGGTGGGGGCGTGGTTGGAGGAAGGGGGAGGGATAACGTGGGGTTAAGCTCATAAGAGTAGTAAAGTTGAATCTAAGAGCATCTCCAGCCGTTGCCCCCCCTAGGGGGCCGAAATAGCGCCGTCTGGGGGCGAGCCGGCGCTAAAATCGGCTTGGGGGGCTCGGCTTCCCACTCGAACCCCCGGGTTTGCCCCACAACCGCCGCTTTCGGCCCATTATCGGCGTAGAATTAGCCCAAATTCGGCCCCGTTTCGGCGCTATTTCGGCTTTGAAATGAACAAAATCGACGCCTTTTGGGCATAAATGAACAAAATCGATACTCTTTCGGCATAAAATTCAACAAAAAAACCTGAATGTTTCATACCAAAGTTCATCATATAAATTAATACAAAATCAAATAGTTCAATGAAGCAAAATTCAACATAAATTAAAACAAATCGAGCTAGGTGTTGCCCTTAAGCCTCCATAGGTGCTCCACCAGATCGTCTTGCAGTTCTTGATGCACTTGTGGGTCTCGGATCTCTTGGCGCATATTGAGGTAGGCAGTCCATGTTGTTGGTACCTGATGATCAACAACTGCAAGAGGTCCCATCCTGTGATATGGTTCAGGACCAAACACTGGCTCTTCCTGCTCGCTCTCAATGATCATGTTGTGCAAGCAGACACAGCAATTCATGATCTCCCACATCTGCCTTTTGGACCAGGTCATAGCGGAGTACCTAACAACAACAAATTGCGATTGGAGCACACCAAATGCTCGCTCGACATCTTTCCTACAAGCCTCCTGACACTCAGTAAAGTGTGCCTTCTTTGGCGCCACAGGTTTTGAGATAGTCTTCACAAATTTGGACCATCTCGGATAGATATATGCTAGATAGTATCCCTTGTTGTATTGGCGTCCATTGACCTCAAAGTTTACCGGAGGAGCATAACCTTCAACAAGCTTGGCGAAGACATTCGAGCACTACAAGACGTTGATATCGTTGTGAGTTCCTGGCATACCAAAGGAGTGTCAAATCCATAGGTCATGTGTGGCTACTGCCTCAAGTACCACACTGCAACCACCTTTGGCGCCTTTGTACATCCCCTGTCAAGCAAATGGGCAGTTTTTCCATGACCAATGCATGCAGCCGATGCTTCCAAGCATCCCTGGAAATCCTCTTGCTGCATTCTGTGCCAGGATTCGAGTAGTGTCTTTGGCATTGGGTGATCGCAAATATTGTGGTCCAAACACTGCCACCACTACTCTACAGAACTTGTACAGACACTCAATGGTGGTGGACTCGGCCATTCGCCCATAGTCTTCTTGTATGTTTGCGGTAGCTCCGTATGCAAGCATCCTCATAGCTTGGGTGCATTTCTGAAGTGAGGAGAATCCAACTGTGCTAGTGCAATCTCTCTTGCAAACGAAATAGTTGTCGAACTCCCGGATGGAATTAACAATCCTAAGGAAGAGCTTCCGGCTCATCCGTTAGTGACGCCGAAATACTTTCTCACCATGCAATGGAGAGTCGGCGTAGAGCATGCAATCCCCCTCCATCCGATGCCTCTGCTTGCTCTTGCGCCGCCCCGGCCTTGAGCCACCTCGTCGGGGCTTGTCATTGTTGACGAACAGGCCGGCCAACGAGGACAGTATCATGAGGTGCTCCTCGTTGGCGATGGCGGCCTCGGCTTCTTCCTCCAACAGGGCCGCGAACGACTCCTCGTCGTCCGAGTCCATGGTCGAGCAGGCAAAACATCGAACACCTTGTCGGCGTGACGGGCGAGCAGGCGAGCAGACGCCAGCGCCCTGGCCGACGTGGCTTGGGCGAGGGGATGGACGAGGGTCGGGGAAGCGAAATCCGTCGAGGGAGGGCGAAGTGGGGTCTTCTAGCGGCGGCGCAGGGGGCGTGAACAGGCAAGGGTCGCCGGGGGTCGCCGGGGTTGGCAGCGGGGAAGTGTCTCGGCGCTAGGAAAAAGGAACGAGATTCGCCTGACAGTGGTGTCCCACGCACCGATTTGTTACCGCCGGAGCCTCCAAGAGACCCCACCCCCTGGGTTCGGTCTGGGTTCGCCGCCCCAAAAAAGGCCTCAACCGGCGAAAAACGACGTCTTGGGGCCGCGGCTGGTTTTTTTTTCGCTCGGCTGTGATAAAAAAGCGGCCTGGGGGGGTCTTGGGGCCGTGGCTGGAGATGCTCTAACTATCTATGAGTGAGGGAAAGGGGAGGAACGGAACGGAGCTGGTGGGATGGAGGGTGGAAACCGGTTTTGACTTTGACACGACGAGTCTGATCCTTCTCCCGCAGATGTATCTTTGTGGATGTTTCTTTGTGCCTATGTCATATTCATGTCCTACAAAACCACCATAGCCCATGTAGGAAGTTAAGGAAGAAGAAAAGGTATGCTAGTAATAGGTTAAATGTAGCAATATTAATTATTGGTTTGTGTTTTTTTCTCATCCAATGACTTCAGGTTGTGCTACCTCGGATCCAAAGTGCAAGTTTTTTGCGACAGTGACGTAGTCTTGAAGAAGTTATGTCGGACAGTAATTTATGAACTTCATGATCAAAATAGTAGTATGAATTTGATAGTCTGGGTGTGAGTAATTCTTTCTCTAACTATGAGTTGTCAAACATGGAAACGTCTAATACATAATTACGAGGGACTTTTGGAGGGTAATTGTGAGGGAGTTTTTCAGCAAAAGCCTATAGGGAAAGGCCATGGCGGCCACACAAAAAAAACTCGAAAAGCTTACATTTTTGGACCTAGGTGTAGTATAAGATTAAAAGCATCGATAAAATGGTATTCATAGTATGCGCGATGTGTATGCGTATCTGCGGTTGTAGACGTCAATGTACAGAATAAATGCACACATATATTTGACGGTGAGAGGGTTCTCATCGAAAGAGATGGCATGCTGAGACTTGGTCGTCATAGTGCATGGACCGGATATGACGCCACATTTTTTGTAATCAATAACTGTGTGCGATGGTACGGTAGAGACGATGACACATCGTAAATTAGTGTATCCGGTGAAGACAATTTTCAGTTGAAAGGTCAAGAAATTTTCTTGGACAAATTTCCCTTCAAATCCGCTTAACTAAATCACATCCATGCGTGAATTCTTGAATGGAAACCAACCATCCTTGTTAGACCAGATTATAGTTAATTTTCTATTGCGCATGATTGCTTGCTTCTTTTTGGATTTTTGCTTCCCCTTTTTGAGGATCCTGTGACATTCTTTTCCTTTTTTGTAGGGAGACTTGTCCAGCCAATAATAAGCCAAAGGCTGGATAATAATAATAATATTGAAGAAGCAAAAAAGAAAAAAGCACAAAGGCCTCTAACAATTTAGATTTGATGTCTGGCTAGGAAGGGGGCAATGAGGCACTAAGGGTGATGCATTCGGGGCTTTTAGGTGTGGCCGAAAGCCAGGATTGCTTTAAGCCTTTAACAGCCTTGTAATAATAAACAAATGGAAACATGAACACTTATGCTTAGCGGCAGCTTGACTACTGCACGTCGTTTTCACGCCCCCGGCGTTTGATACGGTTCTCTGCACATTGTCAACATGAACAACGGGAAATGGACAAAAACATGAATTATAGTATAGTAGATCCTATTCCAACTTGGCACGTAACGGGTTCTGTATGTTCCCGGCAATGCTACCTGAAAGATACTACACGTGCTGGTCATTTATTTTTTCCAAGAGTAAATTAGAAAGTGGCGGTGGTGGATGCCGACTTGACCTGACAGCAAAATCCCTGGCAGTGGCTTGGATTGTAGTACCCATTTGTAGGACAGCCGAACTCTCTCTCTCTCTCTCTCTCAAACTATGTGTGTGTGTGTGTGGATCCCAAAGAAAAAAGTGCTCCGGAAACAATGGGAGGAAGAGTTGCCTCCCTTGGAAGAGAGGAAGATGTCTGCACTGGGCACCATTGGTGGCAGCTTCAGTTGAGTTTGGGCTTTGGAGTAGGGAGGCAACCCTTAACGACGGGGGGACAGCGACGCCCTCTTCGGCTTGGATCCTCTTCTCCTTCTGCCCAGCCGTACAGCATTTCGTACTGCCAGTAACAGTGAAGCACTGGGGCTGGTACCGCCAGCAGCAAGAATCAGCACCGCCTGAATCCAAGTAGAGTTTTATTTACTATTAGCAGTAATATTTACTTTCACCCCTGACCTGCCCGTGTCAAGAAAGGAAATAGTGTACTCTACTGCATGATCCGTTGTTTTTCACGTAGATGTTTTTTTTTGAAAATAAAAAAGAATACTGACAGGTAGTATGAACGATGATTCGGTGGTACCACGATCATGAGCCGTGTTTGCCTTCTTTTTTTCCCTTTCTTTTTTTGGCTGACACGTATGAATGAGTGAATGAATGAATGAATGAATGAATGAACGAACGATGGTCCTCTCTCACTCTCCCTCCCTGTCCACTGGGCATATCCTGTGGCGCCTTGAATGATGAGGGCCACAGCCTCACCGTCACCGGCAAGTGGCTTCCCAAGGAGGAGGAGGAGGAGGATCCAAGGAGCGAGCGTGAGAGCAACCGCACGGTGGCTGACACGCCGGACCCACACCAGGGCTCCCTCGTCACTCCCTCTCCCTCTCTTTAAGTTCGATTTGATCTTCTCTACTACTAGTATTACCAAAGTTGACTGACCGACTATTCATCGGGGGCCAAGAGAAATGAATGGATGATTCGCCAGGGCACTCGATCGTCCCTCTTGGCACCTGCTGCGTGGACACATTCAGCTTCAGACTTTCAGCTCCAGTGCAGACATCTAGCTATGGCTGCCTGCATGTTCGTACTACTACCACTAGCTATGGTGGGCTGTGCGCTCGCATCATGGGTTGCTTCACTGGTTGCCGCTCAGGTAGATCATCTGCCTGAACTGAACCACGCGGTGATGCTGCTTTTGACTTTCAGGCATCCGGTGGTTTTTCTTAATCATCATGTCATGTCACTAGTTAGTCTAGGTCAATCTCTGGCTGCCTGATTAGAGACGTTGATCTTGTTAAGATATAGGTGCGGCAGGTTACAGCCAGTAGGCCCAGTACATTTGACTGGCTGTTAGCAGCGGGCCCTAAAGGGGGGGTGTTTTTCTTGTCACCGGTTCTTAGGTCAATCTCTGGCTGATTGGGGGCGTGGATGTTATCTTAAGAATATAAGATTGGAGGTGATGCATGCAGCAAAAAAGGAACCGTTGCATCTGATTCTGACTGGCTGTTAATTAGCAAGTTATTTTAATCGCCTATGGTTTTCATGGTTTGTGATCCGAATAACGCGACAGTAGAGGTGATGCATGCATGCAATGCATGCAACAGAAAACAATGTCCAGTTGGGTGTAGCCTCCAGCCCTGCACGGCCACAGCAACTCAGCAAGTGTTGATCGAATCTGCTGACTGGATAATGAACAAAAATGGCAATTGAGAACAGATAGATCTATCATTACTCGACATAATGAACATGCAGCATAACGGATTGTTATACTTTCTCTGTACTAGTTTTTTCCGACTACAAGTATTTAGATACAGAGGGAATATATGAGAGCAACTTTCTGATTTCTTTTTCTCACCATCGTCATCGCCTCATCGGCCGCGGGGACTCCTCGCCCGTCTTCATCTTCTTTTTTCTCTCGACGGGCGTCGGCATCAACCGCTGGAGGCTCCTCACTATCCTTGGACTTCTTCTTCTTTGACTTCTCTTACTCGTGCTCGCTCACCGTCCTCCTTAGCTGCCTCGTTGGCAGGTTCTTCCTCATGGCGTTCCCTCTTCTTTGAAGCCACTTCTGATGACTTGTTTGGGTTTCTTCCGTGGATTGTCAAACTTGTTGAAAGCCTTCAGCTCGACCACCAGTTATACAATCAAGCAAGTCATGATCTATGATACAGTCTACAGGTACAAGATCTCAGCAAACAGCCAATGCCCAAGATCTCAGCAAATAGAGAGCCACATGCCAAATTAATTTGGAACAAGGAACTATTTGCATTAAGCTGCATAGTTAGTAATCAGCTGATGGTGGATCCATCCAGCCAACCAAATCATACTACTAAATTAACTACTGTGCAACAATCGATTGGCAAAACGGTAACTTGCAATCTGAATTCCCTCGGTGAACTTGCACCGCTAACATTTTTGAAAGGGAAAGAAATAGTGGTGACCTCTGGACCGAGACACACGGTAGTAATTAACTAGGCGTACGTATGCGGTCCCTGATTAATCAGAAAAAACCACAAGTATAAAATACGTAACTAATAAGATCCACGAGAAAAGCAAGAAAGCAATACAGAGTTCAGCTTCAGAGGATAACACAGAGCATCCACCACCAGTGTACTTTACTGTAACAAGCAGTGCAGAATCGCAGATAGCCCATGTCGACTTAGCCATCCTTACTGTTCCATTGAAGATTGAACCTTTTATTTTCCGCGCAGTAGATCATCAGCGCTACGTGTCATCTGCATTTTCAGTCTCATATGTCTGCAAACTACTAGCCACTTGACTGCCTTGGATCTCTACAATGCGTTTACTTTTCTTTTTGTTGGTGCTCTTTTCATCATCGGATTCGCCATCGAAATCAACTCGTAAACGTTTTGTTAAGCTCGACTGGAGTGACCGGGATTGTCCATGGCTGGCATGGGATTAACTGAAGCTGCACCGCCACGATCGGTAATTTGAAAACCCAAATCCTCTGCAGTTCCACCATCCTTCCTTCGCTCACATGGCTGTGTACTGGGCGTCCCTCCCATGCTCTTCATTTTTTTGCTGATCGTGTTGCTCTGGTCAGATTCATAACCGGTTATAGACCGTGACGATGGAGCAGCAGGAGCAGTGATAATATCGGTCGGTATGCGAGCGTTAGGAACGCCGGAAATCTCATGCGCACTTTCAGATTCATTGCTTGGTTCAGATAGGTTCCGAGGCAACGGAGCAGCAAAGCTGGTGAGGGTTTTAGAAACGGCGGTATCGACCTGAGGAACCTCATTTGACAGGTCATACGTGTTGGAAGTTTAGGCAAGTTCATGATTAATTTCAATAAATAAATCATGACCAAAACAGAAAAAAGCATGCAATAATTTAGCAAACTAGAAAAGCAACAGAATATGCAAATCATCACCGCACACGAAGTAGCAACTATAGAGAGAAACATTAACAGATCACGAATAATGTATTGTTTGTTAGCTGTTGTAGGAGCGACGGTGTTGATGACGATATTGGCGATGATATGGAGACGACGATGAGTAGCATCGTCCGACTTGGACGATAGACGACCCATGATGACGAATTTGAGCAGTCACGCAGAGCGTTTCCCAAAAACCTAATTCATCCTCTACGATGCAGGATCTCAACCATCCTATACCATCCTATACTTCTTCTTATCAGCAGTATTTCAATAAAAACCACTCTCGTGTTTTTGAAAACCCGTGTGAGTGCCTTCCGGCAGCCAGTAAAAGCCGATAAGAAACATAGGCAGACCCTGTCAACAGAAGAGGTATAACGGCCCTCTAGGGCATAACTATATTCCCAACCTTGGGAACAAAGAGGCAAAATCCTTAAGAGTAAAGTTTGAAAGGAGAGATAGGGAGCTCAAGATATTTAAAAGCGAAGATCCCAAGTTGCAGTTAAGAAGATTAGCTACTCTTTGTGCCTCCACCTTCGAAGCACCCATGAGAATAACATCATTTTTAGAGAAGTTAATTTTAACACCAGAGAAAGCCTTAAAGAAAAGTACTAGAAAACTTAGATTGGCAATGCGCATATCATTGTTCTCAAGCAAAATAATCGTGTCATCAGCATACCACAAATGATAGATCCCAGCAGGAAGAAGGTGAGAAATAACAGGAGAAATGTGTCCTGTGGCCACGACTCGGTTCAAGATACACGAGAAGGCGTCGGTAAAAAACATGTAGAGGAGGGAGATATAGGATCGCCTTGTTTGAGACCATGACCATTCTTAAAATAAGGTCCCACAACCCCATTGGCCGAGACGGCTGTGTGGCCATCACAAACAAACTACATCAAACGATGCACGTAAGCCCCGTCAAAACCCTTAGCCAGGAGCACGTCCTGAGAAAAGTCTAGCTAACCGAATCGTACGCCTTTTCAAATCAAGTTTGAGAATGGTCGCATTGCTACATCTACACCTCAAATCATGCACAATCTCATGGAGGCTGAGGATGCCATCCAAGATGAAATGACCTTTAATAACGTTGAGTGATGTTGAGTTGTTGACCAATCACCTTGTGAGCTACAGAGGAGAGGCACGTTGTCGGAGCTAAATCCGAGCTAAATCCGACAAATCTCAGGTAGGGGTCTCGATCTAGTAGTCTTGGAACGGTACTCTATTTCACTTTTTCCTGTGGGTTGTGCTTCCCTTCTCCTTTTGTCTGTATTTCTATGTTGAAACCATCTTTCCCTTAGTAATGGTTGACTTGCCTTTTGAAACATAATGTCTCGTTGTATTTCCGGCTTTCAGGAATTAAATCACATCTTTGAGTACTACTTGGTGACAGGAAAAAGTGTTCTTATTTACAATCCAATGTGTTCCGTTTCTTGTTTTCTTTTACTTTGTAGGCTAATTGGTGCAGATGATTTATGATGTGCTTGAGGGGATTGGGTAATGCAAGGGAACCTTATGTTGTCAAAAACGAGGGGGTACAAAGTGTAGCGGGAAAGACGGCACACTCACACATCATGACACAAAATTGCAAAATTCAAGGGACATACGATGTAGTTTCATCGTGACATTGACATGTTGAACTGAAGGCACTATAAACCTCTAAATAGATGCGAGATATGAGAACTGGGAGAGAAAAATATTAGCATATGTTACTGTTGGAAATATGCCTTAGAGGCAATAATAAAATGGTTATTATTTTATTTCCTTGTTCATGATAATTGTCTATTGTTCATGCTATAATTGTATTAACCGGAAACCATAATGCATGTGTGAATACATAGACCACAACATGTCCCTAGTGAGCCTCTAGTTGGCTAGCTCGTTGATCAATAGATGGTCACGGTTTCATGACCATGGACATTGGACGTCGTTGATAACGGGATCACATCATTAGGAGAATGATGTGATGGACAAGACCCAATCCTAAGCATAGCATAAGATCGTGTAGTTCGTCTGCTAAAGCTTTTCTAATGTCAAGTATCATTTCATTAGACCATGAGATTGTGCAACTCCCGGATACCGTAGGAATACTTTGGGTGTGCCAAACGTCACAATGTAACTGGATGGCTATAAAGGTACACTACTGGTATCTCCGAGAGTGTCTGTTGGGTTGGCACGAATCGAGACTGGGATTTGTCACTCCGTGTGACGGAGAGGTATCTCTAGGCCCACTCGGTAAGACATCATCATGAGCTCAATGTGACTAAGGAGTTAGCCACGGGATGATGTGTTATGGAACAAGTAAAGAGACTTGCTGGTAACGAGATTGAACAAGGTATAGGGATACCGACGATCGAATCTCGGGCAAGTATCGTACCAGTAGACAAAGGAAATTGTATACGGAATTGATTGAATCCTAGGCATTGTGGTTCATCCGATGAGATCATCGTGAAGCATGTGGGAGCCAACATGGGTATCTAGATCCCGTTGTTGGTTATTGACCGGAGAGGTGTCTCGGTCATGTCTACGTGTCTCCTGAACCCGTAGGGTCTACACACTTAAGGTTCAATGACGCTAGGGTTATAGGGAAATAGTGTATGTGGTTACCGAAGGTAGTTCGGAGTCTCAGATGAGATCCCGGACGTCACGAGGAGTTCCAGAATGGTCCGAAGGTAAAGACTGATATATAGGAACCGAAGATTTGGTCACCGGAAGAGTTTCGAGCATCACCGATAGCATACCGGGACCACCGAAAGGGTTCCGGGGGTCCACCAAGTGGGGCCACGGGCACCAGAGGGCTGCGTGGGCCGAGAGTGGAAGGGACCAGCCCCAGAGTGGGCTGGTGCGCCCTCCATCCTGGCCCAAGGCGCAGGAAAGGTGGGAAGGAGGGGAAACCCTAGGCAGAGATGGGCCTAAGGCCCACCTAGGGCTGCGCCCTCCCCTCTCCCTCTCAGGCCGCCGGCCAGATGACCAATCTAGAGCCGGCCGCAACCCTTAGGGTGGGAACCCTAGGGCTGCACCCTCCCTCCCCCTCCTCCTATATATAGTGGAGGGTTTGGGGGCTACCAGATACACGAGTTCTTTCTCTCTCGGCGCAGCCCTACCCTTCATCTTCCTCGTTCTCCGCGGTGCTTGGCGAAGCCCTGCAGGAGACCATGCAGCTCTACCGTCACCACGCCGTCGTGCTACCGGAGCTCTCCCACAACCTCTCCTTCCTCCTTGCTGGATCAAGGCGTAGGAGACGTCACCGGGCTGCACGTGTGTTGAACGCGGAGGCGCCGTTGTTCGACGCTAAGATCGGAATCTACCGCGATCTGAACCGCCACGAGTACGACTCCACCAACCGCGTTCTTGTAACGCTTCCGCTTAGCGATCTTGAAAGGTATGAAGATGCAATCTCTCCCCTTACTCGTTGCTGGTTTCTCCATAGATTGATCTTGGTGGTCGTAGGAATTTTTTTGATTTATTACTATGTCTCCCAACAGTGGCATCATGAGCTAGGTCTATGCATAGAATCTATGCACGAGTAGAACACAAGTTGTTGTGGGCGTCGATCTTGTTAATTTGCTTGTTGTTACTAGTCTTATCTTGATTCGATGGTATTGTGGGATGAAGCGGCCCGGACCAACTTTACACGTACGCTTACGTGAGACCGGTTCCACCGCCTGACATGCACTTGTTGCATAAGGTGGCTAGCGGGTGTCTGTCTCTCCCACCTTAATCGGATTGGATTCGATGAAAAGGGTCCTTATGAAGGGTAAATAGAAATTGGCATATCACGTTGTGGTTTTGGCGTAGGTAAGAAACATTCTTGCTAGAAACCTATAGCAGCCACGTAAAAACTTGCAACTACAAATTAGAGGACGTCTAACTTGTTTTTGCAGCATATGCCTTGTGATGTGATATGGCCAAAGGATGTGATGTGATGCATTGTGATGTATGAGATTGATCATGTTCTTGTAATAGGATTCACGACTTGCATGTCGATGAGTATGACAACCAGCAGGAGCCATAGGAGTTGTCTTATTTTATTGTATGACCTGCATGTCAATCATAGACGCCATGTAATTACTTTACTTTATTGATAATCGTTAGCCATAGTAGTAGAAGTAATAGTTGGCAAGACAACTTCATGAAGACACGATGATGGAGATCATGGTGTCGAGCCGGTGAGAGTGATGATCATGGTGTCGTGCCGGTGCCAGTGATGATCATGGTGCCCTGAAGATGGAGATCAAAGGAGCAAGATGATATTGGCCATATCATGTCACTATATTGATTGCATGTGATGTTTATCATGTTTACATCTTATTTGCTTAGAACGACAGTAGTAAATAAGATGATCTCTCAATAAAATTTCAAGAAAGGTGTTCACCCTAACTGTGCACCGTTGCTAAGGATCGTTGTTCCGAAGCACCACGTGATGATCGGGTGTGATAGGTTCTAACGTTCGCATACAACAGGTGTAAGCCAGATTTACACATGCGAAACACTTAGGTTGACTTGACGAGCCTAGCATGTACAGACATGGCCTCGGAACACAAAAACCGAAAGGTCGAACATGAGTCGTATAGTAGATGCAATCAACATGGAGATGTTCACCATGGATGACTAGTCCGTCTCACGTGATGATCGGACACGGACTAGTTGACATGGATCATGTATCACTTGGATGACTAGAGAGATGTCTATCTAAGTGGGAGTTCATTAAATAATTTGATTATGTGAACTTAATTATCATGAACTTAGTGTAAAATTGTATTTATAATCTATATTGTAGATCCAATGGCCAATGCTAATGTCACCCTCAACTTCAATGCGTTCCTAGAAAAAGCCAAGCTAGAAGACGATGGGGCAACTATGCGGACTGGGTCCGTGGCTTGAGGATCATCCTCATAGCTTCCAAGAGATTGTATGTCCTTGATGCACCGCTAGGTGACGCATCCATTTTCCCAGCGGACCAAGACGTTATGAACGCTTGGCAGTCAAACTGTGATGATTACTCCCTTGTTCAGTGCGACATGCTTTACAGTTTAGAACCGGGGCTCCAAAAGCGTTTTGAGCAACATGGAGCATATGAGATGTTTCAAGAGCTGAAACTGGTTTCCAAGCTCATGCCCGGGTCGAGAGATATGATGTCTCCGACAAGTTCTTCAGTTGTAAGATGGAGGAAAACAGTTATGTCAGTGAGCACATACTCAAAATGTCTGGGTTGCACAACCGCTTGACTCAAGTGGGAGTTAATCTCCCGGATGACTCGGTCATTGACAGAATCCTTCAGTCGTTTCCGCCTAGCTACAAGAGCTTTGTGATGAACTACAACATGTAGGGTATGGAGAAGTCCATTCCTGAGTTGTAATCGATGTTGAAATCAGCGGAGGTCGAGATCAAAAAGGAGCATCAAGTGTTGATGGTGAATAAGACCACTAGTTTCAAGAAAGGCAAGGGTAAGAAGAACTTCAAGAAGGATGGCAAAGTTGTTGCCGCGCCTGGTAAGCAAGTTGCCGGGAATAAGAACAAGAATGGACCCAAGCCTGAGACTGAGTGCTTTTATTGCAAGGGTACCGGTCACTGGAAGCGGAACTGCCCCAAGTACTTAGAGGATAAGAAGGCCGGCAACGTTAAAGGTATATGTGATATACTTGTTATTGATATGTACCTAACCAGCGCTCGTAGTAGCTCCTGGGTATTTGATACCGGTGCAGTTGCTCACATTTGTAATTCCAAGCAGGAGCTACAGAATAAGCAGAGACTGGAAAAGGACGAGGTGACGATGCGCGTCGGGAATGGTTCCAAGGTCGATGTGACCGCCGTCGGCACGCTACCTCTACAACTACCTTTGGGATTAGTTTTAAACCTCAATAATTATTATTTAGTACCAGCTATGAGCATGAACATTGTATCTCGATCTCGTTTGATGCGAGATGGCTACTCATTTAAATCTGAGAATAATGGTTGTTCTATTTATATGAGAGAAATGTTTTATGGTCATGCCTCGCTGATCAATGGTTTATTTTTTTGATGAATCTCGAACGTGATGTGACACATGTCCATAGTGTGACTACCAAAAAGTGTAAGGTTGATAACGATAGTCCCACTTACATGTGGCACTGCCGCCTTGGTCATATTGGTGTCAAACGCATGAAGAAGCTCCATGCTGATGGACTTTTGGAGTCTCTTGATTTCGAATCATTTGACACGTGCGAACCATGCCTCATGGGCAAGATGACCAAGACTCCATTCTCCGGAACAATGGAGCGAGCAACTGACTTGTTGGAGATAATGCATACCGATGTATGCGGTCCAATGAGCGTCGAGGCTTGCGGTGGCTACCGTTATGTTCTCACCCTCACTGATGACTTGAGCGGATATGGGTATGTCTACTTAATGAAACACAAGTCTGAAACCTTCGAAAGGTTCAAGGAATTTCAGAGTGAGGTAGAGAATCAACGTGACAGGAAAATAAAGTGCCTACGATCTGATCGTGGCGGAGAATATTTAAGTCACGAGTTTGGCACGCACCTAAGGAAATGTGGAAATGTTTCACAACTCATGCCGCCTGGCACACCTCAGCGAAATAGTGTGTCTAAATGTCGTAATTTCAATCTATTGGATATGGTGCGATCTATGATGTCTCTTACCGACTTACCGCTATCATTTTGGGGATATGCATTAGAGACTGCCGCATTCACTTTAAATAGGGCACCATCAAAGTCCGTTGAGACGACATCGTATGAATTATGGTTTGGAAAGAAACCTAAGCTGTCGTTTCTAAAAGTTTGGGGATGCGATGCTTATGTGAGGAAACTTCAACCTGAGAAGCTCGAATCCAAAGCGTAAAAGTGTGTCTTCATAGGATACCCAAAAGAAACTATTGGGTATACCTTCTACCTCAGATCCGAAGGCAAAGTCTTTGTTGCCAAGAATGGATCCTTTCTTGAGAAAGAGTTTCTCTCGAAAGAAGTAAGTGGGAGGAAAATAGAACTTGATGAGGTAATTATACCTCCACTCGAACCAGAGAGTAGCGTAGCATACGAAGTTGTTTCTGTGGAGCCTACACCGGCTGGAGAGGAAGTTAATGATGATGATCATGAAACGTCAGATCAAGTTACTATTGAACATCGAAGGTCCACTAGGACACGTTCCGCACCAAAGTGGTACGACAACCCTGTCCTGAAGATCATGTTGTTGGACAACGGTGAACCTTCGAACTATGAAGAAGCGATGGCGGGCCCGGATTCCAACAAATGGCTTGAAGCCATGAAATCCGAGATAGGATCCATGTATGAGAACAAATTATGGACTTTGGTGGACTTGCTTGATGATAAGCGAGCCATAGAAAATAAATGGATCTTTAAGAAGAAGACTGACGCGAATGGTAATGTGACCGTCTATAAGGCTCGGCTTGTCACTAAGGGTTATTGACAAGTTCAAGGAGTTGACTACGATGAGACTTTCTCACCCGTAGCGATGCTGAAGTCTGTCCGAATCATGTTAGCAATTGCCGCATTTTATGATTATGAGATCTGGCAAATGGACGTCAAAACGGCATTCCTTAATGGTTTCCTTAAGGAAGAACTGTATATGATGCAGCCGGAAGGTTTTGTCGATCCTAAAGATGCTAACAAGGTATGCAAGCTCCAGCGCTCCATCTATGGGCTGGTGCAAGCATCTCAGAGTTGGAACATTCGCTTTAATGAGGTGATTAAAGCATTTGGATTTATACAGGTTTATGGAGAACCCTCTATTTACAAGAAAGTGAGTGGGAGCTCTGTAGCATTCCTCATATTATATGTAGATGACATATTGTTGATGGGAAATGATATAGAAATCTTGGAAAGTGTAAAGGCCTACTTGAATAAATGTTTTTCAATGAAGGACCTTGGAGAAGCTGCTTACATATTAGGCATCAAAATCTATAGAGATATATCGAGACGCCTCATGGGTCTTCCACAAAGCACATACCTTGACAAGATATTGAAGAAGTTCAATATGAATCAGTCCAAGAAGGGGTTCTTGCCTGTGTTACAGGGTGTGAGATTGAGTACGACTCAATGCCCGACCACGGCAAAGGATAGAGAAGAGATGAGTGTCATCCCCTATGCTTCAGCCATAGGCTCTATTATGTATGCCATGCTGTGTACCAGACCTGATGTGAACTTTGCCATAAGTATGGTAGGGAGGTACCAAAGTGATTCCGGAGCGGAACACTGGACAGCGGTCATGAATATCCTGAAGTACCTGAAAAGGACCAAGGACATGTTTCTTGTTTATGGAGGTGCCGAAGAGTTCGCCTTAAAGGGTTACGTCGATGCTAGCTTCGACACAGATCCGGATGACTCGAAGTCACAAACCGGATACGTGTATATTTTGAACGGAGAGGTGGTCAGCTGGTGCAACAACAAGCAAATCGTCGTGGCGGCATCTACATGTGAAGCGGAGTATATAGCTGCTTCGGAAGCAGCAAAGGAACGAGTCTGGATGAAGGAGTTCATCACCGACCTAGGATTAATTCCCAATGCATCGGGCCCGATGACTCTATTCTGTGACAACACTGGAGCTATTGCCCTTGCCAAGGAGCCTAGGTTTCACAAGAAGACAAGACACATCAAGCGTCGCTTCAACTCCATCCGTGATTACATTCAGGAGGGAGATATAGATATTTGTAAAGTACATACAAATCTGAATGTCGCAGATCTATTGACTAGACCTCTCTCACGAGAGAAACTTGATCAACACGAGAATTCTATGGGTGTTCGATTCATCACAATGTAACTAGATTATTGATTCTAGTGCAAGTGAGAGACTGTTAGAAATATGCCCTAGAGGCAATAATAAAATGGTTATTATTTCATGATAATTGTCTATTGTTCATGCTATAATTGTATTAACCGGAAACCGTAATGCATGTGTGAATACATAGACCACAACATGTCCCTAATGAGCCTCTAGTTGGCTAGCTCGTTGATCAATAGATGGTCACGGTTTCATGACCATGGACATTGGATGTCGTTGATAACGGGATCACATCATTAGGAGAATGATGTGATGGACAAGACCCAATCCTAAGCATAGCACAAGATCGTGTAGTTTGTCTGCTAAAGCTTTTCCAATGTCAAGCATCATTTCATTAGACCATGAGATTGTGCAACTCCCGGATACCGTAGGAATACTTTGGGTGTGCCAAACATCACAACCTAACTGGGTGGCTATAAAGGTACACTATAGGTATCTCCGAAAGTGTCTGTTGGGTTGGCACGAATCGAGACTAGGAATTGTTACTCCGTGTGACGGGGAGGTATCTCTGGGCTCACTCGGTAAGACATCATCATGAGCTCAATGTGACTAAGGGGTTAGCCACGGGATGATGTGTTACAGAACGAGTAAAGAGACTTGTCGGTAACGAGATTAAACAAGGTATAGGGATACCGACGATGGAATCTCGCGCAAGTATCGTACCGGTAGACAAAGGGAATTGTATACGGGATTGATTGAATCCCAAACATCGTGGTTCATCCGATGAGATCATCGTGGAGAATGTGGGAGCCAACATGGGTATCCAGATCCCTTTGTTGGTTATTGACCGGAGAGGTGTCTCGGTCATGTCTACGTGTCTCCCGAACCCGTAGGGTCTACACACTTAAGGTTTGATGACGCTAGGGTTATAGGGAAATAGTGTACGTGGTTACCGAAGGTAGTTCGGAGTCTCGGATGAGATCCCGGACGCCACGAGTAGTTCCGAAATGGTCCGAAGGTAAAGATTGATATATAGGAAGTGAAGATTTGGTCATCGAAAGAGTTTCGGGCATCACCGGTAGCATACCGGGACCACCGGAAGGGTTCCGGGGGTCCACCAAGTGGGGCCACGGGCACTAGAGGGCTGCGTGGGCCGAGAGTGGAAGGGACCAGCCCTAGAGTGGGTTGGTGCGCCCTCCACCCTGGCCCAATTCACAGGAAAGGTGGGAAGGAGGGGAAACCCTAGGCCCAGATGGGCCTAAGGCCCACCTAGGGCTGCGCCCTCCCCTCTCGCTCTCTGGCCGCCGGCCAGATGGCCAATCTAGGGCTGGCCGCAGCCCTTAGGGTGGGAACCCTAGGGCTGCGCCCCCCTCCCCCTCCTCCTATATATAGTGGAGGGTTTTGGGGCTGCCAGATACACGAGTTCTTTCTCTCTCGGCGCAGCCCTACCCTTCCTCTTCCTCGTTCTCCGCGGTGCTTGGCGAAGCCCTGCCGGAGACCACGTAGCTCCATCGTCACCACGCCGTCGTGCTGCCGGAGCTCTCCCTCAACCTCTCCTTCCTCCTTGCTGGATCAAGGCGTAGGAGACGCCACCGGGCTGCACGTGTGTTGAACGCGGAGGCGCCGTTGTTCGGCGCTAAGATCGGAATCTACCGCGATCTGAATCGCCACGAGTACGACTCCACCAACCGCGTTCTTGTAACGCTTCCGCTTAGCGATCTTCAAAGGTATGAAGATGCAATCTCTCCCCTTACTCGTTGTTGGTTTCTCCATAGATTGATCTTGGTGGTCGTAGGAATTTTTTTGATTTACTACTACGTCTTCCAACAGTTACGACACAATTATAAACCCTAGAAAAGGCGACATTGTACTACATGCATTTGCAAAGTTAAATGTACTTTTGACTGTGATACTATAGTTATTTTTTATTTTGTGGCAATAGTATATGTTAGGTTAACCCACTACTATATTGTAAATATGCAAAAAAAATCATGCCTGTTGGCACCACACGGCGAAGGTGGGGTGACACTACTAGGAAAAAGCTTATAGGTAGAACATTATTAGTAGCGCCGGAAAATATGCAGCACTGCTGCTAATTAGCAGTAGCGTTAGGTGCCTGCTCTACTGCTAGGATTTTCTCTATTAATGTGGGTGTCGTCCGGTTTTAAAGGAGAGAACTCCAGTGAAAAATGTCCCGTTATGGCAAAAACCTACCAGGAAGGGGAGTCTCACAGGAAAAGAGAAGGATGCATCCTGGGATGGTCTTTTTTGTGTTGACGTGCTTATTGAAGATAACATGACGGATAGTCTAGACAACCATATCTCCCCTTCCCCCCTCCCTCCCTCCGCCGCCGTCCCTATATGGCAATTGTCCAGACGATTGAATTTGGGGAGTCTATTGGACGTCCGTTTGATGTCCAAACAGGCGAACACGTCTGGACGTATGATGATGGAATGAGATTTCACTTGAAGACGATTTATTTGATTTATTTATATACATTATAGCCGTAGCAATGTACGGATGTTTTATTAGTTTTCTAAGTAGTAGAGACGAGAGAAACACAAGATTCAGCATTGGCATCGTTCTTCTTGGCAGCTGGTGCGTGGGCAGATTCAGTTTCAGTTACACTCCACTGACGCAGCATGTACTAGTACTACTAGGTGCGAGCTATGGTTAGTTGCTTGCTTGCATCATGGATTGATTGATTCAACTGCTGAGATTGAGACAAGGGGCTCAGGTAGATTATCTACCTGAACCATGCAGTGCTTTCTCTTTTCATTGGCTTATTTAGGTTGACTATAAGGAATCCCTGGAACTACTTTTCCTATCACTGGTTAAGGTCAATGTGATGTACAAGCGCTGGTAAGTACTACTCCCCCGTTTCTAAATATAAGTTTTTTTAAAGATTTTATTATGAACTAAATACAAAACAAAATGAATGAATTTACACTTTAAATTATGTCTATATACATCCATAATCTTCAAGAAGACTTATACCTGGAATCGAAGGGAATACAACACTATAGCTGATGTATGCACAACCAAACACAGTGTAGTTGAGTGCCGTGCGACAACTAAAATGAATGTTGAGTAGAGTGTTGTTCTCATCCCTACAAAGAACAAGTGTAATCTGCTGACTGGATGGTGAATAAAACTGGCAATTGACAACAGATAAATATATTACTACTCAACAGAATGAACATAGCAGATGTTATAGGTGAGAGCACAGCATTGGGCCTCTTAAAAGTGACTGCTCACCACTTGCAAGTTTCGAATTGTAGGGTTCGTCGCTGCTAATCCTAATGTGGCGTTCCATTCTACACGAACGGCAAATCCCAAAACTTTCAGATGATCATAGTACAGCATTACACCACAAATTTCCGCCATATCTCCATGCCGCTCACTCATCAGCATGCTTCTTCTTCTTCTTCTTTTCCTTCTTGGCAGACACGTCGGTCTCCATGGGGGTGTCCTCAGCGTCTGATTTCTTCTTCTTTTTCTTCTTCTCGCCGTCGGCATCAGCTGCAGGGGTCTCCTCAGCCTCCTTGCTCTTCTTCTTCTTTTTCTTCTCACTAGCATCGGCATCAGCTGCGGGAGTCTCCTCGATGTCCTTGGATTTCTTCTTCTTCTTCTTGGACTTCTCTTTCTCCTGCTCGCCATCCTCTTCAGCTGCCTCCGCGGTAGGTTCTTCCTCTTGGTGCTTCCTCTTCTTTGAAGCCACATCCTTCTTTGGCGTTTCTTCAATGGGTAGCACTAGATCTGCTGCTGGGTTGTAAGTCTTGACAATGACAAACAAAATAAGCTCAGGCAAATTCCAAACTCTACTGTTCAAGAACAGTATGTATAGATAGTCATACTGGGAAATATAAAAACTGGTGGTTAACAAGGTGCTGTGTGACAGAATATGCAGAATTTCCTTTTTATGTTAGGTAACAAAAATATACAGTACTTAAAAGCAAGTTTGGTTTTGCTATTACAGAACACATATGTAATTGTTAGATCTGCCAGGATCTTGATCAATAAGAACAAAGTCAGTGTAACATCCTGATAATTATCTTTCAATTAAAAAAAACTCTTCCAGTTAAATGAGAATTCTACAGTTTTTGGCAAATGACAGGTTCGACAACTTGTCTACACTGCATCATAGAACAAGCCAAAAACAACTTACTTTAGCGGAAGAGATCAAAGCACCACCACCCTTCCGGTCCTTTTCATACGCTTCAATCTTGGGCTTTCCTTTCGTGGAACCAGCAGACCTCCCAAGATCTTTACCCTCAAGAACTCGAAGCCGTGTTTCAAGCTGTTCAAAGATTCAAATGTGAGAAAAATATACAATCTATGGTGTCAAAATATCACTTCCACACCACAGTAAAAAGTACCTTGATCCTGCTTTCAAGGCCCATGGAGTTATCGTCACCATCAGCAAGGGCGTCATATCTTATGGCAAGTGCAGACTTAGCAGCAAGTGAACGAGAGATCTTTCCCTTGTGCTTTGGAGCAGCCTGTCCAATTAATGATGCATGATAGATGAGACCATACTTCGGTGTAGCATGCTTCGTCTTCAGAGCTCTGAACAACGCCTGCACAAAAAATAACCACTTTTAAGTCTCTGGGGCTAAAGCTCAAGTTCAGTTGCAGCAAAAAAAAATGATGATTTCAACCAAGCATGACAGTAGTAAACTACCAGAACATCATGTGTAACAAGTAAAAGAAAGAGCAAATTTAAATTCACAGAAGCACAGTGTATGTAATTCAACAAACCTTCTCTGCCCCCAGAATCTGAATCGTGCTGCCAGGCTGCTTCGCCAGATTCATCAAACTACCACCATGTGCAATAAGGCGAGCACCAACAAGTTCACCAACAAGTGCAGTCAAGTTGGGAGCAATGGTATTCATCCTACTTTTTAGGTAGTCATAGAGCTGGGCTCTGTACTCAGAAAGAGCCAGGACTTGATCACACAGTTCCCTGATGTTTGAGAGGTCAAGCTCATTGACTTCTGTTCCCATGGAAATTACAGCTGCCTCCTTCAGCTCTGCTTCCACTTCATCTGGTAGTATCTAAAAGAAGCAAAAACTATCACTTAATAACAAGTTTTAGGCACATGCAGAACACGAGCTTGGACATGAGGACACAATTTACCTCAGAGAAGTCAAGGTTCACTGCATTAACACGATTGCCCATCATCTTCACAGCTTTCGCGTAATGGATATTATCTGCAACAATTTTCGTGAGCTCCGGAAAGTGCCAGCCGTACCATTCACGGACCCTCATAGCATAAGTGTTAAGCTCCTTGTCAAGATCGTCCAACAAGCCAATGGCCTGAATGATCATAGTATCAACCTGCATAAATGAGCACAATCATGAATTAGTTTGGAACAGTAAAACTGAAGCACAACAATAGTTACAGTAATCATCACAATCCTAGGTGACTTTGCAGCAGTTGCTCACCTTTTCAGGGCTGAACTTCAGCTTATACCTAGACAAGCTGTGGGACAATCCTAGGCTCATTGGACCTAGATCATGTTCAGCTAATCCAGACATAAGTTCAGTAAGCTGGTTCCTCAGCCCTCTCATCAGCTCCATGACAGCACTGTTGTGAAGGCAATCAATTTTCTGCAAAATCAAAATATGATAATCGTCAGTGATACACCAGTATTGGTCAACTCATGTGAACGGACCAGCTGAGTCTCCAAACTAACCAGCTTTTCTTTGATAGCATTCCCAAGTTTAGAATCGGCAACAGCCAATGTTTCACCATCACAGTGCTTCTGCAGGAACTTGCGCAGACCCTTGCTGGGCTTGCTATCAATCAGCAAAGTTGCAGCTGAAAGAGCATCGGAGGTATTTTCAAACTTGTTGAAAGCCTTCAGCTCAACCACCTGATATAAAGCATCCATTACAGCAAGTTAGTTATGATCAATGATACAGATAACATCCTACCTAAGGAACAAAGAAAACCCTACAGCCATAGGGTAAGAACAGCAAGCCCCATTGCCACACAACAGAAATCATTACCAAATTATTACTATTGAATAAGGACCCGCAAACTAAGGCTCTCACGATAAGGTGCCTGATTGCCTGGATTAGAATCCTCTGATAGTGGATCCACCCACGCAGTCTCAATATACCAAAATAAGTTTATGTAACAATCCATGTGGGGAAATGTTAAAACTTGCAACCATAAGTGCCTCGGTGAACCTGAACCGCTAACATTCAAAAACAAAAGAACTGCCGGTGCCTCTGGACCGAGACAAGGCAGAAACTAGGCGTATGCAGTCCCAGATTAATGTAAAAACCACAACTTTACAGCAACCAACACTGCCGACGAGAAAAATCAAGAGCAGAGGCTCGAATCATCCCACCTTTCTTGCTTTGTCTGATGAGGCGAAGTCCTTCCACAGATCCTGCAGACCAAAAACCACAGGAGTCGTCAGCCAACGGACCGAAACGAATGCCTGAAACATACATACACCGGTGGAGAGACGGAGGTGGCGGGGCGCAATACCTCGACGTTGCCGAGCTTCCCCTCGTCCAGCACCTTGAAGAGGGCGAACCCCGCGGGCGTCTCGAAGAGCACCAACATCTCCTCCTGCTCACCTGCCGGCAGATTACCCCAACCCCGGCACGAGCGCGTCAGCACACCAACAAAGCCGCCGATACACCGCGAGAAGGGAGGCCGCGGAGCCGCCGAGGAGGAGTCACTAGGGATTATTCTTGCCTTACCTGTATGGGAGGACGAGCGGTGGTGGAGGAGGCGCTGGCGGCGGCGGCGGCGGCGGCGAGGGAGGATGGGGGAGGGAGGAAAGGAGGCGCCGCGCGGGGTGGGGAGGAGAAGGAAGGCAGCCAGGGTTTTAGGGCTCGGCTTATATCGGCGGAGCGGCGTGGAGAGGTTTAGCAGGGCCCACCTCGCGCGCTGCCGCGCTCCGCTCCGTCGCGGGCTGCTTTGCCGTGGGCCGTCCTTGCTGGGCCTGGTATAAGAGTCTCGTTAGGTCTTTTGTGCGCGTGTTCGTTCCAACGACGTGGCCCGTCGCACCAAGACCCGGAGTTGGTCCGTGTCTTATGGCCCAGAACAGTGTCCAGCTCGATTTTTTTTCCTTTTGCGAGTGAATGAATGGAGTGAAGAAGGATCTTAGACCACTAGTATAATGCCCGTGCGTTGTCACGAGCCATGAATACATATTTTTCAGTTACAAACATGATCACAATGCATGTCGAAAAATTTGCATGCATAGAAATTATAGCACGTAACAACGAGAAGTAATTGAAATCCACTTCAATGATCCAACTAATTATCTCTTACAAACTAAGATCTATTTCTATACCTTAGCATCCCAGATCTAGGAAGTGTTATAATGGAGTGTGAAATGAGCCGAAACATTCGGAAATGCAATTCGGCTCTCGGGTCCAGATGAACCTGCAATCTTGACCGACCAGATGCCTCGCAATGCGCGCACAACCTTGTATCCATTTCGTATTCGATGGACAGAAATCCACTTGCGACCCCACCCAACACATTTAATATATGACGCCAATAGACGGGAGGGTCGATTCTGTCGCACCTGCACAAACGACCGTCCACGCTCGCGCCCCGAACCCAACCCCACTTAACAAGTGTCGCAGTCATCTTTCTCCATACGCCACGAAACCAAAATATCTGCAACTACACACAGCTCCATTCATGATTTTTTTCAAAAGTACTACCTATTTTGTACCAATTTCGAAAAGCATATGTCGAAATTGAAAAAAAATTCAAAAATAACACTCTGTCGGCCTCTGGTGGGCTGAAGAGGGGCCTGACGGCCACTGGCAGGCCAAAGAGGGGCCCGTCGGCCACCACCAGGCCGAAGAGAGGCCCGTCAGGCTCAGGGAGGCCGAAGAGTGGCTCCTGGATAAGGCCGACCAATCTTTTCTTTCTCCTCTGACCACTCCTTTCACCCTCTCCCGTCCTCGAGGCTCCCCATCTCAACATCCCACTCCCGTTGCTCTCTGGTGCTTCCATCGCCGCGTCGATCTCTTCGCTCGTCCACCCATTTTCGTATCCAACCCGCGTAAACAATAGATCAGGGCTCTCTCCACAGTCCTACGGTATTTTTTTTTGCTTCCAACTCAATCAAATGTCAACTTTCAACTCGGTTGTGGATTCAGTTCTTATTGGTCACCGCCTGTTTGTAGGTAAATGGCTTGCCCATTTTGTCGAGCTCCAAATGACCCTTGTTCTTCCGTTGATTCCGGTGCGTCTGTATTCACTATGGTGCTGGATCGTCGATGTTCAAGGCGTGTTGTAAGATTCTATATCTTGTTTATCTGACTGTGGCATATGGTTGATGTTGTTTTGGTTGGAATGTATTCGAATGCGTTTGTTTATATAATTATGATGTTTGCTTCCATTCTTGTTGTAGTATGTTCCGTGCAGTGTTAGATCACATCTTGCTTGGTACATTAAGGAGTGCAGAGCTTTAGCTATTCAGAGGGGTGACACAGATATTGATCTTACTCTTCACAACAGTGAAGGTAACTTATACCATGTTCTGTTTAGACATGGTCGGATGAGCAGTAAATTCCATGGTTCTTCATGGGAGGAACTTGTGAATGATTATGGTCTTCGTCATCATGACATGATGACTGTTAGGCTTGAGCATTATGGATCTATGATTGGTGTCGATTTTCATCGGGATGGTGTTATGTTGTTCCCTTTACCCTGTGTTGGTAAGTTATTTGTTTGACTCATTTTCAGTTTTGTTTTAGCTTATACGTTTTGCTATTCTGTTTAGTTTGTGAAATTAATTTTTTGTAGCTCTTGAGGATCTGAGTGAAACTCAGAGGGAACTTTGTAAGAGCACATTTCTTCATGTGTGGTTTTGGTAATTGATGACACCCCTATGGACTAATGGTTGCCTTGAGTTATATTCGAAGGATTTGTCCATAGGCACTTCTTGAAGTCCATCTGTTGGGTTTCAAGGAGTTTATATGATGATCAAGGTCGTATTCAAGGTTTATCCAAAGATTGGTCATGTAAGAGTTGAGCTTATTGCAAGCATGTCTTGAAGAAGGAGATTGTGTGAGCATTCATGATTACCTTCAAGACATCATGTTTATGAAGAGAGAAGATAAGATACAAGGTTGATCAACACTAAGTCAAAGAGTGAATCAAGTGATCAACACACAAAGCGTGCAAGATGTACCGAGAGGGATCAAGTGATCCCATGGTATGGTGAGCATTATCCATTACGCTTTGTGTACTAACCCATGTTCCTTGTGAGAGTTCTTTGTGGGGTTAGGCATATGTACATGGGATTGCATCAAGAGGAAGATCCCATACAACCCATGGAAGATGACATCAAGTGGTGATCGTTATCAAGGTTGCGGTGTGCAAGTTCAAGTGAAGCATCACAGAGAGATCAGACTTGAAGCTTGCCGTCCATTGCGATGTCAATGGACTTGTGAAGATGTGCCGAAGAGTATCTCACTCATAGTGGAGTATGGGGGAGCAATCATCTAGTATTCATCAAGCCAACGCAATCAAGAAAGGTGGTCCATCTTGAGGAAGTCGAGATCGTCATCATCTAGCTCAAGTGGACTATGCGCAAGGCTAAGGTTTGACCTTGATAGGGTTTTCTATTTTACCGGTCTCATAGTGGTAGTTGGGGGACTGGGTTATAGGGTAGGTAACTGTGCTATCAAGGGGGCTCTCAAGTGAGTGGCTTGATCGTATCGTTCGTTGAGAGCTCAAACCATTGCATTCTTGGCATCATCATCTTTCTTGGTTCTTGGTTGATTTTTCTCTTTGAGGTTTTCTTGAGCTTATGGTCAACTTCATGACAAGCTCAAGTTCATCGAAAACGGAGTCCATATGCATATTCCATGATGTTTTCGATGTTGGAGTTATTGTCCATTCTTCAATGAAAGAGGTTTCTCATCTCTATACCTTTGGCATTTTTATACTGCCTCTTCTTAAGAAAACCAGTTGTTGTTGGATAGCTCTTGTCAACATGAATCCAACAAGCTTGAGTTTGCTCAATTTGGAGCTCATTTGCAGAAGTTGTGGCAGTTCTGGTTTTGTTTGTATTCTTCCGTTTTCCTAGTTGTAGGTGATGCAGTTCAGTGGATAGCGGTAGTACCGCTCCTCGGAGCGGTAGTACCGCAAGTGGCACGGAAGTAGTTTTTTACTTCTGCCCCGAGGGCGGTAGTACAGCGAGTTACACGGAAGTAATTTTTTACTTCCGCCCCTCGGACGGTAGTACCGCAAATGACTTCTGGTACTACCGTGCCGGAATTTTTCGCAGCTTCGCCCTCAGCAGAGGTAGACACGGAAGTAATTTTTTACTTCCGTGCATCTCCAAGTATCAGTCTCTACCGACCATGCGGTAGTACCGCATGGGCTCGCGGTAGTACCGCTCCGGCGGTTCTACCGCTAGCTGCCTAGTGCAATCGGCCCGAGTCTGATACTTCTGTGGGAGCGGTAGTACCGCATGTCGCAGCGGTAGTACCACACTCAGGGGCTTAACTGCGATTCCGTATCACCTAAGTAAAAAAACCGCTCCGAGTGCGGACATCCTCCACACTCGGTGGCTTAGCTCCGATTCCGTATCGCCTAAGTCAAAAACTCCTTCGAGTGCGGACATCCTTCACACTCAGGGGCTTAGCTGCGATTTCGTATCGCCTAAGTCAAAAACTCCTCCGAGTGATAACATCCTCCGCACTCGGGGGCTTAGCTGCGATTTCGTATCGCCTAAGTCAAAAACTACTCCGAGTGCGGACATGCTCCACACTCAGGGGCTTAGGTGCGATTCCGTATCGCCTAAGTCAAAAACTACTCCGAGTGCGGACATGCTCCACACTCAGGGGCTTAGCTGCGATTCCGTATCGCCTAAGTCAAAAACTACTCCGAGTGCGGACATGCTCCACACTCAGGGGCTTAGCTGCGATTCCGTATCGCCTAAGTCAAAAACTACTCCGAGTGCGGACATGCTCCACACTCAGGGGCTTAGCTGTGATTCTATATCACCTAAGTCAAAAAACTCCTCCGAGTGCGGACATCCTCCACGCTCGGGGGCTTAGCTGCGATTCCGTATCGCCTAAGTCAAAAACTACTCCGAGTGCGGACATGCTCCACACTCAGGGGCTTAGCTGTGATTCTGTATCGCCTAAGTCAAAAAACTCCTTCGAGTGCAGACATCCTCCACACTCGGGGGCTTAGCTGCGATTCCGTATCTCCTAAGTCAAAAACTACTCCGAGTGCGGACATGCTCCACACTCAGGGGCTTAGCTGCGATTCCGTATCGCCTAAGTCAAAAACTACTCCGAGTGCGGACATGCTCCACACTCAGGGGCTTAGCTGCGATTCCGTATCGCCTAAGTCAAAAACCATTCCGAGTGCGGACATGCTCCACACTCAGGGGCTTAGCTGCGATACCATATCGCCTAAGTCAAAAACCACTCCGAGTGCGGACATGCTCCACACTCAGGGGCTTAGCTGCGATTCCATATCGCCTAAGTCAAAAACCACTTCGAGTGCGGACATGCTCCACACTTAGGGGCTTAGCTACGATTCCGTATCGCCTAAGTCAAAAAACTCCTTCGAGTACGGACATCCTCCACACTCGGGGGCTTAGCTGCGATTTCCGTATCGCCTAAGTCAAAAACTCCTCCAAGTGCGAACATCCTCCACACTCACAAAGACCTACTGGGCTCCTCAAGCGCCGCGATGAGTGCTGAGTGCTGTTAATTTAACTTGGTCTTTTTCCATTGTCTTCCTAGCAAGGACCTGCTTCTTAGTAAACTCATCTAGTTTTGACCAAATAAATTCGTATTTGTGTTGCTGGTTCTGCTTGCATAACTTTTTGAACAAGTTCATCAACCGTTTGTTCTTGAACTGTGAGAAATTTTTTGCACCAAGATGGAACAAAATGAGACCGTAGGCCGGTGGAGATGGGTATGATCTAGTGTTCCAGCGGATTGAATAGGAAAATGGGTGGAGGATGGAGGAGATCAGGGGGGAATCGGAGAAGAAAACGAGAGAGAGAGAGAGGATGAGCGAGTGAGAGGAGGAAGAAGGTCCCGGTCAGTCGGGCCTTATCCAGGGGCTCTTTGGCCTCCTAGAGGCCGATGGGCCCTCTTTGGCCGCCCATGGGCCGACGGCAGGCTCTTTGGCCACCTGTGGGCCGATGGGCCCTCTTCGGCCGCCCACAAGCCGGCTGGTCCCTTGTCGGCCCACCAGAGGCTGACGGGGTACTATTTTTGATATTTTTCAATTTTGACATATGCTTTTCGAATTTGGTACAAAATAGGTAGTACTTTTGAAAAAAAATCTCCATTCATCACGCCAATGGCGTCTTCATCTTCTTCCAGCCAACGAAAGTCTCCATAGGAGATGCTGCCATTCATTCCATGCTCGTATTACTAGGGATAAGATGTTTCCACTCATGTGTGGGACAACTGGATCAAGTCCGGAAAATCATTTCTACAAGGGCATTCGAAAATATGTAAGTTTTCTGCCATGTCTCCATCGCCCGATGTCTCCTGAGACATTGCCACATTGCATCGTATAGTTGAGTGTCTTGCGTTAACACAAAACAAAAATATGATGATATTCGTTATTAACTCATGAAGCAACCAACAAATGCATTTACCCTTCCATCCTAACTAAAAAAATATGACTTGATGAAAAATAGGCATGAACCGCTCACTCATTCAATTTGCTGCAAAGCCATCTGTAATGAAATGCAATTTACCACATTTCTAAAGTAAAGTAATTATTCCGCATAGACAGTGGTAACTAAACAAACAACCATCAACTCCCATCCACATATGCTGCATATTATAAGTGACAGGGTCTAACTGAACTATCAACTCTCATCGACTTGTTATCCACAACATTTACAAAATCCCCACGAAAATAATTTTTCAAATATGATGTCCAAGAACAGTCATCCAATAACTCAACACACTGGTTGAATTCATCCTCATTGATGCTATTGTTGTTGGATCGATGCCATCCCTGCCTAAAGAGCTGCATACTGACCATTTTTTTTTCATTTCTTCGTGCCTAAAAGAGCGCATCCCAATTGAAGTTTTTCCCATTGAATACACACCTTCCTGCCTATAACAAACAAACATGAGCTTATCTGAATTGCAAGGGGCATCAACTTATGTATGGATATTTTTTCTTAATATTACCTCTTTGTTTTTTTAAAAGGGTATTACCTCTCAGCTGAAACCAAGGATTACCAATAAACAACTTATGTATCTTAATAGTAGCACACGGACAAGGTTTGTTCGATGAACAGATAATAATTGTAAATATCTCTATGCTGAACAATTTTAATGCCTAGCGCAAGTGCAAAGATTATCTATCACGGGCATATTGACCTTCATGTTACACACAAAGACGAACGATTGTGTATCTCAAGAAAAAATGCTATCTATGGTAGAGAATGAAGCTGGGGAGTAAAAAGATGAGAACATTTTATCAATTAGCACAGAAAACGAACCATGAGAAGATTGGACATCGCCTCCAGCAAGGACATGATCGAACTTAACGGCTTGGATGCCATACAAGCCTTAGGAATCACATTGTTCGCTTCTCTTCGAACTGGACCATTATGGGAGTAATCAGATGCATACCCACCCTTGAAGGCTATGCAGAGTCCGAGTACTCTTCTTCCGATGTACGTAGCAATACATGCTTGTTGCCACCGTGCCTTCTCCTTGGCAACACCGTCTCCCTTGACGAGCTCAGATCTGAGTAGCCGTCGATGGAGTAGTAGTTCTGCTGTCCAGGCATGTTGCCATACTGGCACAGGGGCACGACCGTGCGACGTCCGAGCGAGGCCTACAACAGAGTACCTATCGGAGCTGCAGACCTCGACCTCCTTGGCATTTGAGCACTTGTCCATGCTGGAGGCCGTGGAGGCACTCCCGTCTGCGACGTGCAGCGGCACCGATGCATGGGGCATGTGACCGCTCCTGAACTTCGCCGGTGGTGTCATCAGGCCGCTGTTGCTTACTCACCTCCCTCACCAACTTGAGTGCGTCCCAATCCAGGGTCCAGGCTGATGCGGAGTATCTTACGAACATCACCATGACAAGAGTCCGTTTGGCAAGGGACACGTGCCACGACTACTTCACATACATAAAGGTGAATCATCTCCTTTGCACGTGCTCACTTAACCAACTCAAGGATGGTATACTACTTGACACTCCTCTTCGTGTGCATGCATAGGTATTGTCGGAGCTTCACGGGCGATGAGGAGGAGTGCGAGCAACTTCGTACAACTACACCATCCGCGAGGGATGCTTGGAAGCGGAGACGGAAGAAGACAGAGTCTAGAAGCCATAGGAAAAAGAGTCCCAGACGACCCCCTGCGCACGGGCTCCCAAGACCCAGTGCACACGAGGGTACCCATGACCTCCTGGATACTCTGTGCGCATGGGCCCAGAAGACCCCATGCCCATGGGACCCCCGTGTCCACGGGACACGCCCGTGCATACAGGCTAAGTGGAGCGGTGCTACCTCTTGAGCATGCATTGGTTTTCCCTTGAAGAGGAAAGGGTGATGCAGCAAAGTAGGTAAGTATTTCCCTCAGTTGTTGAGAACCAAGGTATCAATCCAGTAGGAGGAACAAACAAGTCACCAATGGATGCACCTACACCAATAATCAAACTCTTGCACCCAACGCTATAAAGGGGTTGACAATTCTTTCATGGTTATTTGCAAGGATTAGATCCGATAGAGATAGATGTAACGGAAAGTAAAAGGTAAATAAATTGCAGCAAGTATAGATCTGAAAATATATGATGGAAAATGGACCCGGGGGCCATAGGTTTCACTAGAGGCTTCTCTCTTGAAGGCAAATATCATGGTGGGTAAACAAATTACCGTCAAGCAATTGATAGAAAAGCGAATAATCATGTAGTTATCCAAGGCAATGATCATGCATATAGGCATCACATCCGTGACAAGTAGACCGAAACGATTCTGCATCTACTACTATTACTCCACACATCGACCGACTCCTGCCTGCATCTAGAGTATTAAGTTCATGAAGAATAGAGTAACTGATAATCCCCAAGTGCAACAAATCATCATAGCAATTTCCAAAGGTGGAAGTGATAAGTATGGAGTGTTGAACCCACAAGGAGCTAAAGGTAAGATCAATATTCTCTCAAGTCCTATCTGCCACTGATACGACTCTACGTACACCAAACGTTTGCTTCCATCTAGAAACGAGAAATAAAACCACTTTGTGGGTATGAAGAGGATAGCTTTGTATGATAACGGAGAACTAAAATATAAATATAGGTGTTGTTATCATAATATTACAATATATTACAAATAGCCAGTATGGAATAATGATGGGTTGGTGTGCGGAATTATCCTAGGCAATTGTTAACAAGATCGAAAATCATTATTGCAATTTTATATGAGGGAGAGGCATAAACTAACATACTTTCTCTATTAGGATCATATGCAGTTATGATTGGAACTCTAGCGAGCATCCACAACTATTAAAGATCATTAAGGTAAAACCCAACCATAACATTAAAGCATCAAGTCCCCTTTATCCCATATGGAACAACCCCTTGATCGGGTTTATGCTTCTGTCACTCAAGCAACCCACTATAAGCGAATCATGAACGTATCGCAACACCCTACTGTTGGAAATATGCCCTAGAGGCAATAATAAAATGGTTATTATTGTATTTCCTTGTTCATGATAATTGTCTATTGTTCATGCTATAATTGTGTTAACCGGAAACCATAATACATGTGTGAATACATAGACCACAACATGTCCCTAGTGAGCCTCTAGTTGACTAGCTCGTTGATCAATAGATGGTCACGGTTTCATGGCCATGGACATTGGATGTCATTGATAACGGGATCACATCATTAGGAGAATGATGTGATGGACAAGACCCAATTCTAAGCATAGCACAAGATCGTGTAGTTCGTTTGCTAAAGCTTTTCAATGTCAAGTATCGTTTCCTTAGACCATGAGATTGTGCAACTCCCGGATACCGTAGGAATGCTTTGGGTGTGCCAAACGTCACAACGTAACTGGGTGGCTATAAAGGTGCACTACGGGTATCTCCGAAAGTATCTGTTGGGTTGGCATGAATCGAGACTGGGATTTGTCACTCCGTGTGACGGAGAGGTATCTCTGGGCCCACTCGGTAAGACATCATCATTATGAGCTCAATGTGACTAAGGAGTTAGTCACGGGATGATGTATTACGGAACGAGTAAAGAGACTTGCCGGTAACGAGATTGAACAAGGTATGGGGATACCGACGATCGAATCTCGGGCAAGTATCATACCGATAGACAAAGGGAATTGTATACGGGATTGATTGAATCCTTGACATCGTGGTTCATCCGATGAGATCATCGTGGAGTACGTGGGAGCCAACATGGGTATCCAGATCCCGCTGTTGGTTATTGACCGGAGAGGTGTCTCGGTCATGTCTACGTGTCTCCCGAACCCGTAGGGTCTACACACTTAAGGTTCGATGACGCTAGGGTTATAGGGAAAAGGTATACGTGATTACCGAAGGTTGTTCGGAGTCCCGGATGAGATCCCGGACGTCACGAGGAGCTCCGGAATGGTCCGGAGGTAAAGATTGATATATAGGAAGTCCAGTTTTGGTCACCGGAAAGTTTTCGGGCTCATCGGTAGTGTACCGGGAGTGCCGGGAGGGTGCCGGATAACCCCCGGGAGGGGTGTGACGACCAAAGGACCACATGGGCTGTTAGATAAAGTGTGCCAGCCCTTATTGGGCTGGGCAAGACTTTTGCTAAAGGCCCATGCGGCTGGAGATAAGGAGATAAGGCAAAAAGGATTTAAAAGGAGGAGATCCACCTCCCTTGTGGGAGGTGGACTCTCCCTTTAATTCGGCCGGCCATCTCCTCTTTGGAGTAGAGGCCAAGCCAGCCCTCCACGTCCCTCCTCCTATATATACTTGAGGTTTTGGATGTTTTGAGACAAGATTTGATCTCTCTCTCTCACGGCGAAGCCCTACCTCTCTTCTTCCTCCTCCGCAGCGCTTAGGCGAAGCCCTGTCGGAATACCTTGCTACTCCACCACCACCACGCCGTCGTGCTGCTGTTGGAGCCCTTCCCCAACCTCTCCTTCCTCCTTGCTGGATCAAGGTGTTGGAGACGTCACCGGGCTGCACGTGTGTTGAACGCGGAGGTGCCGTCCGTTCGGCACTTGATCGGATCTACCGCGATCTGAATCGCTGCGAGTACGACTCCATCAACCGCGTTCTTGTAACGCTTCCGCTTAGCGATCTTCAAAGGTATGAAGATGCAATCTCTCCCCTCTCGTTGCTGGTTTCTCCATAGATAGATCTTGGTGAACGTAGGAAAATTTTGATTTACTACTACGTCTCCCAACACCTACAGCGGGAATCGCTACTAGGAGAAACCCTACTAGTAGCGCTCGAAAAACCTATAGTAGTAGCGCTGGGTCCAGCGCTACTGCTAAGGCGTTACAACTAAGTTATAGCAGTAGCGTTGGTTGGTGGAGCGCTAGTGCTAAGTTTGGTTAGCAGTAGTGTTGCACTTACCAGCGCTACTGCTAACTATCTGTAGCGCTGCAAAGAGGTAAGCACTGCTGATAATCCAGTGCTGCTGCTAGATGGCTTCCAACGCTGCTGCTAGTATGACTGCTTTCACACATTCATACCCCTCTACGTATTTGTGATGTATTTATACAGGTTCTATACAGTAGTTTCATTAGATCATCATAATACATCATTGTCATATAAGAACACCTCATCATCATCATTTTCGTCCATGAGACATCATATAACAACTTGGTCACTAGTTATAATAACAACAACTCATCATCATCATCATATAACAACTCCTCCTCCTCATCATCAACTTGGGCATCAACTTGGTCACCAGATCACTAGTCATATATAATCATCACTAACTAATTGTTCTTAATACCCAGGACCTACTCCTGCTGCTCTCTCTCAGGTAAAATAGCATAAAACATGTGTATCACTCCTTCATCATATTGGAGAATGCATATGAACCTGTCTCCTAATTGTGGGTTGCGCTTCTGATTGCTGCCCCCTAGTACTTCTCTACGATCCTTCACAATTTTGCTCCAGTCTTTGACTATTAAGACTTGCTCGCTTCAAGAAATGACGAATGCACTCATGTGCAATACATGATATCTTGGCCATAAGCTAACCATGCCATGCAACCTTTAGACTCGATCCAACGAGGCACAACACTCATCGAGAGTCCCTGTTGAAGAACATCGTAGTAACATACTTAGCAATGAAGTTTAGCTTAAAAAATGTATGCAAAAGATGCATTGAGGACAAATAGTAAAAATCTTACCATCTTTCCTAGATAGATGTGACCGTAGTTTAATACGCACACTAGTGGTCGCACGTTTTGAGTACTAATATCTCGAAGTCCAGGAAAATAACCTGTCTTGACAGCATCAAGATCCTCAAGCCATGAAACATAATGGCCTATCTCCTCGCAGTTTAGTTCAGCCCCGGGATAGTAGTAGGTGTTGTCTACCAAGCGCTGGACATGTTTGCTTGAATGGAAATAAGCTGTCAATAGAAATTAGTTGTCAACTATTTTTAAATAAACAATATAAATTACTTAATAAATATGGTTGAGAAACTCACATAATGGTAGAATTGGAGGCGTCTACACATCGACCCAGATGTCGATATTACCTTCAATTTCATCTTCCGGACGAATATCAAAGGTGATAAGCATATTAGGCTCAAATGCATAAGCCTTGCATAGTGCTCTCCAACTTTTGCATTCAAAATAGGAGTAGGTGTCTGCATTGTACAATTTTATGGCAAAATTATAACCATGCTCGGTCCTCAAGTGACCTCTCTTTACCTCCATACTTTTTTAGTATCGAAACCAATCTTATCCAAGACATAAATTCTTGCATGGCAGGGGATACGCTAGTAGAATAGTAAAAAATTAAAATTATAAGTTGAAGCAAAAGAAGCAGAAGTCATGCTTAATTAAGAAAAAAGACTTGTCGTTGTGACTTACTGTATCCACTTCGAGGGTCTCATCCAGCATGATGCTGAAGCGCCTACCATCAACTAGGTGAGGCTTGTCGCATAGGCCGTGCTTGTCTTCGTAGTATTCGCACATAACGAATTTCCTTTCATTGCCAGACATTTCCTATGTTCATAGTTGAAACATTTAAAACCGATCGAAGGCAACTATCAGGAAACTGATCAACACACAGATCACTATTACTCAATATGCAACGGGTTGACTTTAGGTCTGTCGAGTCTTTCCTTGCTAAACTCTCATCTCACGTATATGGTTGGCACTCCCTCTGATATTGCGACCGTCGGTGATGGTGGCTCCTCCATTCATTCCCGAGTGCATTACACCAAAATGTCTAGCACACGGGAATGAAGTCGAAGCGACCCCCATGACAACAGTCATGATTCTTCCTCTCTCATATTTCGACCGTCGGTGATGGTCGCTACTCCTCCTTTCCCTAGTGCATTACAATTATCTAGCACAAGAAAAAGAAGGAGAAGCGACCCCCACGACAATAGTTGGGATTCTTCCTCTCTCATATATATATTGTGGACACTCTCCCTCACTGAAAGACACACAAGGAGCCGAAACAGACCTAAAGTCAACCTGTTCCATATATCGAGCAATGACATAGAAAAAATGCCTATGTTTTGCCGGAATGTCATTGAATTCCCGTTCTGGCAAATCACAAGCACTCGATATGTCCTACATTGTAGCACAAGTCATGCTAAAATTCATGAAAAAAATTCGGCATGACCTTTACTAAAAACAGGACATATCGAGCGCCTGAAATTCAAGTGAAGAACCTGCCATCTCGTAGACGAGGCTGGTCGCAAAGACACTTATCTTCGCCACAAAATTCACACGCTTGGATCATATCATGGTCTGATGACGATGACATTTCCTATGTTCATGATTCAAAAATTACGGCACACGCTTGAATATATCACAAAGAAGAGAAGAAGAGGAGGCACGCCCCATGCATTATACTGATAAAATATCACTAATATATTTATAATGAACTCGAATATAATATCACTAATACATCATCCCGAATAATCCAGTTAATGCATCATCAAATATTAACTAATACATCTCGAATATTATCATATAAGATCACTAATACAGATCGAATACTATCGAATAATCTAAGTCACTAGCGGTTCCTGAGTCGCGGGTGGTGGACACTGAAAGTGCATTATATCGACTAGAGGGGGGGTGAATAGGTGATTTTTACAAATTCATCACTTGAGGAATTTGAAATGTGATGAATAACTAGCAGCGGATTAAGTACTTAAGTGCATGAGAAATCTAGCGACAACATAGTAATCATGAAGAAATGAAACATGCACATATTACAAGTAGCGTGATACAGGATAAGCAGGTGAGGAACAAGGTAACTTGAAGAATTTGAGGTGAGGAAATTGTGAAAGTCTTCAGTCAAATTCTTCAAACAGTAACGATCAATTTCATCAACAAGTATACGAGGAATAGAGGGGTTGAGGAAATAGAACCAGGTAGCTCGATGAAGACGATGGTTTGATGACCCAGTTCCAACTGTGGTGACAGTCGTACGTCTGGTTTGGAGCGGCCTGGTATTTAAACCGGAGGACACACAGTCCTATGACACACAGTCCTTACCGTATTCTCCTTGAGCTAAGGTCACAAAGTCCTCACCCAACACTCGTGGTAAGTCTTCAGGGTAGACTTCCAAAACCCTCACAAACTGGTCACCCAGCGATCCACAATTTACTGCTGGATGCTCTAGACCAAGGTCACTCCGTGATCCCCAATTGACTGCAGGGTGCACTAGACCATGACGCCTAACCGTCTGGAGGATACACAGTCCTTAAAGGTAACAAGCGTCGGTTCCACACAGGAACAATTTCTTCAGTGATGCTCAATCACTTTGGGTTTGGTGGTTTGGATTTGGGTTTTTCCTCACTGATGATTTTCTCTCAAATTCCTTGGAGGATGGGTTGCTCTCAAATGACAAGTGTCAGTTCTCTCTCAGAGCAGCCAACCAACTAGTGGTTGTGGGGGGTGGCTATTTATAGCCAGGGTGCAACCTGACATGATAAGACATAAATGCCCCCAATGATATGACCGTTATGTGGATATTATGATTGGGGACAGCTGGCGCTAAGCACAACAACAGTCGAAATTTCGAACTATGGAAGTCCTCAGACATATCATGTTCCTCACTTGTAGGCAATTCGCACTGCGAAATCCTAACTCCTCAGTCAGACCAATTTCCTCAGAGACCAGAAGAACATCGTCTCTGTCACTGAAGAACTTGACTGAATCGTAAGAGATTTCCAAAGGCTTCACTTGAAGGATTGGATAGGTTGAGGATTTTGAGTTGAGCATCAGTTGGAAATTTTCCTTAGTATTACCTCGGTCCCCTTTAACAGTATGATGTTTCCTATGACTCAAAGAAAGGAAATGAAACTACGAAAACAAAAGTCTTCACGCTTCATAGTCCTTGTTGATATCTTCAAGGCCACACCGACTTCTTCAATTTCAAAGTCTTCAGGGGATACCAAAGTCTTCATCAAAGTCTTCAGTTGAAGACATACATTTTTAGGGGTCGGTAATCTCCGAATATATCAAACTCCTCATCGACTTATAGAGCCTGTGTACACTCACAAACACATTTGTTCCTTAACCTATAAGTCTTCAATACACCAAAATCACTAAGGGGCACTAGATGCACTTATAGACACCCAAAGATAAGGAACCATCACGGGATCATAACTCGGGTGAGATCCCTAAAGAATCTGCTAGGTATTGTTGAACCTCGCGTCCAACGCCGCCATGTAGCGACGGACATGCTCGTCCTCCTCCCTGACATGGCGACGTACCACCTCTATGGGGGCCTGCTCCCTCTGCACCAAAAGTGGCCCACATGACCGCCACCACAGAAGCTCTGGGTCAACGACGAGACCTGGATTCCTCACCAAGCTCTGAGCCTGGGAAGGTAGCACCTCCCAGTGCCAGCCCGGCAGAGCCCAGTCCCGAACATGGCGCCTACAAGCAGGCTCTCGCCAAACACTCGACGACGAGGATGCGGGCCGGGCATCATCTACACCTAGACAGATTCCTATGAGAAAATTTTCTTATCGTTTAATCACTAATTTTTTAAAACTCATTTTGACTCAGTTTTCCAAAATGCCGCTTCCCAGCAAATCACAGCACTCCATATGCCTACTTTCTAGCACAAGTCATGCCAAAATTTTGACATGACCTATGCTAATTAGTGGACATATCGAGCACATGAAATTCACCGGAACGGAAATGAATCAACATTCCGGCAAAACATAGGCCACTCGGATCATTTGCATATAATAGTAAGAAAAATATAGAACTTGAGAAAAATGCAATATGGTTTTTCATATTTGGCACATTCATATTTGGCTCTAAACTATTTAGCTAACAAACCTAACCATAGAATCAACCTAACCCTAGAATCAACCTAACCCCCCTAATCAACCTAAGCCTAGAATCAACCTAACAACCTATCCCTAAAATCAACCTAACCCCCCTAATAAAACTAACTCCTAGAATCAACCTAACAAACCTAACCCTAGAATCAACCTAACCCCCCTAATATTATAAAATGGACAGATGCGAGAGGGGGTGAAGGGAGTGATGGGAGAGGGAAGAGGGAGGAAGGAGTGAGTAGGGGCTACATGCGGAGGGAGGGCGTGATGGTGAGGGAGGGGGTGACGATGACGGAGGTCGTGATGGTGAGGAAGGGGGCAACGGTGAGGGAGGGTGCGATGGTGAGGGAGGGGTGACGACGAGGGAGGCCACGATGACGAGGGAGGGGGCGCGACGACGAGTGAGGACCGAGGCACGACGACGACGGTGGTTGAGGCGACGGCGGTGGTCAAGGGAGAGGAGTGACGACAGGGAGAGGGGATCGAATGGGGAGGGAGACGTGGGGATCGAATGGGGAGTGGGAGTCAGCGGTGGGGGTCGAGTAGCAGTAGTGCTGGATATAAGGAACCGCTACTGCTAAGTATCATGGTAGTAGCACTGGTCCGAGCCCGAGCGTTGCTGCTAATCAAGGCCCACCTGCTGGTAACGTACAACCATAGCAGTAGTGGTGGTCCGGTGACAAGCGCTACTGCTATGACTGTAGTAGTAGCGCTGGTTTTGAAGAGCCGCTACAACTACAGGTAGCCACTGGTGGTGACACCGGGACCACTTATTAGTAGCGCTGGTTAGCTAGCCAGCGCTGCTGATATGGTTCTACTTGTAGTGCTTGTTTCTATCCAGCGCTGCTACTACCTAACAATAGCGCTTTCCCTATATCCAATGCTACTGCTAAAATCCTGTCTATAGGCTTTCTCCTAGTAGTGAATCCTTCACGTGTGCGCGGCATGGAAGGCACCATAGGACATCACCAAAATAAACATACAACTCAAACAAATCTAGATCATCAATCAACCCAAAGGACAAAAGTAATCTACTCAAAACATCACAGGATGGCAACACATCATTGGATCATAATATGTAGCATAAAGCACCATGTTCAAGTAGGTGATTACAGTGGGGTGCGAGAGAGTGGACCGCTAAAAGGAGATGAGGATGGTGATAAAGAAGGTGATGTTGATGAATACGATCACCGCGGCGATGGTTCCCTTGATGGCACTCCGACACCATCGGGAGAGAGGGGGAGAGGTTCTCCCCCTTGTGCTTCCTCTTCCATGGCCTCCCCCCTCTATGGGGAGAGGTTCTCCATCTGGTCCTTGGCCTCCATGGTGTTGATGGCCCCTCCGGGATGATGAAGATGGCCTCCAGTGATGGTCACCCCCTCCGACAGGGTGCCGGAGAGGGCCAAGATTGGTTTTTCGTGGCTCTGGAGGTGGACGGCGGCGGAACTCCCGATCTAGGTTTCTTTTTCGGCTGTTTCTGGATTTATAGGAATTTTTGGCATCAATCTCACATCAAGGGGGGGACACGAGGGAGTCACCAGCCTGCTAGGCGCGGCCACCCCCTGGCCACGCCTGGCAGGCTTGTTGCTGCCTCGTGGATCTTCTGACCCAGCTCCAATGCTTCGGGGGTCTCTTTTGGTCCACAAAAAATCATACTATTTTTTAGCCCATTCGAAGAACTTCTATTTCTGCACAAAAAACAACACCATGGTAGTTCTCCTGAAAACAGCATCAGCCCGGGTTAGTTCTAATAAAATCATACCAAAATCATATAGAATTATTGTAAAAATGGCATGAATACTTCATAAATTATAGATACGTTGGAGATGTATCAGCATCCCCAAGCTTAATTCCTGCTTGTCCTCGAGTAGGTAAATGATAAAAGAAATACTCCCTCTGTAAACTAATATAAGAGCGTTTAGATCACTACTTTAGTAATCTAAACGCTCTTATATTAGTTTACGGAGGGAATAATTTATGAAGTGTGAATGCTAGCAAGTGCACAAGTTTGATCAATGATAATTCCAAACACATTTTCTAGCGTCATTATATATGATAAACAGTAGCTCATCTCATAAAACTTCTCATGATGAAGTAACAAGCTATTCACATGTTAAAGTATAGACCATAAAGTTTCTTGAAAACTAACAAACTATGCGTTCAGTCAGCAAACAACATTTCTAGGAAGGATCTATGTAAGAGCTTTGACTTAGCAAATTCCACATACTCAACTATCATATAGTCTCCCATGATTGCTAACTCTCAAAGCATATTTTTAGAGCAAATGGCATCCATCGAACACAAAGGAAGATAGGGGCTTAGAGTTTTGCCTAGCAACTTATCTATAATACCTATCCCCACTATGTTATTTCTCTTGACATGTAGCCTATCCACCTCGCCATTGTGACACATCATCATTTGTGTTCCACGTCATCTGTCTCTACCGCAGAGTTTACCTCTTTGCTATTGCTCGCACGGTGGAGGATTCACTACCTCTCCCCTATTGCATGTCTTCCACGCCGGTTTTACAAATCCCGGCTCAATTATCTCCAATTACTCCCCCCACCTCCCAATTAACTCCCCTACCCATTGATTTGCGTAACTACTGTAGATCCTATTCATCTTCCCAACCGGATAGCAGATGGAGCGATTCTCCCCTTTAAGCTTCCATCTTCACCAGCAAATCTCGACGAGGAGGCGGGGTTTGGAAGCTTTTAGACCCAAGTGACTATTGATGAGAGACGCCCGCCACCACCGTCGCACAGCCACAACCCGTAGGGTCGCCATCCTTCTCCTATGGTCCTACCTGACCGTGTTCTCGATTCGCCATCGTTCTCGATCTTCCATCGCCTATTCATCAAAATATGCACCACATGGTATGCCTCACCCTCCCTATACCTTGAGATCTGTTGCTAGCTTGAGCTGATATGTGTGTGCATACACTGATCCTAGCCCTTGGTGCCACGAGCAATGACCAAATTCATGCTGCCACAACTCCCCACGAGCAGTGACTGCCTAAGTGGCTAACCCTCAAGCAATGAATAAAGAGTACATGCTACCATTCATGTACTGATGTTTGGGTATTGTATTCTCAAATCTTTGTGTGCGTGCACATCTTTCCTTGCAGGTTGATTCCCCTAATGGATTACTTTGTGTTTTGTTAAAAGTTCTGGGTGGCAACTTTGCTTTCTTGCAAATTGTAAACTCATTTACAAATTCACTACTGATCCGATTTTCTCAAGCAGGTTGCATCTGTTATATACTGAATCCCTTTGAGATTGGTAATGCTACCATCCATTAGAGGTAACTCTTGCTCTTCCATTCTGTTAGTAGGACTGCATCAATTTTGCATGGATTGTAGTACCATGCATCGCTAAACAAGACCTCTGAAGAAATTACCTTACAAAAATGCGCATTTTTATGGCACCATGCCCATAATCTTCTATCTATAATTACTGGTGTGTGCTAAATGTATTTCCGAATAATCAAAATAGCTTGATGTTTGCAGGTTACTTTTGTTGTGATTTTGTCGTTGTCTTCCAATCATTTTCATGTGTTAGTGTCGTGAGTTACTTCAGCATATATGGGCACCCGAGAGTTTTTACAAGTATAGGTCAAAACAGTTGAAGTTGATGATATGAAAAATTGTTGAAGGAATATGAACATATTTTTTCTATCCATTGTCATTAGTCTTCCATGAACATGAAAATAGTAATTGTGAAATAGGATACAGATTGTTTGAAAGTTCACAGAACTCCAATGGATAAGAATTAGTAGTGACCACTCCTTATTTTTTTCTAACCTCCATCTTTGTTATTTTTCTTATGTTTTTTGTTATCTATGACAAGAAATTTGGTGGATGTGCTCTGAAATGCTAATTTCCCTATCTATAGAAGTAAGAACATGTCCTCTCTTATCATTATTATTGATTGTTATTGAATTGCTTAAGTTCGACTTTGTGGAATTGGTAAGATTCATTTCACCATGTCTCTTCATTGTCATAGTTGTTGGACTTAGCGTACATGTCGTTCTTTTGGAACAGGTTATCATGAGTTCCCAAACCATGAGTTTATACTATTAATTAGGATAGAAAGTAAAGAACTCATAAAATTCTCATGGAGTGCCATGTTTAATTATTGAACCAAAGTTCATCATCGTGCTAAGTTTAAAGGCCTTCTTCCTTGATTGGTTTTACCTTACTAAGTCAAACTATATCACTGTTTTATATCATCTGGATAATCTTCTATCTGTAATTACTGGTGTGTGTTGAATGTGTTTCTGAATAATCAAAATAGCTTGATGTTTGAAGGTTACTTTTGTTACGATTTTGCGGTTGTCTTCCAATCATTTTCATGTGTAAATGTCGTGAGTTACTTCAACATATATGCGCACCCGAGAATTTTTACAAGTATTGGTCAGAATAGTTGAAGTTGATGGTATGAAAAATTGTTGAAGGAATATCAACATATTTTTTCTATCCAATGTCATTAGTCTTCCATGAACCTGAAAATAGTAATTGTGAAATAGGATACATATTGTTTGAAAGTTCACAGAACTCCAATGGATAAGCATTAGTAGTGACTACTCCTTATTCTTTTCTAACCTCTATCTTTGGTATTTTTCGTATGATTTTTTATTTGTTATCCGTGACAAGAAATTTGGTGGATGTGCTCTCAAATACTAATTTCCCTATCTATATAAGTAAGAACATGTCCTCTCTTATCATTATTATTGATTGTTATTGAATTGCTTCAGTTTGACTTTGTGGAATTGGTAAGATTCATTTCACCATCTCTCTTCATTGGCATAGTTGTTGGACTTAGCGTACATGTCGTTCTTTTGGAACAGATTATCTTGACTCCTAAACCATGGGTTTATACTATTAATTAGGATAGAAAGTACATAACTCATAAAATGCTCATGGAGTGCCATGTTTAATTATTGAACCACAGTTCATTATCGTGCTAAGTTTAAAGGCCTTCTTCCTTGACTGGTTTTACCTTACTAAGTCAAATTGTATCACTATTTTATATCATTTGGACACTTATTTTTCTTGCTATTTTTGTACCATATTACATCACTAAATGTAGTAAGTGTTTTAATTCTTTTGCAAAAATTATGGTACTATCTCAATGGTCATGTTTCTGTTTTTACCATCACCCAACTCTTCTTACACGTTTTGTTTTTTACTTTTGAAGTGCCTGTACTAGGTATTGTCCTCACCATATGAGATAAAAAGCGAGCTATGATGCAGGCAACTAAGAAGATTCATTACCAGCTCCCAAGGAAATTTCCAAGGCCAATTTGATTTCAGATATATAAATATACACATGTATTTGATCTTTGTACGTACATGTTTTGGATGCACATGTGGATAGCTGGGTCACTGTATATTTTTAGCCTAAAAAGTCAATGGAAACTGAAGCACCTACTAATGTTCATATTTCTTTAAAGAAAACTTTTGGGTTTTCTTATGCAACATGTAGCTATTTTTCTTACTACAAATCCCGCAACAACGTGCGGGGTATCATCTAGTTTATCATATAGATAATTTTCAACAATAATAATTCATGATCAAATATATTTGGATGGCCATGTATGCTTGGATCTTTCCCCACCACATTATGCTTGCCAAGAGAAAAAGGCGAAATATAGGAAGTGGTGAAGATCATCATGACTCTTGTATAAATGTAAGTACTAGAAAATAAAAGACAGGCCCTTCGCAGAGGGAAGCAGCGGTTGTCATGCACTTTTTGTTTTTGGATGTGCAAACTCTTCATGCAAAAGAACATCACATTGTATTGCCCTTTGTGATAGCAACATTTATTATGCAGTCTGTCGATTTTATTTCTTTGTCATCACAAATTCGTACAACGCTTATTTTCCCTTACAATAAAAGATCTTACATATTTAGGAGCAATTTTTATTGCTTTTTGCACCGATAACAACTTACTTGAAGGATCTTATTCAATCCATAGGTAGGTATAGTGGTTTCTCATGGCAAAATTGGTTTAAGGGTGTTTGGATGCACAAGTAGTATTTCTACTTGGTGCGAAAGTTTTGGCTAGTATGAGGTGGAAGCATGCACCACATGTTGGAGGATCCCAAATGATATAACTTCTGTACAAATATACCCAAGCATAACTCATTATGTTGTCTTCCTTGTCCAACTTCAACTAATTTGGTCAAGTTTGAAAATAATAAATTGGTATTCAGAATCATAGAAGATGTCCAAGATAGTATATTTATATGTGAAATCTCTCTTCCTTCAATATTCTTTCATGAATTGTTCAAGTGACCAATGCGGTGTTTGCTAACTTTCAATAAATTTCACAACCTATACTTATTATGTGTGAAGTCATTACTCCCCATGCGATAAGTATATGAAGCATCTTTCTTGGGAGACGTAGTAGTAAATCAAAAAATTTCCTACGTGTCACCAAGATCTATCTATGGAGAAACCAGCAACGAGCAAAGGGGGAGTGCATCTTCATACCTTTGAAGATCGCAAAGTAGAAGCGTTACTAGAACGCGGTTGATGGAGTCATACTCGCAGCGATTCAGATCGCGGTGGATTCCAATCTAAGCACCGAACAACGGCGCCTCCGCGCTCGACAGACTGGTAGCCCGGTGACGTCTCCTACGCCATGATCCGACAAGGAGGAAGGAGAGGTTGAGGGAGAGCTCCGTTAGCACGACGGCATGGTGACGGTGGAGCTACGTGGTACTCCGGCAGGGCTTCACCAAGCACTACGGAGGACGAGGAGGAGGGGTAGGGTTGTGCCGATAGAGAGAGATGCGTGTCCCCGACAGCCCCAAGGGCTCCACTATATATAGGAGGAGGAGGAGGGAGGGCGCAACCCCTAGGGTTCCCACCCTAGGGCCGACGGCCAGCCCTAGATGGCCTTGGGGTGGCGGCCAAGGGAGGGAAGGAGGGGTGCGGCAGCCCTAGGCGCCCTAGGGTGGGCCTTAGGGCCCATCTGCGCTAGGGTTTGCCCCCCTCTCACCTTTGCTGCGCCTTGGGCCTTGGTGGGAGGCGCACCAGCCCACTCTGGGGATGGTACCTGCCCACTCTCGGCCCATGCAGCCCTCTGGTGCCAGTGGCCCCACACGATGGACCCCCGGAACCCTTCCGGTGGTCCCGGTACGTTGCCGGTGATGCCCGAAACACTTACGGTGACCAAAACCTCACTTCCTATATATGAATCTTTACCTCCGAACCATTCTGGAACTCCTCGTGATGTCTGGGATCTCATCCGGGACTCTGAACAACCTTCGGTAACCATGCACGCTATTTCCCTATAACCCTAGCGTCATCGAACCTTAAGTGTGTAGACCCTACGGGTTCGGGAGGCACGTAGACATGACCGAGACACCTCTCCATTCAATAACCAACAGCGGGATCTAGATACCCATGTTGGCTCGCACATGCTCCACGATGATCTCATCGGATGAACCACGATGTCAGGGATTCAATCAATCCCGTATACAATTCCCTTTGTCTACCAGTACGACACTTTCCCGAGATTCGATCGTCGGTATCCCTATACCTTGTTCAATCTCATTGCCGACAAGTTTCTTTAATCATTCCATAACACATCATCCCGTGGCTAACTCCTTAGTCACATTGAGCTCATTATGATGATGTCTTACCGAGTGGGCCCAGAGATACCTCTCCGTCACAGGGAGTGACAAATCCCAGTCTCGATTCGTGCCAACCCAACAGATACTTTCGGGGATACCCGTATTGTACCTTTATAGCCACCCAGTTACGTTGTGACATTTGGCACACCCAAAGTACTCCTACGTTATCCGGGAGTTGCACAATCTCATGGTCTAAGGAAACGATATTTAACATTAGAAAAGCTTTAGCAAACGAACTACACGATCTTGTGCTATGCTTAGGATTGGGTCTTGTCCATCACATCATTCTCCTAATGATGTGATCCCGTTATAAATGACATCCAATTTCCATGGTCATGAAACCATGACCATCTATTTATCAACGAGCTAGCCAACTAAAGGCTCACTAGGGACATGTTGTGGTCTATGTATTCACACATGTATTATGGTTTCTGGTTAATATAATTATAGCATGAACAATAGACAATTATTATGAACAAGGAAATACAATAATAACCATTTTATTATTGCCTATAGGGCATATTTCCAACATTTTTAATTTCATATTTATGATATTCAATTCATTCAACCATTTCTCATAGGATATAAGTGAAGCACGAGAGTGAATGACAAACTACTCCAAAAAGATATAAGTGAAGATCAATGAATAGTTAATTAGTTAAATAGACATGTGAGGACTCTATATTATTAAAAAATTCATATCCAAATATTTTATTGAAACATCAAACAATATAAAATGGCACTCCAAGAATAGCACGCATCATGTGAACGAATAAAAATTTAGGCTCAACATAGGCTAACCGATAATTGTTGATGAAGAGAGGTGGGATGCGTAGCATCCCTAAGCTTACATACTTGAGAGTTATTGAAATATTTTCTAGGGGTGACTTGGGAATCCCCAAGCTTGAGATTTTGTATCTTGTTCAATCCTCTCATATCCCGGTTTCACCTATTCTCAAAAAACTTCATCCACACAGAACTCAAAAAGAACTCGTGAGATAGGTTAGTACACATAATAACAAATCAACACTTCATGTACTGCCAAGACAAGTTGCACATTAATTTTAAAACATTAGTTACTATATACTTATCATTTCAACAATTTATATCTACCAATATAGGCTATGGAAACTATAGGATAAGTAGATAACAAAACTATGGCAGCAATCTTTCGAAATAGAACAATCTGTAGTAATTTATTAAAACAGTGTATCTGTGTAACTCTAAAAATTATTAAAATTGAGTAAATTCTAAGTAATTTACATGAAAACACGGTGTAAAAATTTGATAAACTTTCCACGTTCCAGTAAAATATGAAAATTCAAACAGCACAACAAAAGTTTCTGTTTTTTACACAACACACATAAAACATGCAATGCAAGCATCCTAAGGCAATTCTTGAAACTTTTTATTTAAAAACAAGATTATAAATAACACCTAACAAATAAAAATAAAATAAAATGGCTATCCAAGCAAAACTTATATTATGTGACGAATAAAAATGTAGCTCCAAGTAAGATATACCGATAATGTTGAAGATGAAAGAGGGGATGCCTTCCGGGGCATCCCCAAGCTTAGATGCTTGAGCCTTCCTTGAATATTACCTTTGGGGTGCCTTGGGAATCCCCAATATTATGTTCTTGTCACTCCTTATTCTCCTCATATCTGTGTCTCATCCAAAACTTGAAAACTTCAATCACACAAAACTTAACGGAACTTTGTGAGAAGCGTTAGTGTAATAAAGATAGATCATTCACTTAGATACTGTCAAGACAATATTCATAATTATTCCCACATAATACATACTTTATTACATCATTCCCACAATTTATATTACTCAATATAAGCTATAGGAACACTTGAAACAAGCAGACTATGCATGCAAAATAGAATCTGTCAAAAACAGAACAATCTGTAAAGATCTGAATGATCACCATACTTCCCTGACTCTAACAATTCTTAAAAATTAGGAAATATCAAAGAATGTGCAAATAAATGTTGCGTAATAATTTCAGAATTTTTTGACTCCCCATAAAAATCATATAATTCAAATACCGAACGCAAAACTTTCTGTTTTTGCACAGAATCAAACAAGCAAGTATCCACACTATCCCAAAGGCTTTACTTGGCACTTTATTGAAATAAAAGGCACGAAACATGATTACTATAGTAGATTACTCATGTGAACAAATCAAAATATAAAGTAAAAGTGTTGGGTTGTCTCCTAACAAGCGCTTTTCTTTAATGCCTTTTTAGCTAGGCATGATATTTCAATGATACTCTTCCAAGCCAAATTCCGATGATCATTATATTCATACTCTAAAAGATATAAGTGAATCTCATAGAGAATTCTAAAATTAATATATATTAACCAGTACCCAATCTCAAAATATATAAGTGAAGCACACGAAGCATTCTATAAAGCCATACTCAAAAGATTTAAGTGAAACGCATGAAGCATTCTACAAAGCCATACTCAAAAGATTTAAGTGAAGCACAAAGAGCATTCTATAAAGACATACTCAAAAGATTTAAGTGAAGTGCATGAAGATTTCTACAAATCAATGAAGGACTAACTCATACTAGAAGGGAGAATAAAGGAAAAGACAAACACTAAAGACGCATATTATGTGAACAAAACAAAAACCGAGGTATACCGATAATTGTTGAAGAATAAAGATGGGATGCCTTCCGGGGCATCCCCAAGCTTAGGTGCTTGAGTATTCTTGAAATATTTACTTGGGGTGCCTTGGTCATCCCCAAGCTTGAACTCTTGTCTCTTCGTATTCTTATTATATCGATACCTCCTCGATCTTCGAATACTTCATTCACACAAAACTTAACAAAACCCTCGTGAGATCCGTTAGTATAATAAAGCAAATTACTATTTTAAGTACCATTGTGAACTCATTCCAAATTCATATTAGCATTATATCTACTGTAGTCCAACTTCACCATGGTTCATACCCCCCCGATACAAGCCATAGATTCATCAAAATAAGAGAACAATGCATAGAAAACAGAATCTGTCAAAAACAGAACAGTCTGTAGTAATCTGGACACTTCGTATACTTCTGTAGCTCAAAAAAATCTGAAAATTTAGGAAAAATTCAAAAAAATTCATAGAAGTACTTTGGATAAATTTCAAAAACTTTTGACGTTCCAGTAAAAAATGTAAATTCATACACTATAGCCAAAGTTTCTATTTTTGCACTGCACACACCAAAAAAGCAGTCTAATCATCCTAAAAGCAAATCTTGGCACATTATTTTTATAATACAATGGATATATACAAGGGGATAATTATTTTTCATAAGATTCCATGAAAAATTCTACATTGTTTCCATGAGCATGAACACAAGTGTTCAAGGTCGACCATCATTTCTCCAATGCACAACTTTCCAATCACTTCTCTTTTTGAAAAACTTCTTAGGCATAAGAGGCAAGCAACTATTTTTGTATTTTGTATTTTTTTGGTTTGTTTCACACACAAATAAATAAAGAAAAAAGGAAAAAAATCTATATAGTGAAGAAAGCAAACAAGCACACACAAGAATATCAACCCCATGCTATTGCTCCTCAGCAACGGAGCCAGAAAAGAGCTTGATAATTCCCAAGTGCAAGGAATCATCGTAACAATATCCAAAGGTGGAAGTGATAAGTATGGAGTGTCTAACTGTGATGCCCTGGAATTGTGCTATAGTAATGCATGTAATTGAGCTACAGTAATCCCACGCTAATGTTGCCATGTCATCACGTTTACTCTTGCTAAACTCGCGTTGGTTCAAACCCCGTTCAAATCCAAATTTAAAATAAAGTCAAACGAAAAAAAGTTTTCAAACATGCAAACTGAAATGTTCGGGGTGTGTCGAATATTACATAGGTAAATGCGTGGTAGGGATCAACATTTTTGAGAATGTGTAAATACACTAAATTGAAATAAAATTAAAACATCAAAATTATAAATAATAAAAATAAAAATAAAGGAAACCCCCTCCCCACCGGGCCAGCTCGACTGGGCCTCGGCCCACCTAACCGGCCAGCCCAACCCCGAGGCCATAACGCCCCCCACCCCACTCCACCGACAATGCCCCCACCTCCCACGAACCCCACTCCCCCCGGTCTCTCCCACTCCCCGATCCAGATCGGATCAGGGGTGAACCATCGCGCCCGAGGCTGCCTCGTGCCACCCCTCCTCACTGACCCCCCTCCCACTGCCGTCGCTCACTATCCCGCCTCCCCGTCGCCGCCGGGCGCCCCTGCGCCCCCTCCGCGACACCAACGCGCCACCTCGCCGCCGGACCTCCTCATCCGCCTCCCACCTCGCCCCCTCGAGCCTCACCGCCCCTCTTCCCACGAACGCCGGTGAGGCCCCTGGCCATGGCCTCCCCCCTCTCCCTTCCCACGCCGCGCTCCGCATCCCTTCCCGTTCACCCGCACGCGCGTGCCCGATGCGCCCCGCGGCGCTGGCCGTCGCCGCTAGCCGTGCTGCCGCCTCTTCGGCGCCTCCCACGTGCGCCCGCATGCCGTGGCCCCGCTCCTCGCCTGTCGCACCGGTCCCCGCTCCCCACGCACGTGCCGCCCTGCGCTGCCGTGCTGCTGCCCACCGCGGCCACCGCGTCCTTGCCTCACCGCGGCCCCACTGTCGTCCCCCCCGCGTGCACCACCGACCGCACCCGGGCTCGCCGTGGCCGGCACGCCTCCCCGCCGCCGGCAACCGCCGGTTGGCCCTGGCCGCTGCCTCGACCGTGACCCCTCGGCCCCGATCTGGTTAGTGGGGGTAATCCCCACTAACCCCACTCCCCTTGAGAATGACAATAGGGGCCCATGCCCCTGTTAAACGGAAATTAAAAATAAAATAAAAAATAAATAAATAAATAAATAAATATTAATTAATTAGTTACTTAATTAATTAACCTAATTAAGACTGATTAATTAGTTGATTAACCTGTTAATTAACTTAATGAAACTAATTAGGTTAATTAAAAATTCTGCTAATAAATTAAATTAGGTAGTGAATGATAGGTGGGTCCCAACCCATAATTAATTGTTTAATTAATTATTAAACCTAATTAAATTCTTGTCAATGACATGTGGGGCCCACTGGTTAGTTTGACCAGTCAACTGGCCCTGTTGACTGCTGACGTCAGCATGACATCATGCTGATATCATAAAGAATTATTGAATTAAAATAAATAAATTTATTTTCTGAAAATTAATAAAACTTAAAAATTAATATAAAAGAATCCGTAACTCGGATGAAAATAATTTATACATGAAAGTTGTTCAAAAAAATCACACGAATCCAAGTACGCTATCTATTAGTTTGTCACGCACTCCCATCATAATGAACATGGAACATTTCCATCGTTTTCATGTGTCCGGTATTAGCCCGAGACCCGGAAAATATCATCAGAGATATTTCCGACTCGTCTACGATGTATAATACTGTGTTAGTGCATGCCTACCTCTGCATATTGCCATGTCATGCATCGTGTTTCATCTGTGCTATATATTTATTGTTTCTCCCCCTCTTCTCTCCGGTAGACCCTGAGACTGACACTGCTGTCGGTACGACTACGCCGTTGACGGCCAGGCCTTTGCCACAGAGAAGCAAGGAAAGCAACCCCCCCTTGAGCATTTCGATATCGCCCATTCTTCCCTCTCATTCTTGCATTAGATTTTGCTGCTGCATTAGCTAGCTCCTATTTCTGATGCATAGCCTGTTTTGGATAAACTGTTACTATACCTGCAATAATATCAATTGCTTAGTATAGGTTGGTCAATGAATCCCTAGTGACCCCTTAGTCCCAGTTGCCCCTGCTTCTTCATCGACGACTTGATGACTCGAAGACCCGAAGACTCGGTCAACCGACCGACGAGCCATGCCCCTCACATCATCGCACACCCCTTTAGTATGGCACTACAGAGCTACTACCGAGTGCTGAGGGTGATACCTCACTTAGCACTCTCGGTGTTAATTCTGTAGCGTAGCTAACCGATCATGGGTATCGAGGGTGATTCCTCCTTCCTATTTATCGATAGCGAATCTTGTCATACATATACCTCGAGTGGGATTCATCGAGAGTGATTCCTTGGATATCCACTTGGTGTATAAACACAGTTACTTCAACTTGACCTTGTTTACATGTGAAAGATGGGACTGGAGGGACATGCGGTACCACCCTGGTTGAGGTGGACCTGAGTTCCCGACAGTCTTGAGACGGGTCGACCCCAAGGGTACCCGTGTGTAAGATGTGGTGGGATGCGCCGGTAAGGCATCCAAAAGGGTGATGATGAGGCATTTTATGGGTCGTGCTTGCCCCGCATTAATAAAATGCTAATGGGTTGGGTACTTGATCTGAGTTAGGTCGTTGGCCTTAATACGCACTAACCTTCATGTGGGAGAAGTTATGGGTACTCAGCGTCGTTTTATCAACCGAAGCTCTTCGGACGTCAGCAATGGAGTGGCGCGCGCCCGAGTGGTCCGCAACTGCATCGCTCTTGTGATAAGGGGTGCTAGGACTAACCTCGGCAGCCCTCGCATCATGTAGGAGTGCAAAGGGTGAGTGGGCCCATGACCCCTGCACGCTTAGGATTTAGACCAGAGGGCTGGCTTCTTCGTTGAGTCTAGGTGGGGCAACGACCTTTTCATATCCCGAGGCCGGGCATGGCCCAGAAAAGTGTGTCCGGCCGGAGGTGATTCAAGCGTGTTGGGGAATATGTTGTGCACCCTACAGGGAAGAACTTATCTATTCAAATAGCCGTGTCCACGGTAACAGGACGATTTGGAGTTGTACCTTGACCTTATACAACTACAATTGTGGCTTTAAATTGAAATGAATGTTGGCCCCGGGATTGCTTCCTCGCAGGGAGTCGAGGAAGAATCTCTGGGCATGGTTACTTAATAAAATTACTACAATAAAATATTTCTATATGTGAGTTACCTGTCTTCTCTCTTCTAATGCCGCAAGATGCTGAAGATGCTAGTCTTCGATAGGACTAGGTTTTCCCCTCATTCTTGCTTTCTGCAGTCAATCCAGATATAACCCCACCCCTTGATAATGATGCATACTTAGCATAGTTCTGATGTTAGTCTTGCGAGTACTTTGGATGAGTACTCACCGCTGATTTGCTTTCTCTTTCCCCCTCGATACGATTCTGCGTTCAGACGATGGAGCCCAGGAGATGGAGTACACCGGACACGACTACTACACCATCACAGGAGCCTACTACTAAGTGGAGGCAGCCCCCGACCAGCAGTAGGATAGGAGGTTCCCAGGTAGGAGGCCTCGCCTCTTTCGATCCGTTGTTATGTTTGTGCTAGCCTTCTTAAGGCAGAACTTGTTTAACTTATGTCTATACTTAGATATTATTTGCTTCTGCTGACTCGTGCTTGTCGAGCTTTGTATTCGAGCCCTCGAGGCCCCTAGCTTGTAATATGAAGTTGTATGACTTTAATTTGTGTCTAGTGTTGTGTTCTGATATCAAACAGTGAGTCCCTAATCTTGGTCGTACGCATTGCGTGTATGTTTAGCATACGGTCGAAATTGGGGGCGTCACAAGTTGGTATCAGAGCCGACTGCCTGTAGGTAGCCCCCTTTCCAACTCCTTGGCCAAAGTTGAGTCTAGTACTTGAAAAACTTTTACTAACATTGTTGTGTGGCTTACGGGCCCACATCTCAATCGGGTGGTATTAGGATCTTTTATTCCTCGTCTATACTCTGGGATGTGATCTCTCTCCTCTTTTCGGGTTAAAGATTTTGTTAACTCTAACATTAGGTGCTCGTGATCACATCCACTGGAGATTTGTTTCATCGACAATTGTTTCCTTTGAAGTTATAATGCACACACTGTCATTTGACATCTTAAATCTCCTTGTTATAGATGCGCCTCGGTAGGTAGATCAGCCGTCTGACCTTCGCGCATGATACGATTGGGTTCCCGACCATTCTGGTTGACCTCTTGAAGAAGCTAGGATATCGCTGGTACCCCGAGTACACTGTTTACGAGGACTACCGCGAGTTCAACCAGGAACAATATGAGTCTGAGATGGTTATCTGGGATCGCCAGGACCTCTCCGTCACCGAGCTGCACACCTTCCGTGGCATTGGAGTGATTGTTGAGATGGTAGTACAGGTTGCTGCTTATGCTGCTATTGTTCGTCTCCATGCAGCCAACTCTTGTTTGGAGGAGACGCATACAGATACATCCCGTATGTTCCTACTAGAGTTGATACTGCCGCCGACGCTGAGGTCTTGACCCCTTCCGCACGGCAGCGCATCGACCGGTCCTACACTGTTGTCAGCACCCGCTACGTGAGTCATCGTTACGACCCACAGGTTCATGTTCAGTACATTGAGGCATTGGATCGCAATGTCATGGCTCTTAACGTCGAGTTGTATGCCACCCGTGCTCGTCTTTATTGGGCTATGGAGCAGTTGTTGCCAGCAGTCACCACGGGGATACATCCGGAGTACATCCTTTACCTGCCTCGGACTGAGTTTCCTCCGGGTCTTGAGTGGCCTGCTGTTGGAGGTCGTACCCTGGCACGTGGACCTATGCTCCCGCTTAATATGTAGGTACTGCATCAGGCTGTGCGCGGGATGCAAAACCCTACCATCGGGTTCAACATTCAGGGTCATCTGTAGTTCCGTGGGTTCTTTCGTTGTTCCCGACGTTGATGTAGCTTTTCTCTATCTCCGTTGTTGTATCCCTCTATCACGTGCCTGTGTCCCGCCTAGTTGTCTAGACTAATTTCATGCCGGACCTATCGTCTGTGTTGTAATAGACTTATGGTTTGTAATAGACCTATGTATGGATCTGTATGTTGAATTCGAACTACTATGTCGTATCTATTGTACTTCCTTCATTGAACAATTTACTTCATAAATAACTCATTGCCTTTGCAATACCCAATGCTAAAATACCACTGTTAATTGTTTCGATAGAATGGTTAGGCCAGCTGGTCCTGGTCGTGGTGCGGCTGACCACCCACCGCCACCTGAATACATGGCTACTATGATGCAGCAGTTTGAACTGAATCGCCAGTTTATGCAAGGGCTTATGGACCAATTCCCAAGGCCGAACATGAATCAACAGCCAACCCCAATGACTCTGCAAGACTTCATGCGCCTCAACCCTGCGGTCTACCGCAGTTCAACTCAACCGCTTGACGTAGATGGCTGTCTTCGTGACATCACTTATGAGCTGGAATCTTCAGGCGCCCCAGTGGCTAGCTATGTCACCTTTGCCTCGTACTTTCTGAAGGGTCCCGCCACTCAATGGTGGGACAGTCACATGCGCTCATAGCTTGTTGGGACAATCATCACCTGGCCGGAGTTCCAAGCTGCATTCCGTGCTCGCCATATTCCTCAGGGAATGATGGACAAGAAGAAGCGTGAGTTCCGCAATCTCGTCCAGGGCAACAAGACCGTGGATGCTTATCAGCGGGAATTTCTGGACTTATCTTGCTATGCTGAAGAAGACATTGCGACTGATGCTCGTAGGCAGGAGAAGTTCCGTGAAGGCCTCCACCCTGATATCAAACTAGCACTCCTTGTTCAGGACTTTGACAACTTTGCCACCTTGGTGAACAAGTCCATTATAGTGGAAACAGGTCTGCAAGACTACAAGGACATCAGCAAGCGCAACCGTGACATGGGCTCATCTTCGGGCTCAGCAAGTCAGAAGCGCAATATCTGGATTCCCCATAACATGTACCATGCACCTGCTCCTGCTCCAAGGCCGTCCTATGCTACACCTTGTCTGCCTCCACCCCCACCTAGGCAGCCGAGGCTCCCAGCTCCGCCACCACGAGCTTTTGTTCCCCCTTCTCGTCCTGAGGATGGGTTGTATTTGAAGTGTGGTCGTCTAGGACACCATGCTAGAGACTGCAGGCAGGATCAGAATCAACTTGCACTGCCTTCCAACCAACCCCGCAACAACAACGCCAGGCCTTCTCAGGGTCGTGCTCAAGCTAACAATGCTGAACTGATGAAGCTCAAGACCAGGCTGCTACTGTGATGGGTACTCTTCTCGTCAACTCAATACCAGCTTCGGTATTGTTTGATACAAGAGCGTCACATTCTTTTATGTCTGAAGATTTTGCATACATGCATGGCATTAAGTACGAGGAGATGAATGTTCCAATAGTGGTAAACACCCTCGCAGGCCAGTGTTGAACCTCCATGTTTTGTCCAGATGTCCCCATTGAAATAGAAGGACACGAATTACATGCTTCCCCCATAGTATTGAAGTCTTCCAAGATTGACCTCATTCTCGGAATGGATTGGCTGAAAGCACATATTGCTTCGGTCGTTTGTGCCACCAAAACTGTCCACCTTCTACATCCTTCGAATGAGATAGTCAGTTACCATGCTCATCTTGTTCGAGATACTGAAGCCCGACTATATGCCATGAATGCATTAAATGAGTCACCTCTTGAGGGGATTGAAAACATTCCAATTGTCCAGGATTTCCAAGATGTTTTCGGAAGAACTCCCAGGGATTCCCCCTGCTAGAGTTGTCGAGTTTGTCATCGACTTGGTACCTGGTACCACTCCTATAGCCAAGCGTCCGTATAAGATGCCACCACATGAACTCCTTGAACTTAAGCAAGAAATTGACAATTCGCTACGACTGATTTTCATTCGTCCAAGTTCCTCTGCTTGGGGAGCACCTTCTCTCTTTGTTAGGAAGAAGGATGGGACAAACCGTCTGGTCCAAGATTATCGACCAATCAACCAAGCTACAATTCAGAAGAAATATCCGCTACCTCGGATCAATGATTTGTATGATCAACTTGCTGGTGACTCAATTTTCTCTAAGCTCGACTTGAGGTTAGGTTACCATCTGATCCGTGTTTGTGAAGAGGATATTCCGAAGACCACATTTGTTATTCGCTATGGTTCATATGAGTACACCGTCATGTCTTTCGGTTTAACCAATGCTCCAGCAACCTTCTCTCGTTTAATGAATTATATCTTCATGGACTACCTCGACAAATTCGTCATGGTTTACCTGGATGATATTCTGGTATTTTCCAAGAATAAAGAAGAGCATGCTGAACATCTCCGTCTTGTACTGGAAAGACTTCGGGAACACCAGCTATATACCAAGTATTCCAAGTGTGAGTTTTGGATGGACGAAGTAACCTACCTTGGTCATGTGATCTCCAAGGATGGTATTGCGTTCAACCCTGAACGAGTTTAGGCTATCCTTGACTAGACTCCCCCAAAGAATGTCAAGCAAGTCAGAAGTTTTTTCGGACTCGCCATCTATTGTCGCCGGTTCGTCGAGAACTTCTCCAAGATTGCAATGCCCTTAACCAATCTGCTTCACAAAGGTGTTAAATATGACTGGACAGAAAAATGTCAGGAGAGCTTTCAGGCACTTAAAGACAAATTGACGTCTGCTCTAGTGCTTGCTCCTCCGAATACTCGTAAGGACTTGTCATTTATTGCGACGCTTCGCGTCAGGGAATAGGCTGTGTCAACGCAAAGTGGTTGCTTATGCCTCTCGTCAGTTGCGTCCTCATGAAGAGAACTACCCAGTTCATGACCTTGAACTTGCTGCAGTAATTCATGCACTAAAAGAGTGGCGACAATACCTTGTTGGTAATCGTTGCGACATCTACACCGATCAACAAAGTCTGAAGTACTTGTTTACTTAGCCAGATTTGAATCTCCGTCAATAGAGATGGATGGAGCGCATAGCATATTACAACGTGGGAATTTCTTATACACCTGGCAAGGCTAATGTAATGGCTGATGCTTTGAGCCGCAAGTCATACTGCAACCACCTTCAGGTTCACAAGGTTCACCCCCTTCTTCAAGAAGAATTCCGCAAGCTGAACGTCCATATTGTTCCTCAGGGTTATCTCGCTCCCCCTCCTGAAGGGCCCTACAAAATGAACCTCCACATTATTTCCCAGGGTTCTCTTAAAACCCTGGTTGCTAAACCAGATCTTGTGGTCATCATCAAGTGGATCCAGAAGTGTGACGATGAAGTCCAAAGGATTAAACGCGCTCTCGCAGAAGGTAAACCCTCATTCTTCACCGTGGAGGAGGATGGCACTTTATACTTCAAAGGCTGCCTAGTGGTACCGAGCAAGGAGACAAACCAGTATATGACTCAGGAGGTCATGAAGGAAGCACACGACACTTTGTTGTTTATTCATTCGGGTAGTACCAAGATGTACCTTGACATCCGTCAAAGGTTCTGGTGGTCAAATATGAAACAAGATATTGCACGCCATGTTTTAGAATGTGACACTTGCCGTTGTATCAAAGCAGAACATCAGAAGCCTGTCGGAACTCTGCAACCTATTACTATTCTTGAATGGAAATGGGGTCATGTTGAAATGGACTTCGTCACTGGTTTTCCCAGGTCACGGAAGGGTAATGATGGTATTCCTATCATCATTGACCGGCTGTCCAAAGTTGCACATTTTCTAGCTGTCAAGGCAACTATTACTGCTAGTCAGCTAGCAGATCTTTACATGTCCAGAGTTGTTTCCCTCCATGGTATTCCATTGGTGATTAGTTCAGACCATGGCAGTTTATTCACTTCAAGATTCTCGGTAAGTTTCCAGGAAGCTATGGGAACTCATTTGTCCTTCAGCACCGCTTTTCACCCTCAATCCCAGGGACAAGTTGAAAGAGTCAATCAGATTCTCGAATACATGCTTCGAGCTTGTGTCATTTCTTTTGGCGAGAAATGGGAGGAATCTCTCCCGCATGCTGAGTTCTCCTACAACAATAGCTATCAAGCTAGTCTAAAGATGGATCCTTTTGAAGTATTATATGGACGTAAGTGTCGAACTCCTCTGAATTGGTCAGAAACTGGGGAACATACACTTATCGGTCCAGATATTATCCAACATGCCAAAGATCAAGTCCGCATTATTCATGCAAATTTGAAGGCTGCTCAGTCTCGTCAGAAGACTCAGTATGACCGTCATCACAAGGATATGGTCTATCAACCTGGAGAAAAGGCTTATCTTCGAGTCACGCCAATGAGAGGTACACATTGTTTCGAGATCAAGGGCAAGCTGGCTCCTCGTTATATTGGTCCTTTCACTGTTCTCGAAAGGTGTGGAAAAATGGCATATCAACTAGAACTACCGCCAAACCTTTCTCAGGTTCACGACGTGTTCCATGTGTCACAGCTTCGTCGCTGCTTCAAGGATCCTACCGAGCAGTAGATCATGATATGCTTGAGCTGCAACAAGACATTTCTTACAAAGAACAACCAGTCCGCATTCTCGATGAAACGGAACGTTGGATTCGTCAGAAGGCTACCAAGTTCTTCAAAGTGCAGTGGGCAAATCATTCTGAAGATGAAGCCACTTGGGAATGCGAAGATCATCTTCGTGCAAAATACCTTGGGCTCTTTCCTTCTACTTCTTAATTCTCGTGACGAGAATTCCTTTTAGTAGGGGAGAATTGTGACACCCTGGAATTGTGCTACAGTAATGCATGTAATTGAGCTACAGTAATCCCATGCTAATGTTGCCACGTCACTGTGTTTACTGTTGCTAAACTCGCATTGGTTCAAACCCCATTCAAATTCAAATTTAAAATAAAGTCAAACGACAAAAGTTTTCAAACATGCAAACTAAAATGTCTGGGCTGTGTTGAATATTACATAGGTAATTGCGTGGTAGGGATCAACATTTTTGAGAATGTGTAAATACACTAAATTGAAATAAAATTAAAACAACAAAATTATAAATAAGAAAAACAAAAATAAAACAAAAATAAAAAAATAAATAAAGGAAACTCCCCTACCCACCGGGCCAGCCCGACTGGGCCTCGGCCCACCTAACCAGCCAGCCCAACCCTGAGGCCATAACTCCCCCCACCCCACTCCACCGATAGCGCCCCCACCTCCCACGAACCCCCACTCCCCCCGGTCTTTCCTCCCTCCCCGATCCAGATCGGATCGGGGGTGAACCACCGTGCCCGAGGCCGCCTCACACCGCCCCTCCTCGTCGCCCCTCCCACTGGCACCGCTCACCGTCGCGCCTCCCCGTTGCCGCCCGGTGCCCCTGCGCCCCCTCCGCGATGCCACCTCACCAGCTCATCGCCGGACCTCCTCATCCGCCTCCCCACCTCGCCCCCTCGAGTCTCGCTGCCCCTCTTCCCACGAACACCGGTGAGGCCCCCAGCCATGGCCTTCCCCCTCTCCCTTCCCTCGCCACGCTCCGCATCCCTCCCCGTTCGCCCGCACGCGCGTGCCCGATGCGCCCTCGCGGCGCTGGCCGTCGCCGCTAGCCGCGCCGTTGCCTCTTCGGCGCCTCCCACGAGCGCCCGCACGCAATGGCCCCGCTCCTCATCCGCCGCACTGGTCCCCGCTCCCCACACACGCGCCGCCCTACGCCGCCATGCTACTGCCCGCCACGGCCATCGTGTCCTCGCCTCGTCGCAGCCCCGCATCCCCGTTGTCGTCCCCCGCGCGCACCACCGACCGCACCCAGGCTCGCCATGGCCGGCGCGCCTCCCCACCGCCGATGACCGCCGGTTGGCCCTGACCGCTGCCCCGGCCGTGATCCCCCGACCCCGATTTGGTTAGTGAGGGTAATCCTCACTAACCCTACTCCCCCTGAGAATGACAATAGGGGCCCATGCCCCTGTTAAACGAAAATTAAAATAATAATAATTAAATAAATAAGTAAGTAAAAATTAATTAATTAACCTAATTAAGACTGATTAATTAGTTGATTAACCTGTGAATTAACTTAATGAAACAAATTAGGTTAATTAAAAATTCTGCTAATAAATAAATTAAGTAGTGAATGACAGGTGTGTCCCACCCCATAATTAAATTGTTTAATTAATTATTAAACCTAATTAAAATTGGGTCAATGTCATGTGAGGCCCACTGGTCAGTTTGACCAGTCAACTGGGCCTGTTGACTGCTGATGGCAACATGACATCATGTTGATGTCATAAAGAATTATTGAATTAAAATAAAGTAATTTATTTTCTGAATATTAATATAAATTTAAAAATTAATATAAAATAATCCATAACTCGGATGAAAATAATTTATACATTAAAATTGTTTAGAAAAATCACACGAATCCGAATACTCTATCTATTAGCCTGTCACACACTCCCATCATAATGAACATGGAACATTTCCATTGTTTTCATCTGTCCGGTAGTAGCCCGAGACCCGGAAAATATCATCAGAGATATTTCCAACCCGTCTGCGATGCATAATACGGTGTTAGTGCATGCCTACCTCTGCATATTGCCATGTCATGCATCGTGTTGCATCTGTGCTTTATATTTATTGTTTCTCCACCCTCTTCTCTCCGGTAGACCCCGAGACTGACGCTGCTGTCGGGTACGACTACGCCGTTGACGGCCAGGCCTTTGCCACAGAGAAGCAAGGAAAGCAACCCCTCCTTGATCATTTCGATATCGCCCATTCTTCCCTCTCATTCTTGCATTAGATTTTGCTACTGCATTAGCTAGCTCCTATTTCTGATGCATAGCCTGTTTTGGATAAACTGTTACTATACCTGCAATAATATCAACTGCTTAGTATAGGTTGGTCAATGAATCCCTAGTGACCCCTTAGTCCCAATTGCCCCTGCTTCTTCATCGATGACTCGACGACTCGAAGACCCGAAGACTCGGTCAACCGACCGACGAGCCATCCCCTCACATCACCGCACACCCCTTTAGTATGGCACTGCAGAGCTACTACCGAGTGCCGAGGGTGATACATCACTTAGCACTCTCGGTGTTAATTTTGTAGCGTTGCTAACCGATCGTGGATATCGAGGGTGATTCCTCCTTCCCATTTATCGATAGCGACTCTTGTCATACATATACCTCGAGTGGGATCCATCGAGGGTGATTCCTCGGATATCCACCTGGTGTATAAACACACAATTACTATTGGAAATATGCCCTAGAGGCAATAATAAATTAGTTATTATCATATTTCCTTGTTCATGATAATCGTTTATTATCCATGCTATAATTGTATTGAATGGAAACACATTACATGTGTGGGTAAATAGACAACACTCTGTCCCTAGTATGCCTCTAGTGAACTAGCTCGTTGATCAAAGATGGTCAAGGTTTCCTAGCCATTGACATGTGATGTCATTTGATAACGGGATCACATCATTAGGAGAATGATGTGATGGACAAGACCCAAACTACAAACGTAGCATATGATCATGTCAATTTATTGCTGCTGTTTTCTGCATGTCAAGTATATGTTCCTATGACCATGAGATCATGCAACTCACGGACATCGGAGGAGTGCCCTGTGTGTATCAAACGTCGCAACGTAACTGGGTGACTATAAAGGTGCTCTACAGGTATCTCTGAGGGTGTCTGTTGAGTTGGCATGGATCAAGACTGGGATTTGTTACTCCGTGTGACGGAGAGGTATCTCAGGGCCCACTCGGTAATACAACATCACAATAAGCCTTGCAAGCAATGTGACTAAGTGTTAGTTGAGGGATCTTGTATTACGGAACGAGTAAAGAGACTTGCCGGTAATTAGGTGGAACTAGGTATGGAGATAGCAACGATCGAATCTCGGGCAAGTAACATACCGAAGAACAAAGGGAACATCGTACGGGATTAACTGAATCCTTGACATAGAGGTTCGACCGATAAAGATCTTCGTAAAATATGTAGGAACCAATATGGGCATCCAGGTCCCGCTATTGGTTATTGACCGTAGAGGTGTCTCGATCATGTCTACATTGTTCTCAAACCCGCAGGGTCTGCACACTTAAGGTTTGGTGACGTTTCGGTAGTATAGAGTTATGCATGGTGGTGACCGAAGGTTGTTCGGAGTCCCAGATGAGATCCCGGACATCACAAGGAGCTCCTAAATGGTCCTAAGGTAAAGATTCATATATAGGAAGTCCTATTTTGGTCGCCGGAAAAGTTTCAGGCTCATCGGTAGTGTACCGGGAGTGCCGGTAGTGTACCGGGGGACCATCGGGAGAGGTATTTCGACCCAAGAGGCTACATGGGATGTGGGAGGGTGGAAACCAGCCCTTAGTGGGCTGGTGGAAATCCTATAAGAGTCCCATGCGGCTAGACTTGAGGAAGAGAGAAAAAAGCCAAGGTGGAAATAAATTCCAAGTAGGAAAGGAGGAATCCTAATCCTACTAGGATTGGAGGAGGATTCCTCCAATCCTCCTTGTGCAAGGGCAGCCTTGGCGCCATCACTCCTCCTCCCTCCCTCTCATATATACTGGTGGTATTGGGTGTTTTGCACTTGATTTTACGGCCACGTGCTACCCGTTCCACCGGTGCTCCTCTAGATCGGATTTCCGCCGTGCTTAGGCAAAGCCGTGCCGGAATTGCTCCACCACCATCGCCGGAGTGCCGTCATGCTGCCGGTGAACTCTTATTACTCTCCACTTCCTCTTGTTGGATCAAGACCGGTGGAGATCTTCATCAAGCTGCACGTGTGCTGAACGCGGAGGTGCCGTCCGTTCGGCGCTAGATCGGAAGGACCGTGATCAAGATCACGAGACGGTTCGTGATGAGTTCGCGGGACGGATCGTGATGAGTTTACGGGACGGATCATGATGAAATCGCGGGACGGATCATGATGAGGTCGCGGGACGGATCATGATGAGATCGTGGGACGGATCGTGGTGAGTTCGCGGGACGGATCATGATTGGATCGCGGGACGGATCGTGATGTGATCGCGGGACGCTCGGCGATTTGGATCGTGAAGATGTTCGACTACACCAACCACGTTTCTTATCGCTTCCCGCTTAGCGATCTACAAGGGTATGTAGATCCACTCTCCCTCTCGTAGATGCTCATCACCATGGATAGATCTGCGTGTGCGGAGGAAATTTTTTGTTTCCCATGCGACATTCCCCAACAGTGGCATCATGAGCTAGGTCTATGTGTAGATGAGCTCTCGAGTAGAACACAAAAGGTTTGTGGGCGTTGATGCTTAGATTGCTTCCTCCCTTGGTTGGATTTTGGTTCAGCGGTATTGTGAGATGAAGAGGCCCGGACCAACATTACTCGTACGCTTATGAGAGAGCGGTTCCCTCGACCGCAACTTGTTGCATAGATGGCTTGCGGGTGCCAGTTTCTCTCACTTTAGTTGGATCAGATTCGACAAAGGTGGTCCTTGAGAAGGTTGAAAAGTAGCTAGTGTATCACCGTTGTGGTATTTGCGTAGATGAGAATTGTTCTTGCTAGATACCCGTAGCAGCCACGAAAAATATGCAACAACAATTAGAGGATGTCTAACTTGTTTTTGCAGGGTATGTTGTGATGTGATATGACCAATTACATGATGTGATATATGTGATGTATGAGATGATCATGTGATGTATAGATTATCACGACTTGCATGTCGATGAGTACGTCAACCGGCAGGAGCCATAGGGTTGTCTTTAATTATTGTATGACCTGCATGTGAATCATTAAGCGCTATGTAATGCTTTACTTTATCGCTAAACAGTAGCAATAGTAGTAGAAGCATGGTGGGCGCGACAACCCCGATGGAGACACGTTGATGGAGATCACGGTGTCATGCCGGTGACGATGTAGATCATGTCGGTGCTTTCATGATGGAGATAAAAAGCACAAGTTCATGGCCATATCATGTCACTTATGATTTGCATGTGATGTTAATCCTATTATGCACCTTGTTTTGCTTAGGACGACGGTAGCATTATAAGGTGATCCCTTACTTAATTTCAAGATAAAGTGTGTTCTCCCCGAGTGTGCACCATTGCGAAAGTTCTTCGTGTCGAGACACCACGTGATGATCGGGTGTGATAGACTCTATGTTCACATACAACGGGTGCAAGCCGGTGTTGCACATGCAGAACACTCGGGTTAAACTTGACGAGCCTAGCATGTACAGACATGGCCTCGGAACACAAGAGACCGAAAGGTCAAACATGAGTCATATAGTAGATATGATCAACATGATGATGTTCACCATTGTAACCACCTCAACTCACGTGATGATCGGACTTGAGTTGGTGAATTTGGATCATGTATCACTCGAATGACCGGCGGGATGTCAATTTGAGTGGGAGTTCTTAAGTAATATGATTAATTGAACTCATTATCGTGAACATAGTCAATAGTGTATTTGCAAATTATGTTGTAGATTACTTGCTCACGCTGTAGCTCCCTTGAATTTTTATATGTTCCTATAGAAATAGAGTTGAAAGATGATGGTAGAAATATTGCGGACTGGCTCCGTGATCTGAGGATTGTCCTCGTTGCTGCACAGAAGGCTTATGTCCTTAATGCACCGCTCGGTGCGCCAACCCCTCTAGCGTCGTCTGTAGATGTTGTGAAAACATCTGACAGACACGTTCTGATGACTACTTGATAGTTTAGTGTGTCATGCATTACGGCTTAGAATTGAGGCTCCGAAACGTTTTGAACGTCACTGAACGTATGAGATGTTCTAAGAGCTGAAATTAGGATCTCAGGCTCGTGCCCGCGTTGCGAGATATGAGATCTCCAACAAGATTCTTTGCCTGTAATATGGAAGAGAATAGCTCAATCGTTGAGCATGTGCTCAGATTGTCCGGGTTCTACAATCGCTTGAATCGAGTGGGAGTTGATCTTCCAGATAAGATAGTGATTGATATAGTTCTCCAAGTCACTGTCACTAAGCTACTAGAACTTGGTGATGAACTATAAAATGCGAGGGATAGAAATAATGATCCTTGAGCTGTTCGCGATGTTTGACACCATGAAGGTAGAAATCAAGAAGGAGCGTCAAGTGTTGATGGTTAGTCAAACCACTAGTTTCGAGAAGGGCAAGAGCAAGGAGGGAAACTTCATGGATAGCAAGTCAGTTGCTGCTCTAGTGAAGCAACCCAAAGTTGAACTCAAACCCGAGACTAAGTGCTTCGATTATGAGGAGAGCATTCACTGAAGCGGAACAACCCTAGATACTTGGTAGATAAGAAGGCTGGCAACGTCAACAGAAGTATATTTGATATACGTGTTATTTATGTGTACCTTGCTAGTACTCCTAGTAGCACCTGGGTATTGGATACCGGTTCGGTTGCTAAATGTTAGTAACTCGAAATAAAAGCTATGGAATAAACAGAGAACTAGCTAAGGGTGAGGTGACGATGTGTGTTGGAAGTGTTTCCAAGGTTGATGTGATCGACATCGCACGCTCTCTCTACCTTCGGGATTAGTAACAAACCTAAATATGTGTTATTTGGTGTTTTGCGTTGAGCATGAATGTGATTAGATCGTGTTTATTGCAATACGGTTATTCATTTAAGTTAGAGAATAATGGTTATTCTGTTTACATGAATAATCCCTTCAATGCTCATGCACCCAGTGAGAATGGTTTGTTGAATCTTGATCGTAGTAATACACATGTTCATAACATTGATGCCAAAAGATGCAAAGTTCATAATGATAGTACCACATACTTGTGGCACTGCCGCTAAATGTCATATTGGTATAAAACGCATGAAGAAACTCCATGCTGATGGATCTTTGGACTCTTTCGATTTCGAATCGGTTGAGACATGCAAACCATGCCTCTTGGTCAAAGATGACTAAGGACTCTGTTTTCTGGTTTGACGGAGCGGGCAAGTGATTTATTGGAAATGATACATGTTGATGTATGCAATCCAATGAGTCTTGTAGCATGCGGTGGATATCGTTATTTTCTTACCTCCACTGATGATTTTGGTAGATATAGTGTATGTTTACTTAATGAAACACAAGTCTGAATCGTTTGAAAAGTTCAAGCAAATTCAGAGTGAAGTTTAAGATCATCGTGACAAGAAGATAAAAATATCTGTGATATGATCATGGAGGTGAATATCTGAGTTACGAGTTTGGCATACAACTTTAGACAATGTGAAAGTTGTTTCACAACACATGCCACCTGGAACACCCTAGTGTGATGGTATGTCCGAACGTCATAGTCGTGCTCTATTGGATATGGTGCATGTTATGATGTCTCTTGTCGTTTTGCTACTATAATTTTGGGGTTGTGCATTAGAGACAACTATATTCACTTTAAATAGGGCACCATCTAAATCCATTGAGATGACACCGTGTGAATTATGGTTTGATAGAAACCTAAGCTGTCATTTCTTGATGTTTGGGGCTACGACGCTTGTGTGGAAAATGTTTTCACCTAATAAGCTCAAACCCAAAGCGGACAAATGCATCTTCGTAGAATACCCTAAGAATAGTTGGGTGAACCTTCTATCTCAGATCCAAGCATAAAGTGTTTGTTGGTAAAATGGGTCCTTTCCCGAGAAAAAGTTTCTCTCGAAAGAATTGAGTGGGAGGAAGATAGAACTTGATGAGGTTGTTGAACCTTTGTTTCAACCATAGAGTAGCGCAGTGCAGAAAGATGTTTCTGTGGAACCTACGTCAGTTGAAGAGGAAGTCAATGATAATGATCATGAAGCTTCAGATCAAGTTACTATCGAACCTCGTAGGTCGACAAGGATGTGTACTGCTCCTGAGCGGTACGACAACCCTGTCTTGGAGGTCATGTTGTTGGACAACAATGAACCTACGAGCTGTGGAGAAGCGATGATGGGCCCGGATTCCGACAAATGGTTAGAGGCCATGAAATCCGAGAAAGGATCCATATATGAAAACCAAGTATAGACTTTGGTAGACTTGCTCGTTGGACGGCAGGTCGTCGAGTACAAATGGATCTTTAAAATGAAGACAGACGCTGATGGTGAATGTCACCATTTATAAAGCTCGACTTGTCGCAAAGAAGTTTCCGGCAAGTTCAAGGAGTTGACTGCAATGAGACTTTCTCTCGTAGCGATGCTAAAGTCTGTTAGAATTATTCTAGCAGTTGCTGCATTTTTCAATTATGAAATCTGGCAGATGGATGCCAAAACATTGTTTCCTTTCTTGAGGAAAGGTTGTATGTGATACAACCAGAAGGTTTTGTCAGTCCTAAGGATGCTAAAAGGTGTGCAAACTTCAGTGATCCTTCTATGAACTGAAGCAAGCATCTCGGAGTTGGAATATACACTTTGATGAGGTGATTAAAGTTTTTGAGTCTATACAAAGTTTACGAGAAACTTGTATTTACAATAAAGTGAGTGGGAGCACTATAGAGTTTCTGATAAGCATATGTGGTTGACATATTGTTGATCGGAAATGATATAGAATTTCTGGAAAGTATAAAGGGTTGTTTGAAAAGAGTTTTTCAAAGGAAGACCTGGATAAAGCTACCTAATTGTTGAGCATCAAGATCTATAGAGATAGACCAAGATACTTGACGAGACTTTCAATGTGTACATACCTTGACAAGATTTTGAAGGAGTTCAAAATGGATGAGTCAGAGAAAGAGTTCTCGCCTGATTTGTAGGGTATAAAGTTGAGTAAGACTCAATGCCCAGTGACTACAGAAGATAGAGAAAATATGAGTGTCATCCCCTATGCTTCAGCCATAGGCTCTATCATGTATGCAATGCTGTGCACAAGTCCCGATGTCAGCCTTGCCATAAGTATGGCCGGAAGGTACAAGAGTGATCCAGAAGTGAATCACTGGACAATAGTCAAGAATATCCTTAGTAACTAAAGGACTAAGGATATGTTTCTCAATTATGGAGGTGACAAAGAGTTTGTCGTAAAGAGTTACGTCGATGCAAGCTTTAACACCAATCCGGATAACTCGTAGTAGCAATCTGGATACGTATAATGGATTAGCCATTTGGAATAGTACCAAGTGGAGTGTGGTAGCAGTGTTTACAGTTTGACATAGAGATTTGCAAAGTACACACGGATCTGAATGTCGCAGACCCGTTGACTATAAGACCTCTCTCACATGCAAAGCATGATCGAGCCCCAAAACTCATTGGGTGTTAGATTCATAACAATGCGAATCACATGGTGATGTGAACTAGATTATTGACTCTAGTGCAAGTGGGAGACTGTTGGAAATATGCCCTAGAGGCAATAATAAATTAGTTATTATCATATTTCCTTGTTCATGATAATCGTTTATTATCCATGCTATAATTGTATTGAATGGAAACACATTACATGTGTGGGTAAATAGACAACACTCTGTCCCTAGTATGCTTCTAGTGAACTAGCTCGTTGATCAAAGATGGTCAAGGTTTCCTAGCCATTGACATGTGATGTCATTTGATAACGGGATCACATCATTAGGAGAATGATGTGATGGACAAGACCCAAACTACAAACGTAGCATATGATCGTGTCAGTTTATTGCTATTGTTTTCTGCATGTCAAGTACATGTTCCTATTACCATGAGATCATGCAACTCATGGACATCAGAGGAGTGCCTTGTGTGTATAAAATGTCGCAACGTAACTTTGTGACTATAAAGGTGCTCTATAGGTATCTCCGAGGGTGTCTGTTGAGTTGGCATGGATCAAGACTGGGATTTGTTACTCCGTGTGACGAAGAGGTATCTCAGGGCCCACTCGGTAATACAACATCACAATAAGCCTTGCAAGCAATGTGACTAAGTGTTAGTTGAGGGATCTTGTATTACGGGACGAGTAAAGAGACTTGCTAGTAACGAGGTTGGACTAGGTATGGAGATACCGACGATCGAATCTCGGGCAAGTAACATACCGAAGGACAAAGGGAACATCGTACGGGATTACTTGAATCCTTGACATAGAGGTTCGACCGATAAAGATCTTCGTAGAATATGTAGGAACCAATATGGGCATCCAGGTCCCGCTATAGGTTATTGACCGTAGAGGTGTCTCAGTCATGTCTACATAGTTCTCAAACCCCCAGGGTCTGCACACTTAAGGTTTGGTGACGTTTCGGTAGTATAGAGTTATGCATGGTGGTGACCGAAGTTTGTTCGGAGTCCTGGATGAGATCCCAGACATCACGAGGAGCTCCGGAATGGTCCGGAGGTAAAGATTCATATATAGGAAGTCCTATTTTGGTCGCCGGAAAAGTTTCGGGCTCATCGGTAGTGTACCGGGAGTGCCGGTAGTGTACCGGGGGACCATCGGGAGAGGTATTTCGACCCAAGAGGCTACATGGGCTGTGGGAGGGTGGAAACCAGCCCTTAGTGGGCTGGTGGAAATCCTCTAAGAGGCCCATGCGGCTGGACTTGAGGAAGAGAGAAAAAAACCAAGGTGGAAATAAATTCCAAGTAGGAAAGGAGGAATCCTAATCCTACTAGGATTGGAGAAGGATTCCTCCAATCCTCCTTGCGCAAGGGCAGCCTTTGCGCCATCCCTCCTCCTCCCTCCCTCTCATATATACTGGTGGTATTGGGTGTTTTGCACTTGATTTTATGGCCACGTGCTACCCGTTCCACCGGTGCTCCTCTAGATCGGATTTCCGCAGTGCTTAGGCGAAGCCCTGCCGGAATTGCTCCACCACCATCGCCGGAGCGCCGTCACGCTGCCGGTGAACTCTTCTTCCTCTCCACTTCCTCTTGCTGGATCAAGACGGTGGAGATCTTCATCAAGCTGCACGTGTGCTGAACGCGGAGGTGCCGTCCGTTCGGCGCTAGATCAGAAGGACCGTGATCAAGATCGAGAGACTGTTCGTGATGAGTTTGCGGGACGGATCGTGATGAGTTCACGGGACGGATCGTGATGAGATCGTGGGACGGATCGTGATGAGATCGCGGGACAGATCGTGATGAGTTCGCGGGACGGATCGTGATTGGATCGCGAGACGGATCGTGATGTGATCGCGGAACGCTCGACGATTTGGATCGCGAAGATGTTCGACTACACCAACCGCGTTTCTTAACGCTTCCCGCTTAGCGATCTACAAGGGTATGTAGATCCACTCTCCCTCTCGTAGATGCTCATCACCATGGATAGATCTGCGTGTGCGTAGGAAAATTTTTGTTTCCCATGCGATGTTCCCCAACAGTTACTTCAACTTGACCTTGTTTACATGTGAAAGACGGGACTAGAGGGACATGCGGTACCACCCTAGTTGAGGTGGACCTGAGTTGCCGACAGTATTGAGATGGGTCGGCCCCAAGGGTACCCGTGTGTAAGATGTGGTGGGATGCACCGGTAAGGCATCCAAAAGGGTGATGATGATGCGTCGACTGGCGAGAGAGGCCTTTGCCACACATCCTCGAGACTGGGCGACAGGCCGCACTTTATGGGTCACGCTTGTTGGGGAACGTTGCATGGGAAACAAAAATTTTCCTACGCACACGCAGATCTATCCATGGTGATGAGCATCTATGAGAGGGAGAGTGGATCTACATACCCTTGTAGATCGCTAAGCGGGAAGCGTTAAGAAACGCGGTTGGTGTAGTCGAACGTCTTCGCGATCCAAATCGCCATGTGTCCCGCGATCCAATCACGATCCGTCCCGCGATCCGATCACGATCTGTCCCACGAACTTGATCATGATCTATCCCACGAACTTGATCACGATCCTTCTGATCTAGCACCGAACGGACGTCACCTCTGCGTTCAGCACACGTACAGCTTGATGACGATCCCCACTGTCTTGATCCAGCAAGAAGGAGTGGAGAGGAAGAAGAGTTCTCCGAGAGCCTGACGGTGCTCCGGCGATGGTGGTGGAGAAATTCCGGCAGGGGTTCGCCTAAGCACTGCAGAAAACCGATCTAGAGGAGAAACTATGCACTGGAGGAACGAGTAGGACGTGGCTGAAAATCTCGTGCAAAAACCCTAGAACCTCCAGTATATATAAGAGGAGAGGAGGAGAGGAGGCAGCCTTGGCTTCCTAAGCCAAGGGCTTTGGCCGAAGGAGGTGGAGGAGGTGGAGTCCACCTCCAATCCTAGTAGGACTAGGATTCACCTATTTTGCCTTTTTTTTCCACCTTTTTCTCTTGGGTATTTTCTTCCAGCCGCATGGGCCTCTTGTGGTTGTTCCACCAGACCACTAAGGGCTGGTTTCCACTCTCCCACAGCCCATGTAGTCTCTTGGATCGAAATACCCCTCCCGGAGGTCTCCCGGTACACTACCAGCACTCCTAGTACACTACCGATGAGCCCAAAACTTTTCCGGTGACCAAAACAGGACTTCCTATATATGAATCTTTACCTCAGGACCATTCCAGAGCTCCTCGTGACGTCCAGGATCTCATCTGGGACTCCGAACAAAACTTCGGTCACCACCATACATAACTCTATACTACCGAAACGTCACCAAACCTTAAGTGTGCAGACCCTGCGGGTTCGAGAACTACGTAGACATGACCGAGACACCTCTACGGTCAGTAACCAATGGTGGGACCTGGATGTCCACATTGGTTCCTACATATTCTACGAAGATCTTTATCGGTCGAACCTCTATGTCAAGGATTCAGTTAATCCCGTATGATGTTCCCTTTGTTCTTCGGTATGTTACTTGTCGGAGATTCGATCGTCGGTATCTCCATACCTAGTTCAACCTCGTTACTGGCAAGTCTCTTTACTCGTTCCATAATACAAGATCTCGCAACTAACACTTAGTCACATTGCTTGCAAGGCTTATTGTGATGTCGTACTACCGAGTGGTCCCGGAGATACCTCTCCGTCACACGGAGTAACAAATCCCAGTCTTGATCCATGCCAACTCAACAGACACCCTCAGAGATACCTGTAGAGCACCTTTATAGTCACCCAGTTACGTTGCGACATTTGATACACACAAGGTACTCCTCCGATATCTGTGAGTTGCATGATCTCATGGTCGTAGGAACATATACTTGACATGCAGAAAACAGTAGCAATAAACTGTCACGATCATAAGCTATGTTTGTAGTTTGGGTCTTGTCCATCACATTATTCTCCTAATGATGTGATCCCGTTATCAAATGACATCTCATGTCCATGGCTAGGAAACCTTAACCATCTTTCGATCAACGAGCTAGTTCACTAGAGGCATACTAGGGACATTGTGTTTGTCTATGTATCCACACATGTATCCATGTTTCCAATTAATACAATTATAGCATGGATAATAAACAATTATCATCTACAAGGAAATACAATAATAAACACTTTATTTATTGCCTCTAGGGCATATTTCCAATAGTCTCCCACTTGCACTAGAGTCAATAATCTAGTTCACATCACTTATGTGATTTACATTGTAATGAATCGAACACCCATGCAGTTATGGTGTTGATCATGTTTAGCCCTTGGAAGAGGTTTAGTCAACGGTTCTACAACATTCAGATCCGTGTGCACTTTGCAAATATTTATGTCTGTCTCCATGATGTAATCGCGGATGGAGTTGAAGCGTCGCTTTATGTGTGTGGTCCTCTTGGGAAACCTTGGTTCCTTGGCCAGAGCAATGGCACCAGTGTTGTCACAGAACAAGTTCATTGGATTCAGTGAATCGGGCACTACTCCAAGATCTTTCATGAACTGCTTCATCCAGACACCTTCCTTCGCCGCCTCCGAGGCTGCGATGTATTCCGCTTCACACGTAGAATCAGCTACCACGCTTTGCTTGGAACTGCACCAGCTTACCGCTCCCCCGTTAAGAATAAATACGTATCTGGTTTGCGACTTAGAGTCGTCCGGATCAGTGTCAAAGCTTTCATCGACGTAACCCTTTACGACGAGCTCTTCTTCACCTCCATAAATGAGAAACATTTCCTTAGTCCTTTTCAGGTACTTAAGGATATTCTTGACCGCTTGCCAGTGCTCCATTCCAGGATCACTTTGAAACCTTCTGGCCATACTTATGGCAAGGCTGACATCAGGTCTTGTGCACAACATTGCATACATGATAGAGCCTATGGCCAAAGCATAGGGGATGACACTCATCTTTTCTCTATCTTCTGCAGTTACTGGGCATTGAGTCTTACTCAACTTTACACCTTGTAACACAGGCAAGAACCCCTTCTTGGACTGTTCCATTTCGAACTTCTTCAAAACTTTATCAAGGTATGTGCTCTGTGAAAGTGCTATTAAACATCTCGATCTATCTCTATAGATCTTAATGCCTAATATGAAAGCAGCTTCTCCTAGGTGCTTCATTGAAAAACTCTTGTTCAAATATTCCTTCACGCTTTCCAGCATTTCTGTATTGTTTCCAATCAGCAATATGTCATCCACATATAATACTAGCACGCTATAGAGCTCCCACTCACTTTCTTATAAATACAAGCTTCTCCGTAAACTTGTATAAACTCAAACGCTTTGATCACCTCATCAAAGCGCTTATTCCAACTCCGAGATGCTTGCACCAGTCCATAAATGGACCGCCGGAGTTTGCAAACTTTGTCAGCATTCTCTGGATCGACAAAACCTTCGGGTTGCATCATATACAACTCTTCCTCAAGGAAACCGTTGAGGAACGCTGTTTTGACATCCATCTGCCAAATTTCATAGTCGAAATAAGAAGCTATTGCTAACATGATTCTGACAGAGTTAAGCATCGCTACGGGTGAGAAAGTCTCATCGTAGTCAACTCCTTGAACTTGTGAAAAACCCTTTGCCACAAGTCGAGTTTTATAGACGGTGACATTACCGTCCGCGTCTGTCTTCTTCTTAAAGATCCATTTGTTCTGAATGGCCTTTCGCCCTTCAGGTAATACTTCCAAAGTCCATACTTTGTTTTCATATATGGATCCCATCTCGGATTTCATGGCCTCTAACCATTTCTCGGAATCCGGGCCCATCACTGGTCCTCCATAGCTCGTAGGTTCATTGTTGTCCAACAACATGACCTCCAAGACAGGGTTGCCGTACCACTGAGGGGTAGTACGCGGCCTTGTCGACCTACGAGGTTCAATAGCAGCTTGATCCGAAGCTTCATGAGCATCATCATTAACTTCCTCTTCTACCGTCGTAGGTTCTACACAAACATCTTTCTACGCTGCGCTACTTTCTGGTTGAAGTAAAGGTTCAATAACCTCATCAAGCTCTATTTTCCTCCCGCTCAATTCTTTCGAGAGAAACTCTTTCTCAAGAAATGTTCCGTTCTTAGCGACAAACACTTTGCCTTCGGATATGAGATAGAAGGTATACCCGACTGTCTCTTTCGGGTATCCTATGAAGACATATTTCTCCGCTTTGGGTTCCAGCTTTTCAGGCTGAAGCTTTTTGACATAAGCATCACATCCCCAAACTTTAAGAAATGACAACTTTGGCTTCTTGCCAAACCACAGTTCATATGGAGTCATCTCAACGGATTTTGATGGTGCCCTATTTAAAGTGAATGCAGCTGTCTCTAATGCATAACCCCAAAACAATAGTGGCAAATCAGCAAGAGACATCATAGAACGCACCATATCTAATAGGTTCGATTACGACGTTCGGACACACCATTACGCTGTGGTGTTCCGGGCGGTGTCAACTGTGAAACAATTCCACACTGTCTTAAGTGACTGCCAAACTCATAACTCAGATATTCACCTGCTCGATCAGATCGTAGGAACTTAATCTTCTTGTTACGATGATTCCCAACTTCACTCTGAAATTGCTTGAACTTTTCAAACGTTTTAGACTTGTGTTTCATTAAGTAAATATACCCATATCTACTTAAGTCATCGGTGAAGGTGAGAAAATAACGATATCCACCATGCGCTGTAACATTCACCGGACCGCACACATCAGTATGTATGATTTCCAATAAGTCACTCGCCCGTTCCATTGTTCCAGAGAACGGTGTTTTAGTCATCTTGCCCATGAGGCATGGTTCACATGTGTCAAGTGATTCAAAATCAAGTGACTCCAAAAGTCCATCAGCATGGAGCTTCCTCATGCGTTTTACGCCAATATGACCTAAACAACAGTGCCACAAGAAAGTGGTACTATCATTATCAACTCTACATCTTTTGGCATCAATGTTATGAACATGTGTGTCATCACTATCAAGATTCAATATGAATAAACCCCTAACATTGGGTGCATGACCATAAAAGATATTACTCATATAAATAGAACAACCTTTATTCTCTGATTTAAATGAGTAACCGTCTTGCAATAAACAAGATCCAGATATAATGTTCATGCTTAACGCAGGCACTAAATAAAAATTATTCAGGTTCATCACTAATCCCGATGGTAATCGAAGAGAGAGCGTGCCGACGGCGATCACATCAACCTTGGAACCATTTCCCACGCGCATCGTCACTTCGTCCTTTGCCAGCCTTCGTTTATTCCGTAGTTCCTGCTTTGAGTTGCAAATGTGAGCAACCGAACCGGTATCAAATACCCAGGCACTACTACGAGAGCTAGTAAGGTACACATCAATAACATGTATATCATATATACCTTGTTTGTCGTTGGCCGCCTTCTTGTCAGCCAGGTACTTGGGGCAGTTCCTCTTCCAGTGACCAGTTCCCTTGCAATGAAAGCACTCAGTTTCTGGCTTGGGTCCATGCTTGGGCTTCTTTACAGGAGTAGCAACTGCTTTGCCATCCTTCCTGGTTTTACCCTTCTTGCCCTTGCCCTTGACTTTGCCATTTTCTTGAAACTAGTGGTTTTATTGACCATCAACACTTGATGTTCTTTCTGGAGATGTTCTTTCTGGATTTCAGACTCAGAGACTTTTAGCATCGCAAACAGCTCGACGACTGACTTGTTCATCCCGTGCATGTTATAGTTCTTCACAAAGCTCTTGTAAGTAGGTGGCAGTGATTGAAGAACTCTGTCAGTGATCGCCTCTGGCGGAAGGGAAATTCCCAACTCCGCTAGACGAGTTGAATACCTAGACATTCTGAGTATATGTTCACTGATAGACCCGTTCTCCTCCATCTTGCAAGCATATAACTTATCGGAGGTTTCATACCTCTCGATCCGGGCGTTCTTCTGAAAGATAAACTTCAACTCCTGGAACATCTCATATGCTCCATGACGTTCAAAACGTCTTTGAAGTCCCGGTTCTAAGCCATACAATATTGCACACTGAACTATTGAGTAATCTCTAGTACATGCCTCCCAAGCGTTCTTAACGTCTTCGGAGGTCATGTCTTCTGGTTGGTCACCAAGCGGTGCATCAAGGACATATGATTTCTGGGAAGCCATGAGGATAATCCTTAGATTTCGGGCCTAGTCAACAAAGTTACTTCCATCATCTTTCAGTTTAGCTTTCTCTAGGAACGCATTAAAATTCAGGGGTGCTACTGCACGAGCCATTGATCTACAACATAAATATGCAAAGTTCACTTAGACTATTGTTCAAGATAATGAGTTTAGTTAATCAAATTACTAAAGCTCCCACTCAAATTGACATCCCTCAGGTCATCTGAGTGTCACATGATCCAAATCCACCAACTCAAGTCCGATCATCACGTGAGTTGAGGTGGCTTCAATGGTGAACATCATTATGTTGATCATATCTACTATATGACTCATGTTCGACCTTTCGGTATCTTGTGTTCCGAGGCCATGTCTGTACATGCTAGGCTCATCAAGTTTAACCCGAGTGTTTTGCGCGTGAAGCACTGGCTTGCACCCGTTGTATGTGAACGTAGAGTCTATCACACCCGATCATCACGTGGTGTCTCAACACGACGAACTTTCGCAACGGTGCACACTCGGGGAGAACACAATTTTATCTTGAAATTTAAGTGAGGGATCACCTTATAATGCTACCGTCGTACTAAGAAAAACAAGGTGAATAAAAGGATTAACATCACATGCAATTCATAAGTGACATGATATGGCCATGAACTTGTGCTTTAGATCTCCATCTTGAAAGCACCGGCATGATCTCCATCGTCACCGGCACGACACCATGATCTCCATCATCTTGATCTCCATCAACGTGTCGCCATCAAGGTTGTCACGCCCTGGATGCTTCTACTACTATTGCTACTGTTTAGCGATAAAGTAAAGGATTACATAGCGCTTAATGATTGACACGCAAGTCATACAATAATTAAAGACAACCCTATGGCTCCTGCCGGTTGCCGTACTGATCGACATGCAAGTCGTGAAATTCTATACATCACATGATCATCTCATACATCACATATATCACATCATGTAATTGGCCATATCACGTCACAACATACCCTACAAAAACAAGTTAAACGTCCTCTAATTGTTGTTGCATGTTTTATGTGGCTGATACGGGTTTCTAGCAAGAACGATTTTCACCTACGCATAAACCACAACAGTGATACATAATTTTCTTTTCAACCTTCTCAAGGACCGCCTTTGTCGAATCCGATCCAACTAAAGTGGGAGAAACTGCCACCCGCAAGCCATCTAGGCAACAAGTTGCGTCGAGGGAACCAGTCTCTCGTAAGCGTACAAGTAATGTTAGTCCGGGCCGCTTCATCTCACAATACTGCTGAATCAAAATCCGACCAAGGGAGGAAGCAATCTAAGCATCAACGCCCACAAACCTTTTGTGTTCTAATCGAGATCTCATCTACACATAGACCTAGCTCATGATGCCACTGTTGGGGAACGTTGCATGGGAAACAAAATTTTTCCTACGCACACACAGATCTATCCATGGTGATGAGCATCTACGAGAGGGAGAGTGGATCTACATAGCCTTGTAGATCGCTAAGCGGGAAGCGTTAAGAAATGCGGTTGGTGTAGTCGAGCGTCTTCGCGATCCAAATCACCGTGCGTCCCACGATCCAATCGCGATCCGTCCCGCGATCCAATCATGATTCGTCCCGCGATCCGATCACGATCCGTCCCACAAACTTGATCATGATCCGTCCCACGAACTTGATCACGATCCGTCCCACGAACTTGATCACGATCCCTCCGATCTAGCACCGAACGGACGGCACCTCCGCGTTCAGCAGACGTACGGCTTGATGACGATCTCCACCGTCTTGATCCAGCAAGAAGGAGTGGAGAGGAAGAAGAGTTCTCCGGCAGCCTGATGGCACTCCGGCGATGGTGGTGGAGCAATTCCGGCAGGGCTTCGCCTAAGCACTGCAGAAAACCGATCTAGAGGAGAAACTATGCACTGGAGGAACGGGTAGCACGTGGCTGAAAATCTCGTGCAAAAACCCTAGAACCTCCAGTATATATAAGAGGAGAGGAGGATAGGAGGCAGCCTTGTCTTCCTAATCCAAGGGCTTCGGTCGAAGGAGGTGGAGGAGGTGGAGTCCACCTCCAATCCTAGTAGGACTAAGATTCACCTATTTTGCCTTTTTTTTCCCACCTTTTTCTCTTGGGTTTTTTCTTCCAGCCGCATGGGCCTCTTGTGGTTGTTACAACAGCCCACTAAGGGCTGGTTTCCACTCTCCCACAGCCCATGTAGCCTCTTGGGTCGAAATACCCCTCCCGGAGGTCTCCCGGTACACTACCGATGAGCCCGAAACTTTTCCGGTGACCAAAACAGGACTTCCTATATATGAATCTTTACCTCCGAACCATTACGAAGCTCCTCATGACATCCGGGATCTCATCAGGGACTCCGAACAAAACTTCGGTCACCACCATACATAACTCTATACTACCGAAACGTCACCAAACCTTAAGTGTGCAGACCCTGCGGGTTCGAGAACTATGTAGACATGACCGAGACACCTCTACGGTCAATAACCAATGGCGGGACCTTGATGTCCACATTGGTTCCTACATATTCTATGAAGATCTTTATCGGTCGAACCTCTATGTCAAGGATTCCGTTAATCCCGTATGATGTTCCCTTTGTTCTTCGGTATGTTACTTGCCCGAGATTCGATCGGTATCTCCATACCTAGTTCAACCTCGTTACTGGCAAGTCTCTTTACTCGTTCCGTAATACAATGTCTCACAACTAACACTTAGTCACATTGCTTGCAAGGCTTATTGTGATGTTGTATTACCGAGTGGGCCCTGAGATACCTCTCCGTCACACGGAGTAACAAATCCCAGTCTTGATCCATGCCAACTCAACGGACACCCTCGGAGATACCTGTAGAGCACCTTTATAGTCACCCAGTTATGTTGCGACGTTTGATACACACAAGGTACTCCTCCGATATCTGTGAGTTGCATGATCTCATGGTCATAGGAACATATACTTGACATGCAGAAAACAGTAGCAATAAACTGACACGATCATAAGCTATGTTTGTAGTTTGGGTCTTGTCCATCACATCATTCTCCTAATGATGTGATCCCATTATCAAATGACATCTCATGTCCATGGCTAGGAAACCTTAACCATCTTTCGATCAACGAGCTAGTTCACTAGAGGCATACTAGGGACATTGTGTTTGTCTATGTATCCACACATGTATCCATGTTTCCAATTAATACAATTATAGCATGGATAATAAACGATTATCATGAACAAGGAAATACAATAATAAACACTTTATTTATTGCCTCTAGGGCATATTTCCAACAACGCTTGCCCCACACTAATAAAATGCTAATGGGTTGGGTACTTGATCCGAGTTAGGTCGTTGGCCTTAATACGCACTAACCTTCATGTGGGAGAATTTATGGGTACTCAGCGTCGTTGTATCAGCCGAAGCTCTTCGGACGTCAGCAATGGAGTGGCGCGCGCCAGAGTGGTCCACAACGGCATCACGCTTGTGATAAGGGGTGCTAGGACTGACCTTGGCCGCCCTCTCGTCGTGCAGGAGTGCAAAGGGTGAGTGGGCCCATGACCCCTGCGTGCTTACGATTTAGACCAGCGGGCTGACCTCTTCGTTGAGTCTAGGTGGGGCGATGACGTTTTTATATCCAGAGGCCGGGCATGACCCAGAAAAGTGTGTCCGGCCGGAGGTGATTCAAGCGTGTTGGGGAATATCTTGTGCACCCCTGCAAGGAAGAACTTATCTATTCAAATAGCCGTGTCCACGGTAACAGGATGATTTGGAGTTGTACCTCGAACTTATACAACTACAATTGTGACTTTAAATTGAAATGAATGTTGGCTACAGGATTGCTTCCTTGCAGGGAGTCGAGGAAGAATCTCTGGGCATGGTTACTTAATAAAATTACTACAATAAAATATTGCTACATGTGAGTTACCTGTCTTCTCTCTTCTAATGCTGCAAGATGCTGAAGATGCTAGTCTTCGATAGGACTAGGCCTTCCCCTCATTCTTGCTTTCTGCAGTCAGTCCAGATATAACCCCACCCCTTGATAATGATGCATACTTAGCATAGTTCTGATGTCAGTCTTGCGAGTACTTTGGATGAGTACTCACCGCAGCTTTGCTTTCTCTTCCCCCCTTGATACGATTCTGCGTTCAGACGATGGAGCCCAGGAGATGGAGTGTTGGGGAACGTCGCATGGGAAACAAAAATTTTTCTACGTACACGCAAAACTATCCATGGTGATGAGCATATACGAGAGGGAGAGTGGATCTACGTACCCTTGTAGATCGCTAAGAGGGAAGCATTAAGAAACGCGGTTGGTGTAGTCGAACTTCTTCCCGATCCAAATCGCCGAGCGTCCCGCGATCCAATCACGAACCGTCCCGCGAACACATCATGATCCGTCCCGCGAACTCATCACGATCTGTCTCACGATCTTGATCACGATCTGTCCCGTGAACTCATCACGATCCGTTCCGTGATCACATCACGAACCGTCTCGCGATCTCGATCACGGTCCTTCCGATCTAGCGCCGAACGGACGACACCTCCGCGTTCAACACACGTGCAGCTTGATGACAATCTCCACCGTCTCGATCCAGCGAGAGGAGGTGGAGAGGAGAGAGAGTTCACCGGCAGCGCGACGGCGCTCCGGTGATGGTGGTGGAGCAATTCCGGCAGGGCTTCGCCTAAGCGCTGCAGAAGACCGATCTAGAGGAGAAACTATGCACCGGTGTAACGGGTAGCACGTGGCCGGAAATTCTGTCTAACAACCACCCAATCCACTAGTATATATAGGAGGAGAGGAGAGGATAGGAAGCCAAGGCCTTTGGGTCGTCCGAAATAGGAGGTGGGAAGCAATCCTACTTCACCTCCAATCCTAGTTGGAGTAGGGTTGCCTCCTATTGGCTGATTTTCCACTTTTTGCTTTAGGACTTTCTCTCCTGCGCCATGGGCCTTTGTGGCTGTTTTCCCAGACCACTAAGGGCTGGTTATTATTCTCCCACAGACCATGGACCTCTTGGGGTCGAAATACCCCTCCCGGAGGCCTCCCGGTACACTACCGGCACTCCCGGTACACTACCGACACTCCCGGTACACTACCAATGAGCCCGAAACTTTTCCAAAAACCAAACTGGGACTTCCTATATATGAATATTTACCTCCGGACCATTCCAGAGCTCCTCGTGACGTCCGGGATCTCATCCGGGACTCCGAACAAACTTCGGTCACCACCATACATAACTCTACACTACCGAAACGTCACCGAACCTTAAGTGTGCAGACCCTACGGGTTCGAGAACTATGTAGACATGACCAAGACACCTCTACGGTCAATAAACAATGGCGGGACCTGGACGTCCACATTGGTTCCTACATATTCTACGAAGATATTTATCGGTCGAACCTCTATGTCAAGGATTCAGTTAATCCCGTATAACGTTCCCTTTGTTCTTCGGTATGTTACTTGCCCGAGATTCGATCGTCGGTATCTCCATACCTAGTTCAACCTCGTTACTGGCAAGTCTCTTTACTCGTTCCGTAATACAAGATCCCGCAACTAAAAATTAGTCACATTGCTTGCAAGGCTTATTGTGATGTTGCATTACCGAGTGGGCCCCGAGATACCTCTCCGTCACACGGAGTAACAAATCCCAGTCTCGATCCATGCCAACTCAGCAGACACCATCGGAGATACCTGTAGAGCACCTTTATAGTCACCCAGTTACGTTGCGACGTTTGATACACACAAGGCATTCCTCTGATATCTGTGAGTTGCATGATCTCATGGTCATAGGAACACATACTTGACATGCGGAAAACAGTAGCAATAAACTGACACGATCATATGCTACGTTTGCAGTTTGGATCTTGTCCATCACATCATTCTCCTAATGATGTGACCCCGTTATCAAATGACATCTCATGTCCATGGCTAGGAAACCTTAATCATCTTTTGATCAACGAGCTAGTCTATTAGAGGCATACTAGGGACATGGTTTTATCTATGTATCCACACATGCATCTAAGTCTCCGATCAATACAATTATAGCATGGATAATAAACGATTATCATGAACAAGGAAATATGATAATAACTAATTTATTATTGCCTCTAGGGCATATTTCCAACATGGAGTACGCCGGAGACGACTACTACACCATCGCAGATGGCTACTACTACGTGGAGGCAGCCCCCGACCAGCAGTACGATAGGAGGTTCCCAGGCAGGAGGCCTCGCCGCTTTCGATCCGTTGCTGTGTTTGTGCTAGCCTTCTTAAGGCAGAGCTTTTTTAACTTATGTCTGTACTCACTACTGGAATCATAAGATTTTCCGTCTACCACATCTTTGTCGTCTGCCAACTGACGGCAAAGAGTGGCTTTGCCATCAGCTAGCAAAAAACAGACGGCAAAGAGCTAGCAGACGGCAAAGGGTGGCTTTGCCATGAGCCACCTCTTTGTCGTCCACTAGCGGATGGCAAAGAAACTTGCCGTCATCTAGCAAATGGCAAAGAGGTGGGGTGGGGCCCAGTGGAGGCCAGCTTATTGCAACGGCCTACCCCACCTCTTTGCCATCTGCTAGCCGATGACAAAGTTTCTTTACCGTCCGCTAGCGGACGACAAAGACCTAACTATAACGGCCCTAACAAAGACCACACACCCCGCCGTCGACCCCGACCGCACCCTGCCGCCACCCTGACCCCACGCCGCTTTGGCCCGCCGCCCGCCGCCACCGACGCTCCGCCTCCCCGCTGCACCCTGCTGTCGCCCTGACCCCCACCACCCCACCGCCCCGCCCCCTTCCCTGCCCCGACCTCCTCCATCGGCCCCGACCAACCCCCTCCCCTACGGTGACGCAGCCCCCTCCCCTGCATCGGTCTCCTCCACCGGCCCCGCCCCGCCCCCTGCCTTGCGGCGATGCCGCCCCCTCCCCTGCCCCCTCCACCGGTGGTGACTCCTCTCTGGCGAGTTCTTTCTCCACTCGCGCCATTTTTAGTTAGATTTAGGTTTAGTTTAGTTTAATTTAGTTTTATTTTTTTAGATTGAGGTTTAGTTTAGTTTTAGTTTAGTTATTAGGTTAGAAAAAATAAGTTAGTTAGTTAGTTTTTTCTGTAAGCTAGTAAGTACGTTAGTTTTTAGGAGGAGGAGGAGAGGGAAATGAAGAAAGAAGAAGAGAGAAGAAGAAGAAGAGGAGAAGAAGAAAAGAAAGAAGAAGAAGAAGGAACGGAAGAAAAGCCGCGCAACTCCCCGAAGCCGTTGAAGATGCCGACACAACTCCGCCGAGCCGAAGTACGAAGATGAACAATAAGAAAGTAGAAGATGAAAAACAATAAGTGGGAAAAGAGAAAAGAGGGGTCGCCGATGGTAGAGGGTTGCAGAGGGAAAAGCGGGTCGCCGAGTGGTCGAGGGGTCGAGGATCGAGAGGAAAAGGAGTCAAGGGTCAACCCCGACATGACACCACCGACATCCCGACCCACGACACGACACCCCGACACCACACCCCCGACCCCAACACATCACCCGTACCCCGACACGACAACCCCGACATGACACCCCCGACACCTGACCCCAACACGACACCCCCGACACCCCGACCCCGACATGACACGGGTCATATATTTGTGAATTATGAGTTAGGTCATATATTTTTCGATTTTGTTATACAAAACATCATATTTATGTCGATCAGGTGGATTTAAATGTGCACTTGTTTCGTTGCTGCGAGGCTCTGGTGTTCGACGACCTCCCCGTGTATTCTACAAGCTTCGCCCCTGCGTTCGTGGGTGAGCACAAATGACATCTCCTCCGCCCCCTTCATTTCCTCTGTTCCGGTCTTCGTGCCGATGAAACTTGCTAGCTATAGGTGTCTTCAATCATCAATATGCGTGACCACTATGCGTCTCCCGTTTGAAAGGGTTACATATATAAATATGCATTCATTAGCATATTTATAGCCATGATTCTTTCGAATTGTCCAACGTTATCCATGGACAGCCCGAGTATGTGTAGATTGGGTTTGTTTTCCCATATGCTCTGCTCCGGATCTGATGCAGAATTTCGTCAGTGCCTCCCTGTTGTTCTCCGGGTACACATCCTCTCTGCTTATTGCCGAGACGTGTATTAGGAGAACAATGGTGAGGTGCTGCCAAAATTGTGTGTCGGATCCGGAGCAGAGCATGGGAAAACGAACCCAATATATACATACTCGAGTGGGATTAGGACCTATCTTTACCTACTAGCGTCTAGGTTGCATTGATGTAATAAAACTGACAAACTCTATTAACTGACGAATATGGTTTACTGAATTATGTATATATTTTTTGTCTGTCCAGTAGCTAGGCAAGATGAGTGATTGTGGGTGGATGTACACCAGTCACACTAGTCAGAAAGACATGACCCATGAATGGATAACAAAAACCAAGGAGTTTGTGAGAGTCGCATTTGCAAATGGACAGAAAATAACCTAGTGCCCTTGTGTCGATTGCGACAACTTTAAGAAGAAGTCAGAGTTTGAAATGATCAAACACCTGCAAAAGTGGGGTTTTATGCCTAATTATATGGTCTGGACATTTCATGGTGAGTCTGCCCAATGTGCTAGAGCTGAGGTGGTTCGTCGTCGCACCGACGAGCATGGTACCGGGATCGAAGACATGGTGCAAGACTTTGATGATGCTCGGGATTCAGATGATGAGATGGAGGAATCTGCAAAGGCCTTCTATGAAATGTTGGAGTCTTCAAAACGTCCTCTCCACGAGCACACTGAGTTTTGTCAGCTGGATGCCATCACGCAAGTAATTGCTCTGAAGGCTCAGTTCAACCTAGACAAAGAATGCCACGACGCGATGATGACGATATTTGGACGCTTTCTATCCAAAGGCCATGTATTGCCAGCAAACCTGTACCAGTCGGAGAAAATCCTACGTACGCTTAAGATGCCATATGATAAGATAGATGCCTGCGAGAATGGATGTGCCTTATTTAGGCTTGAGTATGCGGGCTTCAACTATTGTCCCATTTGCAATGCTTCCAGGTATGTTCTGGTAGACAATGGTATGGGTGAGAAGAGTCAGACCAAAATCCCAGTCAAGGTTCTTCGGTATCTGCCAAGCATACCAAGAATTCAACGTCTTTTCATGGTCGAAGAGATAGCCAGACAAATGATGTGGCATAATTTGGGCAAAAGAACAGAACTAGATGCAGATGGGAATCCGATGTTGGGACACACTTCAGACGCTTTTGTGTGGAAGCACTTCGATGCATTACATAAGGATAAAGCGACAGGTCCAAGGCATCCTCGAGTTGCCATCAGCACAGATGGGTTCAATGTGTATGGTATGACGGCAACACAATACAGTTGTTGGCTTGTATTTGTCATTCCACTCAATCCCCCCAGAGAGATTATGAAAAGAAAGAACATTTTCCTGACATTGATAATTCCAGGGCCCAAATATCCGGAGAAGAATATGAATGTGTACATGCAGTCGCTTAAGGATGAATTGCAAGAAGCCTGGGATAATGGGATCAAGACATACAATGCCGCTACCAAAAAGAACTTCAAAATGCATGTGTGGTTCATGTACACATCGCATGATTGCCGGCGTATGCGCTATTCGTTGGCTTGTCTGTGCATGGAAGGTTCCCGTGCCCCACATGCAAGGCAGCTCTTGAGTTCCTTGGCTACAGGCGGGTCGCAAGTTTTCTTGCTTCGACATGCATAGTCAATTCCTGGATCCTGACCATAAGTTCAGACAAGACAAGAAGAATTTCATCAAAGGTAGAGTTGTCAAAAACATTGCACCACCTACATTGACAGGCCAACAGATCCTGGATCAGATAAATGCTCTCGAGCCGGATACAGATCGTCCAAGGTATTTCAAAGGGTATAATATGGAACACGCCTGGACTCACAAGATATGTTTGTGGGATCTGCCTTACTTTAAATACCTCCTTTTCTCACACAACATCGACGTGATGCACACTAAAAAGAATATCGTGGATGCCTTTTTGGTACATTGTTCAACATAGAGGGGAAGTCGAAGGATAATCCTAAGGCTAGAGTCGATCAGGAGGCTCTATGTGATAGACCGTTACAAAACATACGACAACCGAAAGGAAAGAAGAACTGGAGGAAGCCAAAGGCATGGTTCAATCTTGGGAGGCCAGCTATGAGGGAAATGATCTTGTGGGTGAAAATGCAGTTGATGTTCCCCGATGGGTATGCAGCAAATCTAAAGAGGGGAGCGAGTCTTGACAAATTGAAAATATTTGGTCTCAAGAGTCATGATTGGCACATATGGCTTGAGTGGGTAATGCCGGTGATGTTGCGTGGCTTTATCCCTGAGGATGAATGGCTAGTACTGGCAGAGCTGAGCTATTTCTTCCATGCTCTTTGTGTGAAAGGACTATCGCGTGACGTGCTATATGAACTAGAAGAGTTGGCACCGGAGTTGATCTGCAAGTTAGAAAAGATATTTCCATCGGGCTTCTTTAATCCAATGCAGCATTTGATTTTGCATCTCCCGACCGAGGCAAGATTGGGGGGCCTATGCAAAATTGTTGGTGCTTCACAACTGAGAGGATGCAGAAGACGCTTCGAGGAAAATGTAAAAATAAACGTAGAGTTGAAGCATCGATGGCCGAGGCATTCATTACTGAGGAGGCGGCAAACTTCGTGACATCACACTACAAAGCCAAGAATCATCATTTGCATAATCCGAAGCCTCGGTACAATGATGGCGACCGTGAAAAGGGTCGATCCAACCTTAGCCTATTCAAAGGGAAGCTCACACCATCCGGTTCTTCGAAAGCAATAGCGTTGGATGTCGAAGAATGGCGGACCATTTCGTTGTATATCTTCAACAACCTAATAGAACTGTGGCTGTACATCGAGTAAGTTCTTGGTACATTGTTTCGCAACTTGTAATTCCTTTGAAATACTCTTATTCCCGGATATGTGATACAGTCGATACGTCGCCACATTCTCGGATGGAGCGGTGATCCAAAAGGATTCCATCCAAGAGTATGAGCTTCTGGCAAATCATGGAGGTGGCTATCCCGGTTTCATCTCTTGGTTCAAGCAAACGGTAATTTCCATTAGACGATTTCATTTCTTCATCTAGTTTGCGGCTAATGCAATAATCCTTTCGTATTAAACTTGTAGGCTAATGCAGAGTCTATGGACTCCGAATTGAGACAAGTCGCTAATGGCTTTGACTATAAGGTCCGTTGATTTGACAAATACAACATCAACGGGTATTGCTTTCGTACTTTTGGCAAAGAGCTATCTATGGCCGACCTAAAGTCTACAAATTGTTGTGTCTCCGCTGTCGGCGAAGAAGGGGTCGAGTATTCTAGAAGAGTTGAAGCAATTTATGAACTTACATTCTTTGGTGAAAACCCACCAAATGTCGTAGTCTTCAAATGTTATTGGTTCCAGCCGAAGGAGACTAGAAGGACTCATGAACATATAGGGCTAGTCGAAATCAAACAAAGCACCCATTTAGATGTTCCCAATGTCTATATTACGGCTCAACAGGCGACCCAAGTTTTCTATCTACCGTGGGCCTGCCAAACGGATCCAAATCTGAATGGTTGGGATGTTGTTTATGATGTGCCGCCACGTTTTAGACCACCTCCCCTCAATGAAGATGATTATGAACCTCACATTAACCCAGACACATATGAAGGAGAATTCTTCCAAGAAACACGTGTTTCCAAAAAACGTTTCAAGAACCGCTCTACTTCACCCCATAACATTGAGGTAGATAGCGACAGTGAATCCGACTTCACCCCTGAGCCAGAACAAGAAGAGACGGAAGAAGAAGAGGTTACTGCTACGGATGACCTATCAATGCTTGGCCGATTACATAAAGGAGGCCTTCCACATGTTGATGCATTTATTGATGATGCTAAGGAGCACGTCATTACTGATAGTGATGATGATTATGCATTTATTGATCCCAGAGAATATATAGACGATGAAGATTAATATTAGTAATGTCAGGTATTCAATTATTATTACATATATATTATTAATTAGTTCATGTTATTAGGTATTCAATTTTTTTATGTTGAACTAATTTCGTTCACTCTTTGTCATTGCAGGTGTTGACAGATGGTGGGCGCGACTCGAGAGCGCTCTGAGCCTCCTTCCTCGGCGCGTGCTGGGAGGGGTGCTATTATTCCACCCCAGCAACTCCGGAGAGCGCTGGTTGAGGAGGGCAAGAAGGTCTACCAGCATGGTTGTACAAAGCTCCTGCCCGTGCCGACGACCCGCGATCAGAGGTGGTTGATTTGCCTAATGTAGAGAGGTAAGTGCATTTACTCTTTTTAACCCTTTTCCTTCATTTTTCTTCAATTTAATATCTAATGTGTTGGCCTTGTCATACTGCAGGGGTTTGAAACACGACCCTGGTGTCCACGGGCCCAACGCGGTCCTTGGTGTGCTTCTCAAGCACCACTTCCCGGGGAAGGTCCAGTTGCCCGGTGAGGGTGAGGTTCCACAGGTATCACTGACCTGGGAGCTGTACGTGGCTGCCCCGGCCCCACCGGAGGAGAGGGACGATGGTGTCTTGTGCGAGACGGTGGCCGACATTGTGATCCGTCGGTTTTGTGTAATTTCTCTTTTACAGAATTAAAAATCAACATCACCTAGTGATTGTACTAATCAGTGTTGTCTTATTTGATTGCAGACCTTCTACAAGTGTCTTGAGGAACACGAGGCGGACACGGCTATTGTTCTCGTAGCCGAGTGCAAGCACCTACTTCAGAACTTACGACACGAGGCTCGGGTGCAAGCTCTTCAAGACTACTACGCCTCGACTAACATTAAGAGGGCCAAGAAGAAGTGCCGCAAATATTTCTGAGTAAGGAGAAGTACATGAAGGTAATTACCTATTCTTAAGGACTTGTACTTAGTTACTTTGATTTGATTCGTAGGCGTAGAGCTGAAATTTCTCTTGTCTAACTTAGGTGCCCCCGAGATGGTGTGCGGATAGGATGGACTGTTGGGAGGCATTGGTGGATGAGTGGTGCTCTCCCAAATGGCTAGCCGACCACAAAAAGGCCAAGGATAAGCATGCCCAAATGAAAGGTGTGACACACCATCAAGGGAGCTCCAACCTGTTTGAGTACGGAGATCACGGGGTATGTGGTTTGCTTCATGATTCATGCAATTTCATTCTTCATGCTAGCTTGAGACCTTAACTAATATTTTGTTCCTCTCTTTTAGGCGCGACAAAACAAGAAGGAGGTGCCACCGCTGTTCAACCTCTATGCCATGGCCCATACTGCCTCGTACAAGAAGGCCAAGGCATTCTCTGAGGATGACCTCGACCATCCAAAGAGCTTCAGCAACATCTCCTCCCACAACAAGCTCGTGAGGTACAGAAATGAGGGGAAGGCGAGGAAAGGGGAGGACTTCAACCCGAGTCAGAGTCCTTTTGATCCAGAGCTTGTGATGATATCTAGTGGCGGGAGGCCTCATGGCTTGATATCCATTGGGGATGGACTGATACTTTGTCCTAGAACTCTCCCAAATATCAAGAAGCGCCAGACGAGCTCCAATCCTCAAATAAGGCCTCGTCGACGACCAATGGAGCTCTCCATTGAGGCTAGGGCCCAGGAGCTTCTGGCAGAGGCAAATAGGTAGGCGGCACAGAGGGAGAGGGACATGTAGGAGAGGACGGCTAGGCTGTGGGAGGAGGAGAGGAACCGGAACGACGCGTCTCACCGGGCCCTATACGAGCTCCTCGTGGTAAGTTTCTCCTGCATATTAGCCAAATCATGCACATAATGTTCGTTTCATCACTAACTAATATGACCGACTCGTGAAAACAAAATGCGCAGACCGTGTGCCAGAACAATGGTCATACCCTCCGTCGATGCCTAGATTGCTATAGCACCCACGGTGAGTTTCATTTGAATGTTAATTAGTTACTAGTATTCACGTCTGAGTTGCATCATGCTAAGGAGACATTGCAAATGATCTTTGGTGCAGCATGCCTCCCGACAAGCATCGACCGATCCTTCTGCGGTCTGCCGCAACCCCGACCGGTCCTTCTTCGTCTCACCCTGGCGCAAACCCGATCGGTCCTTCACCTCCATGATGATGGTAAGTTTTCCCAAGTGTTTTTCTTAAAAAATGCATACTTAGCTTAAGAAATGACCAATTTAGCTCCAAAATGACCTATACTTAGCTTCTTTAGTTTATTTATGACATACTAAGCATACTTAGGTAAAAAATGGCATGATAACCTTGGTTTAGCTCCAAAATGATATAGACTTAGCTTATTTTCCTCCAAAATGACAAAATAACCTTACCTACCTCCAAAATGACCAATTACAACTAGGATAGCTCTAAAATGACCTACACTTGCCATTTTGTCCTCCAAAATGAGTAAATATTATTAGTTAACTCAAAAATGGCATAACTACCTAGGTTAGCTAAAAAAGGACCTATACTTAGCTTCTTTAGTTCATTTATGACATACTTACAATACTTAGGTAAAAAATGTCATGCTAACCTTGGTTTAGCTGCAAAATGACATAGACTTAGCTTATTTTCCTCAAAAATGACATAATAACCTTACGAAGCTCCAAAATGACCTATTTATCTAGCTTAGCTCTAAAATGACCTACGCTTAGCATTTTTACCTAGCTTAGCTAAAAAATGGCATTTTTACCTACCTTAGTTAGAAGAAGAAGAAGATAAAGAAGAGGAGAGGAGAAAAAGAAAGAGAAGAAAAATTCTTACTCTTCTTCTTCTTCTTCTTCTTCTTCTTTTTCTTCTTCTTCTAGCTAGTCTTATTCTTCTTCTTATTCTTCTAACTTTCTTCTTTCCCAAATTGCAGATTTGCTTTAGATGAGGAAGCTTGCATTGATGGAGTCTACTCTTCTCCTTGTGCTTCCTTTTTGTTTTGATTGTGTACGATGAACTTTGTTGTTGGATATCTTGTTGGATATGTTGTTGGATATGTTGTTGGAAACTTGTTGTTGGATATGTTGTTGGAAACTTGTCGTTGGATATGTGTTGGTATGCTTGTTGAAAGTATTTTCAAATGTGTGTATATATATATATATATATATATGAAATTCTGTGAAATTGAATGAATTTAAGAAAAATAGAAAAAACAGGGGCTATACAGGCTTTTTGCCATCGGCTGGCAGACAAAAAAGAGCTTTGCCGTCAGCCAGCAGACGGCAAAGCTGCCACGTGGCAGCTACCTGTGCAACCTGGGGTGGTACTAGGCTGGCCTATGTGGTTTCTTTGCCGTCAGCTGGCAGACGGCAAAGAACTTTGCATATTTGTCGCCTGCCTGCTGACGGCAAAGAAACCACATAGGCCGGCAAAGAAACCGTTGCTTTCCCGTCCGCTGGTAGACGGCAAAGAACTTTGCATCTTTGCCGTCTGCCAGCGGATGACAAAGCACGCCGTTAACCCCTTAATGGACGTAAGCTGCCAATTGTGCCATCCACGGTCTTTGCCGTCTGCTGGCAGATGGCAAAGACCTAAGCATCTTTGCCGTCTTCCAGCCGATGGCAAAGCGGCCTTTACCGGAGCTTATTCAGCCGGACGGTTGGCCGTCTGCTGGCAGACGGCAAAGCCTTTGCCGTCCGCCATGCATGCCTTTGCCGATTCCTGTAGTGACTCAGATATTATTTTCTTCCACTAACTCATGCTTGTCGAGCTTTGTATTCGAGCCCTCGAGGCCCCTGGCTTGTAATATGAAGCTATATGACTTTAATTTGTGTCTAGTGTTGTCATGTGATATCAATCAGTGAGTCCCTAATCTTAGTCGTATGCATTGCGTGTATGTTTAGCGTACGGTCGAAATTGGGGGTGTCACACTAACCCATAAGGAGCTAAAGGTAAGATCATTATTCTCTCAAGTCCTATCTGCCATCGATACGACTCTACATACAACAAACGTTTGCTTCCATCTAGAAACGAGAAATAAAACTATGTTGTGGGTATGAAGAGGATAGCTTTGCATGATAACGGAGAACTAAAATATGAATATAGGTGATGTTATCATAATATTACAATATATTACAAATAGCGAGTATGGAATAATGATGGGTTGGTGTGCGGAATTATCCTAGGCAATTGTTAACAACATCGTAAATCATTATTGCAATTTTATATGAGGGAGAGGCATAAGCTAACATTCTTTCTCTACTTGGATCACTTGCACTTATGATTGGAACTCTAGCAAGCATCCGCAACTACTAAAGTTCATTAAGGTAAAACCCAACCATATCATTAAAGCATCAAGTCCCCTTTATCCCATACACAACAACCCCCTTACTCGGGTTTATGCTTCTGTCACTCAAGCAACCCACTATAAGAGAATCATGAACGTATTGCAACACCCTACAACGGTAATCCTTCACATGTGTGTGGGACAGAAGGCACCATAGGACAACACCAAAATAAACATACATCTCAAACCAATCTAGATCATCAATCAACCCAAAGGACAAAAGTAATCTACTCAAAACATCATAGGATGGCAACACATCATTGGATCATAATATGTAGCATAAAGCACCATGTTCAAGTAGGTGATTACAGCGGGGTGCGAGAGAGTGGACCGCTACAAGGATATGAGGATGGTGATAAAGAAGGTGATGTTGATGAAGACGATCACCGCGGCGATGGTTCCCTTGATGGCACTCCGACACCACCGGGAGAGAGGGGGAGAGGTTCTCCCCCTTGTGCTTCCTCTTCCATGGCCTCCCCCCTCTATGGGGAGAGGTTCTCCATCTGGTCCTTGGCCTCCATGGTGTTGATGGCCCCTCCGGGACGATGAAGATGGCCTCCGGTGATGGTCACCCCCTCCGACAGGGTGCCGGAGAGGGCCAAGATTGGTTTTTTGTGGCTCTGGAGGTGTGCGGCAGCGGAACTCCCGATCTAGGTTTCTTTTCGGTGGTTTCTAGATTTATAGGAATTTTTGGCGTCGATCTCACATCAAGGGGGGCCACGAGGAAGTCACAAGCCTGCTAGGCACGGCCACCCCCTGGCTGCGCCTGGCAGGCTTGTCGCCTCCTCGTGGTTCTTTTGGCCCAGCTCCAATGCTTCGGGGGTCTCTTTTGGTCCACAAAAAACATTCTAAATTTTCAGCCCATTTCGAGAACTTTTATTTCTGCACAAAAAATGACACCATGGTAGTTCTGTTGAAAACATTGTCAGTCCGGGTGAGTTCTAATAAAATCATACCAAAATCATATAGAATTATTGTAAACATGGCCAGAATACTTCATAAATTATAGATACGTTGGAGACGTATCAATAACACATTAAGAAAGATGACACGATGTAGAGGGATAAACTCAAGAAATATGGTGAAAACCCCATCTTGTTACCCTTGATGGCAACAATACAATACGTGCCTCGTGACCCCTACTACGTCACTAGGTGAGGACACCGCAAGATTGAACTCAAAACCAAGCACTTCTCCCATTGCAAGAATTACCAATCTAGTTGGCCGAACCAAACCAATAACTCAAAGAGACTTGCAAAGATATGAAAGCATGCATATAATAAATTGGAGGAGATTCATATAAGATTCATGGATAATCTGAACATAAACTCACAATTCATCGGATCTTGACAAACACACAACAAAAGAGGATTACATCGGATAGATCATGAAGATCATGAAGAACATGGTATTGATGATCAAAGAGAGAGAATAAGCCATCTAGCTACTAGCTATGGACCCGTAGGTCTGTTGTGGACTACTCACGCATCATCGGAGGGGCAATGGAGTTGATGTAGATGCCCTCCGTGATTGAATCTCCCTCTGGCAGATTACTGGAAAAGGCTCCAACATGGGATCTCTCGGGAATGAAGGCTTCCAGAGTCGGAAAAGAATTTGCGTGGCTCTTTTTTATGTTGGGAGAATATTTGGGTATTTATAGGCCAAGAATTAAGGTTAGGAGACCTGCCAGGAGGCGACAAGTCTGCTAGGCGCGGCCAGGGGCCCCCCGCGCCTAGCAGGCTTGTGGCACCCTGGCACCTCCCCTAACGTGCACTCCAAGCTTGGATGACTTGTTTCCTTCCAGAAAAATTCCTTCTGAAGGTTTTATTCTGTTTGGACTCCGTTTAATATTCCATATATGCAAAACTCAAAAACAAGGAAAAAAAGAAACTGGCACTTGGCTCTAGATTAATAGGTTATTCCCAAAAATAATATAAACTAGCATATAAATGCATATAAAACATCCAAAACAGATAATATAATAGCATGCCATCATAAAAAATTATAGATATGTTGGAGACGTATCAGCATCCCCATGCTTAATTCCTGCTCGTCCTCGAGTAGGTAAATGATGAAAACAATTTTTTTGATGTGGAGTGCTACCTAACATATTTATCCAAGTAATATTCTTTATTGTGACATGAATATTCAGATCCATAAGACTCAAAACAGAAGCTTAATATTGATATAGAAACAATAACATTTCAAGCATACTAGCAAAGAAATTGTATCTCTTCAAATATAATGGCAAAAGAAAGTTATCCCTACAATATCATATGGTCTGGCTATGCTCCATCTTCCCCACACAAAGTATTTATACCATGCACAACCCCGATGAAAAGTCAAGCAATTGTTTTCACAACTTTATTTTCTCAAAAAAATTCAACTCTCACGCAATATATGAGCGTGAGCCATGGATATAGCACTATAGGTAGAGTAGAATATGGTGGAGGTTGTCAAGGAAAGGGAGAATATAGTCTCACATCAACTAGGCATATCAACGGGCTATGGAGATGCACATCAATGCATATCAATGTGAGTGAGTAGGGATTGCCATGCGACGAATGCACTGGAGCTATAAGTGTATCAAATCTCAAAAGGAAACTAAGTGGATGTGCATCATGAAGAAAAATTCCACTAGCTATATGAAAGTGACAAAATAGGAGACTCTGTATCATGAAGATCATGGTTCTACTTTGAAGCACAAGTGTGGAAAAAGGTAGTAGCAATGTCCCTTCTCTCTTTTCTCCCTCTTTTTGGTGGGCATCTAAGGCCTCTTTTATTCATTTTTTATTTGGGCTTCGCTGGCCTCTTTTATTTTTCATAAAGTACGGAATCACATCCCCACTTGTGAGGGAATCATAGCTTCCATAATTCTTTCCTCACATGGGACATGCTCTATAATAAAAATCATCACACTTTTATTTACTTACAACTCAAAAGAAAATTACAACTCGATACCTATGACAAAATATGACTCTATATGCAATATGGAAGTGATGGTGCATGTCATAAAAGGAAACGGTGGAAGTTGCATGTCAATATATCTCAGAATGGCTATGGAAATGCCATAATAGGTAGGTATGGTGGCTGTTTTGAGGAAAGATATATGGTGGCTGTTTTAAGGAAGGTATATGGTGGTTGTTTTGAGGAAAGTGTTTGTTGCACCGGCGGAAGTTGCGCGGTACTAGAAAGGCTAGCAAAAGTGGAAGGGTGAGAATGTGTATAATCCATGGACTCAACATTAGTCATAAAGAACTCACATACTTATTGCAAAAGTCTATTAGTCATTGAAGCAAAGCATTAAACGCATGCTACTAGGGGGAGGTTGGTAGGAGTTAACCATCGCGCCCCCCCCGACCCTCACACAAAGGTCGACAATCTATAAACAAGTCATGCTCCCACTTCCTTACATAGCGGTTCACCATACGTGCATGCTACCGGAATCACAAACCTTTACACAAGTGTTTTTACCAAATCACAATTTACTTCCTAACATGTCTCTTAACATTACCATCTTTATATCTCAAAACTTTATGCAAGGAATCAAACTTCTCATAAATACTCAATGCACTTAATATGGAAGTTTTTATTATATCCCTTTTTGATGCCTATCATATTAGGACTAAATTCATAACCTAGACCAATTACCATGCTGTTTTAGAATCTCTCAAAATAATATAAGTGAGGTACAAGAGTTCGAGTATTTCTATAAAACGCAAACACCACCATGCTCTAAAAGATATAAGTGAAGCATATAGAGCAAAATTGCCCAACTCAAAAGATATAAGTGAAGCACAAAGAGTATTCCAATAAATTCATGATTCAACGTGTCTCTCTCAAAAGATTTGTGCAGCAATGATGATTGTTGCAAACTAACAAGCAAAGACTCATATCATACAAGAAGCTCCAAGCAAAACACATATCATGTGGTGAATAAAAATATAGCCTCAAGTAAATTTACCGATGGATTGAAGACGAAAGAGGGGATGCCTTCCGGGGCATCCCCAAGCTTAGGCTCTTTGGAATCATTGAATATGACTTGGGGTGCCTTGGGAATACCCAATATGAGGCTCTTGCCACTCCTTATTCCATAGTCCATCCAATCTTTACCCAAAACTTGAAAACTTCACAACACAAAACTTATCAGAAAACTCGTGAGATCTGTTAGTATAAGAAAATAAATCACAACTTTAGGTACTGTTGTGAACTCATTATTTATTTATATTGGTGTTGTAACTACTTTAATATAACTTCCCCATGGCTCATACCACATTATACAACCCATAGATTCATCAAAATAGGCAAACAACTCAAAGAAAACAGAATCTGTCAAAAACAGAACAGTCTGTAGCAATCTGGGAACTTCATATACTTATGTAACTCAAATAATTCTGGAAAATTAGGACAGCCTGGTAAATTTATATATTAATCTTTTTTAAAGATTTCAAATCAATTCGATGCTCTGAAACAATTAGAAAATTCCTTGACTAAGCGCAAACATTTCTGTTTTTCAGCAAGATCAAATCAACAACTACCATAGATCACCCCAAAGGTTTTACTTGGCTCAAACACTCATTAAAATATCAAAACACAATTACTACAGAAGTAATAATGTGGGAAACACTCAAAAACAGAAGCAAAAATAGAACACAAAAAATAAGATTGGGTTGCCTCCCAACAAGCGCTATTGTTTAACGCCCCTAGCTAGGGAAAACACAGTAGATCTAGGTATTGTCATCTTTGGTATTGGCAACTTTTGTGAGGACCTTCTCGAATCTTGGGGTTTCTTTCCTCTTTCCCCCATTTGTAGTGGTAGGATCCATCTTGGTGTCCAAAATGTCCAAACACTTATTGCAAAAGGGTAATCAAAGTATTCAAACGATTAAGGTTCTCGTTGATAGGTTTTAGGGGTTCGTGGTATTGTTGAAACTCGGCCAAGTGCTTATGTTAGTCACTCAATTTGTATAGCACTTGAGATACCTATTGTGAGAAATCAAACCCCATTTTTGGTGGAGGAACCCCCAAAATCCCTTCTAAAACTTTATAAGCGGCATTCGTGTCAAGCTCAATAAAATTTCCTTTTAAGGCGAAATCTAGAAGCTCTCTATGATGCAAAGCTAACCAAATGTAAAAAAAATTCTAAGAAAAACCTTTGCATCCCCTTTTAGATTGGAAATATGATAAGATTCCATTAACCTATACCAATAATCTTTCAAAATTTCCCCTTCTTTTTGTTTGAAGTAAAGAACTTCAAAATCTGGTAACAAGGGCGACATGGTAATATTAGATAGTGGTCCAACAAGAAAGAAGCAACCAAAAGAGGAAGAATAGAGAGGCGAATCTTTTTTGGTATTTTCTGAAAATCTTTTTAGAAGTGGGGAGAGTAAAACGAGAGCCAAATGGCAAATAAAGTAAATACAAGAGATGAGTTTGTGATGGGTACTTGGTAGGCTTGATGCCTATCCTCCCCGGCAACGACGCCAGAAATCGTTCTTGCTATCTCTTGAGCATGCGTTGGTTTTCCCTTGAAGAGGAAAGGGTAATGCAGTGAAGTAGGTAAGTATTTCCCTCAGTTGTTGAGAACCAAGGTATCAATCCAGTAGGAGGAACAAACAAGTCACCAATGGATGCACCTACACAAATAATCAAACTCTTGCACCCAATGCTATAAAGGGTTGTCAATCCCTTCACGGTTATTTGCAAGGATTAGATCCGATAAAGATAGATGTAATGAGTACAAAAAATAAAAGGTAAATGAATTGCAGCAAGTATAGATCTGAAAATATATGATGGAAAATAGACCCGGGGACCATAGGTTTCACTAGAGGCTTCTCTCTTGAAGGCAAATATCATGGTGGGTAAACAAATTACTGTCAAGCAATTGATAGAAAAGTGAATAATCATGTAGTTATACAAGGCAATGATCATGCATATAGGCATCACGTCCGTGACAAGTAGACCGAAACGATTCTGTATCTACTACTATTACTGCACACATCGACCAACTCCTGCTTGCATCTAAAGTATTAAGTTCATGAAGAACAGAGTAACACATTAAGAAATATGACATGATGTAGAGGGATAAACTCAAGAAATATGATGAAAACCCGATCTTGTTACCCTTGATGGCAACAATACAATACGTGCCTCGCTACCCCTACTATGTCACTGGGTGAGGACACCGCAAGATTGAACCCAAAACCAAGCACTTCTCCCATTGCAAGAATTAGCAATCTAGTTGGCCAAACCAAACCAATAACTCGAAGAGACTTGCAAAGATATGAAATCATGCATATAAGAAATCAGAGGAGATTCAAATCAGATTCATGGATAATATGAACATAAACTCACAATTCATCAGACTTTGACAAACACACCACAAAAGAGGATTACATCGGATGGATCTCCATGAAGATCATGGAGAACTTGGTATTGAAGATCAAAGAGAGAGAATACGCTATCTAGCTACTAACTATAGACCCGTAGTTCTATGGTGGACTACTCACGCATCATCGGAGGGGCAATGGAGTTGATGTAGATGCCCTCCGTGATCGAAACCCCCTCCAGCAGATTACCAGAAAAGGCTCCAAGATTGGATCTCTCGAGAACGGAGGCTTCCGGCGTCGGAAAAGTATTTGCATGGCTCTTTTCGATGTTGGCGGAATATTTGGGTATTTATAGGCCAAGAATTAGGGTTAGGAGACCTGCCAGGAGGCGACAAGCCTGCTAGGCGCGACTAGGGGGGGCGTTGAAAGCACATTTGCTCCCTTGGTGGTTTTGGTAATTAATAACAACATATAATTCATTGAACTAATGTTTCCACCAAGTATATTTTAGGAAAAGCTCAGTGATAGGAATGGTAAAAGGATTGTGGAGATTGTGGAAGTACCCCAAGATGCAAGGAAATAAGTTGGCCAAGCTTCAAGCAAGAGGACTCTACATTTTACATTTGTGAGAAATCACTTTGAGTCCATAGGAAAGCCAATACTATTAAAAGGGGGTAAGGTTTTGTTGGTGAACAAAATGCTCATACGTGCACAAGTGATAGTCACCAAAAACATCCACAAGCTCTCCCACCAAAGTCTGTCTCTAGCCAAACATGCAAAATTGGTGCAACCAACATTCCTATCTCGGTGCCACCAATTCCAAACCCTAGACAAACTCAGCCAAACCCTAACACTTCGGTGTAGCCAACACTGCTTTCGGTGGCACCAAGTTGGGCTGCCAACTTTCTGTTACGCAAATTCACATTTTCACTCCATCCGAGAATGTTGAATCGACATCACCGAGTTTGGCAATTCTGACCGTTGGTCACCCTGTCGGTGCAACCGAGATTCCTATATCGGTCTCACCAAGATTCAAAAGTTGCCACCTTTTGGTCACTTCGGTACCACCGAGATTAAGACATTGGTGTCACCGAGTTGGTCATTTTGTGTGTAACGGTTGGATTTTTGGGGATGCCTATATATACCCCTCCACCACCACCTACTCGAAAGACACGCACTCAAAACTATTCCATACCTATCCTACTCAGTTTTCTGAGAGTGAACCACCTACCCTTGTGTTGAGGTTAAGCTCTTCCACTCCAACCATATGGATCTTGATTTCTAGCCTCCCCAAGTTTCTTTCCACCAATCCCATATCTTATACCAAGACAAATCCATGAGAGAGTGATTGTGTGTTGAGGAGTCTATCATCTTGAAGCACAAGAGCAAGGAGTTCATCGTCATTACCGAGCCTATTACCTTTTGGAGGGTGGTGCCTCCTAGATTGGTTAGGTGTCGCTTGGGAGCCTCCTACTTCGTGTTGTGGAGTGAACCAAGAAGTTTGTAAGGGCAAGGAGATCGCCTACTTCGTGAAGATCTACCCATAGTGAGGCTAGTCCTTCGTGGACGGAAGCTGTATGGAATAGTCAAGGTTGCTACTTCATGGACCCTTATGGGTGGAGCCCTCCATGGACTCTCGCGGTCGTTACCCTCTGTGGGTTGAAGACTCCATAAACGTGGATGTACGATAGCACCACCTATCGGAACCACGGGAAAAATCATCGTGTCTACAATTGCGTTTGATCTTCCTGCCCTATCCTTTCTACTCATGCTTGTTGTTACTTTCCGCTGCTATACTCTTATACATGCATGTGTAGGGTGTACTTGATATGCTATGAATGCTAAAACTTGCCAAGAATTAAAATTGGGAAAAGGCAAAACTTTTATTTGGTCAAGTAGTCTAATCACCCCCCTCTAGACCTACTTTCGATCCTACAAGTGGTATTAGAGCTTTGGTCTCCATTGCATTGGTTCCACAACCTTGGAGAAGTATGGCATCTAGTGAGGTAAATTATCACCGTAGAGGTTCGTACTTTGATGGCACTAATTTTGCTAGTTGGAAACATAATATGAAAATGCATTTGCTTGGTCATAATCCTGCCGTTTGGGCTGTTGTTCATGTTGGCTTGCAAGGTGAATTCTTTGGTGATGGAAGAGAACCAGATCGTGAAGCAAACGCGGATGAATTGAAGATGTTGCAACTCAATTCTCAAGCATGTGGCATTATCTTCAACTGCCTATGCCCCGAAGAATTCAACAAAATCAGCCGTCTTGAATAGGCAAAAGAGATTTGGGACACTTTGGTTGATATGCACGAAGGAACTGAGTCCGTGAGAGAATCCAAGTTAGATGTTCTTCAAGGTCAGCTTGATAAGTTCAAGATGAAGGATGGTGAAGGAGTCGCTGAGATGTACTCTAGGCTAGCTCTCATCACAAATGAGATTGCCAGCTTAGGAAGCAAAGAAATGACTGACAAGTTCATTATCAAGAAGATACTTCGAGCTTTGGATGAGAGATATTACACCGTGTGCACATTGATCCAAATGATGCCCAACTACAAAGATCTCAAACCAACGGAAGTGATTGGTACAATTGTTTCTCATGAGATGACGCTCAAAGACAAGGAAGAGCTTCACCACAAGTCCAGCAGTGCTTACAAAGCCACAAGTGATGCTCCCGCTACCTCAAACGACAACCTTGTCACAAATGAAGAGATAAGCCTCATGGTCAAGAAATTCAACAAGTTCTACAAGAATAGGAGCAAAGATCATAGCTCCAACTCAAGACATGAAGAGAAGCGTTCGTCAAGTCATGACCGAAACTGCTACAATTGTGGGAAGCCCGGACACTACTCAAATGAGTGCACGGCTCCCTACAAAAAGAGAAGAGTCACCAAGAAGATGAAGCTCAAGAGATGAATCACCTCGAAGAGAGAGGAGTAGAGATGATCATTATGAACAAAGACCCTCAACGAGAAATAGGGACTCAGAGAAGAATGACAAGTACACCAAGAGCTATACAAGAAGATAACATCAAGATCATGTTGGTGAATGGGTTTCTGGCTCTGACTCCGACAACCACTCCGAGATAAGCTATCACTCCAACTCCGACTATAGTCAAGATGATGGTGTTGCCACAATTGCACTAGTGACAACCAACTCCTATGATCTATTTGATTCACCAAATGAAGGGAGTGGAAGTTGCTTCATGGCTAAAGTCCCCAAGGTATCACATCCCGAATATCTTGATTTCGATAGTGATGAAGATGATTTTCTTTACGATGATGACTTGCTATGTGATAAAACTAGTGATGTTGATGATAATGAACTTGATATTTCTCATGCTAGTCAAGATAGGTCAATTGACGATGATAAGATGAAAATAGAAGAACTAACTAAAGAACTTAACACTCTTAAGTTAGCCCATGAATCTAATCTTGAAGATCATAGAGAGCTTGTAAGAACTCATGAGAAGCTACACTTCGAGAAGCTCAATTTGGAGCAAGAACATGAATTTCTTAAAGCTATCAATGACGATCTCTGAAAGAAGACTTCATCTTATCTTGCCAAATGACTACTCTTGTCTACATTCATGCCACAAGTCAAATCTAAGCAATCAGTAACAAAGGCAAGAAAGGTTCTTCATATAGTAGCAACAATAAAAATGCTAAACCCAATGATGTTGCTCCTAGTAGTTCTATTGTTTCCACTAATGATGATTCTCTTAGCCAAGTTACACTTGAGCAAGAAAATGCTTTATTGAAAGGAATTATAGAGAAATGTATCTACAAGAGTCTTGCCGGGTGCAAACAATTTGAGGAGATTGTACGCAAGCATGGAGGATACAGGAAGAATCGTGGTGTTGGCTACTTCAACGCTAATGGAGTTGAGTGGGAAGAAGGTCAAAATCCCGAGCCCAAGTTTGTTCCTCAAAAGGAGAAGTATGAAAATACTCTTCCCAAGGGGACAAACACTCAAGATGACCTTCCACCACAAGACCACAAGCTCAAGGGCAAGAACAAGCTCCAAGAGGACTTTGACTCTTACGAAGATGAATCCCAAGCTTTGGTGAAGTGGGTTCCCAAGGCTACTACAAGCTCAACTTCTACAAGTGCTACTTCAACACCAAGGATCCCCATCAACTTGATGTGGGTCCCCAAGAAGAAGAACTAGAAAGTTCTTGAGGGGTGACTCTGCCAATGAAATTCACTCACATTCATTATTGGCAAGATCTATTTGCAATCAAAATCAACCCTATGCAGTAGTTCAAGGAGTCACACATTCCCTCAAGGGTAAGCAAGGGACAAGGTAATCAACAAATCAATGGACATCATCACATATGCTTTGCACTCCATGTCCATAGATATCCTTGTATTTCTCTCTTGTGTGTTGGGACTAACCCATGTAGGTGAGAAGAGTAAGGAAACAACAAGGATGCTGCCAACTCTTGGTGATGTTCATCAACTTTGAGCATCCACCACTACCTCACCAACATGAAGTCTTCATCGACAAAACCCAAGGTTAGTTTATCCCTCTTATGGGGGGATGTCACATCAAGGGGGAGCTTTACTCTAAGACTTGAGTCAAAGCATCTCTTAGTATGTGACAACATTAAATGCTTTATGTAAAAGTGGTAACCCCACTTGTGCTTAAACGATGAGTATGACCTATGATCTAGTATTCTTACTTGGCTCCTAAGTCAAAATACTCATATATAGATGACTTCGTTATCGCCCAAGTGCTTGTTAGATGCTAGAGTGTTTGTGCATGTTTGCCATGATTTTATTTGACATCTTATTGTGTGAGCATGTTGGTCTGCATTTATTTACTCATTCGAGGATATCCAATTGTTGTTATTTGGCTTTTGATTTATCTTTTGCCAATTGGAAAGACAAGAATGCCTAGGACCACCTCTTAGCTATCTATGCTTTCTCACCTCATACTCTATTCATGATGCATGACAAAATTTGAACAAGTGCTTTTCAATCCCTCTGTGTGTGGAACACTCGGAGTTCCGTATCAACAAGGACTGACCATTAAAACCTCCCAAGTGCATCTCGGTGGAGCCAACCCCAAAATCTCAGTCTCACCGAATGCCTAGGGTTGATCTGGTTTTCAATCTCGGGACCACCGATTCCATCTTCTCGGTTACACCGAGTTTCCCTGTCAACTGACAGTTGAGGAACTCAGTGACACTGAAAAGTTAGAATCAGTGACACCGACAGTGGTGGGTATAAATACTATGGACCCCGAAGCTTTGAATTTCATCCTCAAACCGTCGCGCCTCAAAACCCTAAGCTGCCGCTTTCGAGACCCCTGGTCGTCGCCCTTGTCTCCATGCACTCCTCTGCCGCTGGGAATCGGTGTCGTCGACGAAATCCTCTCCATCGTCGCCGCCATAGTGGATCCATGCCAAGTTAGGGTACGGATTCGACCTCCTTTGCGCTCCTCGTCCGATTCTTGCGCATTGGAATTGATTTTATCTATAAGCCACTCAGTGCACGTATTCCTATCCACACAAATTTCCAATAGTCTAGCGAATGTTCGATTTTCTAGGGTTTTGTCGTCACTCGATGGAACTCGGTGGAACCGAAGCAAACAAATTGGTCTCACGGATTTGTCTTTCTGTGTTGCCGAGGACGGTCTCGGTGGAACCGAGTACTTCTTTTCGGTCTCACCGAAAAGAGTGCCAAGGTTTTGTTAAGAGGGACAGTCAGTCTCGATAGCATCGAAAATTTTGCTATGGTTGTACCGATATTCATTTGATAGAATGCCAAAACTTTGAAAATCTATTGTTCAAACTTTCAAAAACCAGCCTCATTTTGTGATCACTCATCTACTTCTGCTCTTCTATACTCTATTCACAGGGTCAGAATGTCAGATGCTGAGGATAGTCAAAACTTGCCAGAGCAGGGTGCTGACATGAGTTCAGGCACAAGCCCAGAGTCCAGTTCATTTTCACATCCAGGCACCCCCAGCTCCCATGGGTTGCCCAAAGCTGCTACAAGGACCAGAAAGAAGCTAAATTCATATGAGGAGGATTTAGACTTTATCCCTAAGGAGTTTCTTGCCAAGAAGCAAGAAAAAGTTGCTAAGAAGTCTGCTACTGAAGCTACTTCTTCCAGGAGAGTTGTCAGCAAGATCTATGCCAGCTCTGAAATTATCAAAGCACATGAGAGTGCTAGGGCCACTATGTCGATTGATCCCCCAAGGAAGTCTATGCCTAAGAACGCAGGGGAGAAGAAAGCCAGAAAGAGGATTATTCATGTGATTGGTAGGCCTACCTCCATGTATGAAGATCCAGAGGAGGCTGCTGGTGCTACTGCTGAGGAAGAAGAGGATGAGCCAGCTGCAAAGGCTCCTCCCAAGAAGAAGGCCAAGAAGCTTATGGTTGATGCTATGCCAAAGACTGGCACATCCAAGAACACCAAGTCTACATCCAAGAAGGCTGCTTCTAAGAAGCCTAAGAGGACATCCATGCAGATTCCAGCTTCTGAGAAGAACAAGGGAACTGCTTCCAGAGTTGAAGATGATGATGACTTGACAACTTTGATGAAGCTTAGACCACATCTTATAGTACATGATGTCAACCACATAGTTGCTGAAGATATGAAGAAGAGGAAAGACTCAGGATTGAGAGCCTGGAGAGCTATAGATCCATATGCCCAGAGGAAGAAAACTGCTGTTGACTACATGTTCTACACCAGAGAGCAACAAGACTTTTATGAAACAGTGCTGCTAGACAAGAGCCCAGCTGTTAGTGATATGAGATATGTTGATTGGAAATTCATTAAGGAGAATCAGGACTACTTTACAAGTGTCCAAGATAATTTCCACTGCATTGGTCTCGATGAGTTCATTAGCAGAGAGCTTACTGCATGGAACGATGAGATGATCATGCAATTATACTCCACTGCACATTTCTATGAAGATGGTAGAATTGTATGGATGACTGAAGGAGCAAGGTATGAATCCACTGTTGATGAGTGGGCTGCACTTCTAGGAGTTCCAGAGGTTCAGGATGGTGATCTGGATGTATACTCAGAATCCAAGGCAAGACACAATGCCATGAAGGATATGTATACTCCTATTCCTCCAGACAAAGTGCAATCTCACAAGCTAGGATCCATCTACTATCTGCAAGCTGGCCTCCGTAGCATGAACACTATTCTGAGGCATACCTTGATGCCCAAGTCAGGAGATGACAAGATGATCCGAGGCTACTCCATTAACATGTTGATCCACCTTGACAGGAACACTAGGATTAGAGTTATGGACTTAATTGTCAAGACAATTAAGAGGGTTGCTGTTGATCAAAAGCGCTCTTGCTGCTATGCACCCTACATCCAGATGCTTATCAACTCTCGGTTGGAAAAGCACATATTTGCTCTAGATCGTCCACACTTGCCCCTACAGCCAGAACTCGAGGATAATGTTGTGGTGATGGACCCAGATCATCCCGCATTTTCTACAGCATAGGCAGAGGCAGAGGCAGTTCAAGCCGCTAGTGCTCAAGTCCCTAGATCCAGAAATGAGCAAATGGATCTTTTGATCTCAGCAGTTCAGGGCATGCATAAGGATATTAAGGGGATTCTAGATAACTAGAACAGTCTTGTGAGGATCTTTGAAACAAGGATCAAGACTCTTGGTGATAAGGTGGACAAGGTGACTAAGACAGTCATAGAGCTTTAGAAGGAAGTTGACTCAGTGCACATCCCTCGGGTCTCTTATACTTCTTCTGATGATGATGATGATGATGAGAATGGATCACCTCTCAGGCCGAGCACACAGTTCACTACTCAGGCTAGATCAGTCACAGTGCCTGCACTAGACTTGAGGCCCTCTTCATCAGCTCCTGCTATTGTTAGCACAACTCCTGCTCCATCAGCTCCAGTTCCTCTAGTGTCCACTCCAGCTCCATCCATGACATCTGCAGAGATCTTTGCCCATGCTATTCTCTTGACTCCTTCATCAACAACCGAATGAGATCATCCCAAGAACGTTTAGATATATGCATTTGAACTTTTTGGTAACTTGTTGCCAAAGGGGGAGAAGTGTGTATAGATCTTTAGGCTTCGAGTGAGATAGCGTTTGGTGTTTGTTGTTTTTTCAAAAACAATTGCTTTTGGCTTTTGGTTGTTGTGATACTCTGTTGCTTTGCTTGTGATACATGCTTAATGATGTTTGATCATACGCTTTAATGTGTGATGCTACATTTTTTCTTGGTGGTTTTGGTAATTCATAACAACATATAAGTCATTGAACTAATGTTTGCACCAAGTATATTTCAGGGAAAGTTCAATGATAGGAATGGCAAAAGGATTGTGGAGATTGTGGAAGTACCCCAAGATGCAAGGAAATAGGTTGGCCAAGCTTCAAGCAAGAGGACTCTACATTTTACATTTGTGAGAAATCACTTTGAGTCCATAGGAAAGCCAATACTATTAAAAGGGGGGTAAGGTTTTGTTGGTGAACAAAGTGCTCATACGTGCACAAGTGATACTCACCAAAAACATTCACAAGATCTCCCACCAAAGTCTCTCTCTAGACAAACATGCAAAATCGGTGCAACCAACATTCCTATCCCGGTGCCACCGTTTCCAAACCCTAGACAGACTCAACCAAACCCTAACACTTCGGTGTAGTCGACACTGCTTTTGGTGCCACCGAGTTGGGCTGCCAACTTTCTGTTATGCAAGTTCACATTTTTGGGCAATCCGAGAATGTTGAATTGGCATCACCGAGTTTGGCAATTCTGACCGTTGGTCACCTTGTCGGTGCAACCGAGATTCCTGTAATGGTCTCACCGAGATTCAAAAGTTGCCACCTTTTGGTCACTTCGGTACCACCGAGATTAACACATCGGTGTCACCGAGTTGGTCATTTTGTGTGTAACGGTTGGATTTTGGGGGATGCCTATATATACCCCTCCACCACCACCTACTCGGAAGAGAAGCACTCAGAACTATTCCATACCTATCCTACTCAGTTTTCTGAGATTGAACCACCTACCCTTGTGTTGAGGTCAAGATCTTCCACTCCAACCATATGGATCTTGATTTCTAGCCTCCCCAAGTTGCTTTCCACCAATCCCATCTCTTCTACCAAGCCAAAACTATGAGAGAGTGATTGTGTGTTGAGGAGTCTATCATCTTGAAGCACAAGAGCAAGGAGTTCATCGTCATTACCGAGCCTATTACCTTTAGGAGGGTGGTGCCTCCTAGATTGGTTAGGTGTCGCTTGGGAGCCTCCTACTTCGTGTTGTGGAGTTAACCAAGAAGTTTGTAAGGGCAAGGATATCGCCTACTTCGTGAAGATCTACCCATAGTGAGGATAGTCCTTCATGGACGGAAGCCGTATGGAATAGTCAAGGTTGCTACTTCATTGACCCTTATGGGTGGAGCCCTCCATGGACTCTCACGACCGTTACCCTCCGTGGGTTGAAGACTCCATAAACGTGGATGTACAATAGCACCACCTATCAAAACCACGGGAAAAATCAACGTGTCTACAATTGCGTTTGATCTTCCTACCCTATCCTTTTTACTCATGCTTGTTGTTACTTTCCGCTGCTATACTCTTAGACATGCATGTGTAGGGTGTACTTGATATGCTATGAATGCTAAAACTTTCCAATAATTAAAATTGGGAAAAAGGCAAAACATTTATTTGGTCAAGTAGTCTAATCACCCCCCCTCTAGACCTACTTTCGATCCTACACCCGTGCCTAGCAGGCTTGTGGTGCCCTGGCACCTCCCCAGACGTGCACTCCAAGCTTGGATGACTTGTTTCCTTCCAGAAAAATTCCTTCCGAAGGTTTTATTCTGTTTGGACTCCGTTTAAAATTCCATATCTGCAAAACTCAAAAACAAGGAAAACACAAAAACTGCCACTTGGCTCTAGATTAATAGGTTAGTCTAAAAATAATATAAAATACCATATTAATGCGTATAAAACATCCAAAACAGATAATATAATAGCATGCCATCATCAAAAATTATAGATACGTTGGAGACGTATCAAGCGGTGGCCTAGAGACACCGTGCGCACGGGCTCCACTTACCCCGTGCACACGGGCCCCCCTGTGTGTTTTGGCTGGGCTTGGCCCATGTACCCATCTCTCACCCCTTGGTTTCCTTGGACCTATATATACTCTCCTCCCTCCTCCATCTAGGGTTAGCAATGGTTTAGCTCTTAGTTAGTTGAGCTAGCTTCGTCCACTACCTCTCCCATGGAGTAGATGCCTCTATGAGAGAAGATCCCCTAGTGGATGTCAAGACCCCTTGCGAGGGAAGATCCTCCGGGATATCAAGGCCCCATCTCCCCATGGGATTTGGGATGAAATATAACATGTATCCTATATCCCTTTATTGTTCATGTACCTTTGTGGATCTTGTGTGTGGCTAGTCTAGTGGATGTGTGATTGGACTTGTTCTTGAGTGTTTCCTATTGTGATTTCTCCCTGTTCATCCCTGTGTTCTTTGTGTTCTTCAGGTTTCCCATCCAATTCATGAAAGATTGACACCCACGGGTTTTCCCTGTATCACAGGCCCTCCATGAACAACATCGCCACCATCCAAATGGCTAGCCACCCTACCACACCACCAAAAAATCCACTCACCAAATCAGCGAGGCACCCAAATGTCGCGTCCATAAATCGCGGCGACCGAGAAAAATCTCCCCAAAATGTCGGTGGATAAGACTCACTCATACAAAGAGTTGTATGTGGATAGTTCTGATTAGAAGGAAAGTATTGATTAGAAGGAAAGTGTTGATATTTGTTCGTTTGCTTGGTTGATTGTGTTCGCTGATAAAAATGCAGTAGAAAGAGGATTTGTTTGTCATGATTTAGATGTTAATATCCATAAAAATCCATTTTTTCTGAAAATCTATCATTTGTTTCTTAAAATAAATCATAGTAATGAGAGGGATTGACTGATTTGGATAAGTTAGGAAAGTTAGGTCAAAATCTATTATTTGTTTCCTGAAAACCTGTTATTTGATTCCTAAAACAAATTGCATTAATAAGAGGGGTCGATTGATTTGTATAACTTAAGAAAGTTAGATTCATGATTTGTTAAACGTTAGGAAAGTCCTAGTTTATAATAAAGAGTGGAGAGAAAAATAAACCGGTGGACCAGGTGGGGGTGGAGGGGAGAGAGACCCAAAAACATATGAAAGTGGGAGACGAAAAAAACAGTGGATGCTATTCAACCAACTGAGCATTTAGGAGTAGAGATTCAGCCTTTGTTTCCCTTTTTCGCCAGGAATCAACTTTTGCAATGTACTGTGCAAGTCTCCAAAGATGGTTTAAAAACGGTTGTTGTCGGGGATATACCCCGCGGTATGACCCGGCCTGGCAACTCACACGAGACCCGGAAAGGACATGACATTTTATTAATGACCCGGCAGGAGGATCATAGGACGACCAGGCCCAAGACCCGGTGTGTAAGCCGGCGTTAGGCGGCTCACAAGAGAAGGCTCAAAGAGAGAAAGACTCCCTGCCGAAGGTTACAAGACCCGGAATAGGATTCTAGAGAGACTAGTCCTAATCCTACTCCTAGTAGGACTCTATTTGTAAACCTACCCTCTCCACTTATATAAGGAGGGGTAGAGCACCCCTAGAGGGAGAGGATACACAAGTCCACAAGTTTAGACAACACAAGAGATTAGAGGCTCTCGTGATTAGAGGTAGCAAACGACACCCCTGTAACCGAGAGATCTTCTTCATCATCAATACCAGACTAGCAGGACATAGGCTTTTACCTCTATCGGAGAGGCCGAACCTGGGTAAACTCCGTGTCTCTCGATTCCGATCAACCCCATCAAGCCGCCACGTAGTTGCGTCTTCGCCCCGAACCTAAGTCCGTTCAACCGGACATCTGCCGTGACAAATCCACGACAGTTGGCGCCCATCGTGGGGCTGCGCACGATGGTGTTGTGTTCTTGGAGGGAATTTTCCAAGGTTCGAGAAGTTTGCGATTTTCCAGATGAAGGAGAACCGGTATAGAAGGATCTATATCAACTCCGAGTTCATCAGCCGAGCCGTCTGGCTGCTGCCGCAACCCGCAGCTGCCTCTGCTCCGCTCCGGCTTTCGGATGCCCCATGTTGAGCTGCAACCCGCCGCCTCCTCGCCGAAGCCGAGCCGCCCAGCTGCCACCGCCTCCGGCTCTCCCGCGCCCGTCGGTTGCCGTTGCCTTGCATCACCTCCTCGTCGCTTCATCGGCTGTCTCGCCTCGCCCTGACCCGGCGTTCGACTGCCGCACTCATTGCTACCTGTGTCGTACGGTCGGGAGAGGATAAGGCAAAGGAGAGAGGTGGAGGCTGGTTGGACGTGTTCAAAAAAAAGAGGGGTCTGGTCAGCTCAAAAGTTGTTGGGGCGCACTTCCGCCATCATCAATCCCGTGACAGATGAATTCGGACAAAAGATACCAGGACAATTATTCATGTGGCATTATACCGTGGAGTTGGAGTGCACAATAGTGTGTCGCGTTGCTCATTGGACGCACGTGAGTCGCCGCCCCCGTGGACGGTGTACATCAACTCGCTGGTACAGCGCGCGCTCACCCGCCAGTAGCATTATAAGGTGATCCCTCACGTGCTCAACAAACAGCCGGAACGATCCAATATGAGCTACCCAATGGATGTGGCAAGCCGCCGCATTCGCGATATGGTCTTCACCAACAACCCCATGGCCGACTCTCACCATCAACACCGGCTTACAACGCTGTGGCCGACTCTCGCCATCCGCGCCGGTTTACAACGCCATGGCCGTCTCTCGCCACCGCGCCATCTTACAACACTATGGCCGCCTCTCGCCACCGCGCCGGCTTACAACGCCGTGGCCATCTCTCATCGACCGCGTGGGCTTACAACGCCGTGGCCGTCTCTCGCCACCGCGCCGGCTTACAGCGTCGTGGCCGTCTCTCGCCGCCACGACGGCTTACAACGCTGTGGCCGTCTCTCGCCACCGCGCCGGCTTACAAATGCCATGGCCGTTTCTCATCATCTGCGCCGGCTTACAATGCCGTGGAGTGTTTCACAACAACACTAGTTTACAATGCCACGGCTGGTTTCTACATCTGCATCAACATGCCAGTAGCTACATACATCAGTATGAGCCGCCCAGCTGACACGCGCAAGCCGTCGTCCGCAGTCCAATCTACATTGACATATTAGTGCGGTGCTCGTATATATGAGCCGCCCAACGGGCAGGCAAGCCACCGCCATTACAATTTGGTTCACTTCATCAAACAGCCGGAACAATCCATCGACCGGATCATTGAAGCAATTCATACGGGATCATCTATAACCCGCCATGGCCAAACCTCAACTTTGAGTGGAGATTCTCAAGCCGCCTCTTCAAGACAACTTAAGACTCGGGGGCTACAGCAAGGCACATTTGGTCGTTTTCAACTAGAACCCCGGGTCATGGCAAAGTTAACCCGATCCTGGGGGCTACTACATTTTTGGCAGAGGATTAAAAAAGTTTCCCAAGAGGACGAACCGCCGTGATGCACCATTCAAACATAGGTGCCTGAATTTATTTGGAGTCTCTGCCGTTCCTTCATACAAGATGGCGGCTTACAAGATGGCGACTTACAAGAAGAATTCACAAACATTCCAGTTGATATATCAACTGCGACTGCTGAGGGCGGCTTCTTACCTCCGGGTATCGCTTCTAATGCCTTATCGGCCGGCTTTATGCCAAATCTCCGGCTAACACGATTAGCCGCGGCAGAGGGCGACTTCTTACCTTTGGGTATCGCTTCTAATGCCTTATCGGCCGGCTTTATGCCAAATCTCCGGCTAACACGATTAGCCGCGGCGGAGGGCGTCTTCTTACCTTCGGGTATCGCTTCTAATGTCTTATCAGCCGGCTTTATGCCAAATTCCAGTTAACACGATTAGCCACGGTTGAGGGTGGCTTCTTACCTCCGGGTATCGCTTCTAACACCTTATCGACCGGCGTTTACGCCATACTGCTGAAGGGGGCTTCTTACCGACGGGTATCACTTCTAACACCCTATCGGCCGGCTTTATGCCATCTCCGGCTAACATGATTAGCCGCGGTTGTAAGGGTTTTTTTACCTACGGGTATCTAACACCCTAACAACCGGCGTTCGCGCCACATTGCTGAGGGTGGCTTCTTACCTCTGGGTATCACTTCTAACACCTTATCGGCCGGCTTTATGCCATCTCCGGCTAACACGATTAGCCATGGTTGTCAAAGGGGGCTTCCCACCTCCGGGTGTAGCTTATTTAACCCTAACAACCGGCGTTCGTGCCATACTGCTGAGGGTGGCTTCTTACCTCCGGGTATCGCTTCTAACACCTTATCGGCCGGCTTTATGCCATCTCTGGCTAACACGATTAGCCATGGTTGTCAAAGGGGGCTTCCCACCTCCGGGTGTAGCTTATCTAACCCTAACAACCGGCGTTCGCGCCATACTGCTGAGGGTGGCTTCTTACCTCCGGGTATCGCTTCTAACACCTTATCGGCCGGCTTTATGCCATCTCTGGATAACACGATTAGCCACGGTTGTCAAAGGGGGCTTTTCACCTCCGGGTGTAGCTTATCTAACCCTAAACAACCGGCTTCGCGCCAAAAATGTTGACAAGTCAAACATTGCATCATGCATTGCATCATACTTTGCATCATACAATGCATCATATTCACATGACATATCATGACCGGCTTATCCAGCCGGGTTAGAGCAAGATTGTGAAAGAAGGAGCAATGGTATAACATCTCCGGGTAGTGCTTCTTCAAGCCGCCCTCACAACAATGCATAATATATTCTGTCTTGTTTATTTTTGCAGGTTTTATCTCTTAAGATGAGCCGCCATTAAGTACTTCGCAAGAGCAAATGGATCTTTAATAGCCAACCTGGCTGGATCTTCATGTTTTATCATAACCAGTACTAAATGATTGTTTTTTTTTCAAAGCCAGCTCGGAGAATTCATTATTTTTTAAGAGCCGCCCTATCAGATATAATGTCGTGTCATCTAACTAACCGGTTCTCGGATTTCTTCAATTGTGCTCTATGGTAATCTACAACACTCATGGATTTCTCCAATATACATTTGCCGGGTTACATCACAACCACGAGCAAGGATTTCATACCAAAGACGAAGGAATTATTCCAGGATATTCATGCCGGGTTATATTATAACCACGGTCAAAGATTCATTCAACAAGTTGTGGTGACTCATATTATTCTCACATAGTCCCGAGTCGCCGCAGGCAGACAACCCGACACTTGGGGGCTACATTATTCAAGTTCAGTTTATATCAATTGTGCAAGTCCCCTGTCGCTGCAAGCACGCACCACGACACTTGGGGGATAATGCAAGCCGGTTTTCAAATCACTATTGTCAGCAAGACCCTATTATCTCAAGGAGATGAGCCGGCCTTTCTATATTTTTCCCAGCTTAGTAATTCTTACTGACCCGGTACTTGGGGGCTACACCGCTCAGATCAAATTTTCTAAAAGTCCCAAGTTGCCGCAGGCATGCGACCTGGCACTTGGGGGCTACAGTATTCAGCTGTTCAAACAGATTAAGAGATTCAAATTGAATACCCAGCCCATCACATGATGATGAGCCGACCCTTGGGGGCTACACCTGCTGAAGTTTCATAAAGTATAAGACAATTATAAGTCCCGGGTTGCTACAGGCGGGACAACCCGACACCTGGGGGCTACAAAGTCCAAAATATTATTTGCAAAGCACCAAGTTATCATGAATAATCTCAGAGCTTGGGGGCTACAGGTAATATGGACATATCAAAAACTTTGAGGAGAATTTTCAAGATGTTAATTATGGAGTTCAGTTGTTAGACCCGACGTCACCAACATTTATGACCCCACGTTATCAAAAGATCATAACCCGCCGGATTTTATATAAGCCGCCCTGCTTCACAACAATGGAAGTCCGGTTTTACATCAGACGCGTTTTCATCCCAATATTTTTATCAAGTCAGCTGGATTCTAGTTATTTGACACGGCGTCACCAACGATAATGACCCGACATCATCAATGATTATGACCTGGCGGAAATGACCCGCCAAGAGTATTGGAAGCCGACTCAATGGCATATGGGTGTTCTATTCTCAATATTTTTCAAAGGACATTGACAAGCAAGATGATTATCAAAGACGACTATTTCATATGTAGAAAAAACCCTGATTTATGAGGAGCCATTTCATAAGCCGGCCAAAGTAGCAAGCCGGCTACTTAACATATTTGTTATTCTTATTTCAGGAGCTTAGCATGAACAAATTCAAACTAATCTGGGGGCTAATGTCAGGGATATACCCCGCGGTATGACCCGGCTTGGCGACTCACAGGAGACCCGGAAAGGACATGACATTTTATTAATGACCCGGCAGGCGGATCACAGGACGACCAGGCCCAAGACCCGGCGTGTAAGCCGGCGTCAGGCGGCTCACAAGAGAAGGCTCAAAGAGAGAAAGACTCCCTGCCGAAGGTTACAAGACCCGGAATAGGATTCTAGAGAGACTAGTCCTAATCCTACTCCTAGTAAGACTCTATTTGTAAACCTACCCTCTCCACTTATATAAGGAGGGGTAGAGCACCCCTAGAGGGAGAGGAGACACAAGTACACAAGTTTAGACAACACAAGAGATTAGAGGCTCTCGTGATTAGAGGTAGCAAACGACACCCCTGTAACCGAGAGATCTTCTTCATCATCAATACCAGACTAGCAGGATGTAGGCTTTTACCTCCATTAGAGGGGCCGAACCTGGGTAAACTCCGTGTCTCTCGATTCCGATCAACCCCTTCAAGCCGCCACGTAGTTGCGTCTTTGCCCCGAACCTAAGTCCGTTCACCCGGACATCTGTCGTGACAAATCCATGACAGTTGTGTTTTTTGTTGTTTGGGCCATGCCATCTTTGGCATTGCACTCTTCTGTATATGTAAACCATCTTTGACAATTTGTAAGTACCTTTGAAACCAACTTGCACACTACATTACGAAGGCTGATTCCCGGCAAAAAAACAAAATGGCATGACCCAAACAATAAAAACCACAACCTAAACAACAATGAGAAACTAAGGATCCAGGCACAAGCATCGGCGACGAACGACCCAGACATGAAAGCAATGACCACATGCCTCAGAGGCTACCAACACCGGAGAGTAACGTCCATGATAACAGAAGAGCACCTCATTCGAAATGGCCACTCCCACCGGCCCGAAAAGATCCAACTTGCACGAGCATGAGTGTCGGTGTGTGGATGAACAAGACAACACCACTTCCACAATGAGGGGCGCCATCACTACACGCAACAAGGCCAAAGCCCAATGACACCAATCTAACCATCGCCCAAGCCACATGAGGAAGGCCTAGGGAGGCGAGCGAACAAAGGGGAACACCTAACGTGCACGAGCAACAAGAATGATTTCAGTCATGACCAATGATCAAGCAAAGCAAAGGAGCGAAGAAGAGATAAGCAACGCCCCACCAGGGAAGCTCAAGTCGAGAAGATGAGGGAGAACCATCATGAAAAAACAATGCCCCACCAGAGAATCTCGACTAGAGAAGACGAGGGTGAACCGTCATGAAAACAAAGTCACCAATGAAAACCCAACCACCAAGGACCAATGGCCATAAAGCGACCAACATCAAGCCATATCTTGACCTCAACCCAAGGTATGTCGATCAATGCGTAGGAAACAAAAGGGAGGTAGGATGTTAGGTGGAGGGTTTCCCAAGTTAACATTGACAGAGAGTACAAGCAAGGCGGCAGATCAACAATGAGCCGCCTGACTCCTGATGGACACGGTTGAAGAAAGGCATGAACCCATTGATAACAACAAGATGTAACTGGAAAACCATATGAGGAACCATACAATAAGATAGTATTTTTACTTAATCGTCCCAACACATAGCAATCTCTGCTCCTTTTCCCCCGCCATCATGGGTCATCTAGAGTTTGAGTCCAAGCCTCCATTTTATTCATTTTACCTTCTCCATGCATTGCCTTGTTTCACACAAAAGACAACCCATGGACAATGACTATTCACCAAGCACACAAACTCTTCAATTGTCTAGTGTTGTCCAATCCCTGATAGTTCCAGCTTACGTATTAAATACATGACTATATATGAACCTTGGTTAGTTAGACTTCATTGGTACATATTAGAAACGTGTGTCGGTGTTAGGCAAAGTTAATGGATGCCAAAAATGTCAGGCCAAGTGAATACTATCAGAATTAATATCTCGTAAACATATATCATAGCTAGATTGAGTGAACGTATGGGAGAATTAATATCTTCGAGCATATGCACTAGGATAAACTCGTTCTAACTATAATGATTAAGTACACCTTTTATGACATTAGTCTCATAGAATTAAATCATGAAATCATAGGTCTCCTTTGAAGAGTATACTTTGTGAGGTTAGTATCATGAAATTCCAAGAGTAATTAACATGAACTTATATCTTTTTCACGTAAAATGATAAAGGCACATCATATCCAAATAATTCACTAAAATTATTTTTACATAATCTTCTAGGAATTAGTACCATTTTTTTTGCATAAACGACACATACTTATTTAAATTAGTATCATAAGCTTATAGCTATGTTCTCTCTTATGGAAACCCTATGTTGTAAACTCGTCGTGCTATAAAACATCATAGCACCCAAATCAATATCCACTTTGGAAAGAAAGAGTAAAAGTATAACTCTCGTCCAAGTTCAAACCAAAAGGTATACTCGAGATGGAATCAACATATATTGAAGATCACACGAATGTGAGATATGGTTATGAATCCATATCTAGGTTAATTTCATAGAAATCACAATGTAGGGATTTGCCTTATGGTCTAGAGGGGGTGTTGAATAGACAATACAAAATCCGATGCAAGTTTTCGAATTGGGTTGTTTTAAGCAAGAGGGTAGTTGATCCTTAAAAAATCAAGCAAGCGCAATGAGTAGGGAAGTGAAAATAGAGTAAACTCCATGGACGTAATGGAGTGGAGTAGAGAATGTAAACATTGGTTGACAACTACTCGGTGTGGTGTTGGGATTTATTTGGAGAGAAAGGTGAATCAATATAGTAGCAGATAGTATAAACTTGTATAAACCCAAACGCTTTGATCACCTTATCAAAGCGATTATTCCAACTCCGAGATGATTGCAGCAGTCCATAAATGGATCACTGGAGTTTGCAAACTTTGTCAACATTCTCTGGATCGACAAAACCTTCCGGTTGCATCATATACAACTCTTCCTCAAGGAAACCCTTAAGGAATGCTGTTTTGACATCCATCTGCCAAATTTCATAGTCGAAATATGCAGCTATTGCTAACATGATTCTGACGGACTTAAGCATCGCTACGGGTGAGAAGGTCTCATCGTAGTCAACTCCTTAAACTTGTGAAAAACCCTTTGCCACAAGTCGAGCTTTATAGACGGTGAAATTATCATTCGCGTTTGTCTTCTTCTTAAAGATCCATTTATTCTGAATGGCCTTTCGCCCTTCAGGTAACCAAAGTCCATACTTTGTTTTCATACATGGATTCCATCTCGGATTTCATGGTCTATAACCATTTCTCGGAATCCGAGACCATCATCGCTCCTCCATAGCTCATAGGTTCATTGTTGTCTAACAACATGACCTCCAAGACAGGGTTGCCGTACCACTCAGGAGCAGTACGTACCCTTGTCGACCTATGAGGTTCAATAGCAACATGATCCGAAGTTTCATGACCATCATCATTAACTTCCTCTTCAACCGTCGTTTGCTGCACAAAAACATCTTTCTGCGCTGCGCTACTCTCTGGTTCAAGTGAAGGTTCAATAACCTCATCAAGTTTCTACTTTCCTCCCACTCAATTCTTTCAATAGAGACTCTTTCTCAAGAAATGATCCATTCTTAGCGACAAATACTTTGCCTTCGGATCTGAGGCAGAAGGTATACCCAACTGTCTCTTTTGAGTATCCTATGAAGATGCATTTCTCCGCTTTGGGTTCCAGCTTTTCAGGCTGAAGCTTTTTGACTTAAGCATCACATCCCCAAACTTTAAGAAATGACAACTTTGGCTTCTTGTCAAACCACAATTCGTATGGTGTCGTCTGAACGGATTTCGATGGTGCCCTATTTAAAGTGAATGCAGCTGTCTCTAATGCATAACCCCAAAACGATAGTGGCAAATCGGCAAGAGACATCATAGAACACACCATATCTAATAAGGTTCGATTACGACGTTCGGACACACCATTACACTATGGTGTTACAGGCGGTGTCAATTGTGAAACAATTCCACACTGTCTTAAGTGACTGCCAAACTCATAACTCGGATATTCTCCTCCTCGACCAGATCGCAGGAATTTAATCTTCTTGTTACGATGATTCTCAACTTCACTCTGAAATTGCTTGAACTTTTTCAAATGTTTCATACTTGTGTTTCATCAAGTAAATATATCCATATCTACTTAAGTCATCAGTGAAATTGAGAAAATAACGGTATCCACCGCGCGCCTCAATGTTCATCGGACCGCACACATCAGTATGTATGATTTCCAACAAATCACTCGCCAATTCCATTATTCCAGAGAACGGTGTTTTAGTCATCTTGCCCATGAGGCATGGTTCACATGTGTCAAGTGATTCAAAATCAAGTGACTCCAAAAGTCCATCAGCATGGAGCTTCCTCATGCGTTTTACACCAATATGACCCAAATGACAGTGCCACAAGAAAGTGGTACTATCATTATCAACTCTACATCTTTTGGCATCAATGCTATGAACATGTGTATCATCACCATCGAGATTCAATAAGAATAAACCCCTCACATTGGGTGCATGACCATAAAAGATATTACTCATATAAATAGAACAAGCATTATTCTCTGATTTAAATGAGTAACCGTCTCGCAATAAACAATATCCAGATATAATGTTCATGCTTAACGCACGCACTAAATAACAATTATTCAGGTTCATCACTAATCCCGATGGTAGTCGAAGAGCGAGCATGCCGACGGCGATCACATCAACCTTGGAACAATTTCCCACGCGCATCGTCACTTCATCCTTAGCCAGCCTCCATCTATTCCGTAGGTCCTGCTTTGAGTTGCAAATGTGAGCAACCGAACCGGTATCAAATACCTAGGCACTACAACGAGAGCTAGAAAGGTACACATCAATAACATGTATATCATATATACTTTGTTTGATGTTGGCCACCTTCTTGTCGGCCAGATACTTGGGGCAGTTCCGCTTCCAGTGACCAGTTCCCTTGCAATGAAAGCACTCAGTTTCTGGCTTGGGCCCAGCCTTGTGTTTCTTCACGGGGGGAGCAACTTGTTTGCCACCCTTCTTGGAGTTACCCTTCTTGCCCTTTCCATGTTTCTTGAAACTAGTGGTTTTATTGACCATCAACACTTGATGTTCTTTCTGGATTTCAGACTCAGCGACTTTCAGCATCGCAAACAGCTCGGCGACTGACTTGGTCATCTTGTGCATGTTATAGTTCATCACAAAGCTCTTGTAGCTAGGTGGCAATGATTGAAGAACTCTGTCAGTGATCGCCACCGGTGGAAGGGGCATCCCTAACTCCGCCAGACGGGTCGAATACCCATACATTCTGAGTATATGTTCACTGATAGACCCATTCTCCTCCATCTTGCAAGCATAGAACTTATTGGAGGTTTCATACCTCTCGATCTGGGAATTCTTCTTAAAGATAAACTCCAACTCCTAGAACATCTCATATGCTCCATGACGTTCAAAACGTCTTTGAAGTCACGGTTCTAAGCCATACAAATTTGCACACTGAACTATTGAGTAATCTCCAAAACATGCCTCCCAAGCATTCTTAACGTCTTGGGATGACATGTCTGCGGGTTGGTTACCAAGCGGTGCATCAAGGACATATGCCTTCTGGGAAGCCATGAGGATAATCCTTAGATTACGGGCCCAATTCACAAAGTTACTTCCATCATCTTTCAACTTAGCTTTCTCTAGGAACGCATTAAAATTCAGGGGTGCTACTGCGCGAGCCGTTGATCTACAACATAAATAAGCAAAGGTTACTAAGACTATTGTTCATGATAATGAGTTTAGTTAATCAAATTACTAAAGCTCCCACTCAAATTGACATCCCTCAGGTCATCTGAGTGACACATGATCCATATTCACCAACTCAAGTCCGATCATCACGTGAGTTAAGGTGGTTTCAATGGTGAACATCATCATGTTGATCATATCTACTATATGACTCATGCTCGACCTTCCGGTCTCTTGTGTTTCGAGGCCATGTCTATACATGCTAGGCTCGTCAAGTTTAACCCGAGTGTTCTGCATGTGCAATAGTGGCTTACACCCGTTGTATGCGAACGTAGAGTCTATCACACCCGATCATCACGTGGTGTCTCGACACGATGAACTTTCGCAACGGTGCACACTCAGGGAGAACACAGTTCATCTTGAAATTTAAGTGAGGGATCACCTTATAATGCTACCGTCGTTCTAAGCAAAACAAGGTGCATAAAAAGACTAACATCACATGCAAATCATAAGTGACATGATATGGCCATGAACTTGTGCTTTTTATTTCCATCTCCAAAGCACCGGCATGATCTCCATCTTCACCGGCATGACACCATGATCTCCATCATCATGATCTCCATCATTGTGTCATCATCGGGGTTGTCACGCCCACCATGCTCATACTACTATTGCTACCGCTTAGCGATGAAGTAAAGCATTACATAGCACTTAAAGATTGACACGCAGGTCATACAATAATCAAAGACAACCCTATGGCTCATGCCGGTTGCCGTACTCATCGACATGCAATCGTGATATTCTATACAAAACATGATCATCTCATACATCACATATATCACATCATGTAATTGGCCATATCACATCACAACATACCCTGCAAAAACAAGTTAGATGTGCTCTAATTGTTGTTGCATGTTTTACGTGGCTGCTATGGGTATCTAGCAATAACGATTCTTACCTACGCAAAACCACAACGGTGATATGAAGATTTCTTTTCAACAAGGACCGCCCTAATCAAATCCGATCCAACTAAAGTGGGAGAGACAGACACCCACCAGCCATCTTTATGCGATGAAGTCACATGTTAGTCGATGGAACACGGTCTCTCATAAGCGTACGAGTAAAGTCGGTCCGAGCCGCTTCATCCCACAATACCGCTGAACCAAGAAAAGACTAAGGAAGGAAGCAATCTGAATATCAACGCCCACAAACTCCTTGTGTTCTACTCAAGATCTCACCTACGCATAGACCTAGCTCATGATGCCACTGTTGGGGAACGTTGCATGGGAAACAAAAAATTTCCTACGCTTCACCAAGATCAATCTAGGAGATGAACATCTATGAGAGGAGAGATTGGATCTACATACCCTTGTAGATCGCTGAGCAGAAGCGTTAACAAACGCGGTTGATGTAGTGGTACATCTCCACGATCCACTCAAGATCTCATCTACGCATAGACCTAGCTCATGATGCCACTGTTGGGGAATGTTGCATGGGAAACAAAAAATTTCCTACACTTCACCAAGATCAATCTAGGAGATGAGCATCTATGAGATGAGAGATTGGATCTACATACCCTTGTAGATCGCTGAGCGGAAGCATTAAAGAATGCGGTTGATGTAGTGGTACGTCTCCGCGATCCAAATCGCAAGCCATCCCATGAACTCCCGATCAAGTGCTGAAAGTACGACACCTCCGTGTTCAGCACACGTGAAGCTCGATGAAGATCTTCGCCTTCTTGATCCAGCAAGAGGGAGCAGAGAGGTAGATGGGTTCGCCGGCAACACGATGGCATGGTGGCAGTGTTGGAAATATGCCCTAGAGGCAATATATAAAGTGTTTATTATTATATTTCCTTGTTCATGATAATCGTTTATTATCCATGCTATAATTGCATTGACTGGAAACGCATTGCATGTGTGGGTAAATAGACAACACTGTGTCCCTAGTATGCCTCTAGTGAACTAGCTCGTTGATCAAAGATGGTCAGGGTTTCCTAGACATTGACATGTGATGTCATTTGATAACAGGATCACATCATTAGGAGAATGATGTGATGGACAAGACCCAAACTACAAATGTAGCATATGATCGTGTCAGTTTATTGCTATTGTTTTCTGCATGTCAAGTATATGTTCCTATGACCATGAGATCATGCAACTCACAGATATCGGAGGAGTGCCTTGTGTGTATCAAACGTTGCAATGTAACTGGGTGACTATAAAGGTGCTCTACAGGTATCTCCTATGGTGTCTGTTGAGTTGGCATGGATCGAGACTGGGATTTGTTACTCCGTGTGACGGAGAGGTATCTCGGGGCCCACTCGGTAATACAACATCACAATGAGCCTTGCAAGCAATGTGACTAATTTTTAGTTGCGGGATCTTGTATTACGAAACGAGTAAAGAGAATTTCCGGTAACGAGGTTGAACTAGGTATGGAGATACCGACGATCGAATCTCGGGCAAGTAACATACCGAAGAACAAAGGGAACGTTATACGGGATTAACTGATCCTTGACATAGAGGTTCGACCGATAAAGATCTTCGTAAATATGTAGGAACCAATGTGGACATCTAGGTCCCGCCATTGGTTATTGACCGTAGAGGTGTCTCGGTCATGTCTGCATAGTTCTCGAACCCGCAGGGTCTGCACGCTTAAGGTTTGGTGACGTTTCGGTAGTGTAGAGTAATGTATGGTGGTGATCGAAGGTTGTTCGGAGTCCCGGATGAGATCCCGGACATCACGAGGAGCTCCGGAATGGTCCGGAGGTAAAGATTCATATATAGGAAGTCCCAGTTTGGTCGCCGGAAAAGTTTCGGGCTCATCGGTAGTGTACCGGGAGTGTCGGTAGTGTACCGGGAGACCACCGGGAGGGGTATTTCGACCCAAGAGGCTTTATGTGCTGTAGGAGGATGAATACCAGCCCTTAGTGGGCTGGTGGAAGTCCTACACAAAGCCCATGAGGCTGGTAAGAAAATACCAAAAGGAAAAAGGTGGAAAAAGGCAAAAAGGGCTATATATGGAAGGAGTCCTAATCCCACTTGGAGAGGGAAGAGGAGGACTCCTCCCTAGCCGGCCCAACCAGGTGGGTTTTGGCCCTTGCGCCAGCCCCTCCTCCTCCTCCTCTCCTCCTATATATACTAGAGGGTTTCAAGGGTTTTGCACAAGTTATTCTGCCACGTGCAACCCTAACCTCCAGTGCATAGTTTCTCCTCTAGATCGGTTTTCTGCGATGCTTAGGCGAAGCCCTGCAGGAATAACTCCACCACCATCACCGGAGCGCTGTCACGCTGCCGGTGAACTCTCCCTCCTCTCCGCATCCTCTTGCTGGATCAAGGCGCTGGAGATCGTCATCAAACTGCACGTGTGCTGAACGCGGAGGTGTTGTCCGTTCGGCACTAGATCGGAAGGATCGTGATCAAGGCCACGGGACGTTCGTGATCGGATCGCGGGACGGATCGTGACGAGATCACGGGACGGTTCGTGATTGGTTTGCGGGACGGTTCATGATTAGATCGCGGGACGCTCGACGATTTGGATCGCGAAGAAGTTCGACTACACCAACCGCGTTTCTTAACGCTTCCCGCTTAGCGATCTACAAGGGTACGTAGATCCACTCTCCCTCTCGTAGATGCTCATCACCATGGATAGATTTGCGTGTGCGTAGGAAATTTTTTGTTTCCCATGCGACGTTGCCCAACAGGCAGTGGTGGTGGAGCTGATCCGGCAGAGCTTCGCTACGCGGCGCCGAACCAATCTACTAGAGGAGAGACTATCGGAGAGAAAGGAAGGGCTGCGCCATGTCTTAGGTTGCGGCTGCCCTCCTCCCTCTCACACATATATATGGGTAGGGGTGGTGCGCCAAACCCCTAGGGTTTCCGCCTTGGGGCGGCGGCCAAGGGTGGAGGCGCCCTAGGGTGACTTACCACCCAAGTTAGGTGGCGCCAACCCTAGGGTTGGCCCTCCCACCATCCCCCTTGCCACATGGGCCTTTGTGGGAGGGGCGGACAGCCCACCAAGGGCTGGTGTGCCCTCTCTCAAAGCCCATGTAGGCCTTTGGGGCTGGTGGACCCTTCCGGTGGACCCCCGGGACCCTCCCGGCACTCCCGATACGTTACTGGCGACGCCCGAACTTTTCCCGATAACCAACACGGAACTTCCTATATATGAATCTTCACCTCCAGACCATTACGGAGCTCCTCGTTACATCCGGGATCTCATTCGGGACTCCAAACAACCTTTGGTTACCAACACACATAACTCATCTATACCAAAACGTCACCGAACCATAAGTGTGCAGACCCTGCGGGTTGGAGAACCATGTAGACATGACCGAGACACATCTACGGTCAATAACCAATAGCGGGACCTGGATGCCCATATTGGTTCCTACATGTTCTACGAAGATCTTTATCAGTCGAACCACTATGTCAAGGATTCAGTTAATCCCGTATGATGTTCCCTTTGCCCTTCGGTATGTTACTTGCCCGAGATTCGATCGTCGGTATCTCTATACCTAGTTCAACCTTGTTACCGGCAAGTATCTTTACTCATTATGTAATACAAGATCCCGCGACTAACAGTTAGTCACATTGCTTGCAAGGCTTGTTGTGATGTTGTACTACCGAGTGGGCCCTGAGATACCTCTCCGTCACACGGAGTAACAAATCCCAGTATTGATCCATGCCAACTCAACAGACACCTTCGGAGATACCTGTAGAGTATCTTTATAGTCACCCAGTTATGTTGCGATGTTTGATACACACAAGGCACTCCTACGGTGTTAGTGAGTTGCATGATCTCATGGTCATAGGAACATATACTTGACATGCAGAAAAACTATAACAATAAACTGACACGATCATATGCTACGTTTATAGTTTGGGTCTTGTACATCACATCATTCTCCTAATGATGTGATCCCGATATCAAATGACATCTCATGTCCATGGCCAGGAAACCTTAACCATCTTTGATCAACGAGCTAGCCTGCTAGAGGCATACTAGGGACACAGTGTTTGTCTATATGCCCACACATGTATTTAGTTTCCAATCAACACAATTATAGCATGGACAATAAACGATTCTCATGAACAAGGAAATATAATAATAAACACTTTATTTATTGCCTCTAGGGCATATTTCCAACACAAACACACCACCGAGATGTTGGGGAACGTTGCATGGGAAACAAAAATTTTCCTACGCACACGCAAGATCTATCCATGGTGATGAGCATCTATGAGAGGGAGAGTGGATCTACATACCCTTGTAGATCGCTAAGCGGGAAGCGTTAAGAAACGCGGTTGGTGTAGTCGAACGTCTTCGCGATCCAAATCGCCGAGCGTCCCGCGATCTCATCACGATCCGTCCCGCGATCCAATCACGATCCGTCCCGCGAACTCATCACGATCCGTCCCGTGATCTCGTCACGATCCGTCCCGCAAACTCATCACGATCTGTCCCACGAACTCATCACGATCCGTCCCGCGAACTCATCATGATCCGTCTTGTGATCTTGATCACGGTCCTTCCGATCTAGCGCCGAACGGACGGCACCTCTGCATTCAGCACACGTGCAGCTCGATGACGATCTCTGCCTTCTTGATCCAGCAAGAGGGAGCGGAGAGGTAGAAGAGTTCTCTGGCATCATGACGGTGCTCTGGAGATGGTGGTGGAGCTATTCCGGCAGGGCTTCGCCTAAGCACCGCAGAAATCCGATCTAGAGGAGAAACTATGCACTAGAGGAACGGGCAACACGTGGCTAAAAAATCTGTGCAAAACCCCTAAAACCTCCAGTATATATAAAAGGAAGAGAGGAGGAGGCTTGGCACAAGGGCCAAGCCTATAAGGAGTCGGCCAAACCAGGTGGAGGAGGTGGACTCCACCTCCAATCCTAGTAGGACTAGGATTCACCCTATTTTTGCCTTTTTCCACTTTTTCTCTTTGGGCCTTTTTTCCCAAACCGCATGGGCCTTGTGTGGGACTTCCACCAGCCCAAAAAGGGCTGGTATTTACTCTCCCACAGCCCATGTAGCCTCTTGGGTCGAAATACCCCTCCCGATGGTCTCCCGGTACACTACCGGCACTCCCGGTACACTACCGATGAGCCCGGAACTTTTCCGGCGACCAAAATAGGACTTCCTATATATGAATCTTTACCTCCGGACCATTCCGGAGCTCCCCGTGACGTCCGGGATCTCATCTGAGACTCCGAACAACCTTCGGTCACCACCATACATAACTCTATACTATCGAAATGTCACCAAACCTTAAGTGTGCAGACCCTGCGGGTTCGAGAACTATGTAGACATGATCGAGACACCTCTACGGTCAATAACCAATAGAGGGACCTGGATGCCCATATTGGTTCCTACATATTCTACGAAGATCTTTATCGGTCGAACCTCTATGTCAAGGATTTAGTTAATCCTGTAAGATGTTCCCTTTGTTCTTCGGTATGTTACTTGCCCAAGATTCGATCATCGGTATCTCCATACCTAGTTCAACCTCATCACCAGCAAGTCTCTTTACTCGTTCCATAATACAAGATCCCGTGACTAACACTTAGTCACATTGCTTGCAAGGCTTGTTGTGATGTTGTATTACCGAGTGGGCCCTGAGATACCTCTCCGTCACACGGAGTAACAAATCCCAGTCTTGATCCATGCCAACTCAACAGACACCCTCGGATATACCTGTAGAGTACCTTTATAGTCACCTAGTTACGTTGCGACGTTTGATACACACAAGGCACTCCTCCGGTGTCAGTGAGTTGCATGATCTCATGGTCATAGGAACATATACTTGACATGCAGAAAATAGTAGCAATAAACTGACACGATCATATGCTACGTTTGTAGTTTGGGTCTTGTCCATCACACCATTCTCTTAATGATGTGATCCCGTTATCAAATGACATCTCATGTCCATGGCTAGGAAACCTTAACCATCTTTGACCAACGAGCTAGTCTATTAGAGGCATACTAGGGACATGGTTTTGTCTATATATCTACACATGCATCTAAGTCTCCGATCAATACAATTATAGCATGGATAATAAACGATTATCATGAACAAGGAAATATGATAACAACTAATTTATTATTGCCTCTAGGGCATATTTCCAACACGAGACACCAAGAGAGTCATGAGAAGGGAAGATGTGGAGTCGCCAAGGCGATGGTGCTAGGGATTCTTACATGTTTTGGGTGCAAACATCGGTGAAGCAGGTGGGTGGTGGTGAACAACAACAAGATCTCCTCCTCACCTGATAGAAACCATAAAAAACCAACCCCATCACACACATGAGAGCCCCCCAACCACGCCACCAAGAGAGTTGCGAGAAGGCAGGATGCGGAGTCGCCTAGGCGACAACACTAGGGATTCTTACTTGTTTTGCGAGGTAAGCATCGACGGATGAGGTCACTTGCGATGATGAGAGGGAAAGGGAATATAGGAAAGGGGGTGTCGTGCAAAGCAGCAAGAGGAAGGAAGGTAGCGAGAGTTTTAGGGCGCAACTTATATCGGCCGAGAATCGAACGAGCATGAAGAGGTTACGCCACGAGAGCTACGTATCACATTAAGCGAGACAATAGCATCTCTCGTTGAAGTTTTTTTCTCTAGAGTAGTAATTGGGTCAGCACAGTTAAAAAAGGAAACGGGGGAGGGGAAGGGGGAGCTGGCGTAACCAAGATTAGAACCCTCGTTGGATAGGAGGCAGCGACGCTAGCCAGTTCCACAAGGTCTTGTTCATGATGAACTGAAGGCGCGACACCCTTCAAGGTAAAAGAACCGATTGTTTCCACGTTTTTCTTTTTTATTCTTTTTTTTTGATTTATTTTGTTTCCTTTGTTTTTTCTTCTCTATTTTTTTGTTATTTCTTTGTTTCTTTCCTTTTTTTCATTCTACATTCTTATATACATGATCAACATTTTTCAAATACTTGGTCAACATTTCTATATACACGGTCAACATTTTTATTCAAATACTTATTTAACATTTTTAAAATATTTGTTCAACATTTTATAATACTTGTTCACCATTTTTTATATACACGATCAACTTTTTTCAAATAGTTGTTCAATATTTCTTCAAATACTTGTTTGACATTTTTAAAATACTTGTTTAACATTTTGAAAATCCGTGTTTAACATTTTTATATACATGACCAACATTATTTCAAATTATTTTAAAGAGTTATATATATATATAATATTTTAAAGTATAAATAAAAACACAAAAATAAATGGTAAATAGAAAGGGAAATCATTTAGTTCAGCCAGCTGATATTCACATACACGTCGATCCCCTCCTTTGCGAGCCACGTATTCGTGGCCTCACAACCACTCAAGCACTCGTCCTTATCCTCTTGAGCAATCACAGCTGAGTATTAATTTGTTAAACAACACGTCCGCTCGTCTTGCTTCTTCCACAGCGATGACCAACAGATGCTCGCTACCTGATGCGCCGTTGGCCCGCGAGCAAGTGTTCTGCTCCTGTGTCCCTCTCTCTCCCCCTCTCTCTCTTTCCTAGATTCAACCTGGCATCGCTAGAACAAGCAACACCGCCTTGCCGCAACCCGCCTTTATGAGCCATGTCGTCGTTGCCGTCCTTTCATGTCGTCGTCGCTTCGGAGGAGCACCAGTGTCGCCGCCTCCTCGAGCATCAGCCGCAACTTCTTGTGCCGCCACAACAAGTTCCTGCAATATTATCTTTGTTTCGTAAATTTTCAGCAACATGACATATCTTGTGGAAAAAAAATCTAGAAATGTTTCTGCAACATGATGCGTGCTGCAATAACATTCCGCATCACAAACTCTGTTGCAAATGTTTCTGAAACAAGATTGATGTTGCAAAAAATCTACAGATGTTTCTGCAATATGATGTCTGCTGCAAAAAAACTTTCGTACTACAAACTCTGTTGCAAATGTTTTTAAAACAAGACTCATGTTGCAAAAGTAGAAGACGACACTCGACCGCTAAATTGAACCAAATCTGACGGCTCGTGAGGTGGCGGATCTTTTAAAAAGATCCGAGGCCGATGCGTAGCACGCCCCAAATAGAAAATAGAAAACGTAAAAAAAAACAGGGCCAGCCTCAATGGGCTTGGTACGCGGCCCATCAAAGGAGGAGATCCGAGTACTGTACACTGAGCAGCAGTCCGTGTCGAGCTCGTGAACGATCATGGCAATATATCTTGCGCCCAGCCCTGATCGATTTCAATCAACTTTCAATGGAAAAGCCGGAGAAGAAGATGCGCCTGAGCATGTGCTTCGAGGTTCACCTCGACGAGGGCCTCGTCGCCGAGATCCTCCTCCGCCTGCCGGCCAAGTCCGTCCTGCGCTTCCGCGTCGTGTGCAAGGAGTGGCTCCGGATCATCGACGGACGGGCGTTCCTCGCCGTGCACGTGCGCCGTCGCCCGCTCGAGGTGCTCCTCTACACCAGAACGAAGGTAGTTCAACCCGACGGTCTCGGGGCCGCCTTCGACGTCGAGCTGGACGCCGTGACCGTCTCCGCCCGGCGGCCTGTCGCGCGCTACCCGGCGAGCCTCGACAGTGGGCGCAGTCGGTACTGCTCCCTGCTGGCCTCGTGCGACGGCCTCCTCCTGCTGCGCTACAACGGCGAGCGGCAGCAGCAGTTCCTCATCTGTAACCCCGCGACCCGCCGGTGGAGCGACCTGCCGCCGCTCAGCCGGGACGCCGAAGTCGAACAGCAGTACGGCGCCGCCGTGCAATCGGACTCCGGCTTCTACTTCCACGTGCCCTCCGGCGAGTACCGACTCCTGTGCCACATCGCGTACGGGTTGGGAAGCCGGGCGCCATACTATTGTGTCTTTTTGGCCGGCGCCAACGAGCCGCGGCGGCTGAGCGTGCAAGCCACATACATAGAGCAGACCATCAATGGCGACCCGGCAGATGGCGACTTCCGATGCTTCAAGAACCTGATGACGCCGGTTGTTCTTCACGGGCACCTGCACTGGCTGGAGCACATGGAGGCCGGGCTCACCGACCAGATGGTCGCGTTCGACACGGCGGCCGAGACGTTCCGGCGGATGCCGCCTCCGCCCGTGACCTGCAAGAAGCACTCGCAGCTGCTCGTCGCGGATGGGTCGCTCATGGCGTCCGAGCTGGGCGACCAGTTGGTGGACCTCTGGGTTCTCGAGGGCTACGGCGGCGGCGCGGCTACCGAGGGGACGTGGGAGCGCCGGCACCGCGTCGAGGTATGCTGGTCCGTGGAGAGGCCGTTGCTCGTGGCCGGTGGCGAAGGAGGGGACGTCGTCCTGGGACATAACCCAGGCGTGGTGGCGTACAACCTCAGGAGCAGGACGGTCAGGCAGGTCGTCGGCGGCGACGCGTCCACAGGCGACCCTCCTCTTCTCCCGTCACACCACGTGTATCGGGAGAGCCTGGTTCGGCACGGCTTCTTCGAGGCGCGGCCGCATCCCGGCTTGCCGTTGTTCTTGTTCGGCTGAGTTCGTTAGAGCTAGCCAGCATGCGCTTGCGGTTCAAGCCATTGGGGAATTTGTTTCGAGAGAGAAAAAACAGAGGAGAAGAACAAAGACATGTTTCCGTTTTTTCTTTCTGTAATGTTTTTGGATTAGGGATGACTTTTTGGAGTTTGTTTTGCTTTATTTATCCACGGACGATATTGTAGGAGTATATTACATCGTGCGCTAAAAATCTATATCTATATCTATTTTATATCTATATCTATATCTGTATCTGTATCTGTAACTATATCTATATCTATACCTATCTTTTTTTTAATATTAAAGTATGCATTGTTTCTTCATCTTTTTAGTCCATCAGTTTTTTCGTCCGTCCTGTACATTGCCCGTGAGCCCTTTTCACCTTTTTTATTTCTGAAATATTAGGCATCGTTGATCCGCACAGAAACGTCTTAAATGGGCCGGCCCAATAGCAGCAAGCGCATGCGAGCATATAAATCAAAAAATTGCACAAGGACGTCCAATGGGCCGGCCCAATAACAGCAAGAGCATATGTAAATTAAAAATATATGCGTGCTGGAGCAGGGTCAAACTCACGACCTAAGGATCATGCATTGATGATGATTGGCAATTGAGTTGATACATGTTTGTATTTTTCTTAGCACCAAAAAACTTAATAACACAAGAAGTGTAGCAGCGAACCGTGCACTTTAACACAACATACTGTAGACTTTTTTTGAACTCCAAAATATTTTTTAAAAACGTGAACATTTTTTAAAAGCATGAATATATTTTGGTTATTAAAAAATCGGAAACAATTTTTTTTGAAAACAATGAACATATGTTGTAAAGCCCGAAAACATTTGGAAATTCGAATTTTTTCAAAAACTAAAAAATTGGAAAACCACGAATAGTTTTTGGAAATCAAGATTGTTTTTTGAATATTTGACCATTTTTTTGAAAGATGAACGAACTTTGAAACAATGCACATGTTTTGAAATTCTTGAAACATTTTTTAAGTTGCGAACAAGTTTTTAAACCGTGAACATTTTATGAAATTTCAAACAAGTTCCGTAACCATGAATTTTTTTTTATTTTTTCAACAAATTTTGAAAACATGATCATTTTTTGATTTTCCGGAAACCATGAATGTTTATAATTTTTTTAAGCATCTTTGGAAACATGAAAAAGTTTTGAAATCAATTTTTTGAATTTATAAACAAAATTTGAAATGGAACATATCTATCTGTATCTATATCTATACCTAATATTAAAGTATGCATTGTTTCTCCACCTTTTGTAGTCCATCATTCATTTTTGGTCCGTCCCGTACATTGCCCGTGAGCCCTTTTCACCTTTTTTATTTCTGAAATATTAGGCATTGTCGATCTGCACAGAAACGTCTTAAATGGGCCGGCCCAATAGCAGCAAGCGCGTGTGAGCATATAAATCAAAAAATCGCACAAGGATGACCAATGGGCCGGCCCAATAACAGCAAGAGCATATGTAAATTAAAAATATATGCGCGCTGGAGCAGGGTCAAACTCACGACCTAAGATCATGCATTGATGATGATTGACAATTGAGCTGATACATGTTTGTATTTCCTTAGCACCAGAAAACTTAATAACACAAGAAGCGTAGCAGCAAACTGTGCACTTTAACGACAACATACTGTAGACTTTTTTTGAACTCCAAAATATTTTTTAAAAACGTGAACATTTCTTAAAACCATGAATATAGTTTGGTTATTAAAAAAAATTGGAAACATTTTTTTTGAAAACAATTAACATATGTTGTAAAGCCCGAAAACATCTGGAAATTCGAAATTTTTCGAAAACTAAAAATTTGGAAAACCACGAATAGTTTTTGGAAATCAAGATTGTTTTTTGAATATTTGACCATTTTTCTGAAAGATGAACAAACTTTGAAACAACGCACATGTTTTGAAATTCTTGTAACATTTTTTAAGTTGTGAACAAGTTTTTAAACCATGAACATTTTATGAAATTCCAAAAAATTCGTTAACCATGAATATTTTTTGATTTTTTCGACAAATTTTGAAAACATGATCATTTTTTGATTTTCCGGAAACCATGAATGTTTATAAAATCTGTAAGCATCTTTGGAAACATGAAAAAGTTTTGAAAACAATTTTTTGAATTTGTAAACAAAATTTGAAATGGAACATATGTAAAAACGAAATTCCCTATTTGAAGCTTGGCGCTCATCTGGGCTGGGCTTCAACAAAAATAGTGTATTGCTTGGGAATCGAACTTTCAATCTCACTTAACAATGGGAGTGAATAGACAAGTTGACTGCCTAACACATTTGAACAATGAAAGGTTTTGCTCAATCTAAGCTCAAGCGAATCATATACGTACGCACTCTGCTTTCTCTTTTTCTAGGCATTAGTCATTAGTGAGCGGTTTGATTATTAATAATTATAACAATTAAAATGGTCGGTTGATTAGATCCGAAAAGTAATCAGACATGGTCAATTCACTTTCTCTTTTCTCCGGGATAGAACATGAGCGAGTGGTTTGATTAATTATGAGTTCGAACTATTAACATGGTCGGTTGATTAGATTAGAAAAATTATCAGCTTAAAATGGATTTGAAGTTGTACAAGTCCATCTGCACAAGCATGTATATACATATACATCAAATGTCAAATATGTTTCGTTCGTCACGAAGGTGTGCGTGGGGAGATGAACGGGAAGAAAATGCTGGAGGAGTGGGCGTATGCTGATGATGACGCTAGACCGGGAATGCAATGGGTTGTTGAGTTTGTTCAATGACAAATGTGTTGTGTGGTGTCCGAGCTTATCACCTTGGGTTGACTACATTTAAATGTATTGTAATAAAGTGAGCACCGCAACCACTATCGATGAGGGCGAAAAAGAATATACATTGTGATATGGGTGAGACAACAATGTTAAAATAGAGGACGTATATCGATAGAGTGTCTTGAGCCATACTTATTATCCTGAAAACATACGATATGTTTTTCTCCCGCTGCAACGCACGGGCATATGTTCTAGTAGAGATAATATCACTGATGGTGTATGAACTTGCCATGGACATTCAGTTTAATATCTTAACTTGAAAAATACATTCAATGGGTGCTAAAACTTGACACTTTGGTTCAAATACAGTGACAAACATGCTTGCATATGTCTCGGGTGCTGACTGCCTTGACAACGTGGCGTGGGACCGTCATGTCAGCCAGTGGAGAGGCATGTGCCCGTGCCCCCGCTCCGTTTTTGCACAACGTCCCTTGGATTTAGTTTTCCCTCGCAGAAAAGCCACTGGCTCGGAGGGACAGGGCAGCCCACATTCTTTTTGCATATGACCTCCTGTTTTGTTTCATCTGGCAGATTAGTACTACATGCCCCTTCGCCTGCCTCGAGCGCACCTCCTCTTCCTCTGTATCTTCTTTTATGATCGTGAGAACAGTGGCGGAGCTACAAGAAAAATACTGAACGGGCCAAACTAATGAAGAACACACGATTTCTTTAAAATTTGAACCATATACTATTTCAGTAGGCATGGTCTGTATGGAGCTGCATACTTGTTCATATTCATTACAAGATGCACATACATATTTATGTACATATATACTTACTAGTTACTACACAAAAGAAGCCACAATAGTTTACCACCAGTCACATATACTACAAACCAGCTTTCCGATCCGCCATGTTTTTAAAAACATCAATGATATCTTCATAGCTGTATTTTTCCAGAATCTCACCCTCTATGTTAATTAGCAAGTTGTTGGCAAGATGATCATCTTCCATCTTATTCCGCAACCTTGTTTTAATGATCTTCATACTAGAAAATGCGCGTTCAGCACTCGCTGTAGAAACTGGGAGGGTAATGAGCAAACGATTCTTCCTGTCTCCACAAGGCATCGACAAAGATCAATTAAGGTTGATATATGCTTCATATGTTCATCCTTAGAAACATCCAAAACATAATGCTTTAGTTGCAGTTCTAATCCATAGATATCTTGCTGGGAGAAGTCAGCTGGGTAGTATTTTTTCACCATCTCACATATGTCACTAGCTTTGAAGTCTCTAAATCTGTTTCTAGGAATCAAGGTGGCACTAGTAGATAGAAGATCCATTACCTTCTCATTGAACCTCCGATTTAATTCAAATAGTTGGGTATCCATCGTTGAAAAGAATATTTCCACTCGAAAGTAATGCTCCTTGGTGAACTGATTAGGCTGATGACGAGCACGACCACCATGCAATATGTAAGTTTCCTCAAAGTTAGGAATGTCGATGGAATGGTTTGTACAAAATTCAATAACCATAGCAGTCAACACCAAATATGCTCGTCGCGCGTTATCTCTTTGCTCTGGTGGATATTGCCAAATCTGTGGGTGCAATCCTGGGTCTCGCTGCAAGAATTCAATACCTCTAAATAGAACTTGTTGACATTGTTGAAGCCCATTTTGGTTCTGATGTTGTTGTTGTTCCAATTCAACCAAGGGTGGAGGAATAGGATGGTCTTCTAGTGATGAATGATTCTCCTCAACTTCATTCAAGTCATCTCTTTTCCTTTTAAAAACCAAATCAATTCTTTGCTGACTAGCTTTATACCCATGATGCAGAAGACACCTAAATTACAATTTGTAAAGATCAAGTGACTGAAAAATGCTAACTATGTGAATTTCATATTTGCTTTGACCCTGACCAGTACAACTGAAATTGGGAAAACAATACAAACTAGATACAAGAGTGAAGAGTCAAGAGAGAAATTGACCTGTGCGTCACAACAGCCGGTAGATCAGTTGCAGCTGCTGCTCGTTGCTATGCTTGCGCCGTTGCTGGGTCGCCACCGGCCGGCTTACCACCGTGCAGCCGGGGCTAGCGCCATCACATTAGATGGACTGATGGAGGAGCCGGGATAGATCGATACTGGGTCGCCACCGACCGGCTCGCCGCCGTGGCTCCCGCCACCTCCGTCGTTCGCCGGCGCCGTGACCTAGCTAGCAGAGTCCACGAACAGAGGATTTTTTTTCAAAACTAGTACGGAATTTGTACCAATTTTGAAAACAGCTATAGCAGTTGAAAAATTATCGAAATTAGTACCCTGCCGGCCAGCACCAGGCCGAACAAGGGCCCGTCGGCCAGCACCAGGCCGAAGAGGGGCGCGTCGGCCAGCACTAGGCCGAAGAGCCCCCTGTCGGCCAATTAGAGGCCGGGGAGAGGCCTGTCGGCCAGAGGGGGGCCAAAGAGCCACCTGTCGGCCAGTGGGAGGCTGATGGGCCCCTAGATAAGGCCCAGGGCTTCTTTCTTCCTCCTCTGACCACTCGTTTCACCCTCCCCCGTCTAGTAGCCTGCCCCTCTCCACCTCTCACTCCCGTTGCTCTTCGGTGCTTCCATCGCCTCGCCGATCTCTTCGCTCGACCACCCATTTTGTTATCCTACCCGCGTAAACAATAGATCAGGGCGTTGTCCACCGACGTACGGTAATTTTTTTTGGCTTCCAACTCAATCGAATGAGAACTCTAAAGTCGGTAGTGGATTTAGTTCTTACTGGTCACCGTCCGTCCGCAGGTAAATGGCTTGCCCATTTTGCCGAGCTCCAAGTGGCCCTTGTGCTGTCGTTGATTCCGGTGCGTCTGTATTTACTATGGTGCTAGATCGTCGATGTTCAAGACATGTTGTAAGATTCTATGTCTTGATTATCTGACTGTGGCATATTCGAATGCCTTTGTTTATATGATTATGATGTTTGCTTCCATTCTTGTTGTAGTATGTTTCGTGCAGTGTTAGATCACATCTTGCTCGGTACATTGAGGAGTGCAGAGCTTTAGCTATTCGGAGAGGTGACACAGATATTGATCTTGCTCTGCACAACAGTGAGGGTAACTTATACCATGTTATATTTACACATGGTAGGATGAGCAGTAAATTCCATGGTCCTTGGTGGGAGGAACTTGTGAATGATTATGGTCTCCGCCATAGTGACATGATGACTATTATGCTTGAGCACTATGGAAATTATATTAGTGTCAAATTTCATAGGAATGGTGTTATGTTGTTTCCTTTACCCCATGTTGGTAAGATATTTGTTTGAATGATTTTCAGATTTGTTTCAGCTTATATGTTTTGCTGTTCATCTCAGTTAGTGAAATCATTTTTTGTAGCTCTTGAGGATCTGAGTGAAACTCAGAGGGAACTTGTTGACAGCTGTTATTATAGCCGTGGTGTCACTCTGAATTATCATCAAATGTATGTCATGTTGCGGCAGCTCTTTGATGACAACTACATACTGTCTACTCCTTCTGTTCATAGGATGGATCGCATGAATGTTATTTCCCAACATATGGTAAGCTTTGGTTTCTGGTTTTTATTATTTGTTTGTTCTTTGATGGTTCATAGGATGGATCATATAACTTGCTTGTTTTTGTCAGGTTATTCCTACCATGGTTGTGAGGAGTTTGATGGAATTTGTGGCTATTCCTAGGACTAGTTATTTAACTCTTGAAATTACGCAGAAGATGATGATATATTTGTGAGCATTCCTTGTTCCTACTTCATTAGCTTGGATGATCAAATGGTGTTGAAGAAGGAAGGTTTCGGTAATTTTCTACTGGCATCGTCTATCGAAGTCAACGATTTGGTGCTCATAACATTCAAACGGCGTGAACATGAGCTAGCTGTTGTTTTCCGCTATCTGCCACAGTGAGAAAGAAAGAAAGGGCTCGTGCAGCCTAGGCAGCAGAAGAAGCTGGAGATGGAAAAGGAAAATATCCATGTTGGACCCAGTAGATTTATATTCTTATAACTCAATTTCAGCAAGTTGTATCTTAATTTCAGCAAGTTGTATCTTAATTTCAGCAAGATGTATCTTAATTTCAGCAAGCCATACTATTCCCGTTTTTATTTGCCGCCATACTGTGCCGCCACCTTTGTCCCACCATTCTCTGCCGCCACTCTCCTTCCCGCCATTCTCTCCCACCATTATCTTTCCCGCCATTCCCTCCCGCCATTCTCTCGCGCCATTTTCTCCTGCCATTCTCTCCCGCTATTCTCTCTCCCGCCATTCTCTCTCCTGCCATTCTCTCTCGCCATTTTCTCCCGCCAAGTATTCCTGCCGAATTTTCCTGCCCGGTTTCCCGCCATTGCTGTTGTCATCTGCCTATAAAAAGGAGGCATTGTATCTGCCTTCCTCCATTGGCCACCAACACTCGAAAAAACCAACGCGATAGTCATTATGAGTTTGCCTTGTTTGGATCAAAGCATTAGGCCTAGCAAATGGAAGAGTGCGAAGTTGCCTCAGGGGGTGGAAGCAGTTCGTTGTTGGTGCGGGGATCTACAGAGGTGACTGAACTGAAGTCATGAACGGTTGCGACTGGCTGCCGTCTGCTAGTAAATTAAAACATGTAAAGAATGACTTACGAGGCTAAATTTTGCAAAAGAATGTAAAAAGTTAAGTTACCTAGGTCCATCTGCTGAAGCCAGGAAGAGTCCCCGGGCTGTGAAGGAGGTGGCTGCTGGTAGAAATAGCCCCCGGGCTGTGAAGGAGGTGGCTGCTGGTAGAAATAACCCCCGGGCTGTGAAGGAGGTGCCTGCTGCCAGGAGGATCTTCCTGGCTGTGAAGGAGGTGCCTGCTGCCAGGAGGAGCTCCATGGCTATGAAGGAGGTGCCTGCTGCCAGGAGGAGCTCCCTGGCTGCAAAGGAGGTTCCTGCTGCCAGGAGGAGCTCCCTGGCTGTGAAGGTCGAGGTTCTGAATGCTACAGAGAGGGGCGTGGCGGACGATGTGCTGCACGAGTGTGAACAACATCGGAAGATTGTCTACATGTAACAGCTGCGACGAACCCGCGTATCTTCGCTTGAAGACTCTTCAACCTTGTTACTTCATCTCGCTGTGGGATATTTTCTCCGCTCTCAAAGCGGTCCACTAAAGCGGTAACCTCCTCTAGCGCCTGAGTTCCCAATTCACCTTGTAGACAGAAAGTTAACAATTGTACATGTTCATGTATAGGGAAAACGTAGCATGTGAGAAAAACCGAGGACATACCGCGTGGTGTCTGGTTCCCACAACTGAGGCAGTTGGGAACAGATCGCTGGCGAGAGGAACTGGGATATGATCCGGAGCAGATGATGGAACCAAGTAGATCCTCGTGCTCTGTCTATAATGCTTCAGATACAACCCGAACTTGTCCCAGTCGAAGACACGAACTTCATCCCATATATTTGTCGGGACAGTACTCCATTCCTGGAGGTAAGGTCTGATGTCGCGAAACCAAGAAGCCTGGGACTTGTTTCCTCCTACGCGACTGTACCTGAGATTAAAATGCACGTTACATGATTAGCTATATGTAGACCGAACAGTCTCAACAACCTATTAATGCAGAGCTAAGAACCAAAGTAGTATTACTTACTTGTGCACGTGATCTGGTAATTGTGAAATAACCGGAATGTCAGGCTCTTGGCACAGACCAAACTGTCTCATCACCCTATTAATAGCCATCTCCTCAACCGTCACGTTGAAGACCAACTTGGCCTTGGTCATCCAATAATGCTGATCTCTAGTGCAGTATCCAGAAATCCTACCTGGGTACCTATCTGAAATAGCCTTACGGGTGTATGGTTCCCATATAACCTGATCCTTGTGCAGACTATCAAACTGCACCGTGAAGCAGGGGTAGCAGCCCCTCACCTGGCTAGGCGTAAACCGTCTCTATGCATGACAACAAACATTAGTACATAATATTGAATAGCGAGAAATAAACATTCCTAATTCATATTGTTAATAATGAAAATACCTCTCTCCGTGCCCAAACAGATCCCATAGTAGGCAAGTCGCCGATAGAAGGCACGTAATGTCCAGCCATGTCCTCATTACCAAAAGGTTTGTCAACGCTGACGTAGGGTCGACCAATAGGGGATATCTCATATGACCAAAGCTGCAACAATAGTGGACATCCGAGAAGACTAGATTTTCTTGACCTCAATTGGCAAGCTTTGCACAGGCCTCTATACGTAGTTGCTAACACAGCAGAACCAAAACTCCTCTGCACACTATCCTCCGGGGAATGTGCCTCAACTATCTCTCATGCAACACCGACCAGTCATGCATCTACAGTGGTCACGTGGTTCTCTGTGAACATCGTCTTGCCAAACAACCACATAATATATGCCTCTAGGGACCGGTCAATCTGTGCCTCTGACAACTGAAAAGTGGGATATCCTAAGGCGACAATGTGAAACTGGCTCAACCACCTGAAAAGAGGCCCGTGCCGATCGTTGTCTAGCGTCTTGGTAGTTGGCACCGCAGCCAGAAAACGGGCATGCATAGATGCTAGCCAACCACTTTCCACCTCTAAAGGTCCTATGGCAGCACCGGCCAGAGGTAATCCCAACAAGTAAGACACGTCCTGTAAAGTAGGAGCCATCTCTCCCCAGGGAAAGTGAAACGTATGTGTCTCTGGTCTCCATCTATCTACTAAGCAGCTAAGGAGTGACCTGTCGTAAGAGAAGCGTGATACTTGCCTCTTGTGCAACTGCATTGGTTCACCTGCGTCATCCAAGTCCGGGTGATCAACCAACTCATCCAATGTACCCTCAACCAGTCGTGCCAAGGGTAGAAGTCCAGCCCAATTCAACCTACAAAATAAACAGAATGTAGCTTACAATTAGCTTCTATCAAAACGATGTCGAACGTAGTAAGTGATTATACCGACACATACCTATCAACCCATGCAGGGTGTATCATCCAGTTAGACTTTGGGGTGCGAGTGATCAGCATGTCTAAGTTCGTGCCCGATTCCGTAAGTGCGCCTCGGTGCCCTCTATCGATATTACCATTAAGCATCGGATACGAAGCCATATCTGCAATTAGAACATATTACACACATATTACAAAATAAAACATAGATGTTTGCATATTACAAATAAAAACGTAGTCTCACATATAACAAATAAAAACTTAGTCTCACATATTACACATTAAAACATAGTCTCACATATTACACATTAAAACATAGTGCACACATATTACAAATAAAAACATAGTCCGACATATTAAAAATTCAAAACATAGTGCCGTAGATTATGTAGCTTCTGAGTTATTCATTCCTCGTCCGCCCCTTCGGCCTCGAGAGCCACGTCCACCATGACTGCCAGGACCTCCTCTTGCAACTGTTGTTGTAGTCGTCGATGTGGAAGCACCGTCTTTCTTCAGGTCGGGGCAATATTTCATCCTATGCCCATAAGCCGAGCAGAGCAAACATTGCCTGGTTGCTCCACCAGCTTCAGATTGGTCCATATCGTTTCGGATGCGCTTTACCTTACGCCTGCCCCTGCTAGTTCGCCGTAGTGCAGGATCCGGAATGTATACTCTATCACCATTGTTTACCTTGTTGAAATTGCCGACGACTCTAAGTCGTCTCACCTATCCAGACATTGAGTACTGCCTCCTTTGAATAGTACGGAGACACGAAGGAGATAGCATCCAACTGAATTTGGCCACAGGCAGCCAACACATGTGAGCAAGGCAGGTGCAATAACTGTGGTTTGTTGCATGTACACTCACAAGTTGGATAAAATTCTGCTCCAATTTTAACCTCATGCGTCTTCACCTCATTTGCAAAACCAAAACCATCAGTAGGAAGCTAGACCTCATACCTCCTTTCCTGATTACCTATGAGTGTGATGGTGTGCTTTTTTGCTTTCTTTATCTTCTCAGCCATGTACTCCATGACAAGGCTACAATAAGGAGTGTTTTGATTATCTGCAATATGCTTCCTTGCTAACTCGTGCCTTTCTCTGAAATATCTCACAATGCCATGGGATACACCCTCCACAATAGCTGTCAGTGGCAATGCTCTATTCCCTCTGAGTACAAAGTTATAGATCTCTGCAAGATTGGTTGTCATGTGGCCATACCTAGCTCCATGGGTGTCATGCAGCAAAGACCAATTCATTGGAGGCTCTTTCTCTATCCACTCAGAAAAATTCTTTATTGCACTGCCCTTCTTTCTCTTTGTATTAGGAGGGTCAATTACTGGCAAGTCACAAAGACCAACTGGCTCCTCAAGCTCCGCAATGAGTGCTGTTAGTTTAACCTGGTCATTTTCCATTTTCTTCCTAGAAACGACCTGCTTCTTAGTGAACTCATCTAGTTTTGGCCAAATAAAATCGTATTTGCGCCGCTGGTTCTGCTTGCATAACTTCTTGAACAAGTTCATCAACCGTTTGTTCTTGAACCGTGAGAAAAATTAGCACCCAGATGGCGCATGCACCACCGGCTTTGCAAGTCCTTCCAAGGTGTTGGCTCGCCAGTAGTTGGATTACTCAGTGTCTTCACGCCCTTCAATATACCGGGATGTCTGTCATGAATGAGACACATATTTGATCGGTCCTTCAGGATCGCAATTTTAACTTGCCGGAAGAACCATACCCAGCTCGGGAAGTTCTCACCCTCCACAAATGCCATGGCTAGTGGGATGATTTGGTTGTTCCTGTCCACACCAATAGCAGTCGGGATTTGCCCTTTGTACTGACCAACCAGGAATGTACCATCCACAAACATCACAGGAGGACAATGCCTGAAAGCTTTGATGCACATACCGAAAGAGAAGAATACTCGTTTCAACACCTTGTAATCTAGTATACTATCCAACCTCGTGTGCTGAATGTTAACATAAGTGTCGGGATTCCTCTCCTTCAGTATGTCAAGGAGACGGACAACATTATCATAGGAGCCGAAGAACCTCCCAAACCTCTCCTCCATAGCCTTCTGCTTAGCCCTCCAAGCCTTCCCATATGGAATGTCATACTTCCATCTGACAATCACTACTGTCTGGATGTGTTTGGCTTCCATATCTTTCTTCGTCACTATCTCAGTATACATGAGTTGCGCTATGAGAGTTGAAGTAAGGTTTGGATGACGAACCAACATGTTTTTCCTAACACAATTATGCGGGACAACATTTGTCACAACCCAGTGGATGTTATACTTTGGCACGTGGCCATGTACTTTCATAGGACAACCTGATTCAACACACTTCATGGTATATTTCGTTGGACTAGATATGTGTGTCCGGAAAACCCTCTGCGTAGACATAGCCCACTTTATCACTGCATACTTCATTTTCTTATTTGTGTCAACCATAGCCCCGATCTGGACTTGGTTTAGATTATATTGCCATGGAGTCTCATGGCCATCGTTGACAGTAAAGCCGGCGGATATGTCCTGCTCCCATGCAGCAGGAATTGGTACCTCCTCCTCATCCTCGGAATTTTCAGAATCAAGTTCCTCTGCAATCCCATCCTCGTCCTCTTCCTCCATCACCCTCTGCATTTCATCGCCTTCCTCATCCCCATCAGCAACACCAGAGGCAGCTAATACTACCGACTGAATACTCTGACCAGCAGCATGACCACTAACATAATCTGACTCATTCTCGGCTTGGGTAGCATTCACATTTGGTGGCTGTGACCCGGATACATAAATCTCGTTAGCCACTTGACTACTCTAGCCTGGTTCATACCCCACGGTGGGTGGTACGATATTCTTCTCCTTCGCCACTGGTTGCACTAGGGCATAAGGATGGATTCTTCGGTCTCTGCAACGACTTAACAGAGACAACCAATGCTGGCTCCTATCTATCGGAATCAAATCTCACTTGACATTTTTACAAGATATGGTCCACAAGGCATGAACACTGACGGAACAAACTTCAGGATCCAGGCCAAAACTCGTAGTCAACCAGTGCTTCAACTGCCTAATGTCCAGTCTATCCGGGTCTGAAAGTGTCATCTCACCTGTTTTAAACTCGTTAAGATCAACCCCCAACTCATTATATCGAACATTACCAGGGCCGTAATACACAGTCAAATTTACGGATTCAGACATTTTAACCTGTCAGACATTGCCAGCTTCTCATTATTCACAACGAATAAATCAACACTAAAATTAAACATGCACTAAAATGTACCTACAGATTCTAAAAAAAACCTACACTAAAATGAACTTCACAAAAATAAACCGACACTAGTATGACTACACTAACTAAACCTACACTCGGAAAACATACACTAAAATATACACTAAAATATACCTACGTATTGTAAATAAACCTACACTAAAATGAACTTCACAAAAATAAACCGACACTAATATGACCACTAACTAAACCTACACTCCGAAAACATACACTAATAAAAGTAACCTAAAATCACTATACTAATAAAAAAACATAAACTAATTTTACGTACATTAAAAATACTAACAAAAAATAACCTAAACTAACAGCAAAAAATTATACCTTTGACGTGTGAGTGCACTTCTTCTTCCGCTCCACCACTCCACCTTCTCACCATTGACACCTCCACCACCACATCATTTCTCCTCCACACGAATAAATCACTACCACGTTGCAAAAAATGAAACCGTAGGGCAGGGGAGAAGAAGAAGATCTATCGTTTCATCGGATTGAAACGAAAAATGGGTGGAGGGAAAGGGAGATCAAGGGGGAGGGGGGGATTTCGGCTGAAAGTGAGAGAGGATGAACGAGCTGGAGGAGGAAGAAGGAGCTGGCCGCGTCGACCTTATCCAGGGGCTCTTCGGCCTCCTGGCGGCCGACGGGCGCTGCTCGGCCTAGCGTGGGCCGATGGCCTGCCTCTTCGGCCTGGCTTCGACCGATGGGCCATTTTGACCTGCACTAAGCCGACGGGTGGCCGGTCGGCCCAACTAGGGACGACGGGGTGCTAGTTTCGTAATTTTTTAAACTACTATCACTGATTTCAAATTTGGTGCAAATTTCATACTACTTTTGAAAAAAAATCCGAACAGAGAGGATGGATGCGAGGCTCGGTGGCTGGCTGCAGGGATGGATGTGTTCGCTGCTCTATTTTGCTTTCTGAGTATGGGCTGCCAAATACATGACCATGTGGGCCACAGGGATGGATGTGTTCGGTTGTTACATACGTATATAATTTTTTTTGCAATTTTGCTGGGCGGGCCACGGCATGGTTTTTTTAGCTGGGAACACACGTTCCAATTACTTAACCATGCACAGCATCATCGCTGGCAACCAAGTCAACAACAAAGTGCGGGACCTGCTCCAACCACCAGGAGCTAGACACGCCCGCTCTCAATCCGAAAGCAGCCAGGCTATGGGCAACCTTATTACAGGAGCGTTTACAAAAACTGAAATCAAAGGCGTCAAAAGACCCAAAGAAAAGGCTTCGAGCTTCTCGTAGCAGGACACCAATGGAGGACTTGTCATACTCACCCGTCTTCAGCGCATTGACAAGTCACAACGAATTCGACTCAAACACAACCCGATGGATACCCAGTTCGCTAGCAGCTTCAATAGACTTTATACATGCAGTAGCTTCTGCCTGAAGTGGAGAAGCGAGGTACTCGAGTTTCCGAGCACAAGAATAAATAAAATCACCTTGGTCCGAACGGGCAACACAGCCCCAAGCTCCATGCCCTACAGCCACATGAAAAGCTACATCAAAGTTGATTTTCACAAATCCGTCGTCGGGCCTGCTCCATAATGCAGGTTCAAGAGTTACTGCATGCACCTCCGCGTTACTTCCTATTGCAGCAAATTCAGACACAAACTTCCTGACAGTAAAACATATTTCCTCGCAAGTATGAGTCCTTTCCCCTGCGTTAGCTTTATTTCGAACATTCCACCACTCCCACATCATGATGAGCACTAGCTCACGGCGCTCACTATCCAGAGTCCACAAATGGTCAAGCATTGCCATGGGATTGTTTGTCTGCAGGAGGTGCAACCTGATGTCCTCAATCAGCAAGGCTCTCCAGACTTGTTTCACTTGTTTGCACTTACTGAAGAGATGTCCACCATCCTCGTCAAAGCGCATGCACAGCGGGCACCTAGTATCCAGCTCAACATGCTTGCGTTTAATATTCATCCTCAGAGGTAGGCTATTATACGCAAGTCTCCAGAGAAACATACGAATTTTTGGGGGAAGGTTTAGGTTCCAAATCCTATTCCACTTATGAGATTCCAGGGTGCCGGTATCGAGGGGCTCGCATCTCTGTTCTTCTTTATCTCCCTGGTCCTGATCCCGAGGTGGTAGGTAGACTTAACGGAAAACCTTCCTTTTGGATCAAAGTGCCATGCAACTTGGTCCTCCATACCCTGCTTCACCGGGATTGCCAATATCTCCTTTGCGTCCTCCTTGCAGAACAACTCCATGACTAGTTCTTTATCCCAATTTTCGGTGACTGGATCTATTAGGTCGCAAGCTCGATCAATCAGCACGCTACCGAGACATGTTTGCGGCCTCCTTGTCTCTCCCCGTGGGATCCATGGATCGTACCAGATTTTGACATTCTCACCAGACCCAATCCTCCAGACAATACCTTCGTTCAGCAGCTCGATCCCCTTTAATATGTTGCGCCACGTATAGGACATCTCTGTTTTTGGCACAACATCAAGTACCGAGCAATCTGGGTAGTAGCGAGCCTTCAGGACCTGCACCCAAAGTGTATCCGGCTCCTGCAGGAGGTGCCATCCTTGCCGGGCTAACATCGCGAGGTTGAAGATGTGCATCTCCCGGAAGCCCAAGCCACCATCCTTCTTGGATTTTGTAAGTTTATCCCAACCTATCCAATGGCACTTATCCATCTTGTCTTGCTGGCTCCACCAATAGCGGTTAATTAGGGTACCAATTTCCTCGCACAGCTTCTTTGTTAGATCAAACATGACATAGCGAAAGTTGGGATCGCCTGGGCTACAGAGTTTACCAAAGTTTCTTTGCCCGGTTTGGATAGCAACCTCTCCATCCAGCCCTGCATTCTCTGCCATATCATTTGCTTGATGTACTCAAATTCCCTACTAGGGGCAACACCAATATGAACCGGTAACCCCAAATATCTTTTACCGCGAGATTCATGTGGGATATCGAGAATCTGTAGGACCTCACTTTTAATCGGTGCTGTTGTGCCCTTGCTGAAGGTTGCCGAAGACTTATTCTTGTTTATCATTTGACCCGATTTGGCCTCGTATAATGCCAATATAGCCTGCAGTCTGGCTGCACCTTGAGAAGTTGCCATCATCACTATAAGAGAGTCATCCGCAAAGAATAGATGGTTTATCTTTGGTGCCCCACTACAGATTTGGATGCCCTGAATAATACTATCTTCCTCCGCTTGTCGCAGCAGGGCTGAGAAGCCTTCAGTGCACATGATGAACAGATATGGGGATATAGGATCCCCTTGGCGCAGCCCTCTCTCAGGAACGAACAGATCGGTGAGGTTTCTGTTCACTCTTACTCTATATTTTACCGATCTTACACACTTCATTATAGTGCCAATCCACACCTCCGCAAAACCCATCCTACGCATCATGCACTCCAAAAATTCCCATTCAACACGGTCATATGCTTTGCTCATGTCAAGCTTGACTGCCACAAGTCTGTCCCGGCCCCCCTTTCTCTTATGCATCAAGTGGTTTATCTCATATGCCAACAACACATTGTCGGTAATCAACCTTCCGGGGATGAAGGCTGATTGAGTTGGTGATATAATGTCCAGGAGTATTTCCTTCAATCTATTTGCTAGTACCTTGGAGATCATCTTGTATAGGACGTTGCAGAGGCTAATCGGTCTGAACTCCGTTACCCTCTCAGGATTGTTGTTCTTTGGTATCACGACGATGGTGGTTTCATTCCAGGACTCGGGCATAGGGTTACCATTAAGCACCCCCAGCACCTCTTCATGAACCTTCATTCCCACCGGCTCCCAAAACTTCCTATAAAACACCGCAAGTATGCCATCTGGTCCCGGCACCTTCAAGTCTCCAATTGACTCAAGAGCTTTTTCACCTCTTCTCCTGAATAAGGCCTTATGAGGCGGGCATTCATCTCAGGGGTGACCATAGTGGGAACCCTTGATAAGAGCTCATCCGTGAGAATACCTGCAGATGATGTGAATAAACTTTGGTAGTGGTTAGCAATAAACTTCCCCAACTCCTCTTCACCCTCCACTACACTCCCATCCTCCTTTCTCAGCCTTTTGATTATGTTTTCCTTCTCCTCTCTGATTCATAGGCTTGAAAGAACTTCGTGTTACGGTCTCCCTTCGTCAACCAATTAGCATGTGCACGCTGTCTCCAGTACAAGTTATATTGATCTTCTAGCCTGCTCAACTTGTACCACAACAAATGCTCTCGATTTACTTGAAACTGGCTCAAAGGACTCCTCCGACACCTCTCTAGATCCCTCCTAGCATTCCTAATACGGCCCTTCAGCTCCCACATCACCTCCCTATCCTATCTTGACAGCTTGGTCCCCACACGCCTTAAACCTTCCATCACCGTTCTTCCTCCCTCCTGAAAAGCACTATTCCATGCCTCCTCAACCACCTTCCCACACTCTTCCTCTTGCAACCAGCAGGCTTTGAACCGGAAGACATTTGGGCCTGCCATGTGTTGGTACCAATCAGACATACCATTCAGTTCTGCAATTAAAGGCCGATGATCAGAGTGTCTTGGGTCCCCATGTATTATCTTGTGTAAGGGAAATGGACCCCGCCAGCCAACATTTGCTACTGCTCGATCCAGCCGCTCCCTCGTATACCCCTCCAGCGAGTGCCAATTGTTCTGCCATGTGAACGGATCCCCAACAAAGCCCAAGTCCTCAAGCCCACATCCCTCCAAAGTGTTCCGGAAAGCATCCATACAAGGTTGGCCCCGAGCCGGGCCTCCCTCCTTTTGATTTGCAAACAAGATTTCATTAAAGTCTCCTAGAACAATCTGTGCCAGGTCCGTTTGGGCATGTAGATTTCATAAGGCTTGCCATGTATTCCCCTTCTCCCTCCATTTCGACTCCCCATACAACCCTGTCAACCTCCACTTCACCCCGTTTTCCTCCCATACCTCCTCATCAATGAAGTACTTGTCCTTCCACCTCAAGTTCACGTTCACTCCCCTACGCCAAAACAGCACGAGCCCGCCGCTCCGTCCCACCGCATCTTTAACCACCATGTTTGGCATTCCCAACTTCCATCTCAGACTCTCCAGTTCTCTCTCGATCAGCTTTGTTTCTGAAAGAAAGAGAATGTCACGCTCTTTCGCCCCCCTAAGCTCCAGGAGGGCACGAACTACCGATGGGTTCCCAAGCCCCCGCTAGTTCCATGCTACTAGCTTCATTGCTTCTCGCAGGGCTGATTCTGTTGGGAGACGTAGTAGTAAATCAAAAAATTTCCTACGTGTCACCAAGATCCATCTATGGAGAAACCAGCAATGAGAGGGGAGAGATTGCATCTTCACACCTTTGAAGATCGCTAAGCGGAAGCGTTACAAGAACGCGGTTGGTAGAGTCGTACTTGCAGCGATTCAGATCGCGGTGGACTCCGATCTTAGCACCGAACAACGGTGCCTCCACGTCAACACACGTGCAGCCCGGTGACGTCTTCTATGCCTTGATCCAGCAAGGAGGAAGGAGAGGTTGAGGGAGAGCTCCGGCAGCACGACGGCGTGGTGATGGTGGAGCTGCGTGGTACTCTGGCAGAGCTTCGCTAAGCACTACGGAGAACGAGGAGAGGGAGAGGCAGGGCTGCACCGAGAGAGGAAGAAAACCGTGTTCTTTGTAGCCCAAAACCTCACACATATATATATAGGGGAGAGGGAGGAGGAGGCACCCCATCTAGGGTTCCCACCCTAGAGGGTGCGGCAGCCCTAGATGGGGCCTAGCCGCTGGCCAGAGAGGGAAGAGGGGAGGGGCGGCGCCCTAGATGGGCCTAGGGCCCATCTGCCCTAGGGTTTGCCCCCCTCCACCTCTTGCTGGACCTTGGGCTGCTTGTGGGGGGCGCACCAGCCCACCTAGGGGCTTGTTCCCTTACACTTGTGGCCCACGCAGCCCTCCAGGGCTGGTGGCCCCAATTGGTGGACCCCCGGAACCCTTCCGGTGGTCCCGATACACTACCGGTGACGCCCGAAACACTTCTGGTAACCAAATCCTCACTTCCTATATATCAATCTTCGTCTCTGGACCATTCCGGGACTCCTCCTGATGTCCGGGATCTCATCTGGGACTCCGAAAAACCTTCGGTAACCACATACACTATTTCCCTATAACCCTAGTGTCATCGAACCTTAAGTGTGTAGACCCTACGGGTTTAGGAGATACGTAGACATGACCGAGACACCTCTCGGGTCAATAACCAACAGCGGGATCTGGATACCCATGTTGTCTCCCACATACTCCATGATGATCTCATCGGATGAACCACGATGTCGAGGATTCAATCAATCCCGTATTCAATTCCCTTTGTCTATCTGTATGATACTTGCCCAAGATTCCATCGTCGGTATCTCTATACCTTGTTCAATCTCGTTACCGGTAAGTCTCTTTAATCATTACGTAATACATCATCCCGTGGCTAACTCCTTAGTCACTTTGAGCTTATTATGATGATGTATTACCGAGTGGGCCCAGAGATACCTCTCCGTCACACAGAGTGACAAATCCCAGTCTTGATTCATGCCAACCGAACAGACACTTTCGGAGATACCCGTAGTGTACCTTTATAGCCACCCAGTTACGTTGTGACGTTTGGCACACCCAAGGCATTCCTACGGTATCCGGGAGTTGCACAATCTCATGGTCTAAGGAAACGATACTTGACATTGAAAAGCTTTAGCAGATGAACTACATGATCTTGTGCTATGCTTAGGATTGGGTCTTGTCCATCACATCATTCTCCTAATGATGTGATCCCGTTATCAACGACATCTAATGTCCATGGTCATGAAACCGTGACCATCTATTGATCAACGAGCTAGTCAACCAGAGGCTCACTAGGGACATGTTGTGGTCTATGTATTCACACATGTATTACGGTTTCCGGTTAACACAATTGTAGCATGAATAATAGACAATTATCATGAACAAGGAAATACAATAATAACCATTTTATTATTGCCCCAGGGCATATTTCCAACAGTCTCCAACTTGCACTAGAGTCAATAATCTAGTTACATTGCGATGAATCGAACACCCATAGCATTCTGGTGTTGATCATGTTTTGCCCGTGAGAGAGGTTTAGTCAATGGATCTGCGACATTCAGATCTGTATGGACTTTACAAATATCTATATCTCCCTCCTGAATGTAATCACGGATGGAGTTGAAGCGGCGCTTGATGTGTCTTGTCTTCTTGTGAAACCTGGGCTCCTTCGCAAGGGCAATAGCTCCAGTGTTGTCACAGAATAGAGTCATCGGCCCCGATGCACTTGGAATTACTCCTAGGTCGGTGATGAACTCCTTCATCCAGACTCCTTCCTTTGCTGCTTCCGAAGCAGCTATGTACTCCGCTTCACATGTAGATGCCGCCACGACGCTTTGCTTGCTGCTGCACCAGCTGACTGCCCCTCCGTTCAAAATATACACGTATCCGGTTTGCGACTTGGAGTCGTCCGGATCTGTGTCAAAGCTAGCATCGACGTAACCCTTTACGACGAGCTCTTCGGCACCTCCATATACGAGAAACATGTCCTTTGTCCTTTTCAGGTACTTCAGGATATTCTTGACCGCTGTCCAGTGTTCCGCTCCGGGATCACTTTGGTACCTCCCTACCAAACTTATGGCAAGGTTCACATCAGGTCTGGTACACAACATGGCATACATAATAGAGCCTATGGCTGAAGCATAGGAGATGACACTCATCTCTTCTCTATCCTTTGCCGTGGTCGGGCATTGAGTCGTACTCAATCTCACACCCTGTAACACAGGCAAGAACCCCTTCTTGGACTGATCCATATTGAACTTCTTCAATATCTTTTCAAGGTATGTGCTTTGTGAAAGACCTATGAGGCGTCTCGATCTATCTCTATAGATCTTAATACCTAATATGTAAGCAGCTTCTCCAAGGCCCTTCATTGAAAAACACTTATTCAAGTAGGCCTTTACACTTTCCAAGAGTTCTATATCATTTCCCATTATTAGTATGTCATCCACATATAATATGAGAAATGCTATAGAGCTCCCACTCACTTTCTTGTAAATACAGGGTTCTCCATAAACCTATACAAACCCAAACGCTTTAATCACCTCATTAAAGCGAATGTTCCAACTCCGAGATGCTTGCACCAGCCCATAGATGGAGCGCTGGAGCTTGCATACTTTGTTAGCATCTTTAGGATCGACAAAACCTTCCGGCTGCATCATATACAATTCTTCCTTAAGGAAGCCATTAAGGAATGCTGTTTTGACGTCCATTTACCAGATCTCATAATCATAAAATGCGGCAATTGCTAACATGATTCGAACAGACTTCAGCATCGCTACGGGTGAGAAAGTCTCATCGTAGTCAACTCCTTGAACTTGTCGATAACCCTTAGCGACAAGCCGAGCCTTATAGATGGTCACATTACCGTCCGCGTCAGTCTTCTTCTTAAAGATCCATTTATTTTCAATGGCTCGCTTATCATCAGGCAAGTCCACCAAAGTCCACACTTTGTTCTCATACATGGATCCTATCTCGGATTTCATGGCCTCAAGCCATTTGTTGGAATCCGGGCCCGCCATCGCTTCTTCATAGTTCGAAGGTTCATTATTGTCTAACAACATGATCTCCAGGACAGGGTTGCCGTACAACTCTGGTGCGGAACGTGTCCTAATGGACCTTCGACGTTCAATAGCAACTTGATCTGAAGTTTCATGATCATCATCATTAACTTCCTCTCCAGCCGGTGTAGGCTCCACAGAAACAACTTCCTATGCTGCGCTACTCTCCGGTTCGAGTGGAGGTACAATTACCTCATCAAGTTCTATTTTCCTCCCACTTACTTCTTTCGAGAGAAACTCTTTCTCGAGAAAGGATCCATTCTTAGCAACAAATACTTTGCCCTCGGATCGTAGGTAGAAGGTATACCCAATAGTTTCTTTGGGATATCCTATGAAGACGCACTTTTCCGCTTTGGGTTCGAGCTTCTCAGGTTGAAGTTTCTTCACATAAGCATCGCATCCCCAAACTTTAAGAAACGACAACTTAGGTTTCTTTCCAAACCATAATTCATACGGTGTCATCTCAACAGATTCAGACAGTGGCCTATTTAAAGTGAATGCGACAGTCTCTAATGCATATCCCCAAAATGATAGCGGTAAGTCAGTAAGAGACATCATAGATCGCACCATATCCAATAGAGTGCGATTACGACGTTTAGACACACCATTTCGCTGGGGTGTGCTAGGCGGCGTGAGTTGTGAAACAATTCCACATTTCCTTAGGTGCGTGCCAAACTCGTGACTTAAATATTCTCCGCCACGATCAGATCGTAGGCACTTTATTTTCCTGTCATGTTTATTCTCTACCTCACTTTGAAATTCCTTGAACTTTTCAAAGGTTTCAGACTTGTGTTTCATTAAGTACACATACCCATATCTGCTCAAGTCATCAGTGTGGGTGAGAACATAACGATATCCACCGCGAGCCTCGACGCTCATTGGACCGCATACATCGGTATGTATTATCTCCAACATGTCAGTTGCTCGCTCCATTGTTCCGGAGAATGGAGTCTTGGTCATCTTGCCCATGAGGCATGGTTCGCACGTGTCAAATGATTCGAAACCAAGTGACTCCAAAAGTCCATCAGCATGGAGATTCTTCATGCGTTTGACACCAATATGACCAAGGCGGCAATGCCACATGTAAGTGGGACTATCGTTATCAACCTTATACCTTTTGGTACTCACACTGTGGACATGTGTAACATCACGTTCGAGATTCATCAAAAATAAACCATTGACCAGCGGAGCATGACCATAAAATATTTCTCTCATATAAATAGAACAACCATTATTCTCAGATTTAAATGAGTAGCCATCTCGCATCAAGCGAGATCCAGATACAATGTTCATGCTCAAAGCTGGTACTAAATAACAATTATTGAGGTTTAAAACTAATCCCGAAGGTAGATGTAGATGTAGCGTGCCGACGGCGATCACATTGACCTTGGAACCATTCCCGACGTGCATCGTCACCTCGTCCTTTGCCAGCCTCCGTTTATTCCGCAGCTCCTGCTGGGAGTTACAAATGTGAGCAACTGCACCGGTATCAAATACCCAGGAGCTACTGCGAGCGCTGGTTAGGTACACATCAATAACAAGTATATCACATATACCTTTAATGTTGCCGTCCTTCTTATCCGCTAAGTACTTGGGGCAGTTCCGCTTTCAGTGACCGGTACCCTTGCAATAAAAGCACTCAGTCTCAGGCTTGGGTCCATTCTTGTTCTTCTTCTTCCCGGCAACTTGCTTACCGGGCGCGGCAACAACTTTGCCGTCCTTCTTGAAGTTCTTCTTACCCTTGCCTTTCTTGAAACTAGTGGTTTTATTCACCATCAACACTTGATGCTCCTTTTTGATCTCGACCTCTGCTGATTTCAGCATCGAGTACAACTCAGGAATGGACTTCTCCATACCCTGCATGTTGTAGTTCATCACAAAGCTCTTGTATCTAGGTGGAAGCGACTGGAGGATTCTGTCAATGACCGAGTCATCCGAAAGATTAACTCCCAGCCGAGTCAAGCGGTTGTGTAGCCCAGACATCTTGAGGATGTGCTCATTGACAGAACTATTCTCCTCCATCTTACAGCTAAAGAACTTGTCGGAGATGTCATATCTCTTGACCCGGGCATGAGCTTGGAAAACCAGTTTCAGCTCTTGGAACATCTCATATGCTCCGTGTTGCTCAAAACGCTTTTGGAGCCCCGGTTCTAAACTGTAAAGCACGCCACACTGAACAAGGGAGTAATCATCGCAGCGAGATTGCCAAGCGTTCGCAACGTCTTGTTCTACTGGGAGAATGGGTGGGTCACCTAGCGGTGCATCAAGGACATACAATTTCTTGGAAGCTATGAGGATGATCCTCAAGCCACGAACCCAGTCCGCATAGTTGCTTCCATCATCTTTCAGCTTGGTTTTCTCTAGGAACGCGTTGAAATTGAGGGTGACATTCGCGTTGGCCATTGGATCTACAATATAGATTGTAAAGATAATTTTAGAATAAGTTCATGATAATTAAGTTCACATAATCAAATTATTAATGAACTCCCACTTAGATAGACATCTCTCTAGTCATCCAAGTGACACATGATCCATGTCAACTAGCCCGTGTCCAATCATCACGTGAGACGGACTAGTCATCCATGGTGAACATCTCCATGTTGATCGTATCTTCTATACGACTCATGTTCGACCTTTCGGTCTTCCGTGTTCCAAGGCCATGTCTGTACATGCTAGGCTCGTCAAGTCAACCTAAGTGTTCAACATGTGTAAATCTGGCTTACACCCGTTGTATGCGAACGTAAGAACCTATCACACCCGATCATCACGTGGTGCTTCGGAACGACGATCCTTAGCAACGGTGCACAGTTAGGGTGAACACATCTCTTGAAATTTTATTGAGAGATCATCTTATTTACTACCATCGTTCTAAGAAAATAAGATGTAAACATGATAAACATCACATGAAATCAATATAGTGACATGATATGGCCAATATCATCTTGCTCCTTTGATCTCCATCTTCGGGGCACCATGATCATCACTGTCACCGGCATGACACCATGATCTCCATCATCATGATCTCCATCATTGTGTATTCATGAAGTTGTCTCGCCAACTATTACTTCTACTACTATGGCTAACGTTTAGCAATAAAGTAAAGTAATACATGGCATTTATGATTGACATGCAGGTCATACAATAAAATAAGACAACTCCTATGGCTCCAGCCGGTTGTCATACTCATCGACATGCAAGTCGTGAATCCTATTACAAGAACATGATCAATCTCATACATCACAATGCATCACATCACATCCTTTTGGCCATATCACATCACAAGGCATATGCTGCAAAAACAAGTTATACGTCCTCTAATTTGTAGTTGCAAGTTTTACGTGGCTACTATAGGTTTCTAGCAAGAACGTTTCTTAGCTACGCCAAAACCACAACGTGGTATGCCAATTGCTACTTACCCTTCATAAGGACCCTTTTCATCGAATCCAATCCAACTAAGGTGGGAGAGACAGACACCCGCGAGCCACCTTATGCAACTAGTGCATGTCAGGCGGTGGAACCGGTCTCACGTAAGCGTACGTGTAAAGTTGGTCCGGGCTGCTTCATCTCACAATACCGCCGAATCAAGATAAGACTAGTAGTGGTAAGCAAATTAACAAAATCGACGCCCACAACTGCTTTGGGTTCTACTCGTGCATAGATTCTACGCATTGACCTAGCTCATGATGCCACTGTTGGGAGGCGTAGTAGTAAATCAAAAAATTTCCTACGTGTCACCAAGATCCATCTATGGAGAAACTAGCAACAAGAGGGGAGAGATTGCATCTTCATACCTTTGAAGATTGCTAAGCGGAAGCGTTACAAGAACGCGGTTGGTGGAGTCGTACTCGTAGCGATTCAGATCGCGGTGGACTCCGATCTTAGCACCGAACAATGGTGCCTCCGCGTTCAACACACGTGCAGCCCGGTGACGTCTCCTACGCCTTGATCCAGCAAGGAGGAAGGAGAGGTTGAGGGAGAGCTCCGGCAGCATGAGGGCATGGTGACGGTGGAGCTGCGTGGTACTCCTGTAGAGCTTCGGTAAGCACTACGGAGAACGAGGAGAGGGAGAGGCAGGGCTGCGCCGAGAGAGGAAGAAAACCGTGTTCTTTGCAGCCCAAAACCTCACATATATAGGGGAGAGGGAGGAGGAGGCACCCCATCTAGGGTTCCCACCATAGAGGGTGCGGCAGCCCTAGATGGGGCCTAGCCGCCGGCCAGAGAGGGGAGAGGGGAGGGGCGGCGCCCTAGATGGGCCTAGGGCCCATCTGCCCTAGGGTTTGCCCCCCTCCACCTCTTGCTGTGCCTTGGGCTGCTTGTGGGGGGCGCACCAGCCCACCTAGGGGCTGGTTCCCTTCCACTTGTGGCCCACGTAGCCCTCCGGGCTGGTGGCCCCAATTGGTGGACCCCCAAAACACTTGCGGTAACCAAATCCTCACTTCCTATATATCAATCTTCGTCTCCGGACCATTCCGGGACTCCTCGTGACGTCCGGGATCTCATCCGGGACTCCGAACGACCTTCGGTAACCACGTACACTATTTCCCTATAACCCTAGCGTCATCGAACCTTAAGTGTGTAGACCCTATGGGTTTAGGAGATACGTAGACATGACCGAGACACCTCTCCGGTCAATAACCAACAACATGATCTGGATACCCATGTTGGCTCCCACGTACTCCACGATGATCTCATCGGATGAACCACGATGTCGGGGATTCAATCAATCCCGTATTCAATTCCCTTTGTCTATCTGTATGATACTTGCCCGAAATTCGATCGTCGGTATCTCTATACCTTGTTCAATCTCGTTACCGGCAAGTCCCTTTACTCGTTCCGTAATACATCATCTCGTGGCTAACTCCTTAGTCACTTTGAGCTCATTATGATGATGTCTTACCGAGTGGGCCCAGAGATACCTCTCCGTCACACGGAGTGACAAATCCCAGTCTCGATTCATGCCAACCCAACAGACACTTTCGGAGATACTCACAGTGTACCTTTATAGCCACCTAGTTACGTTGTGACGTTTGGCACACCCAAATCATTCCTACGATATCCGGGAGTTGCACAATCTCATGGTCAAGGAAATGATACTTGACATTGAAAAGCTTTAGCAGATGAACTACACGATCTTGTGCTATGCTTAGGATTGGGTCTTGTCCATCACATCATTCTCCTAATGATGTGATCCCGTTATCAACGACATCTAATGTCCATGGTCATGAAACCATGACCATCTATTGATCAACGAGCTAGTCAACTAGAGGCTCACTAGGGACATGTTATGGTCTATGTATTCACACATGTATTATGGTTTCCGGTTAACACAATTATAGCATGAATAATAGACAATTATCATGAACAAGAAAATACAATAATAACCATTTTATTATTGCCTCTAGGGCATATTTCCAATAGATTCGTCAGCCCCACTACATTTGGTATGGTGCCCTCTCCATTCCCTTTTGCCTTCTTAGCAGCTTCTCCTTCACGTACGTTTACCTCCATATCCCATCCATCTCTTTTGGTTCCGAGTTGTACACCTAATGGAGTCTGATCTCCCTTCCCCCCTTGCCTGTCTTTCCTGACAAATTTTGCACCACCTTTGCCCCCATTCTTCGTATCCTTCACAACCCCCTCTCCCCGCTCCTTCTCTTCTTAGTGCCATCTTCTTTCACCTTCTCCTCTCCATCATTCTCCTTTACTGGATGCACATCCTCCATCAACCGATCCTCCTTGTTACAATTCAAACCTTCTTCATTTGCACTGCTCCCCTTCTCTTATACTACGTCCTTGTCCAGAAAGGTTAGGCTCTTCCTGCTATTCTTATCTGCTTGTTCATTTCCTCCCTCGACACCCCCAGCAGCATTTTTCAACGAACTAGTAACTTCTTCTCCTAACTCATCCTTCCCTTTTAAACTTGCTGGGTCACTTTCACCTGGCTTTCTCCAGCTATCGCTATCGCTCCCTGACCTATTCTTGTAGGCACCCAGGTTGTATGATCACATATTTGAGTTGTGTCTTCCATCACTCCCACTCGGCCTTCCCCCACTCCAAAAACGTGTTCGAGTCTCCCCCCTCCTTGGTATATACGCCTTCATCCACGAGCCAAACTGCTGCCCTTCTCCTTTCTTTAACTTAATGCTGCATTCTTTGTCAATGTGATCTAGCATACCACACGCGTAACAGAAGTCAGGTAGAAATTCATACTCAAAGCGGCACCAAAGCTCCTCCTCCTTCTTTTTCTTTCCCTTCTTCTCCTTGTCCGCCTCATCCTCTTCCCTCATGAAACCACGCATCAGCGGCTCTTTTATATCAATGCAGACCTTTATCCGGAGAAATTTACCCACTGTCGTTCCATCCATCCCAACATCGACCTCCATGACCTTCCTGATGACCTCGCCAATAGCCTCGCCTGCTTCTCTACACATCATGCCCAGCGGTAAGTCAAAAACTCTCACCCAGATCGGAAACCGCCGGAATTCATACTCCTTAATTGTCTTTGATGGATCAAAATCCTCCGCTACCAGCAGGGCTTTCCCAAATTCCCACGGACCATCGTCCAGAGCCTTATGTTTCCCTGATTGTTGATGGAATGTGAAGAGGAAAATGTTGTCACCCAAATCCTTACATTCCAAGCCCTTCAACGGGCACCACACCCTTGCTAGAGCACCGGCCAGGGTGTCCGCCATCGTGGGTTTGTCAGACAGCAGCTTGGCCATCGCCTGCGGCTCCGCATCGCCCACCTTCCCTCCTCCACTCCAGATGATCTTCCTCCCCCTCCTCTCCGATTCAGAAAGTTTCAGGCTCTTCAGCAACCCCTCTACTCGATCCATCAGGCTCACAGGCGACCAGACCTAGAGCTAGGGTTCTACAGGTGGTGTACGACCGCGTGCCCCAGCACACACGGAAGGCGTATGGTGGAGGCGAAGGGGGGATCTGCGACCAGATGGGGGAAACGGTGGGGGAGGCGGACGTCAGCGCACGGGGACGCCGGCAGCGCGGCTGGAGCGCTCACCCAGAAGCGGTCGCCTTTGCAATCGCCAAAAAGTCGCTAAGACAAACCAAACCGTCACACCTAGGACGGACCTGAACGATCGTAGCAGTTTTTGGTTCCGCCACGGCACGGCTTTGCCCTTGAGTAGCTCCGCCAGTAAGTGGGAAGGCACCGCCCCGGTGAATCGTGACCGGCGCATTGTTCGTCGCCGGCGAGGATGGCGGAGCCCACGCAGCCCCACTTTACAGTGAGAACCACCTCGTCTATCTAGGCCCCTTTCTTCCCCTAATCGCGATAGGGTTTAGGTCGATTTTAGAGGTAGTGAAATACTTCCTCCGTCCCAAAATAAGTGTCGCTGCTTTGGTACAAAATTTGTACTAATTTAATACTAAATTTGGGTCACTTATTTTGGGACAGAGGGAGTAGTTATGATTTGTGTGTTATTGGTGAGCGCTGATGTTTGTTAGATGGCAATGAGTTGAAACCCCTATGCGCAATGACCCGAAACCCTTACCGATTCAGTGTTCGCTGGTTACAGTGAGCGCTAGCTTATCTAAATATTTGGACAACGCCTTAACTGAAATTGATAGTACAGCGGCTTACAGATTCAGTGCGAGATGACAACTGGGTAGCCCAGAATTGAAGCCATACGAACATTACTTCAGATTTGTTTGTGTTATAATGATTAGGTCATCTGAAATTGATAGTACATTTGCTGAAATTTTGGACGGAGTTTATCTAAATATTTCGACACTAGCTTATCTGAATATCACGACAGCGCCTTAACTGAAATTTTGGACATAGTTTATCCGAATATTTCGACACTAGTTAATCTGAATATTTTGACACTAGCTTACCTGAATATTACGACAATGCCTTAACTGAATTTTGGACATAGTTTATATGAATATTTCGACAGTAGTTAATCTGAATATTTCGACAACACCTTAACTGAATATGTCAACAACAACATAACTTAAATTTATTGCTGTTAACTGAAATTATCTAACAACACCTCAACTGATTGCAGATGCTTTCGGCCGTCTTTTCTCAATTGAGATACATCATAAAGGCTTCTTTTGTGGAACTGACAATAACATGACATACATGGATTATGAAGTTTCATGGTTTGACAACTGTGACCGTGATACATGGTCTTTTTTATGGATTGATGACTTTCTACAGCAGCTAGGCCATCACAAAGATAGTGTCAAACTTGATGTTTTCTGGTGTCAGTCTGGGAAGACATTGGTTGATGGACTAAGACAGTTGACATGTGATGCAGATATCCTTGCAATGATAGCAGCTACCACAGAGCACAAGAACTTGTTACTGATTGTAGACCATGGACAAACACTTGAGAGTGTTCAAACAGATGATATTTTACTTGATGGGGTTCCTGAACTTCCAAAGGTTATTACTCCAGGAAAAGAAAGCAAGGGAAAAGAGGAATATAGGTGTCCTGAGGAGAGAAGTGTGCGGAGAGGAAATGCTACAAGAGGTGGTGGGAGAGGAAATGCTGCAAGAGGTGGGAGAGGAAATGCTACAGGCAGAGGTGTGATTTTCTGGACTCTACATTAAATTGTTGTAGTTTGTTATCAATTTTAATTTTCTCAGTTTTGATGTTACCAGGAAGTGGAAGTACAAGAGGAGGACGAACTGGAAGAGGAAATGGTGGGAGAGGAAGTCTGTATGACAATGGGGGAAGGACTGGACCAGGGGCTGGTTTTTGGAACTTGATGTTTGGGCCTGATGGAGATAGTTCACATGTGGCAACACAGGAAGAGCCTATCACCCAAAATGTACCTAGAGGGGATGAGTGGGATGATGCCTTCATCCAGATGTAGATATGCAAAATGATGCAGAATTTCATGACTGAATTTTATGCAATGCAACTAAGTTCATTAATGAAATCGATATGCAGAACGACTCTTTTGCTGTAATGAACCTGTCATCCTGAACATGTAATGATCATGTAATGCACTTCAGTATGTTGAACAAGGTTGTGCATTTTGCTATGTGAATCAACTTTCAAATTTAATTGTTGCACCTTGTTATGCGAATCTGCTTTCAGATTTATCTTTTGCTGTCAAATTTTAGTGTATTCGCTGCCCATTTCTGAAAGTACATCTCCTGTACTGCATTTTCATTCAGAGAAGCTGTAAGGCAGGGATTACAGGTGGGAAAGAAGAGGGTGCCGCGTCAGCTCACCTAATCTCTACGGGCTCGCCGCCGTGGTCCAGAGATACGGCTAGCCACCGTGCTTCAGAGATAGCTCGCCGCGCCGCCGCGGTGAATGGAAAACGAGGGTTAGAGATTTCATAGATGGGGATTGTGAGCACTTGTAAACGCTGTCTGGTTCGCCGCAGCTCGAATCGTTATCTACGGTGGGTCTCGGCGGGGACGTGTCTTGATGGACGGGCGCAGGGCAATGACGCTGTCTAGCGTGGTGGTTACGTGGACGACAGATGGGCCTGGCAAGATCAATGCAATAATCAATCCTGAAGATGGGACGGTGAAAGTTGGCGACTGCGAATCCTAAAGTGTGCGCATGGGGTGTTTGTTGTGGGACGCCTAGACCGATTGATACTCTAGGCTTGTGAGGCGGACAACTTCTTGAGGTCACTGGATTGGATGATGTTCATTGATGCGGTCAGGACACAACTTTATACCTGTAGGTGTAGCGACTTTATTCGACTCGGAGGTGGCTTTTGGTTGATCTTTGTACTTATTTTATCAAACTCTAATGAATAAACAAATAAAGATGGTTGCATGCATCATTGTGATGCAGAGGACGAGGGCTATCTTTTTTAAAAAAAAGACCTTCAATTAAGCACTTAATTAGAAACAAGACGAGGTTCAGATTTTGCCCATTGCTTTCAGAACCTTTGCAACTTAACCATGCCCGAGAACTAATAGCTCCACAATTCCATTAGGATCATGGTTCCACTATATATGTAACACTGGAGCAGGACACTAGCACGTGTAGTAAAAAGCACAGGATGCACATGGATACTGAATTGGAAGCTAATAGAGAAACTTCCAGGACATGTTACCTTTTTCTTTTGGCCACCAGCATTTATATGAACAAATCCACCTGATTGGCAAGATATCTGCTAATTAATCCAGGGATTCCTGTATGTTAAATTATGTAACAACATTGATGAGCCTTGAGAAGTTGAGAGCCTGAGAAATGGCCCCAAACATTAGTAGTTGAGGATCTAACCGAATCACTAGGAATGCACATACATAAGTTTTGAGTACAAACCAGATATCATTATAAGCCGAAAGCAAATCGTCCATGCAAGGAGTGCAGATGAATTTCCTCCGAACCAAATAAATCCTAAATATCATTATGAGCCGGAAGCAAATCGTCCATACAAGAAGTGTAGATGAATGATTCGAACAAGGGTGCACGGGGATGGATATCTAGCCCAAATCTTGGGAAAAGTGATCCCAAATACTCTAACTTCGAGTTGCCTAGGTAGTAGGCGAAACCTTTGAAACTGTTGCCCAAAAGTGCAATCTCCTTGTGAGGATGGTAACCTAACAGGTCTAGGCCGTAGTAGTGATAGTGCTTATTATACCCATCGAGGTTGTCGATCTCCTCTTCTTCCCTATCAACGACACTATCTTCACTATCATCACTAGAGTCCCATCCATGATCTTCTCCGTCCTCTGATACTTTGTCACGAGGATTTAAAACCCAAGTGGCACTATTTTCTCCTATGTTCCGTGTGTTGTAGTGCCGCACAAATGTAAGCTTGAGGTTAGCTTGATGCTTCGCCTCCCACTCTGGTGCTTGATGTGATCCTGATGCTTCACGTAATACCCATACCTGAAATTGGTACCCACGAATGGCGGTGTAGTAGACCTCATTGTTGGATTTTCCGAGATATCCAACGGTTTTAGCATCGACGTCCTCTTCGTTGTACTCGGCTACATGTAGTCTTGGGGTTTTAATCACTCAATAAATCTCCTCCGCTATTGACAACCTAGAGTAACATAAAAAAATGTTGGTCAGAGTGAAGGCAACATCAAAGACGAGACGAAATAAGAATAGACCAACATAGAATGAATTGTCCGTGCCTCATAACAAAATCACCGCGACAGTGGACGTAGAGCGCTCCTCGCCAGTGCACGCCATGGCGTCGAATCGCGCCGAAGCCGCTAGTTGGTGACGTTGGATCTGACCAAACGTCCATCAAGGTACACGTCACATTGCCTTGTCGGACAAAAGTCCTGTCATCCCACCGACCGGTTCTTGACGAGTAGACTTGCACGGGGTACAAGTATGGTGGCCACTCCATGGAGCCGGTGGTGTTATGCCCACCATGCTCGTGATGTGTTTCTGAAGACGACGACCCCGTCTGGTACTCGTCGAGAGCGGTACCAACGCAATTACTAGGTTTCTTTGGTGCGTCGGGGAAGAACAGGACGTCATAGTGCAACGTCCTGGTTGGATCGAACAGGAGGTACATACGGCGGCGGTAGAGAGGCTGGCGGAGGCAGATGGGCGGCACGCGCGGCGAGGGCAGCGTCGCCCAGCGTCGCGTCGCGGGGTTGCACACGTGCATCTCCAGCGCGTTCTCGTAGAGGAGGAGGCCGTTGGTGTGATCCAGGACGCCCCGGTAGTTCGACGGCCGGCCAGGCAGGAAGCGGAGCCCGCCGTCGATGGATGGGCTCTCCTCCTGCGCCGGGGCAACTCGGGAGAAGAAGCCGTTCCTCCATTTATGAATGTAGTTGACGAAGAGGCCGCGCACGGGACCCACTGGCAGAAGCAGTAGCCCGTGGGAGTCGACGGCTGTGCGCCAGTCCTTGCGTACGCAACGGCACACGGCGACGTCCCTCGGCGGCAGGCGGCCGAGGATGTCCACCACCAACTCGTCGGGAAGATCCATCGATGGCTGCCTTCTGCGGGTTAGGTTTTGCATAGGGGATCTGTGGGTTCGGTTTATGGATTACCCATCGGCGGCGTGGCGCATATATATGGAGTGTTTTATCTTCCGACTTCGAAGCCGAACAGATATAGAGACAGCCGAACAGGTTTACAACTTGTAGGATGGCCCGTTTCACAAGTCCAAACAAAAACAAAAACAAAAGAGCACACATTCTTTTATGGCAAACGCTGGTTTTAAACCGAATGATTTTCTGGGCTGGTAAAGTCGCCTTGAACGCTCCAACAGGTCAACTCCGAGTGCCAAAGTTTTATACTAGCCACGAAATTCCCATGGCGACGATCACTAGTGGAAAAAGGTCCATTTGTACCGGTTCTGGAACCGGGACTAAAAGTCGTGGACTTTAGTCCCGACATATTAGTCCCGGTTCGCTTACTTACGAACCGAGACACATGGGGCTACACATGCCGCTCCGCCAAGCCCAGGCAGGAGGGCCTTTGGTCCCGGTTGGCACCAACCGGGACCAAAGAGCGTCCACGCGTCAGCAGATGAGGAGCTGTTTTTTTGAAAGAGGGGGGAGGGGTTGAGGGTTTTGGAGGGTTAATTTAGGAGTTTCATATATTTTGTTAGATAGTTAATAGAAAGAAGTGATCTCTCTTATCTCCGTGCTTGATCACGACGCTATGTACTATACTTATAGATAGAACATATAACACAATTTAATCATCATTTTCGTCAATGAGACATCATATAACAAGTTGGTCATTAATCATAATCACAACTCCTCCTCCTCCTCCTCCTCATCAACTCTAACACATTGTAGCACATAATAACACATTGTACCTAGGACCTACGTACTCCTATCTCGTAAGACCTACTCTACCCTCTCTTAGGTACAATATCATAAAACAAGATAGGCCCTAACTCTTCATTATGGAGAACGGAGATCATCCTGTCTTTCATTCTTAGCCTACGCACAATGTTGCTTCCAAGTAGCTCTCTACGATTGAGCATACATTTTTTTCAATCTTTGATTGTCATGACTTCATCGGTTTTAGAAATCCGGTATGGACAGGAGTGATGCGTAGGCTGACCTAGCCGTGGTGGCCCTAAGCTCGAAACAACAACGCGACCTCTCAGAAACATCAGATGAGGCACACAATCCTCTGAGATTTTCTGTTGAAAAATATAATAATAACTTTGTAGTTAGCAATGTAGTTTAGTTTTAGAAGAATTTATGCAAAAGATGCACGTCTGTCGTAATAGTAGAATTAAAATCTTATCATGCAATCTCCATGGATGTTACTGTAGTTCACCACGTGCACTAGTGGCACGTATTGACCATAATGTGCAAGAGTTTGATAATAGCTATTGTAATTCTCAAGATGACTAAGAAATGCGATAAGATAATCTTTCTCCTTATAAGTTAATTCTGCTTCTTCACTGTAGTACTAGGTTTTGTCTATCATCTTCCGTATATTTTTTGAAGAATGAAAATAAGCTGTCAATGCAAATAAGTTGTCAACTATTGTTAAATAAACAATATAAATTACTTAATAAATATGATTGAGAAACTCATATAATGGTAGAACTGGAGGCATCTGCACATCGACCCAGATGTCGATATTACCTTCAATTTCATCTTCCGGGCGAATATCAAATGTGATAAGCATATTAGGCTCAAATGCATAAGCCTTGCATAGTGCTTGCCAACTTTTACATTCAAAATAGCAATAGGTGTCTGCATGGTATAATTTTACCGCAAAAGTAAAACCATGTTCGGTCCTCAAATGAACTATCTTTACCTCCATATCTTTTTTAGTATTGAAACCAATCTTATCCAAGACAACAATTCTTGCATGACAGGGGATACGCTAATAGAACAGTAAAAAAATAAAATTAATTATAAGTTGAAGCAAAAGAGGCAGAAGTCATGCTTAATTATGAAAAAAGACTTGTCATTCTGACTTACTGTATCCACTTCGAAGGTCTCATCCAGCATGATGCTGAAGCGCCTACCATCAACTAGAAAAGTCTTGTCACACAGGCCGCGCTCGTCTTCGGAGTATTCGCACATACCGAATTCATTTTCGTCGTCAGACATTTCCTATGTTCATAGTTGAAACATTTAAAATCGATCGAAGGAAACTACGAGAAAACTGATCAACACATAGATCACTATTACTCAATATGCAACGGGTTGACTTTAGGTCTGTGGACTCTTTCCTTCCTAAACTCTCGTCTCACATATATGGTGGGCACTCCCTCTGATATTGCGGCCGTCGGTGATGGTGGCTCCTCCATTCGTCCTAGAGTGCATTACACCAAAATGTCTAGCACACTGGAACGAAGGAGAAGCGACACCCACGACAACAGTCGGGATTCTTTATATATATATATATATATATATATATATATATATATATATATATATATATATATATATATATATATATATATATGGTGGACACTCTTCCTCACTGAAAGACACACATGGAGCCGAAACAGATCTAAAGTCAACCCGTTTCATATATCGAGCAATGACATAGAAAAAATTCCTTCTGTTTTACCAGAATGACTTGCAAATCACAAATACATTTATAATGAACTCGAATATAATTTCACTAATACATCAGCCTGGGCGTTCGGGTAATTTGTTTTTTCGGTTCTGTTAGTTCGGTTTGCGAGTAATACGGTTAGCACAAAATGGAAACCGATTTTCTATCTGCCACATAAATACCCGTACCCAAATTACCCGAAAATTTCGGTTCGGGTAATTCGGGTACCCATAACCCAAAATATACACTTGCACACGCATAGATCAAATATAATAGCGCACAACACAAACATAGATCAAATATAATAGTGCACATCCCAAATAAACAGAAACATAACTCGAGTCACAAACACAAAATAAACATGGTTCAAGCTGAATAGATAACATGGTTCAAGCTAAATAGGTCCAATCTAAGACAACCATAGCTAAATAATTTAAGGGCTTCCTTGAGGTTCAAGCTGAGAGGATTCCTTAGGTTGTCAGTCAGCGCACACTTCCTTGATGTTCTTCTAGTATTCCCTACATAAGTGAAGGAAAAATTACTTGAATATAGTGCAAATGCAAAGCAAATTAAAACAGAAATCTTGCGTAACAGAAATCTTGCAAGTTACATGGGAAATCTTGCAAGAATTTCACTCACCAAGACTTACGATTCGGTGTCACCAATGGTGATGCGGACACTTGCGCTTGTACTGGACTTAGCAATGCTTAGATCAGATAGTTCTTGAAGTACATCTGACATTAATAAATAAAGCAAGAGATTGTAAGTACTGATAAAATAGAAAGCACATATCTTAGAGTAACTTGTTTGCTTAATTACCTTGTTCTAGGTTGGCCAGTAGCTCAGCATCCTCTTCATTGTTAACAGGAGTTTCTCTTCGCAACCAATCCTAAGTACAAATTAGTGCCTGCACCATGAATGGAGTAAGAGAGCTTCGGAAGTCATCAAGGATGCGTCCACCAGTGCTAAAAGCCGACTCTGATGCAACTGTGGATATTGGGAAAGCTAGGACATCATGAGCTAAGCGTGACAACACAGGAAATCTAGACGAGTTAACCTTCCACCACTCAAGAATATTGAATTTTCCGCTATTTGTTTCATTATCCTCCACAAGATACTTTTCAAGTTCAGACTTGCAAGGGCTGATGCCGATTCCATAGTCATTCATTCTCATTTTCTTCACAATCAAGGAACTCATCAAGCTTTCACTGTTGTCCTCTTCAAATTGAGGTGCATCATCACGTTGCACTTCATGCTCACTTGGACCATATAACTTAACATACTCCTTGAACAGATTATTAAGTGGTGTATTCATTTTTGTCCACACATCCTCTCCATTGACCTGTCCAAACATTTCAAAAGTTGCAATCTTGATGTAGTTTGACAACTTATATCTTGGATCAAGAGCAAAATCTACAAAAATCAGGATGTTAAAGCTCTTGTGATCTCCCCAATACTTGTTGTACTTGTCAATCCTTTCTCCCATATATCTTCGCAAGGGGTCTTCACTTCCACACCATGCCCTCAGCAAGACAGTTATATCAACAATTTGATGGAAGAAAATATGAGACGTGCAATAATTTGAACCTGAAACATGAAGGGTAAGCTTATAGAAATGCTCAAGAAACTCAGCCATCTTTGAAGCATTATCCCAATCTTCAGGTTCAGGCACTCCTGGCATTTTTTCGCCGTTTAGCTCAATTGCAAAGTACGGGTCCTCTTCTTCATACCTCACAAAGACCTTCTCATATGTGGCTGCAGCTTTCAACATTAAGTACGTGGAGTTCCATCTAGTGCATACATCAAGTGACAAGAAACCTTTGCTTGCCAACTTCTCTAATTCAGCACACTTCTTGAACTTGGTAATTCTAGTTGGAAAATTCTTAACAAACTTGACAGTGGCACGGACTCGCTTCACCGAGATCTCCAACTCTTTTAGCCCATCAGTAACTATCAAGTTCATAATATGAGCAGCACATATCATGTGCATATATTCTCCTCTCAACCAAACACCTTATCTATGCCCCCACTCAACCAAACACTTCTCCAGGTCCTTCCCAATGTCTTCCCCCTTGTGACCCCTCACCAAGAAAAATCCAATGATCCACTTATGTAGAATCCATTCACTATCAATAAAATGGGCTTTCACACACATAAAATTCAGCTTTTGGGAAGATGTCCATTTGTCGGTAGTTAGGCAAACTCTTTCACATGATTCTTTCAAGAATTTCTGTAGCTTGACTTTCTCCCTGTAATGAATGCAGACACAATCTCTGGTAATGGTCCTCCTAGATGGGACATTGAAACGAGGACAAGCCTTTGCCACAAACCTTCTAAATCCTGGATTCTCAACAAATGCAAACGGAAGCTCATCCATAATTATCATTTCAGCCAAAGCATCTTTGAGCTTATGCTGATCGATTCTCCAAGTGGTGAGTGAGCACTTACTAGTATCTGCCAGATTCGGAGTAGCTTGTAGAGTTGGCTGCTTGTGATCATTGACCCTATCAGGATTTTTCTTGCATGTCGTCAAATGCTTCAACATGGATGATGTACCATTCCTTTTAGCGACACAAGCAAGCTCACTTTTGCAATAGTTGCATGTTGCTTTGGTCAGCACACCCCCTTCTAGGACCTTGGTAAAATGGTTCCAGACTTTAGACCGTGGAGCCATTTCCTTCCTTTTCTTTGCATTTGCTGTCTTCTTCTCAACCTCGGTCATCTCCTTCTGCTGCTGGTTCGTGAGCTGCTGCCCATCATTACTGTCCTTCTCCGAGTTCAAAGCAGTGTAAGGGGAGGTGCCTGACACCGACATATGAGAGCCTTGATCTGCCATCTACAAAAAACAAATAACACAACTAGTTAGCCTAACATATCAGTAATGAGAGAAGAGATCAGCAGGTCAAAAGAAGAAACAATTTGCATTTTAACAGTACATTTAAACTGCATTTTAACAATACATTTAATTAACAAATCTCAAGTCTGTTATCTGCATACACACGCTAGTAACATTCAAGTTTGCTATCTGCATAGACGCACTGGTAACAGTTCATTTAAACAAATAACATTCAAGTCTGAATCTAGTTGGTGGGAAACAGGGACCTTTGGTCCCGGTTGGTGGCACCAACCGGGACCAATGACCACCTTTAGTCCCGGTTGGTGCCACCAACCGGGACCAAAGCCCTCTTTTCAGCAGCCCAAAGGGCGGGAAACAGGGAGCTTTGGTCTCAGTTGGTGGCACCAACCGGGACGAAAGGGGTGCATTGGTCCCGGTTGGTGCCACCAACCGGGACCAAAGCCCTCTTTTCAGCAGCCCAAAGGGCGGGAAACAGGGAGCTTTGGTCTCGGTTGGTGGCACCAACCGGGACGAAAGGGGTGCATTGGTCCCGGTTGGTGCCACCAACCGGGACTGCTGGTCCCTTTTCGTCGGCCAGAGGGGAAGCAACAGATGTTTAGTCCCACCTCGCTAGTCGAGGGGAGACAACACCTGTTTATAAGCCCCGATGCGCTTGACATGTCAAGCGCCTCTCATAGTGAAAATAGATGCCCTTATACACGAAATTTGACCTAAATTCAAAATGCTAGTTAGGTGCCTAACTAGCACTTTGAGTTTAGGTTGAATTTCAATGTAAGCGCATCTATTTTCACTTTTGCTATTTTTATGTTATTTCTTTGCTATTTTTCCTGCTATTTAATATTACTTTGTTTGAACATTATATTCAATTTGGTAATGTTTAGGTTTTGTATAATTTTAGTTTCAAAAATACTAGAGGTTTATAATTTTAGTTATTGATTTTTTTGAGCTAAATGACCCTGAAATTGAAAAGCACTACAAATGAACTATGAAAAGGTTGAAAGTTGGCATGGTATCATCATTTCACCCACATAGCATGTGCTAAAAAGTTGAGAGGGTTACGGCAAAAGCTGGATGTACTTCGTGTACAAAACGAACAGTCTCTTTCGAAGTATCAGGGTTCCGGACGGAAAGTCATGTGTTACAAAAGGCATTTCATTTTCTTGAACTTATTTGAACTCCAGGATTTTTGTGTGTTCAAAATTCACCATTCAAAGCCACATCATCAACTTTCAACCCTTCCCGACATCATTTGTTATTTTTCATGCAGTTCTTGACTTTTTTGAGCTAAATGACCTTGAAATTGAAAAGCACTACAAATGAACTCTGAAAAGGTTGAAAGTTGGCATGGTATCATCATTTCACCCACGTAGCATGTGCTAAAAAGTTGAGAGGGTTACAACAAAAGCTGGATGCACTTCGTGTATAAAACGGACAGTCTCTTTTGAAGTATCAGGGTTCCGGGCGGAAACTCATCGGTTACAAAAGGCATTTCATTTTCTTGAACTTATTTGAACTCCAGGCTTTTTGTGTGTTCAAAATGCACCATTCAAAGCCACATCATCAATTTTCAACCCTTCCGGACATCATTTGTTATTTTTCATGCAGTTATTGATTTTTTTGAGCTAAATGACCCTGAAATTGAAAAGCACTACAAATGAACTTTGAAACGGTTGAAAGTTGGCATGGTATCATCATTTCACCCACATAGCATGTGCTGAAAAGTTGAGAGGGTTACGGCAAAAGCTGGATGCACTTCGTGTACAAAACGGGCAGTCTCTTTCGAAGTATCACGGTTTCGGACGGAAACTCATGGGTTACAAAAGGCATTTCATTTTCTTGAACTTATTTGAACTCCAGGCTTTTTGTGTGTTCAAAATGCACCATTCAATACCTAATCAATTTTCAACCCTTCCCGACATCATGTGTTATTTTTCATGTAGTTATTTATTTTTTTGAGCTAAATGACCCTGAAATTGAAAAGCACTGCAAATGACCTCTGAAAAGGTTGAAAGTTGGCATGGTATCATCATTTCACCCACACAACATGTGCTAAAAGGTTGAGAGGGTTACGGCAAAAGCTGGATGCACTTCGTGTACAAAACGGGCAGTCTCTTTTGAAGTATCAGGGTTTCAAACGAAAACTCATCGGTTACAAAAGGCATTTCATTTTCTTGAACTTATTTGAAGTCCAGGCTTTTTATGTGTTCAAAATGCACCATTCAAAGCCACATCATTAATTTTCAACCCTTTCTGACTTCATTTGGTATTTTTCATGCAGTTATTGATTTTTTGAGCTAAATGACCCTGAAATTGAAAAGCACTACAAATGAACTCTGAAAAGGTTGAAAGTTGACATGGTATCATCATTTCATCCACATAGCATGTGCTAAAAAGTTGAGAGGGTTACGGCAAAAGCTGGATGCACTTCATGTACAAAATGGACACTCTCTTTTGAAGTATCAGGGTTTCAGATTGAAACTCATGGGTTACAAAAGGCATTTCATTTTATTGAACTTTTTTTGAACTCCAGGCTTTTTGTGTGTTCAAAATGAACCATTCAAAGCCACATCATCAATTTTCAACCCTTTCTGACATCATTTGTTATTTTTCATGCAATTATTGATTTTTTTGAGCTAAATGACCCTGAAATTGAAAAGCACTACAAATGAACTCTGAAAAGGTTGAAAGTTGGCATGGTATCATCATTTCACCCACATAGCATGTGCTAAAAAGTTGAGAGGGTTACGGCAAAAGCTGGATGCACTTCGTGTACGAAACGGATAGTCTCTTTCGAAGTATCCGGGTTCCAGACGGAAACTCATCGGTTACAAAAGGCATTTCATTTTCACGGGCTTATTTGAACTTCAGATTGTTTGTGTGTTCAAAATTATGCAGGCCCTTAATATACTCGGAGCTGCGTCGGTCACCATACATCCATTGCCGGTTCATGTGCGTGCGTTATATAATAAAGTGTATTAAAAACCATTACAACATATCATGAATAGAGAAGTGACCAAATTAATAGAAATTCATCATCACATTAAAAGTACAATAATGACCAAAATAAATACGTATAGTTCATACATAGTTGTTATTATTGAACAACATATAGCTCTCTAGAGCATCTAATTAAAACATACAACAAAACTACGTAACAAATGCAATCATAACCGCTACTAAGGTACCAATTGATCCAATGACATAATGATACCAAGCCTCAGTATGAATGACATATTTTCTAATTTTTCTAAGCTTCAAGCGCATTGCAGCCATCTTGGTCTTGTGATCGTCGACGATATCGGCAACATGCAACTGCAATCCCATCTTGTCATCTTCAGTTCTTTTCAATTTTTCTTTCAAATGATCGATTTCTTTTTCAGCTTTTGTTAACTTCTCGAGCAGAATTGCATAGTCGGTTGGAATTTTTGGTTGAACTACTTCCTATAGATAAAAACATATACGTCAAGTTGGTGGCATAATTAATTGTCATAGACATTAGATATGTGAAATAGTTATATAAAAGATAATATACCATATCTAAATCATAGACTGGACGAGGGCCGACGTGGGTGGATTCCATAACCATGGCACTATATAATAACAAACAATAATAAAAGTAAGAAAATCATACGAGTAAGTATATTTTCTTTTAGCAAGAAGATAAGATCAAGAGGCTCACCACGCGCGGGCGATCGACGGCGGTTTCAGGACTGGGACAGGACAGGACGGACTGCCAAACCTAGACAAATCTTGATGAAAATGGAGTTTGGACAAGGAGCTTCGAGAGGAGAAAGCTTAAGTTTGGCTTGGGCATTTCATCAAACACCTCATGTGCATAGGAGGTGGGCTAGAGCACCACAAAGCTGTCCCCTCGCCGGCCTGAAAAACAGAGCAATGTGGAGTGCTCTGCTTGCTGGCGAGAGGGGTATATATAGGCATCTCATTGGTCCCGATTCGTGGCTGGAACCGGGACTAAAGGACCCCCTTTGGTCCCGGATCCAGCCACGAACCGGGACCAATGGTTGTGGGCCAGGAGCGAGGCACATTGGTCCCGGTTCGTGTCTAGAACATGGACCAAAGGTTCCAGACGAACCAGGACCAATACCCCACGTGGCCCACCCGGCCCCCTGGCCTCACGAACCAGGACTGTTGCCCCCATTGGTCCCGATTCGTGACAAAACCGGGACTAATGTGCTGGCCCGGCCCGAACCAATGCCCTATTTTCTACTAGTGGACATCCAGGGTCCTTTTATACCTTTTTTACCCTGGCGGTGACGGTTAGGGTTTACGTTTTCCTGGTAATCTCGACCGATAACATGAGCGATCCACCCTCTCTGGCTGGTTCAGGCTTGGTTCCTGGTCGGGTGTAGGGAGTGGAACTTTGCGATGGTAGGGTCTGGATACCAGCCACCGGCAAATAGCGCCACGACGGCAGGAGGAGTTTTGGGTGTGGAGGCCCTGATAGGAAAGCTAAACCTCCAAGAGAGGGAGGAGGAGGATCTCAACTTCGACGAGGAATTTCCAAACGAGGTTGATGAAGCCACTACCAAGATAAAGCTCTATGCCGACGACTTAGGCTGTCGGCGTAGCCCCGATTCCCGTCGGCATAGGTCTATGCCGACGGCCCCCGTTGGCACCATATATGTCGGCGTATCCCGAGTCACCGTCGACATAAAAAAGCCGTCGACATATATGCTATGCCGAAGGTGTCCATACAAAGATACCGATGGCCCAGGCTGTCGGCATAGCTCCATGGCAAACGACGTCTGGCAGCGCTGTCGTCAAGAGTGCACCACCCAGGGACGACCACATGTCGGTCCTATGCCGACGGCATGGCCGTCGGCATAGAGAGCCACGTGGCGGCCTGCGATGGTTCCTGGGGCAAGCCTATGCCGATGGCTTAGGCTACAAAGATTTGCCGACGGCATAGCTTGCCATGTGGCAGGCACTAGTATCCCCTGGGGCATGCATACACCGACGGCTCAGGCCGTCGGCTTAGGCTACAACGGTACGCCGACGGCATAGCCATGGGCATATCTTGCGACGTGGTAGCCACTGGTAATTCCGAGGCCCTCTATGCCGACGGCTATGCCGTCGGCGTAGTTTTGTGTTTTTTTCTTTTTCCTGTTTCTTACAAATTCATTTCAACTCCAAAATAATAGGGTATATACAATGAAATTTAATGCACAACCAACAACACCATCACATCGTCACAACCAACACCACCACCATCACATCCTCACAACCAACTACATAAGCATATCGGAAATATAAGTAGCATAAAAAGGCAAAAGTCATCCAAGGAGCACAAGTCATCTAAAGGCAGAAGTCATCGGAAGTAGCGTAAAAATACAGAAGTCATCTAAAGAGCACAAGTCATCTAAGGAGCGACAGTACGTCCACCTCCAAGGTCGTCAACACCAAGTCTGCCAAAGCCAAGGTCTTCACTGCTAGCGGCAGCGCTACCGCCTCGGTGGATTGGAGTGGCCGGGCTCCATGACTCAGGAGTGATGTGAACACCGACACCACCACCAACGGATGATCTACCGGTTCCCTGGATGTTCGAAAAGACATGTTGAGTGAATGATATTGTGTTGAATAAATAGTAAGCGATGGTTGAATAGTTTGGGGATGTACTAACCACCGTTGTTCCCGGTTGTTATGCTAGAAATTCCTCAAAGGTAAGCAGCACTGGTTGTGGTCCTGCAGCTGGTGGTGCCGGTTCCATTTCAAGAATCGTGTCGTTCCTCATGCTCTCAAACACGAGCTGCATGTTAATTGACAAAGCAAACACCAATGTCAGAAGAAATGAAAGTGAATATGGAAATGAAATGAAAGGGGCTAAACTAACCGTCATCATGCGAGTGTTGTGGTCCTGGTCGGCTGCAACTCTCGCGCTCCACACCATGGTCTCCTGTCGTGTGTACTCCATGTAGGCCTACAATATGACGTGACGGAACTCATTAAACATCTCAATGCGGAAAATAAAGTGAGCAATGAAGATAAGAGGGAAAAATACTTACAGAGTGCCACTTGGCTAGGAGGGACCGTGACTGCGCAATGGTCGTGGGCGTGCGCTGTCTCAGGCTTGGGTCGGTAGCTCGGAGCTGTGTGTAGGAGATAGAAGGAGTGACCACAGCATCCAGAACCGGCTGCCGACCATGAGCCTTCGGCCCCATGCCAACCACCGGCCTATCGTCCAAAGGCGCCTTGATGGGGTCAGGTGTGTCAGGATGTAGATTCAGATACGCCGCAGAGTAGTTCTTCTTCTTCTCCATGGTGTTGCCGTAGTACTTGTCGTCCCCAGGCTTGGGCCTCCTCCAAGTATGGGCGATCTCCCACGCCTCCATGTGTGAGAGCGGCCTCTTGAGTTTCTCCTCTTGCACCAACAAACAGATGTCAGTCATACATAAAAAAGTGACGGTAAATAGAAGAAGATTGTTTAACGAGGTTAGTCATACCTGATGTGCCTTGTGGAGAAAGTGGTTCTGATTTCCCTGAGCATGTACTCCCTACTTCCCTCGGTTAGCCTTGTTTTTGCTGCTAGTAGCCGCCCATGCTTCATCCTGACCACACCACAGGTCCACCAATGCTGCCCAGGACTCGTCTTTTCCATAACACCAATTTGGACACACCTACATAATAGGAAGCATAATGGCATGTCTAACACGAAAAGATGAAATTTACCACAAACTTCGGAATGAAAAAATCGTTAATACTTACCAACAAGTACTCGTCCCTCTCCAAGGTAATGTACTGTGCCTTCACTTCTTCCTTGGTCATCTTCATACCAAGATAGTCTTGATAGTATTGTGTGATGGCCACCAACCGCACCTCATACTGCATCTGGCGGGCCTTCTTCTTCGCTTGGTGCAACACGATCTCGTCGGCAATGGCCTTGTGCTCCTGAAGTACTCGATAGTATTTCTACAATCATTCATGAAACCAGAATGGAAGAAGCTATGAGTTAAATCATCCATGAAACCAGAATGGACATGTGCTTGTGAAGAGAACTCACCCAAAAATTAGTGATCACGGCCTTAGCATGGGTCACATACTCCGCATGGGGGGCCACTTCCCAGTGCTCCCATGTCTTAGCCAAAACCCAAAGATCCGGGTGCCTGACTGGATCCGGACAGTACAACCCTGACCAGTATTCCTTCAGCAAGATGGTGATGATGCCGTTGGGAACACGACCCCCTTCAGGATGTACCCAGTTACTGCAAAAGATACAAAGAATGAAAATATTAGCATGTGACAAGCAAAAGATTTAAAGAATGAAAATATTAGGATGTGACAAGCAAAAGAATTAAATTACTATTGAAATTATTTAGTGGAACTTACTCTATCCCCTTGGGCTCAATGAGCCACTTCTGCTCCTCGGTAGTAGGAATATGCTTTGGGACTTCTACTCCAAGAAGGCCTTTGCGATTGCCTCCGGCTCCTCCAGTTCATTCTCTGAAGGTGTCGCATTTGTCGTTTCTATAGCAATGACATCATCTAGCATGTCCCTGACCCCGTCGTCTTCATAACCATCGACGCGTTGTCGCATCACCTCCTCCCTGCCACGGTCATGCGCAGCTAAGTTTATCGGTGGCATGTCAAAGTTTGCCATATATCCGTGCACGCGAAGGTGGTCAGTCATGTCCTTCTGATTTTTACGGTGACGTGTGCCACATCTCGCACATGGGCATGGTGGGATAATTCTCATTGGACTACAGAATATATCCTTCAAATACACATCAGTTTTCGCGATCCACTCTGATGTTACTCGATTCTGACGGATAAAACCACTGTACATCCACTGATTATCTGCCATCCTCCGTTTTATTGGGAGCCACACAACAAAATTAAGTATTCATTTGAATTAATCACATCAAAATTTTATTTTCTTCTGCGGTGAATCCAACAACATCTCTAATAGGTAAAGATGGGTCCTAATCCCATCCGAGGATGTCTAGATTGAGTACGTTCTCCATGCTCTATCCCGTTCCGAGACAAAATTTTGGCAACACCTCCCCGCTGTTCTCTAGATACACGTCTCGGCAAATAGCCGACAGAATGTGCTCCGGAGAACAACAGGAAGGCGCCACTGAAATCTTGTCTCGGAACGGGGTAGGGCATGGAGAACGTACCCAATCTACACATCCTCGGGCTGTCCGTAGAAAACACTGGACAATCCAAAAGTGTAGCGGTGATAAATATGCAATTGAATGCATATTTATCGATGCAACCCTTTTGGACGGGAGACACCTAGGTTATGGGACTTGACGTGAAAAGAAAATCTAGTGACATAAAAAAAGCAGATGAGGGGGTGATGGATTTGTAGCTCACCCTTGGCTGTAGAGGAAGTAGTCGAACAACAGAGGGATGCTCAGGGACCAATGCGTCGGACGAAGGTCACTCCGATGAAATGTGACACCACAAAGCCTGCAAATTCCATCGCGACCAATATTTAGAACATCACAACTCATAGAGCATATTTAAACATTTACACATGCATTCATCCACTTAAAGTTTCACATTAAAAATGTTAGAAATGTTAAATCCTAATGAACAAGTTACCATTTATCTCAAATAACTATTTTCATAATTATTTTGTAACAACACCATCATGAACAAAAAACAACCATGCAAAAAGTATATATGATCACATCACAAAACAACATTGACATTTCAAACTTGAAAAAACTCATATTGCCAATCACATCCATTGATCAATATTTTGCAAACTAACTATATCTAACAAATATGTATCTATGCATCCATCTATGCATCCAGAAAACTAACTAATATCTATATCAATATTTTGCAAACTAACTATATCTGACAAATATTTTGTAAACTAACTATATCTAACAAATATGTATCTAACAAACTAACTATATCTACATTCCATCCATCTATGCATCCATCCACATAAAAACTGTAGAAAAACAATAAAAAAATTGAAGCAAAAAAATGCTCACCTAGAGCTTCGGCTGGTCGGGGGGAGGGAGGACGTCGGACCGCCGGAGCCGGTGCTCACCAGTAGAGGAGGGCCGGCAAGGGGGCACCGGACCGCCGGAGCCGCGGCCGCGACCACTTCACCACCAGCTGCGGGGCGGGAAGGGGCAGGGATGACCGGGCCGGTGTGGGGCGGGAAGGGAGTGGGGACGGGGCGAGTGGGGACGACTGACGGTGATGCGGGGCGGGTAGGGACGGCCGGCGGCGCCGTGGGGTGGGGACGGGGGCAAGCGGGATGGGGCGGGGTAGGGATGTCCGGTGGCGCTGCGGGGCGGGGACGGGGGTGAGCAGGGCGGGGCGAGGACGCCTGGCGGCGTTGCGCGGGGAGGGGAGGGGGCGAGCGGCATGGGGAGGGGCGGGAACGACGGCCGGCGGCGGCGCTGCGGGGCGGGTGGAGTTAGAGGGGTGAGAGGAATGAGTGGAGAAGGACCATCCTCGAGGGGATAAGGTTCCCTTATATATGCTGACAGCCTAGCCGTCGGCATAGGTCCTCGCACCGCCACGTCATCGATCCGCGTGACCTACTCGATCTGTGGGTGCACCTATGCCTATGGCTTAGCCCTCGGCATAGATTTTCGCTATTTTTTCTATTTTAATTTTAATTTTTTTTTCAAAACTAATTTGATTAACTTAAATGTGTCTTATGTAACAAAACATACCTCAATTATATATCGATTGCCTCCCCTCACGGATGTCGCTACCGCCCTGTCACGGAGGGAGGAAATGGGACGGGGTACCTGGGAGGGTAGGAAACACGTCAGGTGTTGCGGTGGGCCCTCCTAGCTACGCGTGTGAAAGTGTGGTGGTGTCCCCCCTCACGGGCGTCATGAGGCTCCGGGGTGTGGCCCCCCTCCGCGGACGTAGCTGTCGCGGTCACTTGGAGGGGGGAAACATGCGCGTCGGGTAGAACCAGAGGGAATCTAGTGGTGGGTTCGGTCCAGACCATGTTCGGGGATGCTCCTATGTGCTTACCCATCGCAACCAGGTGGAAGAGTCCACTGGTCAAAGCCCGTCCGGCGAAAGTCAAAGGGCTAGATCTCCTGGTCTAACCTAGAGTCGACCGGCGGATCTAGCCCTTACACCAGGAGCTCTAGCCCTTTGACTTTCGTCGGACGGGCTTTGACCAGTGGAATCTTCCATCTGGTTGCGATGGGTCAGCACATAGGAGCATCCCCTAACACGGCCTGGACCCAAACCACCACTAGATTCCCTCCGGTTCTACTCGACACGCATGTCTCCCCCCTTCAAGTGACAACGACATCGACATCCGCGGAAGGGGGCCACACCCTGGAGCCCCAAGACCGGAGTCTACGCGTGCCACATCACTTTCACACATGCATCACGACCCGCCGCAGTGTTTCGGTGCCATAGCTACACCCGGGAGGCCACCACAAAGCTTTGTTAGACCAGGAGATCTAGCCCTTTGACTTTCGCCGGACGGGCTTTGACAAGTGGACTCTTCCACCTGGTTGTGATGGGTCAGCACATAGGAGCATCCCCGAACACGGCCTGGACCCAAACCACCACTAGATTCCCTCCGGTTATACCCGACGCGCACGTCTCCCCCCTCCAAGTGACTGCGACAGCGACGTCCGCAGAGAGGGGCCACACCCCAGAGCCCCAAGACGGGCGTCTACGCGTGCCACATCACTTTCACACATGCATCACGACCCGACACGCTGTTTGGGTGGCATAGCTACACCTGGGAGGCCACCACGAAGCTCCGTTAGACCAGGAGATCTAGCCCTTTGAATTTCGCCGGACGGGCTTTGACGTGTGGACTCTTCCACCTGGTTGCGATGGGTCATCACATAGGAGCGTCCTCGAACACGTCCTGGACCCAAACCACCACTAGATTCCCTCCGGTTCTACCCGACGGGCACGTCTCCCCCCTCCAAGTGACCGCGAAAGCAATGTCCGTGGAGGGGGGCCTCACTCCGGAGCCACAGGACGGGCGTCTACGCATGCCACATCACTTTCACACATGCATCACGACCCGGCGCGGTGTTTCGGTGGCATAGCTACACCCCGGAGGCCACCACGAAGCTCCGTTAGACCAGGAGCTCTAGCCCTCTGACTTTCGCCGGAAGAGCTTTGACCAGTGGACTCTTCCACCTGGTTGCGATGGGTCAGCACACAGGAGCATCCCCGAACACGACCTGGACCCAAACCTCCACTAGATTCCCTGCGGTTCTACCCGACGTGCACGTCTCCCCCCTCCTAGTGACCGCGACAGCGACGTCCGCAAAGGGGGGCCACACCCCGGAGCCCCAAGACGGGCATCTACGCGTGCCACATCACTTTCACACATGCATCATGACCCAACGCGGTGTTTCGGTGGCATAGCTACACCCGGGAGGCCACCATGAAGCTCTGTTAGACCAGGAGATCTAGCCCTTTGACTTTCGCCGGACGGGCTTTGACCAGTGGATTCTTCCACCTGGTTGCGATGGGTCATCACATAGGAGCATCCTTGAACATGTCCTGGACCCAAACAACCACTAGATTCCCTCCGGTTCTACCCGACGCGCACGTCTCCCCCTCCAAGTGACCGCGAAAGCAACGTCCGTGGAGGGGGGCCTCACTCCGGAGCCACAGGACGGGCGTCTACGCATGCCACATCACTTTCACACATGCATCACGACCCGACGCGGTGTTTCGGTGGCATAGCTACACCCCGAAGGCCACCACGAAGCTCCGTTAGACCAGGAGCTCTAGCCCTTTGACTTTCGCCGGAAGAGCTTTGACCAGTGGACTCTTCCACCTGGTTGCGATGGGTCAGCACACAGGAGCATCCCCGAACACGGCCTGGACCCAAACCTCCACTAGATTCCCTGCGGTTCTACCCAACGCGCACATCTCCTCCCTCAAAAGTGACCGCGACAGCGACGTCCGCTGACGGGGGCCACACCCCGGAGCCCCAAGACGGGCATCTACGCATGCCACATCACTTTCACACATGCATCACGACCCGACATGGTGTTTCGATGGCATAACTACACCCAGGAGGCCACCACGAAGCTCCTTAGACCAGGAGCTCTAGCCCTTTGACTTTCACCGGATGGGCTTTGACCAGTGAACTCTTCCACCAGGTTGCGATGGGCCAGCACATAGGAGCTTCCCCGAACACGGCCTGGACCGAAATAACCACTAGATTCCCTCCGGTTCTACCTGAGGCGCACGTCTCCCCCCTCCAAGTGACCGCGACAGCGACGTCCGTGGAGGGAGCCACACCCGGGAGCCCCAAGATGGGCGTCTACGTGTGCCACATCACTTTCACACATGCATCACGACCCGACGTGGTGTTTCGGTGGCATAGCTACACCCGGGAGGCCACCATGAAGCTCCGTTAGACCAGGAGATCTAGCCCTTTGACTTTCACCAGACCGGCTTTGACCAGTGGACTCTTGCACCTAGTTGCGATGGGTCAGCACATAGGAGCATTCCCGAACACGGCTTGGACCCAAACCACCACTAGATTCCCTCCGGTTCTACCCGACGCGCACGTCTCCCCCTCCAAGTGATCACGACAGCGACGTCCGCGGGTGGGGGCCACACTCCGGAGCCCCAAGACGGGCGTCTAGGCGTGCCACACCACTTTCACACATGCATCACGACCAGACGCGGTATTTCGGTGGCATAGCTACACCCGGGAGGCCACCACGAAGCTCCGTTAGACCAGGAGATCTAGCCCTTTGACTTTCACCGGATAGGCTTTGACCAGTGGACTCTTCCACCTGGTTGCGATGGGTCAGCACATAGGAGCATCCCCGAACACGGCCTGGAACCAAACCACCACTAGATTCCCTACGGTTGTACCCGACGCGCACGTCTCCCCCTCCAAGTGACCGCAACAGCGACGTCCGCGGAGGGGGGCCACAACCGGGAGCCCCAAGACGGGCATCTACGCGTGCCACATCACTTTCACACATGCATCACAACCCGACGCGGTGTTTCGGTGGCATAGCTACACCAGGGAGGCCATCACGAAGCTCCGTTAGACCAGGAAATCTAGCCCTTTGACCTTCGCCGGATGGGCTTTGACCAGTGGACTCTTCCACCTGGTCGCGATGGATCAGCTCATAGGAGCATCCTCGAACATGGCCTGGACCAAAAACACCACTAGATTCCCTTCGGTTCTACCCGACGCGAACGTCTCCCCCCTCCAAGTGACCGCGACAGTGACGTCCGCGGAGGGGGGGCACACCCCGGAGCCCCAAGACGAGCGTCTATGCGTGCCACATCACTTTCACACATGTATCACGACCCAACGCGGTGTTTCGGTGGCATAGCTACACCTGGGAGGCCACCACGAAGCTCCGTTAGACCAGGAGATCTAGCCCTTTGACTTTCACCGGACGGGCTTTGACCAGTGGACTCTTCCACCTAGTTGCATTGGATCAGCACATAGGAGCATCCCCGAACACGGCCTGGACCCAAACCACCACTAAATTCCCTCCGGTTCTACCTGACGCGCACGTCTCCCCCCTCCAAGTGACCGCGACAGCGACGTCCGCAGAAGGGGGCCACACCCCGGAGCCCCAAGATGGGCGTCTATGCGTGCCATATCACTTTAGTTAATCAAATTAGTTAAAAAAATAAAATAGAAAAATTTAAGTTAATCAAATTAGTTAAAAAAAGAAATAATCAAAATGGAAAAATTAAAGTTAATGAAATTAGTTTAAAAAGAAAAGAAAAAAGAAATAATTAAAATAGCAAAAATAGCAAAAATCTATGCCGATGGCTCAGCCGTCGGCATAGGTACACCCACGGATCGAGGAGGTCACGCGGATCGGTGACGTGGCGGTGCGAGGACCTATGCTGACGGCTAGGCCGTCGGCGTACCTAACCGGCGTGAGGGGCTCAGATCGATGACGTGGCAGTTTAGCTATGCCGACGGCCCCCGTTAGCTCCGTCGGCGTAGGTCTCACACCGCCAAACGACCGCCTCCGCCCGGGTAGCCGGGCCCACCTGTACGCCGACGGCTTGCCCTATGCCGATGGCCACCGTAGCCATATAGGAAGCGCTGTCGACAGCCGACGTATGCCGACGACCTCCGTTGGCATAGGCGGTCATATGCCGACGACTTCTTTATGCCTACGTCTTCACCTACCCCGTCGGCATACATCCATCGATGCCGACGGGAGCCGTCGGCAAAGTCTGTTATTCTGGTAGTAGCGGAGTTCATGGCGACCGCTAGGGTTCACACAACTAGACCCTTTAGCCGCGGAGCCTTCTATATATGACTCCACGCTGCTGGCTTGGAGCTTGGCGCAAGGTGCGACTTTCAGTGCCCTTGGAAGCAACCTATTCGTGATCACTGTCAAGTGTCAACTGCTTGGGGGACTGGAAAAAGGTCACCGAAGGAGGGCCATGGCTCTTTCGAGATCACGGCATGCTGATTGAAAGGTATGATGGATTCACAAAACCTGATGAGGTGATACTGGACAATTTGTCAGTGTGGATTCAGATTGTTGATCTTCCTCCCCTGTACCGGAAGGACCACATAATCAAGTCCCTGACTAAGAAAGTAGGAACGGTGGAAAACGTGATGCTCAATCCCAGATGGGGGAACGGTAGAATTGTCCGCGTTCGGGTTAAGCTAGATGTTAATGAACCTTTGATGTGTTTGTCTCCGTAACCAAAAAACAGAAGAACGTTTTCTACTCAATTCTGTATGAGAAAGTCCCTGTTTTTTGCTATGTCTGCAGGTATATGGGGCATACACATCTGGAGCACGGCAAATGGCAAACACACGCCTGACAGTATGAATTGAGGTGAGTGGATGTTGGCCCCTCGGCCTGGTACTGAACAGCAAGGTCAGGGAGGTAACCAAGTTCAGAGGGGAGGCCCTGGTGAACGTGGTGGTATGAGCGCTAATGACGAGCTAGGGGATGGTGCCACCAGCCCTTTGAAAAATCTAAATAGTGAAATTCTGGACAAAGCAAATAGCAGAAAGATGCTCAATTTTAATGGGGTTGTTCCGGATCCAAAATCCATGCAACTGGTAATTAGGGAGCCTGGAGTGCTCTTGGCAGAGAACAATACAATGGTTTTGGAGGAGCAGAATGACCCGGCGCTGTCGGGTAGTGTAGAGGATCATGATGTTAATTCTTCAAGGGTTCTAAGAGGTCTAAGATGGACGCCACGGCTGTGATGGATGTGGTTTACAAGGCGACCTCTAAACTTCTCGCGAGTCGGCTTAAGTTTCTCCTGGAAGATATTATTTCACCAAACCAAAGCGCATTTGTTCCAGGCCGGCTCATCACGGACAACTTTCTTGTGGCCTTTGAATCATACCATGCAATTAAAAGGAAAGCTGTTGGTAAGTATGGTACTTGTGCGGTAAAATTTGATATGCATAAGGCTTACGACCGGGTTGAGTGGTGTTTTCTGGAGAAGATTTTGATGACCATGTAACCCCGTTGAGCTCTTCCCTTAGTATTAGCATTTTCTTTCCGCTAATAACAACCAAGTAACGTGTACATGTCCACGTCTTGGAGTAGTTTTCGGGTAGTTAGATTCGGCGCTGCATGGGCTTCGTGGGATGGCACAAAATAAGTGCATGCAGCGTCTTTGTAGCTGCATTCAGGTGGATGTGGGATGACACGTTTGGAATACCTGGTCGCTAGCTAGCTTTAGCTCCTTTCAGTTGAGATCCAAGTTGTTGTACTGGACTGAATAAGAGAAGAAACTAAAAAGGTTGCACAACTTGTACGCAGCGCAAATACTCTCTGTCTGTATGTGTTCATACCAACGAAAGAGAGAGAGAGAGAAAGAGAGAGTTGAGAGAGGAGAACCACCGATCTTGCAACTACATTTGGCATCAGAGCCTTGTGGTGATCATGTCGAGACAAGCGGGATCACGCACGCCTCAGCGTTCCGGTTCACGCCGGAGGAACACCCCATCACCAGTGGCTCTTCGGGGACGAAGCCCAACACGGCGCGGAGGGCGCGAGCTGGTCATCCATGAGCGGGTGGTCCGAGATGGAGGGGGCGGCAGCTCGATCCCGATGCTAACTCGGACGAACTACGTCGAGTGGTCAATCCTCATGAGGGTTCATCTTCAGGCCGCACGGCTGTGGGAGGCCGTGGAGATGGGCGACGTAGATCACCCTGATGATCGTGCCACGCTGGGCGTCATCCTCCATGGCGTCCCACCGGAGATGTTGCGGACGCTGGCGGCGAAGGACTCCGCCAAGGAGGCGTGGGACACCGTCAAGACGCTTCGGATGGGCGTCAAGCGCGTACGCGAGTCGCGTGCTCAGGCGCTGCGTCGTGACTTCGAAAATCTCTCTTTCAAGGAGGGAGAGACAGTGGAGGACTTCGCGCTCCGCCTCACCGGCCTGATCAGCGACCTGCAACAGCTCGGCGACGACGTTGACGAGCTCAAGGCGGTGAGAAAATTCCTGCATGTGGTGCCTCCCCGCTATGCCCAAGTGGCTATCTCCATAGAGACTCTTGTTGATCTCAAGTCGCTGACAATTGAGGAGTTGGCCGGCCGCTTCCTTGCCATTGAGGAGTGCCTCGGCCCTGACACCGGCGCACCGGCGGCAAGCTGCTCCTCACAGAGGAGGAGTGGCACGAGCGGGAAAGGCGGCGGCAACCTGGTGAGGGATCGTCTGGAACCGGGAACAAAGGCGGTAAGGGGAAACCCAAACCGAGGCCTCCCGGCAATAGTGGCAACACGCAACAGTCCGGCGGCGGCCCAAAGCGCAAGGGTAAATGCCACAACTGTGGTATATGGGGCCACTGGGCACGGGAGTGTCGCAGCAAGAACAAGAAGGAGCGCCATGAGGAGGCAAACGTGGCGCAAGCCGAAGAGGTCGAGGAGCCGGGGCTGCCGATGGCCGTGCTCGACGCGCCGGAGGAGATCACTATCGCAGCTCCGCAAGCCGTCTTCCTCAACAAGGAAAAAGTGGTGCCCAAGCACGTCAGCGATGGCTCTTGGTACGCGGACACAGGGGCCAGCAGCCACATGACTGGCCGCAAGGAGCTATTCACCACGTTGGACGAGAAGGTGCGCGGCACTGTCCGCTTCGGAGATGGATCAGTCGTCAAGATATGCGGCAAAGGAACCGTGCTGTTTGAGTGCCTCACCGGCGATCAGTGTGTACTCTCCAAGGTATATTACATTCCCCGTCTTTGGAGTAACATTGTTTCCCTCAGACAGCTAGATGAGAAGGGCTGCGAGATCGTTATCAAGCACAGCGTTCTCGCGATCTTCGATCAAGAGGGACGGTTGCTAGCGCGTGTCAAGCATTCGGCAAATCGTCTGTATAAGCTGAACCTACACCGTGCTGAACCGGTGTGCCTGCTGTCCAAAGGAGGCGACCTTGCGTGGCTGTGGCATGCACTATTTGGGCATCTCCACTTCCGTGCATTGTGTGCCATGGCAAGGAAGAAGATGGTGCGTGGGATTCCTGATGTGGATCACGTTGGGGAGTATTGTGATGGCTGCATGCTCGGGAAACAACACAGACCGCCCTTCCCTCAAGCTGCAGCGTACCGTGCAAAGGCATCTCTGGAGCTCGTACACTCGGACTTGTGCGGTCCGATCTCTCCGCCAACACCGGGAGGTAGAAATTATTTCTTGTTAATTGTGGATGACTACTATCGGTACATGTGGATTGACGTACTCAGGACAAAGAATGAGGCTTTTGCTTTCTTCAAAAAAGTGAAAGCAACAGCAGAGACTAGAAGCGGCAGTAAGCTGCTTGCGTTCTGCTCGGATCGTGGTGGCGAGTTCAACTCCACGGCGTTCGTCGAGTACTGCAACGAGCGCGGCATCAGGCACTTCACGACGGCCCCGTACACGCTGCAACAAAACGGGGTTGTCGAGCGCCGTAATCAAACGGTGGTGGAGATGGCGATGGCGAGGTGCATGCTGAAGAGTATGAAGGTGCCTGCTGTATTTTGGGGAGAGGCCGTCAAAGCGGTCGTCTACGTCCTCAACAGATCGCCAACACGGAGCCTCGACGGGGTGACTCCGTATGAGTTGGGGCATGGCAAGAAGCCAAGCATGGCTCACCTGCTCACCTCCGGGTGTCACGCACACGTAAAGAAGCTTGGACCCGGGATCAACAAGCTGGCGGACAGATCGACGCTTGGCGTCATGATGGGGTACGAGGAAGGTGCCAAGGCCAACCGTATCTATGACCCCGTCGCGGAGAAACTGCTCGTGTCACGTGACGTTTTGTTTGAGGAAACACGTCCATGGAACTGGACAGCTGAAGCAGCAAAAGAAAGTGCACCATCAGGTGTGTTCACGGTGGTTTATACCACTGGCCCGGGAGTCACAATGACTGATAGTGGCTCAAGCTCGCCGTGGCCAGCATCAGCGGAGATGGCACCGGGCACGCCGGAGCCGTTCACGCCACCAGTACAGTTTGTGTCGCCGCCATTGCGTGATGACGCGCTGGACACGGACAGTGGGCACCCGCGCTACCGGCGTGTGTCGAATGTCTACGACACCACCAAGGAGACCACTGCGGAGATCGACTACAACGACTTGTTCGACGATGATGACAAGCAGCAGCAAGCGGGCCTCTGCTTCCTGGCCGCCGAGGAGCCGACGAGTGTTGAGGAAGCACTCTCTGACCATGCTTGGCGCAAGGCAATGGAGGAGGAAATGCGCTCGATGTCAACAACCAAACTTGGGAACTCACATCTCTTCCCGCGGGGCACCACGCCATTGGGTTGAAGTGGGTTTTCAAGGTGAAAAGAGATCCTGCCGGCAAGATCCTGAAGCATAAAGCGCGGCTGGTGGCAAAGGGTTACTCTCAGCGGCACAGGGTGGACTTTGAAGAAGTTTTCGCTCCTGTGGCTCGCATGGAGACAGTGCACCCGCTCCTCGCTCTCGCCGCGCATGGTGGATGGCAGGTACATCACATGGATGTTAAATCCGCTTTTCTGAATGGTGATCTTGCAGAGGAAGTATATGTGCAGCAGCCTCCGGGTTTTGTCAATGATGGCAGTGAACAAAAGGTTCTGCGTCTTTGCAAGGCGTTGTACGGATTGAAACAGGCGCCCCAGGCCTAGTATGCGAAGCTCGATGCATCACTGATTGCTTTGGGATTCAAGAGAAGCCCTCTGGAACATGCAGTGTATCGGAGAGGAGATGCTAAGTCATTCCTGCTCATAGGTGTCTATGTAGATGACCTGATCATAACCGGTACAAGCATAGGAGACATCAAGCTCTTCAAGGCCGAGATGCAGCGACTGTTCAAAATGAGCGACCTCGGGCTTCTCTCATATTACCTGGGCATCGAGGTTGAGCAACGCAATGGTGAGATCAAGCTGAGTCAGTGCAGCTATGCGAAGAAGATCTTGAAGATGGCAAAAATGATTGGATGCAACCCCTCTGCCACACCAATGGAGACTCGTCTCAAGATCAAGAAGAAAGACGGGAGTGAGGCTGTTGATGCATCACTCTACAGAAGTCTGATGGGCAGCCTTCGCTACCTGGTCAATACTAGGTCGGACATTGCCTTTGCAGTAGGCATTGCCAGCCGGTATATGGAGGCCCCAAGCAAGAATCATTGGTTAATTGTCAAGCAGATTCTAAGGTACATTCATGGCACACTTGGATATGGTTGCTGCTACAAGAGAGATGAAAAGGGGGCTGTGTTGACAGGCTACACTGACAGTGATCTCGCCGGCGACTTGGATGACAGAAAGAGCAACTCGGGTGTCCTTTTTATGCTTGGGAAGAACACTATCACATGGAGCTCACAAAAGCAAAAAAGTTGTGGCAGTATCGTCCTGTGAAGCTGAGTATGTCGTGGCGGCGAGCGGTGCTTGTCAGGGAGTTTGGCTTAGTCGTCTACTTGCAGAGATGGTTGGGCAAGCTCCGGCAAAGTTCATGCTGATGGTTGACAACAAATCGACCATTGCATTGAGCAAGAATCCGGTGCATCATGATCGTAGCAAACACATTGACATAAAGTACCACTACATCAGGTCATGCATCGAGGAGGGAAAAACTGATGTTGAACACATTGGAACTGACGGACAACTTGCAGATTTGCTCACAAAGGCACTCGGCAGGGTCAAGTTCATTGAGATGCGACAGAAGCTGGGTGTGGTGGAGATCAAGTTTGTTCAACGGGCTTAAGGGGGTGAATGATGACCATGTAACCCCGTTGAGCTCTTCCCTTAGTATTAGCATTTTCTTTCTGCTAATAACAACCAAGTAACGTGTACATGTCCACGTCTTGGAGTAGTTTTTGGGTAGTTAGATCTAGCGCTGCATGGGCTTCGTGGGATGGCACAAAATAAGTGCATGCAGCGTCTTTGTAGCTGCGTTCAGGTGGATGTGGGATGGCACGTCCGGAATACCTGGTCGCTAGCTAGCTTTAGCTCCTTTCAATTTAAATCCAAGTTGTTGTACTGGACTGAATACGATAAGAAACCGAAAAGGCTGCACAAGTTGTATGCAGCACAAATATTCTGTGTCTGTGTGTGTTCATACCAACAAAAGAGAGAGAGAGAGAGAGAGTTGAAAGGGGAGAACCACCGATCTTGCAACTACAGATTTTACTGAGATTGGGTTCACATATATCTGGGTAGCATTGATTATGGAGTGTGTCAAATCTGTAAGGTACCAAGTTCGTGTGAATAATGATTTATCTAATTATTTTGTTCTATCAAGTGGTCTCAGACAGGAAGATCCGCTTTCACCGTATTTATTTTTGCTTTGTGTCGAGGGCCTCTCTAGCCTGATTATGTATGAAGAGGAGACTTGTAATTTGCTTGGAGTCAGGGTGTGCCGGGAGGCACCCGCTATCTCACACCTACTTTTTGCTAACGACTCCCTTATTCTAATGAGGGCTGATGATGCAAATGCTAATAGTCTTCGGAGATCACCGGACAAATGGTGAGTGAAGCTAAATCAAGTATTTTCTTTAGCCCTTGCACCCCTGTTGAAACTTGAGTAGATGTGTGCACATCGCTAAACATTATGGCGGAGGCTATCACTGATAAATATTTGGGACTACCCCCAATTGTGGGTATTCACAGGTCAGATTGTTTTCATCATCTTATTGACAGAGTTCTTAGCAGAATTAGGGGATGGAAGGAAAAGTTTTTATCTCTAGATGGTAGGGAGGTTTTGCTAAAGGCAGTGATTCAGTCAATTCCTTCATATGCTATGTTAGTCTTTAAACTGCCCAAACAGGTGTGCAATAGTATCACCACTGCCATGTCTATGTATTGGTGGGGCGATGACGATCTTAAAAAGATATGCACTGGTTTGCATGGTGAAAGATGTGTGTGTCGAAATAAAAAAAGGAGGTATGGGATTCAGAGACTTGCACTGTATTAATATGGCACTCCTGGCTAAGGAGTGTTGGAGACTATTGGCTGAACCAGAATCACTTTGTGCTAGAATGCTGAAAGCTAAATATTTTCCGGATGGTGATCTTCTTAAGTGCAGTCTTAAGAAGGGTAGCTCATACATGTGGCAGAGCCTATGGAGCGTAATTCAAACTTTTAAGAGAGGGCACATATGGATAGTAGGGGATGGTGCACAAATAAACATATAGGAGTATCCATGGATTTCTAGTAGCCCTGCACGCAGAGTAATGACACCGAGAGGTAATATTGTTTTAACACGTGTATATGAGCTGATGGATGATGAGAATAAAGTTTCGGGTGAGCAGTTGCTTAATGAATTATTTTGGCCTATCGATGGCAACGTATTTGGAATATCCCATTGGCACTAGGTATGATGAGAGATTTTGTTTCTTGACACGTCAACAAGAACAGTTTTTTCTCCGTAAGGTCAGCTTATCATGAAGAGTGGGAACACCAAGTTAAGAATGACAAGGGCAGTTCTATCCTCAAGTACTAGTCCTGTGTGGAGTACCATTTGGAAATTAAATGTACCGGCCAGGATAAAAATTCATGTGTGGAGAGCATTACTCGGAGCCATTCCTTGCTTGGGTGTCTTAGCGAATAGACAATGACCACGAGATCACACCGTCCTCTTTGCACTGCTGACTGCGAGCCGTCGGATCTGACAATTTTACGTTGCAACATATGTCTTGTTGTGGAGACATCTGCAGTAGAGATTATGTTACGGGTTTTTTGTGCAACGTGGGTCGTGTTGCTGGATTTGTTTTTACAACATGGGTCGTGTTGTCAGATTTGTTTTTGCAACAAGGGTCGTGTTTTGAGATTTGTTTTTACAACATGGATCGTGTTGCAGGATCTAGCCGCTGCAGGATCTAGCCCTGGGTCGGTTTGCAACAAGGGGCTAGTTGCGGAACTTTTTTTTGAAACAATGGACTAGTTGCAGAACGTGGACACGGAGGGCTGACGCGTGACCATCTGACGGAGCCCATCCAATGGACATGAAGACGGTGGACGCTCGCGTAAGATCAGTCAGTGAAAGGTAACCATTTCCAATAACTAAAGTGTGCCCTTCTTTATTAATTCTTATCAGAAGAATCAAAATATAATAAGAAAAATATATTCGGAGATTTAAAAAGATCAATAATCAACCAACGGTGATTATTGGCTTATCCTGAAGGTGCACTCATTAAAATTGGATACTATTGTGTCTATTTGTTGGGATTAAGTAAGTTGGCTTATCTTTTCTTTTGTCAGCTTTATAGCAATGCAGATCTTACATATGTAGAATTATCTTAAGAAATAGCATATTCTTTTCTTTTTATCCACTAGTAGAAAACAAGTCATTAGTCCCGATTGGGAAGGGCCTTTAGTCCCGGTTCCCCAACCTGGACCAAAGTATAGAGACTAAAGGGTCTAAGGCTTTAGTCCCGGTTGGTTACGAACCGCGACTAAACCCTGGCCACGTGGCGCCAGAGCGCGCCAGAGCATGGGGACCTTTGGTCCCGGTTGGTAACACCAACCGGGACTAAAGGTTAAGGCTTCATTGTTTATTTTTTTCTTTTCATTTTGTGTTTTCCATTTAATTTTTTTCTCTAATTCAACATGATCACTTGCATCCATCCACTTTAATCAAATACTCCTTCCGTTCTTAAATATACGTATTTTTTAAACATTCCAATAGAGGACTACATACGGAGCAAAATGAGTGAATCTATACTCTAAAATATGTCTATATACATCTGTATGTAGTTTAATAGTGAAATCTCTAAAAAGACTTCTATTTAGGAACAGAGCGAGTATATGTCATATAACTCATCATCATCTTACTCATCTAACAACTCATCATCATCATCTTAATCATACCAAGTTAAAATCTCATAAAAAAATAAAATAAAATGACATAGTCCTCCCTCATAGGACCCAGTCCTTCCTCCTAGGTAAAATGACATAAAAAGGAATAACACCTATGTTTTCATGATGAAGCAAAGAGATCTAACGGTCTTGTGGCTTGCGATCCTTCTTTACTTGTTCCCATGCTTTAATTTGGAGCCGTCTTGGTGGTTTGCGCTTAGTCCAGTATGCAAAAGAGAACTCGAGCTGGAAGGGGCTTCTAATTGTCATATTACCTTCGGGTTGCATCAACGGAGGCACAACTTTATTTGGCAGTTTCTATTGAAGAACATAATAGTAGCCTAGTTAGCAGTGTAATCAATACGATTTACGCAACAGTACTAGTGTACATAATTAGCAACTCTTATCAAGATATTTTGGCGAATGTCATCCGCCCTCAACATATGCACTAGTGTCATATACAATGTATAATTTGGGTCAGTTCCCAAATTATACGGGAAGATCTCCCTACCAACTAGGACACCAATAATTTTTTTGATAAGATCATCCTTCTCCTTCCAAGTTAGATATGATCCATAAGTGTAGTGTGTCGTGTGCGATTATGTTCTATGTTCCACTCGAAGAAACAAAATAAGCTGTAAATTATAAATTAACAAATTTAGTGTGGATGAACACCGACTATTTTTAAATATAGAATGCAAATTACTTGACAAATATGCATGGTTGACAAACTCACATAGAGGTAAAATAGGAAGCATATCGACATCCACCCAAATGTCGATGTTACCTCCAATACGATCTTCAGGACGAAGATCGAAGGTTATTTCCATATCCTTCTGAAATCCATATGCCTTGCAAAGAGCTTCCCAATTTGAAAACCCTAATTTTGTGTTATTAAGTGCATTCATTACTTTCACCAGAAATGTGTGACCATGTTTAGTCCTTAGGTTGGCTGTCCTCGTCTCGAAACTCTCGTGCTCTTCGAAACCGAGCCTCTTCAAGAAATACCGTCTTGCATGACAAGGGACGAACTAGTCAAATTGTATAAAAAACAAAAATTACACGTTGAAGGAAAGAAACATAAGTCATGCTTAATTACGAAAAAACAGTTGTTCTCGTTGCGTACCGTAGAAATATCAAAGTCCTCATAAAGCTTCATGGTGAAGAACGTGCCGTCTCGCAGCCCAGGCTGGTCGCAAAGACCCTTATCTTCACCGCAAAATTCACACGCTTGGATCCTATCGTCGTCTGATGACGACGACATTTCCTGTGTTCATGATTCAAGAATTACGACACACTTGGATCCTAATGCGTGTGTGACTTTCGGTCCGTCTAGGCTTTCCTTAAATAACTCTCGTATCTCATGGTGTGTTGGTACGTACTCTCTCACACTGATATGGTGGTGTATATATGTTGGTGGACACTCTCGCACAGTTATAATTCGACCATCGATGATGGATGCCCCCTCTTCTCTTCTCGCGCATTATACCAATGAATATATCGCTAAGAAGAGACGAAGAGGAGGCGTCCCATGACAACAATCGGGATTTTTCCATCAAGAACACACATGAAAGTCACACAAGGAGCAACGATAGACCGAGTCACACACGCATTATACCGATAAAATATCACTAATACATTTATAACGAACTCGAATATAATATCACTAATACATCATCTCAAATAATATAGTCAATGCATCATCAAATATTAATTAATACATCTCGAATATTATCATATAAGATCACCACTACAGATCGAATACTATCGAATAATCTAAGTCACTAGTGGTTCCTGGGTCGCGGGTGGTGGACACCCAAAGATAAGGAACCATCATGGGATCATAACTCGGGTGAGATCCCTGAAGAATCTGCTAGGTATTGTTGAACCCGACGTCCAACGCCGCCATGTAGCGACGGACATGCTCGTACTCCTCCCTGACACGGCGACGTACCACCTCCGCGGGAGCCCACTCCCTCTGCACCGAAAGTGGCCCATGTGACCGCCACCATAGAAGCTCCGGGTCGACGACGAGACCATGATTCCTCACCAAGCTCCAAGCCCAGGAAGGTAGCACCTCCTAGTGCCAGCCCGGCGGAGCCCAGTCCCGAACAATATGCCTCTCAAGGATGTCGACACCGACTCAATGACGACAAGGATGCGGGCCAGGCATCGTCAACATCGAGACAAATCCCTATGTGAACATTTTCTTATCGTTTAATTACTAATTTTTTCAAAACCCAAGAATTTTTCAATACCCAAGAACTTTTTTCTAATCTAACATACACATACTAATTTTTCCTAGGACTCCTAATTAACTAAAACATAAAACAACTAAAACATAAAAAGCATCATAAACAAAATCATCTAACAATATCAATCTACTTATCCATCTACTACAATTTTCTAACACATTGTTTAATAAAAATGTTGCATACCAACCTCAAAAAATTTCATTACACTAAAAAGATGTTCTAACAATTAGAAAATATTTGCATGTTTTTAAAAAATATGTCTCTCTGTGTGTGTGTGTGTGTGTGTGTTTGCGGCACCGGCGGGGCTCCTATGTCGGAGATGGACGGGGCGGCGGGGCTCCTACGCCGGAGATGGATGGGGTGGCGTCTCTCGGGCATCTCCGATGGTGGCACTAGGTGGGGGATGGGCTCGGGAAGGGGTGTCCATGCATGACGGCAATGGTGGACAGGGAGGGGGGCTTCAGGAGGAGAGGGAGGAGAGTGGCTCACAACGGTCTCTGCGGCGAGGTCGAGGCGACAAGGGGCTCGACAGTAAGTTCGAGGTCGAGGGAGAAGAGGGGCAGGAGCGAGCGGGTCGGGGAGGGCGATCTCCGGCGGGAGGTTGAAGACGGACAACCTGGCAGCGCGACGATGTGGTCGAGGGGGAAGAGGAGCGCGGGGAGCTCCGACAGCCTGCCGGCATCGGGGGGCAGAATGGGGGAGGTTGGGGCAGAAACAACAAACTCCTGCATATATAGAGGGACTCTTTAGTACCGGGTCGAGGCTTCAACCGGGACTACAAACCTTTAGTCCCGGTTGGTATCACTGCACGGAATCCTAGGAGGACCTTTAGTCCCGGTTGGTAGCACCAACCGGGACTACAACTGTATTTTCTCTTTTTTTTGTATTCTTTTGTTTTTTAACTGGGACTACAACTGTATTTTCTCTTTTTTTGTTTTTTCTAATTTCTGTTTTTATATTTGGAATGATTGTTAGAATATGTATAGTTTTTAATGAATATTTTTTCTTTAGGTCAAAACAATTACAAACTTTCTGTTAGTGCCAGTAGTTTTCAAATTGAAATAGTTTAAATTTGAATTCATTAGAATTTTGTGTGAAACAGTAATTTGTGAATAACTTTAGTTAAAAAAAGATTTTTGAGTGATTGTTTTTCCTGTTGTTTAATATTAGTGTGTTTTATTATTATGTTAAATTTGGGATTTTTTAGGATAATTTAAATAGGTGTTTTAATCAAAATCAGATTCTGTTTAACTCTTTTAGTTTTATACCTTCATTTGTTTTAATCAAAATCACCCAACTGAACTCTGAAAAGGTTGAAACTTGGCATGGTATCATCATTTCACCCACATAGCACGTGTTAAAAAGTTGAGAGCGTTACGGCAAAAACTGGATGCACTTCATGTATAAAATAAACAATCTCCTTCGAAGTATCATGGTTTCGCACGAAAACTCGTCTGTTATAAAAGGATCTCAATTTTTTTAAATTATTTCAACTCCAGACTTCTTGTGCATTCCATATGAACCATTAGAAGCCACATACTAAAATTTCAACCCTATCTAACTTCATTTTCTATTTTTCATGCATTTAATGATTTGTTTTGAGCTAATTGACCCTGAAATGGTTGAAACTTGGCATGCTATCATCATTTCACCCACATAGCATGTGCTAAAAAAATGAGAGGGTTACAACAGAAACTGGATGCACTTCGTGTACAAAATGGACAATCTCTTTTGAAGTATCGGGGTTTCGGACGAAAACTCGTCTGTTAAAATAGGATTTCAATGTTTTTTAAGATATTTGAGCTCCAGACTTTTTGTGCATTCAATATGAACTATTATAAGCCAATTTTAACCCTATCTAACTTCATTTGCTATTTTTCATGCATTTAATGATTTATTTTGAGCTAAATGACCTTGAAATTAAAAAGTACCACAAATGAACTCTGAAATTGTTGTAACTTGGCATGGTATCATCATTTCACCCACATAGCATGTGCAAAAAACTTAAGAGGGTTACAACAAAAACTGATGCACTTCGTGTACAAGATGGACTATCGCCTTTGAAGTATCGAGGTTTCGGACGGAAACTTGTCTGTTACAAAAGGATTTCAATTTTTTCAACTTATTTCAACTAGAGATTTTTTGAGCATTCAGTATGAACCATTAAAATGAACATACTAAAATTTCAACCCTATCTAACTTCATTTGCTATTTCTCATGCATTTAATGATTTGTTTTGAGCTAAATGACCCTGAAATTAAAAAGCACCATAAATGAACTCTGAAATGGTTGTAATTTGGCATGGTACCACAATTTCACTCACATAGCATGTGCTAAAAAATTGAGAGGGTCACAACAAAAACTGGATGCACTTCGTGTACAAAATAGACAATCTACTTCGAAGTATCGGGGTTTCGAATGAAAACTCGTCTGTTACAAAAGGATTTAATTTTTTTAACTTATTTCAACTCCAGAATTTTTGTGCATTCAATATGAAACATTATAAGGAACATACTAAAATTTCAACCCTATCTAACTTCATTTGCTATTTTTCATGCATTTAATAATTTGTTTTGAGCTAAATGACCCTAAAATTAAAAAGCACCAGAAATGAACTCTAAAATAGTTGAAACTTGACATTGTATCATCATTTCACCCAACAGCATGTGCTAAAAAGTTGAGAGCGTTACGGGAAAAATAGGATGCACTTGATGTACAAAATGGACAATCTCTCTCGAATTGTATCATCATTTCACCCAACAGCATGTGCTAAAAAGTTGAGAGCGTTACGGGAAAAATTGGATGCACTTGATGTACAAAATGGACAATCTCTCTCGAAGTATCGGGGTTTCGGACGAAAACTCGTCTGTTAAAAAAGGATTTCATTTTTAACTTATTTAAACTCTAGAATTTTTGTGCATTCAATATGAACCATTAGAAGACACATACTAAAATTTCAACCCTATCTAACTTCATTTGCTATTTTCATGCATTTAATGATTTGTTTTGAGGCAAATGACCCTGAAATTAAAAAGCACCACAAATGAACTCTGAAATGGTTGAAACTTGGCATGGTATCATCATTTCAACCACATAGCATGTGCTAAAAAATTGAGAGGGTAACAATAGGAACTGGATGCAGTTCGTGTACAAAATGGACAATCTCTTTGGAAGTATCGGGGTTTCGGACGAAAATTCGTCTTTTAAAATAGGATTTCAATTTGTGTAACTTATTTCAAATCCAGAATTTGTTTGCATTAAATATGAACCATTATAAGCCACATACTAAATTTTTAACCCTATCTAACTTCATTTGCTATTTTTCATGCATTTAATAATTTGTTTTGAGCTAAATGACCTTGAAATTAAAAAGCACCACAAATGAACTCTGAAATTGTTGTAACTTGGCATGGTATCATCATTTCACCCACATAGCATGTGCAAAAAAATGAGTGGGACACAACAAAAACTGGATGCACTTCGTGTACAAAATGGACAATCTCCTTCGAAGTATCCGGGTTTCGGACGAAACTCGTCTGTTACAAAAGGATTTCAAAATTTTAACTTATTTCAACTCTAGACTTTTTGTGCGTTCAATATGAACCATTAAACAGAACATACTAAAATTTCAACCCTATCGAACTTCATTTGCTATTTTCATGCATTTAATGATTTGTTTTGAGCTAAATGACCCTGAAATTCAAAATCACCACAAATGATCTCTAAAATGGTTGAAACTTGACATGGTATCATCATTTCACCCACATATTGTGTGCTAAAAAATTGAGAGGGTTACAACATGAACTGGATGTTGTTCATGTACAAAATGGACAATCTCTTTCGAACTATCGGGGTTTCGAACGAAAACTCGTCTGTTACAAAAGGATTTCAATTTTTTTAACTTATTTCAACTCCAGAATTTTTGTGCATTCAATATGAACCATTAAAAGGAACATACTAAAATTTCAACCCTATCTAACTTCATTTGCTATTTAACATCCATGTAATGATTTGTTTTGAGCTAAATGACCCTGAAATTAAAAAGCACCACAAATGAACTATGAAATGGTTGTAACTTGTCATGGTATCATAATTTCACCCACATAGCATGTGCTAAAAAATTGAGAGGGTTACAACAAAAAATGGATGCACTTCGTGTACAAAATAGACAATCTCCTTCGAAATATCGGGGTTTCGAACGAAAACTCGTCTGTTACAACAGGATTTAAATTTTCTAACTTATTTCAACTCCAGACTTTTTGTGTATTCAATATGAACCATTAAAAGGAACATACTAAAATTTCAACCCTATCTAACTTCATTTGCTATTTTCATGCATTTAATGATTTATTTTGAGCCCAGTGACCCTGAAATTAAAAAGCACCACAAATGAACTCTAAACTGGTTGAAACTTGACATTGTGTCATCATTTCACCCACACAACATGTGCTAAAAAGGTGAGAGCATTACGGCAAAAATAAGATGCACTTCATGTACAAAATGGACAATCTCTTTCAAAGTATCGGGGTTTCGAACGAAAACTCGTTTGTTAAAAAAGGATTTCATTTTTTAATTTATTTCAACTCTAGACTTTTTTTGCATTCAATATGAACCATAGAAGACACATACTAAAATTTCAACCCTATCTAACTTCATTTGCTATTTTTCATGCGTTTAATTATTTGTTTTGAGCTAAATGACCCCGAAATTAAAAAGCACCATAAATGAACTCTGAAATGGTTGAAACTTGGCGTGGTATCATCATTTCAACCACATAGCATGTGCTAAAAAATTGATAGGGTTACAATAGGAACCGGATGCAGTTCGTGTACAAAATGGACAATCTCTTTCGAAGTATCGGGGTTTCGGACGAAAATTCGTCTATTAAAATAGGATTTCAATTTTTGTAACTTATTTCAAATCCAGAATTTTTGTGCATTCAATATGAACCATTATAAGCCACATACTAAATTTTTAACCCTATCTAACTTAATTTGCTATTTTTCATGCATTTAATGATTTGTTTTGAGGTAAATGACCTTGAAATTAAAAAGCACCACAAATGAACTCTAAAATTGTTGTAACTTGGCATGGTATCATCATTTCACCCACATAGCATGTGCAAAAAAATTGAGAGGGTCACAACAAAAACTGGATGCACTTCGTGTACAAAATGGACAATCTCCTTCGAAGTATCGGGGTTTCGGACGAAAACTCGTCTGTTACAAAAGGATTTGAAAATTTTAACTTATTTCAACTCCAGACTTTTTGTGCATTCAATATGAACCATTAAAAGGAACATACTAAAATTTCAACCCTATCTAACTTCATTTGCTATTTTCATGCATTTAATGATTTGTTTTGAGCTAAATGACCCTGAAATTAAAAAGCACCACAAATGAACTCTGAAATGGTTGTAACTTGACATGGTATGATCATTTCACCCACATATCATGTGCTAAAAAATTGAGAGGGTTACGACATGAACTGGATGCAATTCGTGTACAAAATGGACAATCTCTTTCGAAGTATCGGGGTTTCGAACGAAAAGTCGTCTGTTACGAAAGGATTTCAATTTTTTTAACTTATTTCAACTCCAGACTTTTTTTGCATTCAATATGAACCATTAAAAGGAACATACTAAAATTTCAACCCTATCTAACTTCATTTGCTATTTTTCATGCATTTAATGATTTTTTTGAGCTAAATGACCCTGAAATTAAAAAGCACCACAAATGAACTCTGAAATGGTTGTAACTTGGCATGGTATCATAATTTCACCCACATAGCATGTGCTAAAAAATTGAGAGGGTTACAACAAAATCTGGATGCATTGCGTGTACAAAATAGACAATCTCCTTCGAAGTATCGGGGTTTCGAACGAAAACTCGTCTGTTACAAAAGGATTTGAATTTTTTAACTTATTTCAACTCTTGACTTTTTGTGCATTCAATACGAACCATTATAAGCCACATACTAAAATTTCAACCCTATCTAACTTCATTTGCTATTTTTCATGCATTTAATGATTTGTTTTGAGCTAAATGACCCTGAAATTAAAAAGCACCACAAATGAACTATGAAATGGTTGTAACTTGGCATGGAATCATAATTTCACCCACATAGCATGTGCTAAAAAATTGAGAGGGTTACAACAAAATCTGGATGCATTGCGTGTACAAAATAGACAATCTCCTTCGAAGTATCGGGGTTTCGAACGAAAACTCGTCTGTTACAAAAGGATTTAATTTTTTTAACTTATTTAAACTCTTGAATTTTTGTGCATTCAATATGAACCATTATAAGCCACATACTAAAATTTCAACCCTATCTAACTTCATTTGCTATTTTTCATGCATTTAATAATTTGTTTTGAGCTAAACGACCCTGAAATTAAAAAGCACCACAAATGAACTCTAAAATGGTTGAAACTTGACATCGTATCATCATTTCACCCAAAAACATGTGCTAAAAAGTTGAGAGCATTACGGCAAAAATAGGATGCATTTCATGTACAAAATGGACAATCTCTTTCGAAGTATCGGGTTTTCGAACGAAAACTCGTCTGTTAAAAAAGGATTTCAGTTTTTAACTTATTTGAACTCTAGACTTTTTTTTGCATTCAATATGAACCATAGAATACACATACTAAAATTTCAACCCTATCTAATTTCATTTGCTATTTTTCATGCATTTAGTTATTTGTTGTGAGCTAAATGACCCTGAAATTAAAAAGCACCACAAATGAACTCTGAAATGGTTGAAACTTGGCATGGTATCATCATTTCAACCACATAGCATGTGCTAAAAAATTGAGAGGGTTACAATAGGAACTGGATGCAGTTCGTGTACAAAATGGACAATCTCTTTCAAAGTATCGGGGTTTCGGACGAAAATTCGTCTTTTAAAATAGGATTTCAATTTGTGTAACTTATTTCAAATCCAGAATTTTTGTGCATTCAATATGAACCATTATAAGCCACATACTAAATTTTTAACCCTATCTAACTTAATTTGCTATTTTTCATGCATTTAATGATTTCTTTTGAGCTAAATGACCTTGAAATTAAAAAGCACCACAAATGTACTGTAAAATTGTTGTAACTTGGAATGGTATCATCATTTCACCCACATAGCATGTGCAAAAAAATTGAGAGGGTCACAACAAAAACTGGATGCACTTCGCGTACAAAATGGATAATCTCCTTCGAAGTATCGGGGTTTCGGACAAAAACTCGTCTGTTACAAAAGGATTTCAAAATTTTAACTTATTTCAACTCCAGACTTTTTGTGCATTCAATATGAACCATTAAAAGGAACATACTAAAATTTCAACCCTATCTAACTTCATTTGCTATTTTCATGCATTTAATGATTTGTTTTGAGCTACATGACGCTGAAATTAAAAAGCACCACAAATGAACTCTGAAATGGTTGTAACTTGACATGGTACGATCATTTCCCCCACATATCATGTGCTAAAAAATTGAGAGGGTTACAACATGAACTGGATGCAGTTCGTGTACAAAATGGACAATCTCTTTCGAAGTATCGGGGTTTCGAACGAAAACTCGTCTTTTGCAAAAGGATTTCAATTTTTTTAACTTATTTCAACTCCAGACTTTTTGTGCATTCAATATGAACCATTAAAAGGAACATACTAAAATTTCAACCCTATCTAACTTCATTTGCTATTTTTCATGCATTTAATGATTTGTTTTGAGCTAAATGACCCTGAAATTAAAAAGCACCACAAATGAACTACGAAATGGTGGTAACTTGGCATGGTATCATAATTTCACCCACATAGCATGTGCTAAAAAATTGAGAGGGTTACAACAAAATCTGGATGCATTGCGTGTACAAAATAGACAATCTCCTTCGAAGTATTGGGGTTTCGAACGAAAACTCGTCTGTTACAAAAAGATTTAAATTTTTTAACTTATTTCAACTCTAGACTTTTTGTGCATTCAATATGAACCATTATAAGCCACATACTAAAATTTCAACCCTATCTAACTTCATTTGCTATTTTTCATGCATTTAATAATTTGTTTTGAGCTAAATGACCCTGAAATTAAAAAGCACCACAAATGAACTCTAAAATGGTTGACACTTGACATTGTATCTTGATTTCACCCACACAACATGTGCTAAAAAGTTGAGAGCATTACGGCAAAAATAGGATGCATTTCATGTACAAAATGGACAATCTCTTTCGATGTATCGGGGTTTCGAACGAAAACTCGTTGGTTAAAAAAGGATTTCATTTTTTAATTTATTTCAACTCTAGACTTTTTTTGCATTCAATATGAACCACTAGAAGACCCATACTAAAATTTCAACCCTATCTAATTTCATTTGCTATTTTTCATGCATTTAATTATTTGTTTTGAGCTAAATGACCCTGAAATTTAAAAGCACCACAAATGAACTCTGAAATGGTTGAAGCTTGGCATGGTATCATCATTTCAACCACATAGCATGTGCTAAAAAATTGTGAGGGTTACAATAGGAACTGGATGCAGTTCGTGTACAAAATGGACAATCTCTTTCGAAGTATCGGGGTTTCGGACGAAAACTCGTCTATTAAAATAGGATTTCAATTTTTTAACTTATTTCAAATCCAAATTTTTTGTGCATTCAATATGAACCATTGTAAGCCACATACTAAATTTTTAACCCTATCTAACTTAATTTGCTATTTTTCATGCATTTAATGATTTCTTTTGAGCTAAATGACCTTGAAATTAAAAAGCACCACAAATGAACTCTAAAATTGTTGAAACTTGGCATGGTATCATCATTTCACCCACATAGCATGTGCAAAAAAATTGAGAGGGTGACAACAAAAACTGGATGCACTTCGTGTACAAATTGGACAATCTCCTTCGAAGCATCGGGGTTTCGGACGAAAACTCGTCTGTTACAAAAGGATTTCAAAAATTTAACTTATTTAAACTCCAGAATTTTTGTGCATTCAATATGAACCATTAAAAGGAACATACTAAAATTTCAACCCTATCTAACTTCATTTGCTATTTTCATGCATTTAATAATTTGTTTTGAGCTAAATGACCCTGAAATTAAAAAGCACCACAAATGAAATCTGAAATGGTTGTAACTTGACATGGTTTGATCATTTCACCCACATATCATGTGCTAAAAAATTGAGAGGGTTACAACATGAACTGGATGCAGTTCATGTACAAAATGGACAATGTCTTTCGAAGTAAGTATCGGGGTTTCGAACGAAAACTCGTCTGTTACAAAAGGATTTCAATTTTTTTTAACTTATTTCAACTCCAGACTTTTTGTGCATTCAATATGAACCATTAAAAGGAACATACACAAATTTCAACCCTATCTAACTACGTTTGCTATTTTTCATGCATTTAATGATTCGTTTTGAGCTAAATGACCCTGAAATTAGAAAGCACCACAAATGAACTCTGAAATGGTTGTAACTTGGCATGGTATCTTAATTTCACCCACATGGCATGTGCTAAAAAATTGAGAGGGTTACAACAAAAACTGGATGCATTTCGTGTACAAAATACACAATCTCCTTCGGAGTATCGGGGTTTCAAACGAAAGCTCGTCTGTTACAAAAGGATTTAATTTTTTTAACCTATTTCAACTCCAGACTTTTTGTGCATCCAATATGAACCATTATAAGCCACATACTAGAATTTCAACCCTATCTAACTTCGTTTGCTATTTTTCATGCATTTAATAATTTGTTTTGAGCTAAATGACCCTAAAATTAAGAAGCACCACTAATGAACTCTAAAATGGTTGAAACTTGACATTGTATCATCATTTCACCCACACAACATGTGCTAAAAGGTTGAGAGCATTACGACAAAAATAGGATACATTTCATGTACAAAATGGACAATCTCTTTCGAAGTATCGAGGTTTCAAACGAAAACTCGTCTGTTAAAAAGGATTTCATTTTTTAACTTATTTCAACTCTAGACATTTTTTGCATTAAATATGAAGCACTAGAAGACGCATACTAAAATTTCAACCCTATCTAATTTCATTTGCTATTTTTGATGCATTTAATTATTTGTTTTTAGCTAAATGACCCTGAAATTAAAAAGCACCACAAATGAACTTTGAAATGGTTGAAACTTGGCATGGTATCATCATTTCAACCACATAGCATGTGCTAAAAAATTGAATGGGTTACAATAGGAACTGGATGTAGTTCGTGTACAAAATGGACAATCTCTTTCAAAGTATCGGGGTTTCGGACGAAAACTCGTCTATTAAAATAGGATTTCAGTTTGTTTAACTTATTTCAAATCCAGAATTTTTGTGCATTCAATATGAACCATTATAAGCCACATACTAAATTTTTACCCTATCTAACTTAATTTGCCATTTTTCATGCATTTAATGATTTGTTTTGAGCTAAATGACCTTGAAATTAAAAAGGACCACAAATGAACTCTAAAATTGTTGTAACTTGGAATGGTATCATCATTTCACCCACATAGGATGGGCAAAAAAATTGAGAGGGTCACAACAAAAACTGGATGCACTTCGTGTACAAAATGGACAATCTCCTTCGAAGTATCGGGGTTTCAGACGAAAACTCGTCAGTTACAAAAGGATTTCAAAATTTTAAATTATTTCAACTCCAGACTTTTTGTGTATACAATATGAACCATTAAAAGGAACATACTAAAATTTCAACCCTATCTAACGTCATTTGCTATTTTCATGCATTTAATGATTTGTTTTGAGCTAAATGACCCTGAAATTAAAAAGCACCACAAATGAACTCTGAAATGGTTGTAACTTGGCATGCTATCATAATTTCACCCACATAGCAGGTGCTAAAAAATGATAGGGTTACAACAAAAACTGGATGCACTTCGTGTACAAAATAGACAATCTCCTTCGAAGTATCGGGTCTTCGAACGAAAACTAGTTTGTTAAAAAAGGATTTAATTTTTTGAACTTATTTCAACTCCAGACTTATTTTGCATTCAATATGAACCATTATAAGCCACATGCTAAAATTTCAACCATTTCTAACTTAATTTGCTATTTTTATGCATTTAATGATTTGTTTTGAGCTAAATGACCCTGGAATTAAAAAGCACCACAAATAAACTATGAACAGGTTGAAACTTTGCATGGTACCATCATTTCACACACATAGAAAGTGGTAAAAAGTTGAGAGGGTTACAACAAAAACTTTATGCACTTCGTGTACAAACTGAACCATCCCGGCTACTCACTAGAGAAGAAAAGCAATGACGGTGCAGCCAGTCACATCCCAGAGTGGGATCTTGGGGTATACAACTTTTTCTTCGCGTGTGTCCCTTTATTTTTGCGCCGAAACCATAGACAATGTTCATCATTTAACATGATTCTTGGGTCAGTGTTCACTGCGAAGGGAGGAATTTCATCAAACTTTTCATAATCTCTTGACATGTCTGTCTTGTCCTCCACTCCCACGATATTTCTTTTCCCAGAAAGAACTATGTGGCGCTTTGGCTCATCGTATGATGTATCTGCTTTCTTATCTTTCCTTTTTCTCCATTTGGTAGACATGTCCTTCACATAGAAAACTTGAGCCACATTATTGGCTAGAACGAATGGTTCGTTTGTGTGCCCAAGATTGTTAAGATCCACTGTTGTAATTCCTTACTACGGGTCTACCATTACCCCTCCTCTAGTCAAATTGGCCCATTTGCACCGGAAAAAAGGGACCTTCAAATAACCTTCATAGTCAAGTTCTCATATCTCCTCTATGTAACGATAATATGTGTCCTTTTCCTTGGTGTTTGCTGCATCGTCAAAGCAAACACCACTGTTTTGGTTGGTGCTCTTTTTATCTTGGGAGATCGTGTAAAATGTATTCTCATTTATCTCATACCATTTGAAAGTTAATATAGTCGAAGATGGTCTCTTTGCCAACAAGTACACGTCATCTTCAACATTGTCGTCATTCGTGAGATGTGTTCGCAACCAACTGCCGAAAGCCTCAATGTGTGTATGTTGAATCAAGGGGTGAGACTTCTCCGGGTTCTTCTAGCGTATAAGATCCATGTGTTCCTCGATATATGGGGTGACCAAGGTAGAATTATGTAGAACCGTGCAGTGTGCTTGCGCCCAAGAATGCCCGTCCGTGCATATTATTTATTTTGGTCCAAACATGTCTTTTCCATGCAGTCTCCCCTCATGCCATGATTGAGGAACACCAATCGGCTTAATGTCAGGAATAAAGTCAACACAAAACTCAATAACCTCCTTTGTTTCATGGCCCTTGGAAATGATTCCTTCTGGCCTAGCACGGTTATGAACATATTTCTTTAAGACTCCCATGAACCTCTCAAAGGGAACATATTGTTTAGAAATATGGGACCCAGAATGGCAATCTCTTCGACTAGGTGAACAAGGACGCGCGTCATAATATTAAAGAAGGATGGTGGGAACACCAACTCGAAACTGACAAGATAATGGACCAAATCATTTGGTAAGCTTGGTAGGATTTTTGGATCTATTACCTTATGAGAAATTGCATTGAGGAATGGACATAGCTTCACAATGGCTAATCGAACATTTTCTAGTAGAAGCCCCCTCAACGCAACCGGAAGCAATTGCGTCATTATCATGTGGTAGTCATGAGACTTTAGGTTCTGAATTTTTTTCTCCACCATATTTATTATTCCCTTTATATTTGATGAGAAGCCAGATGGGACCTTCATACTGAGCAGGCATTCAAATAAGATTTCCTTCTTTGCTTTGGTAAGAGCGTAGCTGGCAGGATCTTCATACTGCTTTGCATGCATGTTGTCATTTTTGTGCACATGTTGCTGGTCCTCCCGTACCTCCGGTGTATCTTTTGTCTTCCCATACACGCCCAGGAATCCTAGCAGGTACACGCAAAGATTCTTCATCACGTGCATCACGTCGATTGCAGAGTGGACCTCTAATATTCTAGCTCCCAAAATATAGATTTCTTCTTCCACATGGGTGCGCGTCCCTCAGCGTCAGTCGAAACATATTGTCTGCCAGGACCCTTTCCAAATATTACTTGTAAATCCTTGACCATATCAAGTATGCCATCACCAGTACGGAGGACGGGCTTCTTCCGGTGATCTGCCTCACCTTTGAAATGTGTGGCTTTCTTTCTTAAGGCATGCTTGGCCGGAAGAAATTGACGATGTCCTAGGTACACATTCTTCTTGCATTTGTCCAAATATATACTTTGGGTATCATCTAAACAGTGCGTGCATGCATGGTATCCCTTATTTGTCTCTCCTGAAAGGTTACTAAGAGCAGGCTAATCATTGATGGTTACAAAGAGCAACGTTCGTAGGTTAAATTCCTGTTGTTTATGCTCATCCCACACACGTACACCTTTTTTATTCCACATTGTAAAAGTTCATCAACTAATGGCCTTAGGTACACAATCAATGTCCTTGTCGGGTTGCTTAGGGCCTTGGATGAGCACTGTAATCATAATGAACTCCCGCTTCATGCACAACCAAGGAGGAAAGTTATAGGTACATAGAGTCACATGCCATGTGCTATGCTTGCTGCTCTGCTCCCTGAATGGATTAATGCCATTTGCAGTTAAACCAAACCATACGTTCCTTGAGTATTCTGCAAAGTCTGGCCACTCTCTCTCGATTTTTCTCCACTACGACACATCAGCGGGTACTCTCAACTTCCCGTCTTTCTTACGATCTTTTTTCTGCCATCGCAACGACTTGGCATGATCTTTGTTTTGGAACAAACATTTAAACCGTGGTATTATAGGATAATACCACATCACCTTGGCAGGAATCCTCTTCCCAGGGCGCTCGCCCTGAACATCATCAACAGGGTCATCGCGACTGATCTTATATCGCAATGCATTGCATACCAGGCATTGATATGTCTCCAACATATCTACTTTTCCAAACCCTTTTCCCTTGTTTTGGACTCTAATTTGCATGATTTGAATGGAACTAACCTGGACCGATGCTGTTTTCAGGAGAATTTCCTTGGTGTTATTTTTGTGCACAAATAAAAGTTCTCAGATTGACCTGAAAATTTACGGAGAATATTTTTGGAATTAATAACAAATATTTGTGAAAGAATCAACTGCAAGGGCCCCACCACCTGTCCATAAGCCTGGTGGGCACGCCCACCCCCTAGGGCGCACCGGGCAGGCTTGTGGGCCCCCTACTGTTCCTCCGACCACGTTTCCACTTCTATATATTCCTATTCGGGGAGTAAAAAATCAAAGAGAAGAGTTCATCGTGTTTCACGATACGGAGCTGCCGCCACCTCCTGTTCTTCCTCGGGAGACTAGATCTAGAGTCCGTATTGGGCTCCGGAGAGGGGAAATCGACGCCTTCGTCATCACCAACCATCCTTCATCACCAATTCCATGATGCTCTCCACCGTCCGTGAGTAATCTCATCGTAGGCTTGCTGGACGGTGATGGGTTGGATGAGATTTATCATGTAATCGATTTAGTTTTGTTAGGGTTTGATCCCTAGTATCCACTGTGTTCTGAGATTGATGTTCCTATGACTTTGCTATGCTTAATGCTTGTCACCAGGGCTCGAGTGCCATGATTTCAGATCTGAACCTATTATGTTTCATGAATATATGTGTGTTCTTGATCCTATCTTGCAAGTTGTAGACACCTATTACGAGTAATGATCCGCATTCCCCAGGGTGACAATAACTGGGATTCTTTCCGGTAATTACCGTAGTTTGAGGAGTTTCATGTATTCACTAAGTGCTAATGCTTTGGTCCGGTTCTCTATTAAAAGGAGGCCTTAATATCCCTTAGTTTCCAATAGGACCCCGCTGCCACGGGAGGGTAGGACAAAAGATGTCATGCAAGTTCTTTTCCATAAGCACGTATGACTATATATGGAATACATGCCTACATTACATTGATGAATTGGAGCTAGTTCTGTGTCACCCTATGTTATAACTGTTGCATGATGAATGCCATCCGACATAATTATCCATCACTGATCCATTGCCTATGAGCTTTCCATATATTGATCTTTGCTAAGTTTCTTTTCCGTTGCTACTGCTACAAACACTACAAAACTGCCACTATCACTTTGCCACCGTTACCGTTACTACCATATTACTATGCTACTGAATACTTTGCTGCAGATATTAAGTCTTTCAGGTGTGGTTGAATTGAAAACTCAGCTGCTAATACTTGAGAATATTCTTTGGCTCCCCTTGTGTCGAATTAATAAATTTGGGTTGAATACTCTACCCTCAAAAACTGTTGTGATCCCCTATACTTGTGGGTTATCAAGACCTTTTTCCAGCGCCGTTGCCGGGGAGCAAAGCTTTATTCTTTGAGTCACTTGGGATATATATCTGTTGATCACTATGAGGAATCTTAAAGATCCAAAAACCAAGATCTACCCCTCAACTACGAGGACATGTAAAGAACTGTCATCTAGCTCTGCACCCGATTCACCTTCTATTATGAGTAAATTTGCGACACCACCACCTGCTAGTAATTCTGATATGTCACAAGTAATTGATGATGCTACTTCTGCTATGCATGCTGCTTCTGATGATACTTTGCTTGATGATACTGTGCCACTGGGTGAATTTCTTGATGAACAAATTGCTAGAGCTAATGCTGAAACTGATAATATTTCTGAATCTGATGAAATTATTAAAATTGAACACTATGATACATCTGCTAGACCTAGCTCTCCTAGATATGAATTGCCTGATATACCTGAGGGTTATGTTATGCAAGGAGAGGTAGCTAGGGACTTTCTTGCTTGTAAGGATAGAGATGATCTTAAGAAATTGCTTCGCAAGTGGAAGAAAAAATATTTGAATGCTAGAATGCAATATGATCCTATGTTTGCTACTTCACCTATCTTTGTTACTAATAAGGATTATGAATTCTATGTCGATCCTGAGTTAATTACTTTGGTTGAATCTGATCCTTTCCATGGTTACGAATCCGAAACTGTTGTGGCACATCTTACCAAATTGAATGATATAGCCACCATATTTACTCATGAGGAAAAAATTCGTTATTACTATATTCTTAAGTTGTTTCCTTTCTCATTAAAGGGTGATGCCAAGATATCGTTTAATTCTCTTGCTCATGGTTGTGTGCGTAGTCCCCAGGGTATGATTTATTACTTCTTTGAAAAATATTTTCCTACCCATAAGAAACAAGCTGCCTTGCAGGAAATATTTAACTCTATGCAAATTGAAGAAGAGAGTCTCCCACAAGCTTGGGGGGAGGCTTCTCCAATTATTTAATGCTTTGCCTGATCATCCCCTCAAGAAAAATGAAATACTTGATATCTTTTATAATGGACTAACTGATGCTTCTAGGGACTACCTAGATAGTTGTGTTGGTTGTGTTTTCAGGGAACAAACTATTGAACAAGCCGAATTACTGTTGAATAATATATTGAGCAATGATAATGATTGGACTATTCCCGAACCACCTTGAAAGCCAACTCCAACGAAAAGAGGTATTCTATTCCTCAGTCCTGAAGATATGCAAGAGGCAAATAAATCTATGAAAGAAAAGGGTATTAAATCTGAAGATGTTAAGAATCTACCACCTATTAAAGAAATACATGGTATTGATAACCCGACACAGGTAGTAGAGGTAAATTCTCTCCGTAGATTTGATGAAAGAGATATTCCTTATAATAAGTCTGCTAGCCAATGCTTGGATGAATTTGATAATTTTATTGTGAAGCAAGAAAATTTCAATGCCTATGTTAGTAGACAATTGAAACATAATGCTTATATGCTTGATCGCTTGAGTGATTATTTGAATAGAACTGTTAATGATCTTAAGCTTATTAGTAAACATGCATCCGTGGTAACCACTCAAGTAGAACAAGTACTTAAGGCTCAAAATGATGTGCTTAATGAGATGAATAGTAAAGACAATGATCATTCTGTTAAAGTTGTGACTAGAGGAGGTAGAGTGACTCAGGAACCTTTGTATCGTGAGGGCCATCCTAAGAGAGTTGAGCAAGATTCTTAGAGAGTCAATACTGATGCACCTATTCGTTCCAATAAGAGTAGGAAAAATAATGATGATAGTACTTTGCATGCTGCTAGTGAACCTGTTACAGATACATATGAGAATCCAAATGATATTTCTATTTCCGATGCTGAGACACAATCTGGTGATGAACATGAGCCTAGTGATAACATTAATAATGATGTTCATGTTGATGATCAACCTAGTAATGATAATGATGTAGAGATTGAACGTGTTGATGATCTTGATAACCCACAATCTAAGAATAAAAGATACAATAAAAGAGACTTCATTGCTAGGAAACATGGTAGAGAAAGAGAACCATGGGTTCAGAAACCCATGCCCTTTCCTCCCAAACCATCCAAGTAAAAGGATGATGGGATTTTGAGCGCTTTGCTGAAATGCTTAGACCTGTCTTTTTACGTATGTGTTTGACTGATATTTTGAAAATGTCTCCTTATGCTAAGTATATGAAAGATATTGTGACAAATAAAAGAAAGATACTGGAAGCTGAGATTTCCACCATGCTTGCTAATTATACTTTTAAAGGTGGAATCCCTAAGAAATTAGGAGATCCCGGAGTACCTACACTAGTAGAAAACAGACCTTTCGTCCCAAGCATTAGTCTCGGTCTGGTTACGAGCCGGTACTAAAGATGCTATTAGTTCCGGTTCGTGCTGGCTCCAACGGCTAGGAGTAGGGCGACCTTTAGTACTGGCTCGTAAGGGATCTTTAGTACCGGTTCGTATCACGAACCGGTACTAAAGGGGGCGTGGCACGCTTTTGGTCAGACTTGGGCTCCGCGTGCCTCTTTAGTACCAGTTGGTGGCACGAACCGGTACTAAAGGTTGCCCTTTAGTACAAGTTGGTGTCACCAACCGGTACTAAAGACTTCCTATATATATATATATATGCTTCGTCCGAAGCCGATCGAACGGGCTCTCATTTCTCTGTTTTCTCCCCTGTTCTTCTTCTTGCTCGAAGCTCATCCTCCATTTTGCCAAGGATTTGTCAAGATTTGAAGGCACCCCATCTATCCAAGTGTTCACAAAGGTTAGCAACTTTGCCCCTTCATCTCTCATTGCTAGATTAGCTTGTGGTATGCTCCAAGATATGTGATTTGTGGGTTTTAGCTAGGTTTTGGGGGAGTGATCATTATGTGGGAGTTTATTTGTTTTATATGCAATTTGAGCTCAAATTAACTTGTTAGGTTGCATATGTGTAGGTGTGGTTTATTTGGTGCCTTCCCATCCCGTCCTAACCACCGTCGATCGTCCACACCGTCTCATCGCGGCACCGGCCACCTTGGTGAGCCTCTTGTTCTTCTTAAAACCTTTTTGTTAAAAAAATTACTTGTATGATTTAGATATCTGCATGTACGATTTACTTACTTGCATTATTGTTAGTTATTCTATAGTGTCATGGTTATGGTATCTGCCCACATCGGCCCTCATCCAGTCTATGATTCAGATGTGGTATGTCGTTATCTTTTATAACTATTTCACACATCATCTAATGTCTATGAAAATTAATTATACCACCAAATTGATGTAGATGTTTTTATCGATAGGAAGTAGTTGAACCAGAAATTCCAACCGACAATGGAATTCTGCTCGAGAAATTAACACAAGCTAAAAAAGAAATTGATCATTTGAATTTTTTTTTGAAAAGAACTGAAGATGAGAAGATGGGATTGGAGTTGCATGTTGTCGATATCGTTGATGACCACAAGAACAAGATGGCTGGAATGCACTTGAAGCTTAGAAAGATTAGAAAATATGCCATTGATAAAGAGGCTTGGTATCATTATGTTGTTGGCTCAATTGTTACCTTAGTTGTGATTACGATCGCATTTGTTGTTGCATTTACATGTTTTAGATAGTTGTATGTTGTTTTATGAGATGTATGTATGAACTATAAGTATCTATTATTTGCAATAATAACATTTGGTCACTGCTAGCTCTACTTTGGTTGTAATGTGATGATGAAGTTGTATTAATTTGGTCACTTCAATGTTGTGTAGTGAACATGAGCCGGCAATGGATGTACTATGACCGACTAAGTCCAGGGTTCCTTAATGGCCTACATGATTTTATTTGTGTGGCTGAGGCAAACAAGCAGAATGGTTTCATGTGTTTTCCATGTCGTGACTGTAAGAATGATAGGTATTACTCTACCTCAAAAACCCTTCACTACCACCTGCTGAAGTCCGGTTTCATGTTCGGCTATAGCGGTTGGACCAAGCACGGAGAATGAGGGGTTATAATGAAAGACAATGAAGAAGAAGAGGATGATGACAACTATCCTTTCGCCGATACAACAATGGGGGAAGCTGAAGAAGAGGCATCAATGGGGAAAGCTAAAGAAGAGGCATCATATGAGCTCGCTGATGATTTGGGTCGGGTCATTGCTGATGCAATTAGAAACTGCAAAAGTGACAAGGAGAGGTTGAAGTTGAAGCACATGTTAGAGGATCACAAGAAATTCTTGTATCCAAATTGTGAAGATGACCAGAAAAAGCTGGGTACCACGCTGGAATTGCTGCAATGGAAGGCGAAGAATGGTGTAACTGATAAGGGATTTCAAGAATTGCTGATAATGATAAAGAAGATGCTTCCAAAGGATAACGAATTGCCTGAAAGTATGTACGAAGCGAAGAAGGTTATCTGCCCTCTAGGATTAGAGGTCCAGAAGATACATGCATGCCCTAATGACTGCATCCTCTACCGCGGTGAGGAGTACGAGAATTTGGATGCATGCCCGGTATGCGGTGCACTACGCTATAAGATCCCCCGCGATGACCCTGGTGATGTGGAGGGCGAACGCCATAGGAAGAGGGTTCCTGCCAAGGTGATGTGGTATGCTCCTATAATACCACGATTGAAACGTTTGTTCCAAAACAAAGAGAATGCCAAGTTGTTGCGATGGAACAAAGAAGAACGTAAGAAAGACGGGATGTTGAGAGCACCCGCTGATGGGTCGCAGTGGAGAAAAATCGAGAGGGAGTTCGAGGACTTTGCTGCTGACGCAACGAACTTATGGTTCGGTCTTAGTACAGACGACATGAATCCTTTTGGGGAGCAGAGCTCCAGTCACAGCAGCTGGCCCATGAATCTATGTATCTACAACCTTCCTCCTTGGTTGTGCATGAAGCGGAAGTTCATTATGATGCTAGTGCTGATCCAAGGCCCTAAGCAACCCGGCAACGACATTGATGTATACCTAAGGCCACTAGTTGATGAACTTCTATAGTTGTGAAAAAAACAGGTGTATGTGTGTGGGATGCGCACACACAGAAGGAAATTGACCTACGAGTGTTGTTGTTTGTAACCATCAATGACTGGCCTGTCTTAGTAACCTTTCAGGACATACAAATAAGGGATACAATGCATGCATGCACTGTTTAGATGATACTGAAAGTATATATTTGGATACATGTAAGAAGAATGTGTACCTGGGACATCGTCGATTTCTACCGATCAAGCATATCTTAAGAAAGGCAGACAACCATTTCAAAGGTGAGCCAGATAACCAGAAGAAGCTTGGCCTCACCCCAACCCCGCCGCCCCGCCACCGCCATGCCGCCCCGACGACGCCCCGGCAGCCCCCACCCAACTCCGGCTCCGGTGAGTGCCTGGCCGCCCCCTCCATTTTCCTGTTTTTTCTGTTAATTTAGTTAGTTTCTTAGGTTATTAGGGTAGTATTAGGTTATTAGGTTAGTTAATTAGTTAGTTAGTTTAGTTTAGTTAGTTTAGTTCGTTTAGTTAGTTAGGTTAGTTTAGTTTAGTTAGTTTAGTTTAGTTTAGTTAGTTAGTTTAGTTTAGTTAGTTTAGTTTAGTTTAGTTAGTTTAGTTTAGTTAGTTTAGTTTAGTTAGTTTAGTTTAGTTAGTTTAGTTAGTTAGGTTAATTTAGTTTAGTTAGTTTAGTTTAGTTAGTTAGTTTACTTTAGTTAGTTTAGTTAGTTAGGTTCTTAGGTTATTAAGGTATTAGGGTATTAGGGTATTAGGTTAGTTAATTAGTTAATTAGTTAGGTTAGTTTAGTTAGTTAGGTTCTTAGGTTCTTAGGTTATTTTAGTTAGTTAGTTTAGTTTAGTTAGTTAGTTAGTTAGTTAGGTTATCAGGTTAGTTTAGTTAGTTTAGTTAGTTAGTTAGTTAGGTTCTTAGGTTATTAGGGTATGTGTTAATTTTGTTAGATGCTATGGAGTAAGGACTGCATCGTCTTTCCACACTTGGCGCTAAGGCCACCGGCTCCTTCGAGTATCGATGTCCAGCGCGAGGGATCCCAGCCAGAGGCATCACATCGCCAATAGTCCTCCCCACCTCGAGAGGCATCCCACTTTAATATGGATCCCAGCACAAGTCCACCCAACCTCGGGACGGAGCACAACGCGAGTCCATATCGTTGATACCGATCTCCGCCGCATGAGCTGACTCCACCCCGGCAACGGTCCCGCCAGTAGGGCTCCCAAAAGAGGAAGGCCATCAGCAGTCCTCTTCGGAAGAAAGCAAAGAAGAAACCCGAGCCTCCGGCCAGAAAGAAGCGGCCTTACGACATGAGACCATAGGAAAACAAAATCGAAAGCGATCGCCAAGTGAAAGCCTTTTTTGCGAAGAAGACCTTGCCGCCAAAGGAGGTAATACCCAAGGAAGTCCAAGAGCACTTTAGGGAACACTTTATTGATCGACCCCCGACATATGTGGAGCGTATGCCGACAGACTATGAGCGATAGATTCAGAAGGCAAGTGAGCAGAGAAGTCGGCCCAGCCCAAGGAAGAAGTCGAGAAGTACGACAACAACGACAGGTGGTACTACTAGCGGAAAAAACAGTTCCCCCGCTCGGAGAAGAATCCAAGCAATCCATCTCTCCGCTCAAGGTGAGTACCAATCCAAGCAAGCAATCGATCCAAGTAGTCGACGTGCAAGGCAACCCAATCGACCTTGAAGAAGTAGAGGCTGCAGGTCTCACTCTTGGCCAATCCTTGGCACCGAGGAAATCCGTGGGTACGGTAAAGCTGAGTACGCAATGCAATATGCCGTTGGAAAACCACTTGTCACACCTGAGCAGTACAAGGAACTACCAACTGCGATGTGATGGTTGCATGATTGGTACCTGCGTGAAGCAAAGCGAGGGGAGATGGCGGTCATGGTCAAAGTAAGGAAAGAGCATTACATCAATGGATGTGACATATGTCTTGAATTCTCAGAACTTTTCTAGTTATACCACATGGACTCTATCGACAAAACTCTCATCAGTTGCTATTGTCTGTAAGTGATTTATATCTTTAATAATTTAAGTCTCTAGCTCAGATATCGTTCATTGGCTTATCCTCACTATATATGTTCTTTTCTACGCTATTATGCAGATTGAAGATGTGGGAATTGAAACAAGAGGGAATCGATGACATTGGGTTCATCGACCCAAATACCGATAATTGTCATGTGGTAAAACATTTTGCCAAGGACACAGAAGATCTCTTGGAAACATTTATAGAGGCACTAATGAATACCAAATCTACTATAATATTTCCTTGCAACATGGGATGAGTGTTTACTCTCTTGTATACTACAAATTCTATTTTTGCTTACTAGCTCGCTGTCAAGTGTAGTTGATGAGTTATATGCATGCCTGCTTAATTACATAAACTTCTGCACAAAGACCACTATATCCTCCTAAATATTATCTCGCGCATGGACTTGTTCAAGTGTATGACTCACTAGATACACTAGAACAATCATACGTGGACTTGTATTTTATGATAGAACAGTAATTTCAATCTTTCTCGACCTCGCTTTCTTTCATTATTTCCTGATATCAAAAGTAATTATAATAACTCTTTCATTCTTTTTCTTTGTCGCGTAGTGTTTGGAAAAAGATCATAGAAAAAAACCATCACGGTCGTTAATGGAAACCGAAGCTGAAGTGGAAAAAGATGCAGGTAATTAAGTAGTACTACTAGGTCCGCGCATCTCTTTAATTCTAGTTTCAATACCATCATCATGCTTGATTATTAATTATCTTATTGAATTCTATTCTTTTGCAAAGTGCGCGAAGCAGCCACAGGGGACAAATTTATGTGGATACTTCCTCTACAAGAACATTCGCATCTAGACCGAAGGCCATATACGTTGCAGAGGAGCACGTGAAACACAACTCGAGGTTTGGCAGATGATGTCGAAGCTCTCACCCAAGAAACGCTTTGTAGCACTTCAAGAGGAATTTGCGGCATTTCTTCTTTGACATGTCATTGATGTAAATAGAGAGCACTATTCCTTACCACCGCCTCAATAATGCCAGCAAATCAGTAGTAGAAAACTGAGATTTGATCCAGAGCACTAGCTAGCTAGTCCCGACCGTGTTTTGGGCCTTAGTTTATAAGTCCAGAATATATATGGATGTGTAATTCCATTTTTATATGTGTATGAGATATTGTATATTATATTACTAAAAGTGCGTTATATCGACTAGAGGGGGGGTGAATAGGTGATTTTTACAAATTCATCACTTGAGGAATTTCAACCTTGAGGAATTTGAAATGTGATGAATAACTAACAGCGGAATAAGTACTCAAGTGCATGAGGAACATAGTATCAGCTTAGTCATCATGATGAAATGAAACATGCACGAACAGTGAGCAGCGTGATAAAGGATAAGCAGTGATGAACAAGGCAACTTGAAGAATTTGAGGTGAGGAATCTGCGAAATTCTTCAGTCAAATTCTTCAAACAGTAACAATCAATTTCATCAATAGGTTTATGAGGAATAAGGAGGTTGAGGAAATAGAACCAGGTAGCTCAATGAAGACAATGGATTGATGACCCAGTTCCATCTACTGTGACAGTCGTACGTCTGGTTTGGAGCGGCGTGGTATTTAAACCAGAGGACACACAGTCCCAGGACACATAGTCCTTACCGTATTCTCCTTGAGATAAAGTCACACAGTCCTCGCCCAACACTCATGGTAAGTCTTTAGGGTAGACTTCCAAAACCCTCACAAACTGGTCACCCGGCGATCCACAATTTACTGCTGGGTGCTCTAGACCAAGGTCACTTCGTGGTCCCCAATTGACTGCAGGAGCACTAGACCATGACGCCTAACCGTCTGGAGGATGCACCATCCTCAAAGGTAACAAGCGTCGGTTCGACACAGGAATTTCTTCAGTGATGCTTAATCACTATGGGTTTTGTGGTTTGGTTGTGGGTTTTTCCTCACTAATGATTTTCTCTCAAAGTCCTCAGAGGATGGGTTGCTCTCAAATGACAAGTGTCAGTTCTCTCTCGGAGCAGCCAACCAGCTAGTGGTTGTGGGGGGTGGCTATTTATAGCCAGGATGCAACCTGCCATGATAAGACATAAATGCCCGCAATAATATGACCGTTATTTGGAGAAGAATGATTGGGGACAGCTAGCGCTAAGCATAGCAACAGTCGGAATTTCGAATTATGAAAGTCCTCAGGTTATCATGTTCCTCACTTGTTGGCAATTCACACTGGCGAAATCCTAACTCCTCAGTCAGATCAATTTCCTCAGAGACCAGAAGAACTTTGTCTCTGTCACTGAAGAACTTGTCTGAACCGTAAGAGATTTCCAAAGGCTTCACTCGAAGGATTGTATGGGTTGATGATTTTGGAGTTGAGCATCAGTTGGAAATTTTCCTTAGTATTACCTCGGCCCCCTTTAACAGTACGGTGTTTCCTATGACTCAAATAAAGGAAATGAAACTACGAAAACAAAAGTCTTCACGCTTCATATTCCTCGTTCATATCTTCAAGGTCACACCAACTTCTTCATTTTCAAAGTCTTCACAAAGTCTTCACCAAAGCCTTCAGAAAGTCTTCACTTGAAGACATACATTTTTAGGGGTCGATAATCTCCGAATATATCAAACTCCTCATTGACTTATAGAGCTTGTGTACACTCACAAACACCTTAGTGCTTTAACCTATAAGTCTTCAATACACCAAAATCACTAAGGGGCAATAGATGCACTAACAATCTCCCCCTTTTTGGTGATTGATGACAAATAGGTTAAGTTTTCAACGGGGATAAACATATGAAGTGAAAGTACAGATTTTGAGGAATTTGATTGCAGGATATAGAAGAACTCCCCCTGAAGATGTGCATATTTGAGGAATTTGCTTTGAACTACAAATGCACATGGCAGTTTCAAAACATGGAGATCTCCCCCTATATCTTGTAATTCATACACGCATTTGAATATATGAAATGAAGAATTTGAAATGCGTGAGGAAAATGGTGTCTGACGAAATTCAGCATGCATACATTAAGGTATTTGAGGAAATAAACATGCGAGGAAATAGTTCAAAAGTGTCAGACCACCATCTGACTTAAGTTTACAACTCAATAACCAAAAACTTCAGAAGAGCAAGAGTTGTAACTTAAACAAAAATAGCCAATATATATAGACCCTCTTGAAGACTAACTCAAATTTTGTCCCCCTTTGTCATCAAAGACCAAAAGGGAAGAAAAAGTGATGACTAACGCCCCATGAGGAATTTCATCTTGTTGGTGAAGAAGGAGCGTCAGCGTTGTCAGGGTCGATTGGTGATGCAGGGCCAACAGCAGTATCTTCAATGTCTTCATCTTCATCGTGCTCGCGAGATGAAGAATATGAACTGGTGACCATCAGAGGAACTTGGACTTTCTTGAACTTCTTCTGAGGACAGCGAGCGAAGTCAGGATATTCTTCAAAGTTCAGCTCATCCAATTCTTCAGAAGGCATGATGTGATTTAGCACAGCCCAAGAGCGCTTGAGGTTTTCATGAGCATAATAGTGGTTCCTCTTGACAGTGTTCTGCGTCACAGTCATATTCTGCACAATATAGCCAAGTTGACACTTTACCCACTTATGATTGCGATCGACCTTCTGATGAATACTTATAAGAAGTTCACGATCAGTCGTCAATCGAGGGGCACACTCTTTGGGAGCTGAGGCCTTTGCATCAGAGTCTTGTGCGGTAGTGTCATCGTTTGTGGAGAAGGGAGGGGCTTTGCGAAACTGTCCATCTAGGGGACGTGTTGCTTCATCAATAACAGACTTGCCTTTCCCTTCAACTAATGAAATTGTACTCTTGATGACTTCAACGGGTGGCAGGAAACTGAAGTGATTCTGGAAATCAGCTTTGTAGTGCACTGAGGACGTATCCCTGATGAATTTCATAATCCATGGTGCATATGGCTTCTTCTCAAATGGAGCGACAACTGCACTGGCCAAAGTCCTCATGAAGAAGTCATGTAAGTTAATGGGAATACCATGTATGATATTGAAGAGCACATTCTTCATGATTCCTTCAACTTCTTCTTCCTCAGAGTTATGGCCTATCTGAGGACACAATGTTTTTGTCAGGATGCGATAGGCTGTGCAAGGCACATAGAGCAGATCCTTCACTAAGAAGACTTGGCGTTAAGGCTTTCCCGGTGGCAATGTCTTCATCAACACATTCATCAGTTGATTGGGTAGAGGAGATTCATCAAACAACTTGCGGGCTTCATCTGAGGGAATTTGGACAGACACACTAAAGCAATTCAGAGGCTTGAGCAGTGAAGTGTGTTGTGCCAGTCATCTAGTCCAATATCCAGGAGTTGATGTCTGAGGACTCTCCGCTGATATGCAACGTGGCATAGAATTGAAGGATGATTTCCTCATTCCAATCGCAGATGTCAACACAAAATGGAAAAAGTCTAGCATCATATAGAACTTGAAGCACAGGAGTAAATGATGCAAGACTTTCCATGTCAGCGTGAGGAATCTAATGGTGCTCGAAGACTTCCTTCTTCTCATAGAGGACTGAAGCATAGTAATTCAGTTGAGTGGAAGTCCAGAACCTGTTGCGACCAGCCCTTGCAGAGTCATAGGGGTTTGGTCCAGAGAAGAATGAGTGTTCATTGAAGAAATTCCTCTTGAGGAATTTGGGACGAACAGTGCCTTTGAAAGGCAGTTTTGACTTGGGTTGAAGATTTGTTCATGTACGCCCCTTGATCTCCGTTGGCATGGAGGGAACAGCAGACTGAGTGATTTGAAGAGCTGGTTCCTCAGCAGTGGTCGGAGCATCAATTTCCTCAGTTGTTGCAGCTGGAATTTCTTTAGGGTCTGGAAGGTACAGGTGTTCGGAGTCTTCAGGTATTTCTTCAGTCTGTGCAGGTGACTAAGGAATCAACATCAGAGGAGTTGCCATTGGTGAATTGGGATGTACAGATTCCCAATATTCATCATTGATGACTAGAGTGGTGTCACCAATGTCAACGTCTTCATCAATGTCTTCACCAGCTTCCTCAGCAATTACCAGAAGCTGGAGCGATGATACCTTGGGGCTTGATGCAGTGTCATCAATGACAATTTCCTCATCAAGAGGCTCTGAGGAAGAAGCCGAATGATTCTCTTCTTCTTGAGGAATGGCATATGCTTCCCTGATTGGCACAATAGCATAAGCTGGTGCTGAGGAAATTGGAGTTGCATCAAGTGGTGTTGTTGAGGAATTTGTCAAAGTTTTCGACTTCTTCAACACAGGGGCTAGAAGTTGAAGCTTTTCTTTTGAGGGGATTTTCCTCAGCAGTAGCAATTTCTTCAGGAACGACTGATGCAGCTGTCCTGGGTGGTTCAGTTTCTTTAGGCACAACATTGGAGGTTGACCTGGCATGTTCATCAGTGGTTTGAGTTTCCTCAGCAGCACTGGCAGTTGCTTCTGGTGTAGAAGCATTTCCTACTGCAGTTTCATCAGGCTGAGCATTTTCATTAGCTGCCTGAGAAGTTTCATCTACAATCCGATCAATTTCCTCAGGCTGAGGCTTTTGTGGTTGCGATCGAGCTGCAACCCTAGTGTTGTGATCCTTTACAGCTGCTTGAGCAGCCCTGACGAGTCTGACCTTGGTGCCCTTCCATTCAGCATCATATTTTTGTTGATCCAAAGAGAGAGAGCGAATCTCAGACTGAACTGTGACGAGTTGATTTGGGGTCAAATTCATCACATTTTCGCGCAAAAACTTTTCTTTGCGAGTCTTGTTCCTCTTAGCTCTCTGAGCTTGCTCTCTCTTCCATTGTTCTTCAGAGATGAAGTGGGTGAGGACATGATCCACTTCAGGAGGCAGATTCAGTGAAGATAGTGGGGTGCTTGGGTCTTCATGCCATATGTCAATGACGTTGAGGATCATCTTGGGATTTAACATGAGAGGAACAGAGCTCCCCTTTGCCCTAGCAGCCATGTGTTGACTCTGTATGATGATTTCTACCAATTCTTCATCATCAGCTTCATCATCGTCTTCATCATTACCCTCTGAAGAACCTGAGGGGACTATAACCAGAGCCTTGCTAGTGTGAGGACTTGGTCTTTGACCACGTCCAGCTGTCTTCTTCAGTTTAAGTGCAGAGGGACTGGTTGAAGACTTTGCGGTTGTGGAGGGGCTTGAGGTGAGCTTCAGAACTTTGGTGAAACCTTCAGTCCTTTTGCATGTTGACAGATGCACTAGGGTTGAGGACTTTGTAGCTGTTGCAGATGACTAAGCAGCAACAGTTCCAAGTGTAGAAGGTTTTCTGGGCTGAGGCCTTTGACCTTGAGGAATTTGTACTGAGGATTTTGATGTTGAAGAACCAATCTTCAGAGCAGATTTCTTCATGATTTTCTTCGGAGCACTTGCAGAAGCTCCGGTAGAGGCAGCAACAGCAGAATCCTCATTAAATTTCTTCACTGCCTCCTTGGCTTTCCTCGCCAACTTGGCTTGTTACTTCTCCCACATGTCAAGAAAGTCCTCACCAGTTTTGAGGCTAGTAGGATCAGCAATTTGGTTTGGAGCAAGAGGAGGCCTGCTGCAAGGTGGTTTCACAGCGAATTTCATCATGTATTTTGGAGTTACATAACGATATTCTCTCCATTCTTTGGCCCATCTCGTCTCAATCTTTTGCAGACGGATCTTCCTCTGCTTGGTGATCTCCTTTCTATGTGTTTCTTCATTAGGTGTGCAATATTCATCATACAAATCCTCAGGGATCTCAAATGCAGTGTGCACATCTGGCTTCTTCCCTTCTTTCTGAGGTTTCTTTCCATCAGACATTTTCTTCACTTGAGGAATATGAACTCTTGAAGATTCTGAAGAGGTACACAGTTTTTCTACAAGTAGCACTGTAAATGAGTTAAGTTGATGAGAACCTAGTCATTCATCAGCGGACATGTTGTACCTGTGAACAGAGTATAGGTGCGAGGAATTTGAAGAGGTCATATGCGTTCTCAGAAATTAAAAAAAACAGGTGTGAGGAATTTGACCATGGTTGTCTTGAGGAATTTCACTAACTGTTCTTTGCCTTAGGTTCCAGAGCTGTGCAAATTCGAGAATTCGCACAATTTACTTAGGGAAATCATCAAGTATGAGGAGATGAAAGGTGCTTGAGAGTTGGATTTATAACATATAAACACCTTTTGAGGATCAAACAAGGGCAGTGAAAGTAAATTTTATTTACCCTGATGAAGAACACGACAAACTCAAAGATGAGTTTGGGAAGTTCGTGCGTTCAGATCTCCCACGCCCTAGCTTGGCAGAGGGAGACAGCTACAGCGGTGGCGGGATGAGCATTTCCACGGCTGGTGCGAGTACGGCGATGACGTGGTTGACGCAGTGAAGCTATTCCTCACCGGCGACGATGACTTTAGCGGCGGCGCTAGGTTGGATCTCGGGAGAGGGATGAGATGCGGAGTAACCGGGCACAGTTGATGGGAAGGGGGCATTTATAGAGGAAGTGAAAAGTGATCCGCCCGAAGATTTTGGACAGGATTGCCCCTGACCCTTGCTCTCCACGCGACAGGTGTCACCCACGATCTGGGTAGTGGAGATTGTGGAGGATCGTGGGTTATCCAGGCGCGGGAATCGGAATTGTTTGAGCGGTAAACGCCAAAAATTTTGGTAGTGAAGATTTCGTTCTCAAATTCTTCAGCTGTCAAGGACACAGTGAAGACTTTGAACAAGTTTCAAAGTAGAACGCATATGAGGAATTTGTGAACAGACTGGGTTGAGTTTAGCATAGATGGGGAAAGGGTCCGATCACATTCACTTAGATGAAAATCAACTTGAAGAATTAGCAATAAGTGAATGCTGTTGAGGACATTGAAAAACTCAAATATATATATAGTCAATGAAGAATATGAGTCTCAAAAGTTTTGAAGAATTTGAAAATTTGATGAATTTGAAAACTTGAGAAATTTGCAAATTTGAGGAATTTGATAATTTGAAGAATTTGCAAAGTGCTCAATTTTGAAGAATTTCAACTTTTGATTGATGGCGCAACCCACCGTATAAGAATGATGATTTCAGACACCGCGTACAATTGTCGTAGAGTTCTAAGAATCAAATTCTTCGTTAATTTCTTCACACTTAGAGAGTTATTCTTCATTGATTGAAGAAAAACGTTACTTTGTGTGTTGCACATCTAAGTCATCAATTTTGCATAAGTGTTAGGATGTGTGTTCTTCATCAAAGAACATTCGAAGATTCTAAGATATTTAGCTCACACCGCAACTTGCGAAATCTCTTTTCATCCAAGGGCTTTGTGAAGATATGGGCCAGTTGTTCTTTAGTGGGAATGTGATTGATGGAGATGTCGCCCTTGAGTACATGATCTCGAACAAAGTGATGACGAATCTGGATGTGCTTGGTCTTGGAGTGCTGAACTGGGTTGTACGCAATCTTGATGGCACTCTTGTTGTCGCAGTAAAGAGGCACATTCTTCAGCTTGATGCCGTAGTCCTTGAGGGTTTGCTTCATCCATAGTAACTGAGCACAACATGAGCCAGCAGCAATGTACTCAGCTTCCGCAGTGGAGAGTGAAACGCAGTTCTGCTTCTTCGAGGACCAACAGACTAAGGATCGTGCGAGGAAATGACATGTGCCTGAGGTTGACTTGCGATCCACATGATCTCTAGCATAGTCAGCATCAGAGTATCCGACGAGGTGAAGTTTTGAGCCCTTGGGATACCACAATCCAAGTGTTGGTGTGTGAGCTAAGTATCGAAGAATATGTTTCACAGCCTTATGGTGTGATTCCTTCGGTGTTTCTTGGAATCGAGCACACATGCAAACACTTAGCATTATATCAGGCCTAGATGCACATAGGTACAATAAGGAGCCAATCATGGAGCGGTATACCTTCTGATTGAAATCATTACCATTTTCATCAGTGCAGAGGTGGCCTTTTGAAGGCATTGGAGTTTTGATGCCTTTGCAATCTTGCATGTCGAATTTCTTCAGAACATCTTTGAGGTATTTTTCTTGTGAGATGAAGATTCCATTGTCTTGCTGACGAATTTGAAGACCTAAGAAGAATTTCAACTCTCCCATCATAGACATTTGATATTCTTCACTCATCATATAGGCAAATTCATCACTGTAACGTTTGTCAGTACATCCAAAGATAATATCATCAACATATATTTGGCATATGAACAGTTCATTGTCATAGGATTTTGTGAAAAGAGTAGAGTCGAGTGAAGCGGGTTTGAAGCCTTTCTTCATGAGGAATTCCTTCAGAGTGTCGTACCACACCCGAGGGCCTGCTTGAGGGCATAGAGGGCCTTGTTTAGTCTGAAGACTTTGTCAGGATGCTTAGGGTCTTCAAAACCTGGGGGTTGAGCAACATATACTTCTTCCTCAAGCTTACCATTGAGAATCCACTTTTCACATCCATTTGATATAAGATGATATTATGATGGTTAGCGTAAGCCAGTAATATGTGAATAGCCTCAAGTCTAGCAACAGGTGCAAACGTTTCATCAAAGTCAATTCCTTCAACCTGTGTATAGCCTTGGGCTACAAGGCGAGCCTTATTCCTCACCACGAGGCCATTTTCATCTTGCTTGTTGCGATAGATCCACTTGGTACCTATGATGTTATGTTTGCGAGGATCTGGTCGCTTGACAAGTTCCCACACGTTGTTGAGCTTGAACTGATGCAATTCCTCTTGCATAGCTTGAATCCACTCGGGCTCCTTGAATGCTTCATCAACTTTGGTGGGCTCTAAGATAGAGACAAAGTCAAAGTGCCCACAAAAGTTATTTAGATGTGAAGCTTTTGAGCGTGTGAGAGGACCTGGTGCATTGATGTCATCGATGATTTTGTCAATCTGCACTTCATTTGCTACTCTTGGATGAGCAGGTTGACGAGGCTGAGGATTTTCATCAGCACCATTTTCTTCAGGTATATCAGCATGAGAGACTTCATTTGTTGGAATGATTTCCTCAGTGGGTATGACATCTTCAGTTGCCTTCAGCTTGATGGATTCCTTAGGACATTGTTCATCTAACACAGAAGGCAGGTGCTCTCTTTGCGAGCCATTAGTTTCATCGAACCGCACATCTACAGTTTCAACCACCTTGTGATGGTAGGTGTTGAAGACTTTGTAGGTATGCGAGTCCTTTCCATAACCAAGCATAAAACCTTCATGTGCTTTCGGTGCAAACTTAGAACTATGGTGAGGATCTCTGATTTAGCATTTTGCACCGAAGACCTTGAGATAACTTACATTGAGTTTCTTGCCTGTCATGAGCTCATATGAAGTCTTCTTGAGGAATTTGTGAAGATATACCCTGTTGATGATGTGGCATGCAGTATCAATTGCTTCAGGCCAGAAGTGACGAGGGGTTTTGTATTCGTCAAGCATGGTGCGAGCCATTTCAACAAGTGTCATGTTTTTGCGCTCCACGATGTCATTCTGCCGAGGAGTATAAGGGGCAGATAACTCATGAGTAATACCAAGTTCATCAAGATATTCATCAAGATTAGCGTTCTTGAACTCAGTCCCATTATAACTCCTGATATGCTTGATCTTGATGCCGAAGTTGGTGGAGACCCTTGAAGCAAATCGTCTGAAGACGTCCTGCACTTCATTTTTGTACAGAATAACATGCACCCATGTGTAACGAGAGTAATCATCAACAATGACAAAGCCATACAAACTTGATGCATTTGTTAGTACAGAGTAATGAGTGGGGCCAAATAGATCCATGTGAAGCAATTCAAAGGGTCGAGTCGTGGTCATGATTGTCTTCGAGGGATGCTTGGATCTGGTCATCTTCCCAGATTCACATGCACCACAAAGGTGATCCTTGAGGAATTTGACACCCTCGATGCCAATGACGTGCTTTTTCTTCACGGGTGTGTGCAGGTTCCTCATACCAGCATGTCCAAGTCGTCGATGCCACAGCCAGCCTTCTGAAGACTTTGCAAGTAAGCAAGTGGCAGGTTGAGGACCTGTAGAGAAATCAACAATATACAAGTCTCCTCTCCTAAAGCCTAGGAAGACTTTGGAATTGTCAGATTCCATGATGACAACACAATGATATTTTCCAAATACGACAACCATATCAAGATCACAAAGCATTGAGACAGACATAAGGTCGAACCCAAGGGATTCAACAAGCATCACCTTGTCCATGGTTCGGTCCTTTGAGATAGCAACCTTACCAAGTCCCAATACCTTGCTTTTTCCTTTGTCTGCGTAGGTGATATGCTTCAGATGAGATGGAGTGAGTGGCAAATTCATCAGTAGATTCTTGTCACCCGTCATGTGGTTTGTGCATCCATTATCAAGAACCCACTCCGTAGCTTTTAGAGTATCATCCTGCAGATGAATTAGTACAACTTTTGAACTCATATGCTTCAATACTCAGAGTGAAGAATATGATACAATTTCATCAGACAGAATTTCATCACATAAGATAGTAAGCAAGTAGAGTGAGGACATGAGAAATGAAGAATTCATTTCATCATGGTTAGCTTGCGTCCTTTCAAGCATTTCCTCGGGTCTCCAGCAAATTCATCAGATGTTCAAATTCATCTGGAGACCTGACCCTGCATAAGATGTCAGTTTGATTTCTTCACCACCCACATCTGGAGGGGTGGCAAAGAATTCATCATTCTGTGAGCACCATGTGAGAAGGGAGGCATTGAAGCAAGTGCGCTTCGTTTCACAGGGCGAGGGTTAGAGTATTCAAATGAATAAGCAGAGAAATTCTTCGAGGACTTATGAACATAATGGTTTGAAGAATAATGCCCATATTCATAACTCTTAGGTTTTCCCTGCGAAACAGAGGCATTAGCACGAGAATGGTGATTTTGACCATTTGAGGAATTTGGTCCAAGTGAGGACTTTGGTCCATATGAGGAATTTGATCTGGGGTTCCGATTCTTCATGAGTGGTGTTGTGAGGACATTCACTTGAAGATTTTGTAGGTAGCTCTTGGGAACCCAGATTTTCTTCATAGGAGAACCGTTCCTGCAGTTAGTTCCAACATATCTAGCAAATACTTCACTTCTCTGATTTTTGAAGAATTTGTAATTGGAGTCAAGTGACTCATCAGAGGAATATGAAGTTTCACAAGTAAAGCCAGATAAAGTGGATGGATCTACAGGAGATCCTTTTGCAGCAACCCATGAGGTTTTGGGGTACTGCTTAGGTGACCAGTAGGATCCATCAGCGTTGAGTCTCCTCACAAAGGCAATACCCTCTTTCCTAGGGTTCCTGTTTAGAATCTGCTTCTTGAGGACATCACAAAGGGTTTGATGCCCTTTTAGACTTTTGTACATGCCTGTCACATATAATTCCTTCAACCCTACATTGTCATCAGTGATACTTGTGGTATCCTCAGATGAGGAATTTGAAACCACTGGAATAGCTGAAGAATTTGCAGCAGTAGAAGCATTTGAACACTCAGGTGAAGAATTAGCAGTTTCACATTCGATGCATTTCAAACAAGGTGGAGCAAATTCTTCCTACGCGGTACTGATCTGTTGAGCCAGTAAGGAATCGTTTTCCCTTTGGAGATCCTCATGTGACACCCTCAGCTTTTCAAGATCTTGCTTTCTTTGAAGAAATTCATATGAAAGTTTCTCATGATCGGCTAAGAGGTTGTTATGATGACTCTGAAGGTTATCATACTTTGTCTGAAGACTTTTAAGATCGACAGACAGAGTTTGAGTCCGATCCACTTCATGGTTTAACAGATCATCGCTTTTGTCTAGCATTTTCTGAAGCTTTTCAAGTGCACTTTGTTGCTTAGTGGCAATTTTAACAAATTTAGCATAGCTAGAATTCACATATTCATCAGATTCACCTTCACTTGATTCAGATGAGGAATGATGTTTGTGTACCTTTGAGCCTTTTGCCATGAAGCAATAAGTGGGAGCATAATCATCATTGCTGACGTCAGAGTCGTTGGAGTAGTCATATTCTTCATTGTTGAAGATGGACTTGCTGACGAAAGCAGTAGCGAGAGCAATTCTAGTGACACCAGATTCTGATTCCTCCTCAGATTCTTCCTCTTCCTCATATTCTTCAGATTCTTCCTCGGAATCCATTTCCTTGCCGATGAATGCTCGAGCCTTTCTGGAACCATTCTTCTTGTGCTTTGAGGACTTTGAAGATGAGGACTTTGCAGATGAGGACTTTGAAGATTTGTTCTTTTTCTTCGAGTCATCAGAACTATCATCCTTGTATTTCTTCTTCTTCTTTGAGTCTTTTTCCCAGAGAGGACAATCAGAGATAAAGTGGCCAGGCTTCTTGCAACGATGACATGTTCTCCTTTTGTAATCTTCCGAGGTATCTGATTTCCTCAAGCCACTTTTTGATGACTTTCCAAATCCACCTCTTCTTGAGAACTTATGGAATTTCCTCACAAGCATAGCTAGTTCCTGACTTAGTTCTTCAGGATCACCAAGGCTGCTGTCAGAATCTTCTTCTTCAGATGAGGAAATTGTTTTTGCCTTCAGAGCACGAGATCTTCCATAGCTTGGCCCGTAGAGGTCTCTCTTTTCAGCTTGTTGGAATTCATGAGTATTGAGTCTCTCAAGAATATCAGCAGGATCAAGAGCTTTATAATCTCCACATTCTTGAATCATCAAACCAGAGTATCAAATGAGGAATCGAGAGATCGTAGCAGTTTCTTCACCACTTCATGGTCAGTGATATCAGTGGCACCCGGTGCTTGAAGTTCATTGGATATATTAGTGAGGCGATCAAATGTTTGCTGAACATTTTCATTGTCAAGTCTCTTGAAGCGGTTGAAGAGATTGCGAAGAACATCAACACGAGAGTCATGTTGAGTGGAAGACTTTCGACAGCCTATCCCAGATAAGCTTAGCAGATTCCAAAGCACTCACTCTGCCATACAGACCTTTGCTCAGATGACCACAGATGATATTCTTCGCTTGAGAATCGAGTTGCTTGAATCTCTTCACATCAGCAGCTGTAACAGTAGGAGCGACAAAGGGCACACCATTTTCCACAACGTACCAGAGATCGTTGTCAATAGCTTCAAGGTGCATACACATCTTGTTCTTCCATTAGGGGTAGTCTGTCCCATCGAAGGTAGGACATCCCGCAGAAACCGTGATCATACCTGTAGTCAACATAACTAGAACTCTAGGTGGTTAAACCAAAATCACACAGAGCGAGGGAGTACCTGCTCTGATACCAATTGAAAGTGTGTTATATCGACTAGAGGGGGATGAATAGGCGATTTTTACAAATTCATCACTTGAGGAATTTCAACCTTGAGGAATTTGAAATGTGATGAATAACTAACAGCGGAATAAGTACTCAAGTGCATGAGGAACATGGTATCAGCTTAGTCAGCATGATGAAATGAAACATGCACGAACAGTGAGCAGCGTGATAAAGGATAAGCAGTGATGAACAAGGCAACTTCAAGAATTTGAGGTGAGGAATTTGCGAAAGTCTTCAGTCAAATTCTTCAAACAGTAACAATCAATTTCATCAACAGGTTTATGAGGAATAAGGAGGTTGAGGAAATAGAACCAGGTAGCTCAATGAAGACAATGGATTGATGACCCAGTTCCAACTGCTGTGATAGTCGTACGTCTGGTTTGGAGCGGCCTGGTATTTAAACCAGAGGACACACAGTCCTTACCGTATTCTCCTTGAGCTAAGGTCACACAGTCCTCGCCCAACACTCGTGGTAAGTCTTCAGGGTAGACTTCCAAAACCCTCACAAACTGGTCACCCAGCGATCCACAATTTACTGCTGGATGCTCTAGACCAAGGTCCCTTCGTGGTCCCCAATTGACTGCAGGAGCACTAGACCATGACGCCTAACCGTTTGGAGGATGCACCGTCCTCAAAGGTAACAAGCGTCGGTCGACACAGGAATTTCTTCAGCGATGCTCAATCACTATGGATTTTGTGGTTTGGTTGTGGGTTTTTCCTCACTGATGATTTTCTCTCAAAGTCCTCAAAGGATGGGTTGCTCTCAAATGACAAGTGTCACTTCTCTCTCGGAGCAGCCAACCAGCTAGTGGTTGTGGGGGGTGGCTATTTATAGCCAGGATGCAACCTGCCATGATAAGACATAAATGCCCCCCATAATATGACCGTTATGTGGATAAGAATGATTGGGGACAGCTGGCGCTAAGCACAGCAACGGTCGGAATTTCGAATTATGAAAGTCCTCAGCTTATCATGTTCCTCACTTGTAGGCAATTCGCACTGGCGAAATCCTAACTCCTCAGTCAGATCAATTTCCTCAGAGACCAGAAGAACTTCGTCTCTATCACTGAAGAACTTGTCTGAACCGTAAGAGATTTCCAAAGGCTTCACTCGAAGGATTGTATGGGTTGATGATTTTGGAGTTGAGCATCAGTTGGAAATTTTCCTTAGTATTACCTCGGCCCCCTTTAACAGTACGGTGTTTCCTATGACTCAAATAAAGGAAATGAAACTATGAAAACAAAAGTCTTCACGCTTCATATTCCTCGTTCATATCTTCAAGGTCACACCAACTTCTTCATTTTCAAAGTCTTCACAAAGTCTTCAGCAAAGTCTTCAAAAAGTCTTCAGCAAAGTCTTCACTTGAAGACATACATTTTTAGGGGGTCGATAATCTCCGAATATATCAAACTCCTCAGCGACTTATAGAGCATGTGTACACTCACAAACACATTAGTGCCTTAACCTATAAGTCTTCAATACACCAAAATCACTAAGGGGCACTAGATGCACTAACAATTACATATATATATATATGCATCAACTTATGTACTGTTTACAATATGTAGCACCGTAAAATAAATTTGAAATGAATGGAAAACACAAAAAATAGAGAGGAAAACTAAAACCTAATTAAAAGCTAAAACAAAAAAACAGAACACTTAGTACCGGTTGGTATCACCAACCGGTACTAAAGGTCCTCCACCACCAGCCCACACAGGCAGCCACGTGGTGGGCCTTTAGGACCGGTCCATGGGCCAACCGGTACTAAAGGTCTAGACCTTTAGTCCTGACCCTTTAGTACCGGTTGGGGAACCGGTACTAAAGGCCCATCCCGACCGGACTACAGACACGCATTCTACTAGTGCTACTATACCATGCTCTATTAAAGGAAATTATGTTAAAACTGCTTTATGTGATCTTGGAGCTGGTGTTAGTGTTATGACTTTCTCTTTATACCATAGACTTGATTTGAATAAGTTGACACCTACTGAGATCTCTTTGCAAATGGCTAATAAATCAACTGCTCTACCTATCGACATTTGTGAGGATGTACCTGTCGTAGTTGCAAATGCTACTATCTTGACGGACTTTGTTATTCTTGATATTCCTGAGGGACGAGAGTATGTCGATCATCCTTGGTAGACCCTTTTTGAATACTGCAGGGGCTGTTATTGATTGCAACAAGGGCAATGTCACTTTTCATATTAATGGTAATGAGCATACGGTACACTTTCCGAAGAAACAACCTCAAGTTCATAGTATCAACTCTATTGAAAAAATTCCAACAATTATTATTGGAGACTTTGAGTTCCCTCTTCCTACTATCAAGAACAAATATGATATACTTATTGTTGGGGAAATGCATATCCCCATTGAGGTAACTTAGTGTTATTCAAAAATTCTTCGGTTTCATGTTATTTGAAAGAAGTTTGTTAATAAGACTTGATCAACCTTATTGATGGATTCCTTTTGATGAGCATGAGATGGACGAATTTAGAAAGCACAACTTCCTGTACCTAAATTTTACTTTCTGTTACCTAGATGAAATTAAGTAAAAATGCTATTATTTTTCTGTTTTCCGAGTTTTGGGTGCAATAAAAAAGTGACATGAAAATAAAAGTCCTTCAAATGTCATGAAAATGGAGTATGATTTTTTTCTGGAATATTTAAGAATTTTTGGCACTGAGTATGCATCAGGGGACTACACCAGTGGGACACAAGCCTGCAAGGCGCGCCCACCCCCCTTGGCGCGCCCTAATGGCTTGTGGGTCCCACGTGGACCCCTCCACTTATTCTAGCACCCATTCACTTCATCTTCCTCCAGAAAAAATCCCACCATTGCTCAAACCCGTGTTCTAGCTCCTCTTGCTTCCATTTTCGATCTCCTTGCTCAAAGCTCCATTCGCAAAACTGTTTTAGGGGATTGCTCATCGTATGTGACTCCTCTAATGGTCCAATTAGTTTTTGTTCTAGTGGCTTATATATTGCAGATTTTTGCTGTTGTGGTGACTGTGTTTTTGAGCTTGCATGTCAAATTTGTATGGTCCCAAGTAGTTTTTATGCATGATATAGTCTCTAGGCACTTGAGGGAGTAGTTGCTATGAGTTTTGTCGAGTTCTATTCACCTTTATTTTCATTCGCTAAAAATTTCAGAATTTTTTCAAAGAAATAAAAGATGTTGAGAAGGTTACTAAGAGGTTCTTCAAGCCGGGGTTCTAAGGAAGATGAAAATGAAATGAAGGAGAAACCCAAATATAATCTTCCTCGCGTAGCAGAAATTCGACCATGTGAATGACTGTGTGACACATTCTTGAGGGCGGATGGAATTGATGAAGATTTCTATTATTTGGCCGAGAATGCAGGCACCACCGACTTCCTCAATGATAAGTGTGACCAGTACCTCTTGCAAACTAATACCTTTGTGCAAAATTTTCACTTTCATCCTAGGGAAGACCCTCCTACAGTAGAATTTCACTTATATGATGTGCCTAAGAAAATGAGCCTTTATGATTTTTGCAAAGTTTGTAAGATACCCTATGATGGCAGCATTAGGGAACCACGTCCTCGAGACATGGAAGATTTTATTGCCGCAGTCACTGTAGGAGAAGAGAGAGGCGTGTCAAAGGCAAGAGAAGCTAGTTTACATTTTTCCTATGCTATGTTATTATTCATTATTTGCGGGAAGATGTTTAGTTAGTCGCTGGGAGAGTGGTAGCCTTATTGCTCCTGACCTCACTATTTTGCGCCATGCTTTATTTGCTAATAGAACCTTTAGTCTGGGATCTATGGTGGCCCAACGGTTGAACACCAACCATTCGAAGGGGCCCATATTTGGAGGTATCTATGCATCTCGTTTAGCTAAACATTTTGAGATACCCATTAGGCTTCACGAGAAAGACGAGAAGCTGATACCCGCGAAGTTTCTAGATTATGACCGTATGGTAGCCCATGATGTTATTAAAAATAATGATGATAGGAGGCTGCTTTACAATTTAGTATTTAGTCAGGGTTCTTGTGAGATTATTACTCTGCCTGCTTCTTCTCTCTTCGATATTCATTCAGGTAGGTACACTGTTATGCCCGATAACATCTACCGATATTGGGGTTTGTCGCAACCTCCAGCACCTGAGCAGGCACCGGCCCTTGATCCATATCAGGTCCCGGTCTTTCAGTGGGAGCCATAGGAGGTCGCTAATCAGTGGAACCCTCAATGTCCTTCGGAGTATCCCGGAGAAGGTTATTTCCAGCCATGGCCCTAGACTAACTTAGGCCAAAAGCCTAAGCTTCGGGGAGTATGTATTTCTCACTGACATTACATTCATGTTCACACACTCATTTCAATTGTCGGTGTTCATACTTTTTCATTGTACTATCCATGGTAGTTTATTTCTTGTTTTGCTTTCTTCTTGTGTGTTTAATTAACTTTGAGGAAAATACAAAAAAATTAGTTCTAGCTTTATTTCCTAGTTTCTTAGTTGTAGCATTAAAGAGAAAACCCAAAAAATATTTCTTGTTCTTCTTTTTGCTTGTTGGGAGCTTCCTCGTGTAAATAATTTTCCTTTCTTTTCTTTGGGTCGTAAGGAGAAGACCACGATGACATGTTGAGTGGCTCTCATATGCATTATTGTTTATCTTACAAAGAGCCCATGTTGCCTTGTCTTCTCCTTTGGTTTATTGTTTGCAGATTCCAGCTTAGTCCAATGCACATGCACTCTTATTATTATTCACATCGTTCGGTCATGCAAGTGAAAGGCAATAATGACGATATTTGATGAAAAGATTGAGATGGAGAAAAGCTAGTATGAACTCGACCTATCTTGCTTTTGTAAATATGATTAGCTCATCGTTCCGAATTTAGTACATTATGGGTTAAACATGTTTGCAATGACAATTAGAAATTATAGTTATTCATGCCATCCTTAATTAGCTAAGAGTGGATAATGGTTTGTCTTGAGTGCCAACATGCGCATTAAAATGGTTGGGATGTAGTATGATAGAATGGTATCCTCCTCTGGATGATTCAAGTGGCTTGACTTGGCACATGTCACGCATGTAGTTGAAACAAATCAACATAGCCTCCACGATGTTTATGTTCATAGTGAATTATATCCTACTCATGTTTGCATTCAATGTTGGTTAATCTCAAAGCATGTTGATGACTGTGTCGCTCTCTAGTTGGTCGCTTCCTAGTCTTTTGCTAGCCTTCACTTGTACTAAGCGGGAATACTGCTTGTGCATCCATCTCAATAAACCCAAAGTTGTTCCATATGAGTCCACCATATCTACCTATATGTGGTATTTACCTGTCGTTCCAAGTAAATTTGCATGTGCTAAATTTAAACCTTCAAATAAATATTCTGTTTTGTATGCCCAAATCGCTCATGTGGCGATTGGGGGTTGTCAGTATCTTCCATGCTAGGTGGGTTATTCTCACGATATGTGTTGATTCACTATCATTCACAAGAAAGTGGCTAGTAATCGGCATGCCCAGTCCCATGCTCGAAATAAAAAGCAAATTATAATTAAATAGAACTCCCCCAGGACTGTGTTTGTATGGACGATACCCGTGGATTTGGCCCGCCGTGGAGTGTGACTGATTGGTGGAGGGAGAGTAAAAACTTTACCATTCTGTTTGGGAACTGCCTATAATGTATCTAGCATGGAAGATATTGAAAACCTCTTGGTCGTTATGTGATAAATGAAAGCATACCTCTCCAAAAATCATTACGTATCTCTGTTTTAAAAGCTCGAGCTATGTCACCTCTGCAAATCAATGCTTCCCTCTACGAAGGCTCTTTCCATTTACTTTATTGTTGAGTCATCATCCTCTTATAAAAAGCACTAGTTAGAGAGCGCCATCATCATTTGTATGCCTTCTTATTAATTGATATTGAGTATGAGCATGATTGGATCTCTCTCATCGTGAATTACAATGTTTAGTCAGTCCTTGTTCTCCAGAGGTGCCCTGCATTTATGTTTTGCAGTCTTAGAAAGGGCTAGAGAGATACCATTATGTCATATTGCATCATGATTGTTTTTATAAAAAAATTTGCCATCCAAGACTTATTATTATTTCTTGCTCGTTGATTATGCCATTGATATGGGTAAATGTGAGACCTAAATGTTATTGTGAATGTGGTTAGTCTACAATCTTTGCTGAAAATCTGAACATAAGTTAGACATATTTACAACAGCAAGATCAAACAGAGTTTGTAAAAGTTTTTCTTTCTCACTTTCAATTTATCAACTGAACTGCTTGAGGACATGCAAAGGTTTATCCTTGGGGGAGTTGATACATCTCCAACATATCTACTTTTCCAAACTCTTTTGCCCTTGTTTTGGACTCTAATTTGCATGATTTGAATGGAACTGTTGGAAATATGCCCTAGAGGCAATAAATAAAGTGTTTATTATTATATTTCCTTGTTCATGATAATTGTTTATTATCCATGCTATAATTGTATTGATTGGAAACACATTGCATGTGTGGATAAATAGACAACACTTTGTCCCTAGTATGCCTCTAGTGAACTAGCTCGTTGGTCAAAGATGGTCAAGGTTTCCTAGCCATTGACACGAGACGTCATTTGATAATGGGATCACATCATTAGCAGAATGATTGGATGGACAAGACCCAAACTATAAACATAGCATATGATCGTGTCAGTTTATTGCTACAGTTTTCTGCATGTCAAGTATATGTTCCTATGACCATGAGATCAAGCAACTCATGGACATCGGAGAAGTGCCTTGTGTGTATCAAACGTTGCAACATAACTGGGTGACTATAAAGGTGCTCTACAGGTATCTCCGAGGGTGTCTATTGGGTTGGCATATATCAACACTAGGATTTGTTACTCCGTGTGACGGAGAAGTATCTCGGGGCCCACTCGATAATACAACATCACCATAAGCTTGCAAGCAATGTGACTAAGTGTTAGTCATGAGATCTTGTATTGTGGAAACGAGTAAAGATACTTGTCGGTAACGAGGTTGAACTAGGTATGGAGATACCGATGATCGAATCTCGGGCAAGTAACATACCGAAGAACAAAGGGAACATCATACGATATTAATTGAATCCTTGACATAGAGGTTCGACCGATAAAGATCTTCACAGAATATGTAGGAATCAATATGGGCATCTAGGTCCCACTATTGGTTATTGACTGTAGAGGTGTCTCGCTCATGTCTACATAGTTCTCGAACCCGCAGGGTCTGCACACTTAAGGTTTGGTGACGTTTCGGTAGTATAGAGTTATGCATGGTGGTAACCGAAGGTTGTTCGGAGTCTCGGATGAGATCCCGGACGTCACGAGGAGCTTCAGAATGGTCCAGAGGTAAAGATTGATATATAGGAAGTCCTGTTTTGGTCACCAGAAAAGTTTTGGCCTCATCGGTAGTGTACCGGGAGTGCCGGGAGGGTACCGGGGACCATCGGGAGGAGTATTTCGACCCAAGAGGCTACATGGGCTGTGGGAGAATGAATACCAGCCCTTAGTGGTTTGGCTGATGTCCCACAGAAGGCCCATGCGGCTGGGAAGAAAGTCCAAAGTGGAAAAGGTGGAAAAGGCAAAAAGGTGGAGATAAGGAAGGAGCCCTAATCCTACTAGGAGTGGAGGAGGAGGGCTCCTCCCTCCACTTCGGCCAAAGCCACCAAGGGCAGGCCCTTGCGCCCAGCCTCCTCCTATCCTCCTCCAATATATACTAGAGGTTTTAGGGTTTTTGCATATAGTTTTATAGCCACGTGCAACCCTCTCCTCTAGTCCGCAGTTTCTCCTCTAGATCGGTTTCAGTAGTGCTTAGGCGAAGCCCTGCTGGAATTACTCCACCACCATCACCGCAACGCCATCGCGCTGCCGGAGAACTTGTCTACCTCTCCGCTCCCTCTTGCTATATAAAGAAGGCGGAGATCGTCATCAAGCCGTACGTGTGCTGAACGCGGAGGTGTCGTCCATTCGGTGCTAGATCGGGACAGATCGTGATTAGATCGCGGGACGCTCGGCGATTTGGATCGCGAAGACGTTCGACTACATCAACCGCGTTTCTTAACGCTTCCCTCTTAGCGATCTACAAGGGTACTTAGATCCACTCTCCCTCTCATGCACGGGATGAACAAGTCAGTCGCCAAGCTATTTGCGATGCTGAAAGTCGCTGAGTCTAAAATCCAAAAAGAACATCAAGTGTGGATGGTCAATAAAACCACTAGTTTCAAGAAGAATGGCAAGGGCAAGAAAGGTAAATCCAAGAAGGATGGCAAAGCATTTGCTCCTCCTGTAAGGAAACCCAAGGCTGGACCCAAGCTAGAAACTGAGTGCTTTCATTGCAAGGGAACTGGTCACTAGAAGTGGAACTGCCCCAAATACCTGGCTGACAAGAAGGCGGCCAACAACAAACAAGGTATATATGATATACATGCTATTTATGTGTACCTTACTAGCTCTCGTTGTAGTGCCTGGGTATTTGATACCGGTTCGGTTGCTCACATTTGCAACTCAAAACAGGAACTATGGAATAGACGAAGGCTGGCGAAGGACGAAGTGACGATGCGCGTGGGAAATGGTTCCGAGGTTGATGTGATCACCGTCGGCACGCTCTCTTCGATTACCATCAGGATTAGTGATGAACATGAATAATTGTTATTTAGTGCCTGCGTTAAGCATGAACATTATATCTAGATCTTGTTTATTGCGAGACGGTTACTCATTTAAATCAGAGAATAATGGTTGTTCTATTTATATGAGTGATATATTTTATGTTCATGCACCCAATGTGAGGGGTTTATTCATATTGAATCTTGATAGTGATGATACACATGTTCATAACATTGATGCTAAAAGATGTAGAGTCGATAATGATAGTACCACTTTCTTGTGGCACTGCCGTTTGGGTCATATTGGTGTAAAACGCATGAGGAAGCTCCATGCTGATGGAATTTTGGAGTCACTTGATTTTGAATCACTTGACACATGTGAACCATGTCTCATGGGCAAGATGACTAAAACGCCATTCTCTGGAACAATGGAACGGGCAAGTGACTTGTTGGAAATCATACATACTGATGTGTGCGGTCCAATGAATGTTGCAGTGCGCTGTGGATATCGTTATTTTCTCACCTTCACTGATGACTTAAGTAGATATGGGTATATTTACTTAATGAAACACAAGTCTGAAACATTTGAAAAGTTCAAGCAATTTCAGAGTGAAGTTGAGAATCATCGTAACAAGAAGATCAAATTCCTACGATCTGATCAAGGAGGTGAATATCTAAGTTATGAGTTTGGCAGTCACTTAATACAGTGTGGAATTGTTTCACAATTGACACGGCTTGGAACACCACAACGTAATGGTGTGTCCGAACGTCGTAATCGAACCTTATTAGATATGGTGCGTTCTATGATGTCTCTTGCCGATTTGCCACTATCATTTTGGGGTTATGCATTAGACACAGCTGCATTCACTTTAAATAGGGCACCATCAAAATCCGTTGAGACGACGCCATATGAATTGTGGTTTGGCAAGAGGCCAAAGTTGTTGTTTCTTAAAGTTTGGGGATGTGATGCTCATGTCAAAAAGCTTCAGCCTGAAAAGTTGGAACCCAAAGCGGCGAAATGCGTCTTCATAGGATACCCGAAAGAGACAGTTGGGTATACCTTCTATCTCAGATCCGAAGGCAAAGTGTTTGTCGCTAAGAACGGAACATTTCTTGAGAAACAGTTTCTCTCGAAAGAATTGAGTGGGAGGAAAATAGAGCTTGATGAGGTTATTGAACTTTTACTTCAACCAGAGAGTAGCGCAACGTAGAAAGATGTTTCTGTGGAGCCTATGATAGTTGAAGAGGAAGTTAATGATGATGATCATGAAGCTTCGGATCAAGTTACTATTGAATCTCGTAGGTCGACAAGGGCGCGTACTGCTCCTAAGTGATACGACAACCCTATATTGAAGGTCATGTTGTTGGACAACAATGAACCTACGAGCTATGGAGGAGCGATGATGGCCCTGGATTCCGAGAAATGGTTAGAGGCCATGAAATCCGAGATGGGATCCATGTATGAAAACAAAGTATGGACTTTGGAAGTATTACCTAAAGGGCGAAAGGCCATTCAGAACAAATGGATCTTTAAGAAGAAGACGGACGCGGATGGTAATGTCCCCGTCTATAAAGCTCGACTTGTGGCAAAGGTTTTTTCACAAGTTTAAGGAGTTGACTACGATGAGACCTTCTCACCCGTAGCGATGCTTAAGTCCATTAGAATCATGTTATCAATAGCTGCTTATTTCAACTATGAAATTTGGAAGATGGATGTCAAAACATCGTTCCTCAACAGTTTCCTTGAGGAAGAGTTGTATATGCTCCAACCAGAAGGTTTTGTCGATCCAGAGAATGCTGAAAAAGTTTGCAAACTCCAGCGATCCATTTATGGACTGGTGCAAGCATCTTGGAGTTGGAATAAGCGCTTTCACGAGGTGATCAAAGCTTTTGGGTTTATACAAGTTTATGGAGAAGCTTGTATTTACAAGAAAGTGAGTGGGAGATCTATAGCGTTTCTAATATTATATGTGGATGACATATTGCTGACTGGAAACAATATAGAAATGTTGGAAAGCGTGAAGGAATATTTGAACAAGAGTTTTTCAATGAAGGACCTAGGAGAAGCTACTTTCATATTAGGCATTAAGATCTATAGAGATAGATCGAGATGCTTGATAGCACTTTCACAAAGCACATACCTTGATAAAGTTATGAAGAAGTTCAAAATGGATCAGTCCAAGAAGGGGTTTTTGTCTATGTTACAAGGTGTGAAGTTGAGTAAGACTCAATGCCCAGTGACTGCAGAAGATAGAGAGAAGATGAGTGTCATCCCCTATGCTTCAGCCATAGGCTCTATCATGTATGCAATGATGTGCACAAGACCCGATGTCAGCCTTGCCATAAGTATGGCTGGAAGGTTTCAAAGTGATCCTGGAATGGAGCACTGTATGACGGTCAAGAATATCCTTAAGTACCTAAAAAGGACTAAGGAAATGTTTCTTGTTTATGGAGGTGATCAAGAGCTCGTCGTAAAGGGTTACGTCGATGCAAGCTTTGACACTGATCTGGATGACTCTAAGTCACAAACCGGATACATATTTATTCTCAACGGGGGAGCGGTAAGCTGGTGCAGTTCCAAGCAAAGCGTGGTAGCCGATTCTACATGCAAAGCGGAGTACATCGCAGCCTCGGAGGCAGCGAAGGAAGGTGTCTGGATGAAGCAGTTCATGACAGATCTTGGGGTAGTGCCCAGTGCACTGAATCCAATGACTCTGTTCTGTGACAACACTGGTGCCATTGCTCTGGCCAAGGAACCAAGGTTTCACAAGAGGACCAGACACATAAAGCGACGTTTCAAATCCATCCGCGATTACATCGAGGAGAAGGACATAAATATTTGCAAAGTGCACACGGATCTGAATATTGTAGACCTGTTGACTAAACCTCTTCCAAGGGCTAAACATGATCAACACCAGAACTGCATGGGTGTTTGATTCATTACAATGTAAATCACATAGTGATGTGAACTAGATTATTGACTCTAGTGCAAGTGGGAGACTGTTGGAAATATGCCCTAGAGGCAATAAATAAAGTGTTTATTATTATATTTCCTTGTTCATGATAATTGTTTATTATCCATGCTATAATTGTATTGATTAGAAACACATTGCATGTGTGGATAAATAGACAACACTTTGTCCCTAGTATGCCTCTAGTGAACTAGCTCGTTGATCAAAGATGGTCAAGGTTTCCTAGCCATTGACATGAGATGTCATTTGATAATGGGATCACATCATTAGCAGAATGATGGGATGGACAAGATCCAAACTATAAACGTAGCATATGATCGTGTCAGTTTATTGCTACAGTTTTCTGCATGTCAAGTATCTGTTCCTATGACCATGAGATCATGCAACTCACGGACACCGGAGGAGTGCCTTGTGTGTATCAAACATCGCAACGTAACTAGGTGACTATAAAGGTGCTCTATAGGTATCTCCGAGGGTGTCTGTTGGGTTGGCATGGATCAACACTGGGATTTGTTACTCCGTGTGATGGAGAGGTATCTCATGGCCCACTCGGTAATACAACATCACAATAAGCCTTGCAAACAATGTGACTAAGTGTTAGTCACAGGATCTTGTATTATGGAGACGATTAAAGAGACTTGCCAGTAACGAGGTTGAACTAGGTATGGAGATGCCGACGATCGAATCTCGGGCAAGTAACATACCAAAGAACAAAGGGAACATCATACATGATTAACTGAATCCTTGACATAGAGGTTTGACCGATAAAGATATTCGTAGAATATGTAGGAATCAATATGGGCATCCAGGTCCCGCTATTGGTTATTGACCGTAGAGGTGTCTCGGTCATGTCTACATAGTTCTCGAACCCGCATGGTCTGCACACTTAAGGTTTGGTGACGTTTCAGTAGTATAGAGTTATGCATGTTGGTAACCAAAGGTTGTTCGGAGTCCCAGATGAGATCCCGGACATCACGAGGAGCTCCGTAATGGTCCGAAGGTAAAGATTGATATATAGGAAGTCTTGTTTTGGTCACCGAAAAAGTTCCGGCCTCATCGGTAGTGTACCGGGAGTGTCGGGAGAGTACCGGGGACCATCGGGAGGAGTATTTCGACCCAAGAGGCTACATGGGCTGTGGTAGGATGAATACCAGCCCTTAGTGGGCTGGCCGAAGTCCCACAGAAGGCCCATGCGGTTGGGAAGAAAGTCCAAAGTGGAAAAGGTGGAAAAAGGCAAATAGGTGGAGATAAGAAAGGAGTCCTAATCCTACTAGGAGTGGAGGAGGAGGACTCCTCCCTCCACTTCGACCGAAGGCACCAAGGGCTGGACCTTGCGCCAAGCCTCCTCCTCTCCTCCTCCTATATATACTAGAGGTTTTAGGGTTTTTGCATATAGATTTTCAGCCACGTGCAACCCTCTCCTCTAGTTCGTAGTTTCTCCTCTAGATCGGTTTCAGCAGTGCTTAGGCGAAGCCCTGCTCGAATTACTCCACCACCATCACCGGAACACCGTCGCGCTGCCGGAGAACTCGTCTACCTCTCCACTCCCTCTTGCTGGATCAAGAAGGCGGAGATCGTCATCAAGCCGTACGTGTGTTGAACGCGGAGGTGTCGTCCGTTCGGTGCTAGATCGAGACGGATCGTGATTGGATCGTGGGACGCTCGACGATTTGGATCGCGAAGACGTTCGACTACATCAACCGCGTTTCTTAACGCTTCCCGCTTAGCATCTACAAGGATACATAGATCCACTATCCCTCTCGTAGATGCTCATCACCATGGATAGATCTTGCGTGTGCGTAGGAAAAATTTTGTTTTCCATGCAATGTTTCCCAACAGGAATTAACCCGGGCTGATGTTGTTTTCAACAGGATTGCCTTGGTGTTATTTTTTCGTAGAAATAAAAGTTCTTGGATTGATCTGAAAATTTACGGAGAATATTTTTGGAATTAATAAAAAATATTGGCGAAAGAAACAACTGTAGGGGGCTCACCACCTGGCCACAAGCCTGGTGGGCGCGCCCACCCCGTAGGGCGCGCCGGGCAGGCTTGTGGCTCCCCTGCTGCTCCTCCGGCCTCGTTTCCACTTCTATATATTCTTATTCGGGGAGAAAAAAAATCAGAGATAGGAGTTCATCGCGTTTCACGATACGGAGCCGCCGCCACCTCCCGTTCTTCCTCGGGGACCAGATTTGGAGTCCGTTTTGGGCTCCGGAGAGGAGAAATCGACGCCTTCGTCATCACCAAATATCCTTCATCACCAATTACATGATGCTCTCCATCGTTCGTGAGTAATCTCATCATAGTCTTGCTGGACGGTGATGGGTTGGATGAGATTTATCATGTAATCGAGTTAGTTTTGTTAGGGTTTGATCCCTAGTATCCACTATGTTCTAAGATTGATGTTGCTATGACTTTGCTATGCTTAATGCTTGTCACTAGGGCCCGAGTGCCATGATTTCAGATCTGAACCTATTATGTTTTCATGAATATATGTGTGTTCTTGATCCTATCTTGCAAGTTTTAAACACCTATTACGAGTTATGATCCGCATCCCCCAGGGTTACAATAACTGGGATTCTTTCTGGTGATTACCGTAGTTTGAGGAGTAGCTCAATCAGCCGATCGTTGATTTCTTTTTCAGCTGTAGATGGCCCCGTTCTCCCGCTGGTATTTCTCAACCGATCAAGCTCTTTCTTCATTTTTGCGACCTGCCCTCGAACTCTCCCAAAGGTGGCACTGTCTTTTTGCTTTGTATGTACTGTCGAGCAATTCGTTGTCCTTTGGAAGCTTATTCTTCATTATTTTCGGCAACTTTTCAAATGCCTTGTCGGCTACACCATTATTTGCCTTCCATTGCAACAATTCGAGTGTGATATCGAGCTTTGTGTTATCATCTTCGCAATTTGGGTACACCACTTTTTTGTGATCCTCTAACATGCGCTGCAACTTCAACTTCTCCTTTTCATTTTCCCAGTTTCTCTTTGCATCAGCAATGGCCCGACCAAGATCATCAGCGGGCTCATCTGATGCCTCAACTTATTCTTCTTCATTCTCTTCCCTCATTGTACTATCATCATATTCAGGACACCCAGGATAGTTGTCGTCATCCTCTTCTTCTTTATTCTCTTCCATTAGAACCCCTCTTTCTCCATGCTTGGTCCAACAATTATAACCGAACATGAAACCGGACGTAAACAGGTGGACGTGAATCTGTTTTGAGCTAGAGTAAGTCTTATCATTCTTACACACATCACATGGACAACACATAAAACCATCTCGGTTGTTTGCCTCGGCCGCACGCAAAAAACTCATTAATGAACTGGGGAGAGTGTCGGTCAACGTACATCCATTGTCGGTTCATCTTCATTACACAACACCGGGAAGACCAAATTAATACAAGTTCATACATAAAGTTCATACACACTTTTTCTCATAAAACAACATAAAACTATCTAGCTAAAACATTTTAAATGCAACAACAAATGCGATCAAAATCGCAACTAAGATAAAAATTGATCCAACAACATAATGATACCAAGCCTCTTTATTAATGACATATTTTCTAATCTTTCAAATCCTGATCTTGTGATCATCGACGACATCGGCAATGTACAACTCCAATTTCATCTTATCGTCTTCAACACTTTTCAATTTTTCTTTCAAATCCTCATGTTATTTTTCAACTAAATTTAACTTCTCGACAATAGGGTCGGTTGGCATTTCCGGTTCAACTACCTCCTAGATAAAAATATCTATGTCAACATGATGGGCATAATTTTCATTAACACGAAATGCAACAAATAGTTATAAAAGAGAATATACCACATCTGAATCGTAAACCAGACGAGGGCCGACGGGCACGGATATTATAACCATGGCACTATATATAACAACAATCATATAAGTAAGAAAACTATGCAAGTAACTATCTAAATCATACAAATACGATTTTATTTATAAAAATGATAAGAACACAAGAAGAGGCTCACCAAGATGGTGCCGGCGACGGGACAGTGCGGTCGATCGACTGTGGTTAGGACGGAGACGGGAAGGCACACTAAGTAAATCACACCTACACATATGCAAACTAAGGAGTTAATTTGAGCTCAAATTGCATATAAATCAAAAAAAACTATCACATAATTAGACCCAAACTAAAACCCACAAATTACTATACTTATAAAGCATAGGACGAGCTGATCTAGCAATAAGAGATGAAAGGACAAAGTTGCTAACCTTTGTGGACACTTGGATGGATTGGGGTGCCTCAAATCTTGACAAATCTTCGCAAAAATGGAGGGAGGAGCTAGAGCTAGGGGAAGAACAGAGAGGGGAATTCGAATGGAGAAAACAGAGAAATGGAGTCGGGCTGGACGAAGGGTTTATATAGGGAGGGATCTAGTCCCGGTTGGTTATACAAACCAGGACTAAAGGTATACCAATAGTCCCGGTTTGTATCATAAACCGAGACTAAAAGGGCTCGTCGGGGCCCCAGGCTGACACTAGCCTGCCACCACTCCTTTAGTCCCGGTTTGTGATACAAATAGGGACTACGTGTCCCAAATGAACCAGGACTAATGGGGCCCGTACCCCGTGACAGCTCCTAACCATTGGAACCGGGACTAATGGACACATTAGTCCCGGTCCAAAGCAAAACCGGGACTAAAGGTTGAAACAGAAGGCCTGTTTTCTACTAGTGATCCTAAATGGCTGATGCTATTCTATATTAAATGTTTGAACCTAAAAAACTCGATACTACAATCTGGAGTGTATTGAGTTTGCTACATAGAATGTATTTAACTTCCTTATTAATCAATGTTTAGGTTTTCCATTTATGGACTGAGCTGAGCCGTTGGAGTCTGATGAAGTGCAAACTATGAACAACGTAAGTTATATTAGCACTTATTTCATACTTTGACTAGATGTGTGGATGCACACATTATTTTATATCATCCATTTAACTGGACTGGTCAGATTGTGGGAGGTTTGTGATTACTTGCGACATTCAGTTTTAGAAAGAGAACTGAACGATGAAAGCCATTCTTTTGCAAATTAAAACTGAATGTGCAGGTCTCATAATTGTATTGAAGCAACAGTAAAGTTTAAGTTCTGATTCCGTAGATTAAAAAACTAATTGCAAACTGAGAGTTTTCCTCCCAGATACACATCGAATGGTTGATGAAAATCATCATTATAATACTGCAATTTTAGAGTAGTATGATTTAAAAAATATATACAATGCCAAACTTGGCCTAAGCGATGTCATGAAATCTGGCTTCCATAGTTTATACTATAAAGGCATCATTTTTCAGGTGGTATATACAACTATACACAACTTAATTTCTTCTGAATATTTTTCACATGTATGTTCAAACATGAGAGAAATGGTTTTTAGGCTTTAATATAATAAAACATATTCTATTTCATGCTGAAAAGAGTTCTTAACGTATGTGAAATTCTTATTTTCACTTGGATGTTCATATTCTTAGGAACACATGTTATGCTCTTTATGTATACGACATGTTTAGAAACTTCTGCACAATCTGTAGCAACTTGAATGTACAATTAGCCGGTCAGTTTGTTCAGGCTTTTCAGTATATTATTCTTATCAGATTTCTGTTGTACCTCCCTCTACTCTCTACTATGTCCTACTTCCAGTAAGTATTCTTTCTTTTCTGATTTCACACAATGGTAATTATGTATCATTCTCAATACATGTATGATTCTTTCCCTGTATCTGTGCCTCTTTTACTTCTATGTTACTTTTGTGAATGGTTTTACTAAAATTATTTGTAGGAAAAGGTATGAGGTTCCATATTGTTTGCCGTTTGCTACCTATGGCTTCAAATTATCCTGATGTGTAGCTGATGGAAAACAGCTTCCCAATGAGGCCCATCACCGTCATGTTCTGTCTCTTCATTTTCCTTTTTATATAGATTCCTCTGTTCAGTTTTTGGCAATGATTAATTGTCATTCCTGCTTCCATGCTCATCCGTTCAGAGTGTCTTTGCTCTTGAAAAAAAGGAAATGTTGTTGACTGAAGCCCCAAGGGTAGAAAAACATAATGTGGATTTTGTGTCAATTAATTTGACACCTTTAGATATCCATGCTTTTAACACTGCATTCATTATTTTTTCCTATCTATACAGTGTGTTGTAAATATATTTCAGTCATTGTACGCCACAGCCACTTCAGATAGCAAAAAAAAGATTGTCGGGCAAGGATGTGTCTACAAGTTTCAAATCAAAGAAAAGGTAAGCACATCTTAATTAGAGCAAAACAAATGAACCATTAGTTGTGTGAATGGCTCATAGACATCGTTCAAACATGTGCAGGTCTGCTGCAAAAGAACTATTCCCCTCAGGTTAAGGAGATGCCAAGGCAAAAGAAGCTAATGTTCAGAGAAGGTGAAGCGCGCTTTAGCTCGAGCAAGCCATAGTAATCAGGAACGCTAGCGCTTATTTTGTAAATATGCACCAGCCATAGTAATCAGGACTCCTTTTCTCTTGCTAAAAATAGGAACACAAGCACACACAGGCATCCCTGGGCGTCGACAGCTAGTCTCATTTAGTCCTCTTGATATTCTTCAATTCTAACACTAGTCTCCTTAAGACTCTCCCATGAAATAAAAAAGACTACTTTAGATAGGGGCACTCTACTATGATGTTGTGCTAGCAGAGTACAGTACAAACAACCACATTTATTAAACAATTAAAGCACTTGAACAATCCACATTATATGAACCAGAATCATCACATGCTGCACACCAATGCTGTCACAGACCTCACCACTATAATATTGTGTTAACAGAGTACAGAACAAACAAGTATATGTATTCTTGTACATTTATTAAACAATGAAGCACTTGAAGAATGCATCTTATAAGAAAAAGATCGTCACATGCTGCGCACCAATGTTGTCATAGAGTGTGCAAAGATGGAGAATTTAGTGGTGCCACCATGTTGGTGGAGCCTGATCGGACACAAGTGGTAGAGGATGTCCATTCGACACGAAAATAGGCCAGTCAGAGAGCTCCCAAGGGGTCGATACGCAAGAATCAGTACGCCAAAACAATTCAGTCCCTTCCACCCTTGTACGCCTGTCATGGAAGAAGTACACCTGTACCGAATCGTATTCCCCAGTCATATAAGATCTTGAACATCCAGGTCCAATAAACAACACCTGTCCAGGTAAATCGTCAATCTCTGTCCACTGCAACACACCACCATCAGGCTGAAGTTTGAAGAGTTGGAAACCAACTGTTTTGCCCCCAATGATGTGTCTAATGACCATAATGGGATGGCCACATGACTCGACAATGTAACGCCAAGTGCTTTTCCCAGTATCCTCCCGGAAGACCTGTTCTTCATCTACTTCATCCTGGTCATAATGTTTCCGCACCTGTACCTTCCGACCAGTGGCCACCATGCCAACTTGCCCATTCTGGCCCACCCTCGCAATCAACCTCACAGCCTCTTCCTCAGATGTCAGGAACCAGAATGTTCCATTGACGTGCACCAAGTCAACTAATTCAAGATCCAGCGGTATGTAACCATTACTCTCCGACCTCTGGAACGCCACGTGGCCGCAATCACTCCACATCATTGGCATCTTGTTATGCCAGAAAGCAGCTCGCCGAGGGGTCCCGTCTACCTCGACGATTGCTGCCACAACGTACCATCCACTGTCCGGAGAACCGGAAATAACAGCAGAAAGAACAGTCACATTAGCTAACCCTGTATCAGTCATCATTGAAACTGGTAGGTCGACCATCTGTTGGCTAGTAAGGTGGAATATAACATGTCGACGAGGGTTGTCAACCGCAAGGAAAACCCAATCCTTTTCAGCTGCACCAGTGAACCTAGCATGCCGTACTTCGAAGGGAAGTGCGGGAAGGTTGTTGAAACTTTTTCCAAGAACAGTGTAGTACATGGGTTGGAGAGTTGAGGGCAGCAACAGCCATGGCAGTTGAGGTGGCTCACTTGATTTCTTGACAACACCTTTCCAGAACTTGCTACAGCAGCTAAGACGGGCACGGTCTACGTGGCAGGGCAATCTCCTCACCACCTCCTCAATCATCTCGATGGGCAGCTCGGACAAAGCCATTGACACGACGAGTGCCTCGTTCACTGATCCTTCAACCCTGCTGCACAAATCATCGGCAATACATATAAATAAACATGGGTTCGGTAATATAAAATTTAACGCAACGGCATACATATGATACAATCCTAATTCTGACAAGGCAGGAAGCAGGCTCAAAATCAGCTATGCTCACTTTTAGTCACCACAAAAACAGATAGTATCATTCGAGGATACTACCAATGACAAGGTGGAAATGGAGAATAAATATAGATTCTTAGGCATCAAACTATTCACCAAGATGCTATAGCATAACAAAGTGCATTTCAGAACTCATTGATCAGATATGTCTTTCATTAACTACTGAGCTATCCTTGTCACAAACCTTGTGTGCTAATTGGAGTTTGAACTGTAGGAAACTGCTGGGCTACAAAGTAGTACAACAATACCAGTTCGAAGAACACAACTACCAAAAAAAACTTCCCAACAATACCAAGATTTGTGACAACACCAGTTCCAAGGCGGGTGATGAATAATAAATTAAGATTTACACGTCAAATAATTCACCAAGATAGTGCATTTCATAACTTATTGATCAGATAATCATTTCATTAAAACGAGTGGACGTTTTCATTAAAGCAGGCGGACTTTTCAACAAAGCGATAATACCTCGAACAGTTGGTGGGCACGACAGCAAGCTGAAGAGCGAGATCAAGACGTGAGGTGAAGGAGTGCGGCGCCGGCGTAGGGCAGCGGCTCCACAGAGGGTAGGTGGCGTCTACAGAAGCTCCACGCACTTGTACGGCGGCGGCTCCGGCGTGGTAACCGGCAGCGGAGGAGCCTCGGATGGTGGGGCAGATGCGGTAAGAAAGAGGGACTGCAAGGGTGAGGATGGTAGCGCTGCCGTACTTGAGAGGAACGCGCAGCCCCGCGCCCCCGCGCGCGCCCTTTTGGCCCAGCCCATGCGCGGAGAGGGACAACCCCCTTTTTTCGTTTTCGTTTTCGTTTTTATACCTTTTCTTATTTACTTTCTGTTTTGTTTTATTTTGCATTAAGATAATTCGGAACTACAAATATTCTAATTTTTTTTAAAACAGTTCTTGAATTCAAGAAATTCGCAATTACGAAAGAATGAACATTTATAAATTTTAATGAACAATTTTTTAGAATCAATTTTCAATAAAAATTTAACATTTTGTTGTCTTTAATGATTTTTTTGAATTTATAAGCATTTTTTGAACTTCATGAACAAAATTTGTATTCAAGAACATTTTTCTTGAAAAATGGATGATTTGTTTTTTGGATTCAATGAAAAACTTGAATTGAATGAACAAATTTTAAAGTTCATTAACATTTTCTAAAACTATGAAAAAATAAATTTTGGTGAAAATTTCTTTAATTTGATGAAAATAATTTGTATTTGATGAACAGTTTTGTATTCAATAAAAAATTGTGTTCATTGTTTTTTTCAATTTAATAAAAAAAAATTGTGAAAACTGTGAACAAATTTCAAATTTCATGAGCATTCCTTTAATTCAATGAGAATTTTGATCAACATTTTTAAATATGATGAACAAAAAATTTAATTCGATGGACATTTCTGAACATTGATGAACATTTTTGGAATTCGATGAACAAAAAATGTTTGGAATTTGAAAAAATAAAATTCACAAAAAAAATTAAAAGGTAAACCAGAAAAAAGAAAAAGAAAAATAAATTAAGAAAGGAAAAACAAAAAACGCCAACCGGGCCGGGACGGTAGCCCACCGAGGCTCAGTTAGTACACGTGCCATTTGGGCTGGCCCGCCGGCATGCCAGACACGTAGGCCCACATGTTGTCCGGCATGTTGGGCTGTTTTTTGGGTCATTTTTGGCCTATTGAGTTGCTTTAGGTCATACTAGCAAAAGAGCACGCGTGTTGCAACGTGGTGACATAATTGCAGCCTTGAAATCAAATTACTAAAAATGTAATGCCCATAATGATTATAAATAATGTATAAATAACATTTATATAAAAACCCGAATGTTCAAACAATACGGTTTAGATTTCCCAGCCCATGATGAAACTATCGAATAAAACCTAAGAATAGTTTGGTAAGAGATCCATACCTTCCTTGAGGGTGAAGCTTCTCCATGGTAGTTTGATAAGAAGTTAGAGACCCTATAGGTATGAGAGTTTGATCCATAACCAATAAATATACCCTCAATTACTTGCATTGAAATTTTCCTAACCGTTCTCTCTTGTTGTGAATAAAGCACTTGCACTCGAATACGCGGAAGTACTTGACGTTTGCCATGTTCCCAGTTAGGATATCATATGGGGGCTCCTCCAAGTTCTCGCGAAGGAAGAGCCAGTTTGATGCATGACATGAGGTGTTGAGGGCCTCGGCCCAAAATATATGTGATGACTTGTACTCATCGAACATGGACCTTTCCATCTCCACGGGTGTGTGTTTCTTCCTGTCAGGTAAACCATTTTGTCGAGGGGTGTAAGGTGTAGAATATTGATGCTCAATTCCCTCATCGCTAAGGAATTCTTCCAAGGTGTAGTTATTGAACTTGGAGCCATCGTCACTTCTTATTGCCAAGATCTCTTTATCAAACTTGCTTAAGCTTTCTAGGGAAAATCAATGAAGGTGGTCTTTGTCTCATCCTTGGACATTAGGAAGAACACCCATGTGTATCTTGAGTAATCATCAACAATGAAAAGATTTTACTTCTTCCCACCATGATGGAGGCCCGGAGAGATCCACATGAAGGAGCTCCAAAAGCCTTGACGTTGATACAATATTCTTGGGTGGGTGCTTTGATTGATGTTGTTTCCGACTGTCGAGTTTAAATCCGCCAGATCTTGGGTAGGGGACACCGAGATGACGATCTTAGCTTCATGGTAACACGACAGAGAGGGGCAAGCTATTTTACCCAGGTTCAAACCCTCTCGAAGAGGTAAGACCCTACATCTTGTTTCCATTTTATTGATTTGATGGAGTACAAAGTATAGGATGATCTACCTCGAGATCGTATGTGTTTGAATCTAACTTAACCCTACGGACTAAACCCCTCGGCTTATAGAGGGACTAGGGGTACCTAGGGTTACATGTAGACCAGTTATGCATAGGGATAGGCCTGACGATGATTTGAATATGTCTTGAAGTGTGCACCAAGTCTTTGAATGATTCCATCTTGAGTACGTCAGGGACCATGATAAACATGGCCCATTCTTCGGTTGTCGGGGGGTCCTCGGCCCAGCCCATGACTGGCACACCAATGTGGTTAGCATCCCCTAGTCGAAGACAACGGGTATAGCCCATGAACTGGTATTCAAGACAATGACACGAATCAACTCATTGGAGTGGCATCATCTTTGGTCGTTGGTTTCACATGCGAGTTCAACAACTTGATGCTTCTGTTGGAAATATGCCCTAGAGGCAATATTAAATTGGTTATTATTATATTTCCTTGTTCATGATAATCGTTTATTATCCATGCTATAATTGTATTGATTGGAAACTCAAATACATGTGTGAGTACATAGACAACACTGTGTCCCTAGTATGCCTCTAGTTAACTAGTTCGTTAATCAAAGATGGTCAAGGTTTCCTGTCCATGGACATGAGATGTAATTGATAACGGGATCACATCATTAGGAGAATGATGAGATGGACAAGACCCAAACTATAAACATAGCATATGGTCGTGTCAGTTTATTGCTATAGTTTTGTGTATGTCAATTATCTGTTCCTATGACCATGAGATCATGCAACTCAATGACACTGGAGGAGTACCTTGTGTGTATCAAATGTCGCAACGTAACCGGGTGACTATGAAGGTGCTCTACAGGTATCTCCGAGGGTGTCTGTTGGGTTGGCATGGATCAAGACTGGGATTTGTTACTCCGTGTGACGAAAAGGTATCTCAGGGCCCACTCAGTAATACAACATCACTATAAGCCTTGCAAGCAATCTAACTAAAGATTTAGCCATGAGATCTTGTATTATGGAATGAGTAAAGAGACTTTTCGGTAACAATATTGAACTAGGTATAGAGATACCGATGATCGAATCTTGGGCAAGTAACATACCGAACAACAAAGGGAATAGCATACGGGATTATCTGAATCCTTGACATAGAGGTTCAACCAATAAAGATCTTCATAGAATATGTATGAGCCAATATGGGCATTCAGGTCCTGCTATTGCTAATTGACCATAGAGGTGTCTTGGTCATGTCTACATAGTTCTCGAACCCATAGGGTCTGCACACTTAAGGTTCGGTGACGTTTCGGTATAGATGAGTTATGTGTGTTGGTGACCGAAGGTTTTTCGGAGTCCCAGATGAGATCCCGGACATGACGAGGAGCTTCGGAATGGTCCGGCGGTAAAGATTCATATATAGGTAGTCAACATTCGGGTTCCGGAAAGGTTTCGGGACCTACCGGTTTTGTGACGGGAATGTCGGAAGTGTTCCGGAGGGCCACCGGTTGGGTCCACTTGCCACGGAGGGCTCCATGGGCTGTGAGAGGGGGCACACCAGCCCCTGGTGGGCTGGCCTCCCCTCCCACAAGGCCCATGCAGCCGAAGGGTGGAAGGGGGAAACCCTAAAGGGGGATGGCTACCTTGGCTTGGGGGCCAAGCCACCCCATGGCCACCGCCCCCTCCTCTTGGTCGCCGCCCCTAGGTGTGGCAACCCTAGGGGGAAGCCCCTTCCCCCTTCCTCATATATATATATATATATATATATATATATATATGAGAAAGGGAGGAGGACAACCGCACCACAAGCCACGGCGCAACCCTTCCTCCCTCGCAGATTGCTTCTCCTCTAGATTGATTCGGTGTTGCTTAGCGAAGCTCTGCCGGATCAACTCCACCACCACCACAACCATGCCATCATGCTGCCGGAAAACTCTTCTACCTCTTCACCCCCTCTTGATGGATCAAGAAGGCGGATGATATGCCTCCAACATATCTATAATTTTTTATTGTTCCATGCTATTATATTATATGTTTTGGATGTTTTATATGCATTTATATGCTATTTTATATTATTTTTGGACTAACCTATTAATCTAGAGCCTAGTGCCAGTTTCTGTTTTTTCCTTGGTTTTGAGTTTTGCAGATAAGGAATATTAAACGGATTCCAAACGGAATAAAACCTTCGGAAGGAATTTTTCTGGAACAAAAGCAATCTACGAGACTTGAGAACCAAGGCAGAGGAGCCACGATGGGGCCACAAGCCCTAGGGGTGCGACCAGGGGGGTGGCTGCGCCGGGCAGGTTTGTGGGCCAATGGATGCTCCCCTAACCCTAATCTTTGGCCTATAAATTCCTAAATATTCCATCATTATCAGAAAGAGCCACGAAAACACTTTTCCGCCGCCAGAAGCCTTCGTTCCCGAGAGATCCAATCTTGGAGCCTTTTCCGGTAATCTGCTGGAGGGGGATTCGGTCACGGAGGGCATCTACATCAACTCCATTGCCCCTCCGATGATGCGTGAGTAGTTCACCACAGACCTATGGTCCATATCAAGTATCTAGATGGCTTCTTCTCTCTCTTTGCTTCTCAATACCATGTTCTTCATGATCTTCATGGAGATCTATCGGATGTAATACTCTTTTGCGGTGTGTTTGTCGAGATCCAATGAATTGTGGGTTTATGTTCAGATTATCCATGAATATTATTTGAGTCTTTCCTGAATTCTTATATGCATGATTTCATATCTTTTCAAGTCTCTTCGAGTTATTGGTTTGGTTTGGCCAACTAGATTGGTAATTCTTGCAATAGGAGAAGTGCTCAGTTTTGGGTTCAATCTTGCGGTGTCCTCACCCAGTGACAAAGTAGGGGTAGCGAGGCACGTATTGTATTGTTGCCATCAAGGATAAAAAGATGGGGTTTTCATCATATTGCTTGAGTTTATCCCTCTACATCATGTCATCTTACTTAATGTGTTACTCTATTCTTCATGAACTTAATACTCTAGATGCAGGCAGGAGTCCGTCGATGTGTGGAGTAATAGTAGTAGATGCAGAATCATTTTGGTCTAGTTGTCACGGACATGATGCCTATATGCATAATCATTGCCTTGTATATCTTCCTAATTATTCGCTTTTCTATCAATTGCTCGACAGTAATTTGTTCACCCACCGTAATACTTGCCACCATGAGAGAAGCCATCTAGTGAAACCTACGGCCCCCGGTTCTATTTTCCATATTATATTTTCAGATCTAAAACCAAAAACACCGAAAATACTTGTTGCATTATTTTTTACTTTTAGTTTTACTTTTCGTTCAAGCATCATATTATATTTATCTCTATTAGATCTCATCCTTGCAAATAACCGTGAAGGGATTGACAACCCCTTTATAGCGTTGGGTGCAAGAGTTTGATTCTTTGTGCACGTACATCTATTGGTGATTCGCTTGTCTCTCCTACTGGATTGATACCTTGGTTCTCAAAACCTGAGGGAAATACTTATCTACTTTGCTGCATCAAACCGTTCCTCTTCACGGGAAACCAACGCATGCTCGACAAAGTAGCAAGAAGGATTTCTAGCGCCGCTGCTGGGGAGATACATAGCAAGTCAAGATACCAAGTACCCATCACAAACTCATCTCTTGCATTTACATTATTTTTCATTTGCCTCTCGTTTTCCTCTCCCCCACTTCTAAAACGATTTTCAGAAAACACCAAAAAGATTTTCCTTTTTATTCGCCTTTTTTCGTTCGCTCGTTTGCTTCTTGCTTGTGTGCTTGATTGCTTGCTTTGTCACGATGACTCAAGAGAATACCAAGTTGTGTGACTTTTCCAATACTAATAATAATGATTTTATTAGTACTCCGATTGCTCCCGCCACTAGTGAGGAATCTTATGAAATTAATGCTGCTTTGCTCAATCTTGTTATGAAAGAACAATTTCCCGGCCTTGCTAATGAAGATGACGCATCCCATCTAAATACTTTCGTTGAGTTGTGTGATATGCAAAAGAAGAAATATGTGGATAATGATATTGTTAAATTGAAGCTATTTCCGTTCTCACTACGAGATCGTGCTAAAACTTGGTTTTCATCTTTGCCTAAAAATAGTATTGATTCATGTAATAAGTGTAAAGATGCTTTTATTTCCATGTACTTTCCACCCACTAAGATCATCTCCCTTAGGAACGATATAATGTATTTTAAGCAACTTGATCATGAACATGTTGCACAATCTTGGGAAATGATGAAACTTATGATTAGGAATTGCCCCGCGCATGGTTTGAGTTTATGGATGATTATACAAATTTTCTATGCTGGATTGAATTTTGCTTCTAGGAATCTCATAGATTCCGCCGCAGGTGGCACTTTTATGGAAATCACATTAAGAGAAGCTACTAAACTCCTAGATAATATTATGGCAAATTACTCTCAATGGCACACCGAAAGATCTCCTACTAGTAAAAAAGTGCATGCTATTGAAGAGATTAATACTTTGAGTGAAAAGATGGATGAATTGATATAATTGTTTGCTAGTAAGAGTGTTCCTATTGATCCTAATGATATGACTTTGTCCTCTTTGATTGTAAATAATTATGAATCTATGGATGTGAATTTTGTTGGTAGGAACAATTTTGGTAATAACGCTTATAGAGGTAATTTCAATGCTAGGCCGTTTCCTAGTAACTCCTCTAACAATTATGGTAATTCCTACAGCAATTCTTATGGAAATTATAATAAAATACCCTCTTATTTTGACAGTAATATTAAAGAATTCATTAGTACGCAAAAAGGTTTCAATGCTATGATTGAAGAAAAATTGCTCAAGATTGATGATTTGGCTAGGAACGTTGATATAATTTTCTTGAGATTGATTCTTTAAAAATTAGACATGTTCCACCCAAACATGATATTAATGAGTCTTTAAAAGCTATGAGAATTTATATTGATGAGTGTAAGGAAAGAACCGCTAGAGTTCGTGCTAAGCATGAATGGCTTGAAAAACTATGCTCTCGTGATAATATTGACGAAGATCTTAAAGTGATTGATGTGACTCCTATTGAATCTTTGTTTTCCAATATTAATCTTGATAAGGATGGGACTGTAGATGAGTCAACTTTAGTTAAAAGGCATCCCAACGATTCGGAATTTATAGATCTTGATGCTAAGATTGATAAAAGTGGGATTGAAGATGTCAAAACTTTAAATAGCAATGAACCCACTCTTTTGGATTTCAAGGATTTTAATCATGATAGCTTCCCCTTAATTGATTGTATTTCCTTATTGCAATCCATGTTAAACTCTCCTCATGCTTTTAACCAAAACAAGGCTTTTACTAAACATATTGTTGATGCCATGATGAAAGCTTTTGAAGAAAAACTTGAGTTGGAAGTTTCTATACCTAGAAAGCTATATGATGAGTGGGAACCTACTATTAAGATTAAGATTAAAGATTATGAGTTCCATGCTTTGTGTGATTTGGGTGCTAGCATTTCCACAATTCCAAAAACTTTATGTGATGTGTTAGGTTTCCGTGAATTTGATGATTGTTCCTTAAATTTGCATCTTGCGGATTCCACTATAAAGAAGCCTATGGGAAGAATTAATGATGTTCTTATTGTTGCAAATAGGAATTATGTGCCCGTAGATTTCACTGTTCTTGATATAGATTGCAATCCTACATGTCCTATTATTCTTGGTAGACCTTTCCTTAGAACGATTGGTGCAATTATTGATATGAAGGAAGGGAATATTAGATTCCAATTTCCATTAAGGAAGGGCATGGAGCACTTTCCTAGAAATAAAATAAAATTACATTATGAATCTATCATGAGAACTACTTATGGCTTGCATACCAAAGATGATAATACCTAGATCTGTTGTGTTTTGCCTAGCTAGGGGTGTTAAACAATAGCGGTTGTTGGGAGGCAACCTAGTTTTATTTTGCTTTTTGCTTTTTGCTTATGTTTTGGTGTGTTTGGAACATTATTACGTCTGTAGTAATTGTGTTTTTGTGTTTTTATTAGTGTTTGAGCCAAGTAAAACCTTTGGGGTGATCTTTGGTAGTTGTTGATTTGATCCTGCTGAAAAACAGAAACTTTTGCGCTCGGTCCAGGAATTTTCCAATTTTTTCAGAGCGTCAAATTGATCTGAAATTTTTAAAAAATATTGATATACAAAGTTTCCTGATTGTCCTAAGTTTTCAGAATTTTTAGGATTCCACAAGTGTTCGAAGTTTACAGATTGCTACAGACTGATCTGTTTTTGACAGATTCTGTTTTCTTTGTGTTGTTTGCTTATTTTGATGTATCTATGAGTCGTACCGGGGGGCATTGTTGGGAGACTAGTAGTAAATCAAAAAAATCCTACGTGTTCACCAAGATCTATCTATGTAGAAACCAGCAACGAGTCGGAATAGATTGCATCTTCATACCTTTGAAGATCGCTAAGCGGAAGCATTACAAGAACGCGGTTGGTGGAGTCGTACTCTTAGCGATTCAGATTGTGGTGGACTCCGATCTTAGCGCCAAACAATGGCGCCTTCGCGTTCAACACACGTGCAACCCGGTGACGTCTCCTACGCCTTGATCTAGCAAGGAGGAAGGAGAGGTTGAGGGAGAGCTCCGGCAGCACGATGGCGTGGTGACAGTGGAGCTGCGTGGAACTTTGGCAGGGCTTCACTAAGCACTATGGAGAACGAGGAGAGGGAGGAGTAGGGTTGCGCCATGGGAGAGAGAGATACGTGTATCAAACGGCCCCAAAGGGCACCACTATATATAGGAGGAGGAGGAGGGAGGGGTGGTCCCTAGGATTCCCACCCTAGGGGCCGGCGGCAGCCCTAGATGGGACTTGGGCGGCGGCCAAGGGAGGGAGAGGTGGTGCGATAGCCCTAGCAGCCCTAGGGTGGGCCTACGGCCCATCTGGGCCTAGGGTTTGCCCCCCTCTCTCCTTGCTGCGCCTTGGGCCAGGTGGGAGGGGCGCACCAGCTCACCTAGGGGATGGTTCCCTCCACCTTCGGCCCATGCAGCCCTTTGGGGCCCGGGGCCCCTCCCGGTGGACCCCCGGAACCCTTCTGGTGGTCCCGGTACGTTACCGGTGATGCCCGAAACATTTCTGGTAACCAAAACCTCACTTCCTATATATCAATATTTGTCTCCGGACCATTCCAGAACTCCTCGTGACGTCTGGATCTCATCCGGGACTCCGAACAACCTTCGGTAACCACTTCCACTATTTCCCTATAACCCTAGCGTCATCGAACCTTAAGTGTGTAGACCGTACGGGTTCGGGAGACACGTAGACATGATCGAGACACCTCTCCGGTCAATAACCAACAGCGGGATCTGGATACCCATGTTGTCTCCCACATGCTCCATGATGATCTCATTGGATGAACCACGATGTCGGGGATTCAATCAATCCCGTATACAAATCCCTTTGTCTACCGGTATGGTACTTGCCCGAGATTCGATCGTCGGTATCCCTATACCTTGTTCAATCTCGTTACCAGCAAGTCTCTTTACTCGTTCTGCAACACATCATCCCATGGATAACTCTTTAGTCGCATTGATCTCATTATCATGATGTCTTACCGAGTGGGCCCAGAGATACCTCTCCATCATACGGAATGACAAATCCCAGTCTCGATTCGTGCCAACCCAACAGACACTTTCGGAGATACCCGTAGTGCACCTTTATAGCCACCCAATTACGTTGTGACGTTTGGCACACCCAAAGCATTCCTACGGTATCCAGGAGTTGCACAATCTCATGGTCTAAGGAAATGATACTTGACATTGGAAAAGCTTTAGCAGACGAACTACATGATCTTGTGCTATGCTTAGGATTGGGTCTTGTCCATCACATCATTCTCCTAATGATGTGATCCCGTTATCAACGACATCCAATGTCCATGGTCATGAAACCGTGACCATCTATTGATCAATGAGCTAGCCAACTAGAGGCTCACTAGGGACACAATGTGGTCTATGTATTCACACATGCATTATGGTTTCCCGTTAGCATAATTATAGCATGAACAATAGACAATTATCATGAACAAGGAAATACAATAATAATAATTTTATTATTGCCTCTAGGGCATATTTCCAACAGTATCCCACTTGCACTAGAGTCAATAATCTAGTTACATTGTGATGAATCGAACACCCATAGCATTCTAGTGTTGATCATGTTTTGCTAGTGAGAGAGGTTTAGTCAACGGATCTGCGACATTCAGATCTGTATGTACTTTACAAATATCTATATCTCCCTCCTGAATGTAATCACGGATGGAGTTGAAGCGGCGCTTGATGTGTCTTGTCTTCTTGTGAAACCTGGGCTCCTTCGCAAGGGCAATAGCTCTAGTGTTGTCACAGAATAGAGTCATCGGGCCCGACGCACTGGGAATCACTCCTAGGTCAGTGATGAACTCCTTCATCCATACTCCTTCCTTTTATGCTTCCGAAGCAGCTATGTACTCCGCTTCACATGTAGATGCCGTCACGATGCTTTGCTTGCTGCTGTACTAGCTGACTGCCCCTCTGTTCAAAATATACACGTATCCGGTTTGCGACTTGGAGTCGTCCGGATCTGTGTCGAGCTAGCATCGACGTAACCCTTTACGACGAGCTCTTCGGCACCTCCATATACGAGAAACATGTCCATTGTCCTTTTTAGGTACTTTAGGATATTCTTGACCGCTGTGCAGTGTTCCGCTCCGGGATCACTTTGGTACCTCTCGACCAAACTTATGGCAAGGTTCACATCAGGTCTGGTACATAGCATGGCATACATAATAGAGCCTATGGCTGAAGCAAAGGGGATGACATTCATCTCTTCTCTATCCTTTGTCATGGTCGGGCATTGAGTCGTACTCAATCTCACACCCTGTAACACAGGCAAGAACCCCTTCTTGGACTGATCCATATTGAACTTCTTCAATATCTTTTCAAGGTATGTGCTTTGTGAAAGACCTATGAGGCGTTTCGATCTATCTCTATAGATCTTAATACCTAATATGTAAGCAGCTTCTCCAAGGTCCTTCATTGAAAAACATTTATTCAAGTAGGCATTTACCCTTTCCAAAAGTTCGATATCATTTCCCATTCCCATCAACAATATGTCATCCACATATAATATGAGAAATGCTACAGAGATCCCACTCACTTTCTTGTAAATACAGGGTTCTCCATAAACCTGTACAAACCCAAACGCTTTAATAACCTCATTAAAGCGAATGTTCCAACTCCGAGATGCTTGCACCAGCCCATAGATGGAGCGCTGGAGCTTGCATACCTTGTTAGCATCTTTAGGATCGACAAAACCTTCTGGCTGCATCATATACTGTTCTTCCTTAAGGAATGCCATTTTGACGTCCATTTGCCAGATCTCATAATCGTAAAATGCGGCAATTGCTAACATGATTCGGACAGACTTCAGCATCGCTACGGGTGAGAAAGTCTCATCGTAGTCAACTCCTTGAACTTGTCGATAACCCTTAGCGACAAGTCGAGCCTTATAGACGGTCACATTACCATCCGCGCCAGTCTTCTTCTTAAAGATCCATTTATTTTCAATGGCTCGCTTATCATCAGGCAAGTCCACCAAAGTCCACACTTTGTTCTCATACATGGATCCTATCTCGGATTTCATGGCTTCAAGCCATTTGTTGGAATTCGGGCCTGCCATCGCTTCTTCATAGTTCGAAAGTTCACCGTTGTCCAACAACATGATCTCCAGGACAGGGTTGCCGTACCACTCTGGTGTGGAACGTGTCCTAGTGGACCTTCGACGATCAATAGTAACTTGACCTAAAGTTTCATGATCATCATCATTAACTTCCTCTCCAAACAGTGTAGGCTCCATAGAAACAACTTCCTGTGCTGCGCTACTCTCCGGTTCGAGTGGAGGTACAATTACCTCATCAAGTTCTATTTTCCTCCCACTTACTTCTTTTGAGAGAAACTCTTTCTCGAGAAAGGATCCGTTCTTGTCAACAAAGACTTTGCCTTCGGATCTGAGGTAGAAGGTATACCCAATAGTCTCTTTGGGATATCCTATGAAGACGCGCTTTTCCGCTTTGGGTTCGAGCTTCTCAAGTTGAAGTTGCTTCACATAAGCATCGCATCCCCAAACTTTTAGAAACGACAGCTTAGGTTTCTTTCCAAACCATAATTCATATGGTGTCGTCTCAACGGACTTTGACGGTGCCCTATTTAAAGTGAATGCGGCAGTCTCTAATGCATATCCCCAAAATGATAGCGTAAGTCGGTAAGAGACATCATAGATCGCATCCAATAGAGTGCCATTACGACGTTCAGACACACCATTTCGCTGAGGTGTGCCAGGCGGCGTGAGTTGTGAAACAATTCCACATTTCCTTAGGTGCATGCCAAACTCGTGACTTAAATATTCTCCACCACGATCAGATCGTAGGCACTTTATTTTCCTGTCACGTTGATTCTCTACCTCACTCTGAAATTCGTTGAACCTTTCAAAGGTTTCAGACTTGTGTTTCATTAAGTAGACATACCCATATCTGCTCAAGTCATTAGTGAGGGTGAGAACATAACGGTAGCCACCGCGATCCTCGACGCTCATTGGACCGCATACATCGGTATGTATTATCTCCAACAAGTCAGTTGCTCGCTCCATTGTTCCAGAGAACGGAGTCTTGGTCATCTTGCCCATGAGGCATGGTTCGCACGTGTCAAATGATTCAAAATCAAGAGACTCCAAAAGTCCATCAGCATGGAGCTTCTTCATGCGTTTGACACCAATATGACCAAGGCGGTAGGGCCACATGTAAGTGGGACTATCGTTATCAACCTTACACTTTTTGGTACTCACACTATGGACATGTGTAACATCACGTTCGAGATTCATCAAAAATAAACCATTGACCAGCGGGCCATGACCATAAAACATTTCTCTCATATAAATAGAACAACCATTATTCTCAGATTTAAATGAGTATCCATCTCGCATCAAGCGAGATCCAGATACAATGTTCATGCTCAAAGGTGGTACTAAATAACAATTATTAAGGTTTAAAACTAATCCCGAAGGTAGATGTAGAGGTAGCGTACCGACGGAGATCACATCGACCTTGGAACCATTCCCGACGCGCATCGTCACCTTGTCCTTTGCCAGCCTCCGCTTATTCCGTAGCTCCTGCTTGGAGTTACAAATGTGAGCAACTGTACCGGTATCAAATATCCAGGAGCTACTACGAGCGCTGGTTAGGTACACATCAATAACGAGTATATCACATATACCTTTAACGTTGTCGGCCTTCTTATCCGCTAAGTACTTGGGGCAGTTCTGCTTCCAGTGACCGGTACCCTTGCAATAAAAGCACCCAGTCTCAGGCTTGGGTCCATTCGTGTTCTTCTTCCCGGCAACTTGCTTACCAAGCACGACAACAGATTTGCCATCCTTCTTGAAGTTCTTCTTACCCTTGCCTTTCTTGAAACTAGTGGTCTTATTCACCATCAACACTTGATGCTCCTTTTTGATCTCGACCTCCGCTGATTTCAGCATCGAGTACAACTCAGGAATGGACTTTTCCATACCATGCATGTTGTAGTTCATCACAAAGCTCTTGTAGCTAGGTGGAAGCGATTGGAGGATTCTATCAATGACCAAGTCATCCGGGAGATTAACTCCCAGCTGAGTCAAGCGGTTGTGCAACCCAGACATTTTGAGTATGTGCTCACTGACAGAACTATTCTCCTCCATCTTACAGTTGAAGAACTTGTCGGAGACGTCATATCTCTCGACCCGGGCATGAGCTTGGAAAACCAGTTTTAGCTCTTGGAACATCTCATATGCTCCGTGTTGCTCAAAATGCTTTTGGAGCCCCGATTCTAAACTGTAAAGCATGCCACACTGAACAAGGGAGTAATCATCGCAGCGTGACTGCCAAGCGTTCGTAACGTCTTGGTCCGCTGGGAAAATGGGTGGGTCACCTAGCGGTGCATCAAGGACATACAATCTTTTGGAAGCTATGAGGATGATCCTCAAGCTATGGACCCAGTCTGCATAGTTGCTTCCATAATCTTTCAGCTTGGTTTTCTCTAGGAACGCGTTGAAGTTGAGGGTGACATTAGCGTTGGCCATTGGATCTACAATATAGATTGTAAAGACAATTTTAGACTAAGTTCGTGATAATTGAGATCAAATTATTTAATGAACTCCCACTTATATAGACATCTCTCTAGTCATCCAAGTGATACATGATCCATGTCAACTAGCCCGTGTCCGATCATCACGTGAGACGGACTAATCATCCATGGTGAACACCTCCATGTTGATCGTATCTTCTATACGACTCATGTTCGACCTTTCGGTCTGCCGTGTTCCGAGGCCATGTCTGTACATGCTAGGCTCGTCAAGTCAACCTAAGTGTTTCGTGTGTGTAAATCTGGCTTACACCCGTTGTGTGAGAACATTAGAACCTATCACACCCGATCATCACGTGGTGCTTTGGAACAACGATCCTTAGCAACGGTGCACAGTTAGGGTGAACACCTTTCTTGAAATTTTATTGAGAGATCATCTTATTTACTATCGTCGTTCTAAGCAAATAAGATGTAAAAATGATAAACATCACATGCAATCAATATAGTGACATGATATGGCCAATATCATCTTGCTCCTTTGATCTCCATCTTTGAGGCACCATGATCATCACTGTCACCGGCACGACACCATGATCTCCATCATCATGATCTCCATCATTGTTTCTTCATGAAGTTGTCTTGCCAACTATTACTTCTACTACTATGGCTAACGTTTAGCAATAAAGTAAAGTAATTACATGGCGTTTAGATTGACATGCAGGTCATACAATAAAATAAGACAACTCATATGGCTCCTGCCGGTTGTCATACTCATCGACATGTGAGTCGTGAATCCTATTACAAGAACATGAATAATCTCATACATCACAATGCATCACATCACATCCTTTGGCCATATCACATCACAAGGCATATGCTGCAAAAACAAGTTAGACGTCCTCTAATTTGTAGTTGCAAGTTTTTTACGTGGCTGCTATAGGTTTCTAGCAAGAACGTTTCTTACCTATGCCAAAACCACAACGTTATATGCAGATTGCTATTTACCCTTCATAAGGACCCTTTTCATCGAATCCAATCCGACTAAGGTGGGAGAGACAAACACCCGCTAGCCACCTTATGCAACAAGTGCATGTCAGGCGGGTGAACCGGTCTCACGTAAGTGTACGTGTAAAGTTGGTCTGGGCCGCTTCATCCCACAATACCGCCGAATCAAGATAAGACTAGTAGTGGTAAGAAAATTTACAAGATCGACGCCCACAACTACTTTGTGTTCTACTCGTGCATAGATTCTACTCATAGACCTAGCTCATGATGCCACTGTTGGGAGACGTAGTAGTAAATCAAAAAAATTCCTACGTGTTCACCGAGATCTATCTATGTAGAAACCAGCAACGAGTGGAAAGAGATTGCATCTTCATACCTTTGAAGATTGCTAAGAGGAAGCATTACAAGAATGCGGTTGGTGGAGTCGTACTTGTAGCAATTCAGATCGCGGTGAACTCCGATCTTAGCATCGAACAACGGCGCCTCCGCGTTCAACACACGTGCAGCCCGGTGACGTATCCTACGCCTTGATCCAGCAAGGAGGAAGGAGAGGTTGAGGGAGAGCTCCGGCAGCATGACGGCGTGATGACGGTGGAGCTACGTGGTACTCCGGCAGGGCTTTGCAAAGCACTACAGAGAACGAGGAGAGGAAGGAGTAGGGTTGCGCCGTGGTAGAGAGAGATGCGTGTCTCAAATAGCCCCAAGGGCACCACTATATATAGGAGGAGGAGGAGGGAGGGCTGCTCCCTAGGGTTCCCACCCTAGGGGCCGGCGGCAGCCCTAGATGGGACTTGGGTGGCGGCCAAGGGAGGGAGAGGTGGTCCGGTAGCCCTAGCAGCCCTAGGGTGGGCCTAGGGCCCATCTGGGCCTAGGGTTTGCCCCCCCTCTCACCTTGCTGCGCCTTGGGCCAGGTGGGAGGGGCGCACCAGCCCACCTAGGGGCTGGTTCCCTCAATCGTCGGCCCATGCAGCCCTCCGGGGCCCGGGGCCCCTCCCGATGGACCCCCGGAACCCTTTCGGTGGTCCCGGTACGTTACCGGTGATGCCCGAAACATTTTCGGTAACCAAAACCTCACTTCCTATATATCAATCTTTCTCTCCGGACCATTCCGGAACTCCTCATGATGTCCGGGATCTCATCCGGGACTCCGAACAACCTTTTGTAACCATGTCCACTATTTCCCTATAACCCTAGCGTCATCGAACCTTAAGTGTGTAGACCCTACGGGTTCGGGAGACACGTAGACATGACCGAGACACCTCTCCGGTCAATAACCAACAGCGGGATCTGGATACCCATGTTGGCTCCCACATTCTCCACGATGATCTCATCGGATAAACCACGATGTTGGGGATTCAATCAATCCCGTATACAATTCCCTTTGTCTACCGGTATGATACTTGCCCGAGATTCGATCGTCGGTATCACTATACCTAGTTCAATCTCGTTACCGACAAGTCTCTTTACTCGTTCCACAACACATCATCCCGTGGATAACTCTTTAGTCACATTGAGCTCATTATGATGATGTCTTACAGAGTGGGCCCAGAGATACCACTCCGTCTGATGGAGTGACAAATCCCAGTCTCAATTCGTGCCAACCCAACAGACACTTTCGGAGATACCCATAGTGCACCTTTATAGCCACCCGGTTATGTTGTGACGTTTGGCACACCCAAAGCATTCCTATGGTATCCGGGAGTTGCACAATCTCATAGTCTAAGGAAATGATACTTGACATTGAAAAAGCTTTAGCAGACGAACTACACGATCTTGTGCTATGCTTAGGATTGGGTCTTGTCCATCACATCATTCTCCTAATGATGTGATCCCGTTATCAATGACATCCAATGTCCATGGTCATGAAACCGTGACCATCTATTGATCAACGAGCTAGCCAACTATAGGCTCACTAGGGACACAATGTGATCTATGTATTCACACATGCATTATGGTTTCCGGTTAACACAATTATAGCATGAACAATAGACAATTATCATGAACAAGGAAATACAATAATAATAATTTTATTATTGCCTCTAGGGCATATTTCCAACAGGTATGAGTCATGGAAAAGGTATAATACAATAGGTATTACACAAATATAAATAAAGAATGAGTTCACAACAGTACCTAAAGTGGCGATTTATTTTTCTTATACTAACGGATCTCATGAGTTTTCTGTTGTGAAGTTTTCAAGTTTTGGGTGAAGATTTGATGGACTATGGAATAAAGAGTGGCATGAGCCTAAGCTTGGGGATGCCCAAGGCACCCCAAGTCATATTCAAGGATACCAAAAATCCTAAGCTTGGGGATGCCCCTGAAGGCTTCCCCTCTTTCGTTTTCAATCCATCGATAAATTTACTTGAGGCTATGTTTTTATTCACCACATGATATGTGTTTTGCTTGCAGCGTCTTGTATGATATGAGTCTTTGCTTGTTATTTTGCCACAATCATCCTTGATGCACACATCTTTTTAGAGAGACACGCTGAATCGTTAATTTGTTAGAATACTCTATGTGCTTCACTTTATATCTTTTGAGCTAGGCAATGTTGCTCTAGTGCTTCACTTATATCTTTATAGAGCATGGTGGTGTTATATTTTATACAAATTATTGAGCTCTCGTTCCTCACTGATATTATTTTGAGAGTTTCTTAAAACAGCATGGTAATTTGTTTAGGTTATGAATTTAGTCCTAATATAATGGGCATCCAAGAGGGATATAATAAAAACTTTCATATTAAGTGCATTAAAAACTATGAGAAGTTTGATTCCTTGCATATAGTTTTGAGATAATAGGGATGGTAATATGAGAGTCATGCTAGTGAGTAGTTGTCCATTGGAAGAGATATGTGTGTTAAAGCTTGTGATTTCCATAGCATGCACATATGGTGAACCGTTATGTAACGATGTCGGAGCATGATTTGTTTAATGATTGTCGACCTTTGTGTGAGGGTAGGGAGCGCGCGATGTTTAACTCCTACCAACCTCTCCCCTAGGAGCTGTTGGGGAACGTTGCATGGGAAAAAAAATCCTACGCACACGCATGATCTGTCCATAGTGATGAGCATCTATGAGAGGGAGAGTGGATCTACATACCCTTGTAGATCGCTAAGCGGGAAGCGGGAAGAAACGCGGTTGGTTCAGTTGAAAGTCTTTGCGATCCAAATCGCCGAACGTCCCGTGATCTCATCACGATCCGTCCTGCAATCCAATCACGATCCATCCCGTGAACTCATCACGATCCGTCCTGCGATCTCATCACGATCCGTCTCGCGATCTTGATCATGGTCCTTCCGATCTAGCGCCGAACGGACGGCACCTCTGCATTCAGCACACGTACATCTCGATGACGATCTCCGCCTTATTAATCCAGAAAGAGGGGGAGGAGAGGTAGGAGAGTTCTCCGACAGCATGACGGCGCTGCGGCGATGGTGGTGGAGCTATTCCGTCAGGGCTTCGCCTAAGCACTGCAGAAAACCGATCTAGAGGAGAAACTATGCACTAGAGGAGAGGTAGCACGTGGCTATTAGGGTTAGCTTTTTCTCTAAATCCTCTAGTGTATATAGGAGGGTGGGAGGGGAGGAGGCAGCCTCAAACCCTCAAGGTTTGGTCAAAATTGGAGGTGGAGGAGTCCTACTCCAATCCTATTAGGAGTACGATTCCTCCTTTCCACTTGGAAACTCTTTCCACCTCTACACCTTTGGATTTTTTCCTTCTCAAACCACTCCAGCCGCATGGGCCCTTAGAGGAGGCTTCGGACAGCCCACCAAGGGCTGGTTTACCTCCTCCCACAGCCCATGTAGCCTCTTGGGTCGAAATACCTCTCCCGATGGTCCCCCGGTACACTACCGGCACTCCCAGTACACTACCGATCAGCCCGAAACTTTTCCGGTGACCAAAATAGGACTTCCTATATATGAATCTTTACCTCCATACCATTTCGGAGCTCCTCGTGATGTCCGGGATCTCATCCGGGACTCCAAACAACCTTCGGTCACCACCATATATAACTCTATACTACCGAACCGTCACCAAACCTTAAGTGTGCAGACCCTACGGGTTCAAGAACTATGTAGACATGATCGAGACACCTCTACGGTCAATAACCAATAGCGGGACCTGGATGCCATATTGGTTCCTACATATTCTACGAAGATCTTTATCGGTCGAACCTCTATGTCAAGGATTCAGTTAATCCCGTATGATGTTCCCTTTGTTCTTCGGTATGTTACTTGCCCGAGATTCGATCATCGGTATCTCCATACCTAGCTCAACCTCGTTACCGGCAAGTCCTTTACTTGTTCCATAATACAAGATCCCGTGACTAACACTTAGTCACATTGCTTGCAAGGCTTGTTGTGATGTTGTATTACCGAGTGGGCCCTAAGATACCTCTCCGTCACACTGAGTAACAAATCCCAGTATTGATCCATGCCAACTCAACAGACACCCTCGAAGATACCTGTAGAGTACCTTTATAGTCACCCAGTTACGTTGCGACGTTTGGTACACACAAGGCACTCCTTCGGTGTCAGTGAGTTGCATGATCTCATGGTCATAGGAACATATACTTGACATGCAGAAAACAGTAGCAATAAACTGACACGATCATATGCTACGTTTGTAGTTTGGGTCTTGTCCATCACACCATTCTCCTAATGATGTGATCCGGTTATCAAATGACATCTCATGTCCATGTCTAGGAAACCTTAACCATCTTTGATCAACGAGCTAGTCTATTAGAGGCATACTAGGGACATGGTTTTGTATATGTATCCACACATGCATCTAAGTCTCCGATCAATACAATTATAGCATGGATAACAAACGATTATCCAGAACAAGGAAATATGATAATAACTAATTTATTATTGCCTCTAGGGCATATTTCCAACAGTCTCCCACTTGCACTAGAGTCAATAATCTAGTTCACATCACCATGTGATACGCATTGTTATGAATCTAACACCCAATGAGTTATGGGGCTCGATCAAGCTTTGCATGTGAGAGAGGTCTTATAGTCAACGGGTCTGTGATATTCTGATCCGAGTGTACTTTGCAAATCTCTATGTCAAATCGTAAACACTGCTACCACACTCCACTTGGTACTATTCCAAATGGTTGCTCCACGATACGTATCCAAATTGCTACTATGAGTCATCCGGATTGGTGTTAAAGCTTGCATCGACGTAACTCTTTACAACGAACTCTTTATCACCTCAATAATCGAGAAACATCTCCTTAGTCTTTTAGTCACTAAGGATAATCTTGACCGCTATCCATTGATCCACTCCTGGATCACTTTTGTACCCCTTGACTGACTCATGGCAAGGCAAACACCAGGTGCGGTACACAACATGGCATAATATAGAGCCTATGGCTAAGGCATAGGGGACGACGTTCATCCTTTCTCTTTCTTCTGCCGTTGTCGATCTTTGAGTCTCACTCAACTTCACACCTTACAAATCAGGCGAGAACTTTTTCTCTGACTGATCCATTTTGAACTCTTTCAAAATCTTGTCAAGGTATGTACTCATTGAAAGTCTCATCTAGCATCTTGATCTATCTCTATAGATCTTGATGTTCAGCAATTAGGTAGCTTTATCCAGGTCTTCCTTTGAAAAACTCTTTTCAAACAACCGTTTATGCTTTCTAGAAATTCTACATCATTTCCGAATAGCAATATGTCATCCACATATACTTATCAAAAACTCTATAGTGCTCCCACTCACTTTATTGCAAATACAAGTTTCTCATAAACTTTGTATAGATTTAAAACTTTGATCACCTTATCAAAGTGTATATTCCAACTCCAAGATGCTTGCTTCAGTTCATAGAAGGTTCACTGAAGCCTGCACACCTTTTAGCATCCTTACGACTCACAAAACCTTCTGGTTGTATCTCATACAACCTTTCCTTAAGGAAGGAAACGATGTTTTCGTATCCATCTGCTAGATTTCATAATTGAAAAATGCAACAACTGCTAACATAATTCCAACAGACTTTAGCATCTCTACGAGCGAGAAAGTCTCATCGCAGTCAACTCCTTGAACTTGGCGGAAACTTCTTTGCGACAAGTCAAGCTTTATAAATGGTGACATTCACCATCAGCGTCTGTCTTCATCTTAAAGATCCATTTGTACTCAACGACCTGCCGTGCAACGAGCAAGTCTACCAAAGTCTATACTTGGTTTTCATACATGGATCCTTTCTCGGATTTTATGGCCTCTAACCATTTGTCGGAATCCGGGCCCATCATCGCTTCTCCACAGCCCGTAGGTTCATCGTTGTCCAACAACATGACCTCCAAGATAGGGTTGTCGTAGCGCCCAGGAGCAGTACACATCCCTATCGACCTTCGAGGTTCGATAGTAACTTGATCTGAAGCTTCATGATCATCATCATTAACTTCCTCTTCAACTAACGTAGGCTTCACAGAAACAACTTTCTACGCTGCGCTACTCTCTGGTTGAAATAGAGGTTCAATAACCTCATCAAGTTCTATCTTCCTCCCACTCAATTCTTTCAAGAGAAAATTTTCCTCGAGAAAGGAACCAGTTTTAGCAATAAACATTTTATGCTTGGATCTGAGATAGAAGGTTCACCCAACTATTCTTAGGGTATTCTATGAAGATGCATTTGTCTGCTTTGGGTTCGAGCTCATTAGGTGAAAACATTTTCCACACAAGCGTCACAACCCCAAACATTAAGAAATGACAGCTTAGGTTTCTATCAAACCATAATTCACATGGTGTCATCTCAACGGATTCAGATGGTGCCCTATTCAAAGTGAATGTAGTTGTCTCTAATGCATAACCCCAAAATTATAGTAACAAAACGATAATAGACATCATAGCACGCACCATATCCAATAGAGCACAACTATGACGTTCGGACACACCATCACACTATGGTGTTCCAGGTGGCGTGAGTTGTGAAACAATTTTCACAATGTCTAAAGTTGTATGCCAAACTCGCAACTCAGATATTCATCTCGACGATCATATCGTAGACATTTTTATCTTCTTGTCACGATGATCTTAAACTTCACTCTGAATTTCCTTGAACCTTTCAAACGATTCAGACTTGTGTTTCATTAAGCAAATATACACTATATCTACTCAAATCATTAGTGAAGGTAAGAAAATAATGATATCCACCGCACGCTATAAGACTCATTGGATTGCATATGTCAACATGCATCATTTCCAATAAGTCACTTGCATGCTCCATCAAACCAGAAAACGGGGTCCTTAGTCATCTTGACCAAGAGACATGGTCCGCATGTCTCAACCAATTCGAAATCAAATGAGTCCAAAGATCCATCAACATGGAGTTTCTTCATGCGTTTTATACCAATATGACATTTAGCGGTAGTGCCACAAGTATGTGGTACTATTATTATTAACTTTGTATCTTTTGGCATCAATGTTATGAACATGTGTATTACTACGATCAAGTTTCAACAAACCATTCTCACTGGGTGCTTGACCATTGAAGGTATTATTCATGTAAACAGAATAACCATTATTCTCTAACTTAAATGAATAGCCGTGTTGCAATAAACACGATCCAATCACGTTCATGCTCAACGCAAAACACCTAATAACATTTATTTAGGTTTGTCACTAATCTCGAAGGTAGAGAGAGCGTGCGATGTTGATCACATCAACCTTGGAAACATTTCCAACACACATCGCCACCTCACCCTTAGCTAGTTCTCCGTTTATTCCGTAGCTTTTATTTCGAGTTACTAGCATTTAGCAACCGAACCGGTATCCAATACCCAGGTGCTACTAGGAGTACTAGCAAGGTACACATAAATAACACATATATCAAATATACTTCTGTCGACGTTGCCAGCCTTCTTATCTACCAAGTATCTAGGGTTGTTCCGCTTCAGCGACCGCTCTCCTCATAATTGAAGCACTTGGTCTCAGGTTTGGGTTCAACTTCGGGTTACTTCACCGGAGCAGCAACTGACTTGCTATCCATGAAGTTTCCCTCCTTGACCTTGCCCTTCTCGAAACTAGTGGTTTTACTAACCATCAACACTTGATGCTCCTTCTTGATTTCTACCTTCGCGGTGTCAAACATCGCGAACAGCTCAGGGATCATTATTTCTATCCCTGGCGTTTATAGTTCATCACCAAGTTCTAGTAGCTTAGTGACAGTGACTTGGAGAACAATATCAATCACTATCTTATCTGGAAGATCAACTCCCACTCGATTCAAGCGATTGCAACACCCAGACAATCTGAGCACATGCTCAAGGATTGAGCTATTCTCTTTCATCTTGCAGGCAAACAATCTTGTTGGAGATCTCATATCTCGGAACACGGGCATGAGGCTGAGATCCTAATTTCAGCTCTTAGAACATCTCATATGTTCCGTGACATTCAAAACGTTTCGGAGCCTCAATTCTAAGCCGTAATGCATGATGCACTAAACTGTCAAGTAGTCATCAGAACGTGCCTGTCAGATGTTCACAACATCTACAAACAACGCTAGAGGGGTTGGCGCACCGAGCGGTGCATTAAGGACATAAGCCTTCTGTGCAGCAATGAGGACAATCCTCAGATCACGGACCCAGTCCACAATATTGCTACCATCGTCTTTCAACTCTATTTCTCTAGGAACATATAAAATTCAAGTGAGCTACAGCGTGAGCTAGTAATCTACAACACAGTTTGAAAAGACACTACTGACTATGTTCATGATAATGAGTTCAATTAATCATATTACTTAAGAACTCCCACTCAAATTGACATCCCTCCAGTCATTCGAGTGATACATGATCCAAATTCACCAACTCAAGTCCGATCATCACGTGAGTTGAGGTGGTTTCAATGGTGAACATCATCATGTTGATCATATCTACTATATGACTCATGTTCGACCTTTCGGTCTCTTGTGTTCCGAGGCCATGTCTGTACATGCTAGGCTCGTCAAGTTTAACCCGAGTGTTCTGCATGTGCAACACTGGCTTGCACCTGTTGTATGTGAACATAGAGCCTAACACACCCGATCATCACGTGTTGTCTCAACACGACGAACTTTCGCAACATGCACACTCGGGAGAATACAATTCATCTTGAAATTTAAGTGAGGGATCACCTTATAATGCTACCGTCGTCCTAAGCAAAACAAGGTGCATAAAAGGATTAACATCCCATGCAAATCATAAGTGACATGATATGGCCATGAGCTTGTGCTTTTGATCTCCATCTTGAAAGCACCAGCATGATCTCCATCGTCACCGGCAATACACCATGATCTCCATCATCTTGATCTCCATCAACGTGTCGCCATCGGGGTTGTCGCGCCCAACATGCTTCTACTACTATTGCTACCGTTTAGCGATAAAGTAAAGCAATACATAGCACTTAATGATTGACACACAGGTCATACAATAATTAAAGACAACCCTATGGCTCCTGCCGGTTGCCGTACTCATCGACATGCAAGTCGTGATAATCTATACATCACATGATCATCTCATACATCACATATATCACATCATGTAATTGGCCATATCATATCACAACATACCCTGCAAAAACAAGTTAGACGTCCTCTAATTGTTGTTGCATGTTTTACGTGGCTGCTACAGGTATCTAGCAAGAACAATTCTCATCTACGCAAAAACCACAACGGTGATACACTAGTTGCTTTTCAACCTTCTCAAGGACCGCCTTTGTCGAATCCGATCCAACTAAAGTGAGAGAAACTGGCACCCGCAAGCCATCTATGCAACAAGTTGCGGTCGAGGGAACCGGTCTCTCGTAAGCATACGAGTAATGTTGGTCCGGGCCGCTTCATCTCACAATACCACGGAACCAAAATCCGACCAAGGGAGGAAGCAATCTAAGCATCAACGCCCACAAACCTTTTGTGTTCTACTCGAGTTCTCATCTACACATAGACCTAGATCATGATGCCACTGTTGGGGAACGTTGCATGGGGAACAAAAATTTTCCTACACACACGCAAGATCTATCCATGGTGATGATCATGTACGAGAGGTAGAGTGGATCTACGTACCCTTGTAGATCGCTAAGCGGGAAGCGTTAAGAAACGCGGTTGGTGTAGTCGAACGTCTTCGCGATCCAAATCGCCAAGCGTCCCGCGATCTCATCACGATCAGTCCTGCGATCCACTCACGATCCGTCCCGAAACTCATCACGATCCGTCCCGCGATCAAATCATGATCCTTCCAGCGAACTCATCATGATCCGTCCCGCGAACTCATCACGATCCATCTCGCGATCTTTATCACGGTCCTTCCGATCTAGCGCCGAACGGACGGCACCTCCGCATTCAGCACACATACAGCTCGATGGCGATCTCCGCCTTCTTGATCCAGCAAGAGGGAGTGGAGAGGTAGAAGAGTTCTCCGGCAGCGTGACGGCGCTCCGGATATGGTGGTGGAGCTATTCCAGCAGGGCTTCGCCGAAGCACTGCAGAAATCCGATCTAGAGGAGAAACTATGCACTAGAGGAACGGGCAGCACATGGCTGAAAATTCCGTGCCAAAACCCTAAAATCCTCTAGTATATATAGGAGGAGAGGAGGAGGAGGCTTGGCTTCCAAAGAGGCAGCCCTTGGGTCGGCCGAACCTAGTGGGATTGGAGGATTCCTCCTCCAATCCTAGTAGGACTAGGACTCCTCCTTATTTTTGCCTTTTTCCACCTTTTTCTCTTTGGTCTTTTCTTCCCAGACGCATGTGCCTTGTGTGGACTTCCACCAGCCCACAAAGGGCTGGTATTTACTCTCCCACAGTCCATGAAGCCTCTTGGGTCGAAATACCCCTCCCGGTGGTCTCCCGGTACACTACCGACACTCCCGGTACACTACCGATGAGCCCAGAACTTCTCCGGCGACACAAATTGGGTTTCCTATATATGAATCTTTACCTCCGGACCATTTTGGAGCTCCTTGTGACGTCCAAGATCTCATCCGGGACTCCTAACAACCTTCGGTCACCACCATACATAACTCTATACTACCGAAACGTCACCAAACCTTAAGTGTGCAGACCCTGCGGGTTCGAGAACTATGTAGACATGACCGAGACACCTCTACGGTCAATAAACAATAGCGGGACCAGGATGCCCATATTGGTTCCTACATATTCTACGAAGATCTTTATCGGCCAAACCTCTATGTCAAGGATTCAGTTAATCCCGTATGATGTTCCCTTTGTTCTTCGGTATGTTACTTACCCGAGATTCGATTGTCGGTATCTCCATACCTAGTTCAACCTCATTACCGGCAAGTCTCTTTACTCGTTCCCTAATACAAGATCTCATGACTAACACTTAGTCATATTGCTTGCAAGGCTTGTTGTGATGTTGTATTACCGAGTGGGCCCTGAGATACCTCTCCGTCACACGGAGTAACAAATCCCAGTCTTGATCCATGCCAAATCAACAGACACCCTCGAAGATACCTATAGAGTACCTTTATAGTCACCCAGTTACGTTGCGATGTTCGATACACACAAGGCACTCCTCCGGTGTCAGTGAATTGCATGATCTCATGGTCATAGGAACATATACTTGACATGCAGAAAACAGTAGCAATAAACTGACACGATCATATGCTACGTTTGTAGTTTGGGTCTTGTCCATCACACATTCTCCTAATGATGTGATCCCGTTATCAAATGACATCTCATGTCCATGGCTAGGAAACCTTAACCTTCTTTGATCAACGAGCTAGGCTATTAGAGGCATACTAGGGACATGGTTTTGTCTATGTATCCACACATGCATCTAAGTCTCCGATCAATACAATTATAGCATGGATAATAAACGATTATCGTGAACAAGGAAATATGATAATAACTAATTTATTATTGCCTCTAGGGCATATTTCCAACATCTCTATCTTCTGTCATGGTCGACCTTTGAGTCTTACTAACTTCACACCTTACAAATCAGGCAAGAACTCTTTCTCTGACTGATCGATTTTGAACTCTTTCAAAACTTGTCAAGATATGTACTCATTGAAAGTCTCATCAAGTATCTTGATCTATCTCTATAGATCTTCATGCTCAACAATTAGGTAGCTTTATCCAGGTCTTCCTTTGAAAATCACTTTTAAACAACCATTTATGCTTTCCAAAAATTCTACATTATTTCCGATCAACAATATGTCATCCACATATACTTATCAGAAATTCTATAGTGTTCCCACTCACTTTATTATAAATAAAAGTTTCTCATAAACTTTGTACAAACTACGAAACTTTGATCACCTCATCAAAGTGTATATTCCAACTCTGAGATGCTTGCTCTAGCCTTTAGATGGATTGCTGGAGCTCGCACACCTTTTAGCATCCTTAGGACTGACAAAACCTTCTTGTTGTATCACATACAACCTTTCCTCAAGTAAACTGTTAAGGAAACGATGTTTTGTCATCCATCTGCCAGATTTCATAATTGAAAAATGCAGCAACTGCTAACATAACTCCAACAGACTTTTGCATCGCTACGAGTGAGAAAGTCTCATCGCAGTCAACTACTTGAACTTGTCGTAAACTTCTTTGCAACAAGTCAAGCTTTACAAATGGTGACATTTACCATTAGCGTATGTCTTCATTTTAAAGATCCATTTGTACTCAACGACCTGTCATCCAACGAGCAAGTCTACTAAAGTCTATACTTGGTTTTCATACATGGATCATATATCGAATTTCATGGCCTCTAACCATTTGTCAGAATTCGGGCCCATCATCGCTTCTCCATAGTTTGTAGGTTGATCGTTGTCCAACAACATGACCTCTAAGACAGGGTTGCCGTACCACTCAAGAGTAGTATGTGTCCTTGTCGACCTACGAGGTTTGATAGTAACTTGATCCGAAGTTTCATGATCATTATCATTAACTTCTTTTCAACTAACGTAGGCTCCACAGAAAACATCTTTCTGCGCTGCGCTACTCTCTAGTTGAAACAAAAAGCTCAACAACCTCATCAAGTTCTATCTTCCTCCCACTCAATTCTTTCGAGAGAAACTTTTCCTCGAGAAAGGACCCAGTTTTAGCAACAAACACTTTATGCTTGGATCTGAGATAGAAGGTTCACCCAACTGTTCTTAGGGTATTCTATGAAGATGCATTGTCCGCTTTGGGTTCGAGCTTATCAGACATAAGTGTCGCATTCCCAAACTCTAAGAAATGGCAACTTTAGGTTTCTGCCAAACCATATGGTATCATCTCAACGGATTTAGATGGTGCCCCTTTTAAAGTGAATGTAGTTGTCCCTAATGCATAACCCCCAAAAACGATAGTGGTAAAACGGTAAGAGACAGCATGGCACACACCATATCCAATAGAGCATGACTATGACGTTCGGACACACCATCACACTATGGTGTTCCAGGTGGCGTGAGTTGTGAAACAACTTTCACATTCTGTAAAGTTTTATGCCAAACTCGTAACTCAGATATTCACCTCCACGATCATATCGCAGACATTTTTTATCTTCTTGTCACGATGATCTTAAACTTCACTCTGAATTTTCTTGAACCTTTCAAATGATTCAGACTTGTGTTTTATGAAGTAAATATACACTATATCTACTCAAATTATCAGTGAAGGTAAGAAAATAACGATATCCACCGCACGCTACAAGACTCATCAACATGTATCATTTCCAATAAATCACTTGCCCGCTCCTTCAATCTGGAAAACGGGGTCCTTAGTCATCTTGCCCAAGAGGCGTGGTTCGCATGTCTCAACCGATTTGAAATCAAATGAGTCCAAAGATCCTATCAACATGGAGTTTCTTCATGCGATTTATACCAATAGGACATTTAGCGGCAGTGCCACAAGTATGTGGTACTATCATTATTAACTTTGTATCTTTTGGCATCAATGTTATGAACATGTGTATTACTATGATCAAGATTCAACAAACCATTCTCACTGGGTGCATGACCATTGAAGGTATTATTCATGTAAACAGAATAACCATTATTCTCTAACTTAAATGAATAACCGTGTTGCATTAAACACGATCCAATCATGTGCATGCTCAACGCAAACACCAAATAACATTTATTTAGGTTCATCACTAATCCCTAAGGTAAAGAGAGCGTGTGATGTTGATCACATCAACCATGGAAACATTTCCAACACACATCGTCACCTCACCCTTAGCTAGTTCTCTATTTATTCCGTAGCTTTTATTTCGAGTTACTAACATTTAGCAACTGAACCGGTACACAATACCTAGGTGCTACTAGGAGTACTAGCAAGGTACACATCAATAACACGTATATCAAATATACTTCTGTCGACGTTGCCAGCCTTCTTATGTACCAAGTATCTAGGGTTGTTCCACTTCAGTGACCGCTCTCCTCATAATCGAAGCACTTAGTCTCAGGTTTGGGTTCAACTTTGGGTTGCTTCACTGGAGCATCAACTGACTTGCTATCCATGAAGTTTCCCTCCTTGCTCCTGCCCTTCTCGAAACTAGTGGTTTGACTAACCATCAACACTTGATGCTCCTTCTTGATTTCTACCTTCATGGTGTCAAACATCGCGAACAGCTCAGGGATCATTATTTCTATCCCTGGCGTTTTATAGTTGATCACCAAGTTCTGGCAGCTTAGTGATAGTGACTTGGAGAACTATATCAATCACTATCTTATCCGGAAGATCAACTCCCACTCGATTCAAGCGATTGCAGCACCCAGACAATCTGAGCACATGCTCAACGATTGAGCAATTCTCTTTCATCTTGCAGGCAAAGAATCTTATTGGAGATCTCATATCTCGCAACATGGGCACGAGCCTGAGATCCTAATTTCAGCTCTTAGAACATCTCATATGTTCCGTGACGTTCAAAACATTTCGGAGCCTCAATTCTAAGCCGTAATGCATGACGCACTAAACTATCAAGTAGTTATCAGAACGTGCCTGTCAGATGTTCACAACATCTACACACGACGCTAGAGGGGTTGGCGCACCGAGCGGTGCATTAAGGACATAAGCCTTCTGTGCAACAATGAGGACAATCCTCATATCACGGACCCAGTCCGCAATATTGCTACCATCATCTTTCAAATCTATTTCTCTAGGAACATATAAAAATTCAAGGGAGCTATAGCACGAGCAAGTACCATAATTTGCAAAGACACAACTGACTACGTTCATGATAATGAGTTCAATTAATCATATTACTAAAGAACTCCCACTCAAATTGACATCCCTCCGGTCATTCGAGTGATACATGATCCAAATTCACCAACTCAAGTCCGATCATCATGTGAGTTGAGGTGGTTTCAATGGTGAACGTCATCATGTTGATCATATCTACTATATGACTCATGTTCGACCTTTCAGTCTCTTGTGTTCCGAGGACATGTCTGTACATGCTGGGCTCGTCAATTTTAACCTGAGTGTTCTGCATGTGCAACACTGGCTTGCACCCGTTGTATGTGAACATAGAGTGTATCACACCCGATCTTAACGTGGTGTCTTGAAACGATGAACTTTCGCAATGGTGCACACTCGGAGAGAACACAATTTATCTTGAAATCAAGTGAGGGATCACCTTATAATGCTACCGTCGTCCTAAGCAAAACAAGGTGCATAAAAGGATTAACATCACATGCAAATCATAAGTGACATGATATGGCCATGAACTTGTGCTTTTGATCTCCATCTTGAAAGCACCGACATGATCTCCATCGTCACCGGCACGACACCATGATCTCCATCATCTTGATCTCCATCAACGTGTCACCATCAGGGTTGTCGCTCCCATCATGCTTCTACTACTATTGCTACCATTTAGCGATAAAGTAGGAGAAACCTTCTCAAGGAACACCTTAGTCGAATCTGATCCAACTAAAGTAGGAGAAACAGACACCCGCCAGCCATCTTTGTGCAAAGAAGTTACACGTCAGTCGATGGAACCGGTCTCTCGTAAGCATACGAGTAAGGTTGGTCTGGGACGCTTCATCCCACAATACCGTTGAACCAAAACACGACCAAGGGAGGAAGCAATCTAAGCATGAACGCCCACAAACTCTTTGTGTTCTACTCGAGATCTCATCTACACATAGACCTAGCTCATGATGTCACTATTGGGGAACGTTGCATGGGAAACAAGAAAATTCCTACGCACACGAAATATCTATCCATGGTGATGAGCATCTACGAGAGGAAGAGTGGATCTACGTACCCTTGTAGATCGCTAAGCGGGAAGCGTTAAGAAACGCGGTTGGTGTAGTCGAACGTCTTCGCGATCCAAATCGCCGAGCGTCCCGTGATCTCATCATGATCCGTCCCGCGATCCAATCATGATCCATCCTACAAACTCATCACGATTCGTCCCGCGATCTCATCACGATCCGTCTCGCGATCTTGATCACTGTCCTTCTGATCTAGCGCCGAATGGACGGCACCTCCGTGTTCAGCACACGTACAGCTCGATGACGATCTCCGCCTTCTTGATCCAGCAAGAGGGAGCGGAGAGATAGGCAAGTTCTCTGGCAGCGCGACGGCGCTGCGGTGATGGTGGTGGAGCTATTCTGGCAGGGCTTCCCCTAAGCACTGCAGAAAACCGATCTAGAGGAGAAACTATGCACTAGAGGAGAGGTAGCACGTGGCTATTAGGGTTAGCTTTTTCCTCTAAATCATCTAGTATATATAGGAGGGAGGGAGGGGAGGAGGCAGCCTCAAACCCTCAAGGTTTGGTCAAAATTGGAGGTGGAGGAGTCCTACTCCAATCCTATTAGGAGTAGGATTCCTCCTTTCCACTTGGAAACTCTTTCCACCTCTCCACCTTTGGATTTTTTTCATTCTCAAACCACTCTAGCCGCATGGGCCCTTAGAGGAGGATTCGGCCAGCCCACCAGGGGCTGGTTTACCTCCTCCCACATCCCATGTAGCCTCTTGGGTCAAAATACCTCTCCCGATGGTCCCCCGATACACTACCGGCACTCCTGGTACACTACCGATGAGCCCGAAACTTTTTCGGCGACCAAAACAGGACTTCCTATATATCAATCTTTACCTCCGGACCATTCCGGAGCTCCTCGTGACCTCAGGGATCTCATCCGGGACTCCGGACAACCTTCGATCACCACCATACATAACTCTATACAACCGAAACGTCACTGAACCTTAAGTGTGCAGACCCTGCGGGTTCGAGAACTATGTAGACATGACCGAGACACCTATACGGTCAATAACCAATAGCGGGACCTGGATGCCCATATTGGTTCCTACATATTCTTGGGGCCTTTTTTGGTAATCTGTCGGAGGGGGATTCAATCACGGAGGGCATCTACATCAACTCCATTGCCCCTCCGATGATGCGTGAGTAGTTCACCATAGACCTATGGGTCCATAGCTAGTAGCTAGATGGATTCTTCTCTCTCTTTGCTTCTCAATACCATGTTCTTCATGATCTTCATGGAGATCTATCCGATGTAATACTCTTTTGCGGTGTGTTTGTCGAGATCCGATGAATTGTGGGTTTATGTTCAGATTATCCATGAATATTATTTGAGTCTTTCCTGAATTCTTATATGCATGATTTCATATATTTTCAAGTCTCTTCGAGTTATTGGTTTGGTTTGGCCAACTAGATTGGTAATTCTTGCAATAGGAGAAGTGCTTTGTTTTGGGTTCAATCTTGCGATGTCCTCACCTAGTGACAAAGTAGGAGTAGCGAGGCACGTATTGTATTGTTGCCATCAAGGGTAAAAAGATGGGGTTTTCATCATATTGCTTGAGTTTATCCCTCTATATCATGTCATCTTACTTAATGTGTTACTCTGTTCTTCATGAACTTAATACTCTAGATGCAGGTAGGGGTCCGTCGATGTGTGGAGTAATAGTAGTAGATGCAGAATCATTTCGGTCTAGTTGTCATGGACGTGATGCCTATATGCATAATCATTTCCTTAGATATCTTCATAATTATTCGCTTTTGTATCAATTGCTTGACAGTAATTTGTTCACCCATCGTAATACTTGCCATCATGAAAGAAGCCATCTAGTGAAACCTATGCCCCCGGGTCTATTTTCCATATTATATTTTCAGATCTAAAACCAAAAACACCAAAAATACTTGCTCCATTATTTTTACTTTTAGTTTAACTTTCCATTCAAGCATCTTGTTATACTATCTCTATTAGATCTCATCCTTGCAAATAACTGTGAAGGGATTGACAACCCTTTTATAGCGTTGGGTGCAAGAGTTTGATTCTTTGTGCAGGTACATCTATTGGTGATTCACTTGTGTCTCCTACTAGATTGATACCTTGGTTCTCAAAAACTGAGGGAAATACTTATCTACTTTTCTGCATCAAATTGTTCCTCTTCACGGGAAACCAACGCATGCTCGAGAAGTAGCGGTGGAGATCGTCATCGGGCTGTACGTGTGCTAAACGCGGAGGTGCCGTCCGTTTGGCTCTAGATCGGAAGGACCACGATAGGATCGTGGGACGGCTCATGATGAGACCGCAGGATGACTCTTGATTGGATCGCGAAGATGTTCAACTACACCAACCACGTTTCTTAACGCTTCCCGCTTAGCGATCTACAAGGGTATGTAGATCCACTCTCCCTCTCATAGATGCTCATCACCATGGATACATCTTGCGTGTGTGTAGGAATTTCATGTCCGAGAGCACCATTAGACCTGAAACCCATGAAAGTTGGTTCATTTATTTTCGCTGGCATTTTCCTTTATTGTAACCACATTTTAGTCCAATAAGTGATATACTTTGGACATCCAAGGAGCTTCCATCGAGGCTCTCTCCTAAGTGTTTTTTGTATTCGTGGGATCCGAAGACCCCACCTCAGCCTAGGTATCTTAACAACAAAGTCTTTGCTAGGCTGGCGCAATGGGTCGATTAGGTCATGTTCTAACAACTTTGACCGAAAACTGAACCACCACCATGTATTGTAGAACCAAAAGGTCCCAACGGTGGTCATTATGACGAGTTTATCATGCATCGAGGTCATTAAAAAGATCGTGTTCCGGATTTACAGCAGCACTATGAACAAAAATCACTTAACTCTCTGTGCATATAATTCATGTTGTGTCGGGAAATGAAGAAATTATCGCATGACATCGTGCTCCTTGGTATTTTTTACTGACCTATAAAGAGACATGGATGAATGCAATCCATTCCAAGCCTTTCATGTTGCTTCAAGTGCCTAAATCTCCAAAGCTCAAGTGCCCAGAGAACATATACCCGTCTCCCACCCTTCGTATTCTTCCCACCTCCTTTCCATTCCTCAACTATGGCCGGCAAGGGAAAGGGCTTTGCTGCAGCGGCGTCCGAGGAGAAGGTGGCGATCAAGAGGGGTTGTGGATGCCCTTCGCCGTCACTGCCGGCAACATCCCCGAGCTTCAGGCGAGCGGCTACCTTCCATCCTGGACGGTATCAAATGTGATTTGACACTCGTCGGGGCCAAGATAAGATCTACCTCCCGAGTTCCAGAACCTTGGGAAGGCAAGCGCGTTGCATTTATCTCCCACCTCATCTGAGGTTTGGGTTTCCCATTCCATCCCTTCCTCCAAGGCATCATGTACTTCTACAGTCTTTAATTACACCACCTAGATCCCAATTCCATCCTTCATATTGTACCATATGTCGTCTTCTATGAAGCATTCCTTGACATTGAGCCCCACTTTGCCCTCTGGCTCAAGTCGTTCAATGTCAAGCCACCGACCAATGGCGGTTGGATTATAGAGTGTGGAGGGGCAATGATTAGCAAGCTTCACAATATCATGTGGTTGTGTGTAAAATTCACCGAGATGGCGAAACAATGGCAAGAGAGTGGTTCTACATGGCTTACATGCCATCGGGGGGACTAGGAGGGATTCCCCGCCTTCTCGCTAGCTCACCTAAAGCGGATGCACTCATGGACCGCCAAAAACCTCGACTGGGAACAAAGAGGAAGTTGCGACTCTCTAGGAACGGGTAAAGGCCCTTACCGACAATGGTGTCACCCTAGTGGATGTGATTCACGTCATGCTCCACCAAAGGGTCCAACTGTTGGGGAACGTCGCGTGGGAAACAAAAAAATTCCTACGAACACGCAAGATCCATCCATGGTGATGAGCATCTATGAGAGGGAGAGTGGATCTACATACCCTTGTAGATCGCTAAGAGGGAAGCATTAAGAAACATGGTTGATGTAGTCGAACATCTTTGCCATCCAAATTGCCGAGCGTCCCGCGATCCCATCATGATCCATCCCGCAAACCAATCACGATCCGTCCCATGATCCAATCATGATCTGTCTCGTGATGCAGTCGCGGTCCTTCCGATCTACTGCCGAACTGACGGCACCTCCGTGTTCAGCACACGTACAACTCAATGACGATCTCTGCCTTGTTGATCCAGCAAGAGAGAGGATAGGTAGATGAGTTCTATGTCAACGCGACGGTGTAGTGGCGATGGTGGTGGAACTATTCTGGCAGGGCTTCGCCTAAGCACCGCTGAACTAGACTAGAGAAGAAAACCGATCTAGATGAACTAGAGGGAGCACGTAGCAATTAGGGATAGCCCTCACCTCTAAACCCCTAGTATATATAGGAGGAGGGGGAGGGGAGGCTGCGCCCTAGGGCTGCCCTTTGGTTTGGCCGAAGTGGGGAGGAGAGGGAGTTGGACTCCAATCCTACTCCTAGTAGGACTCCTCCCCCACTTGGAAGCCTTTCCACCTTTGGGCTTTTGCCTCCTCCCTCCACTCTAGCCGCATGGGCAATTAGGGGAGGCTTAAGCCAGCCGACCAGGGGCTCGTTTACCTCCTCCCACATCCCATGTAGCCTCTTGGGTCGATACACCCTCCCGATGGTCCCCTGGTACCCTCCCGGCACTCCCGATACACTACCGATGAGCCCGAAACTTTTGCGGTGACCAAAACAGGACTTCCTATAAATCAATCTTTACCTCCGGAACATTCTGGAGCTCCTTGTGATTTCCAGGATCTCATCCTGGACTCCGAACAAACTTTGGTTGCCACCATACATAACTCTATACTACTGAAACGTCATTGAACCTTAAGTGTGCAGACCCTGCGGGTTCGAGAACTATGTAGACATGACCGAGACACCTCTACGTCCAATAACCAATAGCGGGACCTTGATGCCCATATTAGCTCCTACATATTTTACGAAGATCTTTATCGGTTGAACCTCTATGTCAACGATTCAGTTAATCCCGTATGACGTTCCCTTTGTTCTTCGGTATGTTACTTGCCCGAGATTCGATCGTCGTCATCTCTATACCTAGTTCAATCTCATTACCAGCAAGTCTCTTTACTCGTTCTGTAATACAAGATTCCATCGCTAACTCTTTAGTCACATTGCTTGCAAGGCTTATAGTGATGTTGTATTACCGAGTGGGCCCTCAGATACCTCTCCGTCACACGGAGTAACAAATCCAAGTCCATGTATCCACACATGTATCTAAGTTTCTAATCAATACAATTCTTGCATGGATAATAAATGATTATCATGAACAAGGAAATATGATAATAGCTAATTTATTATTGCCTCTAGGGCATATTTCCAACAGTCTCCCACTTGCATTAGAGTCAATAATCTAGCTCACATCGCTATGTGATTTGTTATGAATCTCACACCCAATGAGTTCTGGGGTTCGATCATGTTTTGCATGTGAAAGAGATTTTAGTCAACGGGTCTGTGGCATTTAGATCCGTGTGTACTTTGCAAATCTCTATGTCATACTGTAGACACTGCTACCATGCTCCACTTGGAGCTATTCCAAATGGCTAATCCACTATATGTATCCGGATTGCTACTAAGAGTCATCCGGATTGGTGTTAAAGCTTGCATCAACGTAACCCTTTATGACAAACTCTTTATTACCTCCATAATCGAGAAATATTTCCTTAGTCCTCTAGTTACTAAGGATAATTTTGACCGCTGTCCAGCAATCCACTCCTGGATCACTCTTGTACCCCTTGACACACTCATGGCAAGGCACACACAGTTACGGTACATCATGGCATACTATATAGAGCCTATGGATAAAGCATAGGGGATGACCTTCATCCTTACTCTTTCTTCTGTCGTGAATTAACTTTGAGTCTCACTCAACTCCACACCTTAAAAACCAGGAAGAATTCCTTCTTTGACTGATCCATTTTGAACTCTTTCAAAATCTTGTATAGGTATGTACTCATTGAAAGTCTCATCAAGCATCTTGATCTATCTCTATAGATCTTGATGCCCAATAATTAGGTAGCTTTATCCAGGTCTTCCTTTGAAAAACTCCTTTCAAACAACCATTTATACTTTCCAGAAATTCTGCATCATTTCCAATCAATAATATGTCAACCACATATATTTATCAGAAATTCTATAGTGCTCCCACTCACTTTCTTGTAAATACAAGTTTCTCGTAAACTTTGTATAAACTCAAAAACTTTGATCACCTCATCAAAGCGTATATTCCAACTCCGATATGCTTGTTCCAGCCCATAGAAGGATTGCTAGAGCTTGCACAACTTTTAGCATCCTTAGGAGTGATAAAACTTTCCGGTTGTATCACATACAACCTTTCCTCACAGAAACCGTTAAGGAAATGATGTTTTGACATCCATCTGTCAAATTTCATAATTGAAAAATGCAGCAACTGCTAACATAATTCTAACAGACTTTAGCATCGCTATGGGTGAGAAAGTCTCATCGTAGTCAACTCCTTGAACTCGTTGGAAACTTCTTTTCGACAAGTCGAGCTTCATAAATGGTGACTTTCACCATCAGTGTCTATCTTCATCTTAAAGGTCCATTTGCACCCAACGACCTACCGTTCAGCGGGCAAGTCTACCAAAGTCCATACTTGGTTTTCATACATGGATCCTTTCTCGGATTTCATGTCCTCTGACCATTTAATGGAATTCGGGCCCATCATCGCTTCTCCATAGCTCGTAGGTTCATTGTTGTCCAACAACATGACCTCTAAGACAGGGTTACAGTACCACTCAGGAGCAGTACGTGTCCTTGTCGACCTACGAGGTTCGATAGTAACTTGATCCGAAGCTTCATGATCATCATCATTAACTTCCTCTTCAATTACCGTAGGATCCACAGAAACAATTTTCTGCGCTGCACTACTCTCTGGTTGAAACAAAGGTTCAACAACCTCATCAAGTTCTATCTTCCTCCCACTCAATTCTTTTGAGAGAAACTCTTTCTCGAGAAAGGACCCGTTTTAGCAAAAAAAACTTTGTGCTTGGATATAAGATAGAAGGTTTACCCAACCGTTAAGTTAGGGTATTTTATGAAGATGCATTTGTCCGCTTTGGGTTTGATCTCATTAGGTGAAACCCCTTTTTCACATAAGCGTTGCAGTCCCAAACAGTAAGAAATGACAGCTTAGGTTTTTGCCAAACCAAAATTCATACGGCGTCATCTCAATGGACTTAGATGGTGCCCCTTTTAAAGTGAATGTAGTTGTCTCTAATGCATAACCCCAAAATGATAGTGGCAAATCGATAAGAGACATCATAGTTCGCACCATATCCAATAGAGCATGACTACGACGTTTGGACACACAATCACACTATGGTGTTCCAGGTGCCGTGAGTTGTGAAACAACTTCCACTTTGTATTAAGTTGTATACCAAACTCGTAACTCAAATATTCACCTCCATGACCATATCGTAGACATTTTATCTTCTTGTCACGATGATCTCAAACTTGACTCTGATTTTGCTTGAACTTTTCAAACGATTCAGACTTGTGTTTCATTAAGTAAATATACACTATATCTACTCAAATCATCAATGAAGATAAGAAAATAATAATATCCACTGCACGGTACAACACTCATTGGATTGCGTACATCAACATGTATCATTTCCAATAAGTCACTTGCCCGCTCCATCAAATCGGAAAACGGGGTCCTTAGTCATCTTGCCCAAGAGGCATGGTTCGCATGTCTCAACCGATTCAAAATCGAATGAGTCCAAAGATCCATCAGCATGGAGTTTGTGTTAGGTAACGCAGCAGAAAACAAAAAAAATAGACCTACGCACCAGCCCAGGTCCACTATGGAGACTGCATACAAGGTTTGATCATTTTCGTTACCGACTTGTAGCGCAGCGGAAGTAGAGTCGATGACGAACGGGGGTGCAGATCCCCGCAGCTAGGATTTTACAACCTCCCAACTGCGAGGATGTATACCCTCATCTGCCCCGTGGACAGCCCTCCGGGAGGCGGTCGGACAGTCCCCCAGATGGTGTCGCGGACAGCCCTTCGGGAGGACCTCCGAAACTTGGACTGTCACTCGGACAGCCCTTCGGGAGGACCTCCGAAACTTGGACCGTCACTCGGACAGCCCTTCGGCAGGACCTCCAAAACTCGAACGGTCACACGGACAGCCCTTCGGGAGGCACTCTCGAACTAAGACTGAAACTACAATCTCTCTACAGAGTTGCACACGTATGGTGTCATCTATCCGGCAGGGCTTCGCCGTCCAGAACTAGTTCCCACCGGAACCCAGACAACCTTTCGGCTCTATGAAACTCTTTTCGTGGGAGGGAGAGAAGAAGCCAGATAATGCATGGCATGTGTATGAGAGTTGGAGTGGTGATGGAGAGATCCTCTCCACCTTCTTTTATAGGGGAAGGAGGGGGTGGGGGTGGCTGAAATTTCAGCCACATGACAAGCACCCACAAAACAAGGAAGCATGTTCCCACCAAACATGGAGAAAACATGTTCCCTTGTCCATGGTGTTCCCCCATGGGGCCCCACCTTGCTCCCAACACTCTCCACCATTTGTGGAGGCTTCCCCCACCATGGGGGGAAACACCTTTTGTCCAGCCACAAGGGGCTGCCCCCCAAAAGGGAGGCGCCCCAAAACAGCCCCACGAAACGTGGGATCTTGTCCCCTCACGCTGGGACAAGATGTTTTCCGTGACTATTACTTCTAAAAAATTCTGGAAGGTCCCAGAACATTTCTAGAACCCTCTAAAATTATCTAGACATGCTCCAGAACATTTCCGGTATGGTGGTTTAATTTAAAACCATCTTCGTTTACCCGGTAAACAATTCCGGCAGCTCCGAAAACCCTTGCCGGTTTTTTCTTCGAAAAATTCCAGAAATTACCAGACCGATCTGGCAACCTCCAAAACATTCCCGATGCTTGCTGAAACCTTTTTGTATCAATGGTTTTATCTGAAACAACTTTTTGGTTTTACCAAAACTTTTTCGGTGTTCTCTCCGGAACTTTTCCGCTGTCTCCGAAACTATTTCAGTGACTTTCTCTCGGAGTCCTTGTCTAGTATTCAGCAGGTAGATGACCCTTAAGCGTGTGACCCTATAGGTTTGGTGAAGTATAGACATGACCCGGAACCCCTTCCGATCAATGATCAACATCGGAGCCGTGGACAGCCATATTGACCCCTATACCCACACGAATGAATATTCGAGTGAACCTCCAGTTGCCGTGTGCTATTCCTGTTGCTTCGCGATATGTTACAAATACCCGAGGTGAGACACGTTGGCATCCCCGTGGAACAACAACTTGTCCACTATGCCAGTTACCTCGTTACCAGTATTGTTCTCTTTTCTTGTTCCCGTGTTCCGACATCCCCATGATCAAATCACAAAATGTCTGGCCAGACGATGATGGATACCGTAACACTGAGAGGGCCTAGAGATATCTCTCCATCGTCAGAGGAGCAAATCCCAATTTTGAGTTATCAAGTTACTTGACATACTTTTCCATGAACCCGTAAGCCACCGTAATAGCCACCCATTTACGGATGACGTTTAACAAACCCCAAAGTTCATGAAACAAGCATGAAGAAACTCGATACTCTCATGGTCTAAGGAATTATGCAAACATTAACTTCTTTGTGTTATTAACCATTAACTTATGATGAATGTATCTCATAGCATAACATCAATTTGGGTCGATTCAACACAAATGTTCTTCTAACATTGTGCCCTCAAAATTGCCGGCATAGCCATGCCCATGATCAGGAAAACAAGATCATCATGCAATACTTGAGCCAGTCTTAGAGGCCAGACTAGGAATACAATTTACCGTTTATTATTCCACACGTGCATATGAGTCTTCCTTCAAGCCTCATGGTTATTGTAGACTCGAGATCCATAGCAGTTATAGCATGGAACATAAACCTAATTATGAACAAGGAGATAATCAATAACATTTATTATTGCCTCTAGGGCATATCTCCTACAGACTCCCACTTGCACTAGAGTCAATAATCTAGTCAATGCTAATGCACTTTACACCTATGGCATACTGGTGTAAAATATGCTTCACATGTGGTATAGCCCGATGTCCAACGGATCTGACAACTTCAGCTTTGTGTGTAACTTTGCATATTCTCGCGTTTTCACGCTATCACAAAATTCATATTTTGTGTGAACTTGGCTTTGCATATGTGTGAATCATTGGTCGAAACCTGATTCCTCAGACTGAGCTATGGAGCAACTATCTGTAATAGTGTCTCATAGACCAAAGCCATCTTGGAACCATACTAAGTTCATGAATGAACTATATGATTCAACAACTTCTTTGTCGCTTCCAAAGCGTCAACATACATAGTCTTTGTTATAGAATCTGCCATAGTATCTTGTTTGGAACAATTTCCAACTACCATGCCACCATGTTGTGTTTTACACAAAACCCTTAACTTAAATAGAAAATCGCATGGAGCATTGATGAAGATTGTATTGATGTAATTACTTACAACGAGCACTTCATAATCTCTGCTTGCAAGAAACCATGTCATCAGTACTACTCTAGCACTCAATGACATCTTTTATTGTTGTCCTATGATCAGTACTTTGATACTTTGGTATCCATACTCGCAACAACTTTTGGAGTATCGGACATATCTGGTTGTTTTACATACCATGGAATACATGATTAATTCGAACACAAGAGTGTGTGGAATCTCCATCATGTATTTTACTCATCAGTGTTTTGGGACACCGAGTCTTGCAAAAACTCTTTCCATGTGACTTCGGCAAGAATCACTCCTTGGTGTTTTAAATGCTAAAAAGTTTTAGCATGTTGTCAATATGTATTCATAGCTTAGCCCCATTAGGTAAATCTATCTACATAGATCATCATGCCTAATATTGAGGCTATTTAGCCTAAGCACTTCATCGAAAAACTATTTTCAAATGAAGTCCTAATTCATGTCAAGAAATTCATTTCCAATTAACAATGTGTCAAGCACACAACGTTTTTAGAAATATTATTATGCTCCCACTTACTTTCTTGAATCACAAGCATCTTCGTTACCCATTGATGAACTCAAAAACCCTTTTTGACCATTTCACCAAACCATGAAGATTCCAACTCCATTTTGCTCTCTTCTGTCCATTGTTGGAGCTCTGAAGTTTGCATACTTACTAGCATCCTCTGGATCGACAAATTACTTTGGACTGTATCACATACAAGTCCTAGGTTTCATTTCTATCAGATGGAAATCCTTTTGTCATCCATGTTTCATATCTCATGATTGATATATGTATTAATTGCTATTTCAACACGAACCGACCTTAAGCTTCGCTACGGTGAAACAACCTCATCATAGTCAACTCCTTGAACTTGTTATTTCAACAAGTCGAGCTTTATGGATAAAACATTTTTATCCGTATCAGTTTTTAGTTCCATAAATATTCGTTAGACTCTAAGTCCTCTGAAAGGTGTATCAAGGTTTTAATCTTGAATCACTTATATGGAAACTATCTTGGATTGTATTGGCATTTAGCCAATCCCGGAGTCAGGGCCCATTAACGCTTCCTTGTGTATTGTAGGTATACTGTTGTCTAACAACAATATCTCGTTTGCGCACCTGATAGGTTTGCACGAGCTTTTCCTATGTGGTTCAGCTGCACATTCGACCGAAGTCCATACATTTTATTGTAGAGACTTCTGTATCAGTCGTAGTAGGAAACAACGGAATCACTTCCAGGGTTTCTTTCCTTTGAACTGATGACGAAGATACTGTTTATCTCGTCGAGTTGCATTGTCCTCCCACTCACCTTTGTAAGAACTATTCTCATTAAAAGCATACCGTTTTGTGGCAAAACCCTTTGGGTCGGTATAGTGGTGGGGGAATACCCAATGACTTGGGATAACCATACAAAGTAGCACTTGTCTGATTTGGAATAGGTTTGTAACCTTTTACACAAGCCCCATATTCCAAATGTTAAGAAAAGATATAACATGGTTGGGCGTACCATACCATGGCGTCATTTCAATAGACCTGATGGATCTCTTTTAAGTGTAAAAGCCGCAGTCTCTAAAGCATCACTCTATAAAAGGGATAATGGCAAATCTATTTATGTCATCTTTGATCTTACCATGTCATAAATGGTTCGATTACATCTTCACGGACTTTCCACTTGCAGTGGTGTTCCGGGAGGTGCAAGTTATGAAACTCTTTTCACAACTCATCAGACATTTGTTAAACTTGTAACTCAAATATTCCTTTCCGCAATCAAATTGCAGAAACATAATTTTCTTGGTACAATAACTTCCACTTCATTTTTGAAAACCTTTCGAATGATTTCAAAAGATCCAGACTTACATCTCATCAAGTAAATATCCATATATCTACTTGAGTCATTTTTGAAGGTAGACAAATCCACTGTTTGCAACAACATTTATCGGACTACATACATCAAATGTATGATCACCAATAACTTCTTTTCTCGTTCGTTATGGCATGTGAACGGTATTTTAGTTAGTTCACCTTTTGGAGGAAAGTTGCAAGTGTCAGATGATTCAAAATCAAACGACTTCAAAATCCATCATAATGGAATTTTCCATGCGGGTTTCTCCAATGTGACCAAATGCAGTGCCACACATATGTGGTATTCTTTTAGTCTTGCAACATTTAGCGTCAGTGTTATGGATGTATCATATTTCCATCAATATTCATAACATACATCCCATCTAGGATGGAAGCATGGCCCTTCATAATATTCATAATACTGAACAACAATTTTTGTTTTTATGAACAACTCTTTTGCAACAAACATTGTGCAATGGGCTAGAGTGTATGAAACTCTAAAATGAAAAAAGTAAACCCAGAGGTAATGTATTATTACCAATATTCATAACATACGTCTCATTCATAATGGAAGTATGGCCCTTATGTTATTCATAACACCGAACATGAAAAGTTCTCTTATGAACAACCTTCTTGCAAGATACCTTATGCAAAGGGCTAGTGTGAAAATCTAAAAATGAATTATGAAATTTAATACATAGGGAATACATCGATGGAAGGCATAGTAACATTTACTATGTTCTCTGCGTGTATCTAAACCTCATCCCTGGCTAGTCTTTTAGGCCATAGTAGTTCTTACATCGAGTTGCAATAGAATGCAATCGAGCGGGTATCTTTGTGACCAACTCACAATACCCAAGAATTAGTAATTAACATGTTTAACCATAATTCCCAAGAACTATATCTTTGACCAGCCTTCTATACATCAAAAACTTGTATGGCATTCATACATGAGCTGGATATTCCAGTCTTCTTTCCTTTTGCCATTATACTTTTAACAGTTTAACTTTTCAGTATTTCTCCTACTCTCAGAAGAAGCACCCAACTTGAGAGTGGCATTAGCCCTGGACTTCCTAGGCGTGAAAGTCTTACTAACACCCTTTGGATACTTCCTTTCTCTTTAAGTTGTTGTTTTATTCACCTTTCATCATATGACAAGCATTCTCCTGGATCCCTCTCTTATCAGTCTAATGCATAGTAAACTCCTTTACTAATAGTTTGCAAACAAACATTTCTTTGGATATCTCATATCTTTTAGCTTTTGTCTATCTCTGAAAATGATTTTCAGATTCCAAGAATATCACATAACTATCCAAACTTTCGAAGTTCCGGTCTCACGGAAGCAAATATATTGCACTTTGACTGAAAAGGAATTCTAGCTTTTGGATCAAAGGACGAGAGTCATATGATCCATAGCATTAGCGGGAGAATACCGAAAGCATGCGATAGGAAAAAGTCCTTCTCGACACTCTTGAGGACAATCCTCACATTACGTTACCAACCGTAAAGTTTTAACCAGATATTTAGCAGCTATTCAATTTTAATAGGGAAGGTGGAAACACGAGCCATTATCCTACAATTATTATGCAATCTACACTTAGACAAAGTTCACAATTAATTGCACTGAGAATTAAAAGAATTAATTCTATAGTACGCTCCCACTCAAATCAATATCTCTCATAATTGATTGTGAGTGATACAAGACCCGCACTTAAATTGTTCGCCACTGGTGTAACACCACTGATGACGAAAAATCTCAACCGGTAGGCCAACTTGCCAATCACATCTCTATGTGACTCTTGTTTATCTGTCGATGCGTGTGTTCCGAGATCATGACGGTCATGCCTGAACGTCAAGACAACCAAGTGATCTCGCTGCGAGGTCTCAACTCACCCGCCTCACACTTCTCTAATCGTTCGTACCCGTGTGACATGGCGCACCCCGAAAAGATAGGTGCTGTGACGGTGCTACGCTTGGGAGAACACTAACTACTTGATATTTTGTGAGAGATCACCCTAATAAAAGGCGAGTACCGCGCAATCAATAAGGGTGCATCATAAGGGATAAACATCTCAAGCAATTCATAATAGCATGATATGGTATAGCCCTTTCTGACGGAGAAGTTTTGTATTTCTTTGTCTTCAGCATTCGCGTCAGTGTTCACCTTTGCGAAGATTGCCACCACCTTGTCGATGCACCAGATAATATTGCTATCGCTATAGTAAATAAAATAAGTGCATTACATAAGGTTGACACGCAGGTCATTAAAGTGCAATCATATGGCTCCAGCCATCATGCCGAATCATGACACGCAGGTCATGTTAATCAAATTACATCATATAGTCATCTCATACATAATCAAATTTATATGAGCTCTGCTATACCACATCACATGCACATGCAAACCATCCTGCAAAACCAAGTTAGACGCCTCTAATCGGTTCATGCAAAAACTTGTTTTTCGTGGCTTCTAAGGTTTCAAAACAAACCGAAGCTACCAACATCCATCATCAAGCATGATAATCCAAGTTGCTAGATTAACTTTCCAGGGTGTATAAAACACGAGATAATAAAATCTCGAGCCCCATACTAAACTTCGTCATATGCGTGACCCCCATGCAGATCACATCTGCATTGCCCTTTCGTACACGAAACATCCATCTTTCTCAACTATGGTGGAACCCAAAATCAGGGAAGCAACAGGAACATCGGGTAATAGATTTCATCTGCTACCCGCACAAATAATTTTCAGCAATAGATCTCATCTACTACCTAATTATATTGTGCAACACCCATACATCTCTATGTATTCTAGATCGCAACCTGCATCTACGCATAACACGGCTCTGATACCACTGTTAGGTAACGCAACAGAAAATAAAAAAACTCGACCTACGCACCAGCCCAGGACCACTATGGAGACTGCATACAAGGTTTGATAATTTTCGTTACTGACTCGTAGTGCAGCGGAAGTAGAGTCGATGACGAACGGCGGTGCAGATCCCCGCAGCTAGGATTTTACAACCTCCCAACCGCGAGGATGTATACCCTCATCTGCCCCGCGGATAGCCCTCCGGGAGGCAGTCGGACAGTCCCCCGGATGGTGTCGCGGACAGCCCTTCGGGAGGACCTCCGAAACTTGGACTGTCACTCGGACAGCCTTTCGAGAGGACCTCCAAAACTCGGACGGTCACACGGACAGCCCTTCGGGAGGCACTCACGAACTAAGACCGAAACTACGATCTCTCTACAGAGTTGCACACATATGGTGTCATCTATCCGGCAAGGCATCGCCGTCTAGAACTAGTTCCCACCGGAACCCAGACAGCCTTTCGGCTCTATGAAACCCAGATAATGCATGGCATGTGTATGAGAGTTGGAGTGGTGATGGAGATCTCCTCTCCACCTCCTTTTATAGGGGAAGGAGGGGGTGGGGTGGCTGAAATTTCAGCCACATGACAAGCACCCACAAAACAAGGAAGCATGTTCCCACCAAACATGGAGAAAACATGTTCCCTTGTCCATGGTGTTCCCCCATGGGGCCCCACCTTGCTCCCAACACTCTCCACCATTTGTGGAGGCTGCCCCCACCATGGGGGGGCCCCAACACCTTTTTTCCAGCCATAAGGGGCTTCCCCCCAAAAGGGAGGCGCCCCAAAACAGCCCCACGAAACGTGGGATCTTGTCCCCTCACGCTGGGACAAGATGTTTTCCGTGACTATTACTTCTGAAAAATTCTGGAAGGTCCCAGAACATTTCCAGCACCCTCTAAAATTATCTGGACATGCTCCAGAACATTTCCAGTATGGTGGTTTAATTTAAAACCATCTTCGTTTACCCGGTAAACAATTCTGGCAGCTCCGAAAACCCTTTCCGGTTTTTTCTCCGAAAAATTCTAGAAATTACCAGACCGATCTGGCAACCTCCAAAACATTCCCGGTGCTTGCCGAAACCTTTTTGTATCAATGGTTTTATCCAAAACAACTTTTTGGTTTTACCAAAACTTTTTTGGTGTTCTCTCCGGAACTTTTCCGCTGTCTCCGAAACTATTTCAGTGACTTTCTCTCGGACTCCTTGTCTAGTATTCAGCAGGTAGATGACCCTTAAGCATGTGACCCTATAGGTTCGGTGAAGTATAGACATGACCCGGAACCCCTTCCGATCAATGATCAACATCGAAGCCGTGGACACCCATATTGACCCCTATACCCACACGAATGAATATTTGAGTGAACCTCCAGTTGTCGTGTGCTATTCCTGTTGCTTCGCGATATGCTACAAATACCCGAGGTGAGACACGTTGGCATCCCTGTGGAACAAAAACTTGTCCACTATGCCAGTTACCTCATTACCGCTATTGTTCTCTTTTCTCGTTCCCGTGTTCCGGCATCCCCATGATCAAATCACAAAATGTCTGGCCAGACGATGATGGATACCGTAACACCGAGAGGGCCCAGAGATATCTCTCCATCGTTGGAGGAGCAAATCCCAATCTTGAGTTATCAAGTTACTTGACATACTTTTCCATGAACCCGTAAGCCGCCGTAATAGCCACCCATTTACGGATGACGTTTAACAAACCCCAAAGTTCATGAAGCAAGCATGAAGAAACTCGATACTCTCATGGTCTAAGGAATTATGCAATCATTAACTTCTCTGGTGTTATTAACCATTAACTTATGATGAATGTATCTCATAGCATCACATCAATTTGGGTCGATTCAACACAAATGTTCTTCTAACATTGTGCCCTCAAAATTGCCGGCATAGCCATGCCCATGATCAGGAAAACAGGATCATCATGCAATACCTGAGCCAGTCTTAGAGACCAGACTAGGAATAAAATTTACCATTTATTATTCCACACGTGCATATGAGTCTTCCTTCAAGCCTCGTGGTTATTGTAGACTCGAGAACCATAGCAGTTATAGCATGGAACATAAACCTAATTATGAACAGGGAGATAATCAATAACATTTATTATTGCCTCTAGGGCATATCTCCTACAATTTGTTCATGCGATTTATACCAATATGACATTTAGCGGCAGTGCCACAAGTATGTGGTACTATCATTATTAACTCTGTATCTTTTGGCATCAATGTTATGAACATATGTATTACTACGATCAAGATTCAACAAACCATTCTCATTGGGTGCATGACCATTGAAGGTATTATTCATGTAAATAGAATAACCATTATTCTCTAACTTAAATGAATAATCGTGTTGCAATAAACACGATCTAATCATGTCCATGCTTAACGCAAACACCAAATAACATTTATTTAGGTTCGTCACTAATTTCGAAGGTAGAGAGAGCGTGCGATGTTGATCACATCAACCTTGGAGACATTTCCAACACACATCGTCACCTCACCCTTAGCTAGTCTTTGTTTATTCTGTAGCTTTTATTTTGAGTTACTAACATTTAGCAATTGAACCGGTATCTAATACACAGGTGCTACTAGGAGTACTAGCAAGGTACACATCAATAACACGTATACCAAATATACTTCTGTCGACGTTGCCAGCATTCTTATCTACCAAGTATCTAGGGTTGTTCCGCTTCAGCGACCACTCTCCTCATAATAGAAGCACTTAGTCTCGAGTTTGGGTTCAACTTTGGGTTTCTTCACTGGAGCAACAACTGACTTACCATCCATGAAGTTTCCCTCCTTGCCATTGCCCTTCTCGAAACTAGTGGTTTTGCTAACCATCAACACTTGATGCTCCTTCTTGATTTCTACCTTCGCGGTGTCAAACATCACGAACAGCTCAAGGATCATTATTTCCATCCCTGGCATTTCATAGTTCATCATGAAGCTCTAGTAGCTTAGTGACAGTGACTTGGAGAACTATATCAATCACTATCTTATCTGGAAGATCAACTCCCACTCGATTCAAGCAATTGTAGCACCCAGATAGTATGAGCACATGCTCAACGATTGGGCTATTCTCCTTCATCTTGCAGGCAAAGAATCTTGTTGGAGATCCCATATCTCACAACACGGGCACGAGCCTGAGATCCCAATTTCAGCTCTTAGAAAATCTCATATGTTCTGTGATGTTGAAAAATATTTGGAGCCTCAATTCTAAGCTGTAATGCATGATGCACTGAACTATCAAGTAGTCATCGAAACGTGCCTATCGGATGTTCACAACATCTACAGCCGGCGCTAGAGGGGGTGGCACACCGAGCGATGCATTAAGGACATAATCCTTCTATGCAACAATGAGGACAATCCTCATATCACGGACCTAGTCTGCAATATTTCTACCATCATCTTTCAACAGTATCTCTCTAGGAACATATAAAAATTCAAGGGAGCTACAGCGTGAGCTGGTAATCTACAACATAATTTCCAAAGACACTACTGACTATTTTCATGATAATGAGTTCAATTAATCATATTACTTAAGAACTCCCACTCAAATTGACATCCCTCCGGTCATTCGAGTGATACATGATCCAAATTCACCAACTCAAGTCCGATCATCACGTGAGCTGAGGTGGTTTCAATGGTGAATATCATCATGTTGATCATATCTTCTATATGACTCATGTTCGACCTTTCGGTCTCTTGTGTTCCGAGGCCATGTCTGTACATGCTAGGCTTGTCAAGTATAACCCGAGTGTTCCGCATGTGCAACACTGGCTTGCACCCGTTGTATGCGAACGTAGAGTCTATCACACCCGATCATCACATGGTGTCTCGACACGACGAACTTTTGCAACGGTGCACACTCGGGGAGAACACAATTTATCTTGAAATTTTAGTGAGGGATCACCTTATAATTCTACCACCGTCCTAAGAAAAACAAGGTGCATAAAGGATTAACATCACATGCAAATCTTAACTGACATGATATGGCCATGAATTTTTCCTTTTGATCTCCATCCTTAAAGCACCGACATGATCTCCATCGTCACCGACATGACACCATGATCTCCATCATCTTGATCTCCATCAACGTGTCGCCATCAGGGTTGTCACGCCCACCATGCTTCTACTACTATTGCTACCGCTTAGTGATAAAGTAAAGCATTACATAGCGCTTAATGATTGACACGCGGGTCATACAATAATTAAAGACAACCCCATGGCTCCTGCTGGTTGTCGTACTCATCGATATGCAAGTCGTGATATTCTATACAATACATGATCATCTCATACATCACATATATCTCATCATGTAATTGGCCATATCACATTACAACATACCCTGCAAAAACAAGTTAGATGCCCTCTAATTGTTGTTGCAAGTTTTACGTGGCTGGTATGGGTATCTAGAAAGAACGATTCTCACCTACGCAAAAACCACAACGGTGATGCATGAATTTCTATTCAACCTTCTCAAGGACCGCCATTGTCAAATATGATCAAACTAAAGTAGGAGAAACAAACACCCGCCAGCCATCTTTGTGCAACAAAGTTACATGTCAGTCGATGGAACCGGTCTCTCGTAAGCGTATGACTAAGGTTGGTCTGGGCCGCTTCATCCCACAATACCATTGAACCAAAACACGACCAAGGGAGGAAGCAATCTAAGAATCAACGCCCACAAACTCCTTTTGTTCTACTCGCGATCTCATCTACACATAGACCTAGCTCTGATACCACTGTTGGGGAATGTTGCATGGGAAACAAAAACTTCCGTACGCACACATAAGATCTATCCATGGTGATGAGCATCTACGAGAGGGAGAGTGGATCTACATACCCTTGTAGATCGCTAAGCGGGAAGCATTAAGAAACGCGGTTGATGTAGTCGAACGTCTTAGCCATCCAAATCGTGAGCGTCCTGTGATCCCATCATGATACATCCCGCGATCCAGTCATGATCCGTCCCACGATCCAGTCACGGTCCTTCCGATCTAGTTCCGAATGGATGACACCTCCGCATTCACCACACATACAACTCGATGATGATCTCCGCATTCTTGATCCAGCAAGAGAGAGCGGAGAGGTACATGAGTTCTCTAGCAGCATGACAGTGTAGCGGCGATGGTGGTGGAACTATTCCGGCAGGGCTTTGCCTAAGCACCGCTGAACTAGACTAGAGGAGAAAACCGATCTAGATGAACTAGAGGGAGCACGTGGCAATTAGGGTTAGCCCTCACCTCTAAACCTCTAGTATATATAGGTGGAGGGGGAGGGGAGGCTGCACCCTAGGGGTGCCCTTTGGTTCGGTTGAAGTGGGGAGGAGAGGGAGTTGGACTCCAATCCTACTCCTAGTAGGACTCCTCCCCCACTTGGAAGCCTATCCACCTTTGGGCTTTTGCCTCCTCCCTCCACTCTAGCCGCATGGGACCTTAGTGGAGGCTTAGGCCAGCCCACCAGGGGCTGGTATACCTCCTCCCACAACCCATGTAGCCTCTTGGGTCGAGACACCCCTCCCGATGGTCCCCCGGTACCCTCCCGACACTTCCGGTACACTATCGATGAGCCCAAAACTTTTAAGGCGACCAAAACAGGACTTCCTATATATCAATCCTTACCTCCGGACCATTTCGGAGTTCCTCTTGACGTCCGAGATCTCACCCGGGACTCCGAACAACCTTAGACCACCATCATACATAACTCTATACTACCGAAACGTCGCCGAACCTTAAGTGTGCAGACCCTGCGGGTTTGAGAACTATGTAGACATGACCGAGACACCTCTACGGCCAATAACCAATAGCGGGACTTGGATGCCCACATTAATTCCTACATATTCTACGAAGATCTTTATTTGTTGAACCTCTATGTTAAGGATTCAGTTACACTAGTAGAAAACAGACCTTTCGTCTGCCTCATTAGTCCCGGTTGGCTTTTGAACCGGCACTAATGTGCTCATTAGTCCCGGTTTGTGACGGGCATCATTAGTGCTAGTTCGTTCCGGACCTTTAGTCCTGGTTCGTGCTACGAACAGGCACTAAAGGTGTCGTGGCAGGCTGGCGTGAGCCTTGGGCCCCACGAAAACCTTTAGTCCCGATTGGTGGCTCCAACCGCGACTATAGGCTTACCTTTAGTCGCGGTTGGAGCCACCAACCGGGACTAAAGGTCCCCTATATGAAACCCTTCGGCGCCAGCCCGAGCACACTCATGTATGTTCTTTGCCTTTCCTCTCCTCTCTGTTCTTCCTCTCTTCCTCGAGCTCATCCTCCATTTTTGCCAAAATTTGTCAAGATTTGGAGGCATCCCATCCATCCAAGTGTTCACAAAGGTTAGCAACTTTGTCCTTTCATCTCTCATTGCTAGATTAGCTCTTGCAATCACTATAAGTATAGTAATTTGTGGGTTTTAGTTTGTATGTGGTAGTTTATGTTGGAAATATGCCCTAGATGCAATAATAAATTGGTTATTATCATATTTCCTTGTTCGTGATAATCGTTTATTATCCATGCTACAATTGAAACTTAGATACACGTGTGGATACATAGACAACACCATGTCCCTAGTATGCCTCTAATAGACTAGCTCGTTGATCAAAGATGACTATGGTTTCCTAGTCATGGACATGAGATGTCATTTGGTAACGGGATCACATCATTAGGAGAATGATGTGATGGACAAGACCCAAACTACAAACGTAGCATATGATCGTCTCAGTTTATTGCTACTATTTTCTGCATGTCAAGTATTTGTTCCTATGACCATGAGACCATGCAACTCACTGACACCGGAGGAGTACCTTGTGTGTACCAAACGTCGCAACGTAACTGGGTGGCTATAAAGGTGCTCTATAGGTATCTCTGAGGGTGTCTGTTGGGTTGGCACGGATCAAGACAGGGATTTGTTACTCCGTGTGACGGAGAGGTATCTCAGGGCCCACTCGGTAATACAACATCACAATAAGCCTTGCAAGCAATGTGACTAAGTGTTAGTCACGGTATCTTGTATTATGGAATGATTAAAGAGACTTTCCGGTACTGAGGTTGAACTAGTTATGGAGATACCGACGATCGAATCTCGGGCAAGTAACATACCGAAGAACAAAGGGAACATCATACGGGATTAACTGAATCCTTGACATAGAGGTTTGACCGATAAAGATCTTTGTAGAATATGTAGGAACCAATATGGGCATCCAGGTCCCGCTATTGGTTATTGACCATAGAGGTGTCTCGGTCATGTCTACATAGTTCTCGAACTCGTAGGGTCTGCACACTTAAGGTTCGGTGACGTTTTGGTAGTATAGAGTTATGTATGGTGGTGACCGAAGGTTGTTCGGAGTCCTGGATGAGATCCCGTACATCATGAGGATCTCCGAAATGGTCTGAAGGTAAATATTGATATATAGGAAGTCCTGTTTTGGTCGCCAGAAAAGTTTTGGCCTCATCGGTAGTGTACCGGGAGTGCCGATAGTGTACCGGGGGACCATCAGGAGAGGTATTTCGACCCAAGAGGCTACATGGGCTGTGGGAGGAGGTAAGCCATCCCCTGGTGGTCTGGCCGAAGCCTCCTCTAAGGTCCCATGAGGCTGGAGTGGTTTGAGAAGGAAAAAATCCAAAGGTGGAGAGGTGGAAAGAGTTTCCAAGTGGAAAGGAGGAATCCTACTCCTAATAGGATTGGAGTAGGACTCCTCCACCTCCAATTTCGACCAAACCTTGAGGTATTGAGGCTGCCTCCTCCCCTCCCTCCCTCCTATATATACTAGAGGATTTAGAGGAAAAAGCTAACCCTAATAGCCACGTGCTACCTCTCCTCCAGATCGTAGTTTCTCCTTTAGATCGGTTTTCAGCGGTGCTTAGGCAAAGCCCTGCTGGAATAGCTCCACCACCATCGCCGAAACGCCGTCGTGCTGTCGGATAACTCATCTACCTCTCCGCTCCCTCTTGCTGGATCAAGAAGGCGGAGATCGTCATCAAGCTGTACGTGCGTTGGACGCGGAGGTGCCATCCGTTCGGTGCTAGATTGGAAGGACTGTGATCAAGATTGCGAGACGAACCATGATGAAATCGCGGGACGGATCGTGATGAGTTCACGGGATGGATCGTGATTGGATCGCGGGATGGATCGTGATGAGATCGCGGGACGCTCGGCGATTTGGATCGCGAATACGTTCGACTACACCAACCGTGTTTCTTAACGCTTCCCGCTTAGCGATCTACAAGGGTATGCAGATCCACTCTCCCTCTCGTAGATGCTCATCACCATGGATAGATCTTGCGTGTGCGTAGGAAATTTTTTGTTTCCCATGCAACGTTCCCCAACAATTTATTTGATTTATGCAATTTGAGCTCAAATTAACTTCTTACTTTGCATTTGTAGGTGTGGTTTACTTAGTGCCTTCCCGTCCCCGTACTAACCACCGTCGACTGCCTGCACCGTCCCGTCGCCGGCACCACCTTGGTGAGCCTCTTGTTCTTATCCTTTTTATAAAAAACCATGTTTGTAAGATTTAGTTAGCTACTTGTATAGTTTTCTTACCTATATGGTTGTTCGTTATACATAGTGGCATGGTTTTGAAATCCGTCCCCATCGGCCCTCGTCCGGTTTATGATGCGGATGTGGTATATACTCTCTTTTATAACTCTTTGTTGCATTTCGTGTTTATGAAAATTATGCCAAACAAGTTGACATAGATATTTTTATCTAGGAGGTATGTGAACCGAAGATTCCAACCAACATAGATATTCTTGTCAAGAAGTTAAATTTAGTTGAAAAAGAAAATGAGTATTTGAAAGAAAAATTGAAAAGAGTTGAAGAAGAGAAGATGAAACTGGAGTTGGATGTTGCCGATGTCGTCGATGATCACAAGATCAAGATGGGTGCAATGCGCTTGAAGATTAGAAAATTTAAAAGATATGTCATTGATAGTGAGGCTTGGTATCACTATGCTATTGGATCAATTGTTATGTTAGTTGCGATGTTGATCGCATTTGTTATTGCATTTAAATGCTTTAGCTAGAGAGTTTGTATGTTGTTTTATGAGAACAAGTGTGTATGAACTTTATGTACGAACTTGTATTAATTTGGTCTTTTTGGTGTTGTGTAATAAAGATGAGCCAGTAATGGATGTACGACGACCGATGCTCTCCCCAGTTCATTAATGGAGTGCATATTTTCTGGTTGCGGCTGAGGCAAACAAGCGACCGGATGGTTTTATGTATTGTCCATGTGTTGGATGTAAGAATGATCGAAATTACTCTAACTCAAGAACCATTCACATCCACTTGTTTGAGTCTGGTTTCATGTATGGCTATAACTGTTGGACCAAGCACGGAGAAAGAGGGGTCCTAATGGAAGAGAATGAAGAAGAAGAGGATGACGATAGCTATCCTGGCCATGGGTTCCATGAATACAATGGTACAACAATGGGGGAAGAAGCTGAGCCGACAATGCGGGACGGAGCTGAAGAAGAGGCATCAGATGAGCCCGCTGATGATCTTGGTCGGGCCATTGCCGATGCAAAGAGAAACTGCGCAAGTGAAAAGGAGAAGCTGAAGTTGCATCGCATGTTAGAGGATCACAAAAAAGGGTTGTACCCAAATTGCGAAGATGACAAGAAAAAGCTGGGTATCACTCTGGAATTGCTGCAATGGAAGGCAGCAAATGGTGTATCTGACAAGGCATTTCAAAAGTTGTTGATAATGTTAAAGAAGAAGCTACCAAAGGATAACAAATTGCCAGAGAGTACGTACGAAGCAAAGAAGGTTGTCTGCCCTCTAGGATTAGAGGTGGAGAAGATACATGCATGCCCTAATGACTGCATCCTCTACCGCAGTGAGTACGACGATTTGAATGCATGCCCGGTATGCTGTGTATTGCGCTATAAGATAGTCCACGATGACCCTGGTGATGTTGAGGGCGAGCGCCCCAGGAAGAAGATTCCTGCCAAGGTGATGTGGTATGCTCCTATAATACCACGGTTGAAACGTTTGTTCCAAAATAAAGAGCATGCCAAGTTGATGCGATGGCACAACGAAGACCGTAAGAAAGACGGGAAGTTGAGAGTGCCCACTGATGGATCGCAGCGGAGAAAAATTGAGAGAAAGTGGAAGGACTTTGCAAAGGACGCAAGGAATGTATGGTTTGGTTTAAGTGCAATGGCATTAATCCTTTTGGGGAGTAGAACAACAATCATAGCACATGGCTTGTGACTCTATGTATCTATAACCTTCCTCCTTGGTTGTGCATGAAGCGGAAGTTCATTATGATGTCAGCGCTCATCCAAGGCCCCAAGCAACCCGGAAACGACATTGATGTGTACCTAAGGCTATTGGTTGAAGAACTTTTACAGCTGTGGGATGGAAAAGGTGTACGCGCATGGGATGCAAAAGATCGGGAGGAATTTGACCTACATGAGTTGCTGTTTGTAACCATCAATGATTGGCCTGCTCTCAGTAACCTTTCAGGACAGACAAACAAGGAATACCACGCATGCACGCACTGTTTAGAAGATACCGATAGTATATATTTGTATAAATGTAAGAATAATGTGTATCTGGGGCATCGTCGATTTCTTCAGAGCAGGCATCCCGTAAGAAAGAAAGGCAAGCATTTCAAAGTTGAGGCAGATCACCGGAAGAAGCCTCGCCACTGTACGGGTGATGACATACTTGATATGTTCAAGGATTTAAAAGTAATCTTTGGCAAGGGTCTTGGCGCACAATCTGTTCCGAATGACGCTAACAAACGTGCACCCATGTGGAAGAAGAAGTCTATATTTTGGGACCTACCCTATTGGAAAGACCTCGAGGTCCGCTCTGCAATCGATGTGATGCACGTGACGAATAATTTTTGCATGAACCTGCTAGGCTTCTTGGGCGTGTATGGGAAGACAAAAGATATGCCGGAGGCACGGGAGGACCGGCAACGTATGCATGGAGAAGACAGCATGGATCCAAAGCAGTTTCAGGGTCATGCCAGCTAAGCTCTTACCAAAGAAGAGAAGGAAATCTTCTTCGAATGCCTGCTCAGTATGAAGGTCCCGTCTGGCTTCTCGTCGAATATAAAGGGAATAATAAATATGGCAGAGAAAAAGTTCCAGAACCTAAAGTCTCATGACTACCACGTGATTATGACACAACTGCTTTCGGTTGCATTGAGGGGGCTTCTACCGGAAAACGTTTGATTAGCCATTGTGAAGCTATGTACATTCCTGAATGCAATATATCAAAAGGTAATCGATCCAAAAATCCTACCTAGGTTAGAGAATGATTTGGTGCAATGTCTTGTTAGTTTCGAGTTGGTGTTCCCACCACCCTTCTTCAATATCATGACGCATGTCCTAGTTCACCTAGTCGAGGAGATTGCCATTCTGGGTCTTGTATTTCTACACAATATGTTCCCCTTTGAGAGGTTCATGGGAGTCTTAAAGAAATATGTTCATAATCGTGCTAGGCCAAAAGGAAGAATCTCCAAGGGCCATGAAATAGAGGAGGTCATTGAGTTTTGTGTTGACTTTATTCCTGACATTAAGCCGATTGGTGTTCCTGAATCGCGGCATGAGGGCAGACTGGGTGGAAAAGGCACGCTAGGAAAGAATTCACTAATATGCCGGGATGGGCATTCTTTGGCGTAAGCACACTACACAGTTCTACAAAGTTCCGCCTTGGTGGCTCCATGTATCGAGCAACACAAGAATATTCTACGCTCCAAACACCCGGAGAAGTCTAAGGACTGGATTACACATGAACAAACGGTGAGTTTCGCCGGTTGGTTGCAGACACGTCTCATGCATGACGACACTGTTGAAGATGACTTGTACTTGCTGTCCAAGTTACCATCATTCGACTATATTGACTTTCAAAGGGTACGAGATAAATGGTAATACATTTTACATGATCGCCCAAGATAAAAAGAGCCCAACCAAAATAGTGGTGTCTGCTTTGATGCAGCAAAGAACAATGGGCCAAAGGACACATAATATGGTTACATAGAGGAGATATAGGAACTTGACTATGGATTTGGTTTGAAGGTCCCTTTGTTTAGGAGCAAATGGGTCAATCTCATAGGAGGCAGGGTAAAGGAAGACCCGCAGTATGGAATGACAATAGTGGATCTCAACAATCTTGGGTACGCAGATGAACCATTCATCCTAGACAATGATGTGGCGCAGGTTTTCTATGTGAAGGACAGGTCTACCAAGCTGAGAAAAAGAAAAGATAAGGAAGCGAATACATCATGCAATGATCCAAAGCGCCACATAGTTCTTTCAGGGAAAAGAAACATCATGAGAGTGGAGGACAAGAGAGACATGTCACAAGATTATGAAAAGTTTCATGAAATTGCTCCCTTCACAGTGAATGTTGACCTGAGCATCAAGTTAAACGATGAAGATTGTCCATGGTTATGACGCAAAGGGACACATGCGAAGAAAAAGTTTTACACCCAAAGATCCCACTCTGGGATGTGACCGGCTTCTCTAGTTAGTTTCTGGACTTATATATATGGAAAGTCACACTTCGGACAAACCGAAGGGAATCTTTGTAATAGTAGTGTACTTATGTGTTTTGTGCGTTCAGTATGCACCATTTGAAGGCAGGCCATCAATTTTCAACCCTTTCTGACTTCATTTGCTATTTTTCATGCATTTACTAATTTTTGAGCTAAATGACCCTGAAATTGATAAGCACCACAAATGGACTCTAAAAAGGTTGAAAGTTTGCATGGTATCATCATTTCACCCACATAGCATGTGCTAAAAAGTTGAGAGGGTTACGGCAAAAACTGGATTCACTTCGTGTACAAAATGGACAATCTCTTTCGAAGTATGAGGGTTTCAGACGAAAACTCGCCTATTACAAAGGCATTTCATTTTTTAAATTTATTTCAACTCCAGACTTTGTGTGCATTCAGTATGCACCATTCGAAGCCACATCGTCAATTTTCAACCCTTTCTGACTTTATTCGCTATTTTTCATGCATTTACTGATTTGTTTTGAGCCAAATGACCCTGAAATTGATAAGCACTACAAATGAACTCTAAAAAGGTTGAATGTTGGCATGGTATCATCATTTCACCCACATAGCATGTGCTACAAAGTCGAGAGGGTTACGACAAAAACTTGATGCACTTCGTGTACAAAATGGACAATCTCTTTCGAAGTATCAGGGTTTCAGACGAAAACTCGTCTGTTACAAATGCATTTCAGTTTTTTACTTATTTCAACTCCGGACTTTTTGTGCGTTCAGTATGCACCATTCGAAGCCACGTCATCAATTTCAACCCTTTCTGGCTTCATTTGCTATTTTTCATGCATTTACTAATTTTTTGAGCTAAATGACCTTAAAATTGATAAGCACTACAAATGAACTCTAAAAAGGTTGAAGGTTGGCATGGTATCATCATTTCACCCACATATGATGTGCTACAAATTTGAGAGGGTTACGGCAAAAACTGGATGCACTTCGTGTACAAAATGGACAATCTCTTTCGAAGTATCAGGGTTTGAGACACAAACTCGTTCGTTACAAAGGCATTTCATTTTTTAAACTTATTTCAACTCCAGACTTTTTGTGTGTTCAGTATGCACCATTCGAAGCCACGTCATCAGTTTTCAACCCTTTCTGACTTCATTTACTATTTTTCATGCATTTACTGATAGTTTTGAGCTAAATGACCCTCAAATTGATAAGCACTACAAATGAACTCTGAAAAGGTTGAAAGTTGGCATGGTATCATCATTTAACCCACATAGCATCTGATAAAAAGTTGAGAGAGTTACGGCAAAAACTGGATGCACTTCCTGTACAAAATGGACAATCTCTTTCAAAGTATCAGGGTTTCACACGAAAACTCTTCTGTTACAAAGGCATTTTATTTTTTAAACTTATTTCAACTCTAGAATTTTTGTGCGTTCAGTATGCACCATTCGAAGCCACATCATCAATTTTAAACCGTTTCTGACTTCATTTACTATTTTTCATGCATTTACTGATTTTTTAGCTAAATGACCCCCCCCCCTTTAGTCGCGGTTGGATCCACCAACTGCGACTAAAGGGTTTCACTTCCCGCCGCTTTGGCTGGTGAAATTCACCTTTAGTCGCGGTTGGTGGCTCCAACCGCGACTAAAGGGGGGTCTTTAGTCGCGGTTGGATCCACAAACCGTGACTAAAGGCCTCCTTATATATACAACACTTCAAAAAAATTCAGTTACTCTGCATTCTTTGACCTCTTCGACATCGCTACGCTGTCGCCGTCTCGCCTCCCCTACGCCGGAGCTCGTCGCCGCCCCCAACGCCGGCCGCCCATGCCTCCTCGCGCCGATCTCCGACGCCGCCCGCGCTCATGCCCGCTCCTCCCCGAGCCCAGCCTGACACCGCCCGGGACGCTGGCCGCGCCCGCTCCTCCTCCCCCGAACTCCTCACTGTTGCCGCCCCCGACTCGCCTCGCCTCGCCGTCACCCCGTCGCCCTGCTGTGAGCTCGCCCCTCTCTCCCCCTCTCCCTCGCCCCCTGTGCCGCCATGGCGGCCAGCGGCCCCTCCCCTCCCCCTCCCCCCCGCACACACACGTATATGCATGAACACACACACAATTTTGATGATTAGATGATTAGATGTATAGATGATTAGATGATTAGATGCAAGAATTTCGATGTATAGAAAAAAGTTAAGGAATTTTGACATTTGAGGAACTTTGACATATGTGCAAGAATTTTTGACATATTTTTCACTAGATGGTTAATTAGATGTATAGAAACAAGTGAAAGAATTTTGACATTTGAGGAATTTTTACATTTTGATCCAATATATGTATAGAAATTAGTATATATATATGTATGAATACAATGTATAGAAAAAAGTTGATGAATTTTGACATTTGATCCAATGTATAGCAATTAGTATTTGCAAAAGTTGCATATTTTAATGTTGTATTTGCAAAAGTTTGTTATGTATTAATTTGCAATTAGTATTTGTTATGTATTTGCAAAAGTCGTGGGTCGTAAGGTTAAGAGATTCCATTAGGATTTTGAAGGTTCCTCGTATATAAGAAATCACAATCAAGCATTTAAAAATGATTAATTTGCATAGGATTTCTTCTCAGAGACAACGATGCCTAGCCCCCATCCTCGTCGTCGACTCGTTCGCGATGACGTCCTGCTTTAGAGGCACCATGTCTGGGACTGGGCTCCACCGGGCTGGCACTGGGAGGTGCTACCTTCAGGGGGCGCAACTTGATGAGGAACCCAGGTCCCATCGTCGACCCGGAGCTTCTTTGGTGGCGTTCGCGTGGGCCACTTTCGGTGCAGAGGCAGCCGGCCCCGTCGGAGGTGGTACATCGCCGTGTCAGGGAGGAGGACGAGCACGTCCATCGCTACATGCATGCGTTGGACGTCAGTTCTCCAATACTTGACAGGTTCTTCAAGGATCTCACCCGAGCTATGATCCTATCATAGTTCCTTCTCTTTGGGTGTCCACCACCTGCCGTGCGAGACGTCAACTGGATCTGTAGTAGTGATATTATGTAATCAATAATATTCGAGATGTATTAGTAATAATATTAGAGATGTATTCAAGATTATATTCGATAATATTCAAGACGATTTATTCGAGATTATATTCGATGATGCATATTATGTACTATGATTCAGTTTTCCTTATTGATTGCATGCATTCTAATTTGAATACTAAATTGTTTTATCTTTCTTCCGGGTTAGTTAAATATAAGTTATGGACAATACCGGCAGAGAAGGAGAAGAGGCTCTGTTCGACATCATACGCTCCACGAGCCCAGAGCATGAACATGAAGATGATGACGGCTCGCAATATCTGAACAATTCCAGTGAGGGTTGTATGTTTGATGAAGGCGAAAGAATAGATGAATTCGACAACGATGTTGACGAAGAAAATGTTCTTCAAATAACAAAGACCGACGAGATATATTTATTATATAAGCCATCCGGTGATCATTACATGTCTTAATTGAGTTGTATATGTATTAACGAATCGATCTTTCTTATTTTAGGCCTCCGGATCGAGCAAATCTTCTACAAGCGACAGGGTAAAGCGAGGCCCGGCCAGAAAGTTGGACCCTGGCATAAACTTCAACATTGATTCCATCAATACATGAACTGGCGAACCGCTTGTACCTAAGAAAAATGCGACCACGTTCAAGAATCAATGCGGAGTTATTGTCAGGGACCAAATGCCGATCTCCACACAAGAATGGAAAAAGCCAACAAAGGGAGATCGACAAGGAATTACTTTTGTCGATGAAAGAGCAAAAGATGTGCTTTGGACCGAGCTGATGTCACATTTCACACTATCAGATAACTTGACAGATGCAGATCTAAAGAAAGTCAAAAACTATGCTCTTAAAAAGATGGCGATCGCATTCAACACCTTCAAGAAAAATGCATGGGCTGCGTACGTCAAAGCAAACAACACGACTCCAAAATTCGAGGGAGCACTGGTGAAGACAGAAGATCACTGGGATGATTTCGTGAAGTTCAAGGAATCGGAACAAGCTAAGGAACGGTCGAGGAAGAACAAGATTAATGCTGCGAAAAAGCAGTGGCACCATACTCTGGGGCCGGGTGGCTACCAGATGGCCCTGCCTAAGTGGGATCAATCCGAACAAGATATGATTAGTGCAGGGGTCACTCCAGTTACAGTGACCTGGCCCCCGAGGTGCAGGACATGGTTTTATGCGCATGGGGGGAAGTTGGACCCAAACACAGGGGGCTATTATGGTGAAGGCAAGTCTTAAAAAAGTGACAGACGAAATTCTGATGAAAATAGAAGAAGCTCGAACGGGGGTGTTCACGCCCAACAGAGAGGACGACGAGCTTACGCGCGCCCTGAAGAATCCTGAACACCCGGGAAGAACATGAGGGAAAGGTGTTGTTCCGTGGTTTGAGGGGTTTGCTGGTTGGAACGACGACTACAAAAGCCGTGCGAGAAAGAAGATGCAGGAGGAGCGGAAGAAGAAGGAGGAAGCACTCCGCCTTGAAGGCCTAGAATCAAAGCACCTGGAGTTGGAATCCAGAGTCAGGCAGCAGCAAGAGCAGATCAACTCACTCAGCCATGAAAGGGCGTCTCAGCGGCAGCATGAGCAAATCGATCCAGCATTGGATACCACCGTCCCATCTATGTCGAGAAGCAGCGTGGGTAACGCCCCGGCCGATATCGATGACAATGCACTGCTAGCTAGCTACCCTGTGGATGATATCAAAGACAAGACTAACTGTGAGCTACACATGAAAGTGAATAACTTATCCATGAAGGTGGCGGACGGCTATGCTTTAGCAAATCCCCCAAAAGCAACCATCCATTGCAATCCCATTCCAGTTGGCTATGCTCGCGTCAGGGTTGATGAAGTGATGTCAGGATATCATGAGCTACAACTTGACATTCTTAGAGGTGACGAGGAGAGAACACTGGGAGAGGCCATACATCATATCATTCTATGGAAAAAGGATTGCATCGTCTTTCCAAGGCCACTGACTCCTCCTCCAAGTCCGTCGTCGCGTCAGTCGACTCCTCCTCCTCCTCCAAGTCCGCCACCGCGTCAGCTGACTCCTCCTCCAAGTCTGGCACGACATCAGCCGACTCCCCCTCCATGTCCGGCACGACATCAGCATGCTCCGTCGACTCAGCGTGCTCTGTCGCCTAAGCAACAGCGGAAGAGAGAGGCCACAGCTACGACGACTAGCGGTACAATAGGCAAGAAATTCAAATATGGTCCAAGCCTCAAGCCTCTTCCGAAGTTGCCTTACCACCTGAACGAGGAGGAACTCAATAGCGTAGTGGATGCCAAAGTGAAGGCCCATTTTGGACTGAAACCGCCCCAGTCGCGAAAGGAGAAAGTACCTGAGCATGTCTCACAACAAATCATTGATATGGCTCGACCGGCTGTCAATCGGAAGGACAACGACTATGTGCGGCCTATCAAGAAGTCATATCTTGCAGGACAAAAGGAGTCGAGCTCGAGCTCGAGCCAAGGAATTGGCAAAAAAAGCGGGAAAACTATCCCCTAGCTGGGAGAACAGGCAGTGCAATCGATCCCCCCACTCATTGTACAAACACCTATGAGTACCGCCGGTCAGCCAGGAGTAACCGAAGATCATATTAGGATGGCTAAAGAGGCCGGTGTCAGTGTTGAAAAACTCCTAGGCCTTGAGAAAATCCTCGGGCTTAAAGAGGAGGAAGTAAAATATCAATATGCCCGCGGCAAACCTCTGGTCAAGCCTGAAGATGTCAAGCTCCTACCAACGAGATTGTACAATTTGCATATGTGGTACATGCAAATAACAGCAAATACCAATCAAGAGTCCCTCATGGTGAGAGTCAAAGGGAGGCATTACTTCCATAAAAAGATTTGTGGATTCATTATTCAGAGTTGTTTCAGTTATTCAATCAAGACGCACTCGACAAATCTTTAGTCAGTTGCTATTATATGTAAGTGATTTCTTTCTATAATTACTCTAATTATCCTCACTATATTCGTTTATGTGGTATTATGCAGAATGAAGATGTATGAAATGAAACAAGCTGGACGCTATGGCATTGAGTTCATTGACTCAAATACGATAAATCAAAGGACATGGGAAACTGCATATTCGAGAAAAGACACAGAGAAAGTCATGCTAGGTTTTTTGAAGCATCTAAACACCTAACCAGAAATACTACTTCCTCACAACTTCGGGTGAGTGTTACTATATATATCTTGTACTACAAATTCTATCTTTTGCTTACTAAATGTTAATAAGTGTTGCTATTAGTTATGCATTTACCACTGGATCTTGTTAAACATTGAAGTTGACAAGGGAAAAGTTGAAGTACTCGACTTGCTATTTAAGGATCCATCCGAATACGCAATTGTGAGGGGGCTACTTGACAGGTAATTTCAATCATTATCGCACTATGTCGGCCTCTTTAATTACTTCATTTCCTGATATCAACTAGTTAATAACTTATTTATTCATTTTCTTTGCCGGCAGGCAGGGCTTGGGCCAAGTTCATCAAACAGGTCCCAGGCAACTGGGCACAACTGCTGAAATGGGTGCGACCCAAGGTAATTAAGTACAACTAGCTAGCTAGCTACATCCGTGCATCTCTTTAATTCTAGTTTCAATACCATTATCATGCTTGATTAATTATTACCTGATTGAATTTTATTCTCGTAAAGTGCATGAGACAGGAGCAGGGGACTAGTTTATGTGCATACTACGTTTGCGAAAACATTCACATGATCATGTCTGAAAGGAGTAGAGATGAAAGAAATCTTTGGGTACGTTTGCCAGAACATTATCCATAATTTTTTTATCATGACCTAGCTAATATATATACACACAACTAATATATTCATCTTGATCTTCATCTTGTAGCTGAGGGAGATGAGGGGCCAACTCATACCAGAGGCTCGGGTACGAGCAATTCAAGAGGAATTAGCTGGATTTCTGTTCGACCAGGTCATAGATCCCAAAGGAGAATACTATTACAAGATCAAGAACAAGAAGCAGTAATGCATGCATATATATGTAATGATCCTCAAACTATAGGAGAAATTATATATATATATATATATATATATATATGTGTGTGTGTGTGTGTGTGTGTGTGTGTGTGAATGGTCGTCGTACGAACAATTCTATGAGATATATATATATATGACCGGTTCTACGAAAAATTCTCTCTCTATATATATATATATTTATTTATTTATATATATATGCGCACAACGTGTGTACAGTATGTAGTACCGTAATATATGTTTGAAATGGAAATTAATTAAATGGAAAACACAAAATTAAAAGGAAAATTAAACCATAATTAATTCATAAAACTCTAAAGAATTAAAAGTAAAAGTAAAACTAAATACTTTTAGTCCCGGTTGGTGTTATCAATCGGGACTAAAGGTCCCTCAGCCCACGGCCCCGACGGATGCCACGTGATGGGCCTTTGGTGTCGGGTCGTGTTGAACCAGGACTAAAGGGGTGTAGGCTTTAGTCCCCACCCTTTAGTGCCGGTTCGAGAACCGGTATTAAAGGCCCTTACGACCCGCGACTATAGGCCGATTTTGCACTAGTGTTAATCCTGTATGTTGTTTCCTTTGTTCTTCGGTATGTTACTTGTCCGAGATTAGATCGCCGGTATCTCTATACCTAGTTCAATCTCGTTACCGGCAAGTCTCTTTACTTGTTTCGTAATACAAGATCTCATGGCTAACTCTTTAGTCACATTGCTTGCAAGGCTTATAGTGATGTTGTATTACCGAGTGGGCCCTGAAATACCTCTCCATCACACGGAGTAACAAATCCTAGTCTTGATCTATGCCAACCTAACAGACACCCTCGAAGATACCTGTAGAGCACCTTTATAGTCACCCAGTTACGTTGCGACATTTGATACACACAAGGTACTCCTCTGGTGTCAGTGAGTTGCATGATCTCATGGTCATAGAAACATATACTTAACATGCAGAAAACTGTAGCAATAAATTGACACGATCCTATGCTACGTTTATAGTTTGGGTCTTGTCAGTCATATCATTCTCCTAATGATGTGATCCCGTTATTAAATGACATCTCATATCCATGGCCAGGAAACCTTGACCATCTTTGATTAACGAGCTAGTCTATTAGAGGCATACTAGGGACATGGTGTTGTCTATGTATCCACACATGTATCTGAGTTTCATATCAATACAATTCTAGCATGGATAATAAACAATTATCATGAATAAGGAAATATGATAATAACTAATTTATTATTGCTTCAAGGAATATTTCCAACACCAATCCTTGCATGCCCGAGCCTCTCCTTCATAAAGGTATGTACCCATGTGTGAGGCCTCGGTGATTCGGAGCTTCTTCGGGAGGAAGGACCTCGACGGGATGCGACGATCCTCTTCAAGACGTTGGCCAAGGAGAACACCTTCCGGACCGAGGGTGATGGCGTCGGTTTTGTTTTGTGGCAGTCAACATTCTGTAAGCAGACCGTACCAATAAAAGGACCTTTCTTCTTGACGTTCCAAGACTAAAAGTCAGAAACCGTTCATGTGCATAAAGGGATGCCCAAAATGGTTGGGATGTCAATCCAAGGAAGAGCCTATTGGATTCGCTGGATATCCCAGCTTGTCAATGTAGCATCTATTAATTCAGAAACAAGTTGTGTAGAATTATTACTCAAGCATCCTGATGGTCTCATCATCTCATCTCTTGAGATCCAGTTGTCGTTCCAAATGTTGGTCATTGCCCAAACTCCTATTCTTCTGATCAAGCCTTGTTTCAAGACATCTCCCTTCTGTAATTGCCCTCCAAATTTGACTTGGGTGACCTCCCCTCTATTGGGTGAGTGACCCGAGCATGGGGGAACTCCTATTCATCACGTTTTGTGCGAGTTAACATAAACGACACTCAAGTGCGTGTCAACATGGGTCGACCCAACAAGGGCAGATTCTTCGCTCATTAAGTTTTTCTTGATTCGACTGCGTCGTTGACAAGTGGTGGGGCTTGACATCTCAAACAAAAACTAGACATGCTTGACCATTGACTTAAAAAATCATTTATCAGAGAAAAAATCATAAATTTGAAAGAGTGTTCACCTAAAGTTCACGAATTGAATTTTTTTTTAAAAACTTCGCAAATTAAGGAAATCACAAAATTGAAAAAAGGTTAATTTATTTAGAAACAAAGTTCATCAATTATAGTTGATAAATTTGAAAAGTTGATTGATTTTAGAAAAAGATCAACAATTTTTAAAAAATACATTGATTTTTTAGAAAAGTTCATGGATTGGGAAAAAAAGTTCACGGATTTGCAAAATAGTTCAAAGTTTCAAAAACAAATCATCAATTGTTAAAAGAAAATTTCAAGAGTCCTTCAAAAGTCCAACGATTTTTCTATAAAAATTAATGGGTATGAAAAAATTAATCGAATTTCATAAAATTCACGCGATTTGGAAAAAAGGAAAACGGAAAGGAACAAGAAAAAAGGAAAAAATAAGAAAAATAGAAGAATAAAAAGAGGTAACCAAGTAGATTCGGGTGCGTGGATGGCTACCATAGCTACACATTACACATTCGGGTGCGTGCACTTTCTAACATTAGAAAACTGAAAATGAAATTAGATGGGCCGGCTCAGCACGGAGGGTGTGTCTGCACTCGATGGTAAACTACTCTCGTAACGGGCGCTAAGCGCCGTATAGGGACATTCCTGAGCATGGACAGGTTTGGAAGGGCCCAGCTTGCACCTTCTTTTTCTTGGTTGTAGCTGGTTGCAAATTCACTAATTAAGAAGTATATCTTTCAAAGATTATTCTTACCGAAAAATCCTATATAACGCACTCTGCGTCAAGCTGTGGAGGCTTCGCACAGGGTTTAGGAGCGAGGAACACGATCTGGGCCGGCCGGTTAATTGTTACATCGATCTCGGTTTTGGGAACCTTCTAGAGGTTTCTAGATGTGTTTTTTGGTTTTCAAACATTTAAGGAGATTCCTGAACCGCCTCTTTCTACTTGTTTTTCTTTTTTATTCTTTCCTGTTTCCTTTTTTGCTTTTCTCTCCTTTTTCCTCTTTTGTGTTTCCTTTTCTTTCAATTTTAGTTTTCTTTTTATTCATTTTCCAATTCTTTATTTGTATGTTCGTGTTTATCAAGAACTATTCTCAAATATCTAAAAAAATCGCGTTACCAAAAATAGTTCACGTTTTTAATTCTTTTGGGGAATTTCAAAAACTGTTCATGCAAAATATGTTCTTATTTTCAAAAAATATTCACCGTATTCAAAAAATGACCGTGTCTTCAATTTTATTCGGAGGGCGGGGGGGGGGGGGGGGCGGTTAAAATAATCATGCGCATTTCCAAAAATTGTTCAGTTTTTCAAATTTTGTTAATAGTATATTCAAAAAATGTTAGTATATTAAAAAAATGTTTTAGTTTTTCAAGTGTGTGCATTTTATATGTTGCGAGTTCCATGTTTGCCTTTCCAACTTTGATTTTGAATTTCAAACAATGTTCCCTTTAAAAAAATGTTCATCATTTGCAAAAAATGTTCCATTCTAAAAATATCTGTTCATCATTTCAAAACATGTTACTGTTTTCAAAAATATACTTAAAATCTCGTGTTTTCAATAAAAATACAGGAGTTTGTAAAATGTTCCCTTTTCAAAATTTTGGTTGGAATTTTCGAAATGTTTCTGTTTTCAATTTTTGTTCAGGAGTTTAAAAAAAATTCAGAATTTTGTATGAATGTTTCAAATTTAGTTTCGTAAGTTTCTAAAAATGTTGATGTTTCTCGGTAAATTGTTCGGATTTAAAAATCCATGTTTCAAAAAAGGTCCGTGTTTTTGCAAAAATGTTTGATTTTATAGAAATTTGTTCAAAAATTTGCAATGTGATCGTTTTTAATGAAATACTCACTTTTTCAAATAAATGTTGCGTTCTAAATTTTGAAAATATTTTAATCTAGTGTTGATTTTTATTCTTTTATGCTGCTACTTACTCGTGTATCTCTCGTGTTGATAGGTTTAAACGATTTTTTTTATGAAAAACCTTGGATGGAAAAACCGTTTAGCTCTCGTGGAAGCAAAACTGTATCTCTTGTGTAAGCAACAATATGCCTCTCGTGAAAGAAAAACAGAAAATATGTTTTTTTTTCAGTTTCCAAGAGGCACATCGGCAATGGTTTGAGGTAGTCGGCTCTTTCTCTTGCGTGCCTGCGGGATTGCCCCGGTTTTGTTTTGTTATTGTGAAGTCGAAGATGCGGCGGCGGGTCCTTGTGGTGTACGATGATATATTGGTGCAGGTGAACGTTCTGCGGTCATCCGTGGAGCCAGTCATGGAAGAAAAAAAACAGAATTTTTGTTTTGTTTTGAAAAGGCACGGCCATGTCTCTCACGAAAGCAAAATCGTGCCTTTCATAAAAAAACAGAAAACACGTTTTTTTTCTGTTTCCATGAGTCCTATCCATACCTCTCGCGAAAACAAAACAATGCCTTTCATGAAAAAAAAACGTGCTTTTCAGAAAAAATAAAACATGTTTTCCCATGATCTTTTTTATTTTTCTTTCCACGTCCGAAAGCTAAGAAAGACCGTCGGAAAACTGAAACACCAAAAAATTCAAAAAAAAAACACCCTAAAACCAAAAAAACATGCGAAAAAAACCCGTTCAAAATGCGACATGTGATGACGGCTGAAAACGCGTTAAGCTAGAAGGTCCAAAAAGCGCTCGCTAACTAGTTGTTTTTAGCGGGCTGTTCTGCGCTGTCCATCCTCACTGCGCCTGATGATATTACAGTCCTAGTGATTTTTGTTTGTTCCAACGACGCGGCCTGGCCCATCAAGAGAGGAGATCTCGAGACCGGAACTTCGTCCGTGTCCGTGTCTGATGAACTGTACACCGAGCAATCCGCGTCGACCTCGTGATCGTGAGCGATGGTATAATATACCTCCCACCCGACCTCCACCTCGACGAGGGTGGATCGATCATCAATGGAGCAGCCCAGGAAGAAGATGTGCCTGCGCGACGTTTACCTCGACGAGGATCTCGTCGCCGACATCCTCGCCCGCCTGCCGACCAAGTCCGTCCTCCGCTTCCGCGTCGTCTGCAAGGAGTGGCTCCGCATCATCGGCAGCCCGGCCTTCCTCGCGGCGCACGCGTGCCGTTGCCCGCTCGAGCTCCTCCTGTACACCCGAGTGACGGTGGCCTCCGTCGACCTCCAGGGGCTGGACGCTGTGGGCGTCTTCGCCCACCGGCCGGCGACTCGGCGGCCTCTCGCGTGCTTCCCCGGCAGGGACGGTAAGTGGAAGTCTTACTGCTCCCTGCTGGCCTCTTGCGACGGCCTCCTCCTGCTCTGCAACAACGGCGCGGCCGTCAACGGCGTCGAGCAGTACCTCATCTGTAACCCCGCGACCCGGCAGTGGAGCGACCTGCCGCGGTTGAGCCGGGGCGCTAGACGGCGGCACCGCCGACACGACCGCACCACGCACCGGGAGTCCGGCTTCTACTTCCACGAGCCCTCCGGCGAGTACCGGCTCCTATGCCACATCTCTTTCCCCCGCAAGGTGCCATACTACTGCGTCTTCTCGGCCGGCGCCAACGAGCCGCGGCGGCTGAGCGTGCAAGCAACGGCCATAGAGCAGACCATGATCGCCGACGACCAGGCGACCATGGCAGGGAACCCATGCTTCAGTAACCTGATGGCGCCGGCTGTTCTTCACGGGCAACTGCACTGGCTGGAGCACATGGAGGCCGGGCGCACCGACCAGATGGTGGCGTTCGACACGGCGGATGAGACGTTCCGACGGATGCCGCCTCCGCCCGTGACCTGCAAGGAGCACTCGCGCCTGCTCGTCGCGGACGGGACGCTCATGGCGGCCGAGCTGCGCGACCAGCTCGTGGACCTCTGGCTTCTCGAGGGCTACGGCGGTGGCGCGGCCGAGGGGACGTGGGAGCGCCGGCACCGCGTCGACATGCGGTGCCTGATCAGAAGGCCATTGCTCATGGCGGGTGGCAACGGAGGGGAGGTCGTCCTGGGACATAATGAAGGCGTGGTGGCGTACGACCTGAGGAGCAAGACGGCCAGGCAGGTGGTTGGCGTCGACAAGTCCAGAGGCGACCCTCCTCTTCTCCTGTCACGGTACGTGTTTCGGGAGAGCCTTGTTCGGCACAGCTTCTTCAAGGCGCGGCCGCATCCCGGCTTGCCGCGGTTCAGATTCTGCCCATGAGTTTTGAAAACAGAGAAGAAGGACACCGGCCGGGCCTACAAACTGGAGGCAGCCGTCTACTCCATATTTGACGACCGCAAAACAAACCCTTGCTTTATTCTTATTTGTTGGACCAGTTCTGTTATATGCCACTGAGACCAAGTGAAAAACCTGCAATGTAGTTTTGACGAACTAAAATTAGTGTGTTTAATTTGTGGAGTCATAGTTACATGGTCGGTACATACAACTCTACATTTGGAACTTCACAAAAAAAGATCAAACTCTAATTTTTTAGGACCATTATAAGTGTCATACGTGTGGCACGAAACAATTTCATTCTAAGGTTTTTTTATGACAACTTTAGTTATTCAGGAATGGCAACTTTAGTTGTGAAGCTTGTCAACTTTCTGTTCTGATGCACAGGTCGGGATAATCCTCCTTTTCTAGGAAAAGTCTCGATCGACTTTGATATTCATATTTTTCTATTTAACCTTTCATATTTGTCTGTTTAATGAATGACACACAAATAAATCACTACTCCTAATTGGGGAGTTCCTACGTTCGTTTTGGTTGTCCGCAACCTCCCCCACTGACCGAAGGCCCGTCGCACGCCCCATCAATTTTCTTATCTCCCTCTGTTTTTTCTCCTATGTAAAATCTGTCCGTCCCACCCATGTAGCAGAAAAGAACCGGTAAAACCAGGATACCCCTCCTCCCCTTTGATCCTAAGCACCTACGATGTGCTAGGGTAGAAAAGCACATGCAAAATCACTGATACGCCAGTTCGCCGCCGCCAGCGATCGCGCCCCCGCCCTCCCTTTGAGTCTCCTCCTCGGCTTGCCATCATCCATCCAAGTTTGTTGCCACGGCTACATGCCTCTTCGCGCCCAACGTCGACGCCACCCACGCACCGCACGAGTTCGCACCTCGCTCGCCTTCGTCGATGACTCCCGAGGCAGCACAAGCACGGTGTTCCCCGCCCTTAACCGATGCACTCGGCCACGACTAGCGGCTAAGCGACGACAGAATTGAAGACGAACGCTTCTAGATCAGGTGCACGGACAATGGCTAAGCGGCAGCAGCGTCAAGGACGGATGCTTCCAGATCAGGTGTTTGCCGACCATGGCCCCATGTTCTCCTCCGGATTCGTACTGGAGTGATAACATCTATGTCTAATTTCTTGGCATTGCTATGCATGGAGGAGCGAGATTGAGGCTAATTGTTGGTCATGTTCTCCAGTGCGAGCTCCACACGGAAGCATTTAACACATGGTGAGATCTCTTTTGTGCCTCTAAAAAATGTGCATTGTCCTTTCTTGTCCATCTCCATATACAATTTTCATTGCTGATTTGTGGCTTCCTAGTGAACCTGAAGAGTTTGTATATGCCTCCTAGAACATAATATATATTTATATTCTGAGATGTTGCTTGAATATTTCATAGTTTTGATGACCTCTTGATTCATGCCATTAGTAGTTATTTTTCGGTACTTTCCAGAAAGGCAGAACCCATTTTACCGGCCTGTGGGGTTTTCTCCTAAAATTGGACTAAAATTTCCCAGTGGGGTTCTCCAATTTAACTCCTTCTAAAGCTCGTTTGTTAGTAGCTTGGAAGAAAAAGGGAATACCTTCCACTTGTCATGTACATCATCTTAAGGTCTTCTCTTCTCTATGTAAAAGCATCACAAGATTACCCAGTCTGTCATTTAGTATTGGATATTCCACGTATAACTACCTTTTCTATGTATATATTCATTGTGAACCGGGCTTATCGAATTACTTAGATCAGTTTTTTGAATTGAAGGAAAGTGGATTGGACAATGCCGCTCGCTTGGACGGTGCCACTGAAGTAATGACGCTAATGCATAGGAGGGGTGTAAAATTGCAAAAATTAGAAGGAGTTCCGGAATGGTCCGGAGGTTTCGGGGTTTATCGGTATTGTACCGGGACCACCGAAGGGGTTCTGGCGGTCCACCGGGAGAGTCCACCTGCCCCGGAGGACCTAATGGGCTGTAGTTGGGTGGGAACCAGCCCCTTAGTGGGCTGGTGCGCCCCCAAGGGCCCAAGGCGACTAGGGGCCGATGCCCCCCTCTCTAGGGTTGGAAACCCTAGGGGGGCGTCGGCCCCTACCCCCTTCTAGGGTTGGAAACCCTAGGGGGGCGCCGCCCCTCCTCTAGATGGATCTAGGGGGCCGGCCCCCTCTCCCCTTATCCCTATAGATAGTGGGGAGGTGGGAGGACAGCCACACCATTTCGTTGGCGCAGCCCTTCCCCCTCCTACACCTCCTCCTCCTTCGTAGCACTTAGCAAAGCTCTGCTGGAGAACCGCAAGCTCCACCGCCACCATGCCGTCGTGCTGCCAGAGCTCTCCCTCAGCCTCTCCTTCCTCCTTGCTGGATCAAGGCGTAGGAGACGTCACTGGGGTGCACGTGTGTTGAACGTGGAGGCGCCGTTGTTCGGCGCTTAGATCGGAATCCACCACGATCTGAATCGCTGCGAGTACGACACCACCAACTGTGTTCTTGTAACACTTCCGCTTTGCGATCTTCAAAGGTATGAAGATGCACTCCCCTTTGCTCATTGCTGGTTTCTCCATAGATTCATCTTGGTGACACGTAGGAATTTTTTTGATTTACTACTACGTTCCCCAACAGTGGCATCATCAGCCAGGTCTATGCGTAGAATCTATGTATGAGTAGAACACAAGGTGTTGTGGGCATCGATTTTGTCAATTTTCTTGTTGTTACTAATCTTATATTGATTCAGTGGTATTGTGGGATGAAGCGGCCCGAACCAACTTTACACGTACGCTTACGTGAGACCGGTTCCACCGCCTGACATGCACTTGTTGCATAAGGTGGCTAGTGGGTGTCTGTCTCTCCCACTCTAGTCGGATCGGATTCGATGAAGAGGATCCTTATGAAGGGTAAATAGCAATTGGCATATCACATTGTGGTTTTTGTGTAGGTAAGAAACGTTCTTGCTAGAAACCTATAGCGGCCACGTAAAAACTTGCAACAACAAATGAGAGGACGTCTAACTTGTTTTTGCAGCATATGCCTTGTGATGTGATATGGCCAAAGGATGTGATGTGATGCATTGTGATGTATGAGATTGATCATGTTCTTGTAATAGGATTCACAACTTCCATGTCGATGAGTATGACAACTGGCAGGAGCCATAGGAGTTGTCTTAATTTATTGTATGACATGTGTGTCAATCATAAAAGTCATGTAATTACTTTGCTTTATTGCTAATCGTTAGCCATAGTAGTATAAGTAGTAGTTGGCGAGACAACTTCATGAAGACACAATGATGGAGATCATGATGATGGAGATCATGGTGTCGTGCCGGTGACAGTGATGATCATGGTGCCACGAAGATAGAGATCAAAGGAGCAAGATGATATTGGCCATATCATGTCACTATATTGATTGCATGTGATGTTTATCATGTTTACATCCTATTTGCGTAGAACGACGGTAGCTAAATAAGATGATCTCTCACTAAAATTTCAAAAAATGTGTTCACCCTAATTGTGCTCCGTTGCTAAAGTTCGTTGTTCCGAAGCACCATGTGATGATCGGGTGTGATAGGTTCTAATGTTCGCATACAATGGGTGTAAGCCAGATTTGCACACGCAATACACTTAGGTTGACTTGATGAGCCTAGCATGTACATACATGGCCTCGGAACACGGAAGACCGAAAGGTCGAACATGAGTCGTATAGAAGATACGATCAACATGGAGATGTTCATCATGGATAACTAGTCCGTCTCACGTGATGATCGGACACAGGCTAGTTGATGTGGATCATGTGTCACTTGGATGACTAGAGAGATGTCTATCTAAGTGGAAGTTCATTAAATAATTTGATTATGTGAACTTAATTATCATGAACTTAGTCTAAAATTGTCTTTACAATCTATATTGTAGATCCAATGGCCAACGCTAATGTTGCCCTCAACTTATCTGTGTTCCTAGAGAAAACCAGGAGGACGCCAGTGTAGTTGTGACAGAGTAGAGGATTGCCACGTCTTAACCTATGACAATAGGCGATGCGAAAGAAAGAAACATTTTTCTCACTTACCGGTGGCATGATGGGTGATTATTCGCAACTTTGAGAGTAATTATTATGACGGGCGACCAGAAGTTATTCGTGCTTTATTATTAAATTAGAGACAGAGAAGTAGCATCGCGTCGACAAGACCAAGACTAGTGGCATGGACCGTCCCTGACCTGCAAGGAGCAGTCGCACCTGCTCGTCGCGGAGCTCATGGCGACCGAGCTGCTGGAGCTCTGGTTTCTCGAGGGCTACGGCAGTGGTGCGGCCGAGGGGACGTGGGAGCGCCAGCACCGCGTCGACATGCGGTGCCTGATCAGAAGACCGTTGCTCGTGGCGGGTGGCGACGGAGGGAAGGTCATCGTGGGACATAACGAAGGCATGGTGGCGTACAACCTGAGGAGCCAGACGGGTAGACAGGTGGTTGGCGTCGACGAGTGCAGAGGCGACCCTCATCTTCTCCTGTCACGGTACATGTTTCGGAAGAGCCTGGTTCGGCACGACTTCTTTGAGGCGCGGCCGCATCCTGGATTGCCGCTGTTCAGATTCTGAACATGAGTTTTGAAAACAAAGAAGAAGGACACCGGCCGGCCCAACAAACTGGAGGCAGCCGTCTACTCCATATTTGAGGACCGCAAAAAAAACCCTTGCTTTATTCTATTTGTTGGAGCCAGTTCTATTATGCCACTGAGACCGAGTTAAAAAATATGTATGTAGTTTTGACGAACTAAAATTAGTGTGTTTAATTTGTGGAGTCATAGTTACATGGTCGGTACATACGAACTTTATATTTGAAACTTCACAAAAATAAAGGTTTAACCTCTAATATTTTAGACCTTTATAAGTGTCACATGTCTGGGACGAAGCAATTCCGCTCTGACGTTTTATGATGACAGTTTTAGTTATTCGAAAATGACAACTTTAATTGTGAAGCTTGATAACTTTCTGTTCTGATGTAGAGGTCGGGATAATTCTCCTTTTCAAGAAAAGTCTCAAGACATTGATATTCATATTTTTCTACTTAACCTTTCATATTTGTCTGCTTAATGAAGACACCCAAATAAATATTACATAGTGAACCGGGCAAGATGAACTGTTTGACAACTCGCATGGTGTCTATCAAGAGAAATGACTTTCTAACACATCCATGTATCCCCATCCAGCTTTATTTGGAGATTTCTGCCTCCCTTTATGGTGTGGTCAAATTAACATTGTTTGATAGTGTTATAATGTTTCTTCTTGATTCAGCGTGGACCGTAATGTTCATTGTGATTCAATAAAATAAAAGCTGTTTTTGGCTCAGTCTTTTAAATGTGTTCATGGGTAAGATGTACGTACGTTTATAGAGATGTGTATACATGATCGTGTCATCTGTATTATAAACAGATTTCCACTTGTTTCGGAGTGGATAAACATGCTACTCAATGTTTCATCATATGCAAAATTCAGATGCATGAATCTTTAACACATTTAAATACAGGATGATATACATAGTAGAAAGCACACTGTTTCCAGTGAAAAATGGATGACGACTTTGCGTCATGTCTCTATGAAGAACCTGTGTGCCTGCGTTCCTATAAATATATAAAAAAACATGTGCGCCTGCGATTCGAGATTTGCATCTATATCCAAACTCGTGAATAATAGCCATGGTATGAGAGTTTGATTTAAACCTAGGCATAGGCAGTCCGGCCCGGTGACCCTTTCCGAAAAACCCGGACCGGGCCGGGCCGGGATTGATGTTCGGGCCGGGCTTGGGCTTGAAAAATAGGTCTGGTAGATATTTTTGGCCGGGCTTGGGCTCGAGAAACTAGCCATTTTCGGCCTACCTTTTTTAGTGCATTCGGGCCGGATTAAGGCGTGAATTTTTGATTTTTTAGTCGAGTCGGGCTGGGCTCGGGCTTGGGATTTTCAGTTCAGGCTTTCTCAAGTCCGGCTCGGCCTCGGGTATGCCCAGGTTTAGTTCGATTCAAGAAAGATTCCTCCTTGATTAACTTCTAAGCACGAAGCACGGAAAGCGCAGATCATCGATCGACCATGGTGGAACACCTCCTTGATCTTGGCGAAGATCTCATCACCGAGATCTTGACCCGCCTGTCGACCGGGTTTGTCCTCGCCATCTGCAAGGACTTCCGCGGTGTCGCCACCAGCGAGGCCTTCCTCGCCGCCCGCGCGTGTCGTTGCCCGCTCGAGATCTTGCTCTACGCCAGGACGGCGGCAAGCCAGGTCAAAGACTACGGATCCGTTTGGTTGGTGACTAATTTTGCCAAGTCAAAGTGTGGCTGAAAAAACGAACGCCAAACTTTAGCAAAAGTTGGCAAAAGAAATGACTCTATGATAAATGGGCGAAAGGGGCAATAAAGTGTGGCAAGCCAAACTGTGGCAAAACTAAACACATGACAATAAAACTGTGGCTGCCAAATTTTGGCTTGGCAAAATGTGGCTGGAAACCAAACAGCCCCTACATGTACCTAAACGCTATGTTTGTCTCCGTCCGTCATTCAGGCCGCCCGGCGTGCCGTCCACTCGCGCAACTCCTGGCAACCAAACTCATCAATGACCTCCTGGGCAAGGGTTACATTGGCGCCGCGTGTGCACCTGCAAGAGGGAAGGGGGGAGCTCCGTCACTGATTTGAGATGTCATGGCAGGTCAAAATGCCAACGTTCCCTCTACTCGTGGTCGGCGGCGGCGAGGATGGGGAGATCGTGTTGGGCACCCGCCATGGTGTGGCGGTGTACGACGTGAGGAGTGGGACGGTCATGTCTGTTGACATCGGGCCCGGGGGCTCTAATGGTGAACTAACGCACCACATGCTAACACTAAGGAAGAGTTTGGTGTGGCACGCGTTTTCCGAGATGCAACGGCATTCCTGCACTCCATTTTTATGTTGGCGGTTTTGTTCGGGTAGGGAGTTTGCCAACTCAAGCTCACATGCATGCTCCCTTAGTCCCTTTGTTGTAGTGAAATATGAAAAATTACAAAAAATCTATTGTGTTCTTGTTAAGTTGCTTCATATTTCTCATATTGTTATGCTCATGCTATCTTTTCAGTAGCAAAAATGCTAGATCCACGAAGACTTGGGCATCTCTAATGGAATCTTCAGAAATCTCAACCTTTCATATTAGCATCGTTTGGTGAGGTCAAATTAGGTAACACAGGTGACCTAGCCTTTTCAACTTAAAGGCGCCCTCTTGGTGACAATGTCTTTCATTCTTCAAGCGTGTTCCTTTTCTCCCACTTCTCACCCGCTTCCCTTTCCTAGCTACTTCTCCTTTATATCCAACTGTCACAACCATATCCTTGTTATTAGTTCTCCCCTTCCCCGTTTCATCCCTCTTGATTCATCACTGCCATCACTATCACCAAGCCTCTTATGACGCTTGGCGTGTTAAACATCACCTACCGCACTTCCGTCATCCTCGATCTATCTCCACTTATGGTCTGCCCATAAAGACTATCACTCTAATGTTGGGGTCACCAGGAAACCCTCCTTCGCTCTCCATACCAAGACACCAGATCGAATCCCTCAAGGAAAGGCAGAGCATAATCCCACGTGGCGAGGGAAGGGCGAATGCTCATTAAGGCTATCCTGGTTACACATGTTTTGTTATCATGCAACGGTACGACCCTATGACTGTGAAACCCGTCCTTGTGAGAGTATATGGCAAAAAAAGAGTAAGTCTATCTAGCCTGGAGGTACGTGGTGATCAATTGAAAGCATCAATTCCTCCATATTGTCATGTCATCTTTTTCACGAAATATCGTCATGTTTATACAGTAACCAATGCATATATTCCCTTACGGTAAAAATTAACACCCATGAGGGTGAAAACGTTAGTCGTGAATGGCTCTAAGTTTGAAGGACCAGATTTGTAAGTTTTGGATGTAGATGCACTAAGTTTCATAGAGCGCTAGCGATAACACATGGCTCGCAAATCTTTAGCATACCTGTTGAGCTACTCTGGCCTAGTACGGACCAAGTCCATAACCACCTATGCATAAATTAATGTTAATAATTAGGGTATCTCTAACACGGACCCATAAATCACCTGCAAACGTCTAAATCAAGTTGTTTGGATGTCATAAGCCATCCAACGGGTCTCTATTAGCCTGCAGATCGGTCCATGCTTTCGTTTTCCCGTAAACCATAAAAAAGGTGGCTAAGATGGAGGATCCAAAGAAGGTGGTCGCCTTGGACATTCATCAAGTAAGAGCATCTCAAACGCCGAACCCCAAAACCGACATGGTATCCATCCGTAGATTGGTCTAGACTAGCCCGTGGGACAGTGATGTGGGAGCCGACCATCCAACTATACTTTTATCAATTTATTTTTAAAAATTTAACAGATAAGACAAATTTTGTCCAAAAATAAGATTCACTATTGTGATGCTCCTGCCATGCCAGCCTCACCGCCCTCTCTCCAACCGAACGATGGCCCACGACGAGGGGCCGCCGTCATCGCAGCCACAGAGGAAGTGGAGGAGGTGGCTGCGCCTTTGTGATCGCTGGCGGCAACTCTTCTTTGTCTGGCGGCAATGCTTCGTCCGAAATGGTTTTCTAGGTAGGACTGGTTTGTTGGATGCTTGCGTGTAACGGTCTGCATGTCAATGAATATCATATTGGATGATAAAACACATCTGAATCAATATGTCCCGATGGATGTGGACGATTTGAGGACCATCGTTTGAGATGCCCTAAGTGTTAAGTCGCTACAATTGCACACAAGGAGGCATGACGTGTTTGCTGGTGCAACACATCAATAGCCAGGCCTAGCTATAGCTCTAGCTGATGCGTAATCGATGGGGTCATTACGTGCGTTCATATTAGAATACCACGCACGTAAGGCAAGTCACTACACGGGGGATTTTAACAATTTCGATGGGCAAAAGCCAAGCTTCATGCGTCTCGGGCGTAGAAGGAAGATTACGCCATGCACCTTGGCGTTTCGGCCTTCCACATCGGATGCCAGCTGGATGTGGGCTACGATGGAAACACCAGGAACTGTGGCGCCTCCCGTGTAATTTAAACGTTACGAGTGTTGACGTGATTAGAAAAGATCGGATACGAAATTCTTTTTAAAACAGGATCAACTTATGATTGAGTTTGCCAAAAAGGTCAAAACAGAAATTTTGCCGAAATTAGCTAACCCAGGTGACCTAACTTTTTCAACTTAAATGTGCCCTCTCGTTAACAATGTCTTTCATTCTTCAAACCTGTGTTTCTTTTATCCCACTTCTCAACCGCTTCCTTTTCCTAGCTAGTTCCCCTTTAGATTCAACCATCACAATCATATCCTCATTATTAGTGCTCTCCATCCCCTTTCGTCCCTCTTGGTTCATCACAGTCATCACTATCACCAAGCCTCTTATGACGCTTGGCGTGTTAACCACCACCTACCGTACTTTCATCATCCTTGATCTGTCTCCACTCATGGTCTTTCCATAAAGACCATCCCTCTAAGCTTGGGGTCACCAGGAAACTCTCTTTCGCTCTCCATATCAAGACGCCATATCGAATTCCTCAAGACAAGGCAGAGCATAATCACCCATGGCGAGGTAAGGGACCTTTCGAGCTTCTTGCTGGCCCGGACCTTCCAGGATGGTCGGCAAAGGCGTCTTTTCTAGTTGATATATGTCGCGGTGTCTTGGACTCTATGAACAACGCGTAATAAGATGGTCATCGAAAGAGTCTTCTTGAGGCGTGCTTCTGACTCCTTCAAATTTCTTGTCTTCCTGCAGCCCTGACACCCATTGGCTAGACAGCGAGATCAGAAGCGCCTTGATCGGATGCTAGATGCCCTTCAGGTGACCACTCGACGTCTCTCTTTGCCGGCGCCCTAGAGGAGTTCTGTAGCTTTAGCCACTTGACGGCCTTTTTTGTTTTCTTTTTCTTTTTTCTTTGGGCCTTCTTGTGCTGTGGCCCCAGCAGACTTCTATATTCATGTGTTGGTACTTGATGTTGACTTGGATGATTGCTTTATTTATAAAACGGGGCGAAAAACTATTTCAAAAGAAAAGTGTGCATATCCATTAAGGCTATCCTGGTTACACTTGTTCTATTATCATGCAACGATACGAGCCTATGATTGTGGATCCCATCCTTGTGAGAGTATATAGCGGGAAAAGAGTAAGTCTATCTACCGTAGAGGTATGTGGTGATCAATTGAAAGCACCAATTCCTCCGTATTGTCTTGTCATCGTTTTTACAAAATATCGCCATGTTTAAGGTTGTAAAAAGCACCCGCGCACGGCAAAAGCGCGTTTTAACACGCGCCGAGTGGTTTCGCGCGCTCCAACGGGTGCGGGAAAGTCACGCGCGCGAAAAACAGCCTCCCCGCGCTAGATTTGGCGCGTCGCGTCCGACGCGCTCTATAAAATCCGCTAGCCGCGGAGCGCTCTCCAGCACTTTCCCACCCCGCCACGCACCCGTTCGCCGCTCAGCCACCGCTCTACCGCCGCTCTTCCCACCCTGCCACGCGCCTCCCCGTTGACGAACCACCATGCCGCCGCGTCGCCGGGGATTGTCTGGCTTCCGCGGCGTCCGGGAGCGCCCTTCCGGCGCCTTCTCCGCGGAGATACGGTCCGGCGACATGCGCCTCGGCCTCGGCACCTTCGACACCGCCCATGAGGCCGTCCGCGCGTACGACGCGGCGGCGTGACGCCTCCGGCGGCCTCGTAGGGATATGAACTTCCCTGAGGTGATGATGCGGGAGTGGGCGCAGCGTCTCGTGCCTCCTTCGCGACTTGTCACCGACGTGGATCGTCGCAAGAACCGGAGGCAGGATTGCCGCCTCGGCATCGCCGAGACGGATGAGGTGGCCATGGCAGCGTGGCGCGAACGGTTCCCGCGGGACGTCATCGACGAGCGCACGTTCTTCATGGAGAGGAGGGCATAGAGGACGGAGGAGAGAAGGGCAGAGTGAGCCTGTGACGCCCCCAATTTCGACCGTACGCTAAACATACACACAATGCATACGACTAAGATTAAGAACTCACTAATCCATATCACAACACAACTCTAGACACAAATTAAAGTCATACAGCTTCATATTATAAGCCAGGGGCCCCGAGGGCTCGAATACAAAGCTCGACAAAACACGAGTCAGCGGAAGCAAATAATATCTGAGTATAGACATAAGTTAAACACGTTTTGCCTAAAGAAGGCTAGCACAAACATGACAACAGATCGAAAGAGGCGAGGCCTCCTGCCTGGGAACCTCCTATCCTAGTGTTGGTCGGGGGCAGCCTCCACGTAATAGTAGGCTCCTGCGGTGGTGTAGTAGTCGTCTCCGGCGAACTTCATCTCCTGGGCTCCATCGTTTGAAAACGAAATCGTATCGAGGGGGAAAGAGAAAGCAAAGCAACGGTGAGTACTCATCCAAAGTACTCTCGAGACTGACATCATAATTATGCTAGGTATGCATCATTATCAAGGCGTGGGGTTATATCTGGGCTGGCTGTAGAAAGCAAGAATAAGGGGAATGCCTAGTCCTATCGAAGACTAGCATCTTCAGCATCTTGCAGCATTAGAAGAGAGTAGACTGGTAACTCATGTATAGCAATATTATTATATCAATTTATTAAGTAACCATGCCCAGAGATTCTTCCTCGACTCCATGCGAGGAAGCAATCCCGGAGCCAACATTCATTTCGATTTAAACTCACAATTATAGTTGTAGAAGGTCAAAGTACAACTCCAAGTCGTCCTGTTACCGTGGACACGGCTATTCGAACAGATTATTCATCCCTGCACGGGTGCACCACATATTCCCCAACATGCTTGAATCACCTCTGTCCGGACACACTTTTTTGGGTCATGCCCGGCCTCGGGATATCAAAACATTGTCTCCACACCTAGACTCACCAAAGAGGCCAGCCCGCCGGTCTAAATCCTAAGCGCACAGGTTCGTGGGCCCACTTTCCCTTGCACTCCTGCACGATGCGTGGGCGGCCAGAAGCAGACCTAGCACACTCCAGTCCAAGAGCCGTACCTTCCAGTCCAATCCGGCGCGCGCCGCTCCATTGCTGACGTCCGAAGAGCTTCGGGTGATACAACGACGGTGAGTACCCATAACTTCTCCCACGTGAAGGTTGGGTGCGTAAAAGGTAAAACGACCAACTCAGATCAAATACCCAACCCATTAGCATTTTATTAATGCGGGGATAGCGCGACCCATGAAGTGCGGTCCCGTCGCCCCGTCTCAGGATGTGCGGCAAGGGCCTCTCCTGCCTGTCCACGCCTCAACATCAGCAAACCGTGGGTACTCCTCACGGCCGACCCATCACCGACATGTTTCTTTAACCAAGTCATAGTAACTGTGTGTATAAAACATCCAGGCGGGAACTAAGGAATCACCCTCAATGGTCCCCGCTCGATGTAACCATCAAGGTGGAGTTTAGAGGAATCACCCTCAAGTGTCCCACACTTGAGGGGATGCATGACAGAGACATCGTCGGGAATGGTGAAGGAGGTATCACCCTCGATAACCACGACCGACTAGCTGCACTATAGGGCTAGCATCATGATTACTTCATGAGGTTTCACCCTCGGTACTCGATAGTAGCACTACAGAGTCGTACAACTAAGGGGGAGTGTGGTGATGTGAGGGGCCTGGCTTGTCGGTCGGTTGACCGTGTCTTCGAGTCGTCGATGAAGAAGCAGGGGCAACTAGGACTAAGGGGTCACTAGGGCTTCATTGATCAACCTATACTAAGCAGTTGATATGATTGCAGGTATAGTAGCTGTTCATTAAAAAACAAGCTATGCATCTGAATAGGAGCTAACTAATACAATAGCAAAATCTGATGCAAGAATAAGAGGGAAAGAATTGGGCGATATCGGAATGCTCAAGGGGGGGTTGCTTGCCTTGCTGCTCTATGGCAAAGGCCTGATCGTCAATTGTGTAGTCATACCCGGCAGCACCATCAGTCTTGGGGTCTACCTGAGAGAAGAGGGGGAGAAACAATAAATATAAAGTAGACAAATGCATCACGATGCATGGCATGGCAATATGCAGAGCTAGGCATGCACTAACGCGGTATTACACGTCGTAGGCTGGTCGGAAGAATATCTGGTGATATTTCCCGGGTCTTGGGATACTACGAGACAAATGAAATCGATGAATAAGTTCCATGTTTGCTATGCTAGGAGCACGTGACAGATTAATGGACAGCATATTCAGATTCGTAGGATTATTTTGAGCAACTTTCATGTTCAAACTTTTTCATCTGACTTACGATTTATTTTATATTAATTTTTAAAGTTTTATTAATATTCAGGAATTAAAATAAATTATTTGAATTCAAAAAATGGAATTATGACATCAGCATGATGTCATGCTGACATCGACAGTCAACAATGGGGTTGACTGGTCAAACCCGACCAGTGGGTTATGGGCCCACATGTCATTCTAATATAGTTAATTAACTAAACTAATTCATCTTAATTACATTAATTAGGTTAATTAATTAATTATCTATCTATTTATTTATTTTTAGTAATTTTATTATTATTTTTAAAATGTTTTTAGGGGGCTGTGCCCCCTCTATCATCCGGTGGGGGGGTTGGCCCCACATGGCAGTGGGGGGGTTGGCCCCACATGGCAGTGGGGGGGGGGATTATCCCCACGCCATAGATCGGAACCGAGGCGAGGTCAGGGGCCACCAGCGGCGTGCCGGCGACCGTGAGCCACAACGACGGGGGCCAGGAACGGCGAGCAGGCACCGAGGCACATGGCGAACGCGGCGACCACGGGGGGGGGGGGAGGGCGAGCGGGGTCAGGGCGCGACGAACGCGCGCGGGTGGCCTGGGCGGGCATGAACGGGGCACGGCGACAGGGCGACCGACGGCAAGCTAGGGGCGTGGCGGCTGGCACGGAGAGAGGGAGAGGAGGCCAGGGGCCTCACCAGCGCTGTAGGGGGGCTGGGGCGGCGAGGGTCAATGGCGACCGGTGAGGAGGAGGCGAGAAAGAGGTGCGGCAAGGGTAAGGTGGCGTCGGTGGGGAGGACGACCGGTGGAGGATGGGCGGCGGCTGATGGCGGCGTTGGCGCCGGTGCGGGGCGTTGGTCGGCGGTGGCTCGTTCTCCCCCGATCTGTTCTGGATCGGGAAGGGGGAGGGAGCAAGGGGGAGTGGGGCGAGTGGGGGTGTCGGTGGCTAGAGTTAGTGGGTAAGGGGGTTGTAGCGGGGGTGGGTGTGGGCTGTCCGGTTGGCCGGTTTAGGCTGGGCCTAGGCCCAGGGGGAGGGGGTTTCTTGTACTTATTATTTTTTTGTTTGTTTTATTTTAATTTAGTGTATTTAATTACTTCCAAATATGTGGATTTATTAAACACAATTACCTATGTAATATTTGACACACTCCGAACATTCTTGTTTTGACATTTGTAAACTTTTATCGTTCGACTTGGTTTGATTTTTTTTGAATTCGCACGGGATTTAATCATCGCGAGATTAACAATAGTCATCGTGGTGACATATCATCACTAGCATGGGGTTACTGTAGCTTAATTACACAGATCACTGTAGCACTTAATCCAGGGTGTCACAATTCTCCCCTACTGAAAAGAATTCTTGTCTCGAGAATTAAGAAGTAGAAGAAAAGAGCCTGAGGTATTCTGCACGAAGATGATCTTCGCCTTCCCAAGTGGCTTCATATTCAGAATGATTTTCCCACTGCACTTTGAAGAACTTAGTAACCTTCTGCCGAGTCCGACGTTCAGTTTCATCAAGAATGCGGACCGGTTGCTCTTTGTAAGAATGGTCTTGTTGCAGCTCAATCATATCATGATCCACTGCTCAGATAGGATCCTTGAAGCAGCGATGAAATTGTGACACATGGAACACATCGTGAACCTGAGAAAGGTTTGGCGGTAGTTCTAGTTGATATACCACTTTACAACGCCTTTCGAGAATAGTGAAAGGACCAATATATCGAGGAGCCATCTTGGCCTTGATCCCAAAACGGCGTACACCTCTCATTGGCGTGAGTCGAAGATAAGCCTTTTCGCCAGGTTGATAGACCATATCCTTGTGATGAAGGTCATACTGACTCTTTTGTCGAGACTGAGCAGCCTTCAAATTTGCATGAATAATGCGGACATGATCATCGACATGTTGGATAATATCCGGACCGATAAGTGTACGTTCCTCGGTTTCTGACTAATTCAGAGGAGTTCGACACTTACGTCCTGATACGTCCATTTTGCATCATGCTTTTATATTGATATTTATTGCATTATAGGCTGTTATTACACATTATGGTACAATTATGCCTTTTCT